>CM039735.1:46445193-48880193 GCA_022539455.1 Dendrobium nobile | reverse complement strand
ACGCAATTGAGGAATGGAGAGAGAGAGAGAGAGAGAGAAGTAATAGATGAAAGGAGAGAGAGAGAGAGAGATAGAAAGAGAGAGAAGTAATAGATGAATGGAGAGAGAGAGAGAGAGAGAGACAAAGAGATTGATGCAATAGAGGAAAGGAAAGAGAGAGAGATAGAGAGAGAGAGGCAATAGAGGAATGGAAAGAGAGAAAGATAGAGAGAGAGAGAGAGAGAGAGAGAGAGTGAGTGAGAGAGAGAGAGAGAGAGAGAGATAAAGAGAGAGTGATAGAGAAACAATAGAGGAATGGAAAGAGAGAGAGAGAGAGGAGAGAGAGAGAGAGAGAGAGAGAGAGAGAGTGAGAGAGAGAGAGAGAAAGGTAATAATGGAATGGAAAGAGAGAGAGAGAGGGAGAAGTAATAGATGAACAGAGAGAGAGAGAGAGAGAGAGAGAGAGAGAGATAAAAGCAACAGAGGAATGGAATGAGAGAGAGAAAGAGAGAGATAGAGAGAGTGAGAGGCAATAGAGGAATCGAAAGAGAGAAAGAGAGAGAGAGAGAGAGAGAGAGAGAGAGAGAGAGAGAGAGAGAGAGAGAGAGAGAGAGAGAGAGAGAGGGGAAAGAGAGATAAAGACAGAGGCTATTGAGGAATGGAGAGAAAGAGAGAGAGAGAGAAGTAATAGATGAAAGGAGAGAGAGAGAGTGAGATGCAATTGAGGAATGGAAAGAGAGAGAGAGAGAGAGAGAGAAAGCGAGGTAATAAAGGAATAGAAAGAGTGAGAGATGGAGGGAGAGTGAGAGATAGAGATAGAGATAGAGATATAGAGAGAGAGAGAGAAATAATAGAGGAATAGAAAGAGAGAGAGAGAGAGAAGTAATCGATGAATGGAGAGAGAGAGAGAGAGAGAGAGAGAGAGAGAGATATATATAATAGAGGGATGGAAAGAGAGAGATAAAGAGAGAGATAGAGAGAGAGAGAGGTAATAGAGGAATGGAGAGTGAGAGAGAGAGAGAGAAATAATAGATGAAAGGAGAGAGAGAGAGAGAGAGAGAGAGAGAGAGAGAGAGAGAGAGAGAGCAATAGAGAATAGAAAAGAGAGAGAGAGAGAGAGAGAGAGAGAGAGGAGAGAGAGAGAGAGAGAGAGAGAGAGAGAGAGAGAGAGAGAGAGAGAGAGAGGCAATAAAGGAATGGAAAGAGAGAGAGAGAGAGCTTAATATCTGCATTTGCATTAACTGAAATAAAAGAAACTAGTTACAAGTAAGTAACAACCGTAAAGCTATACCCTATCACTATCCTCCCTTAGCAACAATAAAAGTGCTGAAGGGAATTCCTCCTTATTCACATCAAAGAAAGAAAAATTGCCAGCTAAAGCAAAATGGGCACAGTAATCAGCTGCACGATTACTGGACCTCGGTATAAACTGAAATAGCACCTTATTGAACGCCATAAAAACGAGATGTCCAGTCCCACTACCTTGCGGTGAATTGGATGTTATCTATCATTCAGGTTCTGCATCCAGCGAATTGCATTAACACAATCCCCTTCGATAATAGTCCCATCCACATCTCGCATCTAGTCTTCTAACAGATCTCGGATCATCTTCGCAGCCAAAATTTCAGCTTATAAAACATCCCAATGTTCAATACATCTCCCAGCAGCAAAAATGAGTTTACCCAAGTGATCTCGGGCAATAATTCCAAGTCCCGTTTGATTAGAAGGCTTCAAAGCTACATCAAAGTTAAATTTAATCCAATCTGGAGGGGGGGGGATGCTGGATAAATGGTATAACGGCACATACGGTGATGCTTCATATCATTCCGAGCCCTCCACACCTGATAAACGGTATAACAATAAATCCTTCCCATACTGGGATCTCTTTCACTACACCTCATCAGGACCGTAATCAATTCCGCAAGGGAATTCACCATGGGCACACCAATTCCCCATTTCAAAAAAAGAGCAAATACCTGCTTCAGTTTGACACATTGGGAGGTACAATGATCAAGCATCTCCACATCTTGGCAACCCCGCAGGCATAGTTGGGAATCAGCTAATTTCCTTCTAAAAAGCCAAGCAGCAGTCGGGATAGCATCTCTAAGTAGTCTCCACCAAAAAAATGCTCACGAGGATGCAGTGTAGTTACCCCTGCTATTGCCAGCCCGATACGCCATAGCAGCAATCATCATAGTCATTCGAGAATGAATTAGCTCAGGGCAATCACCATCAGTCCTGCTACCAACGTGGGTGGCTAAGATCCGTTCAGCCATACTTTTACCAAAGATCCTCCCAATTAACTCCATGTTCCATTGGGAATTAAACAGAAACATGCTAACCTTAGCATTCTCCATCTCCATCTCATTCACATTCACAAACGTTGGCCATCGAGCTATGTCACGGTCAAGAATCCAAACATCCTTCAACACATCAATCTGCTGCCCAATACCCACCTTCCAATGCAGGATAGGACGCAACGCCTTAGCACCATCAAGAATAATCTTCCAAGTTACAGAGCCCTACCTGCTTTGTTCATCTTCCCACATATTCATACCATACTTGGTGTTCAACAATCTAAAGAGCAACGAATCAGAATTCTGAAGTAAATCCCATACTACCCGGGCACGAAGAGCTCCCTTCCAGCGGGTAAGACAATGAAATCCAAGGCCCCCCATCGCTCGTCGATTGGCATATCTCCTTCCATTCAACATAGTCCATACCTTGGTTACTAGAATCCTTCTGCCACAAAAATCACCTACCCAGGTTCTCAATGGCCTCTAAAATCCCATTCGGAATGGCCGTATGTGTCATCGCATACAGTGGAACCATTAATAGAGACGTTCTGATCAGAAGTACCCGGCCTGCCAATGATAGGTGTTTTTTCCCCCTGACATTGATCTTCTCGTGAGTATTCTTTAATACTTTAGTAAAGTCATCCACCATAAGTCTTCTCATGACCAATGGAAGCCCCAGATACTCTAAGGAATGTACTTTCCTGTAGCCCATCATCCGAGCCATAGACCTCTTCTTCCAGTTGGGAGAATTCTTACTAAAACGAATCGCAGACTTATCGCAGTTGACACTCTGCCCTGTCCAGCTGCAGTAATCTTCCAAAATTCTCTTAATACAAATGGCATTGTTACGGCTAGCATCTGCAAACACAATAATATTGTCAGCATATAATAAGTGTGTAATACACACAGAATTCCTTGCATCCATAATCCCAAGCTGATGGCCCCTTTGTTTAATCGCCTTAGACAGTAATTCCGAGCAGAGAATGAATAAATAAGGTGATAGCGGGCAACCTTGCCGCAAACCACTTCTAGCACTAATCCACTACGATCTATCCCCGTTAATCAGTATAGTAAATCTTGGATTGGTAATACATTGAAGGATCCAGCATGTGAAACGATCCTTAAACCCCATTAAACGCATAACCTTCTCCAGCGTTTCCCATGACATACAGTCATATGCTTGCTCCATGTCCACTTTAATAGTCATCATTCCAGCCTTCTGTTTTGAACATTTGAATTTGGACATCACCTCCTGAGCCAGCAGCCCGTGACTAGTAATAGATCTGCCCGGAACAAAGGCTCCCTGTTCCTCACTAATGAGATTACTCAACACCGGCTTGAGACGGTTAATCAAGACCTTAGCCACTACCTTATAAAAGGTTTGGCACAAACTAATAGGCCTAAACTTTGACGGCAGATTGGCATTGTCCATCTTAGGGATAAGCACGACCAGTGTGTCCTTCCAGCTCTGACACATAGAGTTAGTAGCAAAAAAATGCAAAATAGCACGAGAAACATCACCTTTAATGATCTCCCAGTAGAATTTCAAAAAAGATGAAGTAATATCATCAATTCTGGGAGATCTATTGTTGCCCAAGCTGAAAATTGCCCGTTTGATCTCATATTCAGAGATATCTGCCTCCAGGCTATCATTAATTTGTTCAGAAATCATATACTCATCATTAAAACAGAGATTCTGATGTTAGGGGAATGGGTATTTCCCTTTATATTGGGGGTTCTGTTCTACATACTGAGCACAAAAGATATTTGGTAAGAAATTTGCAAATATTTTATTAATTTACTTTAATATGATACTAATGTATGCATACTATAGAAATTGGTGCTGGTAGAGAGACGACATCTATCGAATTGCACAATCATGCTCATAAGAGACATGTTCAGCAATGAGTTGATGAGCGAGTGAGGAAAGCCTATGTAAGTATATAATTTTAAATTTTTTTATATCATATTTAATTTGATTAAATTTTTTATAACTATCATAGGAGGAATGTACACGACTTCGAGAGAGCCAACCTATAGCAATAGATGGTTCCTTTATTGGATCGGCTGAATATTCTAAGTATCATATTTAGTCGCAAGCAGTTGGAGGGATGCATCACGGAAGAGTGTATGGTTTAAGCTCGCAAGCCCATGTATACGAAGGGTAGTCCTCTACTAGCTCCAACTTCACATCAAGCTCTTGGGACTCTGTATATGGCCAACAGATAGCTACCCAGAAAAGCTCAAGTTGAATGGAATTTACAGATGCAGATGCAGTAGTAGATACATCAACAAATGCAGCAGCAGTTGTAGATACAAAATAGTCAATTATTGGATGAAATACAAAAATTGAGGGAGCAGCTTAGTCAGAAGAATGCAGATTCTGAGGAGGAGACCGAATCAGAATAGTTCTGTCACTTATAAACTTTTAAACAATTGAATGTTTAATGATCAAACAATTGAATATTTAACAATTGAACAAGTAGATTGTGTTTATTTATATGTTGTTCATATTGTTTATATGTTGTTATGAATCATATGTTGGTATTATATGCTGTTTAGATGTTATGTGAAAATTTGTTTGCAGGTGTGAAAATCCAATTTTATTGCTAAAGGCAAATTTTTTTGTGTGTTACAGGTTTCCTGTAGATTTTTTGAGGGTACGTATCATACGATACCACGACTTCAAATGGCTATTACCGATGTAATCGTATGTTAGTAATACTGGTGGAATTTACTCTAGTATATCCTTCAAATTGATATTTGATAATTCTGATGTATGTTTTGCTGCTTTTTCTGGCATACTTCCATCAAAATGTCGGCAGAAATATTAGACATATCTATCAATTTTTGGATGTCATTTTCTGGCTTATGTTCTACCGCTTTTTCTGGCGTACTTATTCGCTGGAAAAAGTGGTGGAACATACACCAGAAAATGGCATATGAAAACTGAAATATATGTCTAATATTTCCGCCAGCATTTTGACGGAAGTACCGCTGAAAATGTTTTCGCCAAAATTTTTATTTTGATATTATATTTGTGACACACGAATTAACATCATATGGTTTTTCACCAGAAAATTTCCCAGAAAACTATTATTTCCTATGTTTTTTTATTGTTATCGATGGATATTGTCTGTAGGTAATACCTATTTTCCTATAGTGGCTCTCAAGCTAGAAGGCATTAAACTTTTTATTAAACTTTTAGAAACATATTTGTATAATGGTAATTATTTTTGTAAAAAGTTGCATCTAATTTCATGGAAGAATACTTGTTTTCCAAAATTCTATGGTGGTCTTGGTTTATAATATTTTGAGGCATTATATCATGCATACATGTGCTCTTTATTATTAGAATATACAACACTGACAGTCTTCTCTAGAAGCCTCCTCCTTTTGGCTCTTCTCAATTTTGAAAATACCTTCATAGGGTTTTTATAAATTTCTCTTCCTCATACTCCTACAATATTAGTTCATATCTCCTCCTCTAAGATTTGGAATAACTGGGGTAATTTAAATTGATTTGTGGATCTATATGGCATTGAGGAATGTTCTCCTTTTTTATTGCATTCAGATTGATAAAAGATTTCATTATGGATAAATCATGGAATCTACCACCCTCTTTATCTCCTAACATTTCCCATGAAATTCAAATAATTGCAATATCTACTAATGATGATTCTACGATCAAGTTTAATAGTTTATATACCCTCCATTTAAATCCTTATTTGCTTCATTTTTCACTTAATTTAAAAAGATTGATTGGGTTAATTTTGTTTGGCATCAAAATTTGGCTATAAAGTTCTCATTTTACACCTAGCTTGCTCTTTCTACCATTTAAATACTAGTGATGTAATGATTATAAGGGGTTTGCAAGTGGAGTTATATTATTATTTATGCAATATTGGCAATGAGATTGTACTGCATCTAATTTTTTAATGTGATTTCTCTTTTGCTATTATTACTGATGGGGGGCTATGAAGTTCACTTTTGAATTATAAAAATATTTGAGTCTCTATCTCCCTTAAATAATACTTAAGTTTTCTTTGATATAAAAAAATAAATAATCCCACTTAATATGCGCAAGTATACAAGCTAAATCAAGTGATAAAGTGATAGAGAAGAACATCAAACCCACGAGAAATCATGCTTTATATCAATCAACTACAACTGTTTACTTTAATTACAAAACTATCCTACTAAAATAAAAATGTTAGTTGTGGAGATTTAATCACTGAATAAAAATATTAAAAATAAAGGATACAATTTTTCAATAAACTATTTGGGATTGATGAATGTACATTTGATATCTTTCTTAGTAAAATTTTTATTTGTAATGTGTTTTAAAGCATATGCATTCCTAGATATCTGTCGAGCTTGTAAGGGTGATAAATATACCTGCTAATCTCTTATAATTATATCTTCTCCTTAAGAATCTTGTATATTTTACATCCTATGTCTAGGTATGTAAACATATTATTTTAATTTTCCTGGTTATTTTTGTATTAATCCGTCGAGGTTATATATCACTCTAAGTTTTAATTATATATTTGACCACTATGTGCATTAAATAAAATGGGAAAAATATTAAATGTATCATTTAACTTTATAGCACAATAACTTTTATTAGTACTTAATATGCTCTCTAAATCATCAATCCAAAACTAGAGAGTAGTCGAACATAGAAGAAAAGGTAAGTAAGCACAACTTCACTGAAATCATAGATGAATTAAAAAACAAAAGAGTGATATCACCAGGAAGAGTAAATGTATATCATCTACACTCCTTAACATGCAAAGTTGCTTACACAAATAGTGACTTTAATAATTATATCTAACACTTCTCTAACCTCTCTTAAAAATTTCCAAAAAATAATGAAATTAGAAAAGTGACTGAACTCCTTACTAAATAGAACATCACTGTTATTTACAGGATAACATAAAAATAGTAGGTGACACTGCATTTCTTGAAAGAGTTAGCACTTCAATGTTGAAACTTCTGCACTACATGGTAATTGCTGATATACAATAACTAATTGGTGAAAAATCGCAATGATTCGCTTTCGAATCGTGTCTTTTGGAAATTATAACTACAATATTATGGTGCTCCAAACTTTCAAATGTTGTGACATCTAAATAATAGATGTGGTGCTATGGTGTGATAGATTGTGATGTCGTGTCACTTGAAAATAATGAATATGGGGCTGTCAAACTGATCATTTTGACATCATGGCACTTGAAGGCAATGAACTCGATGCTACCTTGTTGAAGTGTCAAGCCACCATAGTGTGGAAGATGCCACTACGGTATGGAATTATTGGACACCGTAGGGATGTACTATAGTTTAGTTTTTTTTTTTACCATTTTTTAGTTTTATTACACCCAAAAATCTAAAATAATGCATATAGCTCATATAATTTATTAAAAAAATATAATACAATTTTCACTTATCAAATTTTCCCTAGCTTAAACTCTTGCTTATCATTAAGAAAATAAAAATTTTTCTATTATGCTTAATTAAATAACCAAAGAAAAACTAAATAATTTTAAATTATTATAATATAGGATAATACATCACAGTCTTGAATTGGTGGCAATGAAAAAAGTTATAATTCAAGTTTGAAAAATACTAAAAATTATCCTGACTAACCTTTTTTATCATTGCTTAATTGAAATTTTCTTGTTTTGAAGATAATCATTGATTCTTAAATTTTTTATTGAATAATATAGATTAAATATTAGATATATTTGAAGTTAAAATTAAATTTTTATTAGTTCACCATTATTTATATTAGTTCTGCCACTACCAAAAAATAAGGTTTTCGCAGCACAATTTTTCACCTTTCCCGGCGGTTATAACCGCTACTATTTTCTTTGCAGCGGTTTTAGAACCGCTACATTACCGCTGTGTTTGCAATGCGCTGCAACGGCCTTCCGCAGTGGCTTTAGACCGACGAGGAAGCTATTTACGCATGCGTATTTTTGCAGCGGTTATAACCGCTGCAATATTACAAAAATGTAGCGGTCATAACCGCGACACTATTAAGCGAAATTGACCTGATTCTAAATTTGCAGCAATTTTCTGGAGTATAGTGGCGGTTATAACTGCCATAAAATTAAGCGAAATTCAAATTGCGACGGTTTTCTGGAGTATAGTGGCGGTTATCGGTTATAACCGCCACTAAATCCCAGAATTTTTTTTTTTTAAATTCTGAAACCTTGCGGTTCACCCTAGAGCTAAGTTTGTTGGTTAGCCATGTTGAAGTCACTACACCTGCAAAAACACAAGCAAGCTATAGCAGATACAAGAAAATGATAAGAAGAGTTTCCATGAATGTTTTCTCTATTGCCTTTGCTCTGTTACACTGATTAATTCACTTATAACAAGAGAAATAGAGTAAACAAAGTACTAAACAACCCTTTAGTAGTTACATAGCAGAGATGTCAAGTTAGTGGAGAACGAAGACAGTAGTGAGTAAAATGCACAGTCGCATTATATGTTTGTTATTTAAATGTATTATGAAATAACTTAAGCTAGCATAGTAGCATATGATATGCATTTTGAGATCATTGAGTATGATGAATATTTCAACAATAAGAAATTACTAAATGCCAAGTCAAACTCAAGAAAGATAACTAAGGAACACTATTTCTTATATATAAGAAGAAAATGAGCACAAAATAACAATCTTACATTTCAAAATCAAAACAACAAAAGTTTGAAATTACATAAGATATCCACATAACCAAAAGCATCACATCTAATACTAGTGCTCATCAGCAGACTGTCAGGCATCAGATGAATTCTCATTTCCACCCTGAAAATAATATAAATATAATGAGATAATAATAATCAAGCAATTTACATTTAACTTAAAAAAAAAATTATACCATTTCTGATCCTCCATGGGGTGGATGATTCATTTGAACTTCTTGCACAAACTGTCTCATCTCATCTTGAAATGAGCTAAATTCTCTCGCCTGATTATCACGAAATGATCTGAACTCCTCTCTAAGACTAGCTATCTGTCCAGAACTGCTGCCACTACCACTACCTTCTTTATTTTTGCTTTGAGGGAAGTATCTAGTCGGTGTGACACCAAATCCCTAGGTACGAACTCGATCAGAATGTTCTGGTCCCATAACTATAGCAAAAACTCTCTCATTAGCTTCAATATTTCCTTCTTCAGGTGTAAGTCCTTCTTCGGCAAGAAGATTGCATGCCTGCGTCTACAGTACAAAGACATATAGTTAAATATATTGAAGAATGACTTATAAAAAAATTTGTAATAACTATATATATTTATCCATCGTTGTATAGCGTCCTCAGATGACCATGTCCCATCTTTGTGCATCCTATTGATTTTCCATAATTGTAATCTATCCTTAATATTCTACAAAAAAATTATAATAACAATGCAAGTTTGAAAATAAAGCATTTAGTAGTTATAAATAAATATTTAATTTTATACCGTTTCCTTTTGTCTTCGCACTGAACTCACACGACCCATTGTGTGAGGACAAGTTTGTTTCTTGGCATTGGCATAATTTTTCGCAGCTCTTTCCTGTTATACATGATAATATTACATTCCAAATTTTAAAATAATAATAAATATGTAAAACTAAAACTTAATTACAATATTTACCTGGTCCTCCGGCTTTGACCATTTGTGAACAAGTTGACACCAATGCATTTGATCAACTCCAGGTGGAACTATCTCCAAAATTTCCTCAATTGGTCTACTGTCTCAATGCTCAGCCTTTAAGGTGGTTTTATAATTACGCCATTTAACACCAAGATATTGAAGAATCTAATGACGTATATGACCAGGAAACTCAAATTTAGACTGCAGTTACAAATATGATATGATTAATAATATAAAACATAAAAAATTTAAATTTGATATGAAATATATATATATATACCTCAACTTCAGCTAACCTCTTCTTCTTGAATGGCTCCATACCCTTATTTCTCCAATCAGAGAATGCTATTGGAGCCAAAATAGGGTCTCTTGCAACAACACCAAGATATGTTCTTAGCAAAATCGACTCAGGTATGTTACAAAGGACATTATTTTCATTTACCTCTATATGAATTCGTGTCCCTAGCGGCATATTCTGTATATCAGCACATGTTGTTTTCCCCCTACGCCTTAAAGGATTTCCTTGCTCATCTACATAATTCAAAATAAATTAATAAGCATGAATAAACATGCTTGGTCCTTGCTCATCTACACAATTCATTTAAAATAAAATGAATGTCATAAAAAGAAAATCATACCTATGAGCCATACCCCCTCTTGTGCGGCTGGAGCTGCACCACAAAATGAATGTTGTGAAGCCTGTTGTGTCCCACTGCACTCAATCTCTTCTTGTGAATCTGGGTGTATCGGAGTAGAAGGTATGATTGATTCAGTCTCCCTACTACTTTCACCTCTACTTGATCCTCCTCTACTTGATCCACCTCTACAAACAGATTTCTTTGCTTGTCTGAAATGACTACCTCCTGCCATTTCCTGCAATAGCATATGATCATTAATAACATATAAATGTAGAACAACATATGATCATTAATAACATAGAAGTATCTTTGAGCTATATGTTGTATACCGACAAGACTGCGTTATCAATGGATGCTTAACTTGCTTGGCATTCATAAGAGCTAAAAATGTAACCTCAAGAAAATCATAGGAAGCAAAAAAGGAACTTGATTTTAAAAAGATGATGTAGAATTATACCTTAATGTATACAAGTGGTTTTTTCAGCGCATGCTTTCAGTAGGCAAAGAGGTGGTTTTTCTTGAACATACCTACATCAATAAATGAAAAAAAAAAAAATTAAAGCGCGCTATGAAAAATGCTAGGATATATAAGATGTGCAAGGGAGAGAGCAAAAAAAGTACTAGATGAGACACTACCAGTGAGTTTTTGAAGTGTTTCTCGATTGGCTTCTTAGAGTTTTTCAGATGCTCTAACAAAGACTGAAAAAAAAAAAAGAAGGTTATTGTTCAAGTTAAGTGCTACCTAAGATGTTCAGGTTATTGTTCCTAAATCATTTTAAACTTTTACACATGCACCATTCTTCAAAATCTTCTCACAGTAATTTTTTCAACGCATCTAATTCTACATTTTCTATCTTATATTGCACATGACCAAATCACATAAGTTTATTTTCAATTATATTATATATAAAGGACATCACCTCAATCATTCCTCTAATATAATTAAGAGCATGAGCATTATGTTAATATGTAGTCCAAAAGAAGCACCAAATCCATCCAATATATCATTAAGAGCATGAGCATTTGGTAAAGAAGACACTACAATTCAAATAAAACGGTCTACAACCAACGATAAAATGTCATAAAATACTCAAAAACAAAATAACAATATTAATATCATCAGCATCCCTTCCATCTTCTCTTCCATATATCTCTTCTTCTATAATCAATTAATGAAGGTCTCTGGCACATCTGGTGATAAGGAAATATTACAATCAAATGCATCTTGTGGTTTAACTCTCACAACAAAATTCCAATTCAGATTTTTAGCATCTTCAATGTAGAATACAGGCTCCACTTATGAAGAGAAAACAAAAGGATCATCCTGGATTTTCTGACCTGTATGAATAAGCCTTGAGAAGTCCACAAGTGTATAACCAAATTCATCTTGTTTTATGCCGTTGAACTTGTGTTTGCCCAATCACATTTAAATAATATCACCTTGAATATGTTAGAGTAATTAATTTCAATAATATCCTAGATTTTTCCGTAATAGCTAAAATTTCCAATCTCTGTTGTATTAACAACACCAAAATTTTGTGTTTTTTTGCCTTCATCTCGTTCTTTTGTGTGAAAAATATAATTATTGATGAGCAGACCCTTATATCTATTTGCAGTTTTGTTGGGGCCCTTAGCCAGTGCTTTGATTTCTTCTGAGATTTCCAAATCATTATAACTTGAAACCTAACAAGGAATAAAAAAATTATGTTACTATATCATGATACATTTAATATTAAATAACAATGTAAGTTTGAGAATAAAGCGTACCGTATCACGCAACCACTCGTGAAATATTTCATTGATAAGTCTCTCTAAATCTATATATGTTAGATGTGTATGCCCGCGTCGCTTTCTTTTCTCTCTATCTTTGAAAAGTTGTCTATAACTTTCAATATTATCACAATGCCGAAGAACATATCTATGTGCGTGAACAAAAGAATTATCATCTAAGGTGAAGGAAGTCACCTTTCCCAAGGGAGTCCACTACTTGAAAATTTAAAAATTAATTGTGCCTCAGCTGTTGTTGCGGCTTTATTCATAAATTGAGACCGCTCAAGATATTTAGAACAGAAAGTTATCCCTTCTTCAGCAATATAACCCTCCGTAATAGAACCTTCAGGTTGTGATTTGTTAGCCACATAGTCTTTTAATACTATAAAAAATCTGTAATAATAAAAACCTTTATGAGATTATATAAAGTTGTACAATAATAACTTGAATTAGAAATTACTATTGAAATACCTCTCAAACGGATACATCCATCTATACTGAACCGGACCACCTAATTTGACTTCCTCGGCCAAGTGAATAAGTAAATGAACCATGATCATGAAGAATGATGGGAGTATTGATCTTTCCATTTTACACAATGTTATTGCAATATTATTCTGGAGTATGTCCAAATCTTTTGGATTGATAACCTTGGCACAAATTGACTTCAAAAATTTTGAAATCTCCACTAGAATATATATAATTTCATCGGATGGAGAACATGACCTCAAAGCAATGGGTAGAATTTCTTCAATTAGCACATGACAATCATGACTTTTTAAGCCCACAATCTTGCATTCAGTAACATTAATACACCTTGAGATATTAGATGCATAACCTTTGGGCATTTTCATATTTTTCAAAACTTGACAAAACATCAGTTTCTCTTTTTTTGACATTGTGAAGCAAGTTGGTGGCAAAAAATAAGAACCATCTTCAAGAATTTGTGGATGCAACTCACTTTTGATTCCAATGTCAACTAAATCTTGTCGTGCTTGTAAGTTATCTTTAGATTTATCAAGATCAAGTAAAGTGCCAATGAAATTATCACATACATTTTTTTCAATATGCATGACATCAAGATTGTGTGGTAGTAAATTATACTGCCAATAAGGTAGCTCAAAGAAAATTGATATTTTCTTCCAAATATGATCCTCACTGAATTCTACATTACGCCCTCTTTTCAAGCTTCTAGATTTGCCCAAATGAAATTGAACATTTTGTAATTTTTGTAAAATATCACTACCAGTATTCCTTCTAGGTGCTTTACGGATCTCTTCTGTATTGTCAAAGTACTGTTTCTGTCAACGGAATAAGTGATTTTCTGGTAGCCAACGCCGATGACCCATATATGCGAATTTCTTTCCCTTATATAGCCATAAAGACTCTATATTTTCGGCACAACAAGGACAAGCAAATCTACCTTTAGTGCTCCAACCAGAAAGCATACCATAAGCCAAAAAATCATTGATCGTCCACATTAATGCAGCTCGTAAGTTAAAAGATTGTCCAGATGTTGCATCGTAGGATATGACTCCATGCCATAGTTCAGACAACTCATTTATTAGTGGTTGGAGATAGACATCTATATTATTTCCTGGACTCTTCTCCTCTGGTATAATAGTCAATAGAAAGAAAGACGTTTGTTTCATTGCAATCCAAGGAGGCATGTTGTAAGGAACCAAAAGTATGGGCCAAATGCTGTATGTACTACTCATAATCTTAAATGGATTAAAACCATCACTGGCTAAAGCGAGACGAACATTACGTGGATCTGAAGCAAAATCAGGATATCGAGAGTCAAAGGATTTCCAGGCTTCTCCATCAGCTGGATGTCGTAACAACCCATCTATATTTCTCTGTTTGGCATGCCAAATCATTTTTTCAGCAGATTTTTTTGTTTTAAACAATCTTTGAAGCCTAGGAATCAATGAGAAGTATCGAACAACCTTAGCAGACTTCATTTGATTTTTCTTTCATCTAGCTGAACTTTTTTTAGCCCCTGCCCACCTTGAAGAACCACAAATATGACAAACCTCTTGAATAGATCTATCTTTCCAAAATAAACAACAATCATTTGGACATGCATCTATCTTTATATATCCAAGATCAAACACTTTCGTTATCTTCTTCACTTCATATGTATTCTTAGGTAACCATCAGGGAAAGCTTCAATTAATAACTCAATCAATTGATCAAAAGATATTACAGACCAAGAGTGTAAGCACTTTAGGCGAAATAATTGTAAGATGAAGGATAACTTCGTGAATGATTTACAACCAGGGTATAATTCTGCTCCTGCTTCTAGCAATAAATCACCATATTTCATTGCTTCATCATTTGTCAAATCTATGTTATTTTCATTACGTTCATCATCTAAATTGGCATTGCCTGAGCAGAATGTGTCCCTTAACAATCCTTCTATATCATTTGTTCTATGCAGCTCGCCTTGACTTTGTACTTCAACAACATTACTAGTATCAGTACATGTATCTGATCTTGTAACTTCAGCTAAAAAAACATGTTCCTCTCCATGTCGATTCCAAACAACATATCCAGGGAAAATTCCTTTGGAGAGTAAATGCAACTTGACTTCTTTTACATAATGAAAATATCTGTTAATGCATACTTTGCATTGACATAAAATTTTTTGTGTTGAACTTTGACTTTGTGTTGCAAATTCTAAAAAATTGTCTACACCTTCAATATAATCACTACTCCATTTTGCTTTTGACATCCAACTCTTATCCATCAAGCCTGTAAAGCACTCAAAAAATACACATTTAATAAGCATACACAAAATAAGAAGTCAACTAACATAGTATTAGAAAAAACATATCTCAAGTGATTCAAAAAGTTTGCTCTCAACCTTCCTTGCATTTAAGAATGATTGAAGCTTTTCAAACAATGCAATCCCATCATGTGGATGAGGCATAAAAACAAATTAATTATCTTCGTCTGGATTGGACAATTATTATCAATAAAATGAGCTATCAAATAGATAAAACCATCTTTATTGATGGAAGTCCATAAGCCATAATTCAGACTAACTCTACTAGTAAATATAGACAACCATGACCGAATATTATTTTTCTCCCTTGTGAATGTAGGGTTTATTGAGTTCTGTATACAGTGAACATGGTTATGACCTTCTCTAGTTTCCACCATTAATTTTGAGACAATATTCAGTGGAGTGTACTGTATGTACTCTGATCTCTCTGCATTGACTGATGAGCTCATTGAAAGTTTTTATTTGTTGTGAAAAGATTCTTCTGTATGTATAGGGTTTCAGATGCTGATATTATCTGTAAATTATTGTGTTTTTTTGTTAAATATTATCTTTAATGATATAATATTATCAGTATTTATTATAATCTGCACTTTATTGACATGTGTAATGACATAGGTTGGTATTTAGATGTCGGCCCATCTGATTCAGGTTTTATTTGGGATAATTTTCTTATTACTTTTTAAAGTGACATTCTAGGAAAAAAATAAAACTAATAATTTTTTACTAAAAAACTGATTTACAAAATAGTAAGAAAGTTGTTCCAAACAAAGGATAACACATGACTTGATGCTAACAAAACATGGCGTAAATATCAACACTAACAACAACTATAAGCCTTTAGCCCATTATGTGGGGTCAGCTGGGTGAATCTTTTTTTTTTTTTCATTGTGATATGTTAAAAGTCAAATTCTCATTTAAATCTAACAAAGAAATGCCATTTCTAATATTTTCTAATCAAGACTTTTTATGTTTATCTTTCTTAACATAAGTCAAATCAAATACATCTATGTACTCTCCTGATCGGGTCATCAGAAGGTCACCGTTTTCTGCAACCAAACCATCTAAGTCAACTCTCTCTCTCTCTAATCTTATATCTTCCACTAGAGCTACACCGACCCTTCGTGACACTATCGTTGTCAGGTCCCAACTTTATGTATGAGAAAAGTAGAGGGTTACGTCAGGTAATTCCCAGCCAACGTAAAATTTGTCGAATAATCATGACATTAGATTTGATCCCAATTATAAAATTTTATTTGAATTCCAAGAAAAAAGAATAACAACATTCAAATGTACAAGCAGATAATGGAAGAGGGACTTATTTGCGGCGGAATTTCAACAAAAAAAAAAAACCACAAATTCTGACCAGCCGGGCAGGCTATCCACTACCGTGCCTGACTGGACTTCCCACTGCACCAACCTAATCAGACTGTCACTGTGCTGAAACGCATCAACGACAACGCCTATATACTAGATTTTTCACCTCACATTCAAACTTCATCCACCTTAAATATGGCAGATATGTATGAATTCTATCCATTAGATGAAGAAATTTCTGCCTCAAGCCTTAGTACCTATTATCCATTTTTTGTTCATATTTCCATTACATCTTTAAGTTTGTTAGGCTTTGTATAATCTCTGATAGTTACACATATAAATATATAGAAATGTAACAGTTCACCATTGATGCATGAATATTAAGAACATATTAGTTCCTCCTTTTTCCTTGTTCGTTTACTGTTCACTGTGAGGTTGCTTTCTCCTTCAAGACTCCCTAAAAGATATAACAAATGGAAATAAACGTAGTTACAAAGTATAGTAATAATTTACAACTACACATTCACTAATTGGTTGATATAAATGACAATAATGACATCATGTCTTATACTCTAATTCTCAATTTACTTCTTTATAATAAAACTGCAAGAAAAGCATTACTACAATAAGGAAAAAAAAATACAAATCTTCAACTAGCCAACCATAAGATCCTCTGAAATTATTGACATTAACAGCTATGCATTTCTGGGAAACTGAAGGGCCACTCTAAGTTATGGGATTTTCTTATTTGGTATTGTGCGTGGCTCAAGGCGAAGGATAGTGATTAACCTAAAACGTAAGGAATGCACAAGAAGAAAATGAAGAAAAATAATGAGAAGAAAAAGAGAAGGAGAGGATGAAGGGGAAGAGACTCATAGTGATGAGGATTGAAGGCAGTCGGCCGGGATTCGCAAGCGGAGGAGATTTTCGCCGCAGCTTTGCTCCGGTCGTCCTAATAACGCGAAACAGATCGAAGGGAGAAATTAGGGCTTCGGGTCACTTAAATCCACGGATAGGCTTTGCCGGCAGTTTTAACCGGTGCAATTTGCATCGGTTTTAACCGCTGCAATGGCTTTAAAATTTCTGATGCAAATTTGGATT
This sequence comes from Dendrobium nobile, assembly GCA_022539455.1. Taxonomy (NCBI): domain Eukaryota; kingdom Viridiplantae; phylum Streptophyta; class Magnoliopsida; order Asparagales; family Orchidaceae; genus Dendrobium; species Dendrobium nobile. The sequence goes on along the minus strand of CM039735.1, from coordinate 48,862,658 downwards.
TCGCAGCGGTTTTCAAAACTGGTGCAAAGAACCGATGCGAAAACTCTCGTTTTTTGGTAGTGTGCCATTCAATCCTTTGTGAATTTTAGTATAAGATTGCAATTAGATTCTATGCTTTTAATTAATACCAATATTTTAATGCACTCTTTTTCTTTTTAGAACTCTTTTTAAGTTTATTTTATTTATTTATTTATTTTTATGGGTAAATAGTTAATGATTTTGAATATTAATCCAGCTTATTATTTTTTTTAAATCTTAATTCCAAATCTTATTTACTTTATGAATTTCATAATCTATCCATACGTATTCGTTAATCTTAGTTAATTATCTACAATTTAAAGATCAATGCATAAATAAATAACTTATAAATTGTAGTTAGGTCAATAACTTAAATGACCTAATTTAGAAAATTTTTAGTTTTTTCCAATCAGTGAAGTATAAATAAATATTCATTTAAACTATAATCTAGGATTTTAATTTTATCCTAATTATATATATATATTTTTAATTATCATCTTTCTTAAGGTTAGTTAAATAATAAAAATACAAAAATATTAATGGAAAATAATAAAAGAATTTAAGTGTATGGGGGATTTAATACAATGTAAATAACAACATAAACAAACATAATAAACATATATTTTTATATGAGTGACATAAATGCATAAAAAATGTGATATAAAAAGTAATACAAGTACAAGATAATTAGTGCTTTAATATACCATACAAATCATCTCAAGTGGTTTGCCTCCCGTATTTAAGTCTATTGCCAAACTATGCATCACAATACAGTATCCCTTCCAAAATTAAAATAGAAACAAGCTATCTAACCACTACAAGAAAACTGATCATTAGCGATCAAAAATTTAGAGACGAAAGTAAAATGGTCGCTAAAAGTATGTTTTAGCGACCAATGATGATAATGGCCTCTAAGTAAACATGAAGCATTAGCTACCAAAAAAGAGAATAGGTCGCTAATTTTTCTATAGTTTAGAAAAAAAATAATTCACTTTTTTTTTTTAAAAGTTTATATTTAAATATTAGGATATAATTAAATGACAAAAAAATATTTCTAAATATTAATACAGATGTGTCAAACATTTATTCATATTTGTAAATATTTTATTTTCATAGATATAAATAAAAATTTATAACTTAAAATTATGAATTGATAAATTAAAATTAATTATTAAAAATTTTGAGATAAGATATCTAATAATTTGTGCTTGTTGACTTCATTATTCGAGGTCAATTTCTCCGATTCAATCTAGTGCCTAGGTCTTTGTAACCTAACATAGACGTCGCCCTTAGGATTTTCCTTAGGTGGATACCTAACGACATAGCGTTGACTTGGCCTTTTATTCAACTCAAATCAAAATCAATTCAATATAAATCTAATTCAACTCCAAACTAAACTCAAATCAACACAACCTCCTAACTCGACCTAAGTCATCATTAATTCAAATAAAATTGACTCGACATAAATTTGTTTTAACAAATGACGATTTCAATTTTACCCAAATCGACTCGTCACAAACCCCCTAAAATTAAATCAATGTTAATTGAGTTGAATCAATCAAATTAAAAATATTATAAAATTAAATTTAGACAAAATTCGTTAACTTAATTCATTATTTTTATCAACCATCTCTTAAAATATAAATGTTTAATCACAGTCATTGATTGGAGAGGGTAGGATTGTAAATTTAAGATTAATTTGAATAAACAGTTATTAGGTTTGATTGGAGCCAGTTCAAACAAAACACCCGCGATCTTCCTCTTATTCGCAAAACTGAACGAACCTGAGAACCCCCACTGGTCTCTCTACTCTAGACGACACCAATTAAGGAAAGAACCGAGCCCCAGCCCCATTCGCAGAACCGCTCCTCTCTCCCTCTTATTTCGCAAACTGCTCTCTCTCCATCACTCTAATTTCGTGAAATCTCCCAGCCCGAACGTCTCCCTCTTGGTCTCTCTGTTTGTTCGGAAGAAAAGCCGCAAGAACCCCAGCCCGCTCGCTCTCTCCCTGTTCGCACAACCCAGGCTGAACTCCCTCCTTCTTCCTTGCTCTCTGATGTGAGAAGCTATAGGTGGGATCCTCCATTCGCAAACAAGGACCGAAATTCCCCATCTCCCTTGGATTCGGACATCAAGACCTAGACGAGATCCCTCTCCCGTTCACCTCTCTGTTCCGTGCGATGTCTCCAGTCCGCCCTTGCGGTAGCCAAAGTCCAACCTAGCCCCATTCGCAAGAACCGGCCGCATCTCCCTCTCACGGATCTCCGACGCCGATCGCCGGCCCTAGCCCTATCCAACGCCAGTAATATTCTCAATCTTGTGTAATCTTCTTCTCCTCTACTCCTTCCTCTCCTTTAGTTTTCCTCTCATTCTTGGTTTTGTGAAGGAAGATAATAGAGATTCATTTCCTTCATTGTTGAAATCTGATGATGCTTCGAAAGATTTAACCAAAATATCATTCTCTTTGCATATACATTCATTTCGGTAGATCTTCCGTTCTACTAGTTGGCCTCATGTTTAAGTATAGAAGTTTATTCTTCACTGACATTGGCTCTTCTTTTGTAAAACTTGAATGTTAAAATGGCTTACACTTAATATGAAAAGAAATTTCTATGTGATGAATTCTTGAAAATCTGCATCATGAGCGTTGAGAATAGTACTGTTGCTTACATCTAACTTTGGAGAATCATCATTAGTAAAGAGATTTTTGAATCTTGAAATTTCTACACTTGTTTGATTTTATATGGCAACCACGTATATAATTATGTTGAAAATCTGTTGGAACATTTTATATTTCAAATATAAGCTTTGCCTTGATTCAATATAATGTTTGTTCTATGTCGAGTAGTTGGAATGTTTTCTTAAAATTTATATCTCGAAGAAGCTCTCACAAGCTCCAATACCTAGCCCATTGGCATAGCCGAGTAAGATAGAATTCCAAGATTTGACATCCCGCACCAGCGTCCTCGAGAAGGGCTCCTTAGCAATAGTCATATATCCAAGTTCAATGATGTCCCATAGGATTAAATTATGCTACTCTAACTATTTAAAAAGATGCGCAACACTTCTCACATCACCATAGTAATATAAGCTTTTATTATTGCAGTCCATTCCACAATATTTCATTCAGGTAAATCCTCAAACATCTTATATACTAACCCTGCATCTTATCTGCTTATGTACATATTGATTAGGACAGTTTGAACAAATAAGTTTGGTCTACATTTCTCATTTATTATTTTCACAATTGAAGGTACTTCTTCGTTAATGTCCTTACCAAGGCTCCTAATGGTGTTGGCAATCTGTATCCTCACGGCTTTCACATAGAGCAATTGTGATTAACTTGAAGAAACTAAAACTTGTTCCAATATCCAGCATTGTAGCACAATGGATGGATGGTTTGTACTTTGTACAAATATTGCCTTCCAATCTTGTTTTGTTTATGTTATTCCAGACATTTACTCGCAGCAAGATCATGAGATGGAAGTTTTGTAAGTGATTATTGTCGCCTGATCTATACAATTTTAAGGACACCTGCAGTCAGTCTGTTAGAAGGTAATTTTACCTTGTATTTTTGTTAAATAGAAACTAGAATCTGGAAGCATATAATAAAGTAGGTAACAACTGATATTTGCTTTATTTTCTTTCTTTACTTAGATTATTTAAAAACCATTTCCTGGCTGTCAAGATCTGATTTCATCTTTTAATTTTCCTCTTATTGGCTAAGATCTTGATTTGTTATGTGGCATGTTATTTTCTTGTAATAAATTTTCTGTGTAAATTTGATGTTTAGATTTTGTTTTGCAAATATTACAGAAATAATGAAGATATTTGCTATACAATTTGTTTTTATTTGGTGGAATAACTATTGTAAATGGTAAATTTGTAATGCATGTTATAATTTAACAGATTCTAAATGGCAAATATATATTTTTTTACTTAATTTGAATGTATATTACATACCATTTTTTGAGTTTATGCTAAAGAAGAGTTGGGTGAGAATATATATATAAAATTAATGTTAAGCAATTTCAATATCATTGAATCCGAACATTGTTTTTCCATGTTGATGTCCTCTGGCTTGTTATGCTCTTCTGAGAAAGAATTTGTTGGTTACTTTATCCCTCATTATTGTTGGAGAGAGTAGAATCCATTACTATATTAGTGGCTTGCTTATCTCTTCGTTGGTGTTTGTTAAATAATTAATTACTTAAGTTTCCTGAGTCACTCGAGCTCATTAAATGACACTGCGACATCATCTGCTTATGGCCATGTTTTTGGTTCTCATCCATCAATCTACATTCCTATATTTCTTAGTTAACTGCTGACGCCGGAGCTGGATAGTTAGCTAGCTGAACATTTTTTTTCTGTTTTACTGTAGCCTGTATTTAGTTATTTGTGTATTTTCTAAAACTGTAGCGTGCCTTTTTAGCCAATGGCCATTCTGTATAAATAGAGGTTCTTCTTAATAGAAAGACGGCTTGGGATTGGCTTTGTTTGTCATTTTTGAGATTTGAGATGTCTGTATCCTGACTTCCATCAGGTGTTGTTTATCTCTGAGTTTTGTACCAGATCTTGTTCTGGTCATAATTCAAATTCTGTTTATGCAGAATTGCTCTCCGATTCTTCTCCGTGCCGTGGAGCGCATCCGTTTCGACGTCAGTTCACATCCGTTTCGACGTCAACAGACCTATTTTATATATTTGTTTTTGCAAGGGTCTAGCCATGCAGCTTTTCTGTTTTATTTATTAGAATCTATGGAATTGTAACATACTCATATATCTCCATTCCATTTATGCAAAGGGGACTTCATTATGGTATTTCTATGCAGTAGACACTACAGTTTCCTTGGCATCCAATATTTACTTTGTTTTTTGGCTGCAACGTACAAAATGTTTTAAAGGTCACTATGTTACAACTGGTTGTAGAATGAAAAGTGAATTCTTTTAAGATGAAATCTTATCATATCAATAATAATAAGAATATTTTTAGTGATTTTAGTTAATGTTTCTATTTTCTTTTAAACACCGCTTGCTCAAAATATGGGATAAGAAATTTATTTACTTTTATGTGTAATTTAAGTTTTTTTTTTAATTGTCTGTGCATATTCATTTGATGGTCTAAGGATGAATAAACAATATTTTTTTTTTTACTGTTTTAGGATTTGTTATAGTTTATTGCTGTATGAGGATTGAGTCACATAATGTTGTTATCATCCATTTTTTTAGTTACTGCGGACTTGTTAAACGGTTATTATGATTCTAAATCATTAGCAAGGATTTATACAGCCTTGGAGAGCTTATGATGGCGAAAAGACTTTGTTCACAATTGTCCCTCTTTCCCAGGTCAACAATGAGTTCACTGTCAAACTTGATCATATGCCTTCAAAGAGGTAAATTTATTTCTGACGTTTCATCTTACTAATTGCGTGTTTTCCCATGTCATGCCTTTTGCATTTAAATAAAACGGTACGCTTCTCCTGTCTATTATTTTCTATCAACATATGATTGTACAGAAATGGCAATCGTGGTGGAAATGCATGATAGTCCTGCTGAAGGTGAGCGGTATGCATATCAAGTTCTCTATTTTTTTACCTTGAAATATCTCAGAATTGCTGAAATAACCTGGTATTTTTGTTTATAAAATTTTTATGTATGGGTTGCCTGCTTATATGCCAAGTTGAGCATCCGAAATATGTATTGATGTGGATATGGAGCTGGATCCCACACTGTAACAATACTAGATATTGATTGACGTTAGCATGGTTAAAGATTGATGTTGTGCATTTGCATTTGATAGAGATGATATGAGAGAAATTAATAATTTTGTAATTTTATATTTATTTACATCCATGTTAAAAAGAGATTTTGATGTTAACTAGATGTTCTGATTTTGTAAACATTAAGATTTTATGATTAATGATTTCTAAGATCATATTTTATAAGTTAATTGAGGGATGCATTTGTAAAAGTATATGAATGATTAATATAATTTTCATTTTCTCCTCGCAAATCTTTGGTAATGATATTGATGAATGAATATATTTTTTGGATTCTATGCTTTTTATTATTATTATCTCAAGCTTTTAAAATTTGTGTTATTTCTTTATTATGAAATTTATATAGCTAATTGTAATATAAAGGAGTAATGGATTGATCTTTATTGTTATTACTAAGGCATAATAATTGGATAATAATTTTTTTTATTAAATATAACCAAATTTTATATCCATAATATATATATATATATATAAATATAATTAAAGGGGCAAGTGATTTATTTTGTTGATCATTTTGCGACCAAGTTTTATTTTGGTCACTATAGGAAAAATGTAATAAATAAAATTAATTATTTAAATTTTTAAATAGCATCCAAATAAATATTCATTAGCATCCAAAAACATGGTCGCTAATATGTCCATTTTTAGCGACCAATACTAATTAGTGGTCGCTAAAAGCCTCAGCGACGAGGCTACTGCGACAAATCTGCGACCAAAATATTTTTTGTCGCTATTTGATTTAGCGGCCAAATTATCATTTTCAGAGACCAATTTTGTTGGTCGCTAATTGTCTATTTTCTTGTAGTGAACTAAGATAGCCTCCAAACAATGTCTCTCAAGAAAGATAAAACTGACACCTAACTTTTTGAAATAGGGCCTTCCTCCTTCTCATCATCATCATCATCATTATGTACTTTCAATCGATGTTGCCAAACAAAGGGATTGTAGGTAGGTGTAGAGGAAAAAACAAGCTATTCAAGATGATCCATAAAAGAGATACTTTTAGACATACCAACAAGTGCCCCATTAAAGTATGATGTATATCTACAATACTTGTTTTATTGGTCCATAATTTGAGACATCCTCATTCTCATCTCAATCTGCCAGTCCCTAGTTTCTTCATAAGATTGAGTCTCCTTTTTCATTATTCCTCTCAAATATTAGACATACTCTTATAATATTTTAGGTGCTCTGGTACTCTTTATGCTGTTGTTACTTCCTAGCATACTAGATAATCTAAGCTCATTGAAATCACCCTCTTCCTTATCCTTCACTGCTTGATTTAAATTCATAATTTTTTCTTCTTCTGATAGCTTGAATGGGGAGAAGTTATTCTTTATTATGTTTTAGAAATAACACTCATTACTATACATAAAGCATATACAAGAGAGGGTGTCCTAACCCAACAGATCTAGTCTCCCTAATGATGTATATAAGATATTAAAAAATAAGTTCTTATACATTAATTGAATACCCAATTTGAGTTGAATAGTTCAAAAGGGCATGGTCATCGGTGACTTGATTTATATTTTAACTAGAAAACAAATGGGCAAAAATTAAAAAATGTCAGGCTTTGGAAATTTGGGTCAAATAAGTGGGAAAGAAACTGATGATTCTAATTTCTTTACTTTTCCACTATGCTCCTCTATTAGATCGACACGATGTTTAAGTTGTCATTAGGATTTATAAGTGTATTAATAAAAGGTATTATATTCATAAAATTACAAGCCCTCTTCTTGTCAAACATCTTAGGATCCATTATTCTAGAGAGAATATTTCAAAGAAAAGTGAAGATTTTGAAAGAAATTAAATGTGTGATTGAAATGAAAATGGATCCCCTATTTATAACATGATGAAGAGCTGTGGCGTTGTGAGGCACAACAACACTATTTTTGGAAATTGGAGTGTCACATTGGAAAGGACCACCACTGTGACATTTGACCTATGTAATCGCTATGGCACTTATGTCAAGAAACCACTGTGATGCTATAAATAAAATAATTATGATGCATAATAATGCCACAACAATAGTTCATTATGGCATGATGCTCACTTACTTTTAATAATTAAATTTATAATGGCATAATGTACTTTCAACTTTTGGTAGAGGCACACTTTTTTTACTTGAATGACTTAACACTACGATGCTCAAACATTAAGTACTTCGATGCCCAGTCTCTTTTTTATTTGCATAATTTTTTAGATCATAAATTTAATTATTAACATAAAATGGAATGAAAAACTATTGAAAATAAAATATATATGCAATAAAAATTAAAATAAAAAATGGATATACATAAGTCTAATAATGCAATTAATTCAATAATATAGTTAAACATTTGCAAAAAGTGAACTGCTTCCTCGATAATGGTGCCAAAAACTTGAAGCGGGCTATGGAGTGAACATTTGAATTATGAAAATATTTAAGGTGTTGTCTCCCCTAGGTATTGCTTAGGTTTTCTTTAATATAAAAAAATAACAAATCTCTCTTAATATACACAAATATACGTGCTAAATTAAGTAATAAAGTAATAGATTAGAGTATCAAAGCCACAAGAAAGTATAAATTCTTGCAATCAACTACTATTATTTTCTTTAATTATATATAAAATTATCTTGCTGAAATAAAAATGTTTGTTTTGGAGATTTAATCACTATAGAAAATAATCAAAATAATGGATATAATATTTAAATAAAATGTTTGGATTAATGAATATAAATTATATATCTTTCCTAATAAAATTTATATTATAATATGATTCAGAGCATATACATCCTTAGATCTCTATCGAGCTTGTAAGAGTGGAAAGGATATCCACTAATCTCCTATAATTATATCATCTCCTTAACAACCTAGCATATTATACATTCTATGACAAGTTATACAAACATACATTTTAATATACCTGGTTGTTCTTGTATTCCTCTGTCAAGACTATTCATCACACTATATTTTAACTATATATATGGACATTATATGCATTAAATAAAGAACATATAAAATTTAAAAACATCATTTAACTTTATAGCATAAGAATCTTTGTTATTACTTAATATATTCTCTATATCATCAATCTGAAACTAGAGAATCCGCTACATATGAAAGAAAAGATAAACAAACTCATCATCATTGAAATTATGGAAAAATATAAATATGAGAGAGTGGTATCATTAAGAAGGGTCAATATATATCCTCTACATTTTTTCTTCGTTAATGTTCAAAGCTACTCACACAAATATAAACTAAATACTATAATAATTGTATCTAGCACTTCTCTAGCCTATCTTAGAAATGACCATAAGAGAGATCTAAAGAAGTATTCTAAAAAGTGCTAATATTTGGTAATTGACTAAACTCCCTCGGAAATATAACATCACTATTCATTAAAGGATAATACAAAAATAGAAGGTGGGTCTACGACTCTTGAAAGAGAGGTGCTATGGTGCCCATCAAAATGAATTAGTGCTTTGGTGCTAAAAATTTGCACCGCCATGGTGCTACTGATGTGGAACATTTACTTAGTGAACAGTCACGTCACTTCACATACAGTTTGTATCCTTTGTAAGTTATAACGAATACACCATAATGATTTTAAATTGTGAACACTATGGAGCCCGAGTGGAATATTTGCACTATGACATGATAGATTGCGATGCAACAATGCTTGAAAATAGCAAATACTATACTGCCAAGCTAACCATTTTTATGCTATAGTGCTTGAAGACAACGAACTTAGTTCTTCCATATCCAAGTATGGTACCTCAGTAAAGTGGAAGATGGAGTTATGGCATGGAATTATCAGATGACTCAATGTTATACTCTACTTTAAAATTTTTATCTTTTTTGAGTTTTTCCTACTCGTCGTGGTGCAGAAGTTCATGCTACATAAATATTTCTGGTTGTTTTTGCATTTCTCCATCGAGGCTATACATCACACTAGATTTTAACTACACATATGACCATTATGTACATTAAATAAAGAGCAAAAACGTTAAAAATATCATTTATTTTTATATCACAAAAATTTTTATTAGTATTTAATATATACTCTATATCATCAATCCAAAAGTAGAGAATTAATCAGATATGGAAAAAAAGAAAAGAAAATTCCTCTTTATTGAAATCATGGAAGAATAAAAATACAAAACAGTGATATCACCAAGAATGATCAATGTATATCCTCTATACTCCTTTCTCAACGTACAATGTTGCTCAATCAAATACTGATAAAACACTCTAATAATTAACTCTAATAGTTCTCTAGTCTCTCTTAAAAATGTCTTTAAGAGAGTTCTAAAGGTGTACTATAAAAAGTACTAAAATTAGATAAATAACTAAACTCCCTTAAAGATATAATATCACTACTATTTATAGAAAAATACAAAAATACCAGGTGGCACTACGACGCTTGAAAGAGTGGCTCCATGGTGCCCTTGAAATAAATTAGTGCTTTGGTGCCAAAACTTCTATGCTATCACGATGCTTAGAGATGTGAAATAGTTACTTAGTGAACAATCTCATCGCTTCACTGGTAGATCATATCCTTTGGAAGTTACAACTACTATGCCACGGTGCTTCTAACTTTTGAACGTTGCAATGTCCGAGTAGCAGATTTGGTGCCAAGGGGTGATAGATTATGACACCACGACGCTTGAAACTAACGAGCATGATGCTACCAAGCTAACCATTTTGATGCCATGGTGCTTGAAGACAGTGAACTCAGTGATGCAACATCAATGTATATATGGCGCCTTGGCATTAAGGAAGATGGTGTTGTTGCATGGAATTTTTGGACTCCGCGGCATTGTATTCTACTTTAGATTTTCTATCATTTTTGAGTTTTTTCATCGCACAGATAATTGAAACAACACATTTAAATTGATAAAAATATTTATAAAAATACAACATAATTTATACTTATCAATTACTACTTTCATTCCAACTGTGGCTTCTTTTATGCTAAGGCTTAACATCATTATGTTGTTTTAGTTTATTAATGGATCCAATTTTATCACAAGATTCATAGAACTTTTTAATATCTTGGTAGTTGTTGCTCCCTATAATTTTTCTGGAATGAGAGGAATGCTAGAAGGTTTGAGCACCATTTTTCTTGTTTATCATCTATTTACTATAATATCAAGTTGGCTCTATATTCTAAGATGAATGGCTAGAAATTTAAGTCACCGGTGCATTCTTTGTTGAGCTAAGGAGGTTTCACTATTGGTGTTTTTAAATATCCCATTGCTGCGATGGCAAGTTCTATTTTAAGGTGCTGTTACTATTTCTATTATGGCTATTTGGTTGCCTTCTTATTGATGCATGGGGTTATTTTTAAGATGCAGTGGTTGGATTTTTTGCTGCCTTTTGGTAAGACAATAATGAATGGTGCTACTAATGATCCTTCCCCTTTGAGGGCCATTTCCTCAACCTAGCATTCCTAGAATGAAGTTTTCCTGCAACCTGGCTTCCTAACAAAACAATATCGATAACTTTAGGAAATATTTATAGGATTGCACTTTTGTTTTGTCTTTTGTTTGCACTTTTTGAATTCTAAGTCCAAAATTGTGATTTTCTTCAATTTAATTTTGTTTCATAAGTTTTTAATGTAATTTCATAGTTCTAAATTTTTTATTTATCATTGTTGATAGTGTTGTTATTTTTCTTGTTTTACATTTTCCATTAATTGGCTCCTATAGTCAATGAAATGGGCTTTGCCCCTAATTCACCTCCCACCCGAAAGAATAGAAAGAAAACCTAGGCACTAAGGAGTGAGCTTGGGGAAATCGACCTCATTTAAAAACGAGGTCAACAAAGTGGCAAGTTTGGTAGTGGCCGGTTGGCAAGAGTTTTGTTGATGATGGTGCTATGGTTGATCTCTTGAATTCATGAAGCTTCAAAGCTCACTTGAATGTCTAACAAAAGGGTCCCACTACATGTCGAGAGTGAGGGTATATTTATTGATTGTATTGGGTCATACCTCATAAAGATGGAAGAAATTAAGAGCCAATCTTATGCACTCTATCAGATGACACATATTGATTCCCTCCTTCATTGGTGTTTTCTTCAATATTTAAGCACCTTAATGATGTTAGAATTAAATGATCTTAGGTATGTTAGATTCATCTTGTTGAGCTCCTCTATTCAACAAAAAGCATGCTAAATTTGGAGATTAACCGGTTATTCAATTAATGTTTTGAAGTTTCTAAAGCTTTAAGTCCTTGATTAAGGTCCATTCAAGCATGAATTGGATAATTTTTAGTGTTGTATGGCTTGCCTCATCTAGATGTCCATCACAACAATAAGTTTCTAAATTTAGAGCTTAAATGATTCTGAATTTAATTTTGAAAATTTATATTTAAATATACTCTGAGATTTGTGCTCAATGAAAGCAAATTTTGAAGATGGATCAAGAGTGATGTGCACATGAAGATTATTCATGTTCTGATTCAAGGTGTTCTAGCATTATAAACTTTTGCAGAAATCAAACCTTATCAAAGACTGATAGATCATGCCATTTTAGATTTATATCACCGCCTATTCAATTTAATCAAATAAAATGCTAAACACCAGTGCAACAAAAATTCACCCCAGTTCTCATCAATATCATTGAATTTGATTAACACTAGTGCAATAAAATAAAAAAATAATCCAACGGCCAAAGTGCGACTTGATTAGAAGATCACATAGTCTCATTTCATAATTGTAATAGAAAAATAATTGTGTTAAATATTTCTCAATAAAAAAGAAAAGCAGCATTAAAATGAACAGTCTTAACACAAGCATCAATTAGTTACTGCATTTATATATCAAAAAAAACATAATTATCACTTTCACCACACCATTAACGTACACAAGATCTAATCAAACATGCAAATCATAGATAAGACAAGACAAGACAAAACAGATCAACGCGTTGCAAATAAAGATAACCGGATTGACTTAATAAACTAATTAACTTTTGTATAGGCCCACATTGGCTGACTTAAAGACATCGGCCTGTGCAGCAGCGGCACCGGCGTTGACAAGCGCTGCAGCGAAGGAACTCTTAACCTGCTGTTTAGTAAATGGAAAGGACTTGCACGCAATAGAGTTGAGAAGGGCGGCTGTTCCTTCTCTTAGGAGGGCACTGAAGCCGTCGGTATCTTTGTTAGCGATAGCGTCATGAAGGGTGGGATTTTTTCCTCCAAACGCAAAGATGCAGCCAGCGCCGAAAATGTCTCCCATGGTGCCCAAATAGCCAATCACTGCTACAATCTTGTCGGGGTGGGCGCTCCAATAGCTGCAAAGATTAATCACATCAAATTATTTTTAGAAAAAATAACGTTAGGTATAAAATTTTTAAAAAATAATTAGGACAATTTCTTAATTTTTTAAATTTAATAATAAAATAAATGACAAATAGAATGAATTATAAATTTTTGGGAAAATTTTCATATATAATGTATCTCTCGCCGGAATAATTATTAGGTGCGGAGTGCAGACGGGGAGAGCACCGTCTGCACAGACACAGGGTACCAAGCGGTACATAGTGGTACCCATCGGTACCGAACGGTACCTTGCTGGATTTTATACTAGTGTGCAGACGGTTCTCCCCGTCTGCACTCCGCACCTAATAATCTCTCCTCTCGCCGAGCAACGATATTTTTTGTGAGGGCATAAATTTTAAATTTTATGATATACTCAGTATTTTTGGTTCCGGCTTGAGATCGATATTGACTATTTTAATTTTTATTATAGTTTTAATATATGAAGATAAATTATAAAATTAGTTTAAAAATTTTTTTCATTCTTTTTATTTTAAAAATTAAAAAGATAAAGATTGCTTTAGTTTCAACAAAATAAAATCTATTTAAAATCAAGAAAATGAATCGGGTTTAATAAAATAAAAAAATAGAAATAAAATATAACAAGCCTTTTATGGTTAATTTTTTTTTACAAGCAGTAAGAGCTCATGCCCCTAGAGCTTATAGTTTGTATTTTTTTATTTATTTACATACCTAATACATGAATCTTGATACTTACTTATATAATATTTTCGAGTTTTATTAACATCAAAATAAACATATGAAAAGATATTTTTTTAACTTAAAATTTTGATATTAATTATAATTTTAATATTATTTAAAGTTCCATGTGTTATATAATCAATTATTAGTTATTAGATCCCGCAATACGTTGGAAATTTAAAGTACGCAAGTAGATCACCAATTATTACAGGTATATCTCTTTAGCCTGTTTCTTGAATTTTTAGGCAATCAATCAAGAGATTATAGGTATTAATTTTTGCACATGCAATATAGATATAAAGGTTTACAATTAAATTTGCTCAAATTTTTTTTAAAAAAATTTTCTTTCTTCCATATGTGTCATAGATATGAGTGATATTCTTAAAATTAAATATTCTTTGGCCCCGTGCAAATTTGATTTTATTCGACGTCTCGATCCTTAAAATTAATGTATATAAAGAAGGTTATCTTTTGCAAATTACCTCGTCAACCATGACATACCGATTCTATATTTGATAGATTTTGGGTTAAATCTTGCATCTGATATGTTTTTTTTTTTGTCACTATTTTATAAAGGAAGGATATTTTTTTTAATTGAACGCTAAACATCAATTTTGCTTAGCCATTTTAACATTTTTTTCATGATTTTAATTTCACATATTCTTTAAGAAAACATCTATTCTCATGCTTAATAGAAAATGGCTTGCCTGCATGTGCCAGGATGGTAAGGTGGGCCGCTGTGGTCATAATCCACCGATGGAGAGGGAATGGTGGTCGTCGGCGGAGAGGGAAAAGTTGTCTCTGGCGTAGGTGAGGTAGGGGAGCCACCATCGCCGTAGCTTGGAGGTGTATTGTGGTGTACTGATCCGCTTCCATGGGAGGGCGTCGTCGGAGTTCCGTGGCCGCTGCTGCCGCCGCTAGGGGTGGGACAGGAAGGAGACTTTGATGATGAATCTACAACCAGTACAAGGCCAGTGGTCTTGTTACAGTGATTTAATTGTAAGCAAATTAAAGGAAAAGATGGTTTCTGGTCCTCAACCAGATTGTCAGCATGAAAGTTTTTCGAAGTATTTCAAAACTAGTATAATTAAATCAATCAAATATGATAATAGTTTTAAAATAAATTTAAAGATTTTGATGTTTATCATGAAATGTTTTGCATAAGATATTCTAATATTATTTTTTTCTTAAATTTAAGCGAAAAAAAAAATTAAATTCTTAATAGAATTATCAAATTTTAAAGGTGATTTATCTTTTAAGTAATGAAAAATAAATAAATAGTTAAAGTTAACCTATCATGTATTTAGGATGAATATATATAATTTTTTGATAAAATTTAGGAAAAAATTCATTGTCCTTCTAAATCACTTATAATATATTTAAATATTCGAATCATTAAATTAAAAAAAAAGTTTTAAAGTAAATTTTAAATATTTATACATTTGAATGAACTATAAGTAAAATAAATTTAAGCCATTTAAATATTTTTACTAAATAATAAATTATCTAAGCAAATTAATTCTATACTTCTGACAAAAGATATAATTGGAACAAAAGATATAAACTTAATATACTGTAATCAGAGAAGGTGTTATAGCTAATTTGTATCCGCTGCTAGTAAGACACTTACTTGGTTGATTTTCTGTCTTAAAAAAATAAAATATACAGTTAATAAAAAGATGATTTGGAATACTGATTTAGGTTTTGTTTGGAACGACTTTCTTAATGCTTATTAAAGCAATTCTTTTCGTTCAAATTATTAAAACTAATATTTTGTTAGGAATGACTTTCTTACTATTTCTTAAAGCAATTTTTCAATATTAAAGTTTTAATTTTTGTATTAGAAATCTAATTCAACAAGCAATAAAAAAAGGGTCCCAAACAAAGGTTAAGCTTTGTTCGGGATTATTTTATTTTTGCTTTTTAGAACGGTTTTTTAGTATATAAATTGTAATTTTTGCTTGCTCTAAATCTCTATCGAAGCTTAAGAATTTTTTTTACTATAAAACTGCTTTAGAAAGCATTAATAAAGCTGCCCCAAACAAAATCTTAAAATGCAACAGCATGAGAATAAATTTGAAGTGCGTTGGATTCACCACCAACAGCATATTCATAATTAGTGAATTTAAAATTTTAGAATATGATTGCGAGTTGCCTACGCCAACGCATAAACGTCACAAAATAATACATGGAAAAAATATAATGGATTCTCTTATCTAACCATTTTTCGGATTTATATAATCAGTATTTGAAAAAATTGTTGACATAAATATCTGTAAAAAATATACGGCTATTAATTTAAAATTTATTTAATCATAAATATAAGATTATCAAATTTTATGTCAGGACAAACAATAAAGTTTAAATCTTTTTTGACACAAAATATCGAAACAAAATAAGTATCTTAAAATTCGTATATAAATGTTTTATATTAAAAAAACTTTTCTATCATTTATTTTGTAATATTAATATAAATAATGTTCTAAGTGATGATCTAATTGTTTTATCAAGCTCATGAATTCAAGCTCGCAAAAACTCCCGCTAGGGCATCATGCCCGCGACGGCTAGGGCATAACGCCGCCGATTTGCTCGCGTCTCCGACGATTAGCTCACGATATCTCCCGCTTGCGACGGCTGGGCATCGCGCCGCCGCCTGGACTCTCGTCTCCGCCGCTAGGGCTTGTTTTCTTCAAGTTGCTGTCCAGGGAAGTTAGTCCTCTCATTTTGCTGCCTTTTCCTTTCATTATGGTGGTTAGTCGTGTTTGTGACCCCGGTTTTTTGGATGGGTCCTTTAAATTGCGCTCTTTTGTGGAAGCTTTATCTGGTTCTTCGATTTCAGTTGATTTTCCTGAGTTAAGAAAGGGTTTTTGTCGTGGTTTACCCTCGTTATGGATATCAGAGGAAGAAATTTTAGCGCTGTCTGTTCCTTTTCAATTTGCTCTGGTTGGTTTCTTTCCTACGCGGCGCCCTTCTCTAGATGCTATCCGGAAATTTTTTTTCACCTTGAAACTAAATGCTGAATTCTCTGCAACTGTTCTGGATCAATCTCATATTCTTATTAAGCTTTCTAATGATTTGGATTATAGTAGAGTTTTCAGCCATAGATCTTATATGATTAATAACTGCTTTTTGAAACTTACTAAATGGTCGCCGGATCTTGATGTCGGGGTTGAGTCTCCGGTTATTCCTATTTGGGTTGCCTTTCCCAGTCTGCGACCACACCTTTTTGCCCCTCGTATCCTTCATGCTTTGGCTTCGATGTTTGGCCGTCCTTTAAAAGTTGATAATTCTACATCTGTCGGATCTAGACCTTCTCTGGCGAGGGTCCTGGTGGAGATTGACATTACTAAGGACCTTCCTGATAAAATTTGGCTTGGTTCGGAGAACTCTGGGTATGTTCAACGAGTTTGTTTCGAGGAGGTGCCTGCTTATTGTGTTGGGTGTAAACGGCTTGGTCATATCAAGGGGGATTGTGGTAACTTTTCTGCTTCTTTGAATGTGCATAAATCTTGTGAGAATGTGGTGAAGCCTGTTGATGTTGCGAATAATGGTGTTGTTGCCAATTCCTTGGTCATTAATGTGGCGCAGGTTGTGAGCGATCTTCCCGATCTTGGGGATCGGCCGCTGCCTGTGTGCGGAAATTCTGGGATTTTGGAGTCTTTGGTAACTTCTAACCCATCAGTTTTGAATGTGGTTGATGTGGTTAATGCTGTGAATGATGTGCCTAGTAGTCGTGTTGGTAACTGTTCTGTCTTATCCCCCGATGCAACTCCTTTTGTACCTCCGGTTGTGACTGATGTTAGTGACCATGGTTCTCCGGTGGTGGTGCCGGAGGTGGTTTTTGGTGCAATGAATGTGGTGTATTCTGATGGATCGCCAGTTATGGGTGTGGTGAATTCTAATGGGGGTGTTCAAGGTTTAAAAGATGCAGATGGTGGTTCTGATAGTGTTATGCCTGTTGCGGTGGTGCCGGCTGAAATTGAGAAGGGTAGAGAGGAAGTTAATTTGAATACCAACATTTTAGTTGTGGTCCCTGTAAGCGAGGTTGATTCCCAAGTGATGGCCAATTGTGTGGGTAATTCTTCTGGTTTGGATATTCGGAATCAGAATAATTGGTTGGTTGATTCGTCGGATATGGAGTCGGATTCACAGTCTGTAGAGTCCGACAATGATTTTACTCTTGTGCGCACTTCAAATGTTGGAACTCGCGGAAAATTTTGGGGAAGAGGTCGACGCAGGAGATGATTTTTGTAATTTTGTTGAATCTTGCTGTTTCTTCTTCGGATTTGGCGGCTTTACTGTTTGATTTGCTGCTCGTCAGGCTTTGGGCTATGATGTGGTTGGGGTTCGCGTCCTGGTCCTTCTTTGCTGGTGGCAACCTTTTTCTCGGGGTGTTTTCTTCGCTTACTGGCGGGCTCGTGCGGGTTGCACTGAACGCTGATGGCTTTGATTTAGTTCTGAGCTCGTTTTTAGTTTCTACTTCTATCTGTTGTCTATTATTTTCCTGCTAACTTTTCTTTTTTTGCTGATGTAACCTTTATTTTTGTGTTATTAATATATTTCCTATTTAAAAAAAAAAAAAAAAATAGCTCATGAATTTCATCGACACACGTTTAGCTCATTAGAACAAAATTGGGAGATGTCTGCCAATTAGAAGCACAGATCACCCAACTAGTGCCTAACTGTATATGGCAAGCCCGATCAAAATTTTGAAATCCTTACCGGATGTGGATACGTTAATAAAGAATTCTGCCACTCGTATATTGTTAGTTTATTTTTAATTAAAAATCAAAATTACACTCGTCCCCTATTTATTTATTTATTTATTTTTAATTTAAGCGAATTTAATCGAGCTAACCAAAAAGCTGAGATAGGCTGCATGTACACCATAACGTTCTATATCAGTTATTTCTTCATAAAATATTTTGTGTTTCAATATATATATATGTAGTAAAATGTTCTTAATATGTTTACCACGTTGCACGTGAGAAGCATTGCTCTAGGAACAAGCCAAAAATCATCATGAAAGAAAAAAATAATAATAACAATAAGCAACACAAGTCATATATATATATATATATATATATATATATATATATATATATATATATATATATATATATATTCTCTTTTAACGATCAAATGCAACTGCTTACGTTTGTGAGGGCTTCCATTATATGGAGTACTAGGACCATAATAGTTCTTCTCCTCAGAGAGTCCCTCCTGAATCCTCCGGCTACAAGAAGCTGGAGTTGACAAGCTTTGAAGAGCTAACACTGAAACGATTGTCCAAAGTAAGAAATTATTCTCTATCTTACTCGCCATTTCTATTAAACTCAACAATGGCTGGAACCCAAAAGTAAGAAGAATTCGAAAGAAGAAGACAAGAGTTATTATAAGGATAAGAATGGAGCTATCTGTGCGGAGATGAGAGAACATGGATAGGATATATATATACAATCAAATGGATAACAAAGCATTCATGAAAATGAATACAGCAAGTGGAGTACAGTCTGTTGTTGGTTGTTACGCCATGTAGCGTCATTAATGGGGTTGATGAGCATCTCTTTCTTAGGTAGAAACTGGTAATAATAAGAAAGACAAAAAGACCGAATAAAAGTCAAAATTGTTGGAATTTTACCAACCAAGCAATGCGGCGTTTCATTTTATTTTATTTTTTAAATTTTATCTTCAAACAGTTTAAATGAATAGTTTTTTTTTTTTTTTTTTGTGAACAGAAGTTTGTGTTAGCGTGTACTGGCTTGTTATCAGAAGTTTTTTTTAAGTGGGTTCTCTTCTTCCGATTTTTGGTTTTTTCTGTTTGGTTTTTCTTTCTTCCATCATTGGCATCAGAGACAGGTTCGAGAATGGCAGCGAGTTCAACTATCAATAATTTACAACCTATGTTGCCCAACTTCACGGGAAAGAATTACAGTCAATAGAGTATTCAAAAATGGGTATTGTATCAATCTCAAGAGTTGTGGGAGTTGGTAGAAAATGGTTTTCAGGAGCTTGAAATTGAGAGAGTTTTTAATCAAAGACTTCATCAAGAACTGAAAGAAAATCGAGTGATTCAACACCAATTGAGAAAGCCTTCAAAACTCAAGTGACATTGTGTGGGAATTTCAGAGGTGGCCGCGGAAGAGGTTTTGGTGGAGGAAGAGATTCTTTTGGTAGAGGAAGAGGTTTCTTGGTACTAGAGGTAGATGTCGTATTGGTAGAGGAGAACCTACATAAAGTGATGGAGGTAAAGTACAAAGAGGAGCTCATGGTAATGGAGAAGGTTCATGTGGTCATGGACATAGCTTTGAGGTATAGGGAGAAGCAACCTTGCAAATATCAGATGTCACTTTTGCAAAGGGTACAAATACACTTATCAATGTTAGAAGAGACATGAGAATGAAGAGGCAAATGTAGATATGATGCAAGAAAATGATGTGGAAAAGGTGAAGACATAATGTTTCTTACACGTATTAAGGAGTTTGATGATTCGGGAGATGTATAGTTTATTGATAGTGGTTGTTGTAATCACATGACTGGCAAAAAAATTTTGCTTTTAATTTTTGAAAACTCAATCCAAAGTGAAGTACACACAGGAGATGATAATATATTATTTGTGCAAGGAAAATGTTATAATTTATTGCAAACAAAGAAGGGAGAAAAGAAGTTATTTGATTTGTTCTATATTTCAAATCATAAGCATAATTTGCTTAGTGTTGGGCAACTAATCAAAAGGGATATGTTCTGATATTTTCTCTTTACACTTGTACCATTAAAGACAAGCATGAATTTTTCCTATACAATAAGAATAATCATATACAATTAATTTATTCAATCTTAAATTACGAAAGTGCCCTAACTAATAATTCTTCTTATTAATTGATCATCTAGTAATGTAAGTTTTATTGTATAATTAGTTCTAAAAACTCATCTTTTTCTTAACTCACTAACTCACTCTCTTTAGTGTATGTATGCAAGGTTACTTAGCTTTGGGATACATCAATACATGATTGACTTAAGAAAGATAAAAAGTACAAAAAGACTAAAAATACAGACTTTAATCTATGTCTACCCAATCTTGAATTGATCAAAGTTTCAAGTGAAGAGTGGACCTAACATAATAATTAATAATGAGCAACACAAAATAGATATGCAATAAACTCGATTATTAGTAGATAGCATAGTAAGAAATTAAATAATATTTGTTATCATCAAAATCACATGGCTTGGGTCAAGATTTGCAACAGTCAACCCTAACCTTTGAGAGTGATTTCATGAAGATTGAAGTGATTTTGGATCAAAACTATTAAAACCTGTTAAGATAGTTGCTATTTGCATGTTTTACATTTTTGCAACTTGTATAGTTTTGATGATTCCAAACATTATTGTTCAAATGTGTAGTTATCTCCTAACAAATTTAAAAAATTTGTATTTGCTCTTGTGTGTACTAACATTTCAGGAAAATTGAACTCTAGACTACGAAGACTTCAAATCAAATTCAGCATGAGATACTTTGTGAAATTTGAAGCTTGTACTTTTCTTTAAAATAAAATTGAAAGAGAGTGATTGTAATTGAGTGAATAAAAACATACACACACATATATGGAGATCATATAAAATTTATACTGATCGTACGGGATGATATAAGTTCGTACGGGACGATCAGACAGTTATCTCCTATTAAGATCACAAGGAACGAATAGGAACTGGCCAGAAAAATTTTTCTAAGTCCTATTCGTCCAGGACGAAATTAAATATCGTCCAGGACGATTGGCTCTCTATAAAATTTTCGTCCAGACGAAATTAAATTATCATACATGATGATTTGCTCTCTGTAATATTTTCGTCCAAACGATATTAAATATAGTCTAGGACGATCGGCTCTCTGTAAAATTTTCGTCCAGATGAAATTAAATTATCGTACATGACGATTTGCTCTCTGTAAGATTTTCATCCAGACGAAATTAAATATCGTCCAGGATGATCTGGTCTCTGTAAGAATTTCGTCCGGACGAACCAATTTTCGTCCAGACGATACAACCGACTTAGGAAGGTTTTTCTGCAGTTTTTGAAACCGACCTTGTAATAACCGTTCGTACCGAACGAACATGGTTCGTACGGGACGATCAGATTGTACGAAAATATTTTGTACACATATACAAAGAGGTTCGTTTCAAGCCTTTTAAGTAATATCGTCCAGGACGATCCACGATCGTACAGGACGATCCACTGCGTACAGAATTGAAAACTTGTAGTTTTTGGATGGTTTTTCTTGTCTTTTGTATAAATAGTCCAAATTAGACTTCCACCTAATATTTTTGTCATTTGATCTTCGTGCCTCTTGAGAGAATAGCCAAGGAGAGAGTGTGAGAGTGCATTCAAAGGAGGATTCCTACCACTGGAGCGTGAAGGCTTTACTTGGAGTTCAAAGGTAAGAATCTCTACTTGTGAATTGGGATTACTTCACTCTTTTTCTTCTTCCTTCTAGATTTCTTTTGAGAAGATCTGTCAAGGAGATCCGGTTCGCTGCCGACACTTGGAGAGTGTGAATAGTCGAAAGGTTCGCTGCCTACACTTGGAGAGTGTGAACAGCTGAAGAGTTCTCTACCCATACTAGGAGAGTGTGAAAGGACGAAGGATTCTCTGCCCACACTAGGAGAGTGTGAAAGGACGAAGGGTTCTCTGCCCACACTAAGAGAGTGTGAAAGAACGAAGGGTTCTCTGCCCACACTAGGAGAGTGTGAAAGGACGGAAGGTTCTCTGCCAATACTGGGGATTGTGTAAAAGGACAACGGTTCTCTGCCGCACCGGATAGTGGTGAAAAGAGTGTTTTGTAAAGGCTTCTCCGCCATGCTGTGGGTGCAAAAGGAGAGTCACTATTGGTATTAGTGCAATACTCAGAGGGTGCCTCTGGGGAGTGGATGTAGGTCTGGTTTAGACCGAACCACTATAAATCTGGTGTCATTTACTTTACTGTTTTTACTTTTTCGTATTTTATTTTTGATTTTAAAAAACTCTGTGGTTGAAAAACGTTTTCTATAAAAACTTAAAAGAAAATTTTCATTTCGGTTCAACATAAATTTAAAGAGGATTTAAAAATTTTAAACTACCAATTCACCCCCCTCTTGGTAGCCTTGGTCATTAACTTAGGTTTAACAACCTATTTACTAGATTCAACAAAACCCTCATAATTAACTAATTTAATAATTTAATTAAATATTTAAGCTTTGATAATTCATAATTAATTCCAAAAAATTCCAAAATGAGAAACTCAAATGCATTAAACTCCATAGAGGGTAAAATATTTTTTAAAAATGTTAAACCTCCAGAAATCAGTCCATTTCAAAAAGTTAACTATTTAGTCAACGTTAGTTCAAATTTGGACTAAAACTTCAAAAAATCATAATGTAATATGGAAAAATAAAATTTAACAAACTCAATATCTAATTACTTACCTTAGGGTTTAGTATTTAGGAAATATATTAAAACAACATATTTCAGTCTTATTTAAAAATTTCAAAATTTGACTCCTTAATTTACTTATTTAAATAATATGATAAATTAAAAAAATCCAGTAACAACTCAAATTCTAAAAATTATCAAACTCATATCTTCAAAATAATAATCATTGAAATTAAATTTAAATATATCAAATCTTAATTTCTAGCCAATTAAATTAATTGAATATTACTTGTTACTACTTGGTAATCCGGACGTACGAGGCTTTTAACTTAACCTGAAAGAAGATGAAATAAATTTCACAACCATGGTATAAACAAAGGTAGTAATAACTCAATATTTAAACATACATCTTAAAATCATAATTAAAACATTAATACTTAAAGTCAAACTAAAATCCCTTAAGCCTATAATAATCATCAAAACACTAAACAACTCTAATAACTACCTAATATAGTGCATATCCAAGCCACACAGTCTAATGAACACACTTCAAATGATTTGGTAGGATAATCAACTCTAGCTTTAGGCTCAACTAGTGTTTTATATTTCTATTACTTGTGTGCAAGATTTTCCATGTTTTTTTACTACATGAAGGTACATTCAGTTGATTGATGTGATTGCTTATTTATGTGATAATGTTATGTTATTTATGAATTTATGTAATGGGCATTTGATTACCCCAAGGTTAAGAATGGTCTGGATGTTCATTCAATTTTTTATAGGTGGCCATGATCATGCAGGGTTATAAATTTTGGGGGCAAAATTTAAATTTTATTGAGGAATTTTTATAGGTGCTAAAGTGTTAAGTCTCCATTAAAATCAGAAGAGCATGGCTAAGTGTGGCCGTGAATTTAATTTGAGCAATTCAAATATACAAATGATTGGGTTGCATTTTAATTATAACTTCTTAGGATAATTATATATCCCGATTATGTAGAATCTTTTATATTTTTAAAGTAATGTAATTCAAATGAGTTGTATTATGAAAAACAATTTTGAGATAGGATGTTGACCATCCAACTTGAAATCAAAAGAGAAGGGAGGAGGGAGTTCCTCTTCATTTGGTAATTCATGTTATAATTATTTGAATCTAAAGAGGAATTAAATACCTTTTCATGGAGGAATTCTTTTCATTTGGATACCTGGACCTGATGAATCCAAGGAGCTCATACAAGAATGAAGTTGTGAAGATATCAAGAACATATCCCATTCTCAAAATCACACATGACATTTATAGGATTAGAAGTTGGGTAGTTATCTATGGTACTTGACCACTTTTAATTCCTATAAACCATGGGTTATAATTAAGTGGCACTTACCACATAAACTTTACAAAGATTTAATGACATAATTGATTTTTTACATTTATTATGCCTTAGAAAATACATACTTTTCTATATTTCTTTATTGCATGTCAATTTTGATTTAATATGGAAATCCTTGAAGGCTAATGAGGGTATATTAAAAACTTTTTCTACTAAAACTCAATAAAAAAGTTAAGGCGCACATAGAAACTTAATCAATTTTAAGATGTAAGGTCAAAAACGATACAGGAGTTTGCATGCATTCATTTTGAATGTTCTCTACCTAGTTTGGCACCTCTCCACCAACAGGTTCTGATAGATTACCTAGCTAGCCTATTAGCTTGCAGCTTTGTCTAAGTAAAAATCTAATTCTAAGGCTTTTTAAAATTGCTTCATATCATTTGTGCATTCAATGTTAATCAACATGCATTACATTAAAATTCAATAAAAGGGTCAAAATTTTAATTACATTTTAAATCATAATCATCCTATATAAGTTAAGGGGTCACCTATGACATTCTCCAAAGGTCAGCACCAATTTCTCAAAAAATATAAAAAATAGCCCACCCATTTTTCCTAAATGATTGAACTTATGATTTTAAGCTCTTAGGTAGTTAGTTGGCTCCCTAATCCAAGCTGGGATAAGTCTAGATTTGTACTATATTAGTTAGGTTCATGATACTATTATTTAGTGCCTAAACTACACTTGGGATTTAGGGCATACTAAAAATCCTAAGATCCCACTTTTGGGTATATAATTACAACTTTATAATAAATTTCCATTAAAACCAATATTTAAAACCCAACACATAAGATAGATAGGGGTGTTTTTGAATTATTTTAGAATATAAAAACATCCTACCTTTAATCCTTTGGTTTCTAGTAATAAGTTCTCAAATTTGATCCAATCCCAATTGAAAACTCCAGCCTCACTCCCATTGATATTACTCCTTGAGAATTCAAAAATAGAAATCTATCATTATTTTAATCGAGGATTTTTGTAAGAAACTATCTTGAAAAATTAACTACATGAGCTTGCGCTCTTAAGAGATATAGAGACCCCATATTACTTTTAAAATTTAATTATATCTCTTTGGGAAAATTTAAAATAAATAATAATTATTATAGTCATATTATAAAGATAGATAATAAATGATACTTTCTTTCCTTGAAAAGATATATCAATTATTATCATGACTTTGAATATGAAATTAATGATACTTCATCTGGACTAGCATATTCAAATACTTGATCTAACATCATTTTGACTCTTCGGGGTCATATATAGTTCTTACTTGAATTTGACTATCATAATCAAGACGAGACTTACTATTTTATTATCTATCTCAATCCTTAAAAAAGTGATATCTTTGCCCCCTGAGATGATATATCATTGATAATGATGTAATTGACTTCAAAGATAAAATTTAAGAAATTAAAATTTTCTCAAAGAAATTTAATTCATATTTTACTTTGTATCTTTCTAATGCAAAACAAAGATTTTTTTAACAAATGGTGCGATAGCGTACCATGAGTATGACTACCACCATTTTTGGCCCCAATCATTGTAAATAATTGGCTCTAGCTATTATTGGATTTAAAAATATATTTCATAACCTAAAATTCATTAAATCATATAAAATCTAAATCAACTCTAAATTGATTTATCTTGGGCTCATTAGAAGGGTCTTGAGCCATATTATTTTTTAAAAATATTTTTAAGGTATTTTGATAACTATATTAAAAAAAAAAATAGAATTGAATGATTATACATTTTTTTAATGTTTTGAAGAACAAGTGTTTAAATTGAGCCCAATTTTGGATGTTTGATTTTTAGAATATTATTCACTTCCTGTAAATTTCTTAATTCATGGTTAGCTTTGAATTTCTGTGATTTGATTTTACAAAGTCATGTGTCTATTTTGGTCCCATAACTTTGAAAATTTATAACTCTTAAAATATTTAAGATTTTCTTAAAAATTATCCGTGGTGTGTTGATATATGTGCAAGGGTTAGTTTGCCACTAATTTTACCCAAATCTAATTAGTGTAGCTCCTAAAACATATTAATGCTAGAGCTGTGCCTATAATAATTAGCTAAGTTCCTACAGATAACTTCAGATATAAAAATATTATAGCTATTTGTTTATTTTTTATCTTTTGGTGTAGCCAATTTTCTGGCCTCATTTGTGTATAAATAAGTGGCTTACTGAATAATAAAAGGGATGGATTGTTTTATCAAAAAGTTTGAATTCCATTATGGAATTTGTTTTGTTTCCTAACAAGCATCAGACACTGGTTTTTGTTCGCACGCTCGAATGGCTCGAGTGTTTTGCCCGTGTCTCTTCATCCGAGTGAGTTCTTCCCCAACTGCTAGCCTTGCATCCCCTCCTCATCGTGACCATTTCTCTCTGTAGGATGATGTCACACATCATCAATGTTATAGATGCATTTAGTTTAGAAGATTAATTTTAAAACTTGGGAGGATATGTTGAGCCCGAATTCAATAAGTTTGAAATAAATGTAATCATTTACTTATGTATCAAATTTCACTATATTTAGAGGTCATTTGTTTTATGATTTAGTTAACCACAGATTCATGTACATAACTAATTTAAAATCATTGAAAACTCATAAAAAATCTATATTAAATAAAAAAAATTCATTTAATATATCAAAATACTCATAATTAAAGGCTTAATAGAGGAAAAATAAAAGCCCCTTCAAATTCAACCAATATTAAAGAATTAATAAAAAAAATAAACTTAAAGTATTAAAAAATATAAAATAAATTTCAAACACTAGAAATCATTCTTAAAAGTCACTCGTGACTTTTGGTGAAATTTTCAAATGGTTTGGAGCTGATTTGGTATAAAAAATGAGAAAAATATAATAATTAAGTAATTAAATAATTAAATAAATCTATTTAATCACTAAACGTCATATATTCATAACTAATTATAAAAAATTTCAAATCCATCAAACTCAACATAATTGAATTCATCTATGGATTTAGTATTTATACAAAATTTAAAAACTCAAAATTTCACTGTAAATGAAAAAAAAGTTAATATTCGGATCAAACTTAGTACAAAATGCTTTAAACTTTCAAAATCCCTGACAAATTTTAGAAAAATCCCAATAAATTCAAATTCTTTGAATTCATAAAAAAATATATTAATTATAAAAATGATAAATTTTTAGAAATAATTGTAAATAATAAACTAAACTATTTAGTCAGTTTTAATTCAAAAACTAACCTAAAGTGGTCAAATTTAATTAAAAAAAATAACGTAAACGTCCAAAATTCATAACTAATTCATAAAAATCTAAATTGAACAAACAAAAAGGCATTAAAGACATTATTAAAACTAGTATTTATAAAAAATTCAAAAATTATATGAAACCATTGCAAATCAAAAGTCATGAAATATATAAAAAACTAAATTCATTAACAATTATAATAAGACATGAAAAATCAATAACTCATAAATATAATGAATTAAGTAAGATAACAATAGTAAAATAAATATCTAACACTATGTTAATGAGGTGTTTAGGTTGTACTATCTCGGGCTGTGGGGCTATGAGCCCAAAGGAGGTCTTTGTCCTCTTATCTGTTGTGATAGTGCAATGAATGAATTTAATAGAATGTAAACATTAATTTGTAATATTATTAAATTATTAATTAATTAAATAATTTAATGAAAATCATTAAAAATTTTGTTAGACATTCTTATTTTCATACCCTTATGCTTGACTTCTTTTAGGAGGGTAAATATGTATTGGATTGAAGGCTTTAGTGAACATAACAATTTATTAAAATGAAGGAATCTATGCTATCCATCAACCCTAGTTCAAGAGGACTCATAGCTTTATAAAAATATACATATGACTTGCTAATCAATAGTTCTAGCACTTAGAGATTGTTGGGCTTTAACAAGTACAATATATAAAATATTTTTTTTAAAAATTAAAAATTTCAAAATTATTAAATACTTAAATTCACTATAAAAAAATAAGGCTTTTGCAGCACAAATTTCAACCTTTCCCCGCGGTTTTACCCACCACAAATTTATTTGCAGTGATTTTATAACTGCTGGATGTCCACCGTAATTATAATATGCTGCAAAGACATTTCGCGGTGATTTCAAGACCGGCGGGGTAGTGCTGTGGAATGCTGAATATCGCAGTGGTTATAACCGCTATAAAGTTCCAGAATTGCAGTGGTCATAACCGCACCTAAATATGAAAAAATAAATGATTACAGAATTGTGGAGGTTAAAATCGCTACTGGGCTGCAGTATCGATGAAAGGTAGGTGATTCATGACTCTTTCAATATATATATCGATATATTTATAGACGGCAAAGATCTTGCTATTTACTAGACTCCAATCAAGATCGACCCGAGTCAAAAATTAACTCAATCTTCAAAATAACTATCCATCTCCCTTAGCAAGATACATATTTAAAGTATGAGATTTTCTTTTGTTTATTTTGCACGAACAAGAAGTCTTGCACTTTACAACATAGTATAAGTTATTATAGTAATTAGAGTCAATACCATTAGTCATATATTATAAATAGTCATATTTTATATGTATCTTTCATAGCATCTATCACTTATGAAATAAAAGTCATACCATTAATTATCAGTTATGTATATGAGTTGTTCCTTAAGCTTCAAGAAATTGATTGTTGCTCCATAATTACCAAGAATATAACTATATTTGAGCTATCTCTATCTTTCTTCATTTCTACAAGTAAACATTAACAAATCCAAAAAAAAAAAAACTTTTACAAATTCAGTTGAGTGCTAGCTTCAGTCATTAAAATATTTAAACACCTAAAATCATACTTAATCTAATCAAAAGTATAATATCATTCCAAACTTTTGAACAATTTTATTTTCCATCAAACAGAATGTATCACAATTTTTTTTTGATATTTTAGGAACAATTGTAGTTTCCATCAAGAAAAATGCATTCCAAACTTTGCACAAATTTTTATCATGATATCACAAATTGCAATTAACAAATTAGAAAAGCCAGTTGAGCGGCCCGTACGCTGAAATAGCGAATAAATGGCGAACATGCATGCGAAATTTAGGGCATCACTAGAAAATTTTAAATGCATCATAAGAATCATTCAAGAATTTAGTAAATTTAAGAATAGCTACAAAATGGTGACTGAACTACCAAAATTAGGGCATATGAGAGGAGTTGGAAATTACCTAAGACCGATCAACGAATGGCGATCCGGAATTTGTCGGTGATGACTGATTCAGCGACGGGAATGGGTTCGACATCAATGTCGGTGGATTCGGTCGTTGATGGAGATTCGGAGGCGATGGTGATTCAGAGGCGACGATGAAGGTTTTGGCGAACAAACGAGCAGTCGATTGAGCAAGTGCGGTCGAATGACTTGGTTAGGGCATATGGGGGAGGAATATAATGTTGGTTTTAGCGGCAATTAAATCTACTATAAAAATAATTAGATAACATCAGTTAAAACTGCTGCCTATACCCTTCTATAGCACCAGTTTTCTGACCGCTGCTAGAAAAAGCTGTAAAAACTTCAATTTTTTTGGTAGTGATTAAACCACCCATTAAAGACCTTAAATAAATTATATTATTATAAACACTTTTAAACTAATAAAATTGAGGACATATAAAAGCTACAAAACTTTTATACACACACTTAGATGGTTTGCTATGATAACAACCTCTAGCTTAACCTAAGCTGCTGATTTGATTTGATTTTCATAGAGTGCCTTGCCTACAGGGTACTCATGTTTTAGTGTTTACTTTATATACTCTGGATGTCTTATTTAGATTTTTGGTTGTAAACTAGAGATCAGAGTAAAATTTTGGGCCAATTTTACTTATATATATATATATATATATTAAAACCTGCAAGGGGGCCTAAGTGTTAATATAAAAACCTTTAGCTCACTAATGCTCAAAAGAGGTACAAAATAAAATAAAATAAAACATACGAGCCACTAGTCCACACTAATCCAAATTACAAGATAACCTACGTACAATCTAAAGATGCTAAAGCCAAGCATCCAAAAAAGAAAGATACAGATAAACCTTGAAACATAATATTTCTGCAAAAAACCTTGAGCACTGCCATCTGCAAATCCACCTGTAAACCACTGTAGCTGCACAAAAAAAAGATTAACACACAGAAGAATATAAAAGTAAAATAGAAGATTAACTATAAAGAGATCAGAGATGAAGAAATGCGCCACAACACGAAAGAGAGAAAAACTACCAGATAAAACAGCACAGCTCCCCAATGTCAAGAGCAAACAACCAACCAATAAGGGATCCAATGTCTAAAGCCAACTGGGAATTATTGTAATAACATAAGGAATTCCCCTAAATAATCATAGACAACCCAACAACACTAGGGAAAAGTAAATCCATGACCAAAGAATGTAGCCAAAACTAACTCCCACAATAATGCTAAAAATCTCCATAAGAAGAATACCAAAAAATATGAAGACATGCTAGTAATTAGATAAAAATAACTCACACAAACACAAACTATTTAAACAAAGCAAAAAGCATATAGAGCTTAGGATAAGATGAGACCAGCAACCATCATAAGGGATAACCCAAGCCCGCTCCATCCTACCACCATGCCCAATCCACCACCAATAAATAAATAGAGCCCAAGAGCAGAAAATCAAACTCCCAGAAAAACAGGGCTGAGAATAATACCGAAGAGGGATCAAGAGATACAAATTTAACAAGAAAAAATTGCACAGCTCCCCAATGGTAAGAAGAATCAACCAACTAGCAAGTGCCCCAAAGTCCAAAGTCAATCGAGATAAAAAATAGAGATTACTTCAGGAATTACCCCAAACAATCACATACCAGAAAGTTCATTAGGGATACTAAGCCCTTATGAACTAGCCCGAGGCTAACCAAGAGGGGGGGGGGCTCAATTGGTATATTAAAAAATTCTTAAATAGAAATCACAATTCAACCAAGTAATCACCATAAAAATAAAGTATGAAAATTAAATTTAGAAAATACAATAAGAAAGAATACACCAAATTTTATAGTGGTTTGATCAACTTGACCTATGTCCACTCCCAGAGCCTCTCCTCTGGGAATTACACTAAACTTAGTATCTCTTCTTTTGCTCCCACAACAAGGAAGAGAATCACATATAAAAACTCATTTCCTTTAACCTCGTTGAGGTAGAGAACCTAACTCCTTTCACTTCCTCCTTTAGTAGGAAGAGAACCTAACTCCTTTTACTTCCTTTTGAAGTAGGCATAGAACTCGATCAATCGCTGAAGTAGACCTCTCTAGAACCTCCAAGAAATAAGGGACAATGACTGGAGAAGATGAATCAGATCCTTGCTTGGAGCAACCTTTATAAAACCCCTCACAAACTCCCTCTCATAAGATCCTCTTTCTCTCTCCCAGCCTCTCCCTCTCCTCTTAGTTCTCTCAGGTCAGGACAATAGTAAGAGATATAATCTTGGGTAAATAAGAGGTCTTATATAGAAGAGCTTCAAATTTGCTCTTAATTACAACAAATTGACATAGATTATACAGGATGATCGATGGATCATCCTGTACGATTAGTTCAAAATAGGTTATTATCATCCAGAATATCACCCTGATTATATATTTGGATGATAGAAAAATAAACTGATAGTCTAGGATGATTCCATGATCATCTTGGCCGATTAGTTCAAATCATCTAATGTCATCTAGAACATCACCCTGATTACATATCTGAAAGATGGAAAAAAAATTAATCATTTGGGAGATCCAAAGATAATTTTGGATCACCCTAGATGATTAGTACAAATCAATACATATCATACAGAACATCATTCTGGTCGTCTAGGAAGGAACTAAGGTTTATTTAACTGATCATCCCGAGCGATCTTGTGATCGTCCAAGCTGATATGATCGAGCAATCAAATTTTAATTGCTTTCTTTAATTACCAAACTAATTTAGACATAATTGTAATGCATCATCCAGGAAATGTCCAAAAATAAAACATGCCTAAAAGATTTGGTGGCTGATTCTTTCTAATTTGAGCCTATCCTCTTGGAGGATGCTAATATTGTCCATGATGATTTGCTAAATTACGGCTTTCTTAACCAGGATGCCCTAATTAGGGTTTATATTTTTAACTAGTAATCTAGGACAATTTTGGATCCTCCCGAATGATATGATAAAAAATAGATAGAATTTTTCACTGAGTGTGTGTGTGCAAGGTTACTTAGCATCAGGACCCACTTTGTTACAATTGACTCAAGAAAAGGTAAAAACTCTTGACATGCACTTACAAACTGACTCACTCCTAATCTACCCAATCTTGAGCTGGCTTAATTTGTAACTGACTTTGTGGACCTAAAATAATAATAGGCAAGGTAGTCGTAGAAAAATAGAAATGTCAGAAATATTTGCTATTATCAAAAATATAATTCCTAAATCTATATTCGTAATAATCTTCTCCATTTTGATGATGGTAAATAAAAAATATTTTAAGAAGTTTAATTGAAACATCACACGAAAAAATAATATGAATAATGAATTTCAAATTTTAGTAAAAATAAATTGATGATATAAATACTAAATAGAAAATAGTACAATAAAATAACATAAAATACTACCACTACTCCTCTTTTGACATAAAAAAAGGAGAAGAGAATTAAAAAAAAAAAGAATAGAAACTACCAAAAAGAAACAAACTACATCATAGAAAAAATAAAATAAGAAAACCAGTAGAAAATAAAAATAAAATAATAAAAAAGAAGATAAAATTAATAAAAAGAATGAAAACAAAGGTTTTTTTATAAAGCATGAATATGATAATTTTTTTATATGATTGAATTTAAAATTTGTAAGAATCAATAAGTTAACTTCATCGAAATCCAAAAAATGGTAGAACAACCGATTCTGTTAGCCCTAGCTCGAACTTCTCACAGGGCGAATCATCTTCTGAAAATAAAGATCAAACTCAGAAGAATTAATTGTATAAAAAAAAGAGATCCAGTCTAAACTTGGTTCTAAAAAAATATCTTATAGAATAATATACTAAAGTGATTAGTCACAATAAAAAAATTTGAAATTAAGGCTTTGAAAATATCAAGTGACACATGAATTATTCTAAGATTTAAAGGTTTGAAAGAGAACGAAGCTTGCTTTCTTATGGGCTCATTTTATGCCTCTTTTAATTGGTTGGAACACTTTGTACATCTTTTAATTTTTGATACATTTGTGTATCTTTAAATTTTTTTGGCGATCATTGCGCTTCTTTTCAGATTTCTTCTTTTTGGGCTCATTTTATACCCTTGTCATTTTTCCAAGCTAGACCTCTTTCGAAACTTTTAAATACTCCCACTTGTGAGAATATCTTCCAATTATTAGAAAAGAAAAAAACTCACTATCTAATATATGGAAAAGTAAACCACAAGGCAGAATCATATTCATGTGATAAATGCAACGACAAGAGTATGAAAGTTTGAAAGTGATATAATAACTTTGAACATTATTTATATAAGATAGATTATTGTAGCAAGATAAAAAAGATATCAATCATAAAGTCCAGTTGTTAATTTGAGATGGACTTTTATTTAGAAAAGAAAATAATACCACTAAAAGAAGTTAGAGGAAAGGAAATAATCAATAGTGTTTCTCCCTTTAACTGATTAAGGGATGTCAAACATTGATTACAAAATTTCAAAAACAAAAACAAGGCACAAAATATTATTTCAACAGTGATCAAAGAAAAGAAAGAAAAAAAGAAAAAAAGAAGAAAAATTAAAACAACAAAAATGAAAACACAAAAATAATAATAAAAATAAACAAATAAAAATGTCAATAGAAAGAAAAGAAACCAACAAATAACAGATTGAAAAATAAAATTTAGAATTCAGTAAGTATCAAGTTCATGCATTAATGTCAATCACACCCAATCTGATCCTTATGATACTAAATATGTTAAAGGCCAGTGGTTTAGAAAAGATTCCAGCCAGTTGATTCTAAGTTACCACATGGTATAACTCAATATCTCCTTTGGTCACATGATCTCTAATAAAGTGGTGCCTTATATCAATGTATTTGGCACTTGAATGCTGGATATGATATTTAGAGATGCAGATGGCACTGGTGTTGTCACAATGGATTGAAATTGTACCTACATGTAATCCTAAATATTTAATTTATTGCTTTAACCGAAGGAATTGGGCCACACAACTCCATAAGGCAATGTACTCAGCTTTAGTAGTAAAAAGTGTTATAGAGTTCTATTTTCTATTGGACCAGGGACAAAAGACTGTCCTATGAATTGACAAGTCTTATAAGTGCTCTTTCTATCCAACATATATCCTACAAAATCAGAATAAAAATATCTAATAATCTTAAAATAAGTGTTGTGCCTTGGATATCAGATTCCAATGTTTTGAGTTCCTAAAGGATATATAAGGATTCTCTTAATTACAATCAGGTGGTATTCTTTAGGATCAGCTTAAAATCTAACACAAAGACGAATACTAAACACCATATTAGTTTGGATAAAAATCAGGTAAAGTAAAGATCCAATCATTCCTCTGTACTTCTTTTGATCAATAGATTTTTCATTTGGGTCCTTATCCAACTGAACACTGGAGGTCATGGGAGTATTTATCATCTTGGCTTTATCCATTTCATATTTCATTAAGATGTTCTTGATGTACTTTGATTGATTTAGAAATGTTCCTTCATCCAATTGTCTTATGCTAAACCCAAAAAGTAGGACAACTCTCCCATCATACTCATCTCAAACTCCTTATTTTAGAAAAATCATCATATAGCTTTTTATCAGAAGATCCAAAGAGTATATCATCAACATAGATCTGAACAATGAGTAACTCATCTCCTACATTCCTTAGAAAAAGTGTGGTGCTACGCTCCGCTTAACATACTCCCTCTCTAGAAAGAATATGCTAAGCCTCTCATACAAAGCTCTGGGCGTCTATTTTAATCTATATAAGACATTTTTTAATTTATAAATTTGATTTAGAAATTAGGAACTCTTAAAATTTAGGGGTTTCTCTATAGACACGTTCTGTTTAATTACCCCATTTAAAAAGGCACTCTTATTGTTCATTTGGAAAAGCTTAAATCCATTATAATAGGCAAAGGCTAGTAGCACTCTAATGGCATCCAATCTAGCTACAGGGGAAAATGTCTCTGTAAAATCAATCCCTTCTATTTGGTTGTACCTCTTAGCCACCAATTGAAAGTTTGTTAGGGATGTTAGGCCCCTTATGAATTGGCCCAAGGCTAATTAAGAGAGAGGTGAATTGGTATTTTAAATATCTTAAAAAAAACTCAAACCAAATCAAAATTCACCACAAAAATCAAAGTGCAAAAATTAAATGCAGAAATAATAAAGGAAAGAATACACCAGATTTATAGTGGTTCGGTCAAACCTTGACTTACATCCACTCCTCGGAGGCACTCTCTGAGTATTGCACTAAACTAAGTGTCTCTCCTTTGTTAAGATAGTTGCTATTTGCATACTTTACATTTTTGCAACTAATATAGTTTTGATGACTCCAAATATTATTGTTCAAATGTGTAGTTATCTCCTAACAATTTTTAGAAAATTTGTATTTGCTCTTGTATGTACTAACATTTCAGGAAAATTGAACTCCAGACTACAAAGACTTCAAATCAAATTCAACATGAAATACTTTATAAATTTGAAGCTTGTACTTTTCTTTTGAATTAAATTTGAAAGAGAGTGACTGTAATTGAGTGAATAAAACATACACACACACATAAGGAGATTATATAAAATTTATACTGATCGTACGGGACGATATCAGATCGTACAGGACGATCAGACAGTTATCTTCTATTGAGCACATGGAACGAATAGGAACTGGCTTTAACAATTTTTCTAAGTCCTATTCGTCCAGGACAAAATTAAATATCATTCGTACATGACGAGTTGCTCTCTATAAAATTTTTGTCCAGACAAAATTAATTATCGTTCAGGACGATCTCGTCTCTGTAAAAATTTCGTCCAGACAAACCAATTTTCGTCCAGAGATTAACTGACTTAGAACGGTTTTCAGCAGTTTCTAGAACCGACCTAGTAATAACCGTTTGTACCGGATGAACTTAGTTCTTACGGGACGATCAGCTTGTACGAAAATATTTCGTACACATATACAAATAGGGTCATTTTAAAGCGTTTAAGTAAAATCGTCCAGGACGATACACGATCGTACGGGACGATCCACTGCGTACAGAATTGAAAACTTACAGTTTTTGGGCAGTTTTTTCTTGTCTTTTGTATAAATAGTCCAAATTAGACTGCCACCCAATCTTTTTGTCATTTGATCTTCGTGCCTCTTGAGAGAATAGCCAAGGAGAAAGTGTGAGAGTCTATTCAAAGGAGGATTCCTACCACTGGAGCGTGAAGGCTTCACTTGAAGTTAAAAGGTAACAATCTCTACTTGTGAATCGGGATTACTTCACTCTTTTCTTTCTTCCTTCTAAATTTCTTGTGAGTAGATCTGTCACGGAGATCCTGTTCGCTGTCGACACTTGGAGAGTGTGAACAGCCGAAGGGTTCGCTGCTTACACTTGGAGAGTGTGAACAGCCGAAGGGTTCGCTGCCTACACTTGGAGAGTGTGAACAACCGAAGGGTTCTCTGCCCACACTAGGAGAGTGTGAAAGGACGGAAGGGTTCTCTTCCCACACTAGGAGAGTGTGAAAGGACGGAAGGGTTCTCTGCCCACACTAGGAGAGTGTGAAAGGACAGAAGGTTCTCTGCCAACTCTGGGGATTATGTAAAAGGACGACGGTTCTCTACCGCACCGGGTAGTGGTGAAAAGAGTGTTTGTAAAGGCTTCTCCGCCTTGCTATGGGTGCAAAAGGAGAGTCACTATTGGTATTAGTGCAATACTCAGAGCGTGCCTCTGGGGAGTGGATGTAGGTCTGGTTTTAGACTGAACCACTATAAATCTGGTGTCATTTACTTTACTGTTTTTACTTTACCGCATTTTATTTTTGATTTTAAAAACTCTTTGGTTGAAAAATGTTTTCTACTAAAACTTAAAAGAAAAATTCATTTCAGTTCAACATAAATTCAAAGAGGGATTAATTTTTAAACTATCAATTCACCCCCCCTTCTTGGTAGCCTTGGGACATTAACTTAGGCTTAACAACCTATTTACTAGGCTCAACAAGTGGTATCAGAGCTCCGTTTTAAAATTATAAGTTTGAACTACTTTTTGATTAACGTAGATGGCTACATTCAGAAACCGAAACACACCTGAAGGTTACTTTATCAGTAGACCTCCACTGTTTGATAATATTCCTTTTGATTTTTAGAAAACACGCATGTCTACTTTCTTACAGTCACTTGATTATCGCATGTGGATACTTTTCCAGGAAGGTTACACAAAACTAACTAGATTAGTTGATGAAATTAGGGTAGAAACACCTTTTGTAGATTGGACTATGGAAGAACATGACTTAGCACAATTAAATGCCAAATGTTTAAATAGTTTTTTTTGTGCTTTAAAATCTGGAGACTACATGCGGGTTTCCACTTACAAAAGCGGAAAGGATATATGGGATAGACTTTGTATAACTTATGAAGGGACAAATGAGGTTAAGCAATTAAGACTCAATATCTTGTTACATGACTATGAATTATTTCGCATGAAACCTAATGAATCTATTTCTGACATGTACACAAGATTCACACAAATTATCATTTCTTTGCATGCACTTGGTAGGGAATTAACAAATGCTGAAATGGTCAATAAAATTCTTCGATGTTTACCTACTGCTTATGATGATAAAATTACTGCAATTACAGTCTAAAGATCTAAACATATATTCTATTGACAATTTTCTTGGTTCACTCATTGCTTATGAGCAAGGAGTAAGTCAAAGAAAGATTGATGCAGGTGAACCACGAAAGGAGAAAAATATTGCATTAAAAGTGGAAGAGTCAGAGAGTGAACACTCACAACCTGAGGATGAAGATGATATTGCACTGATGACTAGACAATTCAGAAGCTTTTTAAAGAGGAAGCAGAAGAGACGCCAGCAATGGAACAGAGGTAAGTTTAACAGAAATGATAAAGTTTCTAATGAATTAATTTGTTATGAATGCAGGAAACCAGGTCATATAAAGACTGATTGCCCAAAACTCAAAACCACTCATAGCAAGGAGAAGGTAGAGGAGAAACCTATGGTAAAAAGGGGCAAGAAGAAATTTCAAAGAGCTTTCTGGGCGGACTCAGCTTCAAACTCATCTGAGACTGAAAAAAGAAGAAGTCACTAATCTTTGGTTGATGGCAGACAATGTGGATCACTTAGATCAAGAAGAGGTATGTGACTTAACCTATGATGAATTATTTGAAGTTTCTGAACACATGCATGATGCATATAGGAAAATGAAAAAGATGCATGCTAGTTTAAGTTTAGAACTGGAAGAGCTCAAGAAGGAACACAAAATCCTTAGGAAAGATCATGCTTTAATAGATGACAACCACATGGAACTACTTGATGAATATCATGACTTGAATAAGAATTTTGAAAATCTAAAATCATCCTATGCTGATCTTGAAAAAGATTTTAAAAATTTTAAGGATGAATCTGAGAGGAAAACATATCGAATCAATTATACAAATAGACTCTTGGAAGAAATGAATTCATTTTATAAATTGACAATAAGAGCTCTTGAGGATAATAGGATACCCCCCAAAATTGAAGATTTTACAAATCCTAAATATTATTCTAAATATATGGAATCCCTTAGAAGACAAATAAATGGAAGAAAACTTAGGAATATTTTTCCTATTGTTAAATGTAATAATTATGGATTTTTGGGACATATAGCTCACACATGTACTTTAAAGATGAAATCTAATTTGGTGTGGAGACCTAAGATGCATAAACCTAGACATATCATACATGCATCTGATTATAAATTGCTAAAAGGTGAACCCAAACTTGATTGGGTTCCCAGGTCTAACATTTGAGAATTTTGTAGGGGTGCTCTCACACAAGACCTCGTGGGAGCATATGGTACCTGGATAGCGGATGTTCAAAGCATATGACTGGAGATACTGCTCAATTCATAACGCTGGAAGCCAGGAGTGGAGGCAAGGTTACACTTGGAGATAATACCACAAAGAAAGTGGTTGGATCAGGTATGATTGGAAATTTGAAAAACTTTTTCATAGACAATGTGTTATTAGTTGAAGGCTTAAAACATAATTTGTTAAGTATAAGTCAGCTATGTGATAAGGGTTATAATGTAAAATTTTTACCTATTAGCTGCATATTAAGCCTAAATGGGAAAGAAGTTTTAAATGGAAAAAGGGTAAATAATGTTTACATGCTAGATTTGAATTCTATTCAAACTCCTACTGCTTTTTGTTTGAAAACTATTTCTGATGAATCATGGCTTTGGCATAGAAGATTTTGTCATTCTAGTATGAAAAACCTTAGAAGAATTACCCAAAAGAACTTAGTGAGAGGTATACCAAAACTAGACTTTACTAAGGACCACCTTTGTGATACATGTCAATTAGGAAAACAAGTGAAGTCCTATTTTAAGTCCAATAAGGATCTTAGAACTATTAAACCTTTAGAAATTCTTCACATGGATCTTTTTGGACCAGTAGAAAATGTAAGTCTAGGAGGGAAGGTATACAGATTTGTTATAGTAGATGATTTCTCAAGATTCACTTGGGTTAGATTTCTTTTTCATAAAAGTGAATCATTTGAGGAATTCAGAAATTTTTTAACTTGGATTCAAAGAAAACTAGGATGTGAAATAATTTCCTTACAAAGTGATCATGGAGGAGAATTTTAAAATGAAAGATTTGAAAATTTTTGTAAAGAAAAAGGCATTGATCACAATTTTTCCGCACCTAGAACCCCTCAACAAAATGGGGTAGTTGAAAGGAAAAATAGAACATTAATAGAATCCGCCCGAGCAATGTTGGCAGAATACTCACTTCCTAGATATTTTTAGGCTGAGGCTGTTAGCACTGCATGTTATATTCTGAATAGGGTGAATGTGAGATCAAATTTAAATAAAACACCCTATGAGTTGCTAAAAGGTAAAACACCAAATTTATCCCATTTGCATGTTTTTGGTTGCAAGGTGTTCATTCATAATAATGGAAATCTGCCTTAGAAAAATTTGATCCAAAATCAGATGAAGGAATTTTTATTGGATATTCAAGTGTTGGAAAATCTTATAGGGTATTCAACAAAAGAACTTTGGTCATTGAAGAAACCACACACGTTGTATTTAATGAATCTGGAAATTTGGAAGAGCCAAATGTTGTTGAAGATGAGATTGAAGAAAACTCCCAAAAGATTGATAGATTAAATTTGAAAGAAAATGTAGAAGAAAATTTAGAAAGAGAAATCCCTTTGCCTAGAGATTTGAGATTTTCTAAAAACCACCCAAGAGAATTGATTATAGGTGAACCTAGTGAGGGTGTTAGAACTAGGCGTGGATTAAACAAGGAAGTCAATCATTCAGCCTTTATTTCAACAATAGAACCCACTAATATTGATCAAGCACTTTCTGATGAATTTTGGATATTGGCCATGCAAGAAGAGTTAAATCAATTTGTGAGAAATAAAGTTTTGGAATTAACTACAAGGCCAAAAGATCAAAGTGTTGTTGGAACCAAGTGGGTGTTCAAAAATAAAATGAATGACTAGATTAGTTACTAAGGGGTATAATCAAATTGAAGGAATTGATTTTGAGGTGACCTTTGCCCCTGTAGCAAGACTTGAAGCAATTAGGGTTTTACTTGCCTTTGCCTGTTTTAAAAGTTTTAAATTGTTTCAAATGGATGTCAAAAGTGCCTTTTTAAATGGGGTAATTGAAGAAGATGTTTTTGTAAAATAACCTCCAGGCTTTAAAAATTCAAAATTCCCAAATCATGTTTTCAAGTTAAAAAAGGCATTATATGGATTGAAACAAGCACCTAGGGCTTGGTATGAGAGGTTGAGCACCTTCCTACTTGAAAGATCTTTTGAAAAAAGAATTATGGATACAACTCTCTTTTTAAAGAAATTTGGAAAGGATATACTCATTGTTCAAATTTATGTGGATGATATCATTTTTGGATCTTCAAATTAAAATATTTGCGATAATTTTTCTAAAACAATGAGTAGTGAATTTGAAATGAGTCTAATGGAAGATCTAAATTACTTTCTAGGTTTTAGCATTAAGCAACTTGAGGAAGGTACATTTCTTAGTCAAACTAAATATATTAAGGACATCCTCAAGAAATATGAAATGGACAATGCTAAACCTGTTAGTACACCAATGAGTTTCTCAGTTCAGTTGGATAAGGACCTTAAGGAAAAATCTGTTGATCAAAAAAAATATAGAGGGATTATTTGATCTTTGCTTTACTTGACTGCTAGCCGACCAGATATTATATTCAGTGTTTGCTTATGTGCTAGATTTCAATCAGATCCAAAAGAATCACATTTGACAGCAGTGAAAATGATTTTAAGATACTTACTAGGAACTCAAAAGTTAGAAATTTGGTATCCTAAGTTTAGCACTTCATTTGAAATTATTGGTTATTCAGATTCTGACTTTATAGGCTGTAGAGTGGATAGAAAAAACACTTCTGGAACATGTCAATTCATTGGAAATTCATTAGTTTCTTGGTCCAGTAGTAAACAAAATTTAGTAGCCCTATCTACTGCAGAAGCAGAATACATTGCATTAGGAAGTTGTGTGGCACAAGTACTTTGGTTAAAACAACAGTTGATTGATTTAGGATTAACTATAGGCACTATTCCAATTTATTGTGACAATACTAGTGCTATTTGCATTTTTAAAAATCCTATTCAACATTCTAGAACCAAACACATTGACATAAGACATCATTTCATAAGGGATCATGTATCCAAGGGAGAAATTGAACTCACACATGTTTCAACTGAAAATCAAATTGCAGACATTTTTACAAAACCTTTAGCCTTTGATACCTTCAGTATATTAAGAACAAGGCTTGGTGTAATTGATTTGAATGCTTAAATAAAAATATTTTTGCAACATTGATATTTATGTTTTCGTAGTTTGTTTTTGTTTTTGTGATTTTTTTTGATATTATGAAATGATCATGTAATCTTTCTCTTTAATATCAATACATGTCGTAGTTGATTTAATTTTTAGTTTGTTTTTGGAATGTACTTAATTTTTATGAATTTCATTAGTCTTATTTAATCTTAATCGTGCTTAAATTAGATTGTGATTTGAGATTAATTACATTAGAAAATCTAGTCTTTCTAAATTTAAACTTTATTTATAACTTGTTTTAATTAAAATTTTTAAATTCATGTCTATTCATTTAGACTAAATAAAAGTTAATATTATTATTGCAATTTAGAAGTTTATTTATTTCGTATTTCTTTGCTCAAGTGATATTTATGCACTTAGAAAACTATTAAATTTTAGATTATTAATCTTGGAAAGAATTGGTTTCAATTACTCTTAAAAATTGTACAAAAAGTACAAAAATCAAAAGAAATGCGCAAAGGTTC
Source organism: Dendrobium nobile (assembly GCA_022539455.1). NCBI lineage: Eukaryota > Viridiplantae > Streptophyta > Magnoliopsida > Asparagales > Orchidaceae > Dendrobium > Dendrobium nobile. The sequence continues at coordinate 48,819,502 of CM039735.1, read as the reverse complement.
GCAAATATGTAAAAGAGGCATAAAATTAGCCCAATGTCAAAAGATGCATAAAAATGTGCCAAAAAATTTGAAAAAGATGCGCAAAGCGCCACTTGTGGTAATTCTCTTCTTTCCAAATTCTTTCAATCTCTTAATTCAAATTGATCTTATATTCATTTATATTCTATTGAAATTTGAAATATAGAATTTTTATTCATCTTTCTTGTAATGATTTTCTCTATTCAAAATGTCTAAATTGAATCATGTTTTTGATAAATTCTTCTTACTTACAATGTTATATCACTTCTTAAATTCTATGAATTTCTATGATTTACCTAATGTTATTAATTTTAGATTGCATACCTTATGTCAATCACCATTTAGATTAAATTTTCAAATGAATTTCATATAATTACTTACATTTCTTGTCTATTTCTTCTTCACTTTTTGTTGTTGTCAAAAAGGGGGAGAAATTATTGTGTTTGTATGTTTTGTTTTGTATTTTTTGTTTTGTTTTGGTTGTTTTGTTTTGTTTGTTTTGTTTGCATTTTGATTTTGTGTTTGACTTTGTGTATGACCTTGTGTCTATAGCTTGTGTTATTTTGTTAAAAATTTTTGAAGAACAAAAATATTATTCTTTGCTTCAAAATGCCTCCTTATTTTCATGTATTCATAAATTCAGGGGGAGTTTAGGAGATTTGTTTAAATTGAAATTATACAAACAATAATTGTTTTGCCATCATCAAAAAGGGGGAGATTGTTAAGATAGTTGCTATTTGCACACTTTACATTTTTACAACTAATATAGTTTTGATGACTCCAAACATTATTGTTCAAATGTGTAGTTATCTCCTAACAATTTTTAGAAGATTTGTATTTGCTCTTGTATGTACTAACATTTCAGGAAAATCGAACACCAGACTACAAAGACTTCAAATCAAATTCAACATGAAATACTCTATAAATTTGAATCTTGTACTTTTCTTTTGAATTAAATTTGAAAGGGAGTGATTGTAATTGAGTGAATAAAAACATACACACACACATAAGGAGATTATATAAAATTTATACTGATCGTACGGGATGATATCAAATCGTACGGGACGATCAGATAGTTATCTCCTATTGAGCACATGGAACGAATAGGAACTGGCTTTAAAATTTTTTCTAAGTCCTATTCATCCAGGACGAAATTAAATATCGTTCGTACATGACGAGTTGCTCTCTGTAAAATTTTCATCCAGACGAAATTAATTATCATCCAGGACAATCTGGTCTCTGTAAAAATTTGGTCCAGACAAACCAATTTTCGTCCAGACGATTAACCAACTTAGAATAGTTTTCAGCAGTTTCTAGAACTGACCTAGTAATAACCGTTCGTACCGGACGAACTTAGTTCGTACGGGACGATCAGCTTGTACGAAAATATTTCGTACACATATACAAATAGGGTCGTTTCAAAGCGTTTAAGTAAAATTGTCCAGGACAATCCACGATCGTACGGGACAGTCCAATGCATATAGAATTGAAAACTTGCAGTTTTTGGGCAGTTTTTTCTTGTCTTTTGTATAAATAGTCCAAATTAGACTGCTACCCAATCTTTTTATCATTTGATCTTCGTGCCTCTTGAGAGAATAGCTAAGGAGAAAGTGTGAGAGTGCATTCAAAGGAGGATTCCTACCACTGGAGCGTGAAGGCTTCACTTGAAGTTAAAAGGTAAGAATCTCTACTTGTGAATTGAGATTACTTCACTCTTTTCTTTCTTCATTCTAGATTTCTTGTGAGAAGATCTGTCAAGGAGATCCAGTTCGCTGCTGACACTTGGAGAGTGTGAACAGCCGAAGGGTTCGCTGCCTACACTTGGAGAGTGTGAACAGCCGAAGGGTTCACTACCTACACTTGGAGAGTGTGAACAGCCGAAGGGTTCTCTGCCTACACTAGGAGAGTGTGAAAGGACGGAATAGTTCTCTGCCCAAACTAGGAGAGTGTGAAAGGATGGAAGGGTTCTCTGCCCACACTAGAAGAGTGTGAAAGGACGGAAGGTTCTCTGCCAACACTGGGGATTGTGTAAAAGGACGACGGTTCTCTGCCGCACCGGGTAGTGGTGAAAAGAGTATTTGTAAAGGCTTCTCCGCCTTGCTGTGGGTGCAAAAGGAGAGTCACTATTGGTATTAGAGCAATACTCAGAGGGTGCCTCTGGGAAGTGGATGTAGGTCTGATTTTAGACCGAACCACTATAAATCTGGTGTCATTTACTTTACTGTTTTTACTTTTTCGCATTTTATTTTTGATTTTAAAAACTCTGTGGTTGAAAAACATTTTCTACTAAAACTTAAAAGAAAATTTTCATTTCGGTTCAACATAAATTCAAAGACGGTTTAATTTTTAAACTACCAATTCACCCCCACCCCTCTTGGTAGCCTTGGGACATTAACTTAGGCTTAACAACCTATTTACTAGACTCAACATCCTTTAGCTCCCACAGCTAGGCAGAGAAGCCCTTACAAAATCACTTTCACTTTCCCTGGTACGATAAAGTATCCGGGTCCTTTGACACTAAAGAGATCTTCTTCTTCTATGAACTTCCCTCAAGATAAGCCTTGAATTCGATGGTACTAAGGTGCATGCTTGCTGGAGCAACCGTGTGGAATCCCCCTCCATACTCCCTTGAGTCCCCCCTCACAGGATCTTCTCCCTCACTCAAATTTTATCCTTTCCTCACTTCCTTTCAAGCTCTCTCTGTAAGCTTTCCCCAAAACAAATGAAGCTATTATGGCTACCAAAGACACTTAAAAAGTGTCTTGTCAAAAGCTTAAATAAAAGATCTCAAAACGAGCTCATTAATTCAACTTGACTAGTTTATCATCCAGGTCGATATGAATATCATCCTAGCCAATCAGTACAAAATATGCTCAATCAGCTGGGGCAATTTGGGATGATCAGAAGAAAATTGGTACCATCGTCCAGGCCGATACAATATCATCCTAGCCGATTAGTTCAAATCCGAGGACAATCATCCTGATCATCGCCCTAAATAGAGTCTGGTCGATGTCAATCATCCAGGACATCATCCTGATCGATCCTATGATCGACCCAGCCGATGTGATCGTATCAATCAGCCTTAATTACTTTCCATAATTACCAGATTAATTTAGGCATAATTGAGCTGCATCGTTTAGGCTGATGTTTAGATCGTCTTGACCGATATCTTAAAATAAAGAATACCTAAATTGATCATGTAGGCTATTTCTTTCTTAATTAAGCCTATCATCCTGGATGATATAAGGATCATCCAGGCCGATCAGCTTAATGATGGCTACCTTAATAAGGATGATGCCCTAGTTAGGGTTTTTATTTTTGAACCGATTGTCCAGGCCGATATAAATATCATCTTGGATGATGTTACCAAAAATAGTAAACTCTAGGGAACAAACAGAAAATTTTCTAAGGTGTGTGTGTGCAAAGTTACATAGCATCAAGAGCCACACCACTTATAATAGACACAAGAAAGGAAAAAGGTACAAGCTGACTCAGACCTAGTCTACCTAATCTTGAGCTAGTTCTAAATCACATTCTGATCTTGTGAACCTAAAATGTCAGTAGATAAGGCAGTCGTAGAGAAATAAGAGTGTTTCTATCATCAAAATCATAATCCATGAAAATAGATCTGCAATAATCTCCTCCTTTTTTATGGTGACAAATATTACTGGTTGAATTTGTAAAAATAAAAACATTTTCTCCTAATCTCCCCCTTAATAAAATAATTTTTTTTCAAAATAGGAAAATAAAAAAAAAAATTTGTTGTTTTTAATTTTTGAATGAAGTAAAAAAAAAGATACAAATACAATAATACGTTCTCCCCATTTGACATTATCAAAAAGAGAAGGGGCACAAATAATTAGGATAATAAAAATTGATTAAAAGATAAAAAATGATCCTTGATCAAGAGAAAAAAAATAAAATATTCTTAAAATGAGAAAGTTACCTCTTGATTTTATTCAAAAACATAGTAAGGAATGGATTGATAATGAATAATTCAGAAAAGGTTAGAAATTCAGAAATTAATAATCCAAGCTCAAGTTCTTTTAAAGGCTCAAAAACTTTTTAATCCAATATCTAAATCATGGAACAAATTAGAAGAAGAATCACTAATTTTATAAAACTCTTTTCATAAAACATATCTAATAGAAGATTAAAGCAAAAAGTGGTGAATCAAGAATCATGATTTTTTAGATTAAGTATCAAAAATATTAAGGGTTTTCTTAAGCTTTGAGTAAAACAGAAAAAGTAAGCATACTCATTATGGGCTTATTTTATGCCTCTTATCAGTTTTTGGTGTACTTTGCGCATCTTTTACTTTTTGATATACTTTGTGTATCTTTCTCAATTTGGCATCATTGCGAATCTTTTGATTTGGCATCATTGGCCCCTATTTTTGATTTGGCATTATTGGCCATTTTTTAATTAAATATGTTACCTTTTTGAAATTTTAAAAACAAAAGTAAACCCATTTTATTGATAAAGTGAACAACTTGATTAAAAAAATTATGAGATAGATTCAACAACTTGCAAAGGATCTCTATGTGATAAATCAAATGTATGGAGATGAAAAAGATCAGTTCTAAAATCCAATTTATAATATGATGAAAATTTTGAATCAAAAGTAAAATAACCTTTTTAAGAAAATAGATAGAGAGTCAAAATCATGAGTTTATTTTCTTTGACTGTTTTTAGAGAAGACAACCACAACTTACATAAGAATTCAAGAAAAATAGGAGGTAGGTTTTTCATTTTTAGAAAAGTGAACGCTTGTGTTGATCAGAGAGGACTTCACAAAAACTGAGTATAAAAGCTAATTTAAAATTTTAAAAGCAATAACAAAAATGAAGAAAAATGAAATCGAAGGAAAATAAAAAACTACAAAAAATAATAATAATAAAAAAAAAAAAACAAACACAAACAAATAAACACACAAACAAATTTAAATAGCATCTTGCTCCTGGTCTGATGATTCAGAAGCAAGGTCTACCTAGGAGTTTTTTTGCTTTAAATTACTTGCCCTTTCTATAATTTGTTTAGCTTTAGCCTTTTCTCTTCCAGGATGAGTTCTCAAATTAGGGCACTGATTTTTCATAGGTCTAGGTTTCTTGCATCCAAAGCAAATAATATCAGAAGTAGTCTTACCATTCTTACTATTTTTACCTTTATTCCACTTTTATTGAGGCTTATACTTTAGTGAGCTTTTTAATTTGCTTGATAAGCTATCACATTCGTCACCAACTAAGCCACTTTTCTCCGAGTCTTCAGCATTTAGCACTACCATCTCACCTGCATCCAAAATTCTTTGACCCAAATTTTGCTCATAGGCAATGAGTGAGCCAATCAAATTATCAATAGAATATTCATTCAAATTCTTTGATTCACAAATAGAAACAACTTTGGCATCGAACTTATCAAGTAGACACCGAAGAATTTTATTATCTTTTTTAAAGTTTGAAAACTCTTTTCCTAAAGTATGTAATGATGTAATAATTTGAATAAACCTAGTATGCATGTCTAAGATCGTCTCATAAAGTTTAATGCAAAAAAGTTCATAATTATGCATTAAAATATTCAACTTGGATTGCTTCATTTCACTAGTGCCTTCATATATGGTATGTAATTTATCCCAATTTTCCTTACCAATAGTGCACGTTGAAACTAACATATAATCTTTAGAATTTAAAGCACAGAAAAAATAGTTTAAAGATTTTACATTTAATTGAGCATTGATTTTCTCTTCTCAACTCCATTGATTAAAATGAATATCAGTTTTAATTCGATCTAAAATATGAGACGGTACAAAATAACCAGTTAAAATTATTTGCCACATTCAAAAATCAATTGATTGCAAGAAAGTAGACATATAAAGTTTCTAAAAATTAAAAGTAATATTTTCAAATAAAGGTGGTCTAGTAATTGAATAACTTTCTGCAATATTACAATTAGAAAAATTAGCCATGGATCGAAAATTCAAAAAGCTTTCAAGAACTAGATTTTTTGAAACCCGCTCTGATACCACTTAAAAGTTTGTTAGGGATGTTAGGCCCCTTATGAACTGGCCCAACGCTTATTAAGAGAGAGGTGAATTGGTATTTTAAATATCTTTAAAACAAAACTCAAACCAAACCAAAATTCACCACAGAAATCAAAGTGCGGAAATTAAATGCAGAAATAATAAAGGAAATAACACACTAAATTTATAGTGGTTTGGTTAAACCTTGACCTACGTCCACTCCTCGAAGGAATCCTCCGAGTATTGCACTAAACTAAGTGTATCTCCTTTATCTCCCACAGCTAGGCAAATAAGCCCTTACAAAATCACTTCTACCTTCACCGATGCGACGGAGTAGTCGGGTCCTTTGACACCAAAAAGATCTTCTTCTTCTGTGAACTTCCCTCAACATAAGCCTTGAATCTGATGGTACTTAGGTGCAAGCTTGCCGGAGCAACCGTGTGGAATCCCCCTCCACACTCCCTTGAGTCCCCCGTCACAGGATCTTCTCCCTCTCTCAAATTTCACCCATTCCTCACTCCCTTTCAAGCTCTCTCTTCAAGTTTCCCCCAAAAGAACGAAGCTACAATGGCTGCCAAAGATACTTACAAAAGTGCCTTGTCAAAAGCTTAAATAGAAGATCTCAAAATGAGCTCATTAATGCAACTTGCTGACTTTATCGTCCAGGCCAAAATGAATATCATCCTGGCTGATCAGCACAAAATAAGCTCAATCAGCTGGGACAAATTGGGACGATCAAAAAAAATAATTGGTACCATCGTCTAGGCCGATACAATATCATCATAGCCGATTAGTTTAAATTCAAGGACAATCATCCTGATCATCACCCTGAATAGAGTCTGACTGATGTCAATCGTCTAGGACATCATCCTGGCCGATCCTGTGATCGGCCCGGCCGATGTGATCGTATCAATTAGCCTTAATTATTTTCCATAATTACTAAAATAATTTAGGCATAATTATGTTGTATCGTCCAGGCTATGTTTAGATCATCTTGGATGATATCCTAAAATTAAGAATACCTAAATTGATCATGGCGGCTGATTCTTTTTTAATTGAACCTATCATCCTGACTGATATAAGGATTGCCCAGGCCGATCGGAGTTTTCGATTATACCTACGCCCACCACTTTCTTGGAGGTGTTAACTCTAGGAGTGACCTTACCTCCATCCCTAGCCTTCAGCAAAATAAATTTTTTGGCATCTCTAGTCATGTGTCTTGAGCATCCACTATCCAGGTATCACATGCTCTCACAAGGTCTTTTGTGAGAGCAACCCTATAAAATCATCAAACATCAGAATTAGGAATCTAAACAAATTTTGATCCCTTCTTATAGAAAGAAGAATGCAATGCATGTGTGTTTTGCTGTGAACCATGCAATTTGGATCTATATTCCTGATGTGTACTACGATGAACAGTGCAAGTGAGTGAAATGTGTCATAGCATGCCTCATGAAAAATATCTAACTCCAGAAAAAGGGTTTACTAATCTACTCAAGCGGTAATGCTTCTTCTTAAAGTTAAGTGATGCATGGAATGATGGTTTATCATTTTCAAATGCTTTGAGTTTTTCTAATTTTTTAAACTCTTTTTTAACTCAATATGAGATGACTTCAAGGAATCATGAGCATTAGATAATTTAATATGTTTTTTTAATGCATCAAACTTATTAAGTAATGACGTATGATTGCTATCAATTATAGACTGATCTTTAAGTAAAATTTCATGCTCTTTTTGTAAATTTAAAAATTCAATTTTCACACTAGCATGCAATTTCTTAAGTATCCTATATGATGCATAAATTTATTCCAAAACTTCTAGTAATTAAATATAGGTTAGTTCATATACCTCTTCTTTGTCAGACTAACCAAGATGATCGTCTGCCATCAAGCACAAGTTTGTTGTCTCTTCTTCAGCTTCAGTCTCAGAGGAGTCAGATGTAGAATCAGCCCATAATGCCTTTTGGAACCATTTCTTATCCTTCATAAATTTGAGTTTCTTCTCACCCTTCTCCTTGCTTGGGTGAACTTTAAGTGTAGGACAATCAACATTAACATGTCATGGCTTCCTGTATTAAAAATAAATCATATTAGTAGAACTTTTAATATTTTCGCCACCACCCTTACCTTTATTCCACTTATGATAGTGCATTTGATTTGCCTAGTGATTAAGACAACATCATCACTTTCAGACTAAAAAGAGTTAGAATCCGTATCGTTGGCCTTCAGTGTCATAGTTATTTCCTTATTTTTTTTAGATACATTAAGTTGTCTTTAGTTCACTCCTTGCTCGTAAGCAATGAGTGATCCAAGTAAGTTATCAATAGAATAATTATTCAAATCCTTATATTCAATTATTTCATTAATTTTAGCATCAAAGGAAGAAGGTAAGCATCTCAAAATTTTATACTTTTTTTATATTTAGTTAACTCTCTTCCAAAGGCATACAGTGAGGTGACGATTTGAGTAAATCTAGTATACATGTCATATATTGATTCACTAGGTTTCATGTGAAAAGGTTTGTAGTCATGTAACAAGATATTCAACCTAGATGGTTTAACTTCATTTATTCCTTCATAAGTAATACACAATCTATCCCATATTTCTTTTCCAGTAGCACAAGTTGAGACACGCATGTAATCTTTCGATTTTAAAGTCAGAAAAAAATTTAAATAATTTGTAGTAAGCTGTGTTAAATCACTATTATAAAATGTCCATTCAGTAAAAGAAAGTTTAGTTTTTATGCCATTTATTTGACATGTTGGTGGTGAATATCCATCCTTAACAAGCATCCACATGCGATAGTCAATCAATTGTAAAAATGTGGACATGCAAGTTTTTCAAAATAGAAAGGTATGTTATCAAAGAAAGGTGGTTGGGTAATAGAATACCCTTCCGTAGTATTATGATTATAGAAGTTAGTCATTGTTCAAAATTCAAAAGTTTTCAAAAACTCGATTTTATGAATCCTGCTCTGATACCACTTAAAATTTTGTTAGGGATCTAAACCCCTTATGAACTAGCCCAAGGCTAACCAAGAGGGGTGGGGGGGGGGAGAGGGGGGATTTGGTATATTAAAAAATTCTCAAACATAAATGATAATCTTAACCGAACAATCACAAAAAAAATAAAGTGTGAAAATTAAATGCGAAAAATGCAACAAGAAAGAACACTTTAAATTTTATAGTGGTTCAGTCAACTTGACAAACATCCACTCCCTAGAGTCTTTCCTCTCGGTATTATACTAAACTCAGTGTCTCTCCTTTTGCTCCCACAACAAGGTGGAGAAGCTTGTACAAAAACTCTTTTCCACCAACCCTGGTGAAGTAGAGAACCCAACTCCTTTTGCTTCCTCCTAAAACATGCAGAGAACCCAACTCCTTTCATTTCCTCCTGAAACAGACAGAGAGCTCGATCAATCATTGAAGTAGACCTCTCTAGAACATCCAAGGAACTAGGGATGACAACGGGAGAAGATGATCCTAGCTTAATCCTTGCTTGGAGCAACCTTAATGAAACCCCTCAGAAACTCCACCTCATAAGATCCTCTCTCTCTCTCTCTCCCCCAACCTCTCCCTCTCCTCTTTTCTCTCTCAGGTCAAGACAATAACAAGAGATATAATCTTGGGTAAATAAGAGGTCTTATATAGAAGAGCTTCAAATTTTTTCTTAATTACAAGAAACCGACATAGATCATCCTATATGATTAATTCAAAATTGTTGAGTATCATTCAGAACATCGCCCTGATTACATGTATAGATGATAAAAAAATAAACTAATCATCCAAGATGATTTCACGATTGTCCTGGCTGATTAGTAAAAAACATCAAATGTCATCCAGAATATTGCCCTGATTACTTATTTGGGCAATGGAAAAATAAATGATCATCTATGATAATTTTGGATCATCTCGAAGGATTAGAACAAATTAATACACATCAACCAAAACATCATTCTGGTCATCCAAGAAGGAACTAAGATTTGTTTAACTGATCATCCCGGATGATCCTATGATCATCCAGGCCGATATGATTGAGCAATCAAATCTTAATTGCTTTCCCTTCTTACTAAACCAATTTAGGCATAATTGTAATGCATTGTCCAGGATGATGTCTTAAATGATGTCCAAATATAAAACATGCCTAAAATATTTGGCGGATGATTCTTTCTGATTTGAACCTATTTTCTCGGATGATGCTAATATCATCCAAGATGATTTGCTTAGTTACAGCTGTCTTAACCAGGATGCCCTAATTCAGGTTTCTAGTTTTAACCAATTTTCCATGATGATTTTGGATCATCTTAGATGATATGGTCAAAAATAGAAAAATCTAAAAATAGAAAGAATTTTTCCCTGAGTGTGTCTGTGCAAGGTTACATAGCATCAAGACCCACTTTGGTACAATTGACTCAAGAAAAGGTAAAAACTTTTGACGCGCACTTATAGACTGACTCACTCCTACTCTACCCAATATTAAGCTGGCTTGATTTGCAATTGACCTTGTGGACCTAAAATTTTAGTAGGCAAGGTAGTCATAGAAAAATAAAAGTGTCAGAAATATTTACTATCTTCAAAATTATAATTCTTGAATCCAGATTTACAACACGACCACCCAGCAACCCCAATGGGAAATAAATCTATAGAGAAAGAATGAATCCATAACCAACTCCAAAGATAAAGACATGAGGTAGGAGAGCAACCACTAGGAATCCAGCCAAAAGATATATTACAATCATAGATCATGCCCCAAACCACAAAAACCTTAATAATAATTGGTAGAAACATAAAAAAATGCCAACCATAGTAGATTAAGTAAACAAAACCATGAATGTGATATGGGAAATTACTAGCCATCTCAAAATGATCCAGTTTAAAATAGCTCCCACACTGCCAAAAGTTAAGGCCAACCCAAATAAAATTAACAACAACATATAACAATCACAAGGGTACCAAACATAGGGAAAGAACACAAAACCAAACATCCAGCCCTCAGAGTAGCACCAAAAAACAACAACCTCCAGCAAACATAAGAGCAACCCCAAAAAATGGATGACACCCTAACATTTCAACCACTTAAAATCCGCAACGATATTCAGCCAGTAGTTACTAAAACACCTAACAATAACACATATCATAATGCAACCAAAGCTTTTAGAATTACAACAAGAAAGAATGATCCAAACATCCAACTTCCTCATAAAATGCGTCTCCAGCAGAGAGCAAAGCATCAAAAACCAACAGGAGAAAAGATACCAAAATAGGAAGGAAAAAAGGAAAGAAATTAGGAGAAACCAAAATAGGTTTCCCAAAGAGTAGAAAATAGCAAGTAACAACTGATAACAGACATCCCCGCTAAAAAAATAGAGTAGTGTGAAGATTCTTAAAGGAACCCCACAGCCACCCGAGAAGAGAAACACCATAACTACTAAGATGTAAAATAAGGAACACCAATTTGATCTAATATTAAGTGGCCCTTAACCAAATAAGGCAGGTTGAAAACTGAAAGCTCAATCATAGCATTCAAACCACAACCCCATATTGTAATTGGCTGAGCAAAAGCATTACCCTCCTAAAAATAAGAAAGATAGAGCTGTTTAAAATACTCAATAAATTCCTAATGTCCCTCCACAAATAAAATAGTTCAGAGGAATAAAATTTATCCTGCCAAAAATTAAGAGATTGATAATCAAAGTAAGAACCAACCTCCACGACAAATTTGTATAATGAAGATTAGAACAAAGACTTAAACCATGAAATACAACATAGGTAGTAGCATAATTATCATTACCATTATTAGTAGGACTAAGAAAACCAAAAATGTAATTACCATTATGATATCTTATAACCCCGACATAGCCAACAATAGAATCCATTCTCGCACTATTAACATTCAGCTTAATAAAGTTTGGAGGAGGCTTCATCCATGAAGTACACCTAGGAACTGCCTTAAAAAAATCCACATTCTAATAAATATCAAAGACAACCATAGTAAAGAATTTTTTTTTAAAATTATTGGTAGAAAGTAAATTAGCATAGTAAAGATCCACAACTTTATCCTTAATATTATGGATAATTTTCTGATAGTTCATAGCCACCCCATTAAAATGAGAATTATTTCTCTCCAACCATAAGAACCAAAGGATAAGTGAAGGAATCACATTTTTTATGTGGCCTTTGGAATTAACAAACCAATAGTTAAGCATATAATTAATAGATCACATAGCCGTATAATAATTGAAATGAAAGATGTCCTCAAAATAAGTCTAAACTTTAATAACTAAGGAGCCAAAAATAAAAACATGATGCATATTGTCCACATGGTAGAAAAATTGACACTTAGAAGGGAGGATAACACCTCTTTTGATCAAATTCTTATCCGTAGGAATAAGCTTGTATAAAATTCTCCAATATATATATATATATATATATATATATATATATATATATATATATATATATATATATATATATATATATATATATATATATATATATATATATATATATATATATATGCCCTCACAATTCACCATTTTATTTGTGAATATTTATATTTACTTTTTTATACTAAAAAAGTAGAATATACCTCAGAAATGATGTAAAGGAAAATATAAAAGCAATGATATAAATATTTTAGATATGTGTATAGACAAATTGAGTTGTATAAGACCAAGAGTTACAAAAGATCAAAAATAATTGTTTATATATCGACATATTTTTCAAAAGGGAAATTATTTTACTTATCTTAAAGATCATTAACCTTTGGAATATAATAGAATATTCAACATCAAGAAGATTTACACTATAATAAATAATTATATTCAAATCTAAACCTATATTGGAGTGGAAATCCAAGTTTATTTTTGTTGGAGCTTCTCCAACTTTTCTTTACACTAGACACTAGGTTGTACAATATGTTTATAAATGAATAAAAGTTCTTTTAATTTTATTATGATTCAAGCATCATTTCATTACCTGATCATATACATAGTATAGAGTCTTGATTATAAATTTTTCTAAATAATAATTATTTGATTCCAAGTATAGGGCCTATCTAATATTGCATTCAAGTGGTGATTGATTGTGCTTAGGATTGTTAGCTGGCAGCTCACTCTAGGTAAAGTGTAAGCCCATATTATATAAACCCATTAATCTCAACACATTCTCATCATAATCTTCTCATTTAAAATAAAATAAAATCTAAAATTTAAATCAAAATTCTAATTATAACTATAGAATTTATAATCTAAAGCATGTGCATTGAAATTTTAATAGCCCTAACATTTCATTAAATAAATATGAATTTAAAAAATTTAGCCTTCACTTTAATCGATATTATTTCTTAGGAGATGTAATTCACAATAGTGGCTAGCCCATATATGAAGTTTAGAACCCAATAATAAAGTAAACCCTACATTAGTTAATTTCTAAAGTTGGGAAATAATCTTTAGATGCTGGTAACATTCAATATTGGTTTACTTTCATAATCTAAATGATAAATGAAATTCTTTTTATCATTTATGATGAATTAAATATTTTATATATTATTTTGATTATGAAAATAAATTCATTGATTTAGTTTCTTAATGAAAATATGAAGTGAATATTCGTTTTATCCTTTGAAATGAATTGAATATTCCTTATGCTACATTTGAATACAAAAAAAAGAAGCTTTATATTCTTAAATTGTTCAAGAAATTATTAACCATCCTTTGGGATGGTATACTATTGATCTTTGCAAATTTGTTAAAAAAAATATTTTTAAAGCAAATCTTGGGTGGCATGACATTAAATTTACCCACATATTTTTATAGTGACTCTATCGAGGATATAATACTCTCTCCATCATTAATGAAGGCTAAACTTTAAAAATTTGTATAGATATAATTCAATGTTTGGAATTTTAGATTTCATTTATATACATGTTATTAAAAATTTAGTCTTGTACGTGCATGTTTGGTTCAGTCTTGTATGTTTCATGCTTTACATAATCATATATTGTCGTGTATATCCCAATTGTGTCTACCCAATTTGGAATAGTATATGAATACTAAGTTCAATTTTTATACTTATATGTTTATTCACAATGATTCTAGGCTTGCACAAGTAAGCATAAGTTACTTGGTTTCATCCTAAAAATAAAGCATACTTGGCCAACCAATATACTGAATGAGTTCAAGGTCTGGTAGGGATTTAGCTCGTTTTAAGTCATACATTTACATATGAATTTATATATTTATTTAAATTTTAATCATTGAGTCTATGCTTACAGAAGTAAGTTTATCCCATGCTTACATTGATTCATCCTAAAAACCAAACATACTAGGCCAACCAGAATACTAAATTGATCATAAGTATTGTAGGGGTTTGGCCCATTTGTAGTCTTTCATTTGTATCTTTATTTATATATTTATTTAAATTTTAACCTATAGGTTTTTTGAGTATGTGAGTAAGCATACTTTAGGGTTACTTATTTTCATCCTAGAAAAAAAAAAAAGTGGATTAAACCAACCACAATCCTTATTTGGTCTTAAGTCTAGTAAGGGAGCTGCCCATTTGTAGTCTTGAATTGTTGCATATTTTATGGTCTTGTATTTTGTATATATATAATCTTGCATGGGTATGACAATTTCATACGTTAGATTATAAATTCCAAAGTTGTTCCCCCTATTCTATAAAGTCCCTTCACTGGGGTCATTATCTAAATCCAAACCTAATGCTTGTCACCATCTATCTTTTAAATTTGAATGTCTATAGACAATGGTCATAGTCCACTAATAATCCAAAATTAAATTAAAATATGAATATCATAATTTCATTAGCCTTTTAGACTAAGTCCTCATTTAAATACTTTCAAAATAAAATATTGGATTAAAAAAAATTCACTTGTCTTTTAATCTGCCTCCAGAGTTTAATCCTTGAAAAATAAAAATTTGATTCGATAATTTCCATATTCTTTCAGACTGGGTCCAGATTTTAATTCTTGAAATTTTAAAAAAAATCTTGTTTTAATAATTTCCACATCTTTAAAATTGGGACCTAATTTAATTGTTTCAAAAATCAAATTCCTTATTTAATAATTCCCCTAGTCTTTTAGACAATGTCCATTTTAAATCCCTGACAAAAAAAATGTTATCTTCAATTACTTTGTCAATTCCTTTGCTTTAAATGGGATTTGACCAAATCTTTAAAAATTAAAAATTAAATTTCAAAATCAATCCCTTCACTCTAAATTTTTTTTTAGAACTTGGGTTTAGATTTTAGTTAGAAAGTATTTCATTCAACTTTCTTAATGTAAATTGACCTACCTAAATCTTAAAAGAAGAATGTTATGGTTGACTGCACTAAATGTTTAAAGGTAGAAGAGCCCGTGATTGATCAATGCTATAAAGAAAAGTATTTTTCCTCTCTCCAACCTCTTGTGTGCGGGTAGACTTCGGTTTTAAATTTAGATCTATACAAAAAATAAAATTGAAATAAAAATCTTATCAAAATACTTGGAGTTTTAGATCTTATATGCATCTTCTGGCATGATCATAAATCTTTTCAATGATTTATCTTATCAAGTTATCATTCTTGTCTAATGATTAAATTTTCTTTATAGATCTTTTCTTCCTTATGTAAGAGAATGAGTTTTATTCTATTAAATTTGGAAGAGAATTTTACAACTGAGAGCAATCAAATTTAATTTTTTCCAAAAGAAAGCCTTTTTGCCAAAATAAAATTTGCACAAAGTGCACCATAAAATAAAGTGCATAAAGTTTCCAAAAATAAAAGATGCATAAAGCATGCTAAAATAAAAGATGCAAAAAGCATGCCAAAATAAAAGATGTGCAATGCTTGTTACAAAATAAAAGATGCCCAAAGTGTGCAAAAAATAATATGGCTAAATGGCTTCCTATTCAAAATATTAATTCTTAGAAATTTCATTATTCTTAGATATTTTTCTTGATGTTTGACTTTGAAAACATTTATAAGAGATTCATCATTATACTTTGATATTCTATTAGAAATTAAATTCCTACAAGAAAACTACAAACAATAATTTTCCTATCTAATTTAAATCTTTTGGATAAGATTTCAATTTAAAAATATATTATGGAAACATAGTTTAGCTTCTATGGAGCTCGATCAGGGTTAAAAAATATAAATCCTTAGACCTTTTTATTTTAGTTGTAGTCAATCTACATCTTCCTTCACTTTTAAAACTTTTTTGATTTGTCATTTGATAGGGTCCAAGTGTTTGAGAGGAAAATTTTTCAAAAAAAAAAAAAAGAATATATCATATATTTTTTAATGGGAATATAAAATAAAAAATTATATTCTTTTAGGTGAGGAGTCTGTCCCCACGCCTCCTCAAAAAAGAAGGATAACCTTCTTTTCCTCAATGTCATCAATTAGTGATGGAGCAAGCCTCTCATGGAAAATATCATTAAACCTACTAAAGGTGGAGCAATATCCTCATGGTAGCATCTTAGTATCATTGATCCTATTAGTGGTGCAAAAAAATCCATTGTGGCACCATCCAAATGTCATTGAACCTAGTAGTGACGGAGCAAGCACCTCATGGCACCATCTTTATATCAATTAACCCTTTTTCATGGAGCATGGCCCTTAGGGAACCATCCTGGCCTCATTGAACCTGTTAGTGTTGGAGTTTTCCCTTTATGGCACCATCCTAACATCATTGAACCTACTAGTGATGTAGCAAGTCCCTTGTAACACCATCCTCTAGTCTCATTGAACCTACTAGTGGTGGAACAAGCCACTCGTGCCACCATCCTGACATCATTAAACTGTTAGTGGTATAGCAAGCCCATTATAGAACCATCCTAACATCATGAACCTACTGTGGTGGAGCAAGTCCTTCATGACACTATCATATTAATATTGAACCTACTTCTTATAGAGCAAGTCCCTAGAGGAACCATCTTAATATTATTGAACCTATTAATTATCTATCAAGCCCCTAATAAGACCATCCTAGTCTCAATGAACAAGTTTGTGGTAGAGCAAACACTTTATGGAATTATCCTAGTTTATGTCCTAGTTAGGTGTGAGTCCTGCCACTATTGCTTCAATTTCATATGATCATCTGTTAGCAATGGAGAAAGCCCCATATGGCACCATCTTAACAAAATTTTAAATAAAAAACCATCTATTTTTGAGTGTAAATATTCTCATAGATCTTCCCTTTCTTAGAAGATGCCCTCTAGTTTGTTGACATAGATTAGATTCCCCTTGTATTCTCATCCCTTCTCTTTGACTATAAAGAAGACTCTAAGTCCTATAAATTCCACTTATCTAGAGGATGTTATCTTAGTAAGTATATATTTTATTAGTTTGGGGGATGTAATCCCATTCAATTCTAAATTAAAATTATCTAGAGGATAATATATTATTCAAGTATCTATTTCATCTATTTGGGGGATGCTTTCCTATTCATATTCTAAATCCACTTACCTTCGAGATGTTAGACGAGGAAAGTATACATTTATTTACTTATGATCTTATATCTCATTTAAATTTTAAAAAATCTTTTGGATTCAGCTAATCACTTTGGTAAATGCCAATACATTTTTTTAGGGAAAACCCATAGAGGGGTCTACACGTTAATATAAGAAAATAATGACGAAGTTATAAAAGGGCCCTCAAGCTCTCTAATGCTTAGAAGAGCTACAAAAGGAAAGTAAATAAAATCTTAAGTGCTTGAGGTTTCTACTAAGAAAAAAATATAAATAAGCCTAGTTACATTCTATGGTGCAGAAGAAAAAGCACCCCAAAAGAAGGAAAGCTCCTTGAAATAACATTCAACTCTAGCTTCCTATCACAAAAGTATCATAATAAATAACTGCACTAAAAACATTTTGCAAAAAAGAATGAAGTCCAAAATAGAATAAACACAAAAAATCACAGACGATTGCAGGTTAATAGGTATAACAAATATTCATAATGCCAGTTAGAAGGAAGCTACAAAAGGAAAAAATTAGAACTAGAACAGTCTCAGCTATGTCAGCAGAATGGACATCAATAACCCCATAGTCTAGCTTAGCAATGACATAACTGTTCTCCTCCATCTTAGCTTGGATAACCTTGCCAACATGAAACCAATAGTAACAGGTATATACCCAAAGTAAACCAACAATAGAAACAAGAGGTAGAGAATCCCATGAAAAGTAATTATAAGAATAGAAGGGTGACAATAAATACTATACCTGGTAGATTAAAATACAATGCACCTTACCATCACCCAACAACCAATCCAAGAAATTCCAAGCAAAGATCATCAGCAAAACCCCAAAAATGCCCTGCCAAAGAGTAAGGCTGCAAGTAAATAAGACCCAAAGACCAACAACATCACCGCCTCACCAAGCCGCATAATCACCTCATTCGCACAAACACCAACAGGAAAAGATGGACATAAAAGGGAAGACACTGTCACCCAAAAAGACACCAAAGGCCTCAGCCAGAGCAAGGCAATAACAAACCAAAAACTAAGTAACAAGCATGGACACCCGAGAAATCCCCACACTAGACAACTCAAGGATCCATGAAACAAACATCAGTAAGCATCAAAGAACCCAAAAAAATCACTAATAATATAGAACCAAAGAGGATCACACCCTCCTAAATCACACCAGTCTGAAAAAACTCCAAACTGTATGAAATAGCTTCAAATTGCTCCTAAGAATAAGGCATCAAACCCAGCCACCCGAGAAATAGACTCCAGTAATCTAGGCAGAAGAAATAATTAGGCCAAAAAAATCACAGCCAGACAAACAACCAAAAAGCAAGACCATAAAACCATTAAGAATTAACATAATGTAAACAACTCTTATCCAATCTTAATAGGCTTTTCATAAGAAGAGGAAAATTAGAAACTGAGAAATCCACCATGGAAACCAAACCACAACCCAACCTAGCCATCAAATGAGCAAAAGCATTTCCCTCTGCAAGAACAGCACAAAAAGAGCAGTTTAAAATGTTCAATAAATTCTTAATGTTCCTCCTAATATAAAACAAGTTAGAAGAACAAACAGTATCATCTCTTGACTTCAAAGTCTAATAGGAGTAACTAGAACCAACCTCAACCACAAATTAAATTAATCAAGAGAGAAACAAATTCTTAATCCATGAAGAATATCATAGGTAGAAGAAAAATTGACATCACAATTAACTAAAGGACCAGCAAAACCCAAAATAAAATTACCATTAGAGTCTCCCATGACACCACCACAGTCCACAATAGAATTCATGTTAACACAATCAATATTCAACTTAAGAAAATTAAAAGGAGGCTTCTCCCAAAAAATACACTTAGGAACTTTATGAGCAATATCTATCTCCAAATTAATACCAAAATCAGCCGCAGTAGAGAAATAATTTTTCATATTCTTGACAAAAAGTAACTTACCAGAATAAAGAGCCACAACCTTATCTTTAACATTTTGAATAATTCTATTGTGGTTCATAACCACACTATTGAAATGAGAATTATTCCTATCCAATCATAAGTACCAAAGGATAAGGGAAGGAATGACATTTCTGATATGACCTTTAGATTTAACAAACCAATAGTTAAGCAAAGAATTAACAGAACCTGTAGCATTAAAAAAAAATTAAATGGAAGATGTCATCAAAATAAGTGCAGTCATTGATAGCTAAAGGACTAGAAACAAAACTTGGTACATATTGTCCATATGATAACAACATTGGCATTTAGACAGAAGGATAAAGCCTCTTTTAATCAAATTATCATTCGTAGGAATAAACTTATGTAAAATTCTCTAGATAAAGACAGAAAACATAAAAGGAAAACTTTTATGCCATATCATATGGAAAACCTTGGAAGCCTCTTTTTTTTTTTTTTTGAAGAAGCAAAAGTTTGAATTAAAATAAAAGAACAAAGCAAAAAACTAAAAAGTGGATTCCTCCTTTAACAAATTAAAAAAGGAAGGAGGAACCTTATTCAAACTAAAATCTTCCCAAATAAAACTACTAAAAATAGCATAGTTAGCATACAAATTTACTAACTTATTACTATTCCTTCCTATACAACTGAAAAAGACAAATTTAAAATCATTTAGAAAATCAAGACCCTCCTCCTTGTAACTGCCATTTTTCTAAGCACATTGTAGAAAAGAGATAATGTTTGAATTGTCACCTTCGATGATGATACCTTTATATTTGAACATCCAGTCTTTAATCACATCCTTCAAAGATTATATTTTTGAAAGCTCCAATTGTGCAATGTCCCAATGGACACAAGATTTTCCAAATGCAAACAAAAATCAACCTTTGCAATCTCAGAAAACCCCTCCATCTCCTGCTCTATATGAAGAGACTACAGAGTTTGACATTGACCTTTAACCATTAAGGGGGAGGAGTATTAGATAATCTAAACGACTTATTAGCATCCTAGTTGCCCAAGTTGAAATGGAAAATGCTGTATGAGACCAAGGAATAATAAATAGCATTGGAAGCAATTAAAATTGAGCTTTCTTCCACACCACCATGAATGCACCTATTCTTTGCTTTCCAAGAGAGGAATACATTATAATAGAGATTAAGGAGCATATCGTCCTTTAGAGGAAGAAGATCTAGCCATTTAAGACAATCTTCAAATCTATCAAACAAAGGAATACCAAATCCTCAATGGTTTAAGTGTTGAATTACCTCCTTAAACTTGAGGCATTTGTAGGCAATGTGATTTATATCTTCAATCTCATTACACCCTCTAGGACAATTTCCTTTACCAATTAATTTTTTATAGGATAAAAATTCAAATGACAGAATATCATTTCTACCTAGTCTCCACCAGAATACTTCAGCCTGAGAATTTAACTTAGCTTTAATTGATCCACTTCCACGGCTGGAAATCAATACAGTCTTTCACCGAGGCTCTAAAAGCCAACCCAGTAATAAAAATTACAGATTTTTGTTGTATCAACTCCATACAGTCTTCATCCAAATTTAGAATTATTTTCACTTACATAATCAATTTTACCAGTTCCATACCGAAGTGTTTCAACAACTCCTCTTCATTCCAGCAGCCCCCAACAATGAATTCATTAACTAAAACTGCATCATCCTCATGAGGGACAACAAATGTAGGCCACTTATTGATACATTTATCCTTGATCTAAATGTCTTTAAAGGAATCAACCGAGACTCCATTAGCAACTATGCACCTGACAATAGGTTTCAACTTCCTTCCTCCATCATTCAATAATCTCCATGTTTGTGAACAACCTTTTCTTACATTTCCCATGTTAAGGTGATCGCCATATTTAGGAGCCAAGAACTTGTGCAATAAGGACTCTTTAACTTGAATGAATCTCCATGCCAACCTAGATCTTAATGCAAAAGTTTTAGAAACACTAGAATACAATCGATGACCACCCAAACACAAAGGTTTGCAAAGGTCATACCAACTTACATAATGTAATCCAAGTCTTCCATTTGATTTATTCCAAATGAAACTCCTACATAAATTGTCTAGTTCCTCAAGCACTAAAAGAATTCCAAGCACCCTTTAATCTAAAGCACCCATCTTTAGTCAAAGACATAATTGAACATCATTAGAATTAGTGTTCAAAGGGATGTTTAAAATTTACTAAATAATAAAATCAAGAAGAACACTAGAAAGTTTCTCAACATCCCAACCATTATCAGTAAAAAAATAATTCACCTTCACAGTAGAATTAGAGGAAGTATTAAATATAAAATAAATTGATTGGCCCCTTACCAATGATCCTGCCAAAAGAAAGTATTTCCAATACCAAGACTTCAAAAGATAAAAGGCTCAATAACCCATTTAACTTTGCAAAGATGCTGCCACACCTTAGAGTTACCTTTACAAAATTAACACATGATGGGAGGCTTCCCCCCATAATATTTAGCAACCATAAATATTGCCCAAAAGCTCAAATTAGCATGAATATTATACCCTAACTTGAAAGAGAAAGCATAAGACAAATCCTTCATAGACTTTCACCCTAAAGTGTTGAGAATCTGATTTCAGGGAATATAAATTTGATGATAGAAAACATTTCTATTTTTCTGTGAATGTCTTACATACTAATTTTAGGTCCATAAGATCAAATTACAAATTGAACAATCTTAAGATTTGGTATATTAGGATTGAGTCAGCTTGTATTGCATGTCAAGTGTCTTTTATCATTTCTTGAGTCCATTATAACATTATGGGTCGTGATACTAAGTAACCTTTCACACACACTTGGGGGGAAAATTTTATCTATTTGATTAGTGTTTTATATTTTGATCACATTATCCAAGATGATCCAAAAATCAACCTAGATAATTAGTTAAAAATAGAAACCCTAATTAGGGCATCCGTGTTAAGACAACCACAATTAAGCGAATCGTTTGGGATGTTATTTTCCTCATCTGGGATGATAGGCTCAAATCAGAAAGAATTAGCCACTAGATCTATTTAGGTATGTTTTCTTTTTGGACATCATCCAGGACATTGTCCTGGATGTGGTAGTGTAATTATGCCTAAATTAATTTAGTTATTAAGGAATGTAATTAAGATTTGATTGATCGATCATATCATCCTGGACGATTGAAGGATCGTCCGGGACAATCAGTTAATAGACCTTAGTTCATCCTGGATGATGTATAATCAGCCAGGTTCCATTCAAGGCGATGCTTTAGACGATATGTACTAAATTGAACTAATCATCTGAGATGATCGAGAGATCGGACTGGATGATCAAGTTATTTAACATCATCTAGACTTCCATTTAGGGTGATGTTCTGGATGACATTGGTCATTTTGTACTAATCAGCCCTGATGATCATGAGATCATCTTGGATTATCTAATTATTTTTTCATCATCCAAACATCCATCCAGGGTAATGGTATGGATGATATTCGATGACTTGAACTAATCGTACAGGATGATATCCTATCATCTTGGATGATCTAAACAAAGTAACCTTCTAATCATCCAGACTCTTCCAAATCATCCAGGCTAATTGAGTTGAATTTGTACAGATCGTTTAGGATGACCAGTCGATCATCATGGATGATAATATCAATTTGTTGCAATTAAGAGCAAATCCAAAACTCTTATGTATAAAACCTCTTGTTTTACCCAAGAGTGTATGTTTTTTTATTATCCTGACCTGAGAGAGCTAAGAGGAGAGGGAGAGCATGGGAGAGAGAAAGAGAGGATCTTGTGAGGGGGAGTTTGTGAGGGGATTTCACAAAGGTTACTCCAACCACGGATCTGAGTCATCTTCTCTGGTTATCATCCTTGGTTCCTTAGAGGTTTGAGAGAGGTTTACTTCAGTAACTGATCAAGATTCTCTTCCTGCTTTTAGATGAAGTAAAAGGAGTTGGGTTCTCTGCCTGCTTCGGGAGGAAGCAAATGGAGTTGGGTTCTCTGCCTGCTTTGGGAGGAAGCTAAAAGAGCTAGGTTCTCTGCCTCACTGGGTTTGTGGAAAGTAGTTTTTATATTATCTTCTCCACCTTGCTGTGCGGGAAAAGGGAAAACACTAAGTTTAGTACAACACTGTGAGGGGAGGCTCCGGGGAGTGGACGCAGGTCAAGTTTATCGAACCATTATAAATATGGTGTATTCTTTCCTTTATAATTTTTGCACTCTATTTTTATTATGTTTAACTACTTAGGTGAAATTTTTGAATAATTTTTTTATTATTGATTTATTTTTTTCTACTATAAGATATAAAAAGATTTTTATTTTTGTTAAGGAAGTTTTTTAATTACAAATTTACCCCCCTCTTGGTAAGCCTCGAGACTAGTTCACAAGGGCGTAACATCTATGATGAACTTTTAAGTGGTATCAGAGCGGGATTCATAAAAACTAGTTTTTAAAAACTTTTGAATTTTGATCAATGGCCAACTTTGGTAATCATAATACCGTAGAAGGGTATTCTATTACCCGACCACCTTTATTTTATAAATTTTTTTTTGATTTTTGGAAAACTCGTATGTCTATGCTTTTATATTTGATTGACTATTGCTAGTGGATGTTTGTTAAAGATGGTTATTCACCTCCATCTCGTGAAAATGACATTAAAACTGAACTTCCATTTACTGAATGGACTTTTAATGTTAGAGATTTTGCACAACTAAATGCAAAATGTTTAAACTATTTTTTTTCTGCTTTAAAATCAAAAGATTTATGCGTGTATCAACCTATGATATTGGTAAAGAAATTATGGATAGATTGTGTATTACTTATGAAGGAATAAATGAAGTTAAGCAATATAGGTTGAATATTTTATTGCATGACTATGAACTTTTTTGTATGAAACCTACTGAATCAATTTCTAACAAGTATACTAGGTTCACTAAAATTATCACCTCATTGCATGTCTTAGGAAGATAACTCATGAATTATGAAAGAGTCAATAAGATTTTGAGATGCTTGCCTTATTCATTTTATTCTAAAATTACTACAATTATTGAATCTAAGGATTTGAATACTTTTTCTATTGATAACTTACTTAGGTTACTCATTGCTTATGAGCAAGGGGTAAACCAAAGATAGCTTGATGTAGGTGAGAAGAAGAAGGAGAAAATTATGGCATTAAAAGCTAATGATGTAGATACAAATTCTTCAAGGTTTGAAAGCAATGATGTTGCCTTCATCACTAGGCAATTCAAAAGCTTTCTAAGAAAGAATCACAAGCTTTATTAGATGTAGAAAGGGGTAAGGATGATACAAAATTTAAATGTTCTTTTGATGTTGTTTGTTTTGAATGCAGGAATCCTAGACATGTCAAAGCTGATTGTCCTACATTTATGGATCAGTCAAGCAAGAAGAAGGATGAGGAGAAACCCAAGTTCAGGAAGGAAAAGAAGTAGTTCCAAAAGGCATTCTAGGCAGATTCTACTTCTAACTCCTCTAAGATTGAAGCTGAGGAGGAGATAACAAACTTATGCTTGATGGATAGTAATTATCTTGGCCAGCCTAACTAAAAAGAGGTATGTGAACTAACCTATAATCAATTAGTTGAAGTTTGTGAACAAATTCATACATCATATATGAAACTTATGAAATCATATGATAGTTTGAAATTGGAATTTTTGAATTTGTAAAAAGAGCAAGAATTTTATTGAAAGATCACTCCCAAATTGTTGGCAATCATATGTCATTACTTAATGAGTTTGATGAAAAGAGTAAAAAGCATTCTGAGTTGGTGATTGGGTATGATTCATTAAAAGCATCCTACACCTCACTTGAAATTGATTTAAAAATATATGTTGATGAATCTAAAAGTAGGGAGCACTATTTGAGGGTTGACAATGCCATTGTAAAAAGTGCTAACTTGAGGTTTAAAGCTGAATTGAATGCACTTGAGGAAAATAGGACTACACCCACATTTGATCCAAAGATAAAACCTACGAAGAGGCACTATAACCCAAACAAATTAGTAAACACTTTTCCTAGTATTAGATGTTTTTCATGTGGCATACTATGGCACATTTTACACACTTGCACTTTTTACCGTAGTATACATTGGGTGTGGAGACCCAAATTGCATGATTCACAGAATAATACACATGCATTGCATTCTTCTTTTCATAAGAAGGGACCCAAACCTATTTGGGTTTCTAAATATGACATTTAATGTTTTTGTAGGCTTTCTCTCAGAAAAGGCCTCATGAGAGCATGTGATACTTAGATAGCAGAGGCTCACAACTCCTAATTGCTTAAACTTGCTGCTTAATAAATTCTAATTTACATGTTTTCAAATCTATTGCTTATTATTATTTCCTTTATTTCTTTTTAGTTTTGAGTGTTGTTTCTTTATTCTCTATTATTTGGTAATGTTTTCATCTCTGATGTTCTCTTTTTTGTTTTTCTTTTTGGTCAAAATTGAAATGATATTTTATGTCATGTTGTTATTTTTAAATATTTGTAGTCAATGTTTTACATTTCTAAATTAGTTAAAGGGAGAAACACCGTTGATTATTTTTCTCACTCTAACCTCTTTTAGCAATGTAATTTTATTTTTAAAATAAAGTATATCTCAAATTAATAATCGTACTTTTCAATTGAGATATTTTCTATCTTACTATAGTAATTTATCTTATATATATAATGTGCAAAGTCTTTATATTACTTTTAAATTCTTTAAAATCTTGTCATTGCATTTATCATATGAATTTGATTCTGTTTTATGGTTTATTCTTCCATATATTGGAGAGTGTTTTTTCTTCTCTAATATCTAGAAGATATACTCACAGGACAATATTTATATTATCCTGGATGATGCATTCAATCCACTCTTAAAACTCCATCTGACAGTTGATATGACTTTTCTATTTTTGATCATCCTTGGTGATTCATTATCATCCTAGACAATCTGATCATCTTCTGCTTCAATTATTTGTGATCATCCTGGATGATCCTCCTCATCCTAGATAATCTTTATAATTTTTACTCAATTATTGGTGATCGTCCTGGATGATCCACCTGTTCATCCTAGACGATCCATGTGGGAAATATTTGGTACACATCTTAATTTTGGCCGGTACGATCCATTATTGCCTATCGGCTCAGAGGATCCACATAATCATCCTGGATGGTATACTTTTTCAACGGTCATCCAGCATGACTCCTCGGGATGATCGCCTATGAATTATCATCCCGAACGATATCTGATTGTCTTGGATGATATTACCACCTTTTTGACCAATCATCTCAGACATAATTATTTCACCTAATCATCCTAGATGATTCTCCGATAATCCTGGATGATCTATCCATTTCTTTAAAAATTATTGCATTCAAATGTTTTTTTTCTCACAGAACCTTCCTTGAATCTTCCTTTCTGTTACTTCCTCTCCATTTCTCTTGATCATTGCTGGTGGAAAAGGATTTTGTATGGCTTTTGGAAGATCTTTTAGGGCCAATCTTGACCCTCGTTTCACTGAGGTAGTCGATCAAGCCTCTTATTGGAGATACAAGACTGTCGGGATCACTTTATCTCGGAGTGCAACCCTAGCCTACTTTCTTATCATATTCTTGACTTATTTGTGCACAAAATCTCTTACCTTTATCCTTAGACTTACCATCCCATTCAATTTTGAATTGCTGTTCGAATTCTTTGCCAGCCTGTGAAATAACTCCTCTTTTACTACTCTTCTGTCTTATGTTAATAACCAACCTGTAGAAATCACATATCAAGACTGTCATGAGCTCCTACAATTTTCCACCACTGGAGACAAGCTTTACATCTTATCTCAAGACCCCAATTATGACTGGGCTCCGATCAATCACTTTCTGAGGAACACTGATGTTTCCTATTATGTTGGAGAGTCTAGCAGCTTACTCAAAAATGCTAGAACAATCTAACATGTCCTTCGTACCTCAGTTCTTCTAAAAACTGGTGATCATATTCACATCACTCCACTCCTTTTGCTCACCACTTTTTATATAATGGCCCACCATGAATTTAATGCTACTGATATGATTTTTTGATACATTGAGCGCCTGACGAGCATTAGAGATACAGGACATAAAAGGAAGCCTAATCTTATCTTAGGACACATCATAACATATGTCTTCGAATCCAAATAAAATCTTCAATAAGCTACCCCACAAAACTTTCATCCTGCCTTCTACTCCAACAACTCATTCAACTTTCTTCATTAAACTCGTCACCACCCAAAGCATGAGGAAGCCGAGGGAGCTGCGGAGGAGGTTTAGCCGGTGGGAGACACGGTTCGAGTTCCCTAAAATCATCCTTTACATTTTTATGCTCCTATTCATAAGAGCTCCTACACCTGCTCCTGCTCCCGCTCTACTTTGCCAGCACTCACAGCTGGACCAGCTGGTGGAGCCGTTCGGCTAGTAGGAGACACGATTCAAGTCTTATATTGCTGAACAAGAGAATCAACATGTAGAGGATGTTGCTTGCTTTGACTCATTTGTAGCTCACTAGCAGCACCAGCACAACCTGGATATGGCTTCGTTTGGTGAGAAGTTTGCGACTCTTTCTAGTTTCTTTCCTCCACCACCACAACCTCCTTCGGATGATCAGGGGCCATCCTTCTTTTAATTTATTTTTGTTATGTTGTTTTTTCCTTGATGTAGTTTATTTCTATTTGGTAGTTTCTATTTCTATTTATGTTTTGTTCCATCCTCCTTTTTGTGATGTCAAATGGGAAAGTAGTTGTACTGTTTTACGCTGCTTAGTTGTACTGTGTTCTATGTTCACTTTAGTAAAACTTGAACTTCTTGATCCACACTATTTATATTGAATCGCTTTACAAAGGGGGGAGATTATTACGAATCTAATTTTTGGGAATATAATTTTGATGATATCAAATATTTATGTTTTTCTACGACTACCTTGCCTAACAACATTTTAGGTCCACAAGATCAAATTGTAAATCAAACCAGCTTAACATTGGGTAGATTAGGACTAAGTCAACTTATATTGCACGTTGAGTGTCTTTTACCTTCTTGAGTCCATTATAATATTATGGGTCCTGATGCTAAGTAACGTTGCGCACACACACTTGGAGAAATTTTTTTGTCTATTTGATTAGTGCTTTTATTTTCATTACATCATCCAGGATGATCCAAAAATCATATTGGATGATCAGTTAAAAATAGAAATCCTAATTAGGGCATCCTGGTTAAGGCAACCATAATTATGTGAATCGTCCGGGACGATATTTTCATCGTCCAGGATTATTGGCTCAAATTAAAAAGAATAAGTCACTAGATCTATTTATGTATGTTTTATTTTTGGACATCATCCAGGACATCTTCCTGGACGATACGTTGCAATTATGCTTAAATTAATCTAGTAATTAAGGAAAGAAAATAAGGTTTGATTTCTTCATTTATTATCCTTGATAATCCCAGGTTCATCAGGGATGATCAGTTAATAAACCTCAGTTCTTCCTAGATGATGTATAATTGGCATGGTTCCATTCAAGGTAATGCTCTGGATGATATGTATTGAATTGAACTAATCGTCCAAGACAATCGAGACATCAATTCAGGGGGATATTCTAGATGATATTGGTCATTTTATACTAATCGGCCCGGACAATCTAGTTCTTTTTCCATCATCTAGACATCCATCCAGGGTGATGGTCTGAACGATATTCAATGACTTGAACTAATTGTATAGGATGATTTGAACAAAGTAACCTTTTAATCGTCTTTACTCTTCCAAATAATCTTGGCTAATTGAGTTGATTTTGTACAGATCGTACAGGATGATCCGATTATATATGATGATCAGTCGATCATCATGGATGATAATGTCAGTTTGTTGCAATTAAGAGAAAATCTAAAGCTCTTCTAAACAAAACCTCTTCTTTTACCCAAGAGTGCATCTTTTGATGTTGTCCTGACTTGAGAGAGCCAAGAGGAGAGGGAGAGCAAGGGAGAGAGAGAGAATCTTATGAGGGGGAGTTTATGAGGGGTTTTACAAAGGTTGCTCCAAAGCAAGGATCTGAGTCATCTTCTCTGGTCTTCATTCCTGGTTCCTTAGAGGTTTGAGAGAGGTCTACTTCAATCATCTATGCTTGCTTCTGGTGGAAGCGAAAGGTGTTGGGTTCTCTGCATGCTTCTAGAGGAAGTAAAATAAGTTGGGTTCTCTACCTACTTCTAGAGGAAGTAAAAGGAGTTGGGTTCTCTACCTACTTTGGGAGAAAGAAAAAGGAGTTGGGTTCTCTACCTCACCAGGGTTAGTGGAAAGTAGTTTTTGTATGGGCTTCTCCGCCTTGCTATGGGGGAAAAAGGAGAGACACTGAGTTTAGTGCAATACTCGGAGGAGAGGCTCCGAGGAGTGGACGTTGGTCAAGTTGATCGAACCACTATAAATCTGGTGTATTCTTTCCTTTATTATTTTTGCAGTTTATTTTTATTACGATTAACTACTTAGGTGAAATCTCTTATTAATCTTTTTATTATTGATTTATTTTGTTTTTGCTGCAAGATACAAATATTTTTTTCTTTTTATTAAAAAAGTTTTTTAAATACCAATTCATCCCCCTTTTGGTTAGCCTCAAGACTAGTTCACCAGGGATTAACATCTATGACAAACTTTCACAAAGCCCATTTCTCCAAAGTGCCACAACATTTATCCAATAAGTACCAATGAATTTTAGAATTGCAACTAGTCCTCTTCCAAGAAAACTTATTGAAAATTCTATCAATCCTATTACAGATCGCCTGAGTAGGAAGCAAATTTCGAAAACTATAAACAGGTATAGAACAACGAACACTATTGATAAGGATTAATCAACCTCCTAAGCTTAAAAAATTACAATCCCAAGTCAAAATTTGGTTATGCAGAATCGTAATTAAATCATAAAAAAAGAAAGAAATCTTCTACCCTTATAAAGAGGCACCCCATGGTACTTTAAAGGTAAAAGACCATGACTGAAACTAGTTAAATTACTAATAGCCTCAATACGATCATAAGAAACTTTCTTTGCAGAAATAAAGCAACACTTTTGTTTATTAAGGGTCAGACCACTCACCAATTCAAATTGGTTAAAGAACCTTAAAATTCTATGAATCTATTCATCGAAGCATTTATAAAAATGATAAAATCATCAGTAAAATATAAGTGAGATATAGTAAAACAACCTAACATTCTAACGTAAAGGCTAATATACTTCTCAAAAAGATCGACAAGACCTCTAGAAAGGTATTTAGCCATAATAATGAAGACAACAGGAGATAAAGGATTACCCTTTTAGTAGAAAATATTAGATAGAATCCTTTTACTTGATAAATGTATTTCTAGTTGTTATTTAACCCACATTGAGCATTAGAGAGAATCCTTTTACTTGATAGAATCTTTTGCTTAATACTACTTCTCCTAATTGTATTAGTTCTACTTCTTTTAGGTTTCGACACATCGTTTGGTTGAAAAAGGAGGGATTTACTTTGGGAAGGTGAAAAGTAATTGGAATTAAATTTCCTTGGGAAAATTTTATTTATGTAATTTCTAGTTCTGAAGTCAAATATGCCATTATGAATAATATATCACATTAAAAGGGGCTATAATATCATTCCCTAATGTGTTTAAATAACAAAACTATAAGTTTAATCATAGCTATGGTAGTCAAATTAAAAGGAAAACTATATATGATTAATGGGTAAAATGATGTTTCATCAAGTATTTTTCTATAATAGTCTAGATAAAGTATTATTAATTTTATATTCAAAGGCATGTTGATAATAGATATATCTTTTTGGGGAAAGAAAACATCACTTATTATCTATGGTTTTAATATGATGATAATGATCATCGTCGATTTTGATTTTCCCAAAGAGAATTAATTAAATTTTAAAAGTTGATCTGGGGTCTTTAAATCTTCTATGAGCACAAGCTCTCATAGTTAATTAAATCATAGGAAACTTGAGTTTCATATGAAAACTCTTGATTAAAATAATAGATTTTTTTATTATTATGATCTCAAGGAGTGATATCAAATAAGGGAGGTTAGGGTTTCAACAGGAATTTGATAAAAAATGAAAATTTATTTTAGGAGGTTAGTTGAGGAGAAGTAGGAAGCATTTTATAATTTTGAAATAGTTCAAAAATGTATTAGTCTATCCTACTTATTGGGAATTAAATTTTGATTTTAATATAGTTTAATTTGAGTTATTGATTTATTAGAAAGTTTTGATTGTATTCAAGGTGGGGTCTTATGACTTTGAGTCCACCCCAGATCCAAGATCTAAATTATGCAGTAAATAATAGTTGCCCAAACATAACTAATTAACTATAAATCTGGACTTAACATAGCCTATATTAGGGAGCAAGTTAACCACCTAGGTGCTTTAAAATAATGAATCCAGTCTTTTTAGGAAAGATTGGTAGGCTGTTAATTAAGTGTTGAGGAATTTGGGTCGATATTTAAAATATATCCTAATTTGACCAATGGCATATATAAGGTGATTTTGCCTTAAGGAATGTAATTAATACATTTGACTATTTTTCATTTGTTTCTAATATAATGCTAACTTGTTGAACTTTAAATACATAAATTAGAATATATTAGTTTTCAAAATTCTTAAAAATATATTTTATTCTAGAGATTATAAAACATCACCGTGATAGAACTGCACCTTAATAGGTTATGTGGTCAACTAAAACTCATATTCGGGGAGGTGCCAAATAAGGAGGAGAAAGTATTATGATGTATGCATAAGAACTCTCATTAAACCCGAGCTTACTTCTAAAAAACATAATTATTTATACATTGTCCTAAAGTTTTTATCTAATTTTGATTGAAAATAGTTTTAGTCTTTAAAGAACTGAAACACTTCCAATTAAAATTAAAATTAACATGCAAGAGTAAGAATCCTAAGAATATTATGATACTCCTAATGTGAAAAATTAAATAAAACAAATCAAATCAAATATAATTAAATAATTCAAATGAAGGTAAAATGTCCTTGCGATAAATGAGACTAAATTTACAATCAAGGGTCTGCAAAAATTAAAAGTGGCTAGGTAGTACTACCAATAACTCAAATTCTAATTGAAGAAATGATGCAAGTGATTTTTGAGACTCAAATATTATCTATCTTTACTTCTTCATCTTCCCCCTTCTACAAGCTCCTTGGATTTGCCAGGTACAGATATCCAATTGAAAATAAACTCCTAAATGAAGGGGTATTATCTTTTCTCTTTGAATTTTGAAAGCATCCTTACTTAAATCTCCAAATGAAAAAGAACTCTCCCTTAAGAGATGATCCATTCTCTTTGGATTCCTAGTTGGATTTAAAATTCTATTTAAAATTTACATTCACAACTCGACTTAATTAAAATACATTACATAAAAATGGGACTCTAGATTACCTTCATGATTATCCTAAGTAGAAATAATCAAATTATATCCTAAGCATTTAAATATTTATATTTCTCAAATTAAAATTAAAATAACACACTTGGCCATGCTCTTTTAATTTTATTGGGGGGGTTGCATTTTTTAGCACCTGTAAAATATATATTTGTGTAAGTGTTCCCTTTGATTTTATCCCTCCATGAGCATGACCACCTATAAAAAAACTTGTTAGCATCCAAATCATTCCTAAACTAAGGAAAATCTAACTCCAATCACATTAATTCAAAAATTACATAAATAAATTAACACATTATAGAGCATCACATTAATGAATCAATTTTAACAACCATGAAAATGAAAATAATAAAAAACCCAATAAATAAGTAGTAGAAAAGTAAATGACTACCTAGCCTATATTTAAAGTCAATTTTCCAAGCAAACCATCTAAAGTGTATGTATTAGACTGTATGGATATGATATGTCCTATGTATGGTAGTTGGTTGAAGTTGTCTATTGTTTTGATTTAAGTTTATGAATTTGCATTTTAATGTTAATTTTAAAACATGTTTTAAATATTATGTGATTACTATCTTTATTTACTCCTGGTCCATGAAGTTTATTTCATCTTCCTTCGGGTTAAGCTAATAGCCTCATAGACTTACCAAGAAGTAACAAGTGTGTATTAGTTAATTTAATTAGTTAAGATTAAGAGGATTGATAATTTTTTTATTAAATTAATTAGTTTCTAATTTTAAAGGTTTTATTAATTACATTATACATCAATCAGTTCATGGCATTTTATCAGTGAGCATCAGGAATAATGCCTACTAAGAACACATAGCCCCCGCAGCCCAAGATAGTCCATCCTAAAAAACGTGGTTGTTGTAGTTGAATTAGAGATTTAAATTTGATTAAATAATTAACAATCAATTGACTTTAAGGTTTTACACTCAATTGAATCTATTCATGGCATTGTCATAGTGGGCTAGATGTTGAAACCTCCTTAAGACAAGTAGCCTTCCAGCTAATGTTAGCCCATCCTAAAAACTTCATATTTGGAGTGCATATTATGTATGAAAAGGTTGGTTGATTGGTTTTAATAATCAAATTAATTTTATTTAGTTTTAATTATTTATTGATTTTTTGGTATCATTATGAATTATTTAATGCATTATATTAAGTGGTAAAAATTTGACTTTTAAAACTAATTGAAAAAAGAGTTTTGACATTTTTCCTATATACTAGACCCTAGGGTGGGTAATTAGACACTAAGTTTTCTGGATTTAAATTTTTCTATATTAAGTTATGATTGTTTTATGTTTAGGTTCAATTATGAACTATGGTTGACCAAAATGTTTATTTTGTTTTTTACTTTAACATAATTCTGGAGGTTTGAATTTTTAAAAAATACTAGACACTTAATGGTGTCATTTGGCTTTGAGTTTGGTCAATTTGGAATTTTTTGGACTTTATTATGAATTTTCAAAATTATAGTATTTAATTAAAATTTTAAATTATTTAATCTTAGGGGGTTTTAATACTTTTCCCCAAATTAATTTCAAAATTTCATTAAATCTGTCCCAAAGGCAAGGAATGACCCATGGGAGTATTCTAAAGTGTTCAAGAATTATTTGAATTTTTAATTATTTTTATATATTTAATATAATTAAAAAATAATTTTCCTTAAAAATTAAATTAAACTCAAATTAGGGGTCCAGTCATGGGGATTTTAATTTTCCTAGGTTAATGGTTTAATTTTGGAGAATATAATATAATATTTTTACTTTTTTGTATTTAATTAGAAATTATTAAGATTTTTAAAATTTTAATACTTAATTTGTTACCAATCTTGTCCTAAGTGGAGAGAGGTTACGGACCTTGGGTAGAGGTGAATTATTAAAAAAATAGAACAAGACTTATGCCTAATGGTGGGATGGCCAAGAACACCCTCATGAAAAAGGAAACAAAGGGAAAAACTACTGAGGAAATAGCTTAAAGGCTTTGCAATTAAAGAGAAAGAAATTAATGAAAAAATGGCTGCAGAGAATAAAACCAGTAACGTTTCTATGATAGAAGAAGGAGAATTCATTATGGAGAGTGAGGAAAGCACGAAAATAGAGCAAATAGTGATCCCAACTACATATAAAGTAGAGATTCCTCAATCTAAAGAAATAGTTCAGAAATTTGAGCTCCCAGGAGAAAAAGTCGCACCAATCCAAACTACAAACCAAGATGGATTGATTCATTTGGCAAGCAGTAAAGAATCAATAGTTTAGAAGGAAAATGATAAACAATTCAAAGGCAATGGAGATGCTACAGTGGCACTTGAGGTAGATGTGAAGATGGAAATAGGTTCTTATCCTAAACTATCTTCTAATAAAGTCAAACTATCTAAGGAATTAAAAATGCTAGGACCAACTAAATCCAATCAAATAACAAGAAAAGGAGAAGGAGGTGATGAAAAGGGTGGGGCCTCTACCCCACATGTCAATTAAATGTCTTCTATATTGTTTTGGAATTATAGGGGAGCAAAGAAAAGGATGCTTCCCACTACTTGAGAAGTTTAAAAGGAGAAAATGAATCATTCTTTATTGGTCTTTTGGAGACAAAAATTGAAAGGTTGGATAAAGAAGATGTTAAAAAACTGGTAGGAGATGAATGGAACTTCTCTTATAAGGCTTCTATTGGCAAGTCTAGAGGAATATTAGCATTGTGGAAACAAAGTATCACTTCATTCAATGCGATAGAATCATCGAACCAAGTAATTTTTGGCAACCTGACAACTCCAGGAGGCATCTTTGTGAAGATTGGCATAGTATATGGAAACAAAAATTTGTATGAGAGAAAAAATCTA
Organism: Dendrobium nobile; assembly: GCA_022539455.1. NCBI lineage: Eukaryota > Viridiplantae > Streptophyta > Magnoliopsida > Asparagales > Orchidaceae > Dendrobium > Dendrobium nobile. The sequence continues at coordinate 48,783,780 of CM039735.1, read as the reverse complement.
TGGGAAATGTTTGAAAGAAACATGAATAGTGAAGAACCTTGCATAGGGGGAGATTTTAACAGCTTGCTGAATAAGCTAGAGAAGAAGGGTGGAAAAAGAATCATTTTCTCACATGGACCTGAAGAGATGAGAGATTTCATGATCAATAATGATTTTCATGGCATTGGCTACATGGGGCCGAAATATAGATGGTGTAAAAACAATGGACTTGCTAGAATATGGGAGAGACTAGATAGAATTTGGCTTAATTCAAAATCTTTGATGGGCTTCCCTACAACAATTATCAAACATCTTCCCAGAGTAGCATCGAACCACTGTCCACTGCTCCTTCAATTTCAAACTATAGAAAGGGAAAAGCCAAGAGAAATCAGATTTGAAAATGTCTGGAGCTCCTATGAGGTGGCGAGGGGGATCATATCAAATGCCTGAAGAAAGAAGGATCATGGAAATGCTGAAAAAATTCTGAGAAGAAAAATTAAAAGATCACTCAAGAATCTTTATTTTTGGAGCAAAAACATATTTAAAGAATTCAATTTGACGAAACTTGAGCTACAAAAGGATATACTAAATTTGTATGAGATGGAAGCTTCTGAAAAGGGCTTGAATCAAGAGAATTTACTGATTCTTAGAGCTGGAATCCATGAACTCAACATTACTCTGGGAAGAAAAGCAACTTGGTGGAGACAAAGATAAAAAATCTAATGGTTGGAAGATGGGGAGAAGAACACTCGATTCTACCATACACATGCCAATGCAAAGAAGAAGAGTAATATGATAAATCAGATAGCTGATGAAGAAGGAAGAATGAAAACAAAGGAGGATTTGATACATGTCATTATAGAGATCTATTTCTCAAAAAAGTGGAGCAAACATGATGCTGAGATGGATGAATGGTCGTTATTTACTAACAAAGACATTCTAAAAGACGACATGATAAATGTTCTGAATTCGAATTATACCAAGGAGGAATTGTACAATATAGTGATGAAGATGGGTAATAACAAATCACCTGGAATGGACGACGCAAATGCATGCTTCATCAAAAGCTATTAGAGCATTGTTAGTGGCGAAACATGGAATGCAATTGAATGCTTTTTCAGAACAGGTATCATGCCAGAGTATTTGAAAGAGACTTTCGTGGTATTAATTCCTAAAGTTCAAAATGCCAAGGAATGCTCTAAATTTAGACCCATTTGTCTATGCCAGACCATTTACAAAATGGCAGTAGGAATGATCCAAGACAAACTCAGAATGTACGTCCCTATGGTAGTCTCAGAACAGCTAAGTGCATTTGTACCGGGAAGAAACATTTAAGAGAATTGTCTGCTAGCACAAGAAATAGTTTATAAAATGAGATCTTCGGTTGCAAAACCTGGATTTATGTTGATTAATCTTGACATGGAATAAGCTTAGGAATGAATAACTTGGGAAACATTGAATGAAGTCATGAAGAAAATGGGTTTTCCGGAGAAGACAATGAAGCTAATTATGGAATGTGTTAGCTAACCAAAATATGCAATCAACATAAATGGTAGAAGGACGGGATGGATCAATGCACTTTGTGGATTCTGACAAGGATGCTCATTATCACCAAGCTTGTTCATCTTGTGCTCTGAGCTGCTATCTAAAGCCCTTCAAGCAGATGCCGATCAATTGGGTATTAAATTGAATCCTAAAGTGGAAAGAATAACCTATTATTGTTTTCTGATGATGTGTTATTAGTTGCCAAAGCTGATAGAAATAATGTTAACACATTGAAGCATATTCTCAATAGTTACTGCGGTTGGACTAGCTAGAGAATAAATGCCCAAAAGTCTCTAGGGTTATATGGGAAGTAGGTAACAAGAAGGAGGAGGAAACTAAACAAATTAATGGGAGTAAATGAAGTAAAGGAATTCAAATACTTGGGAATCAAACTTACATTAACAAGACTGAAAGCACAAGACTTCAACAATACTATTGAGAAAGCAATGGAGAGATTGAACTCATGGGGAGCACGATGGATTTCTTTGGCAGGAAAAATGCTATTGATTAAAATAGCTTTCTCATCTATGATCTCATATCAGTCGGTGCAGTCACTTATACCAAAAAGTGTTCTTATTACAATCGACAAATTAACCAGGAGGTTTTTATGGCATAAGGAAGATGGGAGCCAAGGCTTGCATTACATTGCTTGGGAAACACTATGTCTACCCTTCAAAGAAGGCGGCTTTGGTATATTAGGAGCTGCGGAGAGACAAGGACCATTAAGAGCAAGGTTGTCTTGGAACTTCTTGCAAGGTGATCAATCTATCCTAAACAGAGTATTAAAACTCAGATATGGTGATAGTATTTAGGATGAAGGCACTAGTAAAAATATATCTCCAACATGGAAAATTCTTAAGGAAGGAGCAAAAGTCTTGAAATCAATAATAAGATGAAGAGTGAAGAATGGAGAAAAAATCAACCTTAAATCTGATATATGGATACTTAACAGAAGATTAGATTCATGGCCAGCCATATGTAATGAGGTCTCTTCACTTATCATGAATGATGGGAACTGGAACAAGGAAAAACTGAACACATATTTCTCTAAGAAATGTGTGATTTGATTCAACAAATACACTACAGGAAAGCCCGTCATTACCGGCAGACTAAATTCGCCAGAACAGACAGAAAATCCGACGGAATTATAAGTTTCTGGCGCACATTTCAGTGGAAATGCCTACATCGGTTTAGGTCGCGTCAATAAATTTTTTTCGACGAATTTAATGTGCCGGAACACTTTCTGATGCACTTCTCGACGCATTACCGGCGCAAAACATCGGATTGGTGCCGAAGACTTCCAACCGATAAATTCCGGCGCTATATGCACCGGTAAGTTTCTGTCAAATCTTCCGCCAGTAAGTACCGGCAGACAAAATGCTGCAAGTTTGCCGTAGACAACCAAAGGTTTTGTTTGCGGCACAAAGTCGTCGCCGGTAAAAAGCGGCGGAATTGGTGCCGGAACGTGCGCCGGAAGTTGCCGACGGAACAAATTCATCGATACGCTTGATACAATTCATTGTATCATCCTTTCCGGCCAAGTTCCGGAGTAAAATCTGCCAGAAACCTGTAGCATTGACAAAAAAAAATTGCATTCCCAGCCAACAATCAAATTTCCACACCTGCAAACCTATACAAATATCAATTCCACAACATTTTAATAGTAACACATGCAAACCTGTCTTCAGTGTGTACCTTTAAATGTACAAGATATTATTGTTACTAATATTAATTGTAGAAATAATTAATTCATTAAGTAAGAATAATTATTAAAAATATACCGTATTTTTAAACAAAGCAGTGAATTCTTTTTTCACTATCTTTTGGACTTCTCCTTCTTCTGATGTACTAAGACCATCAATGAACCTCCTACAAATTCATATCTTGAGTTTAGAATAAAGTCTAAAAGAAAACCAAAAATATAATACACTTAACTCATACTTACTCGAGATACGGCTCAACTTCATCACAGTTATGCAAGATGTACAATGTGATAACTGCCATCTCCTTATCGGTCAAATAGCGCACGGTGCTAGTGCCTAAAGGTTCCCCAATTCCACTGAATACAGATATATTATAGAATTTACCAACATTTTGAGATGCTGAACTTTCACCTGATTGCGATATTGTTTCAAAATAATACGAGCAAAACTGAGTTGTCTCATATGTTAAATATTCTTCACAAATAGAGCCTTCGTGTCGTGATTTGTTCTTAGCAGTTTTCTTAAGTTTATTTAAATATCTCTCAAAAGGATACATCCACCTATATTGAACAGGTCCACCAACCATAGCCTCATATGGTAAATGAATAGGTAGATGCTCCATAGAGTCAAAAAAGCTTGGAGGAAATATTTTCTAAAGTTGACACAAAATGAATGGAATTTGCTACTCGATAAGAATCAAATTTTCCACATTTAATTTAGAAGAGCATAAATATTTGAAGATGACACTTAGCTCGATCAGGGGCTTTAAAATCTGATTTGGCAGATAACTAAAAGTAGTGGATAGTAGACATTACTTGAAGATGTGACAATCATGACTTTTCAATCCGAATAATCTCCCTGATCTTATGTCAACACACCTGCTTAGATTGGAAGAATATCCATCAGGTACTCGTACAGTCTTCACCCATTCACAAATTGCTCATTTTTTCTCTAAAGTTAATGTGAATGGAGCTTTTTGTTTGAGAAATTTTCCTGCTTCACCATCCTTCAATTCCAAAGCTTTCCTTCTATAAATCTCCTTTAAGTCCATCCTTGCTTTTATATTATCTTTCGATTTCTCTTTGATGTCCATAACTGTATAGAATATATTATCAAAAATATTTTTCTCTATATGCATAACATCCAAGTTATGTCTAATCAAGTTTGTTTTCCAATATGGCAACGACCAAAAAATACTTTCCTTGGTCCAATTATGGTTGACACCATATTCTGGCAATCTGAACTTAGCTAATGTTGGAGATTCCATTATGGTGGGCTAGAACTCTTCTCTTTCAAAAATTTCTTCACTACTGAACCTTGGAGGAGGCTGAAACATCACCATTTTATTTTTAGTAAACGCTTCTTTATTTCGCCTGAAAGGATGACTTTGAGGCAAAAACATTTGATGACAATCGAACCAAGTGTTCTTCCTACCATACTTTAAAGTGAATGATTTTGTATTTTTCATACAATACGGACAAGCTAACTTGCCTGAGGTCTTCTAACCTGAGAGCATACCATATGCAGGAAAGTCACCAATTGTCCAAAGTAATGCTGCTCTTAGTGTAAAATTCTGTTTGGTGGAGATATCATATATACTTATTCCCCCTTCCCATAATAAACTTAAATCATCAATCAAAGGTTGTAAGAATACGTCAATCTTTAATTTTGGATTATGTGGCCCTAGAATTATAAGTGACAGAAACATATAAGGAGTAGTCATACATAACTCTGGAGGAAGATTGTAAGGAGTGAGTATCACAGGCCAACATGAGTACGGTGTAGCCGACTGACAAAATGGTGTAAAACCATCTGCGCATAAACCTAATCTGACATTTCTTGGTTCTACCACGAATGTGGGATGTGTACGATCAAAGTGCTTCCAAGCCTCTGCTTCTGATGGATGTGTGATAACACCTTCTTGTGGAATGTGATCATTATGCCATCTCATATGTGCAGCAGATCTCATGGATGCATATAGCCGTTGTAGTTTCAGAATTATTGGAAAGTAGAACATCCTACTAACAGGCACATCCTCCTGCTTCCTTCTATTTCTAGATTTTGGTTTAAATCTTGGTGCATTGCAATGACGGCATACAATTTCTGCGATATCCTCTTTAAAGTATAACATGCATCCATTCACACAACAATCAATCTTTGTGTATGCCAAACCAAGTTTGGAAACTAACTTCTTTATCCGATATAGATCTGTATGAATTAAATCATCTGTTGGATTGGTTTCCTTAAGCAGCCCAATGAACTGATTAAAACATTCACGAGCAACATTATATTCAGCCTTGATGCTTAACATCTTCACAGCAACAGATAATTCTGAGTGAGTCGTGCACCCTTTCCAGATTGGTTGCTGGGCAGCATGCAATAAATCATAAAATATTTGTGCCTCCGTATTCGGTAACTCTTCTATATTTTGTTCAGTTTGTATTCCAGTTGCATCATGAACTAATTCCTCAAGATTTGGTCGGATGTTTTCAGCCTCAGCGACATTACTACTTGTAGAAGGACCGCATTGATAATCAAATTATGGCTCATACTCACCATGAGAAGTCCAATACCAATACCGTGGCATGAATCCTCTGCGATACAGATCAACAATTATATCATCTGGTTCTAGGTGCACTAGATTTTTGTGTTTAGAACATGGACATTGAAACTTTCCTTCTGATATAATGCTGGGCAGCTATTTCGCTTGCTGAATGAAAAAGTTCACCCCATTGATGAATTCATCTGTTAATGTCTTCCGACCTTGAGATAATCGGTTATTCATCCAACTTCTTTGATTTCTAATATCCATAACCTATATATAAGAGAAAAAAAGTAATGAATTTATATATATAGATCTAAAAAGACATTAATAGATGTTCATATGACCAAACCTTCTAAGGCGACTTTCTCTAATCTTATCTTCCATTGGAGCTACTCCAACCTTTTCACGTATATGCTCATTTCACATCCTAATCTGTAAGGGTCAAACCACTCATCCACCTAAGCATCCTCATCTCTGCCACATTTAACTTAGTATTATGCTTCTTTTTTAGTGGCCAACATTCGGCTTCAACCATCCAACTTGAATTCTTTTGATAATATCCACATCTATTTCACCATCACTCTGAATAATAGATCCAAGATATTTAAAACGTGTTACTCTTATTAATGACTTGATCGCTCAAAGTCACAATACCCTCACTAGGTCTATTACTACTAAAATTACACTTCATATAATCTGTTTTAGATCTACTCAATCGAAAAACTTTAGTCTCTAATGTTGATCTCCATAATCCAAGTTTACCTTCAACTCCCTCTTTAGGTTTATCAACAAGAAGAATATCATCAACAAAAAGCATGCACCAAGGTACATCCTCTAGCAAATGTCTAGTGAGAACATCCTTGACTAAAGAAAAAAGATATGGACTTAAGGCTGATCCTATATGTAATCCAATCGAAATAGGAAAAAAAAAAAAACGAAACAAAATACCTTCCGTCGGTGAAGAACGACCCTCGGTGGCGCGCGAGCAGGAAAGAGAGGAAAGGATGCTCGGCAAAGTCCGGTGACTGTCGACGGCGAATTCCGGTTACCGTCGGCGACGTCAATCCACGGTGAGCGACGGATGGCGACGGGCGAAACAGGCGAGGTGAGAGAATGGAAGGAAATGAATGAGCAGCCAGAGGGGCTCGATGTCGAAAAATAGGGCTTTCACCAGCGGACGTTCCGACGGAGTAAACGCCGGTAAAATTGCCGATGCAATTGGCGCTGGAAATAAGTCGTTGAGTTTAAATACGCCGGCGCAATCTCCGTCGATAATGTGCGCCGGTATATTTCTGCAATAACGTGCGATGGAACTGGTTCAGAGCTCATTTTACCGAGGCATATACCGGCGCATGGGGACGCTGGAAGGTTTCCGTCGTATTGAACGCCGACAAATGCATCGTAAGGTTTTCGTCACAATATTTAGGAATATTCCATCGTTACCTGCACCGTTCGTACGGGCGCAAAATTTTCCACCAAAAAATTCGACGGTAATTGCTTGTTTTCCCGTAGTGATACCAATTGAAAATGAGCCTGATGAGGACTAGATTGAACTAATATACAATAGCTCGGGGAGATCCTTTACATCTCTGTCATAGGAAGCCATCAATGTTAATCAAAACTGTTAGGTGAAGAATATTAGATGGATAAATAAGCTCAAAATTAATCAGAGAGGAATTCTATTTTGGTGGAGATTAATTAACAAAGCATTGCCAAAAGATGAATGGTTACACCATAGAAGATTGACGACCAACATGGAATGTCCTAGAGGGTATAAAAGTCCTGAAGATACAAATCATATTACTGTTAAGTGCTCTAAGCTAATGCCAATATTATAGAAGTTTAGACAATGGGGTATAAACATACCGACTTTTCAAACCATTGAGCAGTGTAAAGAAGAGCTAAAAAATAGAGGAAAGATGAATGTGGAATTTACATTTCCTCTATTTACCATAACTGGAAGTTCCGAAACTACTCAAAGCATGGGAAGAACATACTAACTATAGAGTATATAGTGGCTGAAGTTTTATCTCAAGCATGCTCCATATAGCTAGCTCCAACCGAGAAGAATTAGGACACCAATCAGCAAATGCTGTCCAAAATTTAGTGCCCCCCACCTGAAGGTTCGATTAAATTGAATGTCGATGCTGCAATTCTTCCTAGAAATGCAGTAGGGATAGCAGGAGTACTAAGGGACCACAAAGGGAGAATGATATGTGCTTATGGTAAGAAAATGATACATTGGGACATTGCTTTTTTGGAGCTAAAGTCAATTCTCACATTTGAGAACTATATACAAGGATAGATGAATGAATATAATGGAATAATAGTGGAAGGTGATAATGTAAATATCATCAATAAGCTCAAACTATCAATAAAAAGAAAGGCTAAGAGGATGAAATCCCAAAGACAAGACCTATCCTTCCTAGAAGTTTTCAGCAATATTTTTTTTAAATTTGTTCAAAGAGATTGTAATAAGGTAGCTGACTTTTGCTCTCACTTTGCTTTACCAGGTGAATTTTATTGGGAAACATTTTTAGATACGAAACTTCCATCAAGTTTTGTTGACTTGATAAAGAAGGACTTTATGAGTTTCTCTAAAGTTTAATAGGTTGTATTTAATTTATTCCTTTAGTTTTAATGCAATTTGCATCCTTTATTCAAAAAAAAAAAAAAAAAAAAAATCTTGTCCTAAGCACTATGATTTTGATGAAAATAAATATTATTATTTCTTTTATACTTTTATTATTACTTATCTATTTTGCTTGCCCTATTTACTAACCTTTCAGGTTGGAAGTTCACATAAATGTAAATTAGCTCATGACCAGGTAAACTATGGTTGAGTCTATCTATAATTTTAATTTTAATTTACTTTTTGCCTTTCTTAGGTTAAGTCATGTATCTAGTAACCTTGTACATACACACTCAAGGGAGTGGGTTGGTGGGTTAGAGTAATTTTTTGGTTTTTGATATAATCTTAGAGGATGATTTTCAATTGTATTGGATGATCAGTTAAAAATAGAAAACCCAAATTAGGACATTCCGTTAATTAAAAGTGATTAAACTAATCATAATATACAATCCTAATCGAACAGAATGATAAGTTCAGATTATAAAAAATAGCCACCAATCATAATTTAGGCAATGTTTTAAATTTTAAATTTTGTACATATCGTATAGGATGATCCACATCATCCTAGATGTAGATGACAATCATTCCTAAATTAATCCTATGATTAGGAGAAAAATTATAGTAAAATTTAAATCAATCCAATCATACAAGATGATCATTCTGGATGATAAAGAACATGTATGGGATGATAAGGGATTTCCACCTATCATACCAGATGAATACCATAATTTCTTTAACTAATCTTCTTGAATGATTGAGACCTTTCATACTAGATGATGGAGAAGTGTCTGGGATGATAAGGCAAAGCCAAGAGTTAATCTTATTTCGTTGGATTAACCTGAGAGAGTGCTTAGAGAAAGAAGAGATGAGAGCTTTGAGAGAGTGATCTTTATGAGGGGGTGTTTTGAGGGATTAATAAAGGTTGCTGCTAGTTTGGTTTCCATCATCTTAGTCAAGCTTTTGCGTAGTTCCTTGGTGGCTTTGGGGAGACTTTCATCAACATCAAATCCAAGATTCTCTGCCTACTCCATGAGGGAGTAAAGGGATTTATAGGTTCTTTGTGTTGAGTCTAGTAATTAGGTTGTTAAGCCTAAGTTAATGTCCCAAGGCTACCAAGAGTGGGGTGAATTGGTAGTTTAAAAATTTGAGCCCTCTTTTAAAATTATGTTGAACCGAAATAAAAATGTTTCTTTTATATTTTTATAGAAAATATTTTTTCAACCACAGAGTTTTTAAAACTAAAATTAAAATGCGGAAACGTAAAAACAGTAAAGTAAATGACACCAGATTTATAGTGGTTCGGTCTAAAACCAGACCTACATCCACTCCCAAGAGGCACCCTCTGAGTATTGCACTAATACCAATAGTGACTCTCCTTTTGCACCCTCAGCAAGGCGGAGAAGCCTTTACAACACACTATTTTCACCACTCCCCGGTGCGGCAGAGAACCGTCATCCTTTTACACAATCCCCAGTGTAGGCAGAGAACCGTCCGTCCTTTCACACAATCCACAGTGTTGGCAGAGAACCATCATCCTTTCACACAATCCACAGTATTGGCAGAGAACCGTCCGTCCTTTCACACAATCCACAGTGTTGGCAGAGAACCGTCGTCCTTTCACACTCTCTTAGTGTGGGCAAAGAACCCTTCGGCTGTTCACACTCTCCAAGTGTAGGCAGAGAACCCTTTGGTTGTTCACACTCTCCAAGTGTCGGCAGAGAACCGGATCTTCTTGATAGATCTTCTCACAAGAATCTAGAAGGAAGAGGGAAAAGAGTGAAGTAATCCCAATTCACAAGTAGGGACTCTTACCTTTGAAATCAAAGTGAAGCCTTCTCGCTCCAATGGTAGGAATCCTCCCTTGAATGCTCTCTTCCACTCTCTCCTTGGCTATTCTCTCAAGAGGCACGAAGATCAAATGAAAAAAAGATTGGGTGGCAGTCTAATTTGGACTATTTATACAAAAGAAAAGAAAAACCGCCCAAAAACTGCAAGTATTCAATTATGTACGCAGTGGATCATCCCGTACGATCGTGGATCGTCCTGGACGATTTTACTTAAACGATTTGAAACGACCCCATTTGTATATGTATACGAAAATGACTTCGTACAGCTGATCGTCATGTACGAACTAGGTTCATCCAGTACGAACAGTTAATACTAGGTCGGTTCTAGAAACTGCTGAAAACCGTTCTAAGTCGGTTAATCGTTTGGACAAAAATATATTCATCTGGATAAAAATTTTACAGAGGACTGATCGTCCTGGACGACTATTTATTTCGCCTGGACGAAAATTTTCCAGAGGACCAATCGCCATTGACGATAATTTAATTTCGCCTGGACGAAAATTTTCCAGAGACCAGATCGTCCTGGATGATTATTAATTTTGTCTGGACGAAAATTTTCTAGAGGACCAATCACCATTGACGATAATTTAATTTCGTCTGGACGAAAATTTTCCAGAGACCAGATCGTCCTGGACGATTATTAATTTCATCTGGACGAAAATTTTCCAGAGGACCAATCGCCATTGACGATAATTTAATTTCGTCTGGATAAAAATTTTACAGAGAACCAATCGTCCTGGACGATTATAAAATTCGTCCTGGACGATTATAAAATTCGTCCTGGACGATTATAAAATTCGTCCTGGACGAATAGGACTTAGAAAAATTTTTAAGCAAGTTCCTATTCGTTCCATGTGCTCAATAGGAGATAACTGTCTGATCGTCCCGTACGAACGGATATCGTCCAGTACGATCAGTATAAATTTTTTGATCTCCTTATGTGTGTGTATGTTTTTATTCACTCAATTACAATCACTCCCTTTCAATTTAATTTCAAAGAAATGCAAACTTCAAATTTTACAAAGTATCTCATTCTGAATTTGAATTGAAGTCTTTGTAGTCTGGAGTTCATTTTTTCTGAAATGTTAGTACACACAAGAGCAAATACAAATCTTTTAAAATTGTTAGGAGATAACTACATATTTGAACAATAATGTTTGGAATCATCAAAACTACATAAGTTGCAAAAATGTAAAGCATGCAAATAGCAACTATTTTAACAATCTCTCCCTTTTTGATGATGGCAAAACAATTATTGTTTGTATGGTTTCAATTTAAACAATTCTCCTAAACTCCCCCTGAATTGATGTATATATGAAAATAAGGAGGCAAAAAAATATTACAAGACCACAAAGAAAATAGACGACCACAAACAAAACATACGAACACAAACAAAACATACGAACACAATAATTTCTTCCCCTTTTTGACAACAACAAAAAGTGAAGAAGAAATAGACGAGAAATGTAAGTAATTATATGAAATTCATTTGAAAATTTAATCTAAATGGTGTTTGGTATAAGGTATGCAATCTAAAACTAATGACATTAAGTAAATCATAGAAATTCATAGAATTTAAGAAGTGATATAACATTGTAAATAAGAAGAATTTATTAAAAACATGATTCAATTTTGACATTTGAATATAGAAAATCATTACAAGAAAGATGAATAAAAATTCTATAATTCAAAGTTCAATAGAATATAAATGAACATAAGATCAATTTGAATTAAGAGATTGAAAGAATTTGGAAAGAAGAGAATTGCCACATGTGGCGCTTTGCGCATCTTTTTCAAATTTTGGGCACATTTTTGTGCATATTTTGACATTGGGCTAATATTGTGCCTCTTTTTCATATTTGCGAACCTTTGCGCATTCCTTTTGATTTTTGTACTCTTTGTACAATATTCAAGAATAATTGAGATCAAATCTTTCCAAAATCAATAATCTAAAATTTCAAATATTTCTAAGTGCATAAATATCACTTGAGCATAGAAATACAAAACAAGAAAATATCTATATTGCAATAATAATATTAACTTTTATTTAGTCCAAATGAATAGACATACATTTAAAAGTTCTAATTATAACAAGTTATAAACAACTTTTAAATTTAGAAAGACTAGATTTTCTAATGTAATTAATCTCAAATTACAATCTAATTTAAGCACAATTAAGATTAAATAAGACTAATGAAATTCATAAAAATTAAGTACATTCCAAAAACAAACTAAAAATTAAATCAACTACGACATGTATTGATATTAAAGAGAAAGATTACATGATCATTTTATAAAAATTAAGTACTTTTAAATTTAGAAAGACTAGATTTTCTAATGTAATTAATCTCAAATTACAATCTAATTTAAGCACAATTAAGATTAAATAAGACTAATAAAATTCATAAAAATTAACCACATTCCAAAACAAACCAATTTTGAATCAAGTACAACATGCATTAATATTAATGAAAAGGATTACCTATTCATTTCATAATATTAAAACAACTAAGAAAATACACTGAACTTCTTAATAAAGACAAACTAAAAACAAATACTAAAAATAAAAAGCTAACACAACAAAACATTTAAAACACAGAAAACAAAGACAAACCATAGACTCTAAAATAAACTCATTCAAAACACTAAAAAAAAATCACAAAAAAAAAAAAAATCAAAGACAAATAACTAAGAAGACATAAATATCAATGTTGCAAAAAACATTTTTATTTAAGCATTCAAATCAATAACACCAAGCCTTGTTCTTAATGTACTGAAAATATCAAAGGCTAAAGGTTTTGTAAAAATGTCTGCAAGTTGATTTTCAGTTGAAACATATGAGAGTTCAATTTCTCCCTTGGATACATGATCCCTAATGAAATGATGCCTTATATCAATGTGTTTGGTTCTAGAATGTTGAATAGGATTTTTGGAAATGCAAATAGCACTAGTATTGTCACAATAAATTGGAATAGTGCCTATAGTTAATCCTTAATCAATCAACTGTTGTTTTAACCAAAGTACTTGTGCCACACAACTTCCTAATGTAATGTATTCTGCTTCTGCAGTAGATAGGGCTACTGAATTTTGTTTTCTACTGTACCAAGAAACTAATGAATTTCCAATGAATTGACATATTCCAGAAGTGCTTTTCCTATCCACTCTACAGCCTGCAAAGTCAGAATCTGAATAACCAATAATTTCAAATGAAGAACTAAACTTAGGATACCAAATTCCTAAGTTTTGAGTTCCTAGCAAGTATCTTAAAATCCTTTTCACTGCTGTCAAATGTGATTCTTTTGGATCTGATTGAAATCTAGCACATAAGCAAACACTGAACATTATATCTGGTTGGCTAGCAGTCAAGTAAAGCAAAGATCCAATAATCCCTCTATATTTCTTTTGATCAACAGATTTTCCCTTAAGGTCCTTATCCAACTGAACTGAGGAACTCATTGGTGTACTAACATGTTTAGCATTGTCCATTTCATATTTCTTGAGGATGTCCTTAATATATTTAGTTTGACTAAGAAATGTCCCTTCCTCAAGTTGCTTGATGCTAAAACCTAGAAAGTAATTTAAATCTCCCATTAGACTCATTTCAAATTCACTACTCATTATATTAGAAAAATCATCACAAAGATTTTTATTTGAAGATCCAAAGATGATATCATCCACATAAATTTAAACAATGAGTATTTCCTTTCCAAATTTCTTTATGAAGAGAGTTGTATCCACACTTCCTTTTTCAAAAGATCTTTCAAGTAGGAAGATGCTCAATCTCTCATACCAAGCCCTAGGTGCCTGTTTTAATCCATATAATGCCTTCTTTAATTTAAACACATGATTTGGGTATTTTGAATTTTCAAATCCTGGAGATTGTTATACAAAAACATCTTCTTCAATAACCCCATTCAAAAAGGCACTTTTGACATCCATTTGAAATAATTTAAAACATTTAAAATAGGCAAAGGCAAGTAAAACCCTAATTGCTTCAAGTCCTGCTATAGGGGCAAAGGTCTCCTCAAAATCAATTTCTTCAATTTGATTATACCCCTTAGCAACTAATCTAGCCTTATTTCTAATGACTACTCCTGAGTCATTCATTTTATTTTTGAACATCCATTTGGTTCCAACAACACTTTGATCTTTTGGCCTTGTAGTTAATTCCCAAACTTTATTTCTTACAAATTGATTTAACCCTTCTTGCATGGCCAATATGCAAAATTCATCAGAAAGTACTTGATCAATATTAGGGGGTTCTATTATTGAAATAAAGGCTGAATGATTGACTTCCTTATTTAATCCACGCCTAGTTCTAACACCCTCACTAGATTCACCTATAATCAATTCTCTTGGGTGGTTTTTAGAAAATCTCAAATCTCTAGGCAAAGAGTTTTCTCTTTCCAAATTTTCTTCCAAATTTAATCTATCAATCTTTTGGGAGTTTTCTCAATCTCTTCTTCAACAATATTTGGCTCTTCCAAATTTCCAGATTCATCAAATACAACATGTGTGGTTTCTTCAATGACTAAAGTTCTTTTGTTGAATACCCTATAAGATTTTCCAACACTTGAATATCTAACAAAAATTCCTTCATTTGATTTTGGATCAAATTTTCCTAAGGCAGATTTTCCATTGTTATGTATGAACACCTTGCAACCAAAAACATGCAAATGTGACAAGTTAGGTGTTCTACCTTTTAGCAACTCATTGGGTGTTTTATTTAATTTTGATCTCACATTCACCCTATTCAGAACATAACATGCAGTGCTAACCGCCTCAGCCCAAAAATATCTAGGAAGTAAGTATTCTGCCAATATTACTCGGGCGACTTCTATCAATGTTCTGTTCTTCCTTTCAACTACCCCATCTTGTTGAGGGGTTCTAGGTGCAGAAAAATTATGATCAATCCCTTTTTCTTTACAAAAATTTTCAAATCTTTCATTTTCAAATTCTCCTCCACGATCACTTTGTAAAGAGATTATTTCACATCCTAGTTTTCTTTGAATCCAAGTTGAAAAATTTCTGAATTCCTCAAATGATTCACTTTTATGAAAAAGAAATCTAACCCATGTGAATCTTGAGAAATCATCCACTATAACAAATCCATATACCTTCCCTCCTAGACTTACAGTTCGTACTGGTCCAAACAGATCCATGTGAAGAATTTCTAAAGGTTTACTGGTCCTAAGATCCTTATTGGACTTAAAAGAGGACTTCACTTATTTTCCTAATTGACATGCATCACAAAGGTCGTCCTTAGTGAAGTCTAGTTTTGGTATACCTCTCACTAAGTTCTTTTGGGTAATTCTCATAAGGTTTTTTATACTAGAATGACAAAGTCTCCTATGCCAAAGCCATGATTCATCAGAAATAATTTTTAAACAAAAAGTAGTAGGAGATAGAATAGAATTCAAATCTAGCATGTAAATATTGTAAACCCTTTTTCCATTTAAGACTTCTTTTCCATTTAGGCTTAATATGCAGCTAGTAGGTAAAAATTTCATATTATAGCCCTTATCATTTAGCTGACTTATACTTAACAGATTATGTTTTAAGCCTTCCACCAATAATACATTATCTATGAAAAAGTTTTTGAAATTTCCAATCATACCTGATCCAACCACTTTCTTTGTGGTATTATCTCCAAGTGTAACCTTGCCTCCATTCCTGGCTTCTAGCATTATGAATTGAGCAGTATCTCCAGTCATATGCTTTGAACATCCGCTATCCAGGTACCATATGCTCCCACGAGGTCTTGTGTGAGAGCATACCTGCAAAATTCTCAAATGTTAGACCTGGGAACCCAAACAAGTTTGGGTTCACCTTTTAGCAATTTATAATCAGATGCATGTATGATATGTCTAGGTTTATGCATCTTAGGTCTCCACACTAGATTAGATTTCATCTTCAAAGTACAGGTGTGTGCTATATGACCAAAAAATCCACAATTATTACATTTAACATAAGGAAAAATATTCTTAAGTTTTCTTCCATGTGATTGTCTTCTAAGGGATTTCATGAATTTAGGATAATATTTATGATTTGTAAAATCTTCAAGTTTGGGGGGTTTCCTATTATCCTCGAGAGCTCTTATTGTGAGTTTGTAAAATGAATTCATATCTTCCAAGATTCGATTGGTATAATTGATTCTATATGCTTTGCTCTCAGATTCATCCTTAAAATTCTTAAATTCTTTTTCAGTTCAGCAAAGAATGTTTTTAAGTTTTCAAAATTTTTATTCAATTCATCGTATTCATCAAGTAGTTTCATGTGGTTGTCATCTATTAAAGCATGATCTTTCCTAAGGATTTCATGTTCCTTCTTGAGTTCTTCCAGTTCTAAGCTTACACTAGCATGCATCTTTTTCATTTTCCTATATGCATCATGCATGTGTTCAGAAACTTCAAATAATTCATCATAGGTTAAGTCACATACCTCTTCTTGATCTGAATGATCTACGTTGTCTGCCATCAAGCAAAGATTAGTGACTTCTTTTTCTTTTTCAATCTCAGATGAGTCTGAAGCTGAGTCTTCCAGAATGCTCTTTGAAACTTGTTCTTGCCCTTCTTTACCATTGGTTTCTCCTCTACCTTCTCCTTGCTAGGTGTGGCTTTGAGTTTTGGCCATTCAGTCTTGATATGACCTGGTTTCCTGCATTCATAACAAATTACTTCATTAGAAACCTTGCCATTTCTGTTAAACTTACCTCTGTTCCATTGCTGGCATCTCTTCTGCTTCCTCTTTAAAAAGCTTCTGAATTGTCTAGTCATCAGTGCAATATCATCTTCATCCTCAGGTTGTGAGTGTTCACTCTCTGACTCTTCCACTTTTAGTGCAATATTCTTCTCCTTACGTGGTTCACCTGCATCAATCTTTCTTTAACTTACTCCTTGCTCATAAGCAATGAGTGAACCAAGAAGATTGTCAATAGAATATATGTTTAGATCTTTAGACTCTGTAATTGCAATAATTTTAGCATCATAAGCAGTAGGTAAACATCAAAGAATTTTATTGACCATTTCAGCATTAGTTAATTCTCTACAAAGTGCTTGCAAAGAAGTGACAATTTGTGTGAATCTTGTGTACATATCAGAAATCGATTCATTAGATTTCATGCGAAATAATTCATAGTCATGTAATAAGATATTGAGTCTTGATTGCTTAACTTCATTTGTCCCTTCATAAGATATACAAAGTCTATCCCATATGTCCTTTTCGCTTTTGCAAGTGGAAACCCTCATGTAGTCTTAAGATTTTAAAGCACAAAAGAAACTATTTAGACATTTAACATTTAATTGTGCTAAGTCACGTTCTTCTATAATCTAATCTGCAAAAGATATTTCTACCATAACTCCATCAACTAATCTAGTTGGTTTTGTGTAACCTTCCTGGACTAGTATCCACATGCGATAATCAAGTGACTGTAAGAAAGTAGACATGCGTGTTTTCCAAAAATCAAAAGAAATATTGTCAGACAGTGGAGGTTTAGTGATAGAGTAACCCTCAGGTGTGTTTCGGTTTCTGAAAGTATCCATCTACGTTAATAAAAAAGTAGTTCAAATTTATGATTTTGAAACGAAGCTCTGATACCACTTGTTAAGTCTTGTAATTAGGTTGTTAAGCCTAAGTGAATGTCCCAAGGCTACCAAGAGGGGGGGGGGGTGAATTGGTAGTTTAAAAATTTAAGCCCTCTTTTAAAATTATGTTGAACCGAAATAAAAATGTTTCTTTTAGATTTTTATAGAAAATATTTTTCAACCACAAAGTTTTTAAAACTAAAATTAAAATGCGGAAACGTAAAAACAGTAAAGTAAATGACACCAGATTTATAGTGGTTCAGTCTAACACCAGACCTACATCCACTCCCCAGAGGCACGCTCTGAGTATTGCACTAATACCAATAGTGACTCTCCTTTTGCACCCTCAGCAAGGCGGAGAAGCCTTTACAACACACTCTTTTCACCACTCCCCGGTGCGGCAGAGAACCGTCGTCCTTTTACACAATCCCCAGTGTAGGCAGAGAACCGTCCGTCCTTTCACATAATCCACAGTGTTGGCAGAGAACTGTCGTCCTTTCACATAATCCACAGTGTTGGCAGAGAACCGTCCGTCCATTCACACAATCCACAGTGTTGGCAAAAAATCGTCGTCCTTTCACACTCTCCTAGTGTGGGCAGAGAACCCTTCGGCTGTTCACACTCTCCAAGTGTAGGCAGAGAACCCTTCGGCTGTTCACACTCTCCAAGTGTCGGCAGTGAACCGGATCTTCTTGACAGATCTTCTCACAAGAATCTAGATGGAAGAGGGAAAAGAGTGAAGTAATCCCAATTCACAAGTAGAGACTCTTACCTTTGAAATCAAAGTGAAGCCTTCTCGCTCCAATGGTAGGATTCCTCCCTTGAATGCTCTCTTCCACTCTCTCCTTGGCTATTCTCTTAAGAGGCACGAAGATCAAATGACAAAAAGATTGAGTGGCAGTCTAATTTGGACTATTTATACAAAAGACAAGAAAAACCGCCCAAAAACTGCAAGTATTCAATTCTATACGCAGTGGATCGTCCCGTACGATCGTGGATCGTCCTGGACGATTTTACTTAAACTATTTGAAACGACCCCATTTGTATATGTGTATGAAAATGACTTCGTACAGCTGATCGTCCTGTATGAACTAGGTTCGTCCAATACGAACGGTTAATACTCGGTCGGTTCTAGAAACTACTGAAAACCGTTCTAAGTCGGTTAATCGTTTGGACGAAAATATATTCGTCTGTATGAAAATTTTACAGAGGACTGATCGTCCTGGATGATTATTTATTTCGTCTGGACGAAAATTTTCTCGAGGACCAATCGCCATTGACGATAATTTAATTTTGTCGGGACAAAAATTTTCAAGAGACCAGATCGTCCTGGACGATTATTAATTTCGTCTGGACGAAAATTTTCCAGATGACCAATCGCCATTGACGATAATTTAATTTCGTCTGGACGAAAATTTTCCAGAGACCAGATCGTCCTGGACGATTATTAATTTCGTCTGGACAAAAATTTTCTATAGGACCAATCGCCATTGACGATAATTTAATTTCGTCTGGACAAAAATTTTACAGAGAACCAATCGTCCTGGACGATTATAAAATTCGTCCTGGACGAATATGACTTAGAAAATTTTTTAAGCATGTTCCTATTCGTTCCATGTGCTCAATAGGAGATAACTGTCTGATCGTCCCGTACGAACGAATATCGTCAAGTACGATCAGTATAAATTTTTTGATCTCCTTATGTGTGTGTCTGTTTTTATTCACTCAATTACAATCACTCCCTTTCAATTTAATTTCAAAGTAATGCAAACTTCAAATTTTACAAAGTATCTCATTCTGAATTTGATTTGAAGTCCTTATAGTCTGGAGTTCATTTTTCTTGAAATGTTAGTACACTCAAGAGCAAATACAAATCTTCTAAAATTGTTAGGAGATAACTACACATTTGAACAATAATGTTTGGAATCATCAAAATTACATAAGTTGCAAAAATGTAAAGCATGCAAATAGCAACTATTTTATCACTCTGCTTACTCTAGTTGGGAGTAAAAGGATTCCAAGGTTCTCTGTCTACTCTAAGAGGGAGTAAAAGGATTCAAAGGTTCTCTTCCTACTCCTAAAGAGAGTAAAATGATTCAAAGTACTCTATCTCACCAGATCAGTGAAAAGATTTTGTAAGGTCTTCTCCACCTTACTATGGGGGTAAAAGGGGAGACACTACTTTTAGTGCATTTCCTGAAAGGTGGTTTTTGGGGATTGGACATAGTTCAAGTTAACCAAACCACTATATATCAAGTGTGTTCTTTCTATTTACTTTTTTGATTTTTTTTTTTTTGGAAACCCACACAGGGGCCTATGCGTTAATTAAAAAGAGGGGTTACAAGGTCCTTTAAGGGGACCTTAAGCTCACTAATGCTCAGAAGAGCTACAACAAAAATCAAAATAAAACTATAAGCCAATGGTCCCCAATATTAAGATATACAAAATGACATAGTAATAATTTGTTGGTGGAATTTTGAAAACATATTTTAAAAAATATTAGTTTTCTTTGGGGATTTTAAGATTAAGGTTGAGTTCTAATTCTAAGGTCGAATCAACTCGTTAGAAAGAATATATCACCCCGGAGGACGAAAATAAACTTTCATAACGGTGTTCAGACTTAGAATTATGTAAACTCATCTTGAATACTATGATCGGGTTCTAAGAAGAACTTCATATGGCTCCGAGGGGACATAATAGAGTTCAACTAAGTACCCAATTACAATATTCAAGAAACATGATCGTCACATTCACATCCAAAGCCTTATCGAAGAAGGGTGTATCTCCCCAAAGGGAAATGAGACCATTCAACGATAATTCTTCTAATGCAACTATGACGATGATTATTTATCTTTTCCCAAAGAAATCTAATGAAGTTTTAGAAATTGAGTTTTATTTAAAATCAGGTGTGTGTGGGGTTCCAAATCTCCTACGAGCGCAAGCCCTCGTAGTTAATTACATCGTAGGAAAACGATGTCTCCTACGAAAACTCTCGATTAAAATAATGACAAAATTTTGTTAGAATTTCTAGGAGTGATATCAAAGTATGAATAGAATTATTGGAAAATCAAAAGGGAATGGATCAAAATTGAGCAGTTATTAACAGAGTCAAAGGATGAGAGGTAGGGGACACTTTGAGATTCCAGAAGTGTCCCAACTTAATCTAAGTGTTGGGCTTTATGTTTTAGGATTGAAATGAAGCTTTAATTAGAGTTAAGTATTTTATTAGAAATTTGGGACTATATTCCCGAAATTTGGGGTCTTATAATCAAAGATCTGCCCCGGATCCTAAATCTATTTTGGACACTGGACCACAGTCGTCCGATCCTAACTAATGCAGTGCAAGGTCTGGACTTACCCCGGCCTGGATTGGGGAGCCAGCTAACCACCTAATCGATTTAAAATACATGAATCCGGTCTTTTTATGAAAGAATGGTAGGGACGTTGTAATTAAAGTTTTGGAGAGTCGGGGCCGACATCTAGAGATTTTCCTAATTGGCCCCTTTGACACATGTTGGGTGCAAAAATGCTAAACTGGTGCAATTAAAATTTTAACTCTTTTAGTTTGTATCTAATGCAATGCATGCTAGTTAACAACTTCCAATCAAGTATGCTTGAAATTTTAAAAACAGGCTTATAAAATAGTTTTTTAGAAGACTGGACTTCCCCAGGTCCGGCACCTCGTCCTCATAGGTCAGACTATCCGGACTCTACCCGCAGGCGGGGAAGGGTCTAAAGCAAGGAAAGAGTGATGCAAAAATATGCATGCGACCCCGGGGACGATCCCCGGCTAATTCCCTAGATTCGTTATCTTTCTATGTTGTTTAGACTCACTAAAATTTTAGACTTTTAAAATTATGAGTAGAAAAGTTTCACACCCTCACGAGCCTCACGTATCCAGGCGAAAACAAAGAGCGGCATGCAATCGCCAAAAAACTAATAAAAGCAGGTAGTCCTAAAGGCAATCAATTCGTCACATCAAATATAAATTAACTAATTAATAAATGTCCATAGGCAAAGTTGCCTTGCTTATTACAAACCAGAATATTGCAGAAAGTAAAGTGGCCGGGCACCACTGACAACAACCCGGATTCTAAACCTAGTAACGACGCAAGTTATTTTGAGTGGGATACTCTCAATCTTCAAATCTTCAAATCTTCAATTTCATTCTTCTTTGGACTCCTTTTCTTCAATCTTCTTGGAATCTTCGTAGTAGATTACCCAAATGGATAAGAGGGCACTTCCCTCTAAGGGGAAGACCACTCCTTCCTCTTTGGGTAAGGAAGAGGTATGATCCAAATTTGGATTTCCAAATGGAAAAGGAGTGTTCCCCAAAGGGGTATCCTTTCCTCTTTGGAATCCAAGCTTTGGATCTATGTATCCCAAACTCAAACTTAACTTTCACAACACTTAACAATTATACAAATTACATTGATATCAAAATAAAAGATCTAGACTCACCTGCAGGGTTATCCTAAGCAATTAATATATATAAAGCAGTTATTCCCAAGCAGTTGTATATGAGCAGAAAAGAAATTAAACACACTGGCCACGCTCTTTTTATGATTTGGGGGCTTTAGCAGCTGAAGCACCTGTGCAAAGAGTTTATAATATTTATGCATTTTTTTATGATTTGCCCCCTTTTTATATTGCCCTGCATGAGCGCGGCCACCTGCAGAAAACTATGTCAACATCCAGATCGTACCTAACCTAAGGGTAATCTAGTCGCCAAACACATCAATCCATCCACAGAGTACAGAAAAAGTAAGCAGACACAGCAAAGCAATTTCATCCACAACATGCAGTGAAAACTATGAAAAATCCGGCACACAGCAGTAAAGTAAACACCGGCCTAACCTAGATCTAGAGTTGGTTGTCCTAGCACATCATCTAAAGTGTGTGAGAAAGGTCGTGTGGCTGGGATAGATTCTAAAGTAGGTGATTAGTTAAAGTTGTCTAAAAGTTTGAGTTTGTTAAGGCTTAGGAGGGAATTTAGATTAAAATTCAAGTATTAATAAATTAGGAGTTTTAATTAAATATATTTTAAAAGTTAATTGATTACTACCTTTGTTTCACACCGAGGCCGTGAAGTTTATTTCACCTTCCTTGGGGCTAAGCTAATAGCCTCGTAGGCCTGGGTTACCCAGTAGCAATCGGGGTTGATTAAGTTATTTAAATTGGTTGGAATTAAAAAAGTGGATTAATACAAAAATGAGTTAATTACTGATTTTTAAAGTTGATTAATTTAAGTTTGCCATTAATTGATTCGTGGCGTTGTGCCACCAGGCTCGAGGAACCAGCCTCCTTAGGACACTTAGCCCCGCAGCCCGGAGTAGTCCAGCCGATAAACCAAATTAATGTAATTGAATTAGAGACTTTTGAAATGTTAAATAATTAAAAAAATTAATCCATTTTAAGGTTTGACATCCTTTAGAATCCATTCGTGGCGTTGTGCCACCAGGCTCGAGGAACCAGCCTCCTTAGGACACTTAGCCCCGCAGCCCGGAGTAGTCCAGCCAATAAACTTCAACTTTAGGGTGGTTGTTGTGTTTTAAAGGATTTGTTAAGTGTTTTGGACATTAAACCAATATTTTCTGAATTTTAGAATGATTATGAGTTTTATGAATTTTGAATATTTTAATGATTTAATCAAGGGGTTAAAAGTTGAAATTTTGATTACGACCAACTTCTGGAATGTTTGTATTTTATTAAAATACTAGACCTTACTACGATCAGTTAGAAGGTAAGTACGTTAAAATCGGATTTTTCTACATTTTATTACAAAGATTTGAAGTTTTGAACTAGTTTTGACTTAAAGTTGACCGATTTGTTGACTTTTTAAAATATTGCAAATTTCTGGAATTTAATATTTTAATAAATACTAGACATCAATATGAGTTGAATGCAAGTGAGTT
The DNA here is from genome assembly GCA_022539455.1 of Dendrobium nobile. Lineage (NCBI taxonomy): Eukaryota > Viridiplantae > Streptophyta > Magnoliopsida > Asparagales > Orchidaceae > Dendrobium > Dendrobium nobile. Next base: position 48,760,031 of record CM039735.1, on the reverse strand, counting down.
TGGGTAATTTGGATTTTTCTAGAATTAGTTATGGATTATTGAAGTTTGGGCATTTTAATGAATTTTAGGGATTTCTTAATTAGAGGGTCTCTTTTGTGATTTTGCTTTAAACAAATTCCCAATCTCTTGAAAACACCTCCAAAGGTCAGGAATAATCTAAGGAGAGATCCCCAAGTGTTTGGGAGATTTTTTTTTTTGATTTTTTAATTATTATTAATTAATTATCTCAATTAAACATTGGTTTTTTTTACTTAAAATTAAATTAGGATTTAAATTGCTGTCAAATCAAAAGGCTTCCAATTATCATAGATTAAGGACTGAATTCTGGTCAGTTTGAGGGTTTATATGTAATTTTTGGATTTAAATTGGATTTATTACAATTTTTAGAAGTTTTAAAGGCTTAATTAAGGGTTTAAGACTTAGAAAATTAATTAGGGGACCTAATGATCTCAAAAATCAGTGAAAATTTCCCTAGGGGTTGAGGGTGTCACTAAGTTCAAATGTTCAAAGTTTCAACTCAAGGGAAAATGAATCCTAATTATGGAAATTTTTCTAAGTTTTCTATACATGAGTCCTTAATTATTGTCCTTAATTATGTCACTAATCTTGATGGGCTTGAATCAATGTTTGAACTAACCCTCATACTCAATACACAAGGCATGCATGAAGCACATAAACACATTCAATACCTAAATCTAGGAGAGCCTTAGACTAAGTGGTGTGTGCACCTTAAGCATGCAATTAACTAATTAACATAATTAAGACAAAATTAGTGAATAATCAAAGAATGATTATCCACTAATCATCCCCTTTACTTCTATTCAAATATGCTCAATCAACATTTAAGATCTCAAGTGACTTCTTAAACACTTAAAGATTTACATATATATAGTTTCAAAATATATATTAAAATACATAAATATAAATGGATATCTATATATAAATAGAAATATATATTATAAAATAATTAAATATATTATTAAAATACATGTTAATGAGTTGAAGGATCCACTGATCTCCATAGAAGTTTGAAAATAATAAAAAGATTTTCCTTGTATTTTTCAAAATACTTGACATTTAATTAAATATAGAAAAAGGTTAATAAGCTTCAATAATTCAAAATACCATCAAAATCTATTCAAATAATATTGAAAATTTTTCTGGAGACCAGCCATACTCTCAACAACATGCATGCCAAATTTCAGATAAAAATAATTTATACATAATTAATTAAAAATAAAATACATATTTCTGTATTTCTTAAATTACTAATAAAATAATAACCAAAAGAGTTTGATTTTATTTTTAAAATAAACTAGCTGAAATTCTGAAAATTTTGATATATTGTACTCAATTTTTGGTTATGTATTTGATTTACTGTAATTTTTTTTAAGTTTCTGTAATTAAAACTAATTAAAACACAATTTCCTTAATTAAATGGCGGCGGTCAGACACGCGGCGCGCTCGAATTGGCTGGATCGAAACCGCGTGACGGCGGGGACACGCGTCGGCCGCGGGCCGCTTCACGCGGTTTTCACTTAACCACGTCAGCGGCTCTTGCTAGCCGTTGGATTAACCCGCGGGTTCGATCTAACGGCTGAGATCAGATCCCGCGGTTTGATCTCACCAGGAGAAGATCGAACGGTGGAGATTCGATCCCGCTGTTCCGAATGGACGGCCCTGATCTCGCCGGACGGCTGACCGAACGACAGATCGAATGCGCGGTCGGATCAGATCGCGGAAGGGCTCGATCTGGACCGTTGATCGAGCGATCAACGGTCCAGAAAACGTACACTCACCGGAGACCGTGAGTGACGCCCTAGAGAACGTATTTCGCCTCGTTCTTTCGATCGGATTGATCATTTCACTTGAAATTTTAAACGTAGATTGAAGACATGAACAGAAATCGTGGGGAATAGTTCGTTTTGGCTAAAACCCTAAAAGCATAAAGCTATTTAGATCTAACTAATGTGAACTAGATCTAGGGTTTTAGGGAGTTATACCGTTAGATCTTCGAGATTTTCTGGATGGATGAGCTTGTAGACTGTCCAAGTGAAGATCCCCAGCAAAAATCCGAGCTCGAACGCGTCTGGATCGACTGCTGTAGGCTTGGGACGGTCTAGGTGGTGTACTCGTCGGAGAACTCGCCGCCGGTGACGTGCAACCACCTGGATTTTGTAGTGGGGAGGTAGAGGAAGCTCTGGAGATTCAAAACGAACAGGGGACAGGACTTGAGAGGGCTTGAGTAGTGAGAGATGATTAGGGTTAAGGTGTATGGCATTAAGGCCTTTTCCCCCTATTCAAATGCCCCCAGGCCAAACGGATGGCTGGGATTGACTCACCAGGTCCTCAGATGTTGCCAAGTGTCCCTGGGACAGCCAGAAGGCTGACCCAAAGGCTGGGCACGCCTCAATCCTATTGGGCGGCTTTGGGATGAGTGGAGGAGACATTGCCATTTAAGGCTAAACCAGACCCTGAGCCTGGTTAGAAGAGCTCCAAGTGAGCTTTAGGACATTAAGGGGTCGGCCTAAAGCAGCTTAAATCAAGGGAAAGGGGCTTAGCATGTGATAAAGCCTTCTAGAAGAGGTTTAAGCTTGGGTTTGACCAGGTTGACCAGTCAACTGGTCAATGGGGCTGATGTGGCATCCAAGCAGGTCATGGAGTCTTTCCAAGTGGCTGGATGGGTGTGGCTTGAGCTAGGTTCAATGGGTTGAAAGGTTTGACCATACAAATGGTCCCTTAAGCCTTGAGTTGACTGGTTGACCAGTCAACTCCATCAAGGGTTATGAAATTTTTATTTAGGTAATTCAAATGAGTTGATTAGGTGGATTGGAGGGTGGTTCCAAGAGCCATGCATGTCAAATGGATTAAAGAGGCTTAATGGGCCTTTAATGGGCTTCTAGGCCAAAACTGGTTGACTTGGTCAACCAGTTGGGTTCAGGGGTTAGAAATGGATTCAACAAATTCAGAACGTCATCCTGAGTCTATTGGATGTGGTCCCAGGGTTTGGAGGGGTCGATTTGGTCAAAATCACCATTTGAACCCTTAAGGGCTTGTTTGGTCAACCTAGGTTGACTTGGTCAACCAGGTTGACCCAGGGTCTGGGTTTGGGCTCAACAGGTTTGAAATGATATTTGAAATTTGTCAAAGGTGGTTGCATCCCATTTGGAGCTCATTTGGTTTGAAATCCCCATTTGAGCCCCATAGGGGTATTTTGGTCAATTTTGACCTATTGGTCAACTATGGTCAAAAATGGGTCTGAAAAATGCAGTTTACTGCTCAATGTGTTAAATTCAAAGGTCTGGAAGTGATTGGAGGCTTGGATAAGGGTTCCAAGGCCAAAATCTCAAAGGGGTTAGGTTCAGTGGCATGGGCTGTAAATATTTGAAGGTTTCACAGCCTTTGGATTTTAATTCAAATTCTGGGGTTAAAGACCTCAGAATGGGCTCAAAATTGGAGGGCAGCCTCTAGAGACATGTCTTATCACTTTGCAAGTGATAGACCCTGAATCAGAGGCCATTAGACTGGATTTTGGGATGTTTGAAAATTCTCTGAAAAGGGTCTTTAGGACAAGGCCTTAAGGCTTTAGATTTGAGTCTGGATTTCTGGATTTGGAATGGATTTCAAGTTTGAATGATTAATATTGAAGTATCCAAATAATTAACAATCATGCTGTGACTGTTAATGGATGGATAAAGTCAAAGCTAGATTAAAGGTGGGATCAAAGTCTAGGTTGAAATTTGGATTCTCAAGTGGATTGAGTCAAAGTTTGGATATGTTTGAAACTTGAATTAATTTGGATTTGAATTGAATGAAGTTTGAGATTTAAATTGATCAAGGGCTGAATCAAGTTGAAGCTGGAGTTGATCAAGGGTAGGAATTGATTTGAGGTTGAGGTTGATCAAGGATGTGGATTGGTTTGAAGTTGGAGTGATCCTAGGATCTAGAGGAGTTCTAAGATCTAGGATTTAAGGGAATCCTAGGCTCTAGAGTAGGCCCTAAGGTCTGGCTCTAGGAAAGGATCTTAAGGTCTAGAGTGGATCCTAGGATCTAGAATTAATTTGGAGTTTGGAAGGGCCTCAGTGACCTCATACCAAAAATGAGGTCAACAAATGGACCCCCAATGTGTGTAGTAGAAGGAACTTCTGCTGCACACATTGGCGTTGACCGAATGGAAAATTTAAAAGGAATCTCAAGAATGTAAGGGTGGGCATTACCCAACCTTACGGCCCATAGGATGCTGATAGAAGTCTTACACCTACTAGAGAGGAGAACTGGAGAAACCAAGGTAGGGAATACCTAGCCTTGGGTCTAAGGAAGGGCATCACTCAACCTTAGGCCTATAGGATGCTGATAGAAGACTTACTCCAAATAGGCAAAATTAACTGGCAAACTAGGATGGTGCCACGAAGGGCGTACTCCACCACTAGCGAATGGTCATGTGGGGAGGAAACTTGCTCCACACAGAGGACCGAAACTGGCAAACTAGGGTGGTGCCACGAAGGGCGTACTCCACCACTAGCGAATGGTCATGTGGGGAGGAAACTTGCTCCACACAGAGGACCGAAACTGGCAAACTAGGGTGGTGCCACGAAGGGCGTACTCCACCACTAGCGAATGGTCATGTGGGGAGGAAACTTGCTCCACACAGAGGACCGAAACTGGCAAACTAGGGTGGTGCCACGAAGGGCGTACTCCACCACTAGCGAATGGTCATGTGGGGAGGAAACTTGCTCCACACAGAGGACCGAAACTGGCAAACTAGGGTGGTGCCACGAAGGGCGTACTCCACCACTAGCGAATGGTCATGTGGGGAGGAAACTTGCTCCACACAGAGGACCGAAACTGGCAAACTAGGGTGGTGCCACGAAGGGCGTACTCCACCACTAGCGAATGGTCATGTGGGGAGGAAACTTGCTCCACACAGAGGACCGAAACTGGCAAACTAGGGTGGTGCCACGAAGGGCGTACTCCACCACTAGCGAATGGTCATGTGGGGAGGAAACTTGCTCCACACAGAGGACCGAAACTGGCAAACTAGGGCGGTGCCACGAAGGGCGTACTCCACCACTAGCGAATGGTCATGTGGGGAGGAAACTTGCTCCACACAGAGGACCGAAACTGGCAAACTAGGGTGGTGCCACGAAGGGCGTACTCCATCACTAGCGAATGGGAATCAGGATGGTGCCGTACTGAAGGGCGTACTCCAATCAGCACTAATCCCCGGGTCAAATGCTAGGGTAGTGCCACGGAGGGCGTACTCCACCACTAGCGGGTCTAATCCTAAGGGAAGGAAGGACCTAACCTTAAGGAGAAGGCGAAGAGTGTTAAAAAAAAACTCAAAAAAAGGTAGAATTAAGTTGTAAATCAAGAAAAGGAAGTTTTATTGATTGGTAAAATGAGCTACATCAAGCATAGTATTTCTTAAGGAAACGCCCATTAACAGGTAGCATTGGGTGGTTCCCTTTACAATCTACTAACTGATACGAGCCTCCTTCGTAGACAGTCTCTATAACGAAGGGTCCTTCCCATGTAGGTTCAAATTTGCCTCCCAGCTTCCGATGGGCCAAGATAGGCCTCCGAAGGACCAATACCAAGTCTCCCGCTTGGAAGGTCCTAGGTCGCACTAACTTATCGTGAGCTTGAACCATACGGGATTTATACAACTCTAAACTTTGTTGAGCTTGGAGACGTCGCTCCTCAAGGCCTTCGAGTTCTTCCAATCGTAGTTTTGCATTTTGTTCATTGGTAATTTGATTCTGAACTGCAATTCTAAGCGAAGGGATTTGTATTTCCAAGGGCAGAACAGCCTCAGATCCATACACTAGTGCAAACGGGGTGGATTGGGTCGGGGTTCTATAAGTGGTACGATAAGCCCACAAAGCTTCCACTAACCGCTCATCCCACTGCCGTTTGTTATCATCAAGGGTCTTTTTGACAATTTGCACCAAGGTTTTGTTGAAGGCCTCGGCCAATCCATTTGCCCGAGGGTAATAGATCGTCGAATATCTCCAATCAATATTATGGCGCCTTACAAAACTATTGATTTTTGTAGACTTGAATGCGGACCCATTATCAGATATGATTCTGCGGGGTACGCCGAATCGATATACAATATGGTCACGAAAGAATTTTAAGACATGGTGTGATGTTACGTTTCGTAGGGGAATCGCTTCCGCCCACTTTGAAAAGTAATCAGTTGCTGCTAATATGAAACGATGACCTCTCGCGGAGGGAGGGTCAATCGGCCCAATGATATCCGTACCCCAACTCTCGAAGGGCCACGAGGCTATCGTAGGGTGTAACACATTAGGCGGCTGATGTAAAACCACACCATGGACCTGACATTGATGACAGTGCTTTGCAGTATTCATGCAATCGTCAATCATTGTAGGCCAGTAGTATCCAAGTCTCTTAATCTTTAATTTCATTTTTGGACCCGATTGATGAGCACCGCACAGTCCTGAATGAACTTCATTAACAATTTTCTGGGCTTCTCGCTTGTTCAAACAGCGCAGCCACATGTGATCGAAAGACCGACGGTACAACAGATCGTTAACTAGTGCATATGATAGGGCACGTTTCCTAATCTGGTTGGAGAGTGATTTATCCTGGGGAAGCTTCCCTTCTTTAAGGTAATCGACTAAGGGTCGTCTCCAATCGCCTTCTTCGTCAGTTGTCGAAGAGGCAGAAAGGATCTGAAGGGGAGTCTTATTAATGTATTCCAAATCTATAAGAGAAAGAGTCTTACGACCCTGTATCTCTATAGGGATGGAATCCTCCTCAGGACATGCAAATTCCTTTGCAAGTTTTGCTAAGGCATCCGCCGCAGAATTGCTTCCACGGGGAACCCTATACAAAGTAGCAATGGGGATTTGTTCCAACAAGTGAAGTGTATACTGGTGATATCTTAGGAGATTCGGATTCAAGACTTTATAAGTTCCGGCGACTTGGTTAATAACCAGTTGGGAATCTCCAAAGATTTTAATCTCTTTAACCTCCATTAGAATCGCAAGTTCCAAACCAGTTATCAGAGCTTCGTATTCAGCTTCGTTGTTTGTGCAAGGCTCCGACAAGTGGTAGGAAAAATGCATCATTCCTTTTTCTGGTGTAATAAAAATTAGACCGACTCCAGCCTTTCCAGGAATTACAGATTGTTGGGTCGCAATCCTACAAGAGGATGCTGCCCCATCAAAATATAATTCCCAGATGGCCTTGTTAGATTCCCCCAAACTCATGATTTGTTCGTCGGGTAAGTCATCATTCAGAGGAGAATCTGCTGGCAGCGGGTGTGCTGCCAGAAAGTCGGCAACAGCCTGTCCTTTCACAGCACGGAGAGGAGTGAAAGTAATCTCAAATTGCAACAATATCATAGACCAACGGGCTAAACGTCCTGACAACGTAGGTCGGGTCATAAGATATTGCAAAGGATTAACTCTTGAAATCAGACTGATTGAGTGGGAGAGCATGTAATGCCTCAGTTTCTGAGCTGCAAAAACTAAAGCAAGACAATGCTTCTCAATTGACGGGTATCGAATTTCAGTAGGAAGGAGTCTTCGACTAAGGTAGTAGAGAGCATTCTCTTTTCCTTCGTCGTTAACTTGAGCTAACAGAGCACCTAAAGACTCATCTAGAGCTGCGGTGTAGAGGATTAATGGCTTTCCGGGAATCGGAGCTGCCATGACTGGCGGGTTAGAAAGGTATTGTTTGATATCGTCAAAAGCATTTTGACACTTCTCGCCCCATACGAATTTAGTATCCTTTTTCGCAAGGACAGAAAAGGGTTGACATCTCCCGGAAAGATTAGAAATAAACCTCCTTATATATGCCAATCTACCTTGTAGAGACCTTAACTGAGTAAGGCTCTTAGGGGATGGCATATCTAAGATGGCTTCAATTTTAGCAGGATCTATCTCAATTCCGCGGTGCCTTACTACGAATCCTAAGAATTTTCCCGAAGCGACGCCGAAGGCGCACTTCAAGGGGTTCATTTTCAAATCGTAGCGGCGCAACCGTTCGAAAACAACTCTTAAGTCATACAGGTGAGCCTCTTTAACCTTGCTCTTGACAACTAAATCATCAATATAACATTCAACTTGATTATGAATTAAGTCGTCAAAGATACGGGTCATGGCCCGTTGGTAGGTTGCTCCGGCATTCTTTAGGCCGAATGGCATTACCTTATAACAAAAGATTCCAATAGGGGTTCTGAACGCCGTATTTCTCTCATCTTCAGGGGCCATCTTGATTTGGTTATAACCCGACGAGCCATCCATGAATGAGAAAATAGCATGTGAGGAGGCAATGTCCACCATGAGTTCTGGTATTGGTAGGGGGAACTCATCCTTAGGGCATGCCTTATTCAGATCCCTATAGTCGACACAAATCCGAATCTGACCATTTTTCTTTCGAACTGGCACGACGCTGGCCACCCAAGAGGGGTATTGTTCCTCTCGAATGAATCCGGCTTCTGCCAATTTCTTAACTTCAGAAACGACTTGTTGCTCAATCTCTAAGCGCATGCGTCGAGGAGCTTGTTTAACAGGGATGGCATCATGCCGAACCCCAAGTTTGTGAACTGCTACCTCAGCAGGCAAACCTGGCATTTCATCGTATGTCCAGGCAAAGCAATCCCTGAACTCGAATAACAACTGGATTAAGTCTTGGGTTTCACCCTCGCTTAACAAAGTACTTATGAAAATCGGACGGGGGTCATCATCGTTTCCCAGGTTGATTTCTCTCAACTCATCGACTGTCGACTTAATTTCCTCTTCAAATTCAGGGGGTGCATCCCGAACTTGAAGATCATCGGGATCGTCTAAAGTCTCCAAACAGAGTCCATCTAGAGGACAAGGAGGATCTGTAGGGACATTTGGAGAATCGAGATGGTAAGTTATCATTAGGCAATACTCATCATCATCGAATGAACTAATTGTTCCAAAGCCAATACCACTTGTTGGATTTTTATTTATTTTTGTTCGCCAAATATTCTCGTGGTATCTAGCTTGACCCTTAGTCCATCGGTACGGTATAGAACCTTTAGAAAAAGTATTTTTTACACAAACAGGGAAGTAGCCGAAAGGTAATTCCATTAATTCATTAAAATCTGCCTCCTCAAGGGTTACATCGCCTTCGTCCCTTGCGGAGGAGGAGCCAGGAAAGAATTTCTGGACTTTCTTAACTTCACCATCCAAGTTGGGGGCCACTTTGACTTCCAACCCTACAACCCTGCCTGCCGACAGTGGGGTCAGAGAAAGGGCCTCAATCCTTCTAGTGAGCTTTTCATACATTGTTAATTCGGGCTCGTCACTTTTAACTTTTGAAATATCTACCTCAGGATCACTGTCCTGGTCTAAGGTGAGATCAAATTTTGGAGGAGTATTTATGTTTTGATAATCGAGGGAGAGGGCAGCACCTTGACTTTCTAGTTCACCATCGGAATCTGATTCCAAATCAATATACACAGGTGCTGTTCTTCTTTCTAATGAAGCACGGCCTCGACCTCGTGCCCTCAAAGCCATCCTCCCACCTCTTTGAGGTAATGCGCTTGGAGGTCTAAGGACAACGATATCAGAGTCGTCTTCACTATCCGATTGAATCATTTCTTGATTGATATCCTTATCTTTTTCTTTCTTTTGGTTGAATTTTTGTCCAACCATTTTCTCCTCAAATTTGATCTCTAATTTAGAACGGGACGAGGACCCTTTTGGTACGAAATATGCAGCATCTTCGTAGATCCCAATTTCTTGAATCGAGAATGGTTGCAAATCACCCTTAATCACATGTTCAATGCCATCTCGTTGATACTTAATGCATTGGTGCAGGGTAGATGGAACCATTCTATATTCGTGAATCCAAGGTCTACCTAGAAGTGCGTTAAAGGACGTAGTCGAATCAATTATATGAAATTTAGCTTCAGTTTTTAAACCTCCTATTTCCAGGAGTAGAGTGATCGAACCTAAAGCTCTCTCGCCCTTCTCGTTGAACCCACGAAGCACCAACCTGTCGGTTGAAAGCTTGCTAGTATCAACTCTGAGATAAGCAAGGGTCTTTATGTTCATCACGTTGACCGATGCACCCGGATCAACAAGGACTCTTGATAACTTGAAATTTCCCACATTTACAGTAATGTAGAGGGGACGATTGTGGTCAGCAGTTCTCAAGAGTAAATCTTCGTCTGAAAAGGTAACCCCAGGGACCTCTTTGAAGTAGAGAGCTTCACCTTCTGAAGTTGCAGCCAACTGTGTTAAGCAAATCTCGGGATCGAGAAGTGCTTTAATTAAAGACTCCCTCATTTCTTTGGAAAGAAGGAGGGCGTCATAAATACTTAATTTTGCTGGCAACTTCCTAAGGTGGGCTAGAACATTGTAATCAACCTTAGGAACGACAGACTCGAAACCCGGAGGAATTAAAGGGAATTCTGGTTGTTGAGGGGAATCCGGACTTAGATTTTCGAATGAAGGTTGTTTGCCTTTATCCTGAGGGGGCAACCTAGGGGGTAAGACTTTACCGCCACGGAGTTGCACCTGCTCGACATCTTCGGGCGGGCAAACTAGGGCAGTGTCTACACACACCATAGGTGTTGGATCATCATTTCCTGAAAGCGAGTCAGAATCTGAAAGTTCTATCAAGATAGGATTTCCTTGGAAATTGATCTGAGGGAAATCACTTTCTGATAAAGCTTCACATTCGACTTCTTCTTGAATAGTCGAATCGGTGAGGTTGGTTTGATTAACTTCAATATTTATTTCATTAGGAGTTTGATTCAAAACAGGAGAGTCATCAATTTGCATTTGAGATTCATGGTTAATCATCAAGACAGAAGTAGAAGGATGTTTTTTATTCATCTTTTGACCCTTCGCCTTTGATGGGGCAAAGTAAAAGTCAGATAACAAAAGAGGGGAAAGGGTTTTAACACCACCATCCGCCATTCTAATACATCTCTCATCTACACACTTCCTCTCTACAAAATCAAATTTTTCTTCTTTTACATTTTTCTCAGTAGTTCCTAAGACTACTGGAGAGGAAAGTGGCTCAACATCCTTCTGCGAAGCATCCAGGTCAACCTTCCACACCGGGGCCTGGGCTATCGTAGCCAGCTGTTGAGAAAGACGAAAAGACTTGTTAATCGACTTTTTAAGTGCCCGGGATAAAGCAATGTCCCAACCATCTTCAACAAAACAAGAAGAGTTAAGAGGATTACCTGAAATGGTCTTAATTGAAGCCTTTTCTGGATCAACCAAGTATTCTTTAGGTATTATAATGTTACCTTGGGTGTAGTTCCTCTCAAGCCAGTCTTTAAACACAACGCAGTCCTCAAGAGGGTGACTAAGCATCCTGTGGTACGGGCAATACTTGGGATCATCTTTCTTGCTCTCATCCTCAGGCCTCCTAGCCTCTGGCAACTGAAAATCTGGTTTCTTTAACAGACTTCTGAAGATCTTCTTAACTGACTCCCTTTTAAACGGATAAGGCTTTGCCAATCTATCTCTGAAAGAAACGGAGGCGGGATCTCTAGTATACTGAGGAACTATCTGAAAGGGCTGCTTCTGAGGAGGTTGTGGTGGAGGTGGAGGGCTAGGCTGACTAACCACTGGCCTCTTTCCTTTATCTACCGCTGAAACCACAGCTTTCTTTTCAAATGTTTTTACCAACTTAGGACCTTTCTTATCTTCAGACTGCTCTCGTAAGAATGGCATCCTAGGAGCCTCTTCCTGCAAATTGCTAGCCTTATTAAGAAGTTTTTCAAAAGTTTTGATAGTGAAACCCTTCAATAGAAAAGCAACGGGGCCGTGGATATTCTTCAAAAGAATCTCCACAGCATGTTGTTCTTGCAACTGGGGTTCACACTTCATCGAGAGGTTTCGCCACCTCAAGATGTACTCAACTAGAGACTCTCCCGGCTTTTGCTTTTCAACCACGAGATCGCCCACGGTGGTGCGTTGTTGCGCTCCAGAAAATCTCTTAAGAAAGAGGTTTTCTAGGTCGCTAAAGGTTCTTACTGAACCGTTGGGCAGATCGGCGTACCATTCAAAAGCAATGCCGGATAGACTACTTACAAATTGGCGAAATAGTAGAGCATCCGACCCTCCTGCATTGCAACAGCTTGCTCGGAAGTGGGCCAGATGCTGTCTCGGATTTTCGATTCCAGTGAAAACTTTAAAAGTTGGTGGCACAAAGCCCTTTGGGTAAGGAACTAAGTCATATTCCTCGGGGTAGGGTCTACCCTTTGAAATAGACACAGTTCCTTGAGCATGGGCTAAGGCCTCCCTTACCTGATCCTCAATTAACTGCTTGATATCCTTCTGAGGTGGGATTGAAGGAATGGAGGAGACTGCAGGGTGAACTGGAGGTGTCTCTACTGGACAAGGGAGAGTCACAGGTGGTGACTCGAGAGGTCTGGAATTGAATTCTGCCCTTTTGGCCTTTTCTGTGAGTTCTCGAGCTGACTGGTGGATCATAAAAGACTCTTGCTGTGATTTGTCTAACTTCTCTTGCATTTCTCTAACTTGTGACATCATGCTAGCAAGCTGAGTCTCCAAGTTTTTTATGTGTTCTTCATCTCCATCTTTCACAGACTCATCTGACTCTGACTCAACAGCATGCGGATCATCATCCTTAACAAATCGGCGCTTGCTGGGCTCAGCTTCTTTATTAGATCCTCTGGTTTCGACCACATGAATGCCCCCAACATAATCATCTTCATCTCCGAGGAGATCATCCGTATCAGGGTCAAAAGAAGCCATTCCTTCTTTGTTCAACAAAATGTTTCTTATTTCCTGAACTACCTCCTCGACCGGTCTATCCCCAATTGACTTAGGGTCAAGGGGTAAGTATCCTTTATACTCAGCCATATCAAACAACTCTTCAGAATCCATAAGGGCGATGATTTCTGTAAGCTTTGGATTAGGATCTGGTTGAGACTTTGTATCCGGTTCATCTTCCATTTCTAAATCCTGGTCAATTCTCTCCTCTTCGACTATCCCAGAGCTGGTAGTCAGAAGAGTGGCATCCTCTACAGGGAGAGGGACATATTCCTCAGGAGAAGTAGGAGCTTGTAAGGTGATAGTTCCCACATCTGGTAAGGTAAGGTCCTCAGACACCTGACTAAGGGGCCTAGGAATGACACTCGGACTTTGGGGATCATCAACTGGGGTAACAGGAATGGTAACTATTGGATCCGGGGTCAGACTGGCTGTGGTAGGGCTGTCAACTGTAACAACTGGAGTACTAGCCTGAACATCCATCAATTCAACTGCACTCGGAGTAGGGTCGACTGGAACTCGTTGGAGCTGCAGAATGAACTTAGAAGTTCTAGGAGGTGGTGGTAGATTCTCCAATTTAGTTCTTTTTGGCACATATCTCCTTTCAGGAGATTTAGGTCTTTTTCCTTTAAGATCCACAGACTTTTGAACTTCAACCCCCTTTGGTTTAACAATCACAGAGGCCAATCTTACAGGTTTATGTGGGGGTACCGGGGGTCTACCAGTAGAATGGCGGCCGCTCTCGGACCCAGTCAACACAATACCCTCTGTTTGAGAGGACGGAGGGCGTGGCACCCAGTGATATCCATCAACCAGTACTGAAGTAGCAGGCTGTCTGACATACTTCTTATTCTTTCTAACGAATTGTGGGGTTAAATTCTTTGCTTCAGATACTTCTTCCTTCAACACTTCTTTTTGGAAGCGATGTGAGATCACTCCCTTCAATTGTTTCACATATTCCTCTTTAGTCTGCCCGGTCTGTGCGGCGCAGGTATGAATTATATTTCTCAAAGTTCTTGTTTTTTGGAGATGTTTTTCTTTCTGAGTCTTCTTGGTCGAGTAGTCGACCGGGCATGGTGGGGAACGAGCTATCCTAGCTATCCTCTCCTCCCCTTGAGCTGAAGCCAGGGGGTAAAAGCGACTTCCCTTCAGGAGGGGAGAGGAAGCAGGAATAGGTAGCTCCTCAACAGCCTCAGGTTCTACTTGAGCCAAGGTCTTAAAGGGTAGAACTCTCTTAGCCTTAGAGATTTTCTTTCTAAGTCTCCTCAAGTAATTCTTCTTCTGATTCTTCGTGGTGAATCTAAGTCCAGAACTAGACCCTTCTTCAAAAACAGACTTAATTTCAGTGGAAGGCTCAACAACTGGTTCAGGTTGTTTCTGATCATCACTGACTACTGGCAAGGTGGGTGCAGATCCCACAATTAACTCAACTACTGGGGGAGTTTCCTTACTGGCATCCAGGCTCACAATCTGGTGTCCATCCATAGAGAGCTCTAGAGTACTAAATCCCATTCCAAAAATAACAGTGCTCCCTTGGTCATTAACAGTTGAATACAACTCTCGGTCAAAGGAGAAAATCAGTTGGCCAGCCATTTGAAATTTTCTGAAAGTTAAAGAAAATGATTGAAATTAGATTTTTTGAAAAGAGTAGTAAAAAACATTTTATTATTATTTTTTTTGAAAGTATGACATATATTGGCCCACGAGGAAATCGTATGGGGTAACATATGTCGACTTGGAGTTTAAGAAGATTTTTGAGGAAATTTTGAGAATTTGAAATGGGTTTTCTTACAAGTTCGAAAACACAACGGACAGAGTTTCCCCTTGCCCGAAGGCTTATGGAATTGTGAGAAAGCCCAAGTAAAAAGAATAGTTCAACCCTCCCCACCCTTAGAAGTTAAAGGGGAAATGAGGGGGTTAAAACTAACAAGTTTGGAATGAAATCAAAAATTTTGAATGCTTTTCAATTTTAAGGATTTATATGTTGAACGAAAAATTTATTGACCATAAATCCATAAAATTAAAAAAGATATCCAGAGATCTGATTTGACACTGTCGCCTCACAGGCTATGCCGGGGCAGAAGGTCAAAATCAGAACAGAAATCTAAATGAAATCAAATTTAGAGGTAAAACCTCTCTTTTAATATTTTGTTATTATTTTAGATGTTGGCCACACTAACCCAAGGAAGAAATGAGTAAGGGACCAACAGAAGAAATGATAGTTAAAACTACCGATGAAACAAATTTTTGCCATTATTAAAGATGGAGAGAGAGATTTGTCCCACCGGGCGTGCCATTTTTTGTTGGTGGAATTTTGAAAACATATTTTAAAAAATATTAGTTTTCTTTGGGGATTTTAAGATTAAGGTTGAGTTCTAATTCTAAGGTCGAATCAACTCGTTAGAAAGAATATATCACCCCGGAGGACGAAAATAAACTTTCATAACGGTGTTCAGACTTAGAATTATGTAAACTCATCTTGAATACTATGATCGGGTTCTAAGAAGAACTTCATATGGCTCCGAGGGGACATAATAGAGTTCAACTAAGTACCCAATTACAATATTCAAGAAACATGATCGTCACATTCACATCCAAAGCCTTATCGAAGAAGGGTGTATCTCCCCAAAGGGAAATGAGACCATTCAACGATAATTCTTCTAATGCAACTATGACGATGATTATTTATCTTTTCCCAAAGAAATCTAATGAAGTTTTAGAAATTGAGTTTTATTTAAAATCAGGTGTGTGTGGGGTTCCAAATCTCCTACGAGCGCAAGCCCTCGTAGTTAATTACATCGTAGGAAAACGATGTCTCCTACGAAAACTCTCGATTAAAATAATGGCAAAATTTTGTTAGAATTTCTAGGAGTGATATCAAAGTATGAATAGAATTATTGGAAAATCAAAAGGGAATGGATCAAAATTGAGCAGTTATTAACAGAGTCAAAGGATGAGAGGTAGGGGACACTTTGAGATTCCAGAACCATCCGGAAGTGTCCCAACTTAATCTAAGTGTTGGGCTTTATGTTTTAGGATTGAAATGAAGCTTTAATTAGAGTTAAGTATTTTATTAGAAATTTGGGACTATATTCCCGAAATTTGGGGTCTTATAATCAAAGATCTGCCCCGGATCCTAAATCTATTTTGGACACTGGACCACAGTCGTCCGATCCTAACTAATGCAGTGCAAGGTCTGGACTTACCCCGGCCTGGATTGGGGAGCCAGCTAACCACCTAATCGATTTAAAATACATGAATCCGGTCTTTTTATGAAAGAATGGTAGGGACGTTGTAATTAAAGTTTTGGAGAGTCGGGGCCGACATCTAGAGATTTTCCTAATTGGCCCCTTTGACACATGTTGGGTGCAAAAATGCTAAACTGGTGCAATTAAAATTTTAACTCTTTTAGTTTGTATCTAATGCAATGCATGCTAGTTAACAACTTCCAATCAAGTATGCTTGAAATTTTAAAAACAGGCTTATAAAATAGTTTTTTAGAAGACTGGACTTCCCCAGGTCCGGCACCTCGTCCTCATAGGTCAGACTATCCGGACTCTACCCGCAGGCGGGGAAGGGTCTAAAGCAAGGAAAGAGTGATGCAAAAATATGCATGCGACCCCGGGGACGATCCCCGGCTAATTCCCTAGATTCGTTATCTTTCTATGTTGTTTAGACTCACTAAAATTTTAGACTTTTAAAATTATGAGTAGAAAAGTTTCACACCCTCACGAGCCTCACGTATCCAGGCGAAAACAAAGAGCGGCATGCAATCGCCAAAAAACTAATAAAAGTAGGTAGTCCTAAAGGCAATCAATTCGTCACATCAAATATAAATTAACTAATTAATAAATGTCCATAGGCAAAGTTGCCTTGCTTATTACAAACCAGAATATTGCAGAAAGTAAAGTGGCCGGGCACCACTGACAACAACCCGGATTCTAAACCTAGTAACGACGCAAGTTATTTTGAGTGGGATACTCTCAATCTTCAAATCTTCAAATCTTCAATTTCATTCTTCTTTGGACTCCTTTTCTTCAATCTTCTTGGAATCTTCGTAGTAGATTACCCAAATGGATAAGAGGGCACTTCCCTCTAAGGGGAAGACCACTCCTTCCTCTTTGGGTAAGGAAGAGGTATGATCCAAATTTGGATTTCCAAATGGAAAAGGAGTGTTCCCCAAAGGGGTATCCTTTCCTCTTTGGAATCCAAGCTTTGGATCTATGTATCCCAAACTCAAACTTAACTTTCACAACACTTAACAATTATACAAATTACATTGATATCAAAATAAAAGATCTAGACTCACCTGCAGGGTTATCCTAAGCAATTAATATATATAAAGCAGTTATTCCCAAGCAGTTGTATATGAGCAGAAAAGAAATTAAACACACTGGCCACGCTCTTTTTATGATTTGGGGGCTTTAGCAGCTGAAGCACCTGTGCAAAGAGTTTATAATATTTATGCATTTTTTTATGATTTGCCCCCTTTTTATATTGCCCTGCATGAGCGCGGCCACCTGCAGAAAACTATGTCAACATCCAGATCGTACCTAACCTAAGGGTAATCTAGTCGCCAAACACATCAATCCATCCACAGAGTACAGAAAAAGTAAGCAGACACAGCAAAGCAATTTCATCCACAACATGCAGTGAAAACTATGAAAAATCCGGCACACAGCAGTAAAGTAAACACCGGCCTAACCTAGATCTAGAGTTGGTTGTCCTAGCACATCATCTAAAGTGTGTGAGAAAGGTCGTGTGGCTGGGATAGATTCTAAAGTAGGTGATTAGTTAAAGTTGTCTAAAAGTTTGAGTTTGTTAAGGCTTAGGAGGGAATTTAGATTAAAATTCAAGTATTAATAAATTAGGAGTTTTAATTAAATATATTTTAAAAGTTAATTGATTACTACCTTTGTTTCACACCGAGGCCGTGAAGTTTATTTCACCTTCCTTGGGGCTAAGCTAATAGCCTCGTAGGCCTGGGTTACCCAGTAGCAATCGGGGTTGATTAAGTTATTTAAATTGGTTGGAATTAAAAAAGTGGATTAATACAAAAATGAGTTAATTACTGATTTTTAAAGTTGATTAATTTAAGTTTGCCATTAATTGATTCGTGGCGTTGTGCCACCAGGCTCGAGGAACCAGCCTCCTTAGGACACTTAGCCCCGCAGCCCGGAGTAGTCCAGCCGATAAACCAAATTAATGTAATTGAATTAGAGACTTTTGAAATGTTAAATAATTAAAAAAATTAATCCATTTTAAGGTTTGACATCCTTTAGAATCCATTCGTGGCGTTGTGCCACCAGGCTCGAGGAACCAGCCTCCTTAGGACACTTAGCCCCGCAGCCCGGAGTAGTCCAGCCAATAAACTTCAACTTTAGGGTGGTTGTTGTGTTTTAAAGGATTTGTTAAGTGTTTTGGACATTAAACCAATATTTTCTGAATTTTAGAATGATTATGAGTTTTATGAATTTTGAATATTTTAATGATTTAATCAAGGGGTTAAAAGTTGAAATTTTGATTACGACCAACTTCTGGAATGTTTGTATTTTATTAAAATACTAGACCTTACTACGATCAGTTAGAAGGTAAGTACGTTAAAATCGGATTTTTCTACATTTTATTACAAAGATTTGAAGTTTTGAACTAGTTTTGACTTAAAGTTGACCGATTTGTTGACTTTTTAAAATATTGCAAATTTCTGGAATTTAATATTTTAATAAATACTAGACATCAATATGAGTTGAATGCAAGTGAGTTTGGGTAATTTGGATTTTTCTAGAATTAGTTATGGATTATTGAAGTTTGGGCATTTTAATGAATTTTAGGGATTTCTTAATTAGAGGGTCTCTTTTGTGATTTTGCTTTAAACAAATTCCCAATCTCTTGAAAACACCTCCAAAGGTCAGGAATAATCTAAGGAGAGATCCCCAAGTGTTTGGGAGATTTTTTTTTTGATTTTTTAATTATTATTAATTAATTATCTCAATTAAACATTGGTTTTTTTTACTTAAAATTAAATTAGGATTTAAATTGCTGTCAAATCAAGGGGCTTCCAATTATCATAGATTAAGGACTGAATTCTGGTCAGTTTGAGGGTTTATATGTAATTTTTGGATTTAAATTGGATTTATTACAATTTTTAGAAGTTTTAAAGGCTTAATTAAGGGTTTAAGACTTAGAAAATTAATTAGGGGACCTAATGATCTCAAAAATCAGTGAAAATTTCCCTAGGGGTTGAGGGTGTCACTAAGTTCAAATGTTCAAAGTTTCAACTCAAGGGAAAATGAATCCTAATTATGGAAATTTTTCTAAGTTTTCTATACATGAGTCCTTAATTATTGTCCTTAATTATGTCACTAATCTTGATGGGCTTGAATCAATGTTTGAACTAACCCTCATACTCAATACACAAGGCATGCATGAAGCACATAAACACATTCAATACCTAAATCTAGGAGAGCCTTAGACTAAGTGGTGTGTGCACCTTAAGCATGCAATTAACTAATTAACATAATTAAGACAAAATTAGTGAATAATCAAAGAATGATTATCCACTAATCATCCCCTTTACTTCTATTCAAATATGCTCAATCAACATTTAAGATCTCAAGTGACTTCTTAAACACTTAAAGATTTACATATATATAGTTTCAAAATATATATTAAAATACATAAATATAAATGGATATCTATATATAAATAGAAATATATATTATAAAATAATTAAATATATTATTAAAATACATGTTAATGAGTTGAAGGATCCACTGATCTCCATAGAAGTTTGAAAATAATAAAAAGATTTTCCTTGTATTTTTCAAAATACTTGACATTTAATTAAATATAGAAAAAGGTTAATAAGCTTCAATAATTCAAAATACCATCAAAATCTATTCAAATAATATTGAAAATTTTTCTGGAGACCAGCCATACTCTCAACAACATGCATGCCAAATTTCAGATAAAAATAATTTATACATAATTAATTAAAAATAAAATACATATTTCTGTATTTCTTAAATTACTAATAAAATAATAACCAAAAGAGTTTGATTTTATTTTTAAAATAAACTAGCTGAAATTCTGAAAATTTTGATATATTGTACTCAATTTTTGGTTATGTATTTGATTTACTGTAATTTTTTTAAGTTTCTGTAATTAAAACTAATTAAAACACAATTTCCTTAATTAAATGGCGGCGGTCAGACACGCGGCGCGCTCGAATTGGCTGGATCGAAACCGCGTGACGGCGGGGACACGCGTCGGCCGCGGGCCGCTTCACGCGGTTTTCACTTAACCACGTCAGCGGCTCTTGCTAGCCGTTGGATTAACCCGCGGGTTCGATCTAACGGCTGAGATCAGATCCCGCGGTTTGATCTCACCAGGAGAAGATCGAACGGCGGAGATTCGATCCCGCTGTTCCGAATGGACGGCCCTGATCTCGCCGGACGGCTGACCGAACGACAGATCGAATGCGCGGTCGGATCAGATCGCGGAAGGGCTCGATCTGGACCGTTGATCGAGCGATCAACGGTCCAGAAAACGTACACTCACCGGAGACCGTGAGTGACGCCCTAGAGAACGTATTTCGCCTCGTTCTTTCGATCGGATTGATCATTTCACTTGAAATTTTAAACGTAGATTGAAGACATGAACAGAAATCGTGGGGAATAGTTCGTTTTGGCTAAAACCCTAAAAGCATAAAGCTATTTAGATCTAACTAATGTGAACTAGATCTAGGGTTTTAGGGAGTTATACCGTTAGATCTTCGAGATTTTCTGGATGGATGAGCTTGTAGACTGTCCAAGTGAAGATCCCCAGCAAAAATCCGAGCTCGAACGCGTCTGGATCGACTGCTGTAGGCTTGGGACGGTCTAGGTGGTGTACTCGTCGGAGAACTCGCCGCCGGTGACGTGCAACCACCTGGATTTTGTAGTGGGGAGGTAGAGGAAGCTCTGGAGATTCAAAACGAACAGGGGACAGGACTTGAGAGGGCTTGAGTAGTGAGAGATGATTAGGGTTAAAGTGTATGGCATTAAGGCCTTTTCCCCCTATTCAAATGCCCCCAGGCCAAACGGATGGCTGGGATTGACTCACCAGGTCCTCAGATGTTGCCAAGTGTCCCTGGGACAGCCAGAAGGCTGACCCAAAGGCTGGGCACGCCTCAATCCTATTGGGCGGCTTTGGGATGAGTGGAGGAGACATTGCCATTTAAGGCTAAACCAGACCCTGAGCCTGGTTAGAAGAGCTCCAAGTGAGCTTTAGGACATTAAGGGGTCGGCCTAAAGCAGCTTAAATCAAGGGAAAGGGGCTTAGCATGTGATAAAGCCTTCTAGAAGAGGTTTAAGCTTGGGTTTGACCAGGTTGACCAGTCAACTGGTCAATGGGGCTGATGTGGCATCCAAGCAGGTCATGGAGTCTTTCCAAGTGGCTGGATGGGTGTGGCTTGAGCTAGGTTCAATGGGTTGAAAGGTTTGACCATACAAATGGTCCCTTAAGCCTTGAGTTGACTGGTTGACCAGTCAACTCCATCAAGGGTTATGAAATTTTTATTTAGGTAATTCAAATGAGTTGATTAGGTGGATTGGAGGGTGGTTCCAAGAGCCATGCATGTCAAATGGATTAAAGAGGCTTAATGGGCCTTTAATGGGCTTCTAGGCCAAAACTGGTTGACTTGGTCAACCAGTTGGGTTCAGGGGTTAGAAATGGATTCAACAAATTCAGAACGTCATCCTGAGTCTATTGGATGTGGTCCCAGGGTTTGGAGGGGTCGATTTGGTCAAAATCACCATTTGAACCCTTAAGGGCTTGTTTGGTCAACCTAGGTTGACTTGGTCAACCAGGTTGACCCAGGGTCTGGGTTTGGGCTCAACAGGTTTGAAATGATATTTGAAATTTGTCAAAGGTGGTTGCATCCCATTTGGAGCTCATTTGGTTTGAAATCCCCATTTGAGCCCCATAGGGGTATTTTGGTCAATTTTGACCTATTGGTCAACTATGGTCAAAAATGGGTCTGAAAAATGCAGTTTACTGCTCAATGTGTTAAATTCAAAGGTCTGGAAGTGATTGGAGGCTTGGATAAGGGTTCCAAGGCCAAAATCTCAAAGGGGTTAGGTTCAGTGGCATGGGCTGTAAATATTTGAAGGTTTCACAGCCTTTGGATTTTAATTCAAATTCTGGGGTTAAAGACCTCAGAATGGGCTCAAAATTGGAGGGCAGCCTCTAGAGACATGTCTTATCACTTTGCAAGTGATAGACGATCAGAGGCCATTAGACTGGATTTTGGGATGTTTGAAAATTCTCTGAAAAGGGTCTTTAGGACAAGGCCTTAAGGCTTTAGATTTGAGTCTGGATTTCTGGATTTGGAATGGATTTCAAGTTTGAATGATTAATATTGAAGTATCCAAATCATTAACAATCATGCTGTGACTGTTAATGGATGGATAAAGTCAAAGCTAGATTAAAGGTGGGATCAAAGTCTAGGTTGAAATTTGGATTCTCAAGTGGATTGAGTCAAAGTTTGGATATGTTTGAAACTTGAATTAATTTGGATTTGAATTGAATGAAGTTTGAGATTTAAATTGATCAAGGGCTGAATCAAGTTGAAGCTGGAGTTGATCAAGGGTAGGAATTGATTTGAGGTTGAGGTTGATCAAGGATGTGGATTGGTTTGAAGTTGGAGTGATCCTAGGATCTAGAGGAGTTCTAAGATCTAGGATTTAAGGGAATCCTAGGCTCTAGAGTAGGCCCTAAGGTCTGGCTCTAGGAAAGGATCTTAAGGTCTAGAGTGGATCCTAGGATCTAGAATTAATTTGGAGTTTGGAAGGGCCTCAGTGACCTCATACCAAAAATGAGGTCAACATAATTTAGGGTTGCTCGAAGGCAACACCCAAAAAAAGAAGCCAAAAAAATTGAAGATCAATGCCCTCTTCCTGCAAAAAATTGAAGTAACATCCATGAAAGCCTTGTTCCATTGAACCTACATCTTAAGATAACTTCAAATGGAAATCCATAATATTAATAGAAAATTGAACATATGAATATTGTAATAAGATAACATATGAAACTAGTTCAAGCCCCAATTAAAAATGATCAAGATGGTTTTAATAAAAATAGTGAAAAAATCCTTCTTACTCCCTTTTAAAGCAACAACATTAGACAAAAATAGAAGCAATAACAGCTGCAGCAGGTTTGATAGTATTTGGGCAGATTGTACAAGGAGAGAATCTTTTTCAAATTATGTAACATATAGACAACCACAATACAAAGGCAAAACCATTTAAGCAACCACTTAAGTGAAATGCTACCAGATACAACATACCTGATAAAGCAATAACAACAAAAATAAAAGTAGCACTTATCTACTTCTGACATATGGTAAACCTAACGATCAATCTGGGATATGCCAACAATATTGATAGGGATATTAGATCCCATAAACTCCCTAAAATCCAACAGATTACAACTAAAATTAGCTAAAAAAATTAGCAGCATAGTTGGCTTCCCTATAGACGTGAGTGATAGAATAATTAATGTTGTAAATCTATTTTCAGTGAATATAATTTTGATGATAGAAAACACTTCTATTTCTCTATGATTGCCTTGCCTACTAATATTTCAGGTCCACAAAATCAAACTACAATTCGAACTAGCTCAAGATTGGATAGACTAGCTCTGAGTTAATTATAATCATGTACCTTTCTTTGAGTCAATTGTAAATGTTGTGGTTCCTGATGCTAAGTAACCTTGTACACACACAAGTGGGAGAAATTTTTGTGACTGTCTTAGAGTTTTCTATTTTTTCTCACACTGATTGGGACGATCCATAAATTGGCCTGGACAATCAGTTAAAAATAGAAGCCCTAATTAAGGAATCCTGGTTAAGGCAGCTATCATTAAGCGCATCATCCTAGATGATATTCATATTGGTTGAGACGATAGACTTAAATCAGAAAGAATCAGCATCTAGATCTATTTAGGTAGCTTTTATTTTTAGACATCATCGAGGACATCATCCTGGATGATAAAATATAATTACGCCTAAATTAATCTAGTAATTTAGAAAAGCAATTAAGGTTTGATTGCTTAATCATATCTTCCTAGACTATCACAGGATCAGTCGTAATGATCAGCTTAAAAACCTTAGCTATTCCTGGACATTCAAACAAAGGCCAACTTTTATTCATGACAAAGCTCTGGATGATATGCACTGAATTAAACTAATCATCCAGGGCGATGGGGAGATTGGCCTAGATGATCAGGTTATTTTTCCATCATCCAGACATCCATTCAAGGCGATGTTTTAGGTGATATTCAATGACTTATACTAATCGTACTCCTATCATCCTGGATGATATGAACAAAAACCTTATGATCATCCCAAATTATCATAGCTAATTGAGCTTAATTTATTCTGATCGTATAAGATGATAATGTCAGTTTGTTGCAATAAAGAGCTATTTCAAAGTTCTTCTATATAAAATCTCTTTTTCTACCCAAGACAGTATCTTTTGATACTGTTCTAACCTGAGAGAGCCAAGAGGAGTGGGTTAGCAAGGGAGAGAGAGAGAGGATATTATGATGGAGAGTTTGTGGGCGCTTCATAAAGGTTACTCTAAGCAAGGATCTATCATCATCTTCTCTGGTTGTCATCCCAAGTTTCTTAGGGTTTCTATAGAGGTCTACTTCAGCATCTGATCAAGGTTCTCTTCCTGCTTCAGGAGGAAGTAAAAGGAGTTGGGTTCTCTGCCTACGTTTGGAGAAAGCAAAAGGAGTTGGGTTCTCTGCCTCACTTGGGTTGGTGGAAAGAAGGTTTGTACATACTTTTTGCCTTACTGTGGGGGAAAATGGAGAGACACTAAGTTTAGTGTAATACTCCAAGGGTGCCTCTAAGGAGTGGATGTAGGTTGAGTTGCCTCAAATTGTCACCTCATTACACTCAACTAAACCACTATAAATTTCTGTGTTCTTTATTATTACTTCTATTTTTAATTTCTGCACTTTATTTTCTATGGTGAACTTTGTATTAAGTTTATGCTTTTGCTTAAAGATTTTTTAAAATACCAATTCACCCTCCCCCCCCCTCCTAGTTAGCTTTGGGACTAATTCATTAGGGCTTGACATACCTGTCAAACTTTCAAGTGGTATTAGAGAGGGATTAATAAAATCAAATTTTTGAAAACTTTTAAAATTTAATCAATGACTAGCTTTGAAAATCATAATACTATAGAAGGATATTCTATTTCACAACCACCTTTATTTGATAAAATTCTTTTTGATTTTTGGAAAACTTGCATATCTACATTTTTACAATCGATTGAGTATCACATGGGGATGCTTGTTAAGGATGGTTATACACCTCTGTGACGTGAAATTAATGGAATTAAAATTGAACTTCCTTTTCTGAATGGACTTTTGATGAAAGAGATTTATCACAACTTAATGCGAAATGTTTGAACTATTTTTTCTGTGTCATAAAATCTAAAGATTATATGCGTGTTTCAAATTATGCAACTAGTAAAAAACTTTTGGATCGATTGTGTATTACTTATGAAGGCATAAATGAGGTTAAGCAATCTAGATTAAATATTCTGTTGTATGACTATGAACTTTTTCATATGAAACCTACTGAATCAATTTTTGACATGTATACTAGGTTTACTCAAATTGTCTTCTCATTACATGCTTTTGGAAGAGAGCTAACTAATTATGAAAGAGTTAATAAAATTTTGAAATGCTTGCCTTCTTCCTTTGATGCTAAGATCACATCAATTACTAAATCTAAAGATTTAAATACATATTATGCTGATAATTTACTTGGACCACTCATTTCTTACGAGTAGATTAGTAAATCCTTTTCCTGGTAATAGATGCTTTTTATTTGGCATGCTAGGACATACTTCACAAACTTGTACTACTCGCAGTAGTACACATTGGGTATGGAGATCCAAATTACATGATTCACAACATAACACACATATTTCATTCTTCTTTTCATAAGAAGGGACCCAAACTATTTCGATTTCTAAATTTGGCATTTGATATTTTATAGGAAAATTCTCACAAAAGGCCTCCTGAGAGTATATGGTACCTAGACAACAAATGCTCATGACATATTACTAGAGGTCCCAATCAATTCATTTTGTTGGAGACCAGGACAGGAGGTAAGGTTACTCTTGGAGACAACACTACCAGGAAAGTGGTGGGCTCAGGTATAATCTAAAATTCTAAGAATCTTTTGATTGAAAATATTTTACTTATAGATGAACTAAAACACAACTTACTTAGCATCAGTCAGCTTTGTGATAAGGGCATCATCATAAAATTCTTGGCTAATACTTGATTATCAACTTAAATAATAATACTATTTAGTAGGAAAAGTGGATCAATAATATTTACATGCTTAAATTAAATAATATTGAATGTGCTGCTTTATTTTGCTTAAAACTATTACTGATCATTCTTGGTTGTGGCATAGGAGATTATGTTATGCCAGTATAAAAACCCTTAGAAGAGTGACCCAGAAAGACCTAGTTAAAGGTGTCCCTAAGATTAAATTCTCTAAAGACTACCTTTGTGATGCCTACCAACTAGGGAAGCAAGTTCAATTCTCTTTACACTCCATTAAGGGCATTAGCACCTCTAGACCTTTAGAAGTCCTTCACATATATTTTTTTGGACCCATTAGCACTACCAGCTTAGGGGAGAAAGTGTATGGATTTGTGATTGTTGATGACTACTCGAGGTTCACTTTGATTAAATTTTTTTCACATAAGAGTGAGTCTTTTGATGAGTTTAGATCCTTCTCCACTGGGATACATAAAAAGTTAGGTTGTGAGTTCTTGACCATCCATAATGACCATGGAGGAGAGTTTGAAAATGAGAGATTTGATAACTTTTATAAGGATAAAGAGATTAGTCACAACTTCTTAGCTCCCAGGACCCCTCAACAGAACGGGGTAGCTGAAAGGAAGAATAGGACCATAGTTGTGGCTGCTAGAGCCTTGCTTGCTGAGTATTCACTTTTAATATACTTTTGGGTTGAAGTGATAAACACAGCTTATTATATGTTGAATAGGATGAATGTTAGAGCCAAACTTGATAAAACATCCTATGAGATCCTTAATGGTAGGACACCCAACCTTTCCCACATCCATGTTTTTAGTTGTAAGGTTTTCATTCATAATAATAGGAAGTTACACTTAGGGAAATTTGAACCAAAATATGATGAAGGAGTGTTATTAGGTTATTCAAGTGTTCGGAAATCCTTTAGGGTGATTAATAAAAGGACATTGGTGGTGGAGGAGAATACTCATGTAGTGTTTGATGAATCTGATCCTAAGGAGTCTAGAATTGAGGATGAAGATGGTGTTAGAGAGATTTCCAATAGAGTTTAAAAATTTAGAGATGAGAGTAGAGTCCCAATTCACTAAATGAGTAGGAGAGATTACCTAAGGACTAGAAAATTCAAATTTAGAGGAAAGGGTTGATCCTACACATACTTTGTCTAGGGATTTGAGATATTCTTTTTGTCATCTTAAAGAAAAAATCTTAGGAGGCCCTTCTAAAGGTGTTAGGACTAGGCATGGACTTAGGACGGAAGTGAACCACTCTGCCTTTATCTTAATGACTGAACCCACCAACATTAATCAAGCCTTATCTGATGAATTTTGGATCTTAGCTATGCAAGGGGAATTAAACCAATTTGTTAAGAATAATGTTTGCGAGCTTGTAGAAAGAACAAAGGGACAAAGTGTAGTTAGAACCAAATGGGTCTTTAAGAATAAGATGAATGATTCTTGTGTGGTGGTTAGGAATAAGGCGAGATTGGTAGCTAAGGGGTACAACCAAATAGAAGGAATTGATTTTAAGGAGACCATTGCCCTTGTAGCAGATTGGAATCCATTAGAGTGCTATTAGCCTTTACCTGTTATAAGGGATTTAAGCTTTACTATATGGATGTGAAGAGTTACTTTTTAAATAGGGTAATAAAAGAGGATGGGTTTGTAAAGCAACCCCCAGGTTTTGAGAGTTCCCTATTTCTAAATCAGGTTTTCAAATTAAAAAAAGGCATTATATGGATTAAAATAGGAACCAAGAGCTTTGTATGAGAGGCTTAGAACATTTTTACAGAGGGATTTTGTTAAGGGAAGTGTAGACACCACCCTTTTCTTAGGAAAGTAAGACATGAGTTACTCATTATTTAGATCTATGTTGATGATATTCTTTTTGGATATTCTGATAAAAAGTTATGTGATGATTTTTCTAAAATAATGAGTAAGGGAGTTTGAGATGAGTATGATGGGAGTGTTGTCCTACTTTTTTGGGTTTAACAATATACAATTGGATGATGAAACCTTTATAAGTGAATCAAAGTACATTAAGGACATATTGAAGAAATATGAAATGAATAAAGCCAAGCCAATAAATACTATCATGATTTCTAATATTCAGATAGATAAGAACCCAAATGGAAAATTTGTTGATCAAAAGAAGTATAGAGCGATGATTGGATCTTTTCTTTTTTTAATTGCTAGTTGACCTGATATAATGTATAGTGTTTGTCCCTGTGCTAGATTTTAATCTGATTCTAAAGAATTCCATTTAACTGTAATTAAGAGAATTCTTAGGTATCTTTTGGGGACCCAAAACATAGGAATCTTGTATCATAGGCGCAATACTTCTTTTGAGATTATTGGATATTCTGATTTAAATTTTCTAGGATATAGGGTGGATAGAAAGAGCACTTATAGAACATGCCAATTCATAGGACTGTCTTTAGTCTCCCGATCTAGTAGAAAATAAAACTCTATTGCACTTTCCACTGTTGAAGCTGAGTACATTGCCTTAGGAAGTTGTGTGGCCCAAGTTCTTTGGTTGAAATAACAAATTCTAAATTTAGGATTACGTATAGGAATAATTTCAATCCTTTGTGACAACACTAGTGCCATTAGCATCTCTAAAAATCCTATCTAACATTTAAGGACCAAACACATTGATATAAGACATCACTTTATTCGAGACCATGTGACAAAAGGAGACATTGAGCTACACCATGTGACAACTGAAAATCAATTGGCTAACATCTTTACTAAACTTCTAGTTTTTGACAATTTCAGTACCTTAAGGACTAGATTGGGTGTAATTGACATAAATGCATGAACTTGTTGTTTACTAGTTTCTAAATCTTCTCTTTTGTTGCTTTTTTATTTTTATTTCACTTTGCTTACTTTACTTTTTAATAGTTTTTGTTTCTCTTCTTTATATTATTTCTGTTATTTAGTTTTTCTTCTTTTGTGATTACTGTTGAAATGATATTTTATATCATATTTTTGTTTTTAAAAATTTGTAGTTAATATTTTACATCTCTTAATATGTTAAAGGGAGAAAACACCATTGATTATTTCTCTTCCTCTAACCTCTTTTAGTAGTATAATTTTCTTCTCCAAACAAAAATCTTTCTCAAATTAATAACTGGACTTTGCAATTTAGAACTTTTCTATCTTGCTACAATAATCTATCTTATATTTATAATATTTAAACTCTTTATATTTCTTCAATATTTCTTGTCATCCTGTAATTATATTTCTGATATAATTTTGATTCTGCTTTGTGGCTTATTCTTTCTTATATTAGAGAGTGAGTTTTTCTTCTCTAATATCTAAAAGATATACTCATAGTTGAGAGTATTTAAGAGTTTTAAAAAATGATCTAGCTTACAAAAATAAAAATAAAAATAAAAAAGTAGCCAATGATGCTAAATCAAAAAATACAAAATGATGCCAAATTGAGAAATATACATAAAGTGTATCAAAAAATTAGAAGTTGTGCAAAGTGCACCACTCAATTGACAAGAGGAATAAAATGAGCCCACCTAAAGGAAGTTCTCTTCGCTTTCAAACTTTTAAAACTTAGAAGAATTCATAAGTCATTTGATATTTTCAAAGGCTTGATTTCAAATTTCATGATTGTGATAAATTACTCTTATACATTATTCTTTAAGATATTTTTCTGAAACTGAGTCTTGAATAGATATCTTTTGATTTCAAAAGATGATTTTGTCCTAAGAGAAGTCTGAGCTAGAGTTAACAGGATCGAATATTCTATCATTTTCAGATTTCAACGATGTTAACTCATTGGTCTTACAAGTCTTTAAAATCAATCACATGGAGACTATGTCATATTCATACTTTAATTAAAAAAAAACTTTTCTTTCATTCTTCATTTTCTACTTTTTTCTTTTTTAGTTTTTTCCTCCTCATTTTTTGTGATGTTATAAGGGGGAGTAGTGTTTGAAGTCGTTTTCATTTTATGTTTGATTGTTTGTTTGCCATCATAAAAAAGGTGAAGATTATTGCGAATCTATTTTCAGATAATATTATTTTGATGATAGCAAATACTTTTATTTCTCTACGACTACCTTGCCTACTAACATTTAAGGTCCATAAGATCAAACTGTAATTTGAACCAGCTCAAGATTGGATAGACTTTGTCTGAGTCAGTTTGTAATCTTTTACCTTTTCTTGAGTCAATTGTAAATGATATAATTCTTGATGCTAAGTAACCTTGCACAAACACACACACTTGGGAGAAAGTTTTCTGACTATTTTAGAGTTTTCTATTTTTTCTCACATCATCCGGGATGATACGAAAATCAACCTGGATGATAAGTTAAAAATAAAACCCTAATTAGGGCATCTTGGTTAAGATAGTCATCATTAAGTGCATCGTCTTGGATGATATTCATATAGGTTAGGACGATAGGCTCAAATCAGAAAGAATTAGCCACAAGATCTTTTTAGGTAGCTTTTATTTTTGGATATCATCCAGGACATCATCCTTGATGATGCAATACAATTATGCCTAAATTAATCTTATAGTTAAGGAAAGCAATTAATGTTTGATTGTTCGATCATATCATCTTAGACATTCAATTCAAAAACCTTAGTTGTTCCTGGATGATCAAACATCGATCATCTTATATTTAGGGCGATACTCTAGATGATATACACTAAATTAAACTAATCTTTCGCGATGATATTGAGATCAGCCTGGACGATCAAGTTATTTTTCCATCATCCAAACATCCATTTAGGGTGATGTTCTAGATGATATTCAACAACTTATAGTAATCATACAGGATGATATCCTATCATCCTAGACAATATGAATTAATACCTTCTAATCATCCCAAATCATCCTAGCTGATTGAGCTTATTTTGTATTGATCATACAGAACGATAATATTTATTTGTTGTAATTAGTTGCAATTAGGAGCTATTCCGAAGCACTTCTATAAAATATCTCTTGTTCTATCCAAGAGAGTATCTCTTGCTGCTATTCTGACCTGAGAGAGCCAAGAGGAGTGGGAGAGCAAGGGAGAGAGAGAGGATCTTAAGGGGGAGTTTGTGAGGGATTTCATAAATGTTTCCCCAAGCAAGGATCCATCATCATCTTATTCGGTCGTCATCCCTAGTTTCTTGGTGGTTCTAGAGAGGTATACTTCTATATCTAATTAAGGTTCTCTGCCTACTTCAGGAGGAAGCAAATGGAGTTGGATTCTCTGCCTGCTTTTGGAGGAAGTAAAAGGAGTTTGGTTCTCTACCTCACTTGGTTTGGTTGAAAGGAGGTTTTTATAGGCTTCTTCGCCTTATGTGGGGGCGAAAGGAGAGACACTAAGTTTAGTGTAATAGTCGGAGGGCACCTCTGAGGAGTGGATATTTGTCGAGTTGACTGAACCACTATAAATTTTTGTGTTCTTTATTACATCTTCCAAATTTAATTTTCGTACTTTATTTTCTATGGTGAACTTTAGTTTAAGTTTGTGCTTTTGTTTAAGGATTTTTTTAAATACCAATTCACCCCCCCTCTTGGTTAGCCTTGGGACTAGTTCATTAGGGCTTAATATCGCTATCAAACTTTCAATTAATACCCACAAGGCATTGCTTAATAGCTCTAATGGTATAAAAAAACATGGTTTAACATTAACTTTACTGTAATGCATGACCACCATAGAATCTACTTCAATCCAAAGATTATCAATCACTAAAGAGGAACACAATTTCACACCTAACTTAAAGCATGATGCTCCGTCAAAATGGTATTACTTGTAATTAACGGGTTAATAAAAGCAACAAGAACTTGGCCATTATGATCACGAATCAACCCACTACAGCCCACTTTCCCCAATTTAAAAGAGCCATTCACATAAAGTTTGAAGAACTCATTATGAGGCTTAATCCATTTAACAATTGTATCTTTACAAAAATTAGCAGTATACAGAAAATTGGTACCAAAAATTCGAGCAAGAGGATGACAACCGATAAAAGAAGTACTATTAATCATGTTTGCCAAATATAATTGTTTAATATTATCTTTAACCTTAATGATAATGTTATTAGCAATCATATGTATGTTCTCATGCTTTGACTAATTTCTACTCTTCCAAAGAAACCAATAAATAATAACAGGTAAAATGTTACGGATATGGTTCTTTGAAAAAATAAGCCAATCTTTAAAAATATTTTTTATATTGTTGTAATCTTTATAGATAAGGGTAATAAAGACATTTTCAAAATAAATCCAAACTTTTAGAGAAATAGACTCATTAGCAAACATGTGAATTAAAGTTTCCAAAGGATAACAACACTAGCATTTAGAAATAATGCAAAAACCCTTCTTGCTAAGAATAGTATCAATAGGTATATAATTATTGAATATTCTCCAAATAAGAATAGAGAAAGAGATGGGAAGACCTTCTGCCATATAGTAGACAAAATATGATTTTTAGGTTTAACATCCCTAATAGCATGCCAAACCTGCTTAAAAGAAAAACTACCATCATTGGATTTGTTCAAAAAGAATACAATCACTCTTACAATCACATTTCTGCCATATAGTAGGCAATGAACATTCCAACTGCCAGTATGAATAAAATCTAAAACTTTAGAAGTACTAATAGGTTATGTATTAAGTAAATTATCAATGGAAGCAAATCCTAACCAATTATCTTGCCAAAAGAAAATGTCACAAACCCAAACCCCATTAAATGAAGCTTTCAACATCCCATTTGATGGAACACATTTTCTTCCAATTAAAGGAATTGCCCTTTTTGAAGTAGTAGCTAAGAGGATGCTTGCCAAAGCAATAATTTAAATTCATAAACTTGGCCCATATGCTAATATTGGATCTCAAATTGAACCACATCTTATAAGAGAAAGCACATGCCACATCACTCAAGTTCTTAAGATAAATCCTTTGCTAATCAAGTTAAGAAGTGTGCCCTATCATATGCACTAGTCAATAATGTGTTATACCATCGATCATTTGATTAAATGTAGTTACATTGTTTAGATAAAAAAGAAGCCCTGAAGATCGTTAATGATGTCTACTCTGAACTATGCGGTTCTCATTAATTGAGTCTAAAAATGAAATGGAGAATCAAAAGACTTGGATACTACTGGCCATCAGTGATTGACGATGGTATGAACATTGCAAAACATTGTCATCAATGCCAAGTTCATGGTGTGGTTTGCATCAGCCACCTAATATGTTGCACCCCACGATAGCTTCATGGCCCTTCGAAAGTTTTGGCATGGATTTCATCGGGTCGATTGACCCTCCTTCTTCAAGAGGTTATTGCTTTATACTACCGGTGACTGATTACTTTTCAAAGTGGGTGGAAGCAATTCCCCTACGAAATGTAACATCCCACCATATTTTAAAGTTCTTTCGTGACCATATAATATATCAATTCTGTATACCTTACAGAATCAAATATGATAATTGGTTCACAATCAAGTCTACAAAGATCAATAGTTTTTTAAGATACCATAGCATTAATTGGAGATACTCAACGATATATTTACCCCAAGCTAATGGGTTGGTTGAGGCCTTCAATAATACCTTCATGCAAATTATCTAAAAGACACTTAATGATAATAAGCAATAATGGGATGAGAGGTTAGTGGAAGCTTTGTGGTCCTATCGGACTACTTATAGAACCCCAACCCAATCCACTCTATTTGCACTAGTGTACAGGACCAAGGCTGTACTTCCCTTGGAGATACAAATTCAATCACTCAGAATCGCAGTCCAAAATAAAATCATAAACAAGGAAAATGCAAAACTCTTGTTAGAAGAGCTAAGGCCTTGAAGAGTGATGTCTCCAAGTTTAACAAAGTCTAGAGTTATATAAGGCCGAAATGGTTTTGACTCCTGATAAGGTAGTGCGACCTAGGACCTTCCAAGTAGGAGACTTGGTCTTGGTCCTTTAGAGGCCTATCTTAGCTCACTTAAAGATTGGCGGGAAGTTTGAACCAACTTGGGAAGGACCCTTCATTGTAGAAACTATCTACGAAGGAGGCTCATATTAGCTAGCAAATTTTAAAGGAAATAACCCAATATTGCCAATTAACGGCCGTTTCCTGAAGAAGTACAATGCTTGATGTAGCTTGATTTATCAATCAAATAAAATTTCCCTTTTTTCTTTTTTGTAAGTTTAAACTGGTTAAGTGTACCCCTTTTTACTTCTCAACATTCAAACTCACTAATCTTCTCCTTGGGATTGGGTTCTCCCTTCCATTGAGATTAGATTAGCTAGTGGTGGCGTACGCCCATTGTGGCAACATCCTAGTCTACCAGCAATTTCGATCCTATGTGTGGAGCAAGCTTCCTCCCCACCTGGTCGCTCTAATTAATTTGTCTATTAGGAGCAAGCCTTCTATCAGCATCCCTATGGTTAGGTGATGCCCTTCCTTAGACCTAAGGTTAGGTGATACTTATCTTAGTTTCCCAATTAATTTGCTTATCAGGATTAAGCATTTTATCAACATCCTATAGACTTAAGGTTGGGTGATGCCCTTCCTTAGACCCAAGGTTAGGTGATTCCTATCTTGGTTTCCTAATTAATTTATCTAATAGGAGTAAGTCTTCTATTAGTAACCTATAAACCTAAGGTTGGGTGACACCCTTCCTTAGAACCAAGGTTAGGTGAAGCCTACCTTGGTTTTCCCAGTTAATTTTTTTATCAAGAGTAAGCCTTTTATCAGCATCCTATAGACCTAAAGTTGGGTGATGCCCTTTCTTAGACCCAAGGTTAGGTGATGCCTTCCTTTGTTTTCCCATTTAATTTGTCCTTCAGGAATAAGTCTTCTATCAACATCCTATATGCTTATGGTTGGGTGATGCCCTTCCTTAGACCCAAGGTTAGATGATGCCTACCTTAGTTTTTTAGTTAATTTGTCTATCAGAAGTAAGTATTCTATCAGCATCTTATAGGCCTAAGGTTGGGAGATGCCTTTCCTTAGACCAAGGATAGGTGATGCCTACCTTTGTTTCCTAGTTAATTTGTCTATCAGTAGTAAGCCTTCAATTAGCATCCTATAGACCTAAGGTTGGATGATTCCATTCCTTAGACCCAAGGTTAGGTGATGCCTACCTTGGTTTTCCAAGTTAATTTGTCAATCAAGAGTAAGTCTTCTTTCAACATCCTACAGACCTAAGGTTGGGTGATGCCCTTCCTTAGAACTATGATTAGGTGATGCCTACCTTGGTTTTTCCAGTTAATTTATCCATAAGAAGTAAGCCTTCTATAAATATCCTATAGGCCTAAGGTCAGGTGATGCCCTTCGTTAGACCCAAGGTTAGGTGATGCCTAACTTGGTATTCCTAATTAATTTGTTTATCAGCAGTAAGCCTTCTATGAGTATCCTATAGACCTAAGGTTTGGTGATGCCCTTCCTTAGACCCAAGGTTAGGTGATGTACCTTAGTTTCACATTTAATATGTATACTTGGAGTAAGTATTCTATCAGCATCCTATAGACTTATGGTTGGGTGATGCCCTTCCTTAGACTTTTAAAATCCCATTCAAACTTTCCATTCGGTCAATGCCAATATATGTAGTAATATTTCCTTTAACTACACATATTGGAGGTCCATTTGTTGATCTCATTTTTACATAATGTCACTATGACCCTTTCATGAACTCTAGACCCTAGGATTTCCTAGACCCTAAGTCCCTTCAAGGCTCTAGATCATAGGATCCTTCTAGTTCCCAGACCTTAGGATCATTTAGATTATAGGTCAATCAAGACCAACATTAATGGGTAAGGTCTTCTGTCTTGAAAGCCTTTCCCAGTGCTTTTTCAAACACTTTAAAACCCTATCATTTTATCCATGATTAAGAGTCTATTTAATGTATATTAATATGACATGTCTCTAGTGCTAACCCTCAAAATTTGAGCTCATTTGGAGGGCTCTAACCCTAGAAACCTGGTTAATTTCCAAATGTTACAAAACCTTCAAATATTTATGACCCATGCCACTAGGCATATCACCCAGTAGAATATGACCTTAGAGTCCCTTGCAAACCATTTGATCCCTCCTAGACCTTTGATATTGATATGGCTCGAAATTGACTCGAGGCCAGAATGTCCAAATTGCCCTTTAAGGAGAGTTTTTAATTTTTGACCAAGATTCAATGTGATTTAACCTCATCAATTCTTAAAACCTTCTCCAATCATTTTCATGATATAATTCCAAACTTGTTGATCCTAATCATTTCCCCTGGGTCAATCTAGGTTGATTATATGGCCCATTAAGAGCCCAAGCAGGTTATTTGACCCAAATGACCTTTCCAGACTTGAAGACCTCCCCCATTGAGTTCATGTGATCCATTTGAATTCAATGGTCTCATCCTTTAATCTATGGCCAACTTGGTTGACAAAGTCAACCAATTTTGACCAAATCTTTTCTACACCTCCACCCTCTCTAACTCTTTGATCAAAATCTTCCCAAATCAATTCAAACCCATGGGATGACCCATTGGGCCTTTAAGAGCCTCCACTTGAAGACCTAAGTATTGGGCCCATTTGGGTTAGCCATTTAGCTTGACCTAAGTGTCCAAAGAGAGGTCACCTTTGAGCCAAGTTCATACCCTAGCTAATTTGTATCCAATCAATGGTGGCATTGGGCTCACCTTAACCCAAAGCACCTTCCCTAGTTGACCCAGCTCTTGTGTTAGCTTGGATTAGGAGTTAGGCTAACCTAAAGTGGTCAAAAACACTTGGGATTGAGCCAACTCCCACCCTAAGCTCACTTGAACACAACTAACACCTCCATTAGGTGGCCATAGGCCCAACACACCTCCCCAAGCCTGCCCAGGTCTTGGGTTGATTGGGTCAACATTTGGGCTAGACCAAAGTGTCTATAATATCGTTGAACCGATTCATTTCAAATTTCATGCCAATTGAAACCCAATTGCAACAATCATTAGGTGCACTAGACCTAGACTCACTTCCCATATCAAATTTAGGGTCTGGTTTGACCTGGGTCCCCTCCAATTTGACCAAAATTGAATAGGTTTAAATCAACTTGACCATCTTTTACCCCTAGGCTAGTCCAAGTCCAATTTCTATCTATATTAGGTGCAACAGACCTAAACTCACTTAATATATCCAACCCAGGGTCTGACCTGACCTGGGTTGAGCTCAATTGGACCGTAACTGAGCAGGTTTGGGTCAATCTGAATTAATCAACCAAATTGGACTTCCTTACGTCTAATAGTTCTCACCTTCGAGCTCATCATGTCCCCATCATCCTTTTCAGGTCAATCCAACCTAGACCCTAGCTGGAAGCGACCGAAACCAATGAAGTTTGAACTCCAGTGGTCCCCCCCACTTTGGGTCTGACTCAAAACCTTACGAAGGTTGAGCTCATCGGCTTCAGGCTCACAAGCTCTCTGGCAGGACGTCCCATTCCACTTAGCATCCATCCGAGACCCTGCTCAATCGACCTGGTCGTCCAAGGTCATGGGTGTGAGCTAAATACGGAGCTCATTCTAGGGACCATCATTCACATCCGGACATTCAAAATCATTCCCCAGAGCTCCCTCGAGTTTTCCCTCTCATTCCCTAGTCTCCTAGACACTACTGCCCTTCTTTTTGACTAAACTCTGGCAAAGGTGTCTTGCACTCCACTCAAAATTGTACCTCTGGCCATCTCTTGATCCTGGCATCTAAAGGATATCTACTCACCTTCATCCCCTGTAGTTTCCTGATAGATATGCTCATCCATTGAGACCTTCTCTAAAGTAATATTTCAATACTGAGCTCGCTAGATAGGTAGTCCGATTAAGTTTGAAGCAAACCTTCACCTTAACAGATTTCTACCATTGGATTGAAGGTTTCCACCTTCCTGATCCTTCCCGTAAAGTTTTGTTGAGGTTTGCCAGTAGGATCTCTTGCATCATGCTGGAATAGATCCTAGGCTTTATGTCCGTGTGGCAGGTTTAAGATATAATCCTAACCATTGATTTAAATCAATGGTATGGATTAAATCCTGTAGTTCTAGAGGCCGTTTGATCCCGACTGTCTGATGTTCCATTTGATGACCACGGCTAATCCGACCGTTATCCAGTTAACTACAAATGATTGCACCACTAATCGGACAGCGCTGCGTGTAAAGCACCAGCTGACTGGTTAATTAAGAGTTTAAATCCACGAAAATAATATGGGAAACTTTGAAAATTAAGATCTCTCAATTCTCTTTGCTGATTTAGGTGTTCTTAGGCTCATTGGAAAGATTTTAAGGAGATATATGGAAGCCATATGGTCCCAGGCCCTACTTTCATTTGACTAATATTTAATTTCAATTTGAATGTTTTATCTATTATTGCTTTTATTTGTTAAGTTGAGGTCACCATGGCTTGGGAGTTTGAGAGAATGAATTAGGCTTGTCTTTCAGATCTCCAAATTTTCCTTCCTTTATTTGAGCTGTTTAAGGGCATTATCAAGCCAACTTTTATTTGAGAGTCATGGTTTGGCCCTTAAATTCAAATTAGAACCATGATCTTTCTAATGATAATTAGGATTTGATTTTTGTTAAGATGAATATGATTAGATTAAGGAGTTTAGAGTCATAGATTTTGCCCTAATTCGACCCTAGGATAGCTCCCTATGACTTTTCTAAGGTAATTTATAGATCATCTTAGGTGGATTGGTTAGCCACTTTAGAGAACTCCATTTGGGTCCAAATTTAAGGTATTTAGGTCCTGAGGTCAGGTGATCTTATGGCCCAAGTTCCACTAAATTTTGTGCCCATTTGGTTCACTAATTAGGAGCTTCAAAATTCAGTCCTAGAATAAACCCTGAGCTTTAAATAATTCATTAAAATTGTTTATTAAATTCTAAAAATTCCCATAAAAATCCTAACTGATCCAAATAAAACTTCAAACCCATAAAAATTCAAAGCACTATCAAATAACATTGAAATTTTACCTTAATTTTAATTTTAAATTAAA
The DNA here is from genome assembly GCA_022539455.1 of Dendrobium nobile. Lineage (NCBI taxonomy): Eukaryota > Viridiplantae > Streptophyta > Magnoliopsida > Asparagales > Orchidaceae > Dendrobium > Dendrobium nobile. The sequence goes on along the minus strand of CM039735.1, from coordinate 48,720,960 downwards.
ATAATAATTAACAATTTTTAATTAATTAAAAGTCTTTAAAAATTCCAAATAAATTCCAAACACTTGGAAACATTCCCATGGGTCATCTCTAACCTTTGGATGTGATTCCATGGAATTTAGAATGAGTTTGGATGAAAATCACTATTGCCTTAGTAATTAACCAATTCCAAAATTCTAATAATTATGAAAAGTTTGGAAAATCATAATTAATTATAGAAATTCCTAATCAATCAAACTTATTGCATAATGATTCAAAATTAAATCAAATATTTTTTAAAAATGTTAAACCGCCAAAATCTAGTCAATGAAAAAAGTCAACAACCTTGTTAAACTCAAGTCAAAATCGGGTCAAAACTTCAAAAAATTTTAACCTTTTTTTAGAAAACCCTGAATTAAGCGAGCTAATAGTCTAACAACTCATAATAAAGTCTAATATTTGTTAAAAATCTAAAATCTTAATGATTATTTTAATTTTAAAACTCAACTTTTAACCCCTTAGTTAACACATTAAGACGATCCATAAAATTCGATAAGTTTTAATAATTCTAGAATTTCATAACTTGATTAACAAAACATTCAACAAATTTCTTAAAATCAGTAACTAACTATGATATTTAATATTAATTTACTTTTAGCTTTATCCAACTAAATTAACTTAATCAGCCTCCATTATACTAGGTAACCCAGGCCTAGGAGGCATTAGCTTAACCCTAAGGAAGTTGAAATAAACTTCATGGCTTTGGTGTGAAATAAAGGTAGTAATCACTGAATATTTAAAATATATCTAAATTAATTCTTAATAAGTTAATTTTTAAACCTTTGCATGAAATTCCCTTAAGCCTTAACAAATTCAAAATTTTAGATAACTCTAACTAAATACCCAGCGATCTACCCAAGCCACAGGACCTTCTACACACACTTTAGATGGATTTCTAGGATAACCAACTCTAGATCTAGGTTAGGCCATTGATTAATTTTTTACTTTGTGCTAGATTTTTGAGTTTTTTCTACATGTTTTGAATGAAACTGCCTGGTGTATTTGTTTACTTTTACTACATTATATGGATGATTGATGTGCTTGTCAACTAGATTACCCTTAGGATAGGAAAGATCAAGATGTTCACTGAGTATTTTGTAGGTGGCCATGCTTATGCATGGCAATAAAAAGGGGGCTAAATAATCAAAATTAATTTTAAATGTGCTTACTACAGGTGCTTCAGCTACTAAGCCCAAAAATAATAAAAAGAGCGTGGCCAGTGTGTTTTTTCTTTCATTTATACACATATATAAAATTACTTGGGAATGTATTTAATATTTAAATTCTTTGGGTAACCTTGTAGGAGAGTCTAAATTTTTTTATTTCATATCAAATAAAATTTGTGTAAAATTTTAAGTGTTGTGAAAGTGCATATTTTTGTCGGGATACATAGATTCAAAGGTTGGTTTCCAAAGAGGAAAGGATACCCCTTAGGTGGATAGCCCTTTTCTATTTAGAAGCCTAAATTTGAATCACCTCTTTCACACCCAAAGTGGAAAGGGTAACATTCCCCTTAAAGGAAGAGCCCTCTTTTCCATTTTGAGTGGCCTAATATAAAGGATCCAAGGAGCCAGAAGGAAAGAATATTGAAGAACTGAAGGCAAAGAGTATCCCCCTCAAAGTCACTTGCATCTTTATTAGGACTAGAATCCAGGTTATTGCAAGTGGTGCCCAGCTACTTTACTTTATGTATTTCTGGGTTGTAATAAGAAAGGCAGTTTACCTATGGATTTTTTTTAATTAATTTGACTATATTTGATAATTTGTTGTCCTTCAAACCTCAATCATTCCTGAAGATGAAGATCTCATAAACATTACCCCACTTATTTCTTTACTTAGCTAATTCATTATGCTAGAAGCACAATTTGATGAAGCCTAAATGATCTTTTATTACATTCAATATCTTACTCCCATTAATCTTCCTTCCACCAGAAGAAAGTAAAATATTACTCATGTTCATGTTATTGGATATATTCTAAATAAGCAATATAAGTTTTCTTATCCTTCTATCACTAATCATTTCCCAATCTTCTACACATATGGTCCATCCACATAATTTTTTGTCATCACCAAGGGAAAAACATGAAGAAGAACATAACTTTAATGAAGGAGTAACACCTACACCATAGCCTCCACCAATACTAGCACCTACGCCTTTACACTAGCCTTATTTATATAAGTTGTTAATCTAATGATTTGATTTATTGGAGTCCTTACTTAATATCCATATACAATAGCAACAACAAGAAAATAAGATAGATCTATCTTAGTTCGACTAACATTTTTCCTTAATCTATAACTATTTACAGCCACCACCACCACTGCCACCTGATCAAGGGCATTCCTACTTTTATGACATGTATTTTTGTGCTTTACATATTTTATTCTCTATGTTATATTATTTTAATTCATTTTGGTTGATCCTCCTTTTTATTGATGTCCAAATTGAGAGTAGTACTTTGGTTGCCTGTGTATTTGCTCATCTTAAATATTCAGTTTATTTTTGGCATCTTATGTTTGTAGTGGATTTTTCTTTTGTAATTTGCATAAATTTTTTTTAAAAAAAAAAAAAATTAATATATCAAACCCATATTTTCAAATCTATTACTCATTAAGGGAGAGATTAGGAAAAAAATACTAACTAGCCTTATCATCCAAAATGGTTTTCCATCATAACAATAGGTGGAATTGTTGCAATATAGAATCATTAGCATATGATTTTGATGATAAAAAAAATTTATTAATTGAATTTTCATTTCTCCTAGCATAAATAGTACATATTATTTTTTTTTGTGTACTAACATTTCAAGAACGTCATACTGGAAGTCTTAGGAGGTTGTAAGACCTCAATGAACTAGCCATAAGGCTCACTAAGATGAAAGTAATACTATCACTTAATGTAGAAGTCAGTACTATTATCAAAAGTTACAAAGATGGTGATAATAATCTAATAAGTACATCATAATATCAATCATATATTTTTTTCCCAACAGTTATAATTGAACATAAAATATAGAAAAATAAACTATAGAAAAAAAAAACCAGAAAGAACATACCATATTTTATAGTGGTTCAATCAAACCATGACCTAGATCCACACCCTAGAGTCTCCCACTCCAGGTATTGTACTATCACTATAGTGCCTGTCTTTCAGCCCCCACAGTTAGGTAGAGAAGCCTTTACAAACTTTCTTCCACCAACCCGATGTAACATAGGACCATACTCCTTTCATAGGGAGAGAACCTTGATTTCTTTTTCACCCTCCTTGTGATGTTGAGAATATGGACTCCTTTTCACCCTCATGGTGAGGAAGAAAACTTGGAATGGCTTTCACCTTCCCCGGTGCGGCAGATGAGCCGGGTCCCTTGACACTAAAAAGATTTTCTTCTTCCAAAAACTTCCCTTAAGACAAACCTTGATTCTTTTGGTACTAAGACGCAAGCTTTCCAAAGAAACCGTATGAACCCCCCCCCCCCCCCCCCCACACACTCCCTTAAAATCGACAAGAACCTTCTCCCTTTCAAACTCCACCCTTTCATCTCTCCTTTTAAGTCTTTATCTTCAAGGTTTCTCTAAAAGAATATAGACTCAATGCATGCAAAAGACACTCAAAAAGTATTATGAGAAAGCTTAAATAGAAGGATTCAAAAAACACTAAAATTTTAATTCAACTATGAAAGATCGTTAGTACAATTTGTAATATTTATCCTATTAGTATTGTATGATCGCCAGTTTGTACAGTATGAATAGTTCAAATTTCTTATTCATACTATACAATTATTTGTATGAATATTAGTATAAACAGTTTAATTTGCCTGTTAGTTTTTTATGATCATCAGTACGATTGACGAATCTTATAATACTATTAGCACAATCAAAATGCAGTTCATCTAGAAAAAAAATATGGGAAAACCAAATTCATCTCAGTTGATCGTACATTATGATTCAGTTCATACATTATAATTAAAATATCAAAATTAAACAAATTTAATTGATTAATCACAAGATTAAATTAAGAAATATTTTAAACATCGTACAATACCATTATGTTCATATAGTACAAATAGAACAACTTTTAAAATTCAAAAATTTTCCTAATTTAATGAATAAAGAGGTTTCTAGTTGTAGCATATCATCATGTATGATGTGGTGTTCATACAATATAATTAGTTATATTTTAAATTTTTTTTCTTCTGAAAAATAAAATTTTTAATTAATTTATGCGACATCAGATCGTACAGTATGATCCATATCATATTGTATTTTGTATAAAGAAATAAAATATTTAAAATCATTTTGCTCCAATTATGTGTATGTGCATGGTCACCATACTTGCATACACAATTGCAGGACGTGACTACAAAATTTAAAAATAAATAAATGAAAATTATTAACTCATTTAACATAAACAATTCTACCCAATCTTTAACCCTTAATCTTCAAAGAATGGTGCTTGGTGCAACTAAAATGTTAGTCAGCACATAAACAAACATGCTCTAGAAATATTAGGAGAAATAAAGATATAATCAATAATTTTTGTTATCATCAAAGTCATAAACTCAAAAGCCTGAGTTGTAGTAATCTCCCTCATTTTGATATGATAAACATTATTGATTTAATTTGCAAACTAAAAATATTTTCTCCTAAGCTCCCCATCACTAAAATGATTATATTTAAAAAAATAAGAAAATAGTTTTTAAAACTAAATAAAAGAAAGTTTTAAAAACCAAACAATAAATACAACCAACCATAATACATTCTCACCCTTTGGCATTATGAAAAAGAAGATAAACAAAAACACTTAAAATTAAAATACATACAGAAGTAAATAACAACATGCATAAAGAAACATAAATATGAAATTATGCTTAAAAAAATAATAAAAATCAAACACATAAAATAGATTATAAATCACACTAAACACATAAAGAAAACACACAAACAAACCTTAACATACTTATACCTCATTCTACAGCTCTTGTTCTGATGATTTAAAAGCTAAGTCTATCATGGAGACTTTTCGCTTCTTATTAGTTACCTTTATTGCATTTTTCATATTTTCTCCCTTTTTCTTTACATGATAGTTTTTAAATTTGGGCATTCATATTTTAGATTGCCAAGTTTCCACACCCAAAGTAAATAATTTTAGAAGAAAACTTAACATATTTACCACTTTTACTTTTGCCCCAATTTTATTGATTCTTATGCTTATGCTTCAGTAAACCTTCAAATTTGTTTGTTATTAAAGCCATCTTATCATTCTCATCATTTCCTAAGCCATCTTTATCTGTGTCTTTTTCTTTTAGCACTATAACCTATTCGTCACCTGTATCTAATACACTTTGACTAACACATTACTCATGGCCAATGGGTGAACCGATTAGATTATCAATAGAATAAGCATTAAAGTCTTTTGATTCACATATAGAAGTAACTTTGGCATCAAATTTACCTGGTAGTCAAAATAATTTTTTTTTACCTTTTCTATGTTTGAGAGTTCTCTACCTAAAACATGAAATGAGATCCTAATCTGAGTAAACCCAGTATACATGTCTAAGTTAGTATCATAAGATTTCATATGAAAAATTTTATAGTCATGTAATAATATATTTAATCTTAATTATTTCACTTTTACCTTCATATGTAATGCATAGTTTTTCCAAAATTTTCTTCTTTAGTGATACAAGTAGAAAACATTATATAATCTTTAGAAGTTAAAACACAAAAAAACCATTCAAGTATTTAGCATTCAATTGAGGATTGATTTGTTCTATTCTACTCCATTCAATAAAAGGAGTATCAATTTTAATTTCATCTACAACACATGACAATACAAAATAACTAGTTTGAATCAAATTCGACATTCGATAATCAATTGACTGTAAGAAAGTAGACATGTAAATTTTTCAAAAATTAAAAAAATATTTTCAAATAAAGGCGGTCACATGATTGAATAGCCTTCCGCAATGTTATGATTTCCAATGTAAATCATTGATCATATTTTTCAAAAGTTTTCTACAATCTTACTTTTGAGACCCCACTCTGATACCACTTAAAAGTCTATAGAGATTGTAAGACCTCAATGAATTAGACCTAAGGTTTATTAAGATGACAACAATACTATCACTTGATGTACAAGCTAGTACACTTATAAAAAGTTATAAAGGTGGTGATAATAATCTAATTCATATAATATAATATCTATCACATATTTTTAACGAAGCCGTTATAATAGAAAATAAAATGCTGAAAAGTAAACTGTAGAAAATAAAATAAGAAAGAACACACCGGATTGTATAGTGGTTAGATCATACAATGAATTTTTGTCTACTCCCTAGATTCACCCTCTCTGGGTATTACACTGTCACTATAGTGCCTCTTCTTTGATCCTCACAATAAGACAAAGAAGACTTACAAACTCTCTTCTAACAATCCGATTATGATAGAGGACCGTACTCCTTTCACAGGCATAGAACCTTGACTCCTTTTTCACCCTCTCTATGAGTTATAGAACCTGGACTACCTTTCACCCTCCTGGTCAGGCAAAGAACCTTAAATCACTTTTATCTTGTCTAGTGCAGTGGAGGAGCTAAGTCCTTTGACATAAAAGAGATCTTCTTCTTCATAAAACTTTTCTCAAGACAAACATTAAATTTAATGGTACTAAGATACAAGCTTTCTAGGGCAACCAAGTGAATCAACTCAACACTCTCTTGAAACCCATAAGGTTCTTCTCCCTCTAAAACTCTACCCTTTTCTCTCTCCCTTTCGAGCCTCTCTCTTCAAGTTTTCTCCATAAGAATGAAGGCTCAATGCATGAAAAATACTCTACAAAGTCTTATAAGAATGCTTAAATAGAGGGCTCCATAAAACCCTAAAAATTTAATTCAGCTATTAAAGATTGTACAGTACGATGTGCAAAATTTGACCTGTTAGAACTGTATGATAACCAGTTAGTACAATACAAATAGTTTAAATTTCTTATTTTTAATGTATGATCATAACTATAAAACGTAGAAGGAATAGTTCAATTTACAGGTTAGTGTTGTACGATCATTAATACGAATGATAAATCCTATAGTATGATTAGTTCAACTGAAATGCAGTTCAACTAAAATTACTTTTTTTATAAAAATATAAAATTGTAATTAATTTCTATAGCATTAGATTGTATAATATTATCAATATTATATAATAAAATGCACATAAAAATTAAAATATTTTAAATCATTTTTTCTCTCATTGTGTGTGTGTGCATGGTCTCTATGCTTGCATACACCATTACAAGACTTGACTGAAGAAATTAAAAAAAAAATTATGGACTCATTTAACATAACTTATTCTACCCAATCTTGAGCCATTAATCTTCAAAGAATGGTGCTTCGTGTACATGAAATGTTAGTCAACACACACAAATATGCTCTATAAAATACTAGGAGAAATTAAGAGGAAATCAATAATATTTGTTATCATGAGCTTGAGTTTCAACACATACACAACTCAAGAATTATCAAGTCCTAGTTCTGGGTAAAGCATGATGTTATTTGAAAGAGTCTATATTTTTTATTTTATTTAAATTTTTTTTTCTTAATTCTAGCTATGTAAGGGTGTAAGATAAATTGGTGATCAAGCACATGCACTACGAAGTGAGAAAATTGAGCTAAATTTTTTTGAACTGATTATATTGTATGATTTAGATCATTATATATGACAAATTATACCAAAAAAAAATTAATTAGCTTAATGGCTAATTGATTTATTAATGCTTATGAACTAATCATATTCTATAATCTAATCAGATTGTATGATTTGTTTTCATCAGGAAATCCTACTCGCATGATTATTTAAGTAAGTATTTTAAAAAATCAAAATTTCAATTGATCATACTATACAATACTAGCCATATTATATGATATTTATAATCTTACTTAAATTAATACCTATAATTAGTCAATAAACTCAATGTTTAATAAATATGGTTAATCATACTATACAATATAGTTTGTGCTGTGTGACAAACAGAGATGAAATCCAATCATCCCGGATATCGTACTAGATGATACTTTAATTTTTGGAACTAATCATATAGTACAATTCTAATCGTATTGAACAAAACAATGATATTTGAATAAATTATATAGTATGATATAAATCATATTCAACTATCAACGTAGATAATTTTCATTTATCTTGGTGATCATCTGGTACAAAAAAAAGAAAAAAATTAAAGTAATCATATCGTATATATATTTGATCTTATTGTATGAAAAGTATGTATTTTTTTTTTTTGAGAAATGCTAAGTAGCAATAAAATAAAAAGGCAAAGAAAAGCCTAGATACAAGCTAATGAGGAATCAACCACCTTTTACTATCTTCCTTTACTAATTTCACAAAGGAAGAAGGAAGGTTATCCCCTAAAAACATGTCGTAATCAAAATCAAAAGATAAAGCTAAGTTAGCACAATGATCAACTAACTTATTACAATTTTGATTGACATAATTAAAGATGACATTATTAGTAAAAAAAGAAATACCTTCACTATCCAATGAGTTCTCCCTAATGATCTTCGGTTTACTATACAAATTTTGAAGATATTGGAGAACATTTTTATTGTCACCTTCCAAAATAGTGCCTTTAGTATCTTTCATCCATTCTTGATGAATTCCTTCCAAAGCTTTGAATGCCAAGAGCTCCATTTGTGCGCTGTCCCAATGCATCTTCTTTCTTCCAAAAGCAAAGATAAATCTTCCTTTATCATCTCTTACCACTCCACCAATCCCAGCCATATAGTTATTTTTAACAGCTGCATCAAGGTTAATCTTAAGCCACTCAGGTGGAGGAGGATGCCAATAATTTGAAAGCAGTCCAAGGGACTGATAAGCATCCCAGTGTTCTGAGTGGAAGATATCTTGTTTTACCGTACTAAGATAGCTTAAAACTAAAGAAGAAATCATCAACTTACTACTTCCAGTTTTACCATGCTTAACCTTGCATCTATTGTTCCAAACCATCCACACAATCAGAATATATATCCTAGCTGCCATGATCTCCTTATTAGTTAATCTTTTGATTCCGGAGATGAACTCATTCCAGTTATTGAAAAGTGGAATATGAAAGCCCCAACCTTGTAGAACTATACACACCTCCTTAAGTTTAGAACAATTCGAGGTGATATGATCTAGATCTTCAATCTCCTCAAAGGACAAACAATTCAGTGAATGTTTTCTTCTAAAAAGAAAAAATTCTGTAGAAATGTCATCAATACATAATCTCCACAGAAAAAGATCAACCCGAGCATTGATCTTTAATTTAAAAATCCAATAAAATGATTCATTTAAAGAACAATTTCTGGACTTATCTTCTGTAATCAAGGCAGAGAGTGTCTTACAGAAAAATTTTCTGTTCAGTTTCAAATGATCTGTTGGTGCATTGTTGAAAATCTGCACCTCTTGGATGATTTTCTGGAGCTCCATTCCGAAATACTGTCTCAGTTTAGCTTCATTCCATTTGCCATGTTCTATGAAGTAATCAAGAGCAGTAATATCTTCATCAATACAACCTACAAAAGTAGGCCATTTAAGAAGGCTTTTGTCTAGAATCCAAGTATCCTGTAAAACATTAATGTTGGAACCATTAACAATTTTCCATCTAATAGAATTTTTTAGAGCCTTCCATCCGCTTATGATGATTTTCCATGCATTGGATCCTCCTTTGACATCTTCCTTGTTCCACCACAATTCACCTTATTTTTTCAAGAAATTTCTATTTAACAATGTATTTGGTTTCTCCATGAGATTCCAAGCATACTTTGCTCTAAGAGATCCAATTCTTGAAGTGACTGATTGAAGACCCCATCCTCCACAATGTTTAGGAGTACATAATAATTCCCATGCAACAAAGTGTAAACCTTTGCTTCAATCCATTTTATTTCAAATAAAATCTCTACTAAGTTTTTCTAACTCATATAGTATTTTCATAAGAACAAGAGAGTTAGAAATCAAAAAAATTGGTAGATGAGCATGACAGATTTTACCAGGCATAACCTTCTAGCAAGAGAAATATGTCTGTTTCCCCATTCATTAATATGCTTCATTGTTTTGTCTAACAGCACCTGGAAATCACTCTTCCTTAAACGTTTCAGAGCAATTTTAATACCCAGATATTCCAATTCATCAATTGGTTTGAAGTTCAGCAACTTGGAAATCTGGTTCTTCCCTCTCCTCAACACCAAATTACCAAAAATCATTGATCATTTATGCTTGTATTTTGTCCCGTACACTTGCAGTATTGCTCAATAATGCATTTGATCTTCTTCACATTCTTCATTCTAGCATCCGAAGATAATAAAACATCATCTGCGTATAACAGATGTGAAATTTGTGTTGCATTAGAATAATTGCTTATTCCTAGAATTTTCCCCCTGCAGTAGGAAATATTAGAAAGCAGCTGAGAGCAAATGATGAATAAAAATGGAGAGAGTGGGCATCCTTGACGAAACCCACAATTTCCCTCAATCCATTTAGATCATGTCCCATTGATTAATATGGAATATCTGGGTAAGGTAATACCCTGCATAATACGCTCCAGAAATATTTCCGGAAATCCCAAGTCAATCAACATCTTCTTCAAGGTGAACCAACACATACTATCGTATGCTTGTTCCATATCCAATTTGATAGCTAAGTATCCATTGCAAGCTTTAGAAAACCTCAATTTATTAAAACTTCTTGAGCTAATAATAGATGATCAAAGATTGATCTATTCTTTACAAATGCCACTTGTTCTTCAGAGATGATCTTGGGAATAACTAAAACCAATCTATTTAAGATTATGTTTGATATAATCTTATATATAGAGTTACAAAAGCTGATTGGTCGATAGTATGCAGGATTTAATGGATTGGTGGACTTTGAAATGAGCACTACCAAAGTATCCTTCCATTCTTTACTCATTTTACTTGTGGAGAAAAATAATCTCACTGCTTACATACATCTCTACCAATAATATCCCAAAAGCTTTTGAAAAAGGAGTGAGTTAATCCATCACATCCAGGAGCTTTATTATTCCCTATCTTCATAACAGCCACCTTATTTTCATTAGCTGTTAGCTCCTTCTTCAACCAAGTTTTGTTATCATCATTCAAAACCTTCCATGGATTCGGCCAATTATCTAAAATACAATGTCTTTCCTTCTATTTCTCTTGAAAGAAATTAAGAAAAACATCTTCAACCTCCCTTGGATCTTCGGTGATTTGGCCTTCAAGATTCTTCACTTGAGAAATCCAATTGGCATTTCTTCTAGCATTGGCAAAGGCATGAAAGATTTTGGTATTTGAATCTCCTTCAACTACCCACTTAACTTTTGCTCTTTATTTCCACCAAGTGTTCAAGTAGTTGAGAATAGTATTGAACTCTTTCACTTTAGTTCTTAGAATCCATAATTTGTCATCATCCAGCCATCTCTTACTAGCTTCTTCTTCTTGGAGTAATAAAATTTCAGCCTTTAATCTAGTTTTTTCACTAGAAAAGTCTTTAAGTTTATTCTTACTCAAATAAAAGATCTCATTTAATGTTCTTTTGCACTTCTTGTTGAGTACTTCCATATAATCTCCCACAAAATTTTTCTTCCAGATTTAAGAAACTATGTGTTCCGTTGTTTTGAAGGATAACCAAACGTCTTCAAATCTCAATGATCTAGCCAATATTCTATTTTCCTCAAATAATTTCACTACAATGGGACAGTGGTCCAAAGCCACTCTTGCTAAGTGTCTTACCACTGCAATTTGTATCTTTTGAAGAGCCAATGAGTTTAACAAGCATTTGTCAAGGCGTTCAAGAATTCTTCCACTTCCTACATTATTATTGCACCAAGTATATCTTGGACCAACCGTCCCAATATCATGATAATCACAATCATTCATAAATTTAAGCATTTCTAAAGAACCTTGGGAGAAGATAAACTTCTTACCTCCTCTTTTTTCTTCTTGTGAAAGAATGCAATTATAATCCCCACCAATAACAGATGGAATCTTCCTTAGTGAATTCTCTTGGATGGAATCCCATAACGATCTTCTCTTGTGCACCTCCTTGCTCCCATACACTGTAGCAATCAACCAACTTCCTTTATTAAAGACTTTAAGATCTCCAATAACACATTGATCTATAGTCTTTAACACTGAGAATGAAGCAATATCATTTCTCCAGAGTATCAAAATACCACCAGATAGTCCTTCCGAAGGCTGAATAAAGAAATCCCAATTAGGTCCCGTAATCTTATCAAGCTCAGTTTTATCCATAGAGCTGATTTTAGTTTCCACTAAACCCACAAAGAAAACTTTATAGTCTTTTATGAACTCCTTCATATATAGAGAGGCTTCCTTCTTCTTAGCCCCACTACAATTCCAAAATGCTATGTTATCCATTAAAGTTTTATTGGGGAGTAGCCCCCAACCTTCTTCTTGCTTCCACGTACTCCTAGTCTTCCACGGGTTTTATTATTAATGGGACCTAAAGATCTTAATTCTTTTGCCAATTTGATCTTAGGCAATTCTTCAATCAACTCTTTATCTTTTTCCAACACCAAGTTGTCTGCTGTTGTTTTGACAGTCTTCAATCCACCTTCCAAATCCTGTATGTCATCATCAGCTCTCATCAAAGTGTTTGGTATAATAGAAACTTCATTATCAACATCAATAACACTTTGTAGAATTGAGAACTTATTTTCCTTAATCAGAGATAGGAGTCCTTCTACCTTCAAATTAAAATTTTTATCTGTCATCTTTTCAGGGTTTCTGCTAATAGAAACTACTAAAACTTGATAGGAACTACTTGAGTTTGCAAGTAATCCAATTAGACTTACTTGAGTTCGCAGGCAACCCTTCCCAAATGTGCTGTATCAGGCTCTTCCAAAGCCAAGTGATTATCCAGAACCGATTCAGAATTAAGTTCTGGCCTGCAATCCCCATCCACAACCATATTCAAATCAGGATTAGAAGATTGTTCTAGCAAGAATTCCCCTTCTTCTAAATTTTCAGCCTCAACACAGAAGTTTATCGAAGCTTCTTGATTCAAACTTCCACTTGATCTTTTAACTACCACCTTCTTAGCAGTGATCTTACCTGATACAGGAATCTCAGATTTTTTAACATATCTGAGTGTGTTAGCTTTAAGCTCCTTATTCCTTATTATATTATTCCTTCTTCTCTTATTGTTTACCATAATCCATGGACCATAAGAAGGTTCAATTGTACCTTCTTATTTGCTTCCTGTATTCTTTTCTCCACCACATTCTTCACCATCCTGAACCATTTGAGGATTATTAACTTTTTGTTCGCATTCCTTATTCACAAGACAAATTTTCCCACAACCAAAGCAAAAGTTTGAAACCTTCTCATATTCAACCTTTTGGAAGAACCTTCCAGCCATGCTAACCACCCAAACTTCTAATGGAAGAGGTTGTTCAAATTTAATTCTAACACAAACTCTTGCAAATTCTCTCCTTCCCCAATGGAACATGTTACCATCCAACATTAGAGGTTTTCCAATTCTTGAAGTAGTGCAAGCAACATTCTTCTCATCCCAACACTATAATGGTAAATGAGGCATTCTAATCCATATTGGAGAAGATAAGCCTTTAATAGATGCTGTATTAAAATCAGGAGTCCACTTCTTCATTCCTATAATATGTTCATTTATAAATAACGGGCCACCAGAATGGACTGCTTCCACCATTTCTTCCTATGAGAAAGAACATAAGAACCATCCAGTACCTAAAGTAGTAAAATGGAATTGTCCAAATTGAGTCCACTATTTCTTTATCCCCCAAGCCACCAAGTGAGAAGGTAAAACTTTCCCGAAAACTTTAATAACCAGTGAGTTTTCTGATTTTTCTAAAGTCTTTTTCTCTATATCTTCATGTAACCTTACTACAATTCCATCTTCAAAATAAACCACTTCTTCTTCATTAAAATTCAGCTTAATGTAAGGTTTATTGCTCCAAGGATTCACGTTACCCAAGCCAATTGTGCTATTCGGCATTCCATTTGACAGCTTATCTACAATGTTCTCCTTCCTCAGTTCAGGTTATGAATGAATTTTTTTGTTAAGCAAATTCTGGGTATTCTCATTTATCACGCTACGACATAATCCCGGGATTGCATTCGAATTTTCGAAATGATTAAAAAATATTTTCATTCTAGAAGTTGATGGAGTGTTATCAGAGAGCAAAATTGTAGATGAAAATTTTTTAGGAGTAACTGAATTCAAACTCTCATCGATTGCCTTACCGTTGCCTTCCACATGTTGAATTCTCTTAGGAGATATTTCAGAGACATCCTTAATCACCAACAGTCCATGAATCTTAAACAAAGGATTTTGAATTTTTTGAAACGAATTCAAAATCGTCATGCCATCCTCTGAAACAAATTTTTTTGAATTAACCACCACCATAGTCAGAGACGTCGAAGTTATCGACGTCGACTTTTGTTGATCATCAGATTCTGTCTTCATCTAATGAGCTTGCCGGCGACAATCCGCGGCCATCTCCCACCTTCGTCCCTGAGTTAAGGGAGCAGAAATCGGGAAACGAAAATTTGAATTTTTGAAATTTTCTCTCTCTAACGGTTGGTTTTCCCCACTTTATGTTCTCTAATCTCCTCTATGTATGATAAGTATGTAGGAAATCAAATAGTTTGTATTAACAACTATCTCAACATACTAGATGAAACCCTATTTTGAATTGATCATATTATACAAACCATAATCATATTATATGAATAGTGATAGTATATTGGAAAACTTAAGGTTTTTTTAACACTAGCACTTAAAAAACTCAGACTTATTTCTTGTAATAAATTTTGGCTATTGAAGGAACTCTTATTGAGAATTCTTGAGGGTGCTCTTGGGCATTTTTAGAGAGAAAATGAAGTTATACATGAGGGAGAAGGTGTGTGAGGGGTTTTTGAAACTTCGACAGCGATGTTAAGCCCTTATAATCTAGCCTAAGACTAACCAAGAGGGGGGGGGGGGGGGTGAATTGGTATTTTAAAAAATTCTTTAATAAAAAAAAACTCAAACCAAAGTTCACCACAAAGAAATAAAAGTACAAAAATTAAATGTGAATGTAGTAATAAAGAACATAGAGATCTATAGTGGTTCGGACAACTCGACCTACGTCTACTCCACAGAGGTGCCCTCCGAGTATTACACTAAACTCAGTGACTCTCTTTTTGCTCCCATAGCAAGGTGGAGAAGCTTGTACAAACCTCCATTTCACCAACCCTGATGAGGCAGAGAGCCAAACTCCCTTTGCTTCCTCCTGAAGCAGGCAGAGAACCTTAACTCCTTATGCTTCCTCCTGAAGTAGAGAGAACCTCAATTCCTTTTAGTTCCTCCTGAAGCAGGAAGAGAACCTCAACCCCTTTTGCTTCCTCCTAAAGCTAACAGAGAACCTTGATCAGTTGCTAAAATAGACCTCTCTAGAACCCCCAAGGAGCTAAGGATGATGATTAGAGAAGATGATGATGGATCCTTACTTAGAGAAACTTTTGTGAAACCCCTCACAAAATCCCCATCACAAGATCCTCTCTATCTCTCTCTCCCTTGCTCTTCCTCTCCTCTTAGCTCTCTCAGGTCAGAATAGTTGCAAAAGATGATCTCTTCGGTAGAATAAGAGGTTTTAAATAGAAGTGCTTCGAAATAGCTCTTAATTGCAACAAACTAACTTTATCGTCTAGGACAATATAAATATTGTCCTGTTTGATTAGTATTAATTTAGCTCAATCAGCCAGAACAATTTAGGATGATCATAAGGTTTTTTATTCATATCATCCAGGATAATAGTATATCAACCTACACAATTAGTACATGCTATTGAATATCATCCACAATATCACTTTGAATAGAAGCTGGCCGATGTTTGGTCATTCAAGAAAAACTAAGGTTTTTGAACTGATCATCCCGGTCGATCCTACAATCATTTAAGATAATACGATCGAGCAATAAAATTTTAATTTCTTTCCTTAATTACAAGATTAATTTAGGCATATTTGTATTGCATCTTCCAAGATGATGTCCTTGATGATATCCAAAAATAAAAGCTACCTAAATAGATCTGGCAATAAATTCTTTTTGATTTGAGCCTATCATCCCGGCCGATACAAATAGCATCCTGGATGATACACTTAATAAAAGCTTCCTTAAACAGGATGCCCTAATTAGGGTTTCTATTTTTAACTGGTCATCTAGGCCAATTTTTTGGATCATCCCAAACAATGTGAGCAAAAATAAAAAACTCTAAAAACATTCAGAAAATCTCCCACAAGTGTGTGTGTGTGTGCAAGGTTACTTAATATCACGACCCACAATATTACAATGGACTCAAGAAAATATAAAAGTTATAATTTCATACATTACAAACTGACTCAGTCCTAATCTACCCAATCTTGAGCTGGTTCAACTTGCAATTTGAGCTTGTGGACCTGAAATATTAGTAGGCAAGGCATTTATAGAGAAACAAAAGTGTTTGCTATCATCAAAATTTGATTCCCTGAAATTAGATTTATAACAATCTCCCCCTTTTTGATGATGGCAAACAATCAAACAATCACACCTAAATAAAATGAAAAACAACCTAAATAAAATGAAAAAATAACTCAAACACTACTCCCCCTTTTGACATCACAAAAAGGAAGAGGAAAAAACCAAAAAGATTAAGTAGGAACAAGAAGAACAAAAGCAAAGTTTTTTTTTAATCAAAGTATTAATATGACAATGTCTGCGTGTGATTGATTTTAAAGACTTATAAGACCAGTGAATAACCATCGTCAAAATTTGAAACCGGTAGAATATCTGATCCTTTTAACCCTAGCTCAGACTTCTCTCAATGCAAAATCATCTTTTAAAAATAAAAGACCTAACTCAGAAAAACTAATTAGATAAGAAAAAGAGATCCATTAAAAACTTGGTTTTAGAAAAATATCTTATAGAATAATTTAACAAAGTAATTTATCACAATTGCAAAATTCAAAATCAAGCATTTGAAAATATCAAGTGACATATGAATTCTTCTAAGTTTTAAAAGTTTGAAAGAGAAGAGAACTTGCTTTTGGTGGGCTCATTTTGTACATCTCATCAATTGAATAATGCACTTTGCGCATCTTTTGATTTTTGATACACTTTATGTATAATTCTTAATTTGGCGTCATTGTGCATTTTTTGATTTCGCATCATTCACCACTTTTTTTTTTTGAAAGCTAGATCCTTTTTCAAAACTCTTAAATACTCTTAGTTATGAGTATATATTCTAGATATTAGAGAAGAAATACTCACTCTTTAATATAAGGAAGAACAAACCACAAAATAAAATAAAAATTATATGATAAATGCAATGACAGGATGATGAGAAAACTTGATAGTAATATAAAGACTTTGAACATTATAAATATAAAATAGATTACTGTAGTAAGATATAAAAGATCTCAATCGCAAAGTCCAGTTGTTAATTTGATATAGACTATTATTTTAAAAAAAATTACACCACTAAAAAAGGTTAGAGGAAGAGAAACAATCAACGGTGTTTTCTCTCTTTAATAGATTAAGAGATATAAAATATTGACTATAAATTTTTAAAAAATAAAAGCATGGCATAAAATATCATTTCTACAGTGATAAAAAAATGATGTAATAAAAATAAAAAGAAAAAGAAACAAAAGCTAGTAAAAAGTAAAACAAACAAGGTGAAGTAATCAAAAGAAAAAAGAAAAAAAAGGAAAATTAAGAATTCAGTAAACATCAAGTTCATGTATTTATTTCAATCATACCCAATCTGATCCTCAAGATGTTGAAAGTGTCAAAAGCCAGGGGTTTAATAAAGATGTCAGTCAATTGATTCTCAGTTGTCACATGGTGTAACTCAATGTCTCTTTTGGTCGCATGGTCTCTAATGAAGTGATGCCTTCTGTCAATGTGTTTGGTCCTTTAATGTTGGATAGGATTCTTTGAGATGCAGATGGCACTATTGTTATCACAAAGGATTGAAATTATGCCTATAGGCAATCCTAAATCTAGAATTTGTTACTTGAACCAAAGGAATTGGGCCATATAACTTCTTAAGGTAATGTACTTAGCTTCAGCAGTGAAAAGTCTAACAGTGTTTTGTTTTCTACTAGACCAAGAGACTTAAGACTATCCTATAAATTGGTAAGTTCCATAAGTGCTCTTTCTATCCACCCTACATCCTGCAAATTCAAAATCAGAATATCCAATAATCTCAAAGGAAGTGTTGTGCCTAGGATACTAGATTCCTATACTTTAGGTCCCCAAAAGATATCTAAGAATTCTCTTAACTACAGTCAGCTGTGATTCCTTAGGATCAGCTTAAAATCTAGCATAGAGATAAACACTAAATATTATATCAGGTCGCCTAGCAGTTTTTTTTTGAGGGAAAAATGCATAAAATTGCATTAATAAAGAAAAGAAGAACAAACTAACGACTCTCTATAATATATTCCTCCTTTAACATTGACATAAAAAGAGGAGGAACCTTATTCTTAAAGACATTTTCCAAAATAAAAAAACTCATAATCCCATAGTTAGCACATAAATCTGCTTATTACACCTTCTATCAAAGAAATTATAAATAATTTTATCAAACACTTCAAATAAATTAATATTTTCATACCTTGAAGTTCTATATTGTTTTGTCTTTAACAAGAACTTCATAACATTAGCATTGTCTCCTTCAATTATAATTTCCTTATACTTGAACATCCAATCTTTGATCACCTCCTTGATTGATTGAGTGGCAAGAAGCTTCAAAGTAGACATATCCCAGTGAACATACGCTTTACCAAAAGCAAAGAGGAATCTACCTTTGTGATCACGAAATACCCCTCCAATTCCAGCTTTATAAGAAGGTAATAAGGTTGCATCAACATTTACCATTAGCCAATCGAGTGGAGACAGATACCAATGTATATTGGACAGCCTTGATGATTGATTAACATCCTATATACCCGAGAATTTACTAGTTCCTTGAGCAGTAAATGTGGAAAAGCTTACTGCATTCGCACCAATAATCAATGAGCTATCTTCTCTCCCATTATGATTAAACTTGTTCCTTGACTTCCAAGTAAAAAACACCACATTACAGTATAAATTGATCATGAAAGAACTTTATTTAGACATCCAATTATAGCACTCCATCAAGGATTCAAATATTGTAATTGTAAAACCCCACAAACCAATTTGATGTATAACTTCCTTAAGCTTTATACATCTAGCAGCAAGATGATCTTTGTCATCTGATTCTAAACAGCTTCTCGGGCATTGACTACACCTTTGCAATCTTCTATATTCAAGAAATTTGTTAGTAAGAAGAGCATCATTAAAAATCCTCCACCATAAAGTCTCTACTCTTGGGTTCAATTTACTTTTTTTAATCCAGCTCCAAAACTGCTTATGCTCGGTATGATTAACCAAAATATCAAGGATCATTGAAGAAATTGATTTTCTATTTAACTAATGCATCAACTCCATCTTGCCTTCTACTATTTCAAAGTTAATCTTAATTTGAGATGCTAAGTTAACAAGATCATTTCCCATATGATTGCTAATAGCTTCCACATTCCATCTTCCATCACTAATGTAATTTGAAACCGAAAAACTGCTTCCATCATTCGGAATAACAAAAGTTGGCCATTTTCTTATACTCTTATCCAAAATCCATGTATCTTTAAATACATAAATATCTATACCATTGGCAACATTCCATCTAACTATGGCCCTTAGATATTTACCTCCATCTGCAATGATCTTCCAAGCAGAAGAACCCGTCCTCCTCATAGCTCCATCTTCTAGAACATTCCTATATTTTGGGTAGAAAGCTTTATGCAGCAAGGAATCCGTATTTACCATGTATCTCCAAGCTAGTTTAGCTCTCAAAGGTCCTACTATACTTGAACAAGAGTGAAGTCCTCTTCCTCCCCAAATCAGTGGTAAGCACATGACATTCCAATTGACATAATGGATACCATGTCTACCATTAGATTTGTTCCAAATAAAATTTCTGCATATCTTGTCTACTTCATCAAGCACACTCTTAGGCACCATATAATTGGTAAAATGAAAGATGGTGAAGGATAAAACCATTATTTTTGTCAACAAAATCTTTCCTGCCAATGAAATCAGTCTTCCTCCCTAAAGATTTGTCATCTTCAATGCCTAGTCAATAATAAACTGAAAATCTTCTTTAACTAGTCTTCTTTTGGCTAACTTATTACCAAGATAAGTCAATTCCTTTGATGTCTTAAACCCAATGCTCTGAGCAATTAACTTCTTCTTTCTTCTACTAACCTTCTTTCCAAAAATCATACAAGATTTGTTGAAATTAATTCTTAAACTTGACCATCCACAAAAGCACTTCAAAACAGATTTTACTTCCTTTACTACCTTCACTTTTGTTTACGAGAAGATGATCACATCATCTACATACAAAAAATGGGATATTCTAGGACCTTTAGAGCACAACCAAACTCCAATAGTGTCCTCTCTTTGTTTCAATGCATTAGATAGCAATTGAGCACAACGAATAAATATAAATGGAGACAAGGGATATCTTTGTCTAAAGACGCTCTTCCCCTCTAATCAATTAGACAAATTGCCATTGATTAAAATAGAGAATTTCGAGTCTTGAACACATCTTAAAATTAGACTAGAGAATTTAGAAGGAAACCCAAAATACTACAAGGCTTTCCTCAAGGTAGGCCATCTCATCAAATTATAAGCCTGCTCCATGTCTATTTTAAAGGAAACCAACCCTTTTGAAGATTGAGAATACCAGAGTTTGTGCATAACCTCTTGAGCAATTAGCACATGATCTAAAAGAGATCTACCTCTCAAGAACGCCGCTTGTTCTTCAAAGATAAGTTTAGGGATGATAGATGACATCCTATTCAAAATAAATTTTGTTGCCACTTTATAAATAGTATTACATAAGCTTATCGGTCTAAAGTTAGAAGGGACCAAAGGGTAACTAACTTTGGGAATAAGCACAATAATAGTTTCCTTCCAATTTGAATCCATAATCGAAGACTCCAAAAAAGCATTGATAGCATTCCATAAATATAACTTAATTATCTCCCAATAATCTTTAAAAAAAGAGAAGATAATACCATCATTACCTGAAGATATATTGTTTCCACTGAGCTTGATTACTTCCTCCAATTCCTCCATAGTGAAAGCTTTACTCTGAAATTCTCTATCTCCATCATCAAGAGAACTCAACGGTCAAGGCCAACCTTCAAGCTTGCATTCTCTACTCGTTCATTTCTCTTTGAAGTAACTAATAATCACATTCTCTATATGAAGCTGATCCTCCAGAATATCCCAATTTTTATTTTTAATTTTTGTTATATAATTTGAATTTCTTCTTGCCGATGCAAGAGATTGAAAAAACTTTTAATTCCGGTCTCCCTTCATCATCCACTTTACCTTTGCTCTTTGTCTCCACCATGTCTCCAATCTAGCAAGAGTAGAGTTTAGCTCCTCCACCTTCACTTTGAGCAACTAGCATTCATCTTCTGAGAGAATTCCTTCATTAGCCTCTTTCATTTGTAGATCCTCTATTTGTTTCAATAACTCACCTTTCATAGATATTAAGCTTCTCATTTTTCATTTTTTCTGAGAATAATGCTATTGCCTTAAAATCTAAGAGAAAACAAAGTACAACTAACTCAAAAAGAACCTAAAGCATCACATTCCTCCTTCAAGCAATACAAGAATGAAGGAGGAATCTTAACATCAAAAAGATTAAACCAAATAAAGGAATTATACACTCCCAAATTAGCACAAATATCTACTAATTTGTTACATTCTCTACTACAAAATGAAAACAAAACTTGGTTGAAATTTTGTAAGAAAACCAAGTTATCATCTAATCTTCCTTTATTCTTCCATTTCTTCAAAATCTTTTGGAGAACTTTAATAATATTGAAGTTATCACCTTCAATCATCACACCTTGATATTCGTACATCCAATGTTGTAGAATGTTCTTTAGGCAATAAACAGCCATTAACTCCACTTGAGAGATATCCCAATGCACATATTCAGCTCCAAATGCTAACGAAAATCGACCCTTATCATCCCTAACCATGCCTCCAATCCCAGCCATGTTGTTACTTTTTAGTGCAGCATCTACCTTAATCTTTATCCACCCGAGTGGAGGAGGATGCCAAGAATAAGATAGCTCGCGCTGGTTGACATCCCAGTTGTCCAAGGAAAGATTGATAAAGTTGCTCACCGTAGTCAAAGAAATAGAGTTTGTTGCTACAGTAATATCTGAGTCTTCCACTCCTTCATGTACCAGCTTACATCTACTTTTCCAAACTAGGAAAATAGTTGTACAGTAAAGATTAGCTAGAAATGATTTGTGACTTGCATACATCTTTAGCTCATACAAGCAAGTTTTGAAATTTTTGAATAATCGAATATGAAAGCCCCATTCGTTCAGCAGCCTTATAATCTTCTGTATTTTAACACGGCTCCCCGCTATATGCCAACAGTCTTCTTCTACGTGACATCCTCTCGGGCAAGCTGCATCTCCACGTAATTTTCTTTTCACCAGAAAAGCGTTCGAAGGAATCACTTCATTATAAAGCCTCCACCGAAAGAGTTTAACTCTCGGTCTCAATTTTAATTTCTTCATCCATGTCCAATGGTTAATCTCTGTATTCCATTCCAACAGGGCTTCAAAAGACAATGCTGCAATAGATTTCCTTGAATTCTTTATTTTCAGTTCCAATTGATCACTGTTGCTGTCAGTTACAATCAGAATTTGGCAGATAAGTTCCACCAGTTGTTCTCCAAAGAATACCTATAATTGATTCCTATTCCACCCTCCATCAAAAATACAATTACATAAATTGTAATTGGAAGGCTCTATATTATTTACAAATGTAGGCCATTTAGAGAAATTTCTGTCAAGGACCCAAGAGTCAAGCATCTAGTTAATGGAATTTCCATTAGAGATATTCCATCTCACAATGTTCCTAAGAAAGAAAGCCCCTGTGGTAATAATCTTCCAAGTAGTAGAGCAAGTAGTCTTCACCGGAACATTCCAAATATCCTTTCCATATTTGATTCTAAGTATCCTATAGAGCAACGAGTCATTCTTCATGAAGGAATCCCAAGCGAATTTTTCTCGAAGAGGTCCAACTTTTAAAACCACAGAAAACAGCCCATGACCTCCTTCATCTTTAGGCTTGCAAAGCAGCTCCCAAGAAGCATAGTGCATCCTAGTACTACTATTTTTTTATTCCACAAGAATCCTCTACACATCTTGTCAAATTCTTTAAGAATACTCAAAGGAACCAAGGTAAGAGAGGATAAGAACATCGGAAGAGCTAGAAAAGAAGATTTAACCAGAATAAATTTTCCCTCCAATGTAATACAATGCTTCCCCCAAGTGTTCAGTTTATTGGCAGCGGATTCCATCAAGTTTTGAAAATCAGAAGCAACTAATCTCCTCAAGGTTAGCTTCACACCAAGATATGTTATCTCATTAACAACTTTGTATTTGAGAATTCTTCCAACTTTCTTTTTAATTCCAATCCTGGTGTGTTTACAAAATATTAACATAGATTTGGAATGGTTAACTCTTTTTCCTGACCACTTGCAATATAAGGAAATAATGCTCTTCAGATCCTTAATCTTCTTAACATTGGCCTTCGAGAATAGTAAAACATCATCGGCATAAAGCAAGTGTGAGATCTTGGGTGCATTAGGAGTAATAGAAATACCAAAATAATTCTTCTTCTGGTTTATAGCATCCTACAAAATTTGGGAACAAAGGATAAATAAATAGGGAGATAAGGGACAACCTTGTCTAAAACCACATTTGCCAATGATCCACTCTAATTTTTTCCCATTAACCAAAATGCAATATTTTGGATCACAAATGCATTGCATTAAAAGATCCCTAAATTTGTTAGGAAAATTAAAATGAATAAGCACTTGCCTTAGAGTTTGCCACCCCATGCTATCATAAGCTTGCTCCATGTCCAACTTGATAGCCAATAGTCCTTTCTTAGCTTTAGAATACCAGAATTTGTTGAAGACTTCCTGAGCCAGAAGAACATGTTCAAACAAAGATCTGCCTCTGATAAAAGCAGCTTGTTCTGTAGAAATGATCTTGTGAATAGCGCTCTCCATTCTATTTAATAACATCTTTGCAACAACTTTATAAATAGTCATGCAAAGGCTAATTGGCCTAAAATTAGAAGCCAATTGAGGATCTTTGATTTTAGGGATTAAGACAATCAATGTTTCCTTCCACGAATTGTGCATAATCCCAGAAGAAAGAAACCGAGTAACTGCTTGACAAACACCCTTCTTTATAATTTTCCAAAAGTCTTTGACAAAGCAGAAGGTGATCCCATCCAAACCTGGTGAGATGTTTGAACTGGCCTTGTCCACCACCTCCTGCAATTCTTCCATAGTAAAATCTGCTTCCAGTTTGTTGCGGTCATCTTCACCCATGGTACTAAAAGGATTCGGCCAGCCTTCCATTAAGCATTCCCTATACTTCCATTTTTGAGTAAAAAATTCTTGGAAAGTTTTCTGGATTTTAGCCAAGCCTTTAGTAGTCGAACCTTCATTAGTTTTGATATGACTAATCCAATTCTGATTTCTTCTAGAGTTAGCAAATGCATGAAAAAAGGAAGAATTGGTGTCACAATGTTCCATCCACCTAGCTTTAGCGCATTGCCTCCACCAAGAATTTAGCCGAGCCAATGTAATATTGAGTTCATTGACTTTGAGTCTAAGAATATGCAGTTTTTCTATATATAGACCTCTTTCAGCTTCCTCTACTTAGATTTCCAAAATCTCCTCCTTCAACTTATCCCTTACTAAGTTC
Source organism: Dendrobium nobile (assembly GCA_022539455.1). NCBI lineage: Eukaryota > Viridiplantae > Streptophyta > Magnoliopsida > Asparagales > Orchidaceae > Dendrobium > Dendrobium nobile. Next base: position 48,696,009 of record CM039735.1, on the reverse strand, counting down.
AGATTTTGAAACTTAGCTCTACTCCAAAAGAAAAGAGTTCTAAGAACTCTTTTAAATTTCAAGTTGAGAGAAGTGACCGGTTCCATACCACTGTCCTTTTTCCATACTTTCTTCACCAAGGCAGCAGCCCCATGGTAGGAAGCCCACACATATTCATAACGAATCCCTCTACTATAAGTCTCCATGGGTTTAAAGATTTCTAAAAGAATAGGACAATGATCCGAGGCTATCCTTGAGAGGTGTTTTACTTGAGCAAGATGAATAGAATTCAATGTAGTAGTATTAATAAGAAACCTATCCAATTTCTCTAAAATTCGAGCTCCTCCAGTTTTATTATTGCACCAAGTGAATTTGGGACCCATAGACTTCACCTCATGTAGATCATTATGAATCATGAAATTCTTCATATCCATCGAACCTTGAGACATGATGAATTTTTTCCCCCTCTTTTTTCATACTGAGAAATTACAAAGTTAAAGTCTCCACAAACTATCATATGACAGTCAATAGAACAATGTCTCTCCAAGCATTCCCATAATCCTTTTCTTATTACAACTTTAGGATTTGAATAGACCGATGCCACCTTCCAACAACCCTTACTAAGTATTGTTAAATTTCCAATAATCACTTGTGAGGAATGTTCAATCACCGAATAATCAGCTACATCCTTTCTCCATAAAACCATCAATCCTTTAGAGAGACCTTCAGACGGAACCGCAAAGGAGTCCTAATTCTTCCCCAACAAATTTAAAATATGAGAGTTATCCACCGAACTCAACTTTGTTTCCAGCAAGCCTACAAAATAAGCATTGTTGTCTATTACCAACTCCTTGAGATATAGAGCGGCCTCCACTTTCTTGCCCCCTCTACAATTCCAAGAAGCCAAGGAAGTCATTATTTAAGAATGAGGGTGGCACCCCCAATCTTTTTAGATTTTCCTCCTTCCAACTTCCTATTTTGAACAATAATGTTTGAAGAACCAAGTGATTTAAGTTCTTTCAGAAGCTTTATCTTTTTTTTTCCAGAGGATTCCATTGAAGGTTCCTTCTTTGATTCCTATTTCATCACTGGTTTCTCACAAGCTGGAAGGTCCATGTAACCAATGCTGCCCAACTCCTTGCCGACAATTTCCCCTTCCTCAGGAACTTCTTCCTCCCATTTGGCCTCTACTCCTGAATTATCTTTCTCAGCAACCTCACCTTCCACAATCTGTAAGCTCTCAAAAATAGTATAGGGAATACTTGAGTTCACAAGCAATCCATCAGGACCTGCTTGAGTTCGCAAGCAACCCACCTCAGCAAGTTTTCCTGCTGAAAATTGGCTACCATACGTGGTAACATCAGCATCTACAATATTGCATCTAGAAAAAACCACCTTATTATTACAATCAAGCTCCAACATGGCCGTCCCTTGACCTGTTTTATTATTCACTTCCAACCCTCGTTTATTGTAAACCATTTTTATAGAAGCATCCACCATGTTTCTAGCAGCCAAATTATTATCATCATCAGATTTCTGGATTTCTTTCTTTCCTGGAAAAACATTTTCTTTATCTGGGATGACCAGCTTCTGAACTGGCAGATAAATCTTTTCAAGAGATCTTTTATTCTTCACACCATTCATTTTAGGATTGTCATCAAATACTCTTCGTTGGTTGAACCCTCTAACTTTCTTACGGTTAACCATAACCCAAGGACCATAAGAAGTGAATCCAACACCTTAGCCTCCTTATCAAAACCATCTCCCACCCCACCTATATTGCTGTCCTCCTTCTTCTTCAAATGAACATTATTATTCTTATTACAAACCTCTTCCTCATGACCAATCCTCCCACAATGGAAACAAAAGGATGAAATTTTTTCATATTCAACTCTTTGAAAAAATCTCCCCGAAATACTATCAACCCAAACTCCTAACGGAAGCCTTTAGTCAAACTTCACCCTTACACAAATTCTAACAAATTCTCTTCTCCCCCATTGGAATAAATTACCATCCAACATAAGAGGAGTGCCAATCCTAGATGCAATAATAGCAATATTTCGTTCATCCCAGCAATGAAGAGGAAGCTGAGGCATCCTGATCCAAATTGGCAAAGTTAAGCCCTTCATAGAAGACGTTGTAAAATCTGGATTCTATTTTTCCATGCCTATTATGTGATTATTGACAAACTAGGGTCCCCCTGAAAGCACTGCCTCCATCGACTCATAATCATTGAATGAGCACAAAACCAGCCTTCACCGAGTGTAGTAAATTGGAATTTACCAAGCTTATTCCACTGTCTTCTTACTTCCCACACAACCAAGTGTGAAGGCATCTCCTTGCCAAAAACTTTAATTACTAATGACTTCAGCAACCTGTTGGCATTAATATTTTCAGAATCTACACATAACTTCACTGCCTTACCATCATCAGACATGACAACATATTCTTCCTTAAAGTTTAACTTGATGTAAGGTTTAGTAATTCCATTATTAATTTTTAGCTCATGAGACGTCTTTTTAGGCAAAACAACAATAACCTTGTCCGCAAATGATACTTCCTTATCAACCAGAGCAGTTTTAAAACTAGAGGGATTAACCTCTTCTCTACCAAGATATACAGGACTAGCTTGGCAATCCCCTAAATCTGCTGAAACGCATTTCCTAACTTCCAACAAATCCAAACTGGATTTCATTGGATTACTCCATACTACAGGGACAACTTTGCTGAGATGCGTAGCAGTGTTCCTCTCTGATGCACCAGGTGACTTATTAGGGAAATGAATTTCTTTGCTCACCAAATTTAGGGAATTTGCATTTATCTTGCTGCCAGGGACAGAGATTGCACTTGAATTCCCAAAATGATTCACAAAAATTTTCATTTCTGAGGAGGAAGCCCCTGGATCAGGAGAGAACTTTTGAAAACCTGATTGGTCATCAATTTTACAGCTAACTGTCGAATCCACCTTCTTTCCCTTACCTTCCACCAAAGAAATTTTAACTTGTTGCTTGGCATTCCTTTCTGAAATGACCAGCTCACCTCTTGCCCTTCGATGACGATTGATTTCTTCTTGACATCCCACAGCTGCTTGAAGAAGCCGGAGATCAAAAGACTCCGATGATGATCGATTTCTCATTTTTCCTTTGCTCTAATAAAATAAATCTTTTAAGGTCTTCTTCATTTTTGTATTCAGGATATTAGCTAAGCTTCCTTCACATTTTCTTACACAAATGCCTCTATCCACTACAGCTGAAGCCTTGTTAGAGGCCCATATCTCTTCAAACCTCAAAACCTTATTTGTAGAATGCTGAATCATGAGATTTAGAAGGATCGGACAATGGTCTAAAGCCACTCGAGCCATGTTCCTTACCACAAAACAATATGATTTGTTCAATGCAGTCGAATTCAAGAAGATCTATCAAGCCTTTCAAGTATCCGTTCCACTCCTATTTGATTGTTACACCAAGTAAATCTTGGTCCCACATACCCAATTTCATGAAAAATCATTGCAACATAAAAAATTCTTCATTTCTTTTGGTCCAAGGGAAAATTTAATCTTTTCCCTCCTCTCTTATCTTCCTTCTCCTATAACCATAGGAAAATCCTCAGAGGAATAATTTCCCAAGCTATCCCAAAGACTTCTCGTTCTATAAACATCCTTGTTACCATAAATTGTAGCAATCCTCCACTTGTATTTATCTGGAACCTCCAAATCTCTAATAATAAACTGAGAAGTGGCTTCCAACAGTTGAAACCAAGCAATACTTGATTTCCAGATCACAAGAATACATCCTGACAAACCTTCTAAAGAAACTTGAACGAAATCCCATTCAGACCCAATAAGATGATCTACATCCTTCCTATCAAAATTGGAAATTTTTGTTTCCAATAATCCAATGAAAAAACCCCATAATCCTTAACCACCTCCTTTAAGTATAGAGAAGCCCTCCTCTTTCTAGCTCCTCTATAGTTCATTTAATAGGATGGGATAAAGTCCCCACCTTATCTTTACATTCAGTTTCAGCTCTCCTACTCCTTGGAACCAAGTTAATAGGTCCCAATCCTTTCAATTGTTTGGAACCTCTCCTCTTAACATAAGAGGAACTACCTTCCTTCAAATCATTACCTTCCTTCATTCCCTGAATATTGGTCTTTGAAAAAGTATCTTCAGCTTTGTTTAACCCAACCATATCATCAACCAAATTTGCATTTTCTTCTTCAGATAAAATAATCTCACATTCTTCAATCAAACCATCTAATATACTGAATTTATTTTCATATGCAATAATAGATGAATTAGAGGCCATACCATTAGCTTTAGTGATCACTGTTGCTGGAATTTCCGAATTCTCTTGGATAGAAATCTTCTCAGTATCAATACCTCCATCAAATTTATCAACCTGCACATAAGCTTCCTTCAGCAATGATTCTTTCTCTGCATTACCATGGCTTTGTCTAGGATTATCTGCATCTCTTCCAGAATTTTTGTTCACCTATTGCTCCTTGACCCCTGGGATAATATTCTTAAAAATAGTTTTTCTATATCTTTTCTTTCCATAACTAACTTGCAACCAAGGACCATAGCCTTCTTTTGCAACATTTGGAATTACCCCAACTAAATTGATCTTCATCCCAGAATTCCCATCCTCCACTTGCTTAGATGGGTTTTCAACATCATTAGGAAGTATATTTTCCTGCAAACCATTCTCTAAACAATCAATCTTGAAATGTCTAATTTTGCCACAAGAAAAACAAAAATTTGGCAATCTTTCATATTCTATTTTTTGAAAGAATTTTCCATTGCTTCCTTCCTTCCATACTCCAAGAGGTAATTGAGTATCAAAATTGATACAATCACACACCCTTCCAAACACCCTTCTCCCCCATTGGAATATGTTTCCATCAATCATGTAGGCTAACCAAGAGGGGAGTGAATTGGTATTTTTAAAAATTCTTTAACAAAATAAAAAAACTCAAACCAAAGTTCACCACGAAGAAATCAAAGTCTGAAAATAAAATGCGGAAGTAGTAATAAAGAACGTAGAAATTTATAGTGGTTCGGTCAATTCGACCTTCGTCCACTCCCCGGAGGTGCCCTTGGAGTATTATACTAAATTTAGTAACTCTGCTTTTGCTCCCATAGTAAGGCAGAGAAGCCTATACAAACCTCCTTTTCACCAACCCCGGTAAGGCAAAGTACCCAACACCTTTTGCTTCCTCCTAAAGTAGGCAGAGAACCTCAACTCCTTTTGCTTCCTCTTGAAGCAAGAAGTGAAACTCAACTCCTTTTGCTTCCACCTGAAGCAGGCAGAGAACATCAACTTCTTTTGCTTCCTATTGAAGCAAGAAGAGAATCTTGATTAGATGCTGAAGTAGACCACTCTAGAACCCCCAAGGAACTAAGGATGATGACTGGAGAAGATGATGATGGATCCCTGCTTGGAGAAACCTTTATAAAACCCCTCACAAATTGCCCCTCATAAAATCCTCTCTCTCTCTCTCTCTCTCTCTCTCTCTCTCTCTCTCTCTCCCTCTCCTCTTTGCTTTCTCAGGACATAACAACATCAAAATGTGATCTCTTGGGAAGAACAAGGGGGCTTAAATATATAAGCTTTGGAATAGATCTTAATTGTAACAAATCGAATTTATCATTCAGGATGATATATATAACATCCTGTACGATCAGTATAAATTTAACTCAATCAACAGGATGATTTAGGATGATCTAAAGGTTTTTTATTCATAACATCGAAGATGATATTTTATCATCTTGTATGATTAGTACAAGTTATTGAATATCATGCAGAACATCGCACTGAATAGAAGTTGACCTATGTTTGATCATCCAAGAACAACTAAGGTTTTTGAACTGATCATTCCGATATATCCTGTGATTAACTAAGATGATATGATTGAGAAATCAAACCTTAATTGCTTTCCATAATTACCAGATTAATTTAGACATAATTGCATTGCATCGTCCAGGATGATGTCCTAGATGATATCCAAAAATAAAAGCTGTTGAGTTTAGTAAATAGGTTGTTAAACCTAAGTTAATGTCCCAAGGCTACCAAGAGGGGGGGTGAATTGGTTGTTTAAAAATTTTAAACCCTCTTTAAAATTTATGTTGAACCGAAATGAAAATTTACTTTTAAGTTTTTGTAGAAAACATTTTTCAACCATAGAGTTTTTAAAATCAAAAATAAAATGCGGAAAAGTAAAAACAATAAAGTAAATCACACCAGATTTATAGTGGTTCGGTTTAAACCAGACCTATATCCACTCCCTAGAGGCACCCTCTGAGTATTGCACTAATACCAATAGTGACTCTCCTTTTGCACCCACAGCATGGCAAAGAAGCCTTTACAAATCCCTCTTTTCACCACAACCCGGTGCGGCAGAGAACCGTCCGTCCTTTTACACAATCCCCAGTGTTGGCAGAGAACCCTTCTTCCTTTCACACTCTCCTAGTGTGGGCAGAGAACCCTTCGTCCTTTGACACTCTCCTAGTGTGGGCAGAGAACTCTTCGGCTATTCACACTCTCCAAGTGTAGGAAGCGAACCCTTTGGCTGTTCACACTCTCCAAGTGTCGGCAGCGAACCGGATCTCCTTGACAGATCTTCTCACAAGAATCTAGAAGGAAGAAGGAAAAGAGTGAAGTAATCCCAATTCACAAGTAGAGACTCTTACCTTTGAAATCCAAGTGAAGCCTTCTCGCTCCAATGGTAGGAATCCTCCTTTGAATGCTCTCTCCCACTCTCTCCTTGGCTATTATCTTAAGAGGCTTGAAGATCAAATGACAAAAAGATTGGGTGGCATTCTAATTTGGACTATTTATATAAAAGACAAGAAAAACCGCCCAAACACTGCAAGTATTCAAATCTGTACGTAGTGGATCGTCCCGTACGATCGTGGATCGTCCCGTACGATCGTGGATCGTTTCGTACGATCGTGGATCGTCCTGGATGATTTTACTTAAACGATTTGAAACAACCCCATTTGTATATGTGTATGAAATATCTTCATACAGCTGATCGTCCCGTATGAACTAGGTTCGTCCGGTACGAACGGTTATTACAAGGTCGGTTCTAGAAATTGCTGAAAACCATTCTAAGTCGGTTAATCATTTGGATGAAAATTTATTCGTCTGGACGAAAATTTTACAGAGGACCGATCGTCCTGGACGATTATTTATTTCGTCTGGACGAAAATTTTCCAGAGGACCAATCGCCATGGATGATAATTTAATTTCGTATGGATGAAAATTTTCCAGAGACTAGATCGTCCTGGACGATTATTAATTTCGTCTGTACGAAAATTTTCCAGAGGACCAATCGCCATTGACGATAATTTAATTTCGTCTGGATGAAAATTTTACAGTGAACCAATCGTCCTGGACGATAATTAATTTTGTCCTGGACGAATAGGACTTAGAAAAAATTTTCGAGCAAGTTCCTATTCGTTCCATGTGCTCAATAGGAGATAACTGTCTGATCGTCCAGTACGAACTTATATCGTCCCGTACGATCAGTATAAACTTTATATGATCTCCTTATGTGTGTGTATGTTTTTATTCACTCAAATTACAATCACTCCCTTTCAATTTGATTTTTAAGAAAAGTGCAAGCTTCAAATTGTATAAAGTATCTCATGCTAAATTTGATTTGAAGTCTTCGTAGTCTGGAGTTCATTTTTCCTGAAATGTTAGTACACACAAGAGCAAATACAAATCTTCTAAAATTGTTAGGAGATAACTACACATTTGAACAATAATGTTTGGAATCATCAAAACTACATAAGTTGAAAAAATGTAAAGCATTCAAATAGCAACTATTCTAACAATCTCCCCCTTTTTGATGATGGCAAAACAATTATTATTTGTATGGTTTCAATTTAAACAAATCTTCTATCTCCTAAACTCCCCCTGAATTGATGAATACATGAAAATAAGGAGGCATTTTGAAGCAAAGAATAATATTTTTGTTTTTCAAAAAAATTTTAACACAAACAATCAAAAAGTTACAAACAATCACAAAGTTACAAATAATCACAAAGTCAAACAATCACAAAGTCAAACACACAAAAACAAAATGCAAACAGAATAATCAAAATAAAACAAATCATACAAACACAATAATTTCTCCCCCTTTTTGACAACAACAAAAAGTGAAGAAGAAATAGACGAGAAATGTAAGTAATTATATGAAATTCATTTGAAAATTTAATCTAAATGGTGATTAGTATAAGGTATGCAATCTAAAACTAATGACATTAGGTAAATCATAGAAATTCATAGAATTTAAGAAGTAATATAACATTGTAAGTAAGAAGAATTTATCAAAAACATGATTCAATTTAGACATTTGAATATAGAAAATCATTACAAGAGAGATGTATAAAAATTCTATATTTCAAAGTTCAATAGAATATAAATGAACATAAGATCAATTTGAATTAAGAGATTGAAAGAATTTGGAAAGAAGAGAATTACCACATGTGGCGCTTTGCGCATCTTTTTCAAAATTTTTGGGCACATTTTTGTGCATCTTTTGATATTGGCTAATTTTGTGCCTCTTTTTCATATTTGCAAACCTTTGCGCATTCCTTTTGATTTTTATACTTTTCGTACAATTTTCAAGAGTAATTGAGACCAATTCTTTTCAAAATCAATAATCTAAAATTTCAAATATTTCTAAGTGCATAAATATTACTTGAGCAAAGAAATACAAAATAAGAAAACATCTAAATTGCAATAATAATATTAACTTTTATGTAGTCTAATTACAACAAGTTCTAAACAACTTTTAAATTTAGAAAGACTAGATTTTCTAATGTAAATAATCTCAAATTACAATCTAATTTAAGCACTATTAAGATTAAATGATACTAATGAAATTCATAAAAATTAACCACATTTCAAAAACAAATCAAATTTGATTCAAGTACAACATGCATTGATATTAATGAAAGGATTACATATTCATTTCATAATATCAAAAACAACTAAGAAAATACATTGAACTTTTTAAATAAAGACAAACATAAAAACAAACATTGAAAATAAAAACTAACACAACAAAATATTTAAAACACTGAAAACAAAGACAAATCATAGACTCTAAAATAAACTCATTCAAAACACCAAAAAACAATCACAAAAATCAAAACAAAAATCAAAGACAAATAACTAAGAAAACATAAATATCAATGTTGCAAAAATATTTTTATTTAAGCATTCAAATCAATAACACCAAGCCTTGTTCTTAATGTACTGAAGGTATCAAAGGCTAAAGGTTTTGTAAAAATATCTGCAAGTTGATTTTCAGTTGCAACATGTGTGAGTTCAATTTCTCCCTTGGATACATGATCCCTTATGAAATGATGCCTTATATCAATGTGTTTGGTTCTTGAATGTTGAATAGGATTTTTGGAAATGCAAATAGCACTAGTATTATCACAATAAATTGGAATAGTGCCTATAGTTAAACCTAAATCAATCAACTGTTGTTTTAACCAAAGTACTTGTGCCACACAACTTCCTAATGCAATGTATTCTGCTTCTGCAGTAGATAGGGCTACTGAATTTTGTTTTCTACTGGACCAAGAAACTAATGAATTTCCATTGAATTGACATGTTCCAGAAGTGCTTTTCCTATCTACTTTACAGCCTGCAAAGTCAGAATCTGAATAATCAATAATTTCAAATGAAGAGCTAAACTTAGGATACCAAATTCCTAAGTTTTGAGTTCCTAGTATGTATCTTAAAATCCTTTTCACTGCTGTCAAATGTGATTCTTTTGGATCTGATTGAAATCTAGCATATAAGCAAACACTAACATAATATCTGGTCAGCTAGCAGTCAAGTAAAGCAAAGATCCAATAATCCCTCTATATTTCTTTTGATCAACAGATTTTCCCTTAAGGTCCTTATCCAACTAAACTGAGAAACTCATTGGTGTACTAATAGGTTTAGCATTGTCCATTTCATATTTCTTGAGGATGTCCTTAATATATTTAGTTTGACTAAGAAATGTCCCTTCCTCAAGTTGCTTGATGCTAAAACCTAGAAAGTAATTTAAATCTCCTATTAAACTCATTTCAAATTCACTACTCATTGTATTAGAAAAATCATCACAAAGATTTTTATTTGAAGATCCAAAGATGATATCATCCACATAAATTTGAACAATGAGTATTTCCTTTCCAAATTTCTTTAAGAAGAGAGTTGTATCCACACTTCCTTTTTCAAAAGATCTTTCAAGTAGGAAAGTGCTCAATCTCTCATACCAAGCCCTAGGTGTCTGTTTCAATTCATATAATGCCTTCTTTAACTTAAAAATATGATTTGGGTATTTTGAATTTTCAAATTCTTGAGGTTGTTCTACAAAAACATCTTCTTTAATAACCCCATTCAAAAAGGCACTTTTGACATCCATTTGAAACAATTTAAAACCTTTAAAATAGGCAAAGGCAAGTAAAACCCTAATTGCTTCAAGTCTTGCTACAGGGGCAAAGGTCTCCTCAAAATCAATTCCTTTAATTTGATTATACCCCTTAGCAACTAATCTAGCCTTATTTCAAATGACTACTCCTAAGTCATTCATTTTATTTTTGAACACCCACTTGGTTCCAACAACACTTTGATCTTTTGGCCTTGTAGTTAATTCCGAAACTTTATTTCTTACATATTGATTTAACTCTTCTTGCATGGCCAATATCCAAAATTCATCAGAAAGTGACTGATCAATATTAGTGGGTTATATTGTTGAAATAAAGGCTGAATGATTGACTTCCTTATTTAATCCACGTCTAGTTCTAACACCCTCACTAGGTTCTCCTATAATCAATTTTCTTTGGTGGTTTTTAGAAAATCTCAAATCTCTAGGCAAAGGGTTTTCTTTTTCCAAATTTTCTTCCACATTTTCTTCCAAATTTAATCTATCAATCTTTTGGGAGTTTTCCTCAATCTCTTCTTCAACAATATTTGGCTCTTCTAAATTTCCAGATTCATCAAATATAACATGTGTGGTTTCTTCAATGATTAAAGTTCTTTTATTGAATACCCTATAAGATTTTCCAACACTTGAATATCCAACAAAAATTCCTTCATCTGATTTTGGATCAAATTTTCCTAAGGCAGATTTTCCATTGTTATGAATGAACACCTTGCAACCAAAAACATGCAAATGAGAAAAATTTGGTGTTCTACCTTTTAGTAACTCATAAGGTGTTTTATTTAAATTCGATCTCACATTCACCCTATTCAGAACATAACATATAGCGCTAACCGCCTCAGCCCAAAAATATCTAGGAAGTGAGTATTCTGCCAACATTGCTCGGGCAGCTTCTATTAATGTTCTATTTATCCTTTCAACTATCCCATTTTATTGAGGGGTTCTAGGTTCAGAAAAATTGTGATCAATCCCTTTTTTCTTATAAAAATTTTTAAATTTTTCATTTTCAAATTCTCCTTCATGATCAATTTGAATAGAAATTATTTTGCATCCTAGTTTTCTTTGAATCCAAGTTGAAAAATTTCTGAATTCCTCAAACGATTCACTCTTATGAAAAAGAAATCTAACCCAAGTGAATCTTGAGAAATCATCCACAATAACAAATCCGTATACCTTCCCTCCTAGACTTACAGTTCTTACAGGTCCAAAAAGATCCATGTGAAGAATTTCCAATGTTTTACTAGTTCTAATATCATTATTGGACTTAAAAGAGGACTTCACTTATTTTCCTAATTGACATGCATCACAAAGGTGGTCCTTAGTAAAGTCTAGTTTTGGTATACCTCTTACTAAATTCTTTTGGGAAATTCTCCTAAGATTTTTCATACTAGAATGACAAAGTCTCCTATGCCAAAGCCAAGATTCATCAGAAACAGTTTTTAAACAGAAAGCAATAGGAGTATGAAATGAATTCAAATCTAGCATGTAAACATTGTTTACCCTTTTTCCATTTAAAACTTCTTTCCCATTTAGGCTTAATATGCAGCTAGTAGGTAAAAATTTCATATTATATCCCTTATCACATAGCTAACTTATACTTAACAAATTATGATTTAAGCCTTCAACTAATAACACATTGTCTATAAAAAAGTTTTTGAAATTACCAATCATACTAGATCGAACCACTTTCTTTGTGGTATTATCTCCAAGTGTAACCTTGCCTCCATTCCTGGCTTCCAGCGATATGAATTGTGCAGTATCTCCAGTCATATGCTTTGAACATCCGCTATCAAGGTACCATATGCTCCCACGAGGTCTTGTGTGAGAGCAATCCTGCAAAAATATCAAATGTTATACCTGGGAACCCAAACAAGTTTGGGTTCACCTTTTAGAAATTTTTAATCAGATGCATGTATGATATGTTTAGGTTTATGCATCTTAAGTCTCCACACCAAATTAGTTTTCATCTTCAAAGTACAGGTGTAAGATATATGTCCCAAAAATCCACAATTAATACATTTAACTTTAGGAAAAGTATTTCTAAGTTTTCTTCCATTTGCTTGTCTTCTAAGGGATTCCATATATTTAGGATAATATTTAGGATTTGTAAAATCTTCAATTTTGGGGGGTATCCTATTATCCTCAAGAGCTCTTATTGTCAATTTATAAAATGAATTCATTTCTTCCAAGAGTTTATTTGTATAATTGATTCGATATATTTTCCTCTCAGATTCATACTTAAATTTTTTAAAATCTTTTTCAAGATCAGCATAGGATGATTTTAGATTTTCAAAATTCTTATTCAAGTCATCATATTCATCAAGTAGTTTCATGTGGTTGTCATCTATTAATGCATGATCTTTCCTAAGGATTTCATGTTCCTTCTTGAGCTCTTCCAATTCTAAACTTAAACTAGCATGCATCTTTTTCATTTTCCTATATGCATCATACATGTGTTTAGAAACTTCAAACAATTCATCATAGGTTAAGTCACATACCTCTTCTTGATCTGATTGTTCAACATTATCTGCCATCAAACAAAGGTTGGTGACTTCTTCTTCTTTTTCCGTCTCAGATGAGTCTGAAGCTGAGTCCGCCCAGAAAGCTCTTTGAAACTTCTTCTTGCCCTTCTTTACCATATGTTTCTCCTCCACCTTCTCCTTACTAGGAGTGGCTTTGAGTTTTGGGCAATCAGTCTTGATATGACCTGGTTTTGTGCATTCATAACAAATCACTTCATTAGAAACATTGCCATTTCTGTTAAACTTACCTCTATTCCATTGCTGGCGTCTCTTCTGCTTCCTCTTTAAAAAGCTTCTGAATTGTCTAGTCATCAGTGCAATATCATCTTCATCCTCAGGTTGTGAGTGTTCACTCTCTGACTCTTCTACTTTTAGTGTTATATTCTTCTCCTTTCGTGGTTCACCTTCATCAATCTTCTTTGACTTACTCCTTGCTCATAAGCAATGAGTGAACCAAGAAGATTGTCAATAGAATAAATATTTAAATCTTTAGACTCTATAATTGTAGTAATTTTTGCATCATAAGTAGTAGGTAAACAATGAATAATCTTATTAACCATTTCAGCATTAGTTAATTCCCTACCAAGTGCATGCAAAGAAGTGACAATTTGTGTGAATCTTGTGTACATGTCGGAAATAGATTCATTAGGTTTCATGCGAAACAAATCATAGTCATGTAACAAGATATTGAGCCTTGATTGTTTAACCTCATTTGTCCCTTCATAAGTTATACAAAGTCTATCACATATGTACTTTCCGCTTTTGCAAGTGGAAACCCGCATGTAGTCTTCAGATTTTAAAGCACAAAAGAAACTATTTAAATATTTGGCATTTAATTGTGCTAAGTCACGTTCTTCTATAGTCCATTCAGCAAAAGGTGTTTCTACCCTAACTACATCAACTAATCTAGTTGGTTTTGTGTAACCTTCTTAGACTTGTATCAACATGCGATAATCAAGTGACTGTAAGAAAGTAGACATGCGTGTTTTCAAAAAATCAAAAGGAATATTATCAAAAAGTGGAGGTCTAGTGATAGAGTAACCCTCAGGTGTGTTTCAGTTTCCGAAAGTAGCCATCTACGTTAATTAAAAAGTAGTTCAAACTTATGATTTTGAAATGAAGCTCTGATACCACTTATTGAGTCTAGTAAATAGGTTGTTAAACCTAAGTTAATGTCCCAAGGCTACCAAGAGAGGGGGTGAATTGGTCATTTAAAAATTTTAAACCCTCTTTAAAATTTATGTTGAACCGAAATGAAAATTTACTTTTAAGTTTTTGTAGAAAACGTTTTTCAACCACAGAGTTTTTAAAATAAAAAATAAAATACGGAAAAGTAAAAACAATAAAGTAAATGACACCAGATTTATAGTGGTTTGGTCTAAACCAGACCTACATCCACTCCCCAGAGGCACCCTCTGAGTATTGCACTAATACCAATAGTGACTCTCCTTTTGCACCCACAGCATGGCGGAGAAGCCTTTACAAATCCCTCTTTTCACCACAACACGGTGCGGCAGAGAACCGTCTGTCCTTTTACACAATCCCCAGTGTTGGCAGAGAACCCTTCTTCCTTTCACACTCTCCTAGTGTGGGCAGAGAACCCTTCGTCCTTTGACACTCTCCTAGTGTGGGCAGAGAACCCTTCGGTTATTCACACTCTCCAAGTGTAGGCAGCGAACCCTTTGGCTGTTCACACTCTCCAAGTGTCGGCAGCGAATTGGATCTCCTTGACAGATCTTCTCACAAGAATCTAGAAGGAAGAAGGAAAAGAGTGAAGTAATCCCAATTCGCAAGTAGAGACTCTTACCTTTGAAATCCAAGTGAAGCCTTCTCGCTCCAATGGTAGGAATCCTCCTTTGAATGCTCTCTCCCACTCTCTCCTTGGCTATTCTCTTAAGAGGCTTGAAGATCAAATGACAAAAAGATTGGGTGGCAATCTAATTTGGACTATTTATATAAAAGATAAGAAAAATTGCCCAAACACTACAAGTATTCAATTCTGTACGCAGTGGATCGTCCCGTACGATCGTGGATCGTCCTGGACGATTTTACTTAAACTATTTGAAACGACCCATTTGTATATGTGTACGAAATATCTTCATACAGCTGATCGTCCCGTACGAACTAGGTTTGTCCGGTACGAACGGGCATTACAAGGTCGGTTCTAGAAACTGCTGAAAACCATTCTAAGTAGGTTAATCATTTGGACGAAAATTTATTCGTCTGGACAAAAATTTTACAGAGGATCGATCGTCCTGGACGATTATTTATTTCATCTGGACGAAAATTTTCCAGAGGACCAATCGCCATGGACGATAATTTAATTTCGTCTGGACGAAAATTTTCCAGAGACCAAAACGTCCTGGACGATTATTAATTTCATCTATACGAAAATTTTCCAGAGGATCAATCGCCATTGACGATAATTTAATTTCGTCAGGACAAAAATTTTACAGTGAACCAATCGTCCTGGACGATAATTAATTTCGTCCTGGATGAATAGGACTTAGAAAAATTTTTCGAGCAAGTTCCTATTCGTTCCATGTGCTCAATAGGAGATAACTGTCTGATCATCCAGTACGAACTTATATCATCCCGTACGATCAGTATAAATTTTATATGATCTCCTTATGTGTGCGTATGTTTTTATTCACTCAAATTACAATCACTTCCTTTCAATTTGATTTTTAAGAAAAGTGCAAGCTTCAAATTGTATAAAGTATCTCATGCTGAATTTGATTTGAAGTTTTCGTAGTCTGGAGTTCATTTTTCCTGAAATGTTAGTACACATAAGAGAAAATACAAATCTTCTAAAATTGTTAGGAGATAACTACACATTTCAACAATAATGTTTGGAATCATCAAAACTACATAAGTTGCAAAAATGTAAAACATTCAAATAGCAACTATTCTAACAAAAGCCACATAAATAGATCTGATAACTAATTCTTTTTTATTTTATCCTATCGTCTCAGCTGATATGAATATCATCCAGGATAATGCGCTTAATGATAACTGCCTTAACTAGGATTCCCTAATTAGAGTTTCTATTTTTAACTGAACGTCCCAAACAATTTGAGAAAAAAATAAAAAAATCTAAAAACATTAATTAAATATCCCACAAGTGTGTATGTGTGTTAAAGGTTACATAGTATCAGGACCCACATATTATAATGGACTAATGAAAAGTTAAAAGATACAGTTTCGTACATTACAAACTGACTCAGTCCTAATCTACCCAATCTTGAGCTGCTTAAACTTGTAGTTTGATCTTGTGGACCTGATATGTTAGTAAGAAAGACAATCGTAGAGATACAAAAGTGTTTGATATCATCAAAATTCTATTCCGTGAAATCAAATTTGTAACAATTTTCATATGGTTTCTCCAGACAAGCTTGCACCTTCCTTGGAGTTGGAGTTGTTCTTGGAAAAGAAGCTTCAATGTTAAGGGTTGTTGGTTCTCTTCTTTCACTAGGTGGGTGAAAAAGGATTGATGGTTCTCTGCTATCACTTGGAGGATTAGAAAAATTTTAAAAGTTTGCTATCATGACCAAGAGGGTTGCAAAACTTTTGGATCTCTAACGTAGTGAGTTTGAGGAATTGTACCTATGTCGAGGCTGACCAAACCTTAATAATTTTTCTGGTGTGTTCTTTCTAGTTAGTTTTACTCTTTTGTCTTCAACATTTTAGATTTCCTACATGAATTTAAATTTCATTACAAAATTACTAATCTAACTTGGTTATATTAAATCTGTGTTGGAAAAAGAAAAAAAAATTTACTTTTTCCTTGAATAACTTGGTTGATAAAACTTTGAAAAAGAAATCATGTTTTTAATTTTCTTCTGCTTGCATTAGTAACTTGACTTAAAACTTTCATAAATTATGATACTAGTTTAAATATAAAAGGTTTCATTTTTTAGTACTTTTTAGATGTACCAATTTACACCCCCCCCCCCCCCCACCCCCACCTCGATGTGTGCTTAGGGATAGTTTCAACAATGTCTAACTACCTCCCTGAACTTTCAAAAATAACACTATCACCACTAGGAGCTAACACAGATAGTTGACCTCTCCTTAAATCACCAATTCTAAATCTACTTCTCTTCTAAATAAAAATACTACTAGAAGCCTCTCTGCAAAATAATTTATACTAGTAGTCCATCATTGTTGAGTAGCTAATAGATCGTTCTGAATCAAAAAAAGGTTTGTCCACCATCTTAGAAAAAAAATTAAAGGCTGCCTAAAACTATATTTAAGTCCTTTCAAAAACTTGTACCACTTTTGCTTAAAAGTGTTGATCAGCTACGAATGATATTGTGCTATGATAATAAGATCAGCCTCATGCAAGATAATTTATTTGCTCCCTTTAATAAGTCTCTAAAATGACTCCTCTATCTACTGTTATATAATGGAGGCACAAACCATGCCCAAAAAATATCTGTAAACTCATCAAAATGAATAAGGAGTTTAGCCTTTCTTAGAACTTTTCCCTCTACTTTCCTAATAACTAGTGCTCAGCCTCACCATCTAGCAAAAATTTTACTAATGATATCTTCATCTCAAGAGGGCACTAATTCCTATGAAAATTGTTCTCCATCCTCATCAACCAGCCCTTTACTACTCTAAGCACAAAGAACCATTTAACACCAATGGTTTTAATATCAAAAATATATATTAATGATCATATTCTTCATCAAATTTGATAGAACTTAATTAGGGACTTACCTATAAACTATGCTACTAGACAAGAAAACTAAGAAATAAAAATAAGATTTGACAAAAGGAGTAGTACTTTGCATTAATGTTGCTTGACTAGCACTCTTCATATTTGTCATATATAGGTATTGTAAATCCATCAACCAATCACATTTAGAGAATACAACATTATAATTATGCACATGAAAATAAGCTAAATTAATGCTCATATACTACACAAGACCATCTCATGTGACTATATAGCTTTTTCTAATACTCTATTTTATAATTAGTTTAACAAAACTACTACTCTGATACAAAATTAGGAAATGTCATAACCCAACTCAATATGAACAGTAGATGTGTAGGTCATACCGTATTGAATTGTGATAGACTTTACCTAAGATCTATGTTTTTAGGACTTATCAGACCTCTTTAAATTAATAGACCACAAAGTTATTAATGTACTACTAAATAGTAAAAAGAAAAAACTTATTCACAATATTAGTTTCTTTTCATTCATCATCAGAACGTACAAACAATGTTTCCTAAATAAATGCATGGTAATATAACAATATAGTGAAAATAAAATTATAGCCATGTCTATATCCAAAATAAATGAAATACCTCTACAGACTTAAGCGTACTAGTTTTTTAGTTTCAACCTACTTAACTAGCATTTTCCCCTTTTCCTAACCTAAATAGAGCGCATAATAGGTGTTAGCCCACATAGCTTTGTAGGTCACATCCACCAAATTTAATTTTTAATAAATTAATCATGATGCATTTGATAAATCATTATACTAGGATGAATGTGAGTTATAGATATTTGAAGTAAAATAGACTATACCTAAAAAGTAAATAAATAAGTACATTATATATCAGAGTAAAAAGTAATAGATATTTTTTAGTCCTTTATACCTTCCATTAGAAATTGATATTATAATTTGGGCCCTCATAACCCCCCACAAAATGCTAGTTTCACAAAAAAAATTCCTTTATGACTTCGGAATGTTTAGCATGTCAACAATTAAAAAATAAGGCCCATAAGACTCCAACTTCATTTAGCAAAATTGAACTTCCTCTAATATTATCTATCTTATGATTCACACATTCTAAGTAGAATATCATATATTTCTTGTCATTATAGTATAAAAATGTAACTAATTCAAATTTTAACAAAAAATTGATGTTCTATAACGATAACCTATGAATTGAACAACTGAGCAAAATTATAGGTTCTTGGAATTTCACTAAATCACTTGAGATCTTTTAGTATCATTTTGAAGCTTTTTTCATATTTCAGTCTAAATTTTGGAGATCATAGTTATTTTCTAATTTGTTAAAATTGTAGATCTTTTTGATAACCCAAAGAAATCTTTTTTGAAAAATTTTTAAATATTCACAATTTTCATATCAATAACATATAAAATATTACACAGTGAAACTTTTGTTGGTAAAATATTTTACAAACATTTATAGGAAAAAATTTTAAATTAAATATGGAAAACCTAAAATTTCTTATATTTTTGAAAATTGAGATGAGTGAAATGTAACCTTTCTTAATCTAGAAATGTTCTTGAACATAGTTGACGGTTAAAATTTGACTTATATCTCCAAAACACAAGTTTCTCTCGTTAAAATCTTACCGTCTCTCTCTAATTGGTTGAATGGGGTTTTGGAAATTTTTATAAAATTGGATGTAAATGGAAATTGATACTTTTATAAAATTTAACCTTTCACCACGACACTAAAGGATGTAGCGCTATAACACTCTCCATAGGAGATGAAAACACTTTATCATTAGCTATTTTCTTTAAAACTTTTGGAGAGCTCAATGTCGTTGTGCGACCAACCTGATAATGTGAAGCTCCCATGGGGAATTCTTTAATATTTTCCATGCATGCAAAATCACACTCAAGTCTAACCTTAGAATAGTCACAGAGACAAATATTCATATATGACATTCACGACACATGCATAATTCATTTTTTTTTTTGGGAAAAATGAGGGCAATGCCCATATATTACTATGGAAGGAAAACTTACAAGTAAGGTATACCAAAAAAGGTTCAACCTCCAGCTTAGAAGCAGAACCAAAACCTATACCCCCCGTTGAAAAGAAAGAAACCAAAAAGACAAAGTCCACAAAATAGATGCAGAAGCATCAGAAGGACTCAGACTGCTAAACTCGGAAAAAAGTCGAACGGGCAGCCACGAAAAAGAAATCTCTTGGTTGCCCAAAAAGACAAAGGCCCTCCAAGGAGATGATTAGCAGCTACATCATCGTCCTTGCCCGAAGTCCATCAAATAGAACATCCCCACAGCAAAAAATAATAAACAAAAATCCTGTAGCAGCCTCCAACTTAAAGCCGATACCAAAACAAAAGTCCTCCCACCAGCAAACACAACCCAGCCAAAAAGATTTTCCTGTAACAAATCTCCAGCCAAAACAACACAGTACAGTACAGAAATTCTTAACCAGACCAAGGAATTCTCAAATTTTCAGTATGCTTCCAGTTTGCTAATTTTGCCTCAACTGTAGTTTTGATAACCTGGCAAAGAGTAGTAGAACTTCGAGATTTAAATTTAAACCTCCTTTCATTTCTTTCCCTCCAAATAAAATAAGTGGCACAACAGACCATGAGCAGCAACATCTCTTTTTGATTTTCTATCAAATGTTTTTATTCCCCCAAATAAGTTAAGACTTGAATGAGTCTTGGCCTTAACAGAAACCCTCTCACCATAGGTATCAGATTTTGCAAAACAGAGAATGCATAGTCACATTCATAGAGTAAATGGCAGTAGTTTCAGGATGAACAAAACATAAAGAACAAGATTATGGAACCCTAATTGTTCTTTTTAAAAGTTCCTCTGCAGTTTTCAACCTGTTATTAATAGCTAATCAGGTATAAAAAGAGTATTTAACAGCAAAATGTTTGTGCCACTCCAGATTATACCAATCCACCTTAGCCTCATCTCTATGGTAGTATTTAATGAAGGAGGAAAAACATGCCTTATTACTGTCTTGCCAAAATAAAGTACCATTTGTTCCCTGGTTAAATTCAAAATGCTGTAATGAAATTGCAATAGTGTCCGGAACCACAGCAGGCAATAGCCAACCATCATCCCTCAAATAATCAGAAACCATGGCATGCAAAGGAATGAGGCTATCTAAATTGGAGCTGGGGAATAATGTCATAACAGATTTCCCAAAAAACCAAGGATCCCAAAGAAAAGAAGTAATACTATTCCGATTGAAACCAAAACGAATAATAGAATTAATTTGCAAGGCCACCCTACCCATATCACTCCAAATAAGAGACGTTTTGTTCATAGCCGGGGTCCAAGGGGTGCCGTATTTAACCTTTAAAAACTTGCCAAACATGGAATTGGAGTTATAAAATCTGAAATCCAGAGAGCAGCTATTGACAAATTGTAAACTAAGAAGGTCCGGTATTCCCAAACCCCCCAACTGCTTAGGTTTGCAAGTTTTGTTCCACGCAATCATATAAAGTTTTCTGGCCTCCACATCTCCAAAAAATAAAAATCTGGAGCACATTCTACTAAGGCTCTTTATGCAATTTTTTGTAAGCATGGTCCCCCTTATCCATTAGGTGATAGAGTTGCAAATAGTATAATTGATAAATTAAAGTCTCCCAGCAATAGACAGCAGTCTTGCCTTCCAACCGGCCAGATGGTTGGAAATTGTATTCAAAAGAGGTTGGAAATCAGCTTTACAAAGTTTCTTAACAGAAATAGGGAGCCCAAGATAAGTCATTTTATCTCCAGACAAAGGAATGTTGAGAGCATAACAGATTACCTTGTGGTTAGGAGTAGATTTAGAGATGATAAGTTTGCTTTTGTCCTGATTAACCCAAAGTCTAGACAAGTTAGCAAAAGAATCAATAATCTCTATAAGGGTCTTACAATTCTGAGATGAAGCCTCCCCGAAAATAAGAAGATCATCTGCGTATAGCAGATGAGAAATGACCAAATCTTGTCTTTGAATACCTATGAATTTTTCTAGCAAGGTAGGATTATCTATCATACAAGAAAAAGCATCCATTGCAATACAAAATAAATAAGGACTGAGCGGGCACCCTTGTCTAATACCCGAAGAAGAGTGGAAATAGCCTTCAAGAGCACCGTCAATACATATAGAAAATTGGATGTCAGAAATGCATGCTTTTATCCAGTTAATAAAAATAGGAGGAAAACCTTTTTGCTTCATTCTAGCAAGAAGGAAATTACGAGATACAAAATCAAATGCCTTACGAATATCTAGTTTAGCACATAGAAGTTTCATATTGGACGATTTTTTGAAATCCATGAGAATTTCAGAAGCAAGAAGAATATTTTCAGTACCGATACGATTTTTGATAAATCTAGCTTGGTTTTCTCCAATGATAAAAGGCATGATTTCCTTCATTCTAGAAGCAAGGATTTTGGAAATGATCTTATAGAAAACATTACAGAGAGCTATTGGTCTGAAATCCAAAATGTTAGAAGCATGTGCATATTTGGGAATAAGAGCAATAGCTGAAGCTTTAACAAAGTTTGGAAGATACCCCTTAGAGAAAAAGGACTTAACCGCTTTGCAGATCAAAGGGCCAGTGAAGAGCCAAGTAGATTTATAGAACTCAAAGTTGAACCCGTCGGGTCCAGGGCTAGAATTAGAGTTCCCCTTAAAAATAGCCTCCTTAATTTCTTCCTCAGTGATGGACCCCGTAAGAATAGAAGACATATGAGGAGGAATAGTATTACCTTTAGGAATGGGAAGAGGATCACAGAAAGCAGCAGGTTGGGGAGCATTAAACAACTTCTCAAAATGTTGAATGGTAGAGTTAATCATATCTTTCCTTACGATTGGGTCATCATTTTCCACCAAGTTAGAAGAGCTAATGTTCCTTCTCTTCCTAACTCTAGCATAGAAAAATTTCAAGTCATCCTCCCCATGAGATAACCACTTCAATTTAGCCCTTTGAAGCATCCATTTAGTCCACGAAGAGGAACAATCAGATAATTGAGCATTAATACCTTTCAACCTTTGATTCAAAATAGCATTTTGAGGGTCATAATTTAGCATTTCCAAACAACATGCTTGCTGATCTTTGAGAGAGTTGAGTTGGATAGACAAATGATAGGAATTAGACCAATGTTTACCTTTAATGCTCTCCTTAAAATTTTTGAGCTTGCTATATAATCCTAAAATGGGATTACCACTAATAGGTTGTGAGAAGTTGTTGAGAAGCTCAGCCCAAAAGCAATCTTGTTTAGTCCAGATATTTTTAAAAATGAATCTGTGGTTCGACTTGTTTAACTGATCATATTGGAGTACAATGGGAGAGTGATCCAAACAAGAAGGAGCCAAAACCTCAAAACGTAAAGTAGGAAAGATTCCAAACATTTGTCATTAATAAGCATTCTATCCAACTTCAAATGAATAGGTTCATTGACCCTTTGATTGAACCAGGTAAACTTTAACCCAACAGAGGCTAAATCAAACAAACCCATATCAAAGATGAGAGATTTGAAGTCCCAAAGGTGTGAAACAAGAAGAGGGGAGCCTCCTGCCTTCTCATCAGCATGCAAGCATCAATTGAAATCCCCTAGAACCAGCCAAGGGGAGGAAATAGCAGCACCAATCTCCCTAATCTTATCCTAAAGATGTAACCTATCAGCCTGAGCATTCGAGGCATAGATGACCGTAAGAACACAAAGCAAATCAGTGCCTCTATACAACTCTCCAGAAATTAACTAAGTCGTAAAAGTAGATGGAATGAAGTGAATGTGAGCAGGGTCCCATTTAACCCATATTCTCCCCGAATTGGACAAACCGAAGTTGTGACAGCTCTCTTCGTTAACAAAGATTTCATGACTGAGTCTAAACCAAGAATCCATAATAGAGTTATTATGAATTCTATTTTCTAGAACACAAATAAGATCCAGATGGTGATTGCGAACTAAATCTTTACATGCCCTAACCTTTTTAGGGCTATTGAAACCTCTCACATTCCAAGCCGCTAGCCGAGGTAGGGTCATTGGGATTTAGATGAGTGATTAGGAGTTTTTTTGGCTACTTTACTCCTAGAAGCTTTTGTCTGAGTTTGTGGAATATTTTTAGTCTGTTCTTGGCTAGAAGAAGAAGATGAGGGTGGTATTATAGCATTATTACTCTCCTCCAGTAGAGCAAATTTATTAGGGGAAATGACCTTGTTTTGTTGAGATGCTATAAAAGTGGTGGAATTGGTAGGTAAATCTTCCGTAGGAGAGTTTAAATTGGGGATGTTTATGAACGGCGGCTGTATGTTGCTAGGAGGAATAACAACTGGGGTTGGCTGAGGATTGGAGGAGTTGGAGTTGGCAGGAGTTGGAATGCTAGACACGAGAATTGAAACAGGCGGTAACTGGCTTTCAGGATGTCTAATAGGGGGACCCGGATTTAGTTCGGCTGTCGAGGATGAAGGTGTTTCTTATTGAGCTGAGTTGGAGTAATAGTTCCTTTGGGAAGGTCTAGGAGGCTTGCGACTGTTACTTCTCCCACGCGGTGGAATGTGAACTTCCGTTTGAGTGGTAGTTGGTTTTGAGGGACAAAATTCTGGAGTATGAACAATAGAGCCACAATGCTGACAGGGAAGAGGTTTCCATTCATATTGTATCTTAAGAGAAAAAGGCTCTCCTAAAATTGAGATGGGAATAGTCTCAGGATAAGAACAACCCTTGGAGACCTGAACACAAACGCACGCATACGTGAGTCGGGTTTTCTCCGCTGTAAGGTCGTCAACAACCAAAGGTATCCCTATTTTACTGGCAATCCGCGAAATACCCTCCGGAGTCTAGCAAGGAAGGGGGAGATCTAAAATTTTAAACCATATTGGAATGGAGGTAAACTCTTCTCTCACAGGCTTGAAGTTAGGAACCCATTTTTACAAAACAAATGGTTTTCCTAGAAAAAACCAGACACCACCGGCCAACGCCATATCATAATCCTCATGTGCCGTAAACTTAAGCATGAAGAATCCATCACTTAAGGAAAGTAATTTCATCAAACCTTTCAGCTTCCAAAACTTATGGATGGCTGAAAGCAGAGATTCATAATAGGGCCGTCTACCTATGGAATACCCGATCAGCGACAACCCCCATTCATCTTTTGCATCCTTGACTTGTGCTTCGTTAAACTCCAAAGGATTGTCAGGAGCAGTCGAAGAAGTAAGCTGGAAAGCCTTCCCAAGTCGCGGGGCAGCCACAACATTACTTTAACTAAGAGCCAAATCGGAAGGAGGCGAAGCAACCTTAGAAGAAAGAGGAGGGAACTCCTCAGAAGAAGAAGAGAAGTTAGCCATAACTCCTCCGGCCCTGCCGGAAGAGGGGAGAGGAGAAGAGATTCACCAGCTCTGTCGGCTAGGAAAAAATGAAACCCTAGCAGCTCTAACAGCCAACATCATAATTCGTTAATGTAGAGGTTTAAGTGGGTTACCCGTAGTATTCTGGATCAATACCAGTGAAACTATGTGTTGCTCAAATTTGTATTATATATTGGATTCTAATTTGCCTATGGGTAATGCCCAAACCATATTCTCAAGACCAATAAGGATAAGATTAAGAAAAATAAATAAGATGAAAAGTTAAGAAGATGTGGAAGTTATTGAAGATAATATATGTCTACAAATTTTCTACTATGAAACAAGAGATGATACACTGATAATGTACATAAAATGATTATTAAATTAATATTTTGACTATTACAAACCTGTGGGCCATGTCCTAGTTGGCACATATGGTTTACTACCTTAAATAAAGATCTAGGATAGCTCTGTGTGGATGAAGAGAACTACTAAATAAGGGTTCATTTTGATGGCTTTCTTACTGCTTCTTAAATTAATAGTTCTAAATAAAGCCTAAGCACATAGTGTCACAATCTCTAAACATGCATAAATAAGTGTCTCACATTTATTAGAAGAGTGAAAAAGCTTTTTCAGGAAAGTTCTTTCATTTCATTAGGCTAGTACCTCTTATGCTAGTGTATATATCGATTGATGCCGACTGAGTTTTATCAAGATCCTCTAAGCTCTTGTACAAATTTAGATCATCATTTTGAGGCATATAAAAGCCATAATGTTTGCCAGGAGCACTTGTTAATGGATCAAATTATGTTGCATGTTCTTAAATCCAATTTAATTTTTTTACAAACTAAATTTCCATTCTAAAATAACTTATAGCTAGAACTAATAAGGAAATCCATATGAACGCCATTTTTTGTCTATATTTGTTATTACTATAACAAATCATTATTTAATTGAGGTAGTGTTAAATAACATATGCTTCAGCAAGTATTCTAGAAATGGATGACCTAATTAAGTGAATTTATGCTCCTTATTAGTCTCTCTTTTTCTATAAGAGAGAGAGAGAGAGAGAGAGAGAGACAGAGAGAGAGAGATAAAGAGAGAGAGATAGAGAGATAGAGAGAGAGAGAGAGAAGCATCAAAATGGTAAAATAAATGTCAATAATGCCTTGCAACTATGCAAGTAATTTGCTTCTTTTATTTTATGAAAAAAAATCCTAATGTTCCACTCTATAATGTAAAGGCCATGGAATTGTACTTGATCAATAATCATGCATTTTCTGGAAGACTAGTCATGATTCATATAAGATTATGCCTTTTCAAGTCATCTAGCATCCTCCCTGATGGTTTTAGGGCTCCACTAGGGCCACTAAGGCTTTGCCCAAGCTGCCTTCCTTCCATGTCCTAGCCTGTATGACATCTTTCAGGTTATCTCTTTTCTTTCCTTTATTTTCATGTTTGTCCACCTCTGATCCCTTGTGATCAGAATGGTAGTGAACTGATTGGTTGATCCTTATTTTCTAGAGAGCTTGTCAAAAATGGATTTGTTTCTTGATGGCCATCGCATGTGAACTTTTCGTAGGGTGGTCTTTTCTAACCTGCTCTTTGGTGCACCATGTCAAAAATGGATTTGTTTTTTGGTTTTCCATTCATTTGAATCTTTGAACATCTTTGAAAAGGATCCTCATCCTTTTGGTTCCTCTTTGGTTTACTTTGGCTGGTATATTTCCTTCCTAGTGTTCCTCTCTTGATGTAATTCAGAGGATTTTCTTTTAGCTCAAGCTAAACGTTGAATTTTTCATGACTATGTCAAATTCTTTACATGAATTCATTATGTTATTAATGAATTAGATTATAGTCGTGTTTTCTCCCATATATCATACTTGGTGAACAATTGCTACATGAAGTTGTCCAAATGGTCACCCCTTTTTTATATTGGCGTGGAATCTCCGATAATCCCTATAAGGGCTTCCTTTCCTTATTTTTGAGGTCACCTTTTTTATATTGGCGTGGAATCTCGTATACTGCAAGCACTAGGTTAGTTGTTTGGTCACCCTCTAAAAATTGATCATGCTACCTTTAAGGGTTCCGTCTCTCAATGGCGCTCGTCATAGTAGAGCTAGTGGTTACTTAAAAGTTTCATGGAAAGTTTGGTTAGGCCCTAAAAAATTTGGTCATATTCAATGTGTTGAAATGGAGGTTTTCCCTCCCTATTGTGGTCTGTGTAAATGTTTTTTTTTAGGGCATTTAAAAGGTGATTGCCATCATTTATAATCCTAATTTATTTAGTACCAATGACGGGAAGGTAAATTTGTTGAGTCTAGGGAATAGGTTGTTAGACCTAAGTTAATGTCCCAAGGCTACCAAGAGGGGGGTGAATTGGTATTTTTAAAACTTAACCCTCTTTTAAATTTTAGTTGAACCGAAATTAAACATTTAATGAAATTTTTATAGAAAAGATTTTTTCAACCACAAATTTAAAAATAAAAATAAAAATGCGGAAAATAAAAAGCAGTAAAGTAAATGACACAAGATTTATAGTGGTTCGGTCTAAACCAGACCTACATCCACTCCCCAGAGGCACCCTCTGAGTATTGCACTAATACCAATAGTGTCTCTCCTTTTGCACCCACAGCAAGGCGGAGAAGCCTTTACAAACACTCTTTTCACCACTACTTGGTGCGGCAGAGAACCGTCATCCTTTTACACAATCCCCAGTGTTGGCAGAGAACCGTTCGTCCTTTCACACTCTCCTAGTGTGGGCAGAGAACCCTTCGTCCTTTCACACTCTCCTAGTGTGGGCAGAGAACCTTTCATCCTTTCACACTCTCCTAGTGTGGGCAGAGAACCCTTCGTCCTTTCACACTCTCCTTGTGTGGGTAGAGTACCCTTCGGCTATTCAAAATCTCCATGTGTCGGCAGAGAACCGGATCTCCTTGACAGATCTCTTCACTAGAAATCTAGAAGGAAGAAGGAAAAAGAGTGAAGTAATCTCAAATCACAAGTTGGAAATCTTATCTTTGAACACCAAGCGAAGCCTTCAGGCTCCAGTGGTAGAAATCCTTCTTTGAATGCTCTCTCTCACCCTTTCCTTTACTCTTCTTCCAATAGGCATGAAGATCAACGAGCAAAAAGATTGGGTGGTAGTCAAATTTGAACTATTTATACAAAAGACAAGAAAAACTGCCCAAAAACTGCAAGGTTTCAATTCTGTATGCAGTGGATCGTCCCGTACGATCGTGGATCGTCTTGGACAATTTTACTTAAATTGTCAGAAATGAACCTTATGTGTATTGATATGAATTATGTTTGTACACGCTAATCATCCCATACGAACAAAATTCGTCCGGTACGAAATGGTTATTTCATAGGTCGGTTTCCTAAAATTCTTCAAGACGTAACCAACTGATGTAAGTCAGTTCAGTTCATCTTGGGACGAACATATTTTATCCTGGGACGATTTCATACAGAGACTTTCATTCTGGGATGAAGTTTCATTTCGTCTGGACGAACAAAGTAAGCTTCAATACAGAGACGTTCGTCCTAGGATGAACCTTATTTTTCGTCTACACGAACAGAGAAAGCTTCAATACAGAGACGTTCGTCCTGGGACGAACATTATTTTTCGTTTAGATGAACAGAGCACAATGAGAATACAGAGACGTTCGTCTTGGGATGAACCATGAATTTCATCCCGATGAACAGTGGAAAGTGAGAATCCCGAGACATTCATCCCGAGAGGAATATTAAATTTGTCCTGGACGATTAGGACTTAGAAAAATTTTCTCCCCGCCTGTTCGATCCATTGCTCTTCTTAGGGGTAATTGACATGATCGTCCTGTACGAACTATGTTCTTCCGTACGATCAGTTCAAAAAAATTGTTCCCCAAAGTGTGTATTTTGTGATTTTTCACTCAATTACAATCACTCCCTCTCATTCTAAAACTTATGAATATTTGTTGAATTTGATTACAAGTCTTCATATCTTGGAGTTGATTTTTCTGAAATGTTAGTACACACTAGAGAAAAAATGAATCTTCTAAAAAATGTTAGGAGATAACAACACATAAAACAATAATATTTGGAATCATCAAAACTATACAAGTTGCAAGAATGTAAAACATGCAAATAGCAACTTTCCTAACAATCACCCCCTTTTTGATGATGGCAAAACAATTATTGTTTGTATTATTTGAAATTCTAAGAATCTCCTAAACTCCCCGTGAAAAGATGAACTCATGAAAATAAGGAGGCATTTGAATTCAAAAAAAAAATTTGTTTTTCAAAATTTTTATACAACACAAAACAAAACAAAAACAATCAAACACACATACAAAAACATACGATAAAATAAATAAAAAACATAAAAATACACAAGACACGAATACACAAGACTCAACAAACAATTTCTCCCCCTATGTGATGTAGGAGATTGAATTCAATTTAAATCTAGCATATAAACATTGTTTACCCTTTTTCCATTTAAAACATCTTTCCCATTTAGACTTAATATGCAGCTAGTAGGTAAAAATTTTACACTATATCCCTTATCACATAGCTGACTTATACTTAACAAATTATGCTTTAAGCCTTCAACCAAAAATACATTTTCTATAAAAAAGTTTTTCAAATTTCCAATCATACCTGATCCAACCACTTTCTTTGTGGTATTATCTCCAAGTGTAACCTTGCCTCTACTCCTGGCTTCCAACGTTATGAATTGAGCAGTATCTCTAGTCATATGCTTTGAACATCCGCTGTCCAGGTACCATATGCTCCCACAAGGTCTTGTGTGAGAGCAAGCCTGCAAAAATATCAAATGTTAGACCTGCAAACCCAAACAAGTTTGGGTTCACCTTTTAGCAATTTATAATCAGATGCATGTATGATATGTCTAAGTTTATGCATCTTAGGTCTCCACACCAAATCAGATTTCATCTTCAAAGTACAGGTGTGTGCTATATGCCCAAATAATCCACAATTATTACATTTGACATTAGGAAAAGTATTCCTAAGTCTTCTACCATTTGTTTGTCTTCTAAGGGATTCCATATATTTAGGATAAAATATAGGATTTATAAAATCTTCAAGTTTGGGGGGTATCCTATTATCCTCAAGAGCTCGTATTTTCAACTTATAAAATGAATTCATATCTTCTAAGATTCGATTTGTATAATTAATTTGATATGTTTTGCTCTCAGATTCATCCTTAAATATTTTAAATTATTTTTCAAGATCAACATAGGATGATTTTAAAATCTCATGATTTTTTTTCAGATCATCATATTCATCAAGTAATTTCATATGGTTGTTATCTATTAAAACATGATCTTTCGTAAGGATTTTATGTTCTTTCTTAAGTTCTTCTAATTCTAGACTACACTAGCATGCATCTTTTTCATTTTCCTATATGCATCATGCATCTGTTCAGAAACTTTAAATAATTCATCGTAACTTAAGACACATACCTCTTCTTGATCTGATTGATCTATACTATCTTCCATCAAGCAAAGATTGGTGACTTCTTCTTCTTTTTTAATCTCTGATGAATCTGAAGCTGAGTCCGCCCAAAAAGCTCTTTGAAATTTCTTCTTGCCCTTCTTTACGATTGGATTCTCCTTTACCTTCTCTTTGCTTGGAGTGCCTTTGAGTTTTGCGCAATCAGTCTTGATATAACCTGGTTTCCTGCATTCATAACAAATTACTTCATTAAAAACTTTGCCATTTCTGTTAAACTTAACTCTATTCCATTGCTGGCGTCTCTTCTGCTTCCTCTTCAGAAAGCTTTTGAATTGTCTCGTCATCAAAGCAATATCGTCTTCATCCTCAGGTTCTGAGTGTTCACTCTCAGACTCTTCCACCTTTAGTGCAATATTCTTCTCCTTTCGTGGTTCACCCGCATGTAGTCTTCAGATTTTAAAGCACAAACAAAGCTATTTAAACATTTGGCATTTAGTTGAGCTAAGTCACGTTCTTCTATAGTCCAATAATCAAAAGGTGTTTCTACCCTAACTTCATCAGCTAATCTAGTTGGTTTTGTATAACCTTCCTGGACTAGGATCCACATACGATAATCAAGTGACTATAAGAAAGTAGACATGCGTGTTTTCCAAAAATCAAAAGGTATATTGTCAAACAGTGGAGGTCTAGTAATAGAGTAACCCTCAGGTGTATTTCAGTTTCCAAATGTAGCCATCTACGTTAATCAAAAAAAAGTTTAAACTTATGATTTTGAAACGGAGCTCTGATACCACTTGTTGAGTCTAACGAATAGATTGTTAGACCTAAGTTAATGTCCCAAGGCTACGAAGAGGGGGGGTGAATTAGTATTTTTAAAACTTAACCCTCTTTTAAATTTTAGTTGAACCGAAATTAAACTTTTAATGAAATTTTTATAGAAATGTTTTTTCAACCACAAATTTAAAAAAAAAAAGAAAAATGCATAAAATAAAAAGCAATAAAGTAAACGACACAAGATTTATAGTCATTCGGTCTAAACCAGACCTACATCCACTCCACAAAGGCACCCTCTGAGTATTGCACTAATTCCAATAGTGTCTCTCCTTTTACACCAACAGCAAGGCGGAGAAGCCTTTATAAACACTCTTTTCACCACTATCGGGTGCGGCAGAAAACAGTCATCCTTTTACACAATCCCCAGTGTTGGCAGAGAACCGTCCGTCCTTTCACACTCTCCTAGTGTGGGCAGAGAACCCTTCGTCCTTTCACACTCTCCTAGTGTGGGCAGAGAACACTTCATCCTTTCACACTCTCCTAGTGTGGGCAGAGAACCCTTCGGCTGTTCACACTCTCCAAGTGTCGACAGAGAATCGGATCTCCTTGACAGATCTCTTCACTAGAAATCTAGAAGGAAGAAGAAAAAAGAGTGAAGTAATCTCAAATCAGAAGTTGGAATTCTTACCTTTGAACACCAAGCGAAGCCTTGACGCTCCAGTGGTAGAAATCCTTCTTTGAATGCTCTCTCTCACTCTTTCCTTTACTCTTCTTCTAATAGGCACGAAGATCAAAGAGCAAAAAGATTGGGTGGCAGTCAAATTGGAACTATTTATACAAAAGACAAAAAAAACTGCCCAAAAACTGCAAGTTTTCAATAATGTACGCAGTGGATCGTCCCATACGATCGTGGATCGTCCTGGACGATTTTACTTAAATTGTCGGAAACGAACCTTATGTATATTGGTACAAATTAAGTTCGTACACGCTAATCGTCCCGTACGAAAAAAGTTCGTCCGGTACGAAACGATTATTTCATAGGTCAGTTTCCCAAAATTGTTCAGGACGTAACCAAATGACGTAAGTCGGTTCAGTTTGTCTTGGGACGAACAGATTTCATCCTGGGACGATTTCATACAGAGACTTTCATTCTGGGATGAAGTTTCATTTCGTCTGGACGAACAGAGTAAGCTTCAATACAGAGATGTTCGTCTTGGGACGAACCTTATTTTTTGTCTCGACGAACAGAGCAAGCTTCAATACATAGACGTTCGTCCTGGGACGAACATTATTTTTTGTCTGGAGGAACAGAGCACGGTGAGAATACAGAGATGTTCATCCTGGGACGAACCATGAATTTCGTCTTGACGAACAGTGGAAAGTGAGAATCCCGAGACGTTCTTCCCGGGACGAATATTAAATTCGTTCTGGACGATTAGGACTTAGAAAAATTTTCTCCCCGCCTGTTCGATCCATTGCTCTTCTTAGGGGTAATTGACATGATCGTCCCGTACGAACTATATTCGTCCCGTACGATCAGTTCACAAAAATTGTTCCCCAAGTGTGTTTTTGTGATTTTTCACTCAATTACAATCACTCCCTCTCATTTCAAAACTTATGAATATTTGTTGAATTTGATTACAAGTCTTCATTTCTTGGAGTTGATTTTCCTGAAATGTTAGTACACACTAGAGCAAAAACAAATCTTCCAAAAAATGTTAGGAGATAACATCACATAAAATAATAATATTTGGAATCATCAAAACTATACAAGTTGCAAGAATGTAAAACATGCAAATAGCAACTTTCTTAACAGAATTCTATTGTTAAAAATTTTGACGCTCCTCTAACTTCTTTGCCTTTTATTCTTCCTCTTTCATCGGTGCCTATTTTGGTGGATGATGGGGTTTTGAATTTGGAAACCCCTTTATTTGAAGATGATGTTGCTCGCACTGCAATTAATATGGAGAATGATTTGGAGGTAAATGCTCCTTCAAGTGATGTTGTGCATGTGGTTATTACTTTTGATTTCAAAGTAGGTCATAATTTTTTTTTCGGTGCCAATAATTATTTTGTTAACTTAATTCCTTTTCCTAATGCATCTTTCTCTATTATTGTTAGTGATGAGGTAGAGGCTATTGCGGATCAAGCTGTTAATTCTGTTTTGTTGGAGGATAGGGCCTGTGCTTTGGATGTTGATGGGTAGGTTGCGTATGGAGAGTTTAAGGTTTCTATTGATATATTGGCGGATCAGGCTATTAGCTCTGATTTATTTAGAGGATGGAGGCGGTGCTTTGGTTTGATGCATAGGTTGCTGGTGGGGTTATTGAGAATACTAATGGTGTTATTGATGATTCAGCTAAATCTCTTTTGGTTCCTTTTGAACCAGTGCAAGTGAGTGTGCCCTTCATTGACGTGCGAGTTTCTGTTATAACGAATGAAGCTTAGCATGCTCAATTGTAGGGCGATTGCTCAAATAAAATTGATTGGTTGGATGATTCTTTCTCATCCCCCTGTGGTATTGGGGAGAATTTGAAAGGGTATGAGGAGGAATTTTCTTTGTATAACTTAAGTGTTCGTGGTGTCAGTGAGAAAGCTTTAGCTCAAGGAAGTGGAATAAGGAGTAGGCAAAAAAAAAAAGTTGTCAATTGTAGTTCCTTTGGAATTTGGGTGGCATTTTGGTGTTAGATGTTTTCTGATTTGTCTAGTATTTTTTTTTTTTGGCTCCTTTTTTTTGTCTTTGCTTTTGTTTGTAATAGACTGGATCAATATATTGCTCTATTTATAAATCGCTCTATGCATTTCCTTCAAAAAAAGAAAAAAAAAAAGAAAAGAAAAGACTTGATCAATGGCCCTTAGGTTTTATTTCAATTATTGTATTTTTTATTGGGCCTTTGATTCTTTAGGTTTTGTAATCCTTTTTTCTTTTAATGCGTAACCCCCTACAGCGGGTTTTATCCAAAAAAAAGTCATGTTTCATATGAATACATCTTACAAATTATAAATTTTAATAAATGTTTGTTAAAAAATCCAGTGGATTCAAAATAAAATTATTACTGCTACTAGAATGGAAAAAATGGCTATTGAGTTAATAGCATATTATAAAATATCTTGTAATATATATATATATATATATATATATATATATATATATATATATATCTTGTAATTCCCAACCACCAAATAATAATGTTTACATATTAATTAATGCAGCCCTCATTGCATATTCATAAAAAAATTAAAAAACTGATGCTAACAAATCTAATAATGTAGGGTAGCCCACATGTCTAAGCATCCCTGTCAAATAATAAAGTCAAATTGATGATTTTGTAAAATGAATATATGGTGCCTTCCCATATCTACTCCTAAATAGTTGAGAAGTGAAGAGGAAATTTGGAACAAACCCAAAATTTATGAGAGTTGCATTTCTTTTTTTTTTGAGAGAATGCATAAATTGCATTAAAAGAAAATAACCTAATACAACCTATGTAAATAAGAAAAAGGTCCCTTTTTCAATAAGAAAAAAGGACTTATTAAAAATTAACTTTATTATTTTTAAACTTATTATAAATGTAATAAAAACCACTACTTCCTATTTTAAGACTGTTGAGATGCAGGGGATACCAATTTAAAGAACAACCCGAGGGTTTATTAGTATCCCAGAGTTCCCATCCAGTTAGAAAATAAGAAATAGTAAAGCTCTTATAAACACTTAGGCAAATTTTAAAATAAAAAGTTAAGCTAAGAAAAAGG
Organism: Dendrobium nobile; assembly: GCA_022539455.1. NCBI lineage: Eukaryota > Viridiplantae > Streptophyta > Magnoliopsida > Asparagales > Orchidaceae > Dendrobium > Dendrobium nobile. The sequence continues at coordinate 48,661,026 of CM039735.1, read as the reverse complement.
AAATTACATTTAAAACAAACATTACACTTCAATAGTAAATTCCCATAGTTGCCATCAACTGAAGAATTCTTCTTCATCTTTATTTTGAAAAGAGTAAAGAAGAACTTTTAGAATCGTTCTTCACTTTGTGTTCCATCATTTTTCTTCTCGGTAGATCTCTTACTGGTCCCAAAGCTTGGAGTTCTTTGAGTAAAACATGTTTAGAACCAGATGAAACATTATTCTTAAAAAAGTTTTTATCTTTTTTAAGAATAGATTTTTTAAAATTTAAACTAATAGAAGATAAAGGAGAAGAAGAATCCTGGTTAGTCGAAAGAGTATGAATACCCTTTAGACTATTATTAACCACCAAAGATGTAGATTGTTCAAATTTAGTATTTTTAGCTGAAATTTGAACTTCCTTACTTTCAGCCTCCAATTTATGAGTAAGGTTATTATCTTCCATTTCCACTATATCAGCCCAATCAATTGAAGGTTTTAATTTATGAATTAAATCGGGAATCAAACCTGCATCCTGCCCCTCTCCAACATTCTCCTTAACTTCCTCCGACATTGAAGGTTTTTGAAAACTGAAATCTTTAGCAACCGAATTGAGTAATTCCGGCTGGACCTTCATTTTCTCAGTTATCTTAGGGAAGTTTGTTTGTGTAACAACCTTTTGTCCAGCTGTATTTGGAAGAACCGGCTACAGCTCCTCTATTTCAGCTCCCCTTTAGACTATTTTGATAGGGATTTCAGAATCTAAATTTTGAATTTTCGAATTATCTTCTATCAAACTAGTTTTCTCCATTTCAGCTAAAGCATTAAAAGAGTTGTTTTCAAAATCAAAGTTCCGAGAATCAAGCTGAGCTGTTTTGATTTTCAAATTCTGATTAACCTCCACTTCATCTCCTTCCTTGAGATTAGCAGTTTCTTTGTTTGGACAATTGAATCCAGCATCTTCACTTTGATGTACCATCTGATTTTGAACATTTCCATCTACAAATGATTGAGAACATTCAACTGGTTTTTTGTTGTAAATAGATCTAGATTTACCCGGAGTTGAAGAACTTTTGGATTTAAAGTAATCCCTCATAGAATTCTTCTTGCTTTTAAATTTCACTTGCATCCAAGGTCCATAAGGAATATTGTTATGATTTCGGATGGAAGGGATTTCTTCAAAAATAGGACAAATTGATTCAATATGCCCTATTCTCCCACATTTAAAACAAAGTGAAGATAGATTTTCAAATTCAAATTTTTGAAAAAATCTACCATGTAATCCTTCAACCCAAACACCAGAAGGAAGTTTAGAGTTCAGTTTAACTCTAGTACAAGCTCTTGCAAATTCTCTTCTTCCCCATTTAAACATATTTCCATCTAATAGTAATGGAGTCCAAATTCTAGAAACAATTCTAGTGATATTGGACTCATCCCAACAGTGTAGGGGTAGGTGAGGGAGCCGTACCCAGATTGGAGCAGAAACTCCATCCAATGAATTAGGAGAGAAGTTAGGCGACCAAATGTCTAAACCAATTACAAATCCCCCTACAAACCAAGGTCCTCCATTGAGTACTTCTTCCATGGCTTCAAGCGACTGAAAGGAACAAAGAAGCCAATCTAGGCCAAGCAAGGTTAAATGGAATTCTCCATATTTCCTCCATTGCTTCCTTAACTCAATAGAACATTTTGAGAACGGGACATTCTTTGCAAGAATTTTAACCACTAAAGATTTCTTCAAAACTTCAATATTGGCTTTTACATTCTCCATATTCAAATGAACAACATTAGGATCTTCCACCTCCTCTAGATTTTCATTCCAAGTAATTTTAATGTGAGGTTTTTTAATCCACACATTTGAATTATCCAATTTTGAAGAAAATGTAGGATTGTTGACAAAATCCTTATCATTTCTCAAAATTTCAGCAAAGCTACTCCTTGAAGAAGAAGCTTACTTATCATTAGCTCCATATGAAGAAATCGGAAAATGAGATTTAGGTAATTTGTTAGAAGCCAACATTACCTCTTTTCCTTTGTTTAAATCCGTCAAAGGCATATATTTAGCCAACAATCCACCCTCTTTGATCACAAGAGGAGATTGTAAAGGACGAAAATTGTGAGGAGAGATGCGTTTAAAAGAGAATCTACCTTTTGAATCCGACATGATCGGACTCGCGGTAGATAAAAAAGATTTGGTGTTCCGGTCATCCAAAGATGAGAGTTGCATTTCACAAATTACCTTAATAGTAAATATTAGTGCTTCGTTTTTGTACAGAACAATGGAAGCCAGAAATTTGTTGTTCCTGAAAAGAACTTGTTCAGTACAATAAATTTATGATTGATTCAATAACAATCAGATTATTAACTTTCTCGAATAGAATGTATTTGTTAACTACAACTATTTTATTAAAAAATAATAAAATGGATGTGAAAGATTCGTTCTTTTTTTAACATTAGTTGCCAGAACATGCTAAATATTAAATTGAAGCGGCAATGTAAGATTTATAACCCAAAATAATTAAGCACTCATCAGGACAGATTTTCAAATTAAATAATATTTCACCATAATATTTATATTAGATATAATTAAAAAAATTCATGTTCACCATAAGATACTATATTGGCAAATAAATAAATGAATGTAATAAACCTAAGTCGACTTTAAAAGTTAAAACTTTTTATCAAGATAAACTTATTTGTAAATTTGAAGTTACAGAGACAGAGAAGTGATAGAACATGTTCAATCGTGATTTGGTTCCCTAATCGTCTTAATCCACGTTCAAAAAAAGTTTATTTTAGAATCAATGGTTTAAATGCTCACATTATTAATGAACCACTCATTTCATATTTTAATCAATAGTTACATTTTTATAATTAGATGGCTACATATTATTAATTTAGAAAAATATAAAAATATTTAAATTTATACAGTCTAAGTACTAACCTCAAAACTCCTCAAATTCTAAGGTTTCTGAGCTTTTTTATTTGAATTAAATATAAATTGGAATATATTTATGTAATTTGGTAGATAAAATCTGAAAACGCTTTTTTAGTTTGGAATATGGCAACTAGAAAAAAAATTACTTAATTAAATATATATAGCATTTAAATTTTAATTTATATAAGCTATTATTTTTAATTTACTTCCTAAAGTGCTCAATTTTTTTTTTAACCTGTTTGCGTCATTGTAAAAACATTAAGACTATATTTAAATCATTTTGATATTTATTAAATCTTTCAATTCAACTTCAATTGAGCCTTTGCATTTTAAATCATTACTTCTTTCAATTCAATATCAAAGTTTTTTAAAAGTTTTTTATAAATTTGTGTAAGGTCTCATATTTTAACATATGTCATAAACTTGTTGCAACTAGCCTATTAGCAGGGCACATAAATACAAGCTAGCATTAAACATCAGTTAACATAAAAAGTGAAAACATGAGGTTTTGAATGTTCACAAATAAAAGAGATCTTTTGCTTCTTCACTCTGGTAATTAATAGCCCCCCTCCTCAACAATCCTTCACCTATTATGTACAGAGTTCTTCTTCCCCCCATCTAGTAACCTCTCTACTTGATTGAGGTTCTTTCCTCCTTTTAGAAGCTCCTGTTCTAGCTCCCACTTTGGTTCCGCATACCCTCCATGCATGAGCTGGGAGACCTCGCTCAGTTACAGTTGGATATTTCAAACCCAAGCAACGCGATGTATAGTTTTTTATTTTAATTTTATTTTGCGGACAGTTGGAAAAACCGTATTTGATTATGTGTCTTAAGTGTGTGCTTGTATATTTTTATTCTTGCTTTTCATTTTTTCTGTGTGAGAAGTTATCCCATGAAAGACAGAAGAAATTTTGCTCTTTTCTATTCCATGTCCGTGAAAGTTCAGAGAAAAGAGTTCTTTCATTTGGTGTAGATTTTCCTCTTCAATCTTTCTTTTCTCTGTTTTATGTCTTCCATCATTGGTATCAGAGCCACGGTTGGAGAATTGCAGCGAGTTCAAGCAACAATAATTCGCAACCTCAGTTTCTTAAGTTCACGGGGAGTATTAAAATGCGGGTGTTGTATCAATATCAAGAGTTGTGGGAGATTGTAGAGAGCGGTTTTCAAGAGCCCAAAGTTGAGAGAGATTTGAATCAAAGACTTCCTCAAGAGTTGAAAGAAAATCGGAAGAAGGATCGAAATGCGCTTTTCTTCATCTATCAAGCGGTAGATGAAATTATTTTTAAGCGGATCTCTACGGTGAAGACCGTGAAGGAGGCTTGGGATACACTACATGCTTCTTACAAAGGAGATGAGAAAGTGAAAATGGTACGTTTACAAACCCTACGAAGCCAATCTGATATGTTGAAGATGATGGAGTCGGAAAGTGTGGGAGAATATTTCAATCGGGTAATTGCCATTGTTAATCAATTGAAGTTGAATGGAGAACTTGTAGAAGATAAAAGGGTTATTGAGAAGATTCTACGAAGCTTGACCAAAAAAATTGAAGCCACAATTGTAGCTATAGAAGAGGCAAAGAATATAGAGAAAATGTCTATTGAAGATTTGCTTGGATCTCTTCAATCCCATGAATTAAGAATGAACCAATATGATTCGACACCACTTGAGGAAGCATTCCAAACTCAAGTAGCATTACGTGGGAATTTTAGAGGTGGCAGTGGAAGAGGTTTTGGTAGAGGAAGAGGCTCGTTTGGTAGAGGAAGAGGATCTTATGGTACTCGAGGAAGTGGCCGTGCTGATAGAATAGAATCTACACAAAGTGATTGAGGTGAAGTTCAAGGTGGAACTCATGGTGATGGAGAAGGTGCACGTGGTCGTGGACATGGTTTCAGAGGTAGAGGAAGAAGCAACCTTGCCAATATCAAATGCCACTATTGCAAAAGGTACGGACACATTTATCATTTTTATTGGAAGAGGAAGGAAAATGAAGAGGCAAATGTAGATATGGTGCAAGAAAAGAAAGTGGAGAAAAGTGAAGGCACAATGTTTCTTACACATTGTAAGGAATATGGTGATTCAGGAGATGTATGGTTTATTGATAGTGGTTGTAGTAATCACATGACTGGCAATAGAATATTGTTTGATAGTTTGGATAACTCAATCCAAAGTGAAGTACGTACGGGAGATGAAAACAAATTATTTGTGGAAGGAAAATATGACATTTTGGTGCAAAAAAGGAAGGGAGAAAAGAATATATCAGATGTCTTCTATGCTCCAAATCTTAAGCATAATTTGCTTAGTGTTCGGCAACTAAATAAAAAGGGATATGTGTTGACATTTTCTTTTGACACTTATACCATTAAAGACAAGCATGGATTTTTGATTGCCAAGGTGAAGGTGACTCTGAATAAAATGTATCCCATGAAGATGATTTGTAGTTTAAATGGTTGTTTGAAAACTTCCATAGAAAATCATTTTTAGATTATGGCATTGTAGATTTGGTCACTTGAGTTCCAAGACACTTTCTTATATGAGCCAGAAGAATATAGAAGAATATAGTTGATGGGCTTCTACATATTGAAGTTCAAGATAAGATCTGTGAAGCATGTGTTGCAGGAAAGCAGAACGGAGCACCATTTTCAGTTGGAAAATCATGGAGAGCCTTGAAGCCATTGGAGCTTATTCATTCAGATTTATGTGGACTGATGCACACTACTTCTAGTGGAGGTAACTGTTATTTTCTCACATTTACTAATGATTATAGCAGAAACGTTTGGGTGTATTTTATAAAAAAAAAGTCATAAGTATTTGAATATCTAAAAATATTCAAAGCACTTGTGGAGAAGGATAGTGTTCATTTCATTAAGATGTTGAGGAGTGATAGAGGTGGAGAGTATGTTAGTCATGAAATGCAAAATTATTTGAAGGAGAATGGGATACGCTATCAGTTAACAATTAGATACACACCACAACAAAATGGAGTAGCAGCGAGGTTGAATAGAACCATTATGGGATTGGCTAGGAGTATGTTGAAGGAGAGGCAAGTGCCCAATTTGCTTTGGGCTGAAGCTTTGTCTTGTGTTGTGTATTTATTGAATAGGGTGACATAAAAAAGTACTCCATCTCAAACTCATTTTTAAATTTGTAGTGGTCTTAAGCCTACTGTTGATCACTTGAAAGTTTTTGAGAGTATTTCTTATGTTCATGTACCTGATCAAAAGAGAAGGAAGTTGGATGAAAAATCTGAGAAGTGTGTGTTTATAGGATACAGTGAAAGGTCCAAAGCCTATAAACTGTATAATCCAACAACGAAGAAAGTGGTAGTGAGCAGGGATGTGAGATTTGAGGAGAGCTTATCTTGGGATTGGCTTGAAAATGGCAACAAGGAGGATGTCACAGTTGGAGAAAATTCAAAAAAATTTATTGATGATGTAGAAAAATAATGACCACCACACACTATAGTGAGATTGGGAGAATCATCTAGTAGTGGTATTGAAAAAGTGAAGACAAAAAGCTTGCTGGAGATATATGACACCACAAATTATAATGAGGAGTTATCTCAATTTGCTTTATATGTTAATGAAGAGCCCTTAACTTTTAATGTGACCGTTGCAGATAAGAGATGGTTTGATGCCTTGAAAGAGGAGATTGATGCTATTGAGAGAAATGACACATGGAGTTTAACCTCACTTCCTAAAGGTCAAAAATCAATTGGTGTCAAGTGGGTGTACAAAGTGAAGAAGAATGTTGAAGGAGGTGTAAACAAATTCAAGGCTAGACTTGTAGTTAAAGGGTATAAGCAGATGCAAGGGATAGATTATGAAGAGGTTTTTGGACCAGTTGCCAGATTTGATACAGTCAGATTAATTTTCTCTACTGCTGCTATGAATAGATAGAAGATTCATCAATTAGATTTGAAGTCGGCTTTCTTGAATGGTGTTTTGGAGGAAGAAGTATATGTAGATCATCCTAAAGGTTTTATTGTGAAGGGAAAAAAACAAATGGTGTATCATTTGAAAAATGCCTTGTATGGCTTGAAGTAAGCCCCAAGGGCTTGGAATTTATGTATTGATAAGTATTTTGGAGAAGAAGGGTTCACTAAATGCCCTTATGAACATGGTGTACATTTGAAGACAAACTCAAATGGCAACAAATTAATTATATGCTTATATGTGGATGAATTGTTAATAACAGGTGATGATGAGCAATTGATTGCAGACTTTAAATCAACTATGTTCAGAAGATTTGATATGACAGATGTTGGCCTCATGTCATTATTTTTGGGTATAGAAGTTCATCAGAAAGATGACGGCATTTAGATTTGTCAAAAGAGAAATGAAAAATAGTTGCTTGAGAAGTTTAGGATGAATCATTGCAATAGTGTCTCAACACCAATGCAAACTGAAGTTCAGTTCACAACAGAAGGAGAAGGAAAATTGGTTGATTCAACATTGTATAAAGTTTAATTTGGAGCCTTAGATACTTGACTGTGATGTGACCTGACATTGTGTACAGTGTGGGCATCTTGAACAGATTCATGGAGAATCTGAGAGAATCTCATTGGCTTGGAGCAAAGAGGATTCTTAGATATATCAGTGGTACAGTTGAGTTTGGCCTTCATTATTAGTGCAGTGTAGACATGAGATTACTTGGATATTGTGATAGTGATTGGGCAAATGACCATGTAGAAAGAAAAAGCACAAGTGGATATGTATTGTATGTTGGTGATACAACTTTTACTTGGTGCACACATAAGCAGAAAGTTGTAGCATTATCTATATATGAGGCAGAGAATATAACAGTGGCGGCAGTGGCTTGTGAAGCAATGTGGTTGAATAATTTGTTGAAGGAATTTTTTGGAGAGATTGATGAAGCTACGACAATTTATGTAGACAACAAGTCGGCGATTGCATTGGCCAAACATCCTGTAGAACATGGTAGGAGTAAGCACATTGATGTGCATTATCATTTTATTAGAGATGCAGTAAAGAAGGTTCACATTAGCATTGAGCACTGCAGTACAGAGGATTAGGTAGCCTGGGATGAAGAAAGTCTTGGTTTGAGGGGGAGATTGTTGGATATTTCAAACCCAAGCAACGCGATGTATTGTTTTTATTTTAATTTTGTTTTGCGGACAGTTGGAAAAATCGTATTTGATTATTTGTCTTAAGTGTGTGCTTGTATATTTTTATTCTTGCTTTTAGTTTTTTCCGTGTGAGAAGTTATCCCGTGAAAGATAGAAGAAATTTTGCTCTTTGTTTATTCCGTGTCCGTGAAAGCTTAGAGAACAGAGTTCTTTCATTTGGTGTAGATTTTCCTCGTCAATCTTTCTTTTCTCTGTTTTATTTCTTCCATCAGTTACCCTACCTGACATAGATAAAGTTTCTCACTCTTATATGTCTTGTGTTATAATGAAATAGATTGTTTCTCAAAAGAAAGGTGTCAGAAGGTAGTAAGGAACAGTGTCTTGCTCTTTTCGTGTATGTGATTGGTTGTTGCCTCTTCAACATTAATCTTCTTCAAGCCATTCATAATATCTAGAAACACAAACTTATTTTGATCTCTGTTCTCTTCATGAGGAATTCTCTCTATTTATATTTAGTTATGTTGGTGATTTTGAACTAGCTTATAATGGAGGCCAAAGGTTCATAAATGGTCAGCCATTCTGTTTAATAAATGGTAAGTGTCTTTTATGTTGATAAAGAAAGATTTCATAAACATTCCATCATGAATAATGCTTCCCAAGCTAGCCTAGAACAAGAAAGTTAAGCCAAAAATCATCAATAAAATTTTGTCTCGTTGTTAACTTCTTTATGACATCAAAATCATGACTCAATTTATTTTTGAGTTAGTGTTGAGATCTTTACTAAATTCATACTTCCCAATCATGTTACTTGGGACCTCAATGTTTGGTAGATTAAATAAAAGAATTGTTATCTATGAATGGAACACCAAGTTATTACATGAATGTGATACCTTCTCACATGACAACCAATTTCCCATTAAATCCAAAAACGTCCACAAAATATACCAAACCCATTTTAGTTTGGAAATAATCACTAGTTCAGCAGAAAAGTAATTTGTTAAGAATTATGTAGGTTTACTATCACAAGCAATACTTCTTCCAATCCTCCTTCTCAGCCTAAAAAGGAAACCTTCTACTCCTCTTCTTTAGAAGACCTATAAGATGTTCATAAGCCTACCTCTAAAATTGTAATTGAATCTCTGTCCTCCTTGATAGTCTATGTTGCTATGTCTTTAAGAAATGGTAACTATGCAAAAGTTTTAAAATTTATATTTCACCATTTTTGTGAAATAAAGAAAACCAACGTGAAATAATTGGTGTTGCGTCCAGGAGTATTCACAGCGGTAGAGAAATTTAAAGTTTAAAGTCTCATCATTGTACGAAGATCCAGCACGCACACAGATAATGAGATAGGGTGCAGCATTAAAGGAAACACCAAGCTTTTACGTGGAAAAAACCAAAAAGGGGGAAAAACCATAGGGCCTAGGCCAGTTTGAATGAATCCACTAGTATACCAATTGATTACAAATGAGACCCTTCCTTCGGAGAAGGCCTTAGCTTGATGTACATTTTATAGAGTACATTACATGATGTAATACAAAGAGGCACTATTGACGTGTTCGTTTGGTCGAGAGGACCATTGTATGGTTGAAATTACTAGATGGACAAGAGGGGGGGTTAATTGCGAAAACTTTTTGACAATAATTAAAACCTAAGCAGGAGTCTTAAAACTTTTTGCTGTTTTTAGAATTTTAATATGAAAAAATTAAACAACCTTTTTTTTCCAAATTTTCCAAGGAGAATATTTTGAAATTAAAAAGGCACGCAGTAATGAAAAAGCAGTAAGGAAAAAACAGACCAAGATTTTTATAGTGGTTCGGTCAAAATATGACCTTCGTCCACTCCCCGGAGTCCTCCGCTCCGGGATTTTCACTACCAACTATAGTTTTCCTTTTGCCCCCCTCGGCAAGGCGGAGAAGCCTTTACAAACCTCCCTTTCACCAACCCAGCGTGGCGGAGTGTCAAACCCTATTTTTGCCCTCCTAGCGACGGCAGAGAACCTTCTCATTTTTCTCCCTCCTGGAGAAGGCAGAGTACCTCGAGGTCACGGATGTAGACAAGCCTTTCCCTTGGAGATCCTCCCTCAAATTCTTCTAGGGCCACAGGAGGAGCAAGATGCAGCAAGTTCGGAGAAACCATGTGATCTCCCTCACATCTCTTCTCTCTCACAACGCTCACCTTCTCCTTCCTCTCTCAAACCCTAAAGAACTTCTCTAGAGCTCTCTCCCTTGAAATCCCTCTCTAACCACGTTCTCCTCTCCAATACACTCTCTGAAAAATTACTTTTTTGATACATAAAAATGGGCTCCAAAAACCCTAAAATCATCAGTTAACAACTAGTACGGTTCTAGAATCGTACAGTATGACCTTCATAAATAGACTTCATCCTAGTACGAAGTGGTACGAACAGTTCAAAAATGTTCGTACAGTATGATATTAAATCGTACGGTATGATCCATGACAACACAGTTCGTACAAGACGATAGTCGGGATGATCAAACACCATCTCTATTCATTGTATGGTATGATGTATATCGTACAGTACGATGAGACAAAAAATAACTGATCGTCTGGGACGATATCCGGAATGATTGTAATTCGAACTCATTCGTACAATACGATGTTCAAATTATAATTAAGCCCAGATTTTTTGCACTAATCACAGGTTAAGTTAAGTAAGTATTTAAAAAATAATCATACAGTACGAATAAGTTCGTACCATACAAATGGCAGAAAATTACTTACTTAAGTTAAACGACGGCTAGGGTTTCGGATTTGAACATATCGTATAGTACGATATAATTTCGTAGGGTACGATCTATTCACAGAATCATACTACAACCCTCTTATCGTACGGTACGAATTAACATCGTACAATACGATCTCCAGAGAAGAAATTATATTATATTCTACATTTAAAATATCTCCCCCTGTGTGTGTACATGGTTGCTCGAGCTTTTATGCATTTTGTGGCTAGACTTAAGAAAATAAAAATGAAATAAAAAAGAAAATACATTGCAGACTCTTATATCCTAATCTACCCAACCTTGAGTCTTCCTGTCGTCCTGGATAACTTTTGATCTTCCTGAAATGTTAGTACTCACGGACAATAGCAAATAATATTCAATGAATCTCAAGACAATTATTATTTTTCATCATCAAAATCTTAAGCTTGGGGTCATGGGTTGAGACAATTTCCCCCTTTTTGATGATATCAAATAATAGTTGTTGTAAGCAAGTGTTAAAGACATTTTTTTTAAATTTAAACATGAGAAAAAGATAGGTACAAAAATAAAGAAATACAGTGCGAAATAAAAAACATGCATTTAACCATAAAAGAAGATACAAAAACCTTCTCGCCCTTTTGACAACACAAAAAGAGGAGCAAACATGAAAAGAAAAGTACAACACAAATACAATCTAAAAAGAAGGATCCTGATCAGGTGGTGGTGGAGGTGGATTTGGTTGGAAGTACTCAAAAAGAGTGTTAAAACGGTGATCAATAGTAGTAAAGCACTCTCCAAACCATTGCATATCTGTCTCGTGTTGCTGATGTTGTTCCTGAATAAGAGTGTCGAGACGAGTCTGAAGTTGTTCGAAGCGTTCGACCAAATCATCTTGTGCTGATGCAGGTGCTCGAGTTGGTGGTGCATGACGTCGTGGACGTGCTTGTGGTGCAGCTGGGGCATCTTCTCCTTCTTCTTCATCAAAAATTGGTTCTTCTGGCTCGTATCCCGGATGGAAAAGGATACGGAAGGAGGCATCCGTATAAAAAATAGGAATAATGTCAGGTTCACCAGGATAGGTCATTTGATATTTAGTTTGGAGGATATATCCTATAAGGTGACCAAGAGCTATGTATTATTTTCGGCGAGTGGTAGGGAGACGAACGAACGTCATATGACAAATATAGTCAATGATCAGATCGGCCTCGTCGAATCTTGTGTTGGTCATGATAAGGTATGTAGTGACAGATAGGGTTGGGGTCATGTTGACACGGTCACCACCTTTGGGTATTATTGAGGTACGAAGGACATGTTGAATTATGTGCGCATTTCTATTTAGGGAACAAATGAGAGGTTCATGTTGATAGAAAGCGGCATTTCTAAGGACCCGATTGACATCATTCCAATCAAAATCATTTGTAAGAAAAGAATGGATCATAGCCCCTTCAATAGATAGCCCAATGTATTGGGCGATGTCAGCTTTGGTTATTTCAACATTTTGTCGATAAACGAAAGAGTGGAAGGTTAAATTGTCGACGGTATAGGTAAGATTGGCTAAGAATTCTAGGAGGAGTTCAGAATTATAAGGAAAGGATAGGGTGAGAAGAAACTGGAGGGTGGTGGAGGCAAAGAGGTTCAATACCTCGAAGTTTAGAGCCTCCTGGTTGAGCAACCTAGAGGGTGTGATTTTGCAAGTTTTGAATTTGTAGTAGGCATCCTCGTTTTCCGCATTCAAGAATCGGACGCTATGGTAGGGAGAGGAAGACGAGCTTCCCGCTACCAAACATCCTCGCTTGCTGGAACTAGACATGGCTTGAAAGGTGAGTGAGAGGTTTGTGAGTGTAGTGAGGATATCTGCCCTTCTATTCTATTTATAGAGTTTTCAGCAAATCATACAGTACGATAAAGGATTCGTACAGTACGAAGTGGTAATAATTATTCTGACGATTCGTACCGGGAAAAAGGCGGTCAAAATGTACAGTACGATCAGTGAATTTCAATCGTCCCGAGGCTCGTCGGTACGACTTTTGACCAAAAGTATCGTATTGTACGAACAGGTGTATCGTACAGTACGAGTGGCATTAATTTTGTTCTGAACTCCTTTAATTCGTTCTCATTCGTTGCTGAGTTGGATCATATAGTACGATTTGAGGTAAATCGTACAATACGATCAACAGAGACGTATTTTGCTGTTTAGGATGTTCTGTGTAGATTATAGTAGATCATTCCGTATGATTTTAAGGTCGTACATTACGATACCACAAATTCAAGTTTAGTGCTTTTTGTGTGGTGAGCGTGTGATGATTAGGAGCAGCCCTAGAAGATTTTTTTTTTCTTTTCTTTTTTTTCTTAATGCAGTTATATCGATGACACCTAATCTAGTCCTCAAGGAGTTAAAGGTGTCGAAAGCTAGAGGTTTTGTGAATATGTCAGGTAATTGATCTCCTATAGCGATGTGATGCAATTCTATATCTCCCTTAGCAACATGATCTCTAATGAAATGGTGTCTAATATCTATATGTTTTGTTCGAGAGTGCTGAATTGGGTTCTTAGAGATGCAAATTGCACTTGTGTTGTCACACATGATTGAAATGGTTCCTACAGGTAGGGCAAGATCAAGAATTTGTTATTTTAGCCATAGTACTTGTGCAACACAACTTCCTACTGTAATATATTCTGCCTCGGCTGTGGAAAGTGCTACTAAGTTATTGTTCCTACTGGACCAAGAAACTAATGATTGTCCTATGAATTAGTAGGAACCAGAGGTGCTTTTTCTATCTATCCTATATCCTGCAAAGTCAGAATCTGAGTACCCTAAGATTTCAAAGGAAGTGCTGTGCCTAGGATATCAAATTCTTATGTTTGGGGTGCCTAGTAGATATATAAGAATTTTCTTGACATTAGTTAAGTGAGACTCTTTAGGATCAGCTTGAAAACGGGCACAGAGGCACACACTAAACATTATGTCCGGTCTACTAGCAGTCAGGTAAAGAAGGGATCCAATCATTCCTCTATATTTCTTCTGATATACTGATTTTCCATTAGGATCTTTGTCTAATTGAATTGTGGAGCTCATTGGAGTGTTCATGGGTTTAGTACTATCCATTTCATATTTCTTTAAGATATCCTTAATATACTTTGATTGGCTAAGAAAAGTTGCATTATCCATTTGTTTTACGCTAAAGCTAAGAAAGTAATTAAGTTCTCCCATCATGCTCATTTCAAACTCATTACTCATTATTTTTAAGAATTCATCACAAAACATTTTATCTGAAGATCCAAATAGAATGTCATCCACGTATATCTGAACAATGAGAATTTCTTCTTTGACCTTTTGTAAAAAGAGTGTAGTATATACACTACCCTTTTTAAATCCGCTATCCAATAGAAATGAGCTAAGTTTTTTTTTTACCGTGCTCTAGGTGCTTGCTTTAATCCATACAGTGCCTTCTTTAATTTGAATACATGGTTTAAAAATTATGAACTTTCAAATCCGGGGGGTTGCTCAACATAGACATCTTCCTTAATTACCTAGTTCAGAAATGCACTCTTTACATCCATTTGATATAACTTAAAGTTCTTGTAGCAAGCAAAAGCTAAGAGCACTCTTATGGCTTCTAGTCTAGCAATAGGGGCAAAGGTTTCTTCAAAGTATATTCTCTTAATTATGTTGTACCCCTTAGGTACTAGTCTGGCTTTATTCCTTATTATTGTTCCTAAATCATTCACCTTATTCTTGAAGACCCATTTTGTTCCAACAACACTTTGTTCTTTAGGTCTCTTGACTAACTCCCAAACATCATTCCTGGTGAATTGGTTCAGCTCTTCTTGCATTGCTAGAATCCAAAATTCATCTCTTAAGGCTTGATATATACTTGTAGGTTCTATCATAGAGATGAATGCTGAATGACTAACCTCCTTCCTAAGTCCATGCCTAGTTATTACACCTTCTGAAGGGTTTCCTAAAATTAACTTTTTAGGATGACTAGAAGAATATCTCTATTCTCTAGGCAAATCTTCTTGAGGTTCTACCCTTTCTCCTAAGGTCATAGTCTCTACTCCTTGAATTGCCTCTATTTCATCATCTTCAATTTTAGATTCAGAGGGCTTATCTGATTCATCAAATACCACATGGGTGGACTCTTCTACTATGAGGGTTCTCTTATTAAAGATTCTATAGGCTTTACCTACAGAAGAATAACCTAAGAAGACACCCTCATCAGACTTGGGATCAAATTTTCCTAAGGGATGTTTACCATTATTCAAGATGAAATACTTGCACCCAAAGACATGTAAATGTGAAAGGTTTGGTGTCCTACCCTTAAGGAGTTCATATGAAGTTTTGTTCAGCTTAGATCTAATGTTCACCCTATTTAAAACATAACATGTTGTGTTGACTGCTTCTGCCCAAAAGTATCTAGGAAGGGTGTACTCCACTAACATTGCCCTAGCAGCTTCTACCAAGGTTCTATTCTTCCTTTCTGCTATACCATTTTATTGTGGTGTTCTAGGGGCTGAGAAATTGTGTTCTATTCCTAGTTCTTGACAGAATGATTCAAACCTATCATTTTAAAATTCTCCACCAAGATCGCTATGAATTGTTGAGATTTCACAACCTAATTTCCTCTGAATCCATGTGGAGAAAATCTTAAATTCCTCAAAAGACTCATTTTTTATGTGCTAAGAATCTTACCCAAGTGAATCTAGTGATGTCATCTACAATCACAAATCCATAATTTTCCCACCTAGGCTAGCTGTACTAACGGGTCCAAATAAGTCCATGTGTAGGATTTCTTATGGCCTAGCGGTGATCACATCTCTAATTGAATAAAAAGATGATTTGACTTGTTTTCCTAGTTGGCAAGCATCACATAAATGATCCTTTATAAAACTAACTTAGGTATGCCCCTAACTATGTTTTTTTGAGTGATGTTTCTAAAAGTTTTCATACTAGTATGGCATAGTCTCCTATGCCATAGCCACGAGTCATCAACTATTGTTTTCAAACAAAATGAATTTGAACTATCAATGCAATCAAGGTCTAACATGTAAACATTATTCATTCATTTTCCTTCTAAAACTAGTTTATCAAATAAACTAATCAGGCATTTATCAGATAGAAATTTAATATCAAAACCTTTGTAACACAGTTGACTAATGCTAAGTAAATTATGTTTCAAACCATCAACTAGTAAGATATTTTCAATTAAAAAATTTTTAGCATTACCAACAATACTTGAGCCTCTCACCTTCCTGGTAGTGTTGTCTCCCAATGTTACTTTGCATCCAGTTTTGGTCTCAAGTAGGTTGAACTTCTTCATATCTCCAGTACTGTGTCGTGAGCAGCCACTTTTCAGGTACCACATGCTCTCACTAGGACTTTTGTGAGAGCACCCCTATAATTTCATTCAAAGATTAGATTTGGGAATCCAAGTGAGTTTGGGTTCCACCTTATGCTTGCATGAATGAGATGTATGCATGCTATGCTGTGATGGATGCAGTTTAGATCTCCATACTAAGTGTGTCCTACGGTGCACTATGCATGTGCGGGCTATGTAACCTAGCATGCCACAAGAGAAGCACCTAACACCAGGAAATGGGTTTACTAATCTATGTGGGTGATGGTGCCTCTTCCTAAAGTTATGTGATGCATGCTGTGTTGGAGGTTTGCTAGGATGGCCTAATATGTGTGATGTAATTTCATTTTCTAATTCTTTGATTCTTTCCTGAAAGGTGTTGTTTTGATATGTCAATCCATGAACTTCTATTTTTAACAAATGCTCACTGTGATCTTCTTCTAATGCAAGTTTGTCTAATCAATGAAAGGCTTCTTCTAGTTTAACATGAGTGGTTTTCAAGGATTCATGCTCTTCAGTTAATTCAACATGCTTCTTTTTTAATGCATCAAATTTATCAAGAAGCAATATGTGATCTTTATCTAAATCAGAATTTTCTTTAACTAAGTTAGCATGCTCAATTTGTAAAGAACTAAATTCAACATTAAGCTTAGCATGCATCTTTTTCAGTTTCCTATACGAGTCATGAATATTCTCAGAAATAAGCAATAATTCTTCATATGAAAGTTGACATATCTCATCTTGATATGATGGATCAAGGTTATCATTAGCCATAAGACACAAGTTTGTTACCTCCTCCTCTGCTTATTCTTCTAACGATTCTGAGGCAGAGTCAGCCCAAAAAGCTTTTTGCGTCTTTATCTTTCCTTTCTTGCATTTAGCTTTGTCATCACATTTCTCCTTAGCTAGTTGGCTCTTCAGATTGGGGCAATCGGCTCGAAGGTGACCATGCTTCCTGCACTCAAAACAAATTATATCAGATGAAACCTTATTGAACCTTGAGCTCTTACCTTTATTCCAACTGTTCTGATGACGCTTTTGTTTTCTCTTCAGGAAATTTTTGAACTTTCGGGTCATCAGTGATATCTCATCCTCTTCCTCCCCTGCAGAGCTTTCACTTTCTGAGTTGCTTGCTTTTAATGCCACCGTTCGCTCCTTTTTCTTTTCACCTGCATCACTTTTCCTTTGGCTCACTCCTTGCTCGTATGCAATGAGTGACCCAAGGAGGTTATCAATAGAATAAATATTAAGGTCTTTAGACTCAGTGATAGCAGTTATCTTAGCATCATAGGAACAAGATAAGCATCTAAGAATTTTATTCACTTTCTCAGAATTTGAAATCTCTCTACCTAATGCATGCAAGGATGTCACAATTTGGGTGAACCTAGTGTACATGTTAGAAATTGTTTCACTAGGTTTCATATGGAAGAGTTCATAATCATGAAGTAGAATGTTAAGCCTAGACTGTTTTACATCGTTTGTTCCTTCATATGTAATACACAGTCTATCCCAAATCTCTTTACCAAAAACATAGGTAGACACTCTCATATAGTCCTTAGACTTCAATGCACAGAAAAAACAATTTAAGCACTTAGCATTCAGTTGGGCTAATTCCCTATCCTCATTGCTCCATTCATTGAAGAGTAATGGAGTTTTCATTCCATTCACAGTTTTAACAGGTGCAACATATCCATCATTCACTAAAATCCACATGTGGTAATCTATAGATTGCAAAAATGTAGACATTCTAATTTTCCAGAAATCATACGGAATGTTATCAGAAAGTGGTGGACGGGTTATTGAATAACCGTCCACAGTGTTACGATTACCAAAGTTTGACATGATCGTTTTCTTTCAAGATTTTCTAAAATACTATTTTTGAAAGTAAGCTTTGATACCAATTGAAATTACTAGAAGGACAAGAGGGGGGTGAATTATGAAAACTTTTTGACAATAATTAAAACCTAAGCAGGAGTCCAAAATCTTTTTGTTGTTTTTATAATTTTAATATGAAAAATTAAACAACCTTTTTTTTTCCAAATTTTCCAAGGCAAATATTTTGAAATTAAAAAGGCACGCAGTAATAAAAAAGCAGCAAGGAAAAAACACACCAAGATATTTATAGTGGTTCGGTCAAAATATGACCTACGTCCACTCCCCGGAGTCCTCCGCTCTGGGATTTTCACTACCAACTATAGTTCTCCTTTTGCCCCCCTCGGCAAGGCAGAGAAGCCTTTACAAACCTCCCTTTCACCAACCCGGCGTGGCGGAGTGCCAAACTCTATTTTTGCCCTCCTGGCGACGATAGAGAACCTTCTCGTTTTTCTCCCTCCTGGATAAGGCAGAGTACCTCGAGGTCATAGATGTAGACGAGCCTTTCTCTTGGAGATCCTCCCTCAAATTCTTCTAGGGCCACAGGAGGAGCAAGATGCAGCAAGTTCGGAGCAACCGTTTGATCTCCCTCACACCTCTTCTCCCTCACAACGCTCACCTTCTCTTTCCTCTCTCACACCCTAAAGAACTTCTCTAGAGCTCTCTCTCTTGGAATCCCTCTCTAACCACGTTCTCCTCTCTCATACACTCTCTAAAATATTACTTTTTTTATACATAAAAACGGGCTCCAAAAACCCTGAAATCACAAAGTAGCCGTTACTATCGTATAGTACGGTTCTATAATCATACAGTATGATCTTCATAAAGAGACTTCATCCTGGTACGAAGTGGTACGAACAGTTCAAAAATGTTCATACAGTACGATACTAAATCGTACGGTACGATTCATGACAACATAGTTCGTACAAGATGATAGTCGGGACGATCAAACATCATCTCTGTTCATCGTATGGTACGATGTACATCATACAGTACGATGAGACAAAAAACAACTGATCATTCGGGATGATATCTGTGACGATTATAATTCGTCTCTGTTCATTGTATTGTACGAATGGGTTTGTACAGTACGATGTTCAAATTATAATTAAGCCCGAATTTCTTGCACTAATCACGGGTTAAGTTAAGTAAGTATTTAAAAAATAATCTTACAGTATGAATAAGTTCATACCGTATGAACGGTGGAAAATTACTTACTTAAGTTAAACGACGGCTAGGGTTTCGGATTTGAACATATCATACAGTACGATATAATTTCGTACGGTATGATTTATTCATAGAATTGTACTACAACCCTCTAATCGTACGGTACGAATTAACTTCATACAGTACGATCTCAAGAGAAGAAATTCTATTAAATTCTATATTTAAAACCTCTCCCCCTGTGTGTGTGCATGGTTGCTCGAGCTTTTATGCATTTTGTGGCCAGACTCAAGAAAATAAAAATGAAATAAAAAAGAAAATACATTGTAGACTCTTACTCCTAATCTACCCATCCTTGAGTCTTCCTGTCATCATGAGTAATTTTTTATCTTTCTAAAATGTTCGTACTCACGGACAATAGCAAATAATATTCAATGAATCTCAAGACAATTATTATTTGTCATCATCAAAATCTTAAGCTTGGGGTCGTGGGTTGCAATAACGGTGACGGAGGTCAGAATAATTGTAGTCGGCGGGCGACAGAGGTCATAGAGACTGTTGTCTAGTGACGGAGGTCAGAAAGACTATAGTGTGCTGGCGACGTAAGTCAGAAGGACCGTAGTTGGTGGGTGATGGAGGTCAGAAATGTTGAAACTTAATTTCTATGAATTAGGTTGTTAGACCTAAGCTTATAAATCATGGCTAACCAAAAGGGGGGTGAATTGATAATTTAAAAAAAAATCCCTCTTTTTAATTTTTGAACTGAAAAATAAACTTTAATGAGTTTTGAAGAAAACATTTTTCAACCATAGTTTTAAAATTAAAAAAAAATAAAAGGAAGTGAAAAAATAAAGACACGAGGTTTATAATGGTTCGGTCAAAACCAGACCTACATCCACTCCCCAGAGGCACCCTCCGAGTATTGCACTAATACCAATAGTGACTCTCCTTTTGCACCCATAGCAAGATAGAGAAGCCTTTACAAACACTATTTTCACCACTACCCGGTGCGGCAGAGAACCGTCATTTTTTACACTATCCCCAGTGCTGGTAGAGAACCTTCGTCCTTTCACATTCTCCTAGTGTGGGAAGAGAACCCTTCATCTTTTCACACTCTCCAAGTGTAGGCAGAGAACCCTTCGTCCTTTCACACTCTCCAAGTGTGGGCAGAGAGCCCTTTTGCTGTTCACACTCTCCAAGTGTCGGTAGAGAATCCTTCGGCTGTTCACACTCTCCAAGTGTCGGCAGAGAACTGGATCTCTTTGACAGATCTTCTCACAAGAATTCTAGAAGAAAGAGATAAAAGTGTGAAGTAATCACAAACCAAGAGTAAAGACTCTTTCCTTTGAGTACCAAGTGAAGCCTTCACGCTCCAATGGCAAGAAATCTCCTTCAAACACTCTCTCACACTCTCTCCTTGACTCTTGTTTAAATAGGCACGAAGATCAGTAGACAAAAAGATTATATGGCAGTCTAGTTTAAACTATTTATAGGAAAGACACAAAAAACCGTCCAAAAATTGCAAATATTCAAGTCAATACGAATTGGATCAGCTTGTACGATCGTGGATTGTCCTGAACGATTTTACTTAAATCCGTTAGAAACGAACCTAATGTATATGGGTATGAAATAATTTCATACACACACATCGTCCCGTACGAACTAGGTCCGTCCGGTACGAATGGTTATTCCATAGGTCGGTTCCCAAAAACTGCAAAAAGACACTTAATTTTCAGAATCGGTTCACTTCGTCCTGAGACGAAGTTAAGGTTCGTCCGAACAAAAGTTTTACAGAGAGCAAATCGTCCCGGGATGAATGCACCTCGTCCTAGATAAAAATGCTCCAGAGAGCAACTCGTCTTGGAACGAATACACTTCGTTCTTGAACAAAAATTTTGAAGAGAACATTTCATCCTTTGATGAATACACTTCATCCTGGATGATCAAGACTTAAGAAAATTTTTCTTCAACCCCTGTTCATTCCATTGCTCTTTAGAGGAGATAACTGATCTGATTGTCCCCTACGAACTATATTCGTCCTATACGATCAGTACAAATTTCTCAAAATCTCCTAAGGTGTGTATATTCACTTCATTGCAATCACTCCCTCTCAAATTTAATTTAAAGAAGAATATAAATTTTTAAATACATAAAGTATCTCATGCTGAATTTGATTTAAAGTTGTTGTAGTCTGGAGTTTGATTTTCCTGAAATGTTAATTGACACAAGTGCAAAAACAACTCTTCTAAAAAGTGTTAGGAGATAACTACACAAAAAATAATAATATTTGAAATCATCAAAATTATACAAGTTGCAAGAATGTAAAATATGCAAATAGCAACACTCTTAACAATCTCCCCCTTTTTTATGATGGCAAAACAATTATTGTTTGTATAATTTTCAAATTAAAAAAATCTCCTAAAATGCCCCTGAATTGATGAACACGTGTAAATAATGAGGTATTTTTAGAAATATACAGATAAAACAAACACACACAACGTATACATCAAACACAAAATACAAAAGAAAAAACAAAAACAGATCAAACAAAATTAAAGAATAATACGAAACAAATAATTTCTCTCCCTTTTTGACAACAGTAAAAAGTAAAGAAGAAAAAGACTTGAAAGGTAAGCAGACATAAGAAAATCATTTGATAATTCAATCTTGAAAGTAATTAAAATATGTTGTATAAATAAAATTAGAATATTAGACAAATCATATTAATTCATAGAATTTAAAAAGAGATATAACATTGATAATAGAAAGAATAGATCAAAAGTATGTGTTAATTTAGACACTAAGATAAAAAAAAAAATCATTACAAAAAGGATGAATAGAAAATTTGTATATTTCAAATTTCAATACATAATATAAATGTACAGTAAATCAATTTTAATTAAGAGATTAAAAGATAATGAAAAGAAATAATTACTACATGTGGCGCTTTGCGCATCTTTTTCAAATTATTGACATATTTTTGTGCATCTTTTTATTTTCGGGCTTATTTTGTGCCTTTTTTTATACTTGCGAACCATTGCACATTTCTTTTGGGTTTTGTATATTTGTACATTTTTTTTTCAAGAGTAATTTTGATCTTTTCAAAATCAATAATAAAAAATTTCAAATTTTTCTAAGTGCATAAATATTTATTGATAAGTGAAATATTAAATATGAAAATATCATAGTTGCAATAATAATATTAGAATTAATGTAGTTTAAATAAGATACATGAAATTGACAATTCTAATTATATCAAGTTATAAGCAGAACTTAAATTTAGAAAAAAAATAGATTTTCTAATGAATTTAATTTAGACTTGCACTTCAAAGTATAGCACTATTAAGATCAATAATCTAATAATTGTCATAAAGGCTAACATATATTTCAATACGATTAAATCCAAAAATACGTGAACATATATTGATATCACTAAAAAGATATTACAATTTAAGATCAGGATATCAATACAGAAATAAAACATCTAAAGTAAAGAAAAATACAACAAACTTTCTTAAAACACATCTAAAACACAAACTACAAAAAATACATAAAACTAAGTGCAACAATCACTAAGAAGGACACTGATCTGGTGGAGGAGGAGGAGGTGCAGCACCAAAGATGTTAAAGTAAGTACTCATCATAAGCACATTGGAACTGATATCATTCATCTGATCCCTCATAAAATTCATGTCATGCTGATACTGTGCGGCCTACTGCTGAAGATGAGTCTCAATTTGATCAAAGTGCTGATCAAAATGAGTTTCTAAGTGATCAAATCTTTGAACCAAATCCTGATAATTTGGTTCATTGGCGGGTGCAGGTGCAGCTTCTTCTTCTTCTTCTGTATCACTAATGACATGAGTTTTACTTAATTCTTCTTTGAAGATTTCTCTAAATGATCCATCATTATAGTAGAGCAGTTCTTCAAACTCTTGATAAGGATGAACCAAATTGTATTTCTTCTCCAGAATGTAGGCAACAAGATGTCCTAAGGTAATATTTTTCTTTCTCTTATGCTCTACATGTCCAATTTTAGATAGCCCATAAAGATAGTTAAGGATAAGTTAGGCTTCATCTATAGGTTCTTTAGTCATGATTAAGAAGGTCATCATAGAAAGAAGAGGGGTAATGTTGACACTATCACTAGCTTTAGGAATTATAGAAGTTCTAAGGGCATGCTGGATGATATGATTATAACAAACTAGACCGGATACCCTAGCCATATGTTCATTAACATTATTTCCTCTAATCACATTATTAAGGTCATACCATGCATAATCATGAGTATTGATCAAGTGATGAGCTCTGGCTCCCTTTGTCCTTAAATTTAAAAAGGCTCCTAAGTCATGCTTGGTGATTTCAACTTTTTCTTTGAAGACAAAGGAACGGATTATAGAGTGGTCAGAATTAAAAGACATGTTGGCGAGGAAGTAGTGGAATATTTCCTTATTGTGGAGATAGACGAGGGTAAGGATAAAACCAAACTGTGTTGAGGCAAAAATGTTCATTAACTGAAAGGTAAGTTGTTCTTGGATTAGGATTCTTGAGGGTGTGATCTTCGCAGAGCCAAACCTAGGAAAAGATTTCTCATTTGCTTTAGAAAGGAAATTTTTAGAGGAATTTTGATGTAATTTCTTTGCCAGAATCTTTTGTCTTTCGCTTGAACTCGCCATTTGGAAGAGGATCTAGAGTACGAAAGAGACTGAAAGTGGAGTTTTGAGTGTGACTGTTGAGTTCAAAAGTCCTTCTATTTATTGAAAATGATACATTTGTACTAGACCAAAAAATTTCGTCCCATACAAAATTTTCAATTCATCTTGTACGAAAAAAATTTCGTTTGGATGATCCAAAGCGTCAAAATGAAACCGCATTTTGTAATCAACATAGCTTATGAAGCATCCTTTCGTACAGACTTTTGACCAGGCGTATCATATAGACAAACACGTGTTCGTCCAGGGACGATCAGATCTTATATCATTTTAGTGGCAGTTAAAACCATCCCCTACATCGAACCGACATGTATTCGTCCAAACGAACCAAAGGTTCGTACGTACGAAGTTCGTATTAAAAACTACCTTATCCATTCAACCGCTTTATTCATTCATCCCGTCATTTGAATAAAATTTTATCCCGGACGATCGTGATGATCATACAGACAAAGTGACAATAAAACACTGAAAACTGCACTCGAACGGTTCAAAATCTGACAGTTTGTCACACTACACAAATCATCCCGTATGAAAACATTTCGTCTCGGATTATTGTCACTTAAAATTTTCAAATTTTTGTTCTCAATAAAAAAACTTAAATATAAACACATTAAAACACAAAATAATGAAAAAACACAAACTCTAAATAAAGAAAATCACACAAACAAGTTCATGAACACATAAAAATACAAACACATTTAACTAGTAAAATAACATCAATATTGCAAAAACATTTTTATTTAAGCATTCAAATCAATCACACCAAGTCTTGTTCTTAATGCACTAAAAGTATCAAAGGCTAAAGGCTTTGTAAAAATGTCTACAAGTTGATTTTCAGTAGAAACATGAGTGAGTTCAATTTCTCCTTTGGATACATGACCCTTATGAAATGATGCCTTATGTCTATATGTTTTGTTCTTGAATGTTGAATAGGATTTTTAGAAATATAAATAGCATTAATGTTATCACAATAAATTAGAATAGTGCCTATAGTCAATCTTAAATCAATCAACTATTGTTTCAACCAAAGTACTTGTGCCACACAACTTCCTATTGCAATGTATTCAGCTTCTGCAGTAAATAGGGCTACTGAATTTTATTTTCTACTAGATCAAGAGACTAATGAATTTCTAATAAATTGACATATTCCAGAAGTGCTCTTTCTATCCACCATATAACCTACAAAGTCAGAATCTGAATAACCAATTATTTTAAATGAAGAGCTAAACTTAGGATACCAGATTCCTAAGTTCTGAGTTCCTAACAGATTTCTTAAAATCCTTTTCACTGCTATCAAATGTATTCTTTTGGATCTGATTGAAATCTAGCACATAAGCAAACACTGAACATGATATCGGGTCGGCTAGTAGTCAAGTAAAGTAAATATTTAATTATCCCTCTAAATTTCTTTTGATCAACAGATTTTTCCTTAGGGTCCTTATCCAACTAAACTGAGGAACTCATTGGTGTACTAACAGGTTTAGCATTGTCAATTTCATACTTTTTGAGGATGTCCTTAACATACTTTTATAGACTAAGAAATGTACCTTCCTCAATTTGCTTAATACTAAATCCTAGAAAGTAACTCAAATCTCCCATTAGACTCATCTCAAATTCACTACTCATTATTTTAGAAAAATCATCAAAAAGATTTTTATTTGAAGATTCAAAAATGATATCATCCACATAAATTTTAACAATGAGTATATCCTTTCCACATTTCTTCAAAAAGAGAGTTGTATCCACACTTCCTTTTTCAAAAGATCTTTCAAGTAAGAAGGTGCACAACCTCTCATACCAAGCCCTAGGTGCCTGTTTCAATCCATATAATGCCTTTTTCAATTTGAAAATTTGATTTGGGTATTTAGAAATTTTAAAACCTGGTGGTTGTTCTACAAAAACATCTTCTTGAATTATCCCATTTAAAAAGGCACTTTTTACATCCATTTGATATAATTTGAATCCTTTAAAACAGGCAAAAGCTAACAAAACTCTAATTTCTTCAAGTCTAGCTACAGGGGCAAAAGTCTCCTCAAAATCAATCCCTTCAATCTGATTATACCCCTTTGCAATTAATCTAGGCTTATTCCTAATGACTACTCCTGAGTCATTCATTTTTTTTTAACATCCACTTAGTTCCAACTACACTTTGATACTTTGGAATTTTAGTTAATTCTAAAATATTATTTCTTACAAATTGATTCAACTCTTCTTGCATGGCCAAAATTCAAAATTCATCCGAAAGTGCTTGATCAATATTTGTGGGTTCTATAGTTGAAATGAAGGTTGAATAATTGACTTCTTTGTTTAATCATGCCTAGTCCTTACATCATCACTTGGTTCACCTATAATCAATTTTCTTGGGTGGTTTTTAAAAAATCTCAAATCTCTAGGCAATGTGTTTTTTATCTCCAAAATTTTTTCCACATTTTCTTCCAAATTTTCTTTCAAATTTATTTTATCAATCTTTTATGAGTTAATCTCAATCTCATCTTCTACAACATTTGACTCTTTCATATTTCCTGATTCATCATATACAATATGTGTGGTATCCTCAAGTACCAAAGTTCTTCTATTGAATACTCTATAAGATTTTCCAATATTTGAGTATCCAAAAAAAATTCTTTCATTCGATTTTGGATCAAATTTTTCTAAGGCAGATTTTTCATTATTATGAATGAACACCTTACAACCAAAAACTTGCAAATAAGACAAACTAGGTGTTATTCCTTTTAGCAACTCATAGGGTGTTTTATTTAGTTTAGATCTCACATTCACCCTATTCAGAACATAACATGAAGTGCTAACAGCCTCAGCCCAAAAATATTTAAAAAGTGAATATTCTACTAATATTGCTCAGGCAGCTTCTATTAATGTTCTATTTTTCTTTTCAATTACTCCATTCTACTGAGGGGTTCTAGGTGCAGAAAAATTATGATCAATTCCTTTCTCCTTACAAAATTCTTCAAATTTCTCTTTATCAAATTCTCCTCCATGATCACTTTGTATAGAAATAATTTCACACCCTACTTTTCTTTGAATCCAAGTCAAAACATTTCTAAATTTCTCAAATGATTCACTCTTATAAAATAAAAATCTCACCCATGTGAATCTTGAGTAATCATCCACAATCACAAATTTGTATACCTTTCCTCCTAGACTCACAGTACCAACAGGTCTAAAAAGATCCATATATAAAATCTCTAAAGGATTACTTGTTCTAAGATCTTTATTGGACTGAAAAGAGTACTTCACTTACTTTCCTAATTGACATGTATCACAAATGTGGTCCTTAGTAAAGTCTAGTTTTGGCATACCTCTCACTAAGTTTTTTTGGGTAATCCTTCTAAGGTTTTTCATGCTAGAATGATAAAGTCTTCTATGCCAAATCCATGACTCATCAGATACAATTTTCAAATAAAAAGTAGTAGGAGATTGAATATAATTCAAGTATTGCATATACACATTATTTACCCTTTTACCATTCAAAATATTTTTACCATTTAGGCTTAATATGCAGCTAGTATAAAAAAATTTCAAACAATATCCTTTATCACATAGCTGCCTTATACTTAACAGGTTATGCTTTAAGCCTTCTACTAATAACACATTCTCAAGGTAAAATTTATTAAGATTTCCAATCATACATGATCTAACCACCTTCCTTGTGGTGTTATCTCTAAGTGTAACCTTGCCTCCACTCCTGGCTTCCAATGATATGAATTGTGCGGTATCTCAAGTCATATGCTTTGAACATCCGCTGTCCAGGTACCATATGCTCTCACGAGGTCTTGTGTGAGAGCGACCCTGCAAAACTATCAAACGTTAGACCTCAGAACCAAAACAAGTTTGGGTTCTCCTTTTAGTAATTTATAATCAAATTCATGTATAATATGTCTATGTTTATGCATCCTAGGTCTCCACACCAAATAAGTTTTCATCTTCAAAGTACAGGTGTGAGCTATATGTCCAAACAATCCATAATTATTACATTTTACTTTTGGAAATGGTTTCCTAAGTCTATTCAGGGATTGCATAAATTTAGGATACATAATAGGTTTAGTAAAATCTTCAAGTTTATGATGTATCCTATTATCCTCAAGAGCTTTTATCATTAATTTGTAAAATGAATTCATATCTTCCAAAATTTAATTTGTATAATTTGATCTATAAATTTTGCTCTCCGGTTCATTCTTAAAATTTTTAAAATCTTTTTCAAGTTCAGCATAGGATGATTTTAAATTTTCATATTTTTTATTCAAGTCATCAAATTCGTCAAGTAATTTCATGTGGTTATCATCAATTAAAGAATGATCTTTCCTAAGGATTTCATGTTCTTTTTGTAATTCTACAAATTCTAAACTTAAACTAGCATGAATTTTCTTTATTTTTCTATATGCATCATGCATGTGTTCAGAAACTTCAAAAAGTTCATCATAGGTTAAGTCACATACCTCTTCTTGATCTGATTGGCCAAGATTATCGACTATTAAGCACAGATTAGTGACTTCCTCTTCCTACTTAGTCTCTAATGAATCTGAAGCTGAGTCAGCCCAGAAAGCTCTTTGAAACTTCTTCTTTCCCTTCTTTGCAATTGGTTTCTCCTCAACCTTCTCCTTGCTAGGAGTGGTTTTGAGTTTTTGGCATTCAGTCTTGATATGACCAGGTTTCCTGCACTCATAATAAATCACTTCATTTAAAACCTTGGCATTTCTATTAAATTTACCTTTATTTCAATGCTGGCGTCTCTTCCGCTTCCTATTTAGAAAGCTTCTGAATTGTCTGGTCATCAATGCGTTGTCGTCTTCATCCTCAGGTTGTGAGTGTTCACTCTCAGACTCTTCCACATTTAGAGCTATGTCCTTCTCCCTTTGTGCTTCACCTGCATCAATCTTTCTTTGACTAACTCCTTACTCGTAAGTAATTAGCGAACCAAGAAAATTGTCAATAGAGTAAATATTTAGATCTTTAGACTTTGTAATTGCTATAATTTTAGCATCATAAGCCGTAGGCAAACAATGAAGAATTTTGTTATCCTTTTCAACATTTGTTAGTTCCCTACCTAGTGCATGCAAAGATGTGACTATTTGTGTGAATCTTGTGTACATATCAGAAATGGATTCATTTGATTTCATGTGAAACAGTTCATAATCATGCAACAAGATATTATGTCTAGATTGCTTAACCATATTAGTCCCCTCATAAGTTATACAAAGTCTATCCCATATGTCCTTCTTACTTTTGTAAGTGGAAACCCACATGTAGTCTTCTGATTTTAAAGCACAAAAGAAATTATTCAAGCATTTGGCATTTAGTTGTGCTAAGTCACGTTCTTCTACTGTCCAGTCCGCAAAAGGGGTTTCAACTCTAACTCTATCAACTAATCTAGCTGGTTTTGTATATCCTTCATGAACTAAGTTCCATATACGATAATCAAGAGACTGTAAAAATTTTTGACATGCGTGTTTTCCAAAAATCAAAAGGTATATTGTTGAACATTGGAGGTCTAGTTATAGAGTAACCCTCGGGTGTATTTTAATTTTCAAATGTAGCCATCTACGTTAATTAAAAAGTAGTCAAAACTTATGATTTTGAAACAAAGCTCAGATATCACTTGTTGAAACTTTATTTTTAAGAATTAGGTTGTTAGACCAAAGCTTATGTCCCACGGCTAACTAAGAGGGGGTTGAATTGGTAATTTAAAAAAAAACCCCTCTTTTTAATTTTAAACCAAAAAATAAACTTTAATGAGTTTTGTAAAAAACATTTTTCAACCACAGTTTTAAAATTAAAAAAAAAATGAAATGCAGCGGAAAAATAAAGACACGAGGTTTATAGTGGTTCCGTCAAAATAAGACATACATCCACTCCCCGGAGGCACCCTTTGAGTATTACACTAATACCAATAGTGACTCTCCTTTTGCACCCACAACAAGGCTGAGAAGCCTTTACAAACACTCTTTCCACCACTACCCGGTGGGGTAGAGAACCGTCATCATTTTACACTATCCCTAGTGCTGACAGAGAACCTTCATCCTTTCACACTCTCCTAGTGTGGGCAGAGAACCCTTCATCCTTTTACACTCTCCAAGTGTGGGCAGAGAACCCTTCGGCTGTTCACACTCTCCAAGTGTGGGCACAGAACCCTTCGACTATTCATACTCTCCAAGTATCGACAGAGAACCGAATCTCCTTGATAGATCTTCTCACTAGAATTTTAGAAGAAAGAGAGAAAAGAGTGAAGTAATCATAAACCAAGAGTAAATACTCTTACCTTTGAGTACCAAGTGAAACCTTTACACTCCAATGGGAAGAAATCTCCTTCAAACACTTCTCACACTATCTCCTTGACTCTTCTTTCAATAGGCACGAAGATCAGTAGACAAAACGATTATATGGCAGTTTAGTTTGGACTATTTATAAGAAAGACATAAAATATCGTCCAAAAACTACAAATATTCAAGTCAATATGAATTGGATCGTTCTCGAAGATTTTACTTAAATGCATTGAAAATGAACCTAATGTATATCGGTACGAAATGATTTTGTACACACACATCATCCCGTACGAACTAGGTTCGTCCGATATGAACGGTTATTCCATAGGTCGGATCCCAAAAACTGTAGAACGACACTTAATTTTCAGAGTCAGTTCACTTCATCCTGGGATGAAGTTAAGGTTCGTCTGGACGAAAGTTTTATAGAGAGCATATCGTCCCAGGATGAATACACTTCGTCCTGGACAAAAATGCTCCAGAGAGAAACTCGTCCTGTAATGAATACACTTCGTTCTTGAACAAAATTTTTTAGAGAACATTTCAGCCTGGGACGAATACACTTTAACCTAGATGACCAGGACTTAGATAAATTTCCTTCAACCCCCGTTCGTTCCGTTGCTCTTTAGAGGAGATAACTGATCTGATCGTCCTGTACAATCTATGTTCGTCCTATACGATCAGTACAAATTTTCCAAAATCTCCTAAGGTGTGTGTGTATTCACTCAATTATAATCACTCCCTCTCCAATTTAATTTAAAAAAAAATACCAATTTTTAAATACGCAAAGTATCTCATGCTGAATTTGATTTGAAGTCGTTGTAGTCTGCAATTTGATTTTCTTGAAATGTTAGTACACACAAGAGCAAAAATAACTCTTCTAAAAAGTGTTAAGTGATATCTATACAAAAACTAATAATATTTGAAATCATCAAAACTATACAAGTTACAAGAATATAAATTATGCAAATAGCAACTCTCTTAACAAGAATGTCTGTAGTCGGCGGGCGACATAAGTTAGGAGGACCATAGTCAGCTGGCGATGGAGGTCAGAAAGACTATATTTTATAGACGACGTAAGTCAGGAGGACTGTAGTAAGCGAGCGATGGAGGTCGAAAAGACCATTATCTCATGATAGAGGTCAGAAGAATGGCGTCAGGTAGAAATCTAATAATGAAAAGGAATCAATCTTCAGATAGACGTCCAGCTAAAGTACGATAACCGATAGAAGTCTGGCGTCAGGTAGAAACTTGGTGATGAATGAAGGTCTGGAGTCGAGTAAAAATCCAACGTATATTGGTCACCGAGGAGAACTTCGATATCACTTGCGCGGAGTTTCGGTGTCAGAGGGGAACTTTGTTGTTACTTGGGAAAAATTTCAGTATCCCATAGAAGTCAAGTAGAATTCTGGCGTCTCATAGAAGTCGTGCAGAATTCTGGTGTTCCGTGAAAGTCAGGCAAAATTCTGGCGTCCTTTGGAGATCGGGCGGAACTCCGGCGGTGGTCGAGGAGTCTCTTCCCTCCTATTCTTCTCTTCTCTTCTTCTTCTTCTTCTTCTTCTTATTTCTTGCTTCTTGCTTGGGTCCCCCTTCAGGAGAAATGAGGGGTATATTTATAGATTTTTTGGAGTAACATGACCCATAAATAGATGAGAGATCAAGGGCAAATATGGAGTGGTTCGGATGAATGGTCGACATTGAATCCTTCGATCATAGACCATTAATTAGTCATTTGAAGTTCTAAATGATGTCAGCATTTTGTAATCTTGGGCTTGTTAGATTTGTCTCGTCGAGATGCTTGATTTGGCTATAAGATTGTCACATTAGAAGACCATTTGGTAACACAAATTGTGTTACAAACTTTCCAATAGTGCTTCGGGTCCTTGATTTGGAGTCATTTGGGCTCAGATTGTGTTGAATTTGGTGTCGTTGGGTTCGTATTTCCGAGACGCTCAGTTTGACTATAAGTTTACTTAAATTACAGTTCAGGTGATCCCGAATTTAATTTTTGAGATTTTTGATATGATTTTGCTTCGAGATTCATACCCGATCAAGTTAATTTTTTGATGATATATCAGTTGCCAACCTATTTTTGGATGTCGAAGCTCTATGAGTCCAAAAATATATGTGTCAACAATTTGTATTCGCCGAATCATAAAAAATTATGCTCTGAAAATTAAGTACTTTATCAAACTTGATCATAGAGGCCCCATTGAGCTCCGAAAGTGGCAAAATTGAGTTCGGAACGTTGAAAATGTGTCCGGGACCCAAAAAATGTCGGATTTCGACCGTTCGGGCTGAAAATTGGGCCAGGACACATGTAAGCGGCCAAACAGGCTGGCAGGCCGGTGAAACGGATCGACCGCTCAGTTAGGCGCGCGGTTATGCTTTTTTTGTGTAGGGCCGACGGAGTTTTTTAATTAATAAATTTTTTAAAAAAATCCTAAAAAATTTTAAAAAACTCCATAAAATTCCAAAAAAATTTAAAAATTTTTGAAAAATTCCATAAAATTCCAAAAAACTCTGAAATGTTCTTTTCTTCCCAAAAAATACTATAAATATCCCCCCAAGACTAGTGGGAAACTTGCACATTCTCCTTTTCTCCTTCTGACTCTCTGACAGTTGAGGCTTTCCACTATTTTCGAGTAGGTGATTTTACCTACTAAATTTAGCGCCCCTCCTCTTATGCAGAAGTTGAAAGTTTCTTTTCTTTTTCCTTTTTTCTTCTTCGGGCTTTTTGACAGTTGAGGCTTTCAGTTGTTTTTGAGTAGGTGACCTTCTCTACTCAATTTAGCACCCTTCCACTTGTATAGAAGTTGGAAATTTCTCTTCTTTTTCCTTCTTTCTTCTTCTGGCTTTCTGACAGTTGAGGCATTCCTCTATTTTTGAGTAGGTGACCTTCCCTACTTAATTTAGCGCCCCTGTTCTTGTATAGAAGTTGGAAATTTCTCTTCTTTTTTCTTCTTTCACCCCATTTTTTTTCTTGCTCTAGAGGCTTTTCACTATTTTTTGTAGGTGATGTTCCCTACTTAAATCGGCGCCCCTCTTTAGTGTAGATGAAAAATTTTTCTCCTTCCACTATCTTCTCCTCTGACTATCTCCTTATAGGTTAGGCATTCCGTTGTTTTGCGTAGGTGACTTTCCCTACTAAAATTGGCGCGCCTCCTCTTGTACAAAAGTTGAAAATTTCTCTTCTTTTTCCTTCTTTCTTCTTCTAACTTTCTGATAGTTGAGTCTATTCACTATTTTTGAGTAAGTGACCTTCCCTACTCAATTTAGATCCCCTCCTCTTGTACAAAAGTTGGAAATTTCTCTTCTTTTTTTCTTCTTTCCACCCATTTTTCTTCTTGCTGTAGAGGCTTTCATTATTTTTTGTAGGTGACTTTCCCTACTTAAATCAGTGCCCCTCTTTAGTATAAATGAATATTTCTTCTCCTCTGGCTATCTTCTTACAGTCGAGGCATTCCGTTACTTTTTGTAGGTGACTTTCCCTACTAAAATTGGTGCCCTGCATCTTGTACAAAACTTATAACTTTCTATTCTTTCGGCCCCCTCGTTCTATCTTTCTTACAGTTGAGATATTCACCTATTTTGGTAGGTGGCATTCCTACTCAAATTCAAGGCCTATCACCTTGTGTAGAAGTTAAGATTTTTGCAACATTTTCTTTTCTTCTCTTCTAGTCTTCTTCTTATAATAGAGGCATTCCAGTGTCAGAGATAGGTGGTGTTCCCCTATTAAGCTTTAGTGCCCTTCTTTGGGTAGAAGGAGATCGTTTCCTCCTTATTCTTCTTCTGTGTTCTTCTTCTTATTTTGTAAGCATTCGCCTATCGAGCTTCAGTGCCCCTATCTTGTGTAGAAGGAGTTGCGATGAGAGGCTATCTTATTAATAGACAAACATTGATAAAAGAATATCAATTGATGCTTGCATGCTATGGTGATTTCAGAAGATCTGACAGTAAAAGTACTCAGGAGGAGAGCAAGTACATGGGAAGAATTTTGATGTTGTTCAAGTGAAAATCTGTTAGTGATTTACGATCAAGGTGAAGCCCATTAGCAGTCAATGATCAAATATAGAGCTGAAGGAGAGAGTTTAAGGGTGCACTGCAAATCGTAGTCGAGCGAGAAGCCGATGATGGTTGATATGAAGTAAAGGTCCGCTGGAAAAAATCCAACGACGGCCCAATGATGGCGGGTGTCCAGTGGTATTTTGCAGAAATAAGATGCCTCCATACTGAAGTGTACCGATATCAAATATCCCTAAGTTAAAAAGCTGGAGTAGTGTGCTATGCAGATGTTTTGACTATACACGTATAATATCAACTGAGTTGAGGCCTGATGAAGATCAAATTATAATCTTTCTTTTAATAAGAAGTTGTAAGAGATGCATGCTAGTGTAGTAGAGAAGAAGCCACTTAAATCCACTAAGGATTTTTTACTGTTTTGAAGTAATTTGTTACTTGATGATAGTAGCTTGTATGAATAATGCCACTGTACTTTTAATTTCAATTTCTTGTAAAAAGAAATGTACATCTGAATTTGAATTTATGCAACTCCATTGATATTGTATAAGAAGTTAAGAATTTATCCCTTGGATGAAGTTGAATTAATATTGCTTCTTTGAGACATACTTTGATGTATTGCCCATCATATTTTTGTAGGAACTATTAAACTACTAAGGTCTTTATATTAGTATTGATTTTATCAATAACGTTTCTTTCATAAAAACATTGTTCGATGCTGCTGACCTTTGTAGAAGAGGTTGCGAGAATCCACTAAGGATATATGACCTATCCTAGGCTGTATATCAATGCCCTGCTCGATGATGTTAACCTTTATGGATGAGGTCGAGAGAAACCAGCAAGGATGTAAGGCATATCCAAGGTTATATATCAGAGTCTTGCTCAATGACATTAACCTATATTGAAGAGGTCGAAAGAATTTAGCAAGAATGCAAGACCTTTCTGAGGTTGTATGTTAGATCCCTACTCTATGATGTTAACCTATATGTAAGAGGTTAAGAAAATCTAAGAAGGATGTGAGACCTATCCAAGATTGTATGCCAGAGCTCTGCTCATTAATGTTAACCTATATGGAAGATGTCAAGAAAATTCAGTAAGGATGTTAGACCTTTTTGAAGTTATATTCAAAGCCCTGCTCGATTATGTTAACATGTATGGAAGTGGTCGAGAAAATCCACTAAGGATGTAAGACCTATCCAAGGTTGTATGTCAGAGCCCTACTCGATGACGTTAACCTGTATGGAAGAGGTCGAGAGAATCTGCCAAGGATGCGAGACCTTTTCGAGGTTATATGTCAGAGCCTTGCTCGATGATGTTAACTTGTATGGAAGAGGTCAAAAAAATCCAGCAAGGATGTGAGACAAATCTGAGGTTGTATGCCATAGCACTTTGCTCAATGATATTAACCTATGTGGAAAAGGTCGCGAGAATCCACCAATGGGTCAAAGCCCTGCTCGATGACTTTAACCTATATAGAAGAGGTCAAGAAAATCCAGAAAAGAAGTGAGACCTTTCCGAGGTTGTATGTCAGGGCCTTTGCTCGATGATGTTAACCTGTGTGGAGAAGGTTCAATTGAATCCCCCTGAGATCAATTTTGCCTTGATTGGGAGTGGGCGAATCCACGTGTAACCCAAGTCAAAGGTAGAGAATGTTCTATCTTTAGACCATTACTGCCTTTTTAAGGTCAAGAATAAGACCTTGCCCAAGGAGTAGAAGTCTAGTAAGAGACTATATAAAGCTGGCAATTGATTGGAAGTATCCTTACATTTGCTTGAATTTTCCTAAAATATCTTCTTGATGAAAGTATTGGAGGATCTATTTGACTATGATTGGAGTTAAAGTTGCCCACCAATCTGTATCTGATTCTTATGAAATTGTTGCTATAAGTGATCATTTCAGATTGGAGCAATAATTGCCCCCTAGTCGGGAATCACTTTCCCACAGACGGTGCCAACTTGTTACATTTAGGAGTATTCGTGGAGGTAAAGAAATATAAAGTTTAAGATCTCAGCACGCACACAGATAAAGAGAGAGGGTGCATCATTAAAGGATAATCCAAGATTTTTACGTCGAAAACCCCTTAAAGGGGAAAAAACCACGAGGCCTATCCTAATTTGAAAGAATCCACTAGTATAGTAGTTGATTACAAATAAGCCCCTTCCTTGGGATGAGGCCTTAGCTTGATGTACATTTTATAGAGTACTTTACAGGATGTGAATACAAAGAGTCACTATTGACATGTTCATTTGGTCGGGAGGACCATAGTCTGGTGACGGTGGTTAGAAGAACCATAGTTGGAGGGCGACGGCGGTCATAAAGACCGTTGTCTTGTGACGGAGGTTAGAAAGACTGTAGTCTATTGGTGACATAAGTTAGAAGGACCATAGTTGGTGGGCGACGGAGGTTAGAAAGACTGTAGTCGGTGGGCTACGTAAGTAAGGAGGACCGTAGTTAGCTGGCGACAGAGGTTAGAAAGATTATAGTCTATGGACGACATAAGTCAGGAGGATCGTAGTTAGCGGGTGATGGAGGTCGGAAAGACTGTTGTCTCGTGACAGAGGTTAGAAGGATGACGTCAGGTAGAATTCTAATAATGAAAAGAAACCCATCTTCAGATAGACATCCAGAAAAAGTTCGATAGCTGGTAGAAGTCCGGAGTCAGGTAGAAACTTGGCAATGAGTAAAGGTCTAGTGTCAGATAAAAATTTGACATCTGTTTAGAACTCCGATATCACTTGGGCAGAGTTTCAGCAGGGGGAAACTCTGGTTTTACTTCGGTATAATTTTAGTATCCCGTGGAAGTCGGGCAGAATTCTAGTGTCCCGTGGAAGACGGGCAGAATTCTGGTGTCCCGTAAAAATCAGGAAAAATTCTGGCGTCCTTTAGAGTTCGGACGAAACATCGGCGGTGGTCGAGGAGGAGTCTCTTCCCTGTTCTTCTCCTCTTCTTCTTCTTCTTGCTTCTTGCTTCTTGCTTCTTGCTTCTTTCTTCTTGCTTGGGTCCCCCCTCATGAGAAATGAGGGGTCTATTTAAATATTTTATGGAGTGGCATGGCCCGTAAATAGATGAGAGATCAAGGGCAAATATGGAGTGGTTTGGATGAACGGCCGATATTTAATCCTTCAATCGTGGACCATTTATCAGACATTTGAAGGTCTCAGTGATGTCAAAATTTTGCAATCTTGGGCTCGTTGGATTCGTGTCATCGAGTCGCTCGATTCGACTATAAGAACGTCAATTTTGGAGACCGTTTGGCAACTAAAATTGTCGTACAAACTTTCCAACAATATTTCGAGTCCTTGATTTGGACTCATTTGGGCTCGGATTGAGTTGAATTTGGTGTCATTGGGTTTGTATTTTCGAGATGCTCAGTTTGACTGTAAGTTTGTTGAAATCGGAGTTCAAGTGATCCAAGATTTAATTTTTGAACTTTTCTACTTGATTTTGCCTCGAGATTCTTGCCCGATCAAGGTAATTTTTTGATGATATATCAATGGGAAACAAGACTATTTTATTAGGAGTAGATGTATATAAAAAATACATTTTTTAAATTAATCACAAAAATAATATATATATATATAATACTTTTGTAATGCTCTTTAACAAGATCAAATAAAGACTATAAATCACAATTTTAGTTTTTTGTTATGAATTCAAATAATTATATAACTAGATGTTATAAATCTACAAAAATATATGAAATAAAATGCTAAATTAAGAAAGAGCAAATTAATTTATGGTGGATTAACCAACAGGCCTACTTCCACTCCATGGTCCACTTCTTGGTATTTCCATTATTAGTATTTCATTTTGCTCCCAGTTATGTGAGATACCTCTCTCCTTCATTGTGTAAAATAAGAAACCACTCACATCCCTCTTCTACATAAAAAGCCCACAAATCCTTTCCACCTTTTCTAGATCCGTAAGATATACAATACCTCTAAGATTTTCACAACCTTTTTTAAGACACTTTATGCACTACACCAACTAATTTGACTATAATATAGGGGAAGAAAATGATATGGTTAGAGAAACAATTAAAGAAGAAGAAAGCTTCTGGTTGTTCAATAGCAGCTATCACTAAGGCTTTTTTCTATAAAGAAGATGCAAACTGTGAATTGTGGAAGTGGTTAAAGAATGTTAAGCTTAGACCAAAGGTTGAGTTGTTTTGGTGGAGAATGTAAAAGAATGCCATCCCAAGCTTCACTTTCTTATTTTACAGAAAGCTTACTTCTTTCACAGGTTGTCCAAGAGGATGTAAAAAAGATGAAGATAATAATCACATTGCTGGAGAATGTGATAAACTGAAGAAAGTTATTTTTTGGCTCAACAAATGGGGATTTCAAGTTCCACAATTTGTTTGTTTTCATGAATGTTTAAAAGAAGTGGAGAGAATGTCTTATAAGAATCCATTGGTGGTTAACATCTATTGTAATGCAGTCTTTCTTGTATGGAAAAGCAGGAATCTGTTAATTCATGAAGGAAGGGAAGAAAATGATCGTTATATTGTAGTCAATGCTATATCCATGGCTGCTGTAACACCGGTGATTAAGGTCCAAATGAAAAACTAGGATGTCAATCAATATATGCTGTTTTCTTCTTGGCGTCCTCCTCGACCCGGATGGATAAAAATCAATGTGGATGCATCATTAAACAGCAATTATTCAGCTGGAATTGCTGGAGTTTGTAGAGATGAAAAATGAAGGCTATTACTTGCTTTTGGGAATCAACTAATGCATTAGGACATCGGAGAATTGGAACTACAAGCGGTACTAATGATTTAAGATGTAATACAAGATTGTATGATGGAAGCTCAAGGAGTGATTATTGAAGGAGATAACTTAAACATCATCAAGATTCTTCAACAAGCTTTGAAGAACTTCAAATAAAAAGGAATAATTGAAGATAAGTTATCCTTCATTTTAGATTTTATTCAAGTTTCTTTTAGTTTTACTACTAGAAATTGTAATAAATTAGCAGATTGTTGCGCTAATTTAGCTTTAATAAAAAGTTTCATTTGGATTGATCTAACTAACAATGAAATTCCTCCTTCATTCGTTCATATATTGAAGGACGAATTTAATTTATTAGATCGTTAGTTGTAATAACTTCTTTTTTATTAGTTATTAATGCATTGTTGCATTTCTTTCAAAAAAAAAGAGAAACAATTAAAGTGAACACCTCACCAAAATTTTAAGATCTCTCACAAGAATTTCGTCACAAGCTTTGCAAATATCTCCTCTCTCAATCCTGCAAAAGCCTTTCGCAAATTTATGAAATGTTTCTCTCAATGCGCTTAGCAGCAATCAATAGCTCTTAAAACTCGTCAAAATTTTTTTATGATTTATTAGAGATTAAATATATAGGGTGTTTCCCATAGAATCATTAAAATGGTAATTATTAAAATACTAGCTCGCTTGAACAGTCCAATTAGAAGATAGTATATTATAATTGATTCAACTATTTTGAAATCCTAAAAATCATTCTGTGATTGATCGGAATATATGATATAAATTTACTGGCACAATTAGTTAAATCTCCCAAACCAAGATATTTGTTGAGTTTGTATAATTAAAAATTATAACAATATGTTTTCCATTCATTTAATTTGTAATATATGTATCATGTAGTACAAATTTTGCTAATTCATGTTTTAATTATCACTTTTTGTTTTTTATATATTGAATAAGTTAATACCATAGATGTTTATAAAGTATGGCAGGAAACATACAATAATAATAAATATATTTTTTTAATTTACTAATTTAAGAAAATAATAAATAAATTGCACAATTTAATTTAAATATAAATGATTTTATGGTCTAAGCTAGATTGTATAATATAGTTAGTTTTTACATAAATTGAAATTGCTAGTACCGCCAAGAGGGGGAAAGAAGAGGGGGGGGGGGGGGGGGGGGGGGCTCTATTTGCGAAAATTGTTGCAATTAAAAATTCTAAACAGGAGTTCTAAAAATTCTTAAAAAAAAAAAAAAAATTTAACAGAAAAGTTTCACTAGTGCGAAAGCAAGTACTTAAACACAATTTGGAACAATGATTTTTACCACAATTATCACCAAGCAAATATAATGAAAATAAAATGCAAATGAAAATAAAAGCGGTAAAGAAAAAATCACACCAGAGATTTTATAGTGGTTCGGTCACTTGACCTACATTGACTCCCCGGAGTCCTCCACTCCGGGAATTTCACTACAAAACTATAGTTTTCCGTTTGCCCTCTTGTCAAGGCGGAGAAGCCCTCCAAGACTCGCTCTCACCAACCCGACGTGGCGGAGTGCCAAGCGCTTTTCTCACCCTCCTTGCGACGGCAGCGTACCTTCTCCTTTTTGTCCTTCCTAGAGAAGGTAGAGTTTTGCATATCAATGGTTTATGATTTTGATGATAGCAAACATTCTTATTTCTCTACAACTGCCTTATGTACTGACATTTCAAGACCACACGATCATACTGCAATTTGGAATCAGCTCAAGATCAGGTAGACTAGGTCTGTGTCTGTTTGTAATCTTTTTCCTTTCTTGAGTCTGTTGTATTTGGTATGGGATCTGTTGATTTGTATCTTGGAAGATTTCCTGTTGTTCCCTATAAGATTTTTATTTTTGGTAATATCAGCCTAAACGATATTTATATCGTCCTGGACGATCTATCCAAAAACAGAAACCCTAATTAGGGCATCCTCATTAAGGCAGCCGTCATTAGTAGATCGGCCTGGACGATACTTGTACCGGCCAGGATGACAGTCTAAATTAAGAAAGAATCAGCCACCATAATCAATTTAGGAATTCTTTGTTTTAGGAAATCGGCCAGGGCGATATTCGTATCGTCCAGGCCGATCTAACTCAATTATGCCTAAATTGATCTGGTATCTTTGAAAAGCATTAATGATTGATTGATACGATCACATCATCCGGGACGATCGCCTGATCGGTCGGGACGATGTCCTGGATGATCTACATCGGACAGCTCAAATTCAGGGCGATGATCAGGACGATTGGAATCGGTTTTAAACTAATCGGCCTCGACGATCATGATATCGGCCAGGCCGATGTAACCAATTTTCTTCTGATCGTCCCAAATCATCCCGAGCTGATGAGCTGAATTTGTACTTATCGGTTAGGATGATATACCTATCATCCTGGACGATAATGTCGACAACTTGCATTAATGAGCTTGTTTTGAGCTTTTCTATTTAAGCTTGGCATGACACTTTGAAAGTGTCTTTGGCAGCCATTGTAGCTTCGTTCTTGTGGGGGAGACTTGAAGAGAAAGCTTGAAAGGGAGTGAGGAACGGGTGAATTTTGAGAGGGAGAAGATCCTGTGAGGGGAGACTCAAGGGAGTGTGTAGGGGATTCCACACGGTTGCTCTAGCAGGCTTGCATCTTAATACCATTGGAGTCAAGACTTGTCTCGAGGTAAGTTCACCAAAGAAGAAGATCTCTTTGATGTCAAAGGACCTGGCGACTCCTCCGCATCGGGGAAGGTGGAAGTGATTTTGTAAGGGCTTCTCCACCTAGCTGTGGGGGCTAAAGGAGAGACACTTGTTTAGTTCAATACTTGGAGGGGGCCTCCAAGGAGTGGACGTAGGTCAAGGTTTGACCGAACCACTATAAATATGGTGTGTTCTTTTCTTATTATTGCTTCCGTATTTATTTAATTTCCGCACTTTATTTGTGGTGATA
The DNA here is from genome assembly GCA_022539455.1 of Dendrobium nobile. NCBI lineage: Eukaryota > Viridiplantae > Streptophyta > Magnoliopsida > Asparagales > Orchidaceae > Dendrobium > Dendrobium nobile. The sequence goes on along the minus strand of CM039735.1, from coordinate 48,619,202 downwards.
TTGTTTTGAATTGTTGTACTTTGTTTAAAGAATTTTATTACCAATTCACCTCTCTTCTTGTTAGCCTTGGGCCAGTTCATAAGAGCTTAACATCCCTAACAAACTTTCTAGTGCCATCTGATCACTTTCAAGTGGTATCAGAGCACTTTCAAGTGGTATCAGAGCACTTTTAAGTGGTATCAGAACCATTTTCAAAAAATAAGTTTTTAAAAGCTTTTGAATTTCGATCCATGGCTAATCGTAATGTTGCGGAAGGTTATTCAATCACCAGACCTCCTTTATTTGAAAATATGTCATTTGATTTTTGGAAAACTCGCATGTCTATTTTTTGCAATCGATTGATTTTTGCATGTGGCATATGATTTTAAGTGGTTATTCATCACCGTCATGTATTTTTAATGGAGTTAAAACTGATATTTCTTTTAATCAATGGAATAGGAAAGAACAAGTAAATACTCAATTGAATGCAAAATCTTTAAACTGCTTTTTCTGTGCTTTAAATTTTGAAGATTTTATGTTAGTATCCACGTGCACTACTGGTAAGAAAGTTTGGGATAAACTACACACCATATACGAAGGCACTAGTGAAATCAAGCAATCCAAGTTGAATTTGTTAATGCATGATTTTGAACTATTTTCCAAGAAACCTTATGAGACGAACTTAGACATGTACACTAGGTAATTGTAACATCATTGCAAGCCTTAGGAAAAGAGTTTTTAAATTTTGAAAAAGTCAATAAATTCTTCATTGTTTACTTAAAAAATTTGATGCCAAAGTTGTTGCTATTTATGAATCAAAAGATTTGAATGATTATTCTATTGATAATTTGATTGGCTCACTCATTGCCTACAAGCAAGGTTTGGGTCAAAGACATTTGGATGTAGGTGAAATGATTGTTCTAAAAACTGAAGATACGGAAAAAGACTGCTTAGTTGGTGATGAATGCAATGACTTGTCAAGCAAATCACAAAGCTCACCAAAGCATAAGCAAAAGCGAAAAAAGGTAAAAGTGGTAAGGATGTCCATATTTTTTCTAACGTTATTTGCTTTCGATGCAGGAAGCCTTGACATATAAAAAATCAGTGCCCTAATTTAAGAATTCTTCCTATGAAAGAAAAGGGCAAGGCGAAGCAAAATTTAAACTGGGGAAATAATGAAAAGAAAAAAATCTCATTGGCAGATCTTGTTTCTGAAGCATCAGACCAGGAGAGAGATAATGGTTAAAAGCCTTTCGTGTTTTTGTGTTATGTTTTTATTTTTATTTTTGTTTTGTTTTGTTATTTTTCTTTAAAAATTTTATTTTCGTGAAAGTTTTTCTCTGATTAACACACACATTCACTTCTCTAAAAATGAAAAATCTACTTTCTATTTTTTCTTGAAATCTTTGGGAAGTTGTGTTTGACTTCTCTAAAACAGTCAAAGGAAGGAAACTCATGTTTTTGACTCTCAATCATTGTTTCCTAAAAGAGGTTATTCTACTTTTGATTTAAAATCTTTTTCATCATTTAAATTGATTTTTGAAACAAAATTTTTTTTCTCCCTACGTTTTATTTATCGCATAGAAATCTTTGCAAGTTGTTGAATCTAACTCATAATTTTCTTAATCAAGAAATTTGCTTTGCCACTAAGATGGGTTTTCCTTTATTTCTAAGATTTAAGAAAGGGCGCATATTCAAAAAATTGGCCAACGATGCCAAAAATAAAAGATGCGCAAAAATGCCAAATTAAAAATATACACAAAGTGTATCAAAAGATGTGCAGTGCACCAACTAATTGTCAAGGGGCATAAAATGAGCCCACAAAATTAATGCTTACCATTCTTGTACTTCTTAAAGCTTAAGAAAACCCTTGTTATTTTCTATACTTGAGTTTGAAAATCTTGATTCATGATTTAACAATTCATGCATTGATCTTCTATTAGATATATTTTATGGAAGGAGTTTTTGAAAAATGATTGTTTCTTTTTCTAATTTATTCCTTGATTTAGATATTGAATTAAAAAGTTTTTTAGCCTTTTTAAAGAACTTAAGTTTGGATTATCAAATTCTGAATTTCTAACCTTTTCTAGGCTATGCATTGTCAATCCAATTCTACTAAGTTTTTGATTAAAACTAAGAAGTAACTTTCTCATTTTAAGAATATTTATTTTTTCACTAGATCATGGAACATTTTTGTCTTTTTTCGTTTTGTTTTTTATTTGTGCCTCCTCTCTTTTTGATAATGTCAAAGAGGGAGAACGTACTATTGAATTTGCATCTTTTTTTTTTCTTTTTTCTTTTAAAAAATAGAAAATTTAAAACAACAAAAATATTTTTATCTCCCCTATTTTTTAAAGTGTTATTCTAGTGAGGGGGGAGATCAGGAGAAAATGTTTCTTTTTGCAAATTTAAATTGAATTGTTTGTCATCATCAAAAAGGGGGAGATTATTGGGAATCAATGATTTATAATTTTGATGATAGCAAACATTCTTATTTCTCTACGACTGCCTTATATACTGATATTTCAGGTCCACATGATCATACTGTAATTTGGAATTAGCTCAATATTGGGTAGACTGGGTCTGAGTCTGTTTGTAATCATTTTCCTTTCTTGAGTCTGTTGTATTTGGTATGAGATCTATTAATTTGTATCTTGGAAGATTTCCTGTTGTTCCCTATAAGATTTCTATTTCTGGTAATATCGGCCGGGACGATATTTATATCGTCCTGGACGATCTATCCAAAAATAGAAACCCTAATTAGGGCATCCTCATTAAGGCAATTGTCATTAGCAGATCGTCTTGGAAAATACTTATATCGGCCAGGATGATAGTCTAAATTAAAAAAGAATCAGCCGCCTTAATCAGTTTAGGAATTCTTTATTTTAGGAAATCAGCTAGGACGATATTCGTATCGTCCAGGCCGATCTAACTCAATTATGCCTAAATTGATCTGGTATCTTTGGAAAGCATTAATGGTTGATTAATACGATCACATCGTCCGGGATGATAGCTTGATCGGCCGGGTTGATGTCCTGGACGATCTACATCGGACAGTTCAAATTCAGAATGATCAGGATGATTGAAATCGGTTTTAAACTAATCGGCCTGGATGATCGTGATATCTGCCAGGCCGATGTAACCAATTTTCTTTTGATCATCCCAAATCGTCTCGGGCTGATGAATTGAATTTGTACTTATCGGCCATGACGATATACCAATCATCCTGGATGATAATATCGGCAACTTGCATTAATGAGCTTGTTTTGACCTTTTCTATTTAAGTTTGGCATGACACTTTGTAAGTGTCTTTGGCAGCCATTGTAGCTTCGTTCATGTGGGGGAGACTTGAAGAGAAAGCATGAAAGGGAGTGAGGAACGGGTGAAGTCTGACAGGGAGAAGATCCTGTGAGGGGGGACTCAAGGGAGTGTGGAGTGGATTCCACACGGTTGCTCCGGTAGGCTTGCATATTAATACTGTCGGATTCAAGGCTTGTCTCGAGGGAAGTTCACCAATGAAGAAGATCTGTTTGGTGTCAAAGGACCTGGCGGCTCCGCCGCACTGGAAAAGATTGAAGTGATTTTGTAAGGGCTTCTCCGCCTAGCAGTGGGGGCTAAAGGAGAGATACTTGTTTAGTCCAATACTTGGAGGGTGCCTCCAAGGAGTTGACTTAGGTCAAGGTTTGACCGAACCACTATAAATCTGGTGTGTTCTTTTCTTATTATCGCTTTTGCATTTATTTAATTTCCACACTTTATTTGTGGTGATATTAGTTTGAATTGTTGTACTTTGTTTAAAGAATTTTATTACCAATTCACCTCTCTTCTTGTTAGCGTTGGGCCAGTTCATAAGGGCTTAATGACCTTAACGAACTTTCTAGTGCAATCTGATCACTTTCAAGTGGTATCAGAGCACTTTCAAGTGGTATCAGATAACTTTCATAGAGTACCTTAGAGGACACGGATGTAGAAGAGTCTCTCCCTCAGAGAGCCTCCCAAAAGATCTTCTCGGGCCAAAGGTGGAACAATATGCAGCAAGAATGGAGCAACCGTGTGATCTCCCTCACACTACTTCTCCATCACCAAGCTTACCTTCTTCTTCCTCTCTCAAACCCTAAAATCTTCTCAAAAGCCTTCTCCCAAGAATTCCCTCTCTAATCACGTTTCCCTCTCTTAGTCACCCCAAAAACATAACCTTTTTTATACTTAAAACAGGCTCTAAAAACTCTAAAATTTTTCAAAATAGCCGTTACTATCATACAGTACGATTTCACATCGTACAATATGATTAGTATAAACGAGCTTCGTCCAGGTATGAAGATTTACGAATACTTCAAAAAACTTCTGAATGCAATTGTACCGTACGATATAAACTCATATCGTACGATCCTCAACTCTTCTGTTCGTACAGGACGATAGCCGGGATGATCTAAACTTGTCTTTGTATATCGTAGGATACGGCCTAAGTCATACAGTACGATTAGGTAAAATCAAGTGATTGTCTAGGACTATCTCAAGTAAGATCAAAAATAGCATCGGTCCATTGTATAGTATGAACTGGTTTATACAGTATGATTACCAATCAGAGGTTAATCCTTGATTTATTCCACTAATCAAGAGTTAATTTAAGTAAGTATTCGAAATAAATCGTACAGTACGAATCTATGTGTATAGTACGAACGACTGTTAAAACTTAAACTAATTTGGCGGCCAGGGTTTTGGATTAGTAACACATCGTACAGTACGACTTATTCACATAAAGACATTTTAACCTGACTAGACCTTACAGTACGACATAAATTCGAACAGTACGATCAACAGTGAAAAAAATCTATATTTTTCTTTTAAAGCCCTTTCCCCCTATGTGTGTGCATGGTTGCTCAGATTTACATACAGTTTGTGGCCAGACTCAAGAAAAGAGAAAATAAAATAAATGAAAAAGTTACAATGTTTCATACTCACACTCCTACTCTACCCAGTCTTGAATCTTCTTGTTGTCCTGAGTAACTTGTGATCTTCCTGAAATATTAGTACTCATAGACAATAACAGAAATCAAAGATATTCAATAAATAGTAGTTCAAACGACATTATTTGTCATCATCAAAATCTCAAAGTAGGGGTCATGCATTGCAACATAAATTATACATATACTTTTTGTTAATTAAGATGACTTAATTTTTCAAAATTACCATTATGCCATGCATATCATACAATACAAATAAGGTTGTATAGTATGATCTTGTAGTAAATCAGGAATTTTAATTAATAATAAGTTTTTAGTATTTTTAACCTATTTTACTGTTGCATGCGTGTGGCCTTGTTTTTTTAATAAATGATATATCTGGTTAAAAAAAAAAGGCTTGAAGATGAAAAATAAAAAATTAAATTACATGTTATATTGCATTGGTTGTCTTCTTTCCTTTGACTTCATTATTTCTTCAATTTAGTTTGAACTAGCTTTTAATGTAGCCATGCAGGGTATATATAACATCATAGAAACTTAAACTTTTGATTTCCCTAAAATTTATGAATCTAATAAATGTGTGCTTAAAGATATTTAAAATGTTAAGACACATGAAATATGAGAAAGAAAAATACAAAATTTTTATTTTTGAATTTTTGTAATTGTCAAAAACTTCAACAACAATAACAAAACAACATCAAGCCTTTATCCCACTACATGCGATTTGCTACATGAATCCTTTTTCTCTATTGTCCTTTTAAAAATGAAATTTAAAATATAAATAAGACATAACACATACAAAGACAATAAAACATAAAAACATCCTGCACAGAACGAAAACACAAAATACACTAATACATTTAACATCTAAAAAAGATGTGGAAAAAAAATAAAATAAAGTTGCCTTGATTGAGGAAAATTTGCCGCTTAGAATTAAAATGACAATTTATTTGGTGGTGGGGGAGGTTGGTAAAAGTACCATTGGTTGAGGAAACATTACTACTATCTGCATCTCCCCCATTCTCAGGTTCTCTTGCTAAATATGACCATCCGCTTTTAGTTATAAACTATCAAAGTGCTCGGTCCACTCATCCTGGGGATAATTTTGTGCAATATAAATATGCGGAGTGGCTTCTCCTTCTTCTTCTTATACATCATGTGTACCTTTTCCCTATGCTTGCCTACACTTCTCATTGAATATAATCTGGAAGGCTTGGTCTATGAAGGCTTAACACATGTGGTTGGGTGTTGATTGTAGGTGTATTAGAATTTTAAAATATCTACAATGACGATTAAAAGTACTAGGTTCTGCTCTCGAAAGGTTCTAGGGTACATAATGGTAGTGATGTTTTCTATATACTAGATTAGATGATTCGACACATTAGGTTGAGTTATGATCAAGGAACAATGGGAAACTGTGGATAGGATTGGGATAATGTAAATCCAATCACTAGCTTTTGGTATAACGTTATTTTAAAGCTCATGTTGGATAGCACAACCATTCAATACCATCATGTTAATTACGAGCTATTGATTATTAAGAGGTGCATTCCCAAATTTAATATTTATGGTAGTCCAATGATTGTGTAGTTAAATAGCAATGTCGTGTGAATATACACAAGTATTAGAAATGTGGAGGTTAGTTATCTCCTTCATGCTAGTGACTACAAGTTTATCTATCTTCATTTATTCTATGATTTGAAAAAAACAATTAAAGAGTAATTTAAAGTGGCAGGTGGATATTTGAGATATACGGAATTAAAAGCTTATACATACAAGGAGATCATAGATTTTGTACAAAAAAAACTCTTGGAGGACCACCATGGAGCTGGTGATAGATACTTGCTTATATTTTCTATAGGTTTCTTCATCCAATTCAATTCTGAGCTTATTAATTATTTGCCATCTAAAAGGTCTTCCCATTGCCCGAGAACTTTTTGATGCCATGGACGTGATGGCTATTTTGAATTCTGCACATAAGATGGACTAAGATTCAAGAATGGAGTGTGAGAAAAATAGTGAGTACCAATCCCATTTATATAATTTGAGCTTTAATAAGTCCTATAGTATGAACCGTATTTTGCTAGATCATCATAACAAATCTCAAAAATTTATTTTGACTAGATTTAATATATATTATGACAAGAATCATGCAATATATTCTTTAACTTTTTTTGTCATGCTAATTAATAGTCAAAATGAATAGCTAACCTAGTCAACTCATACAGTATGATGTTTTCTATTGTTCAATCAAATTGTTTTTTTTTTTTATTCACTAAAATATCATATAATTCCACATGTATTGTACAATACAATTTTGACCACTTAGAGAAAAAAGGACTATATCTAATTTAAATTCTTTTTTTTCTCATCTTCAAAAACCTCCTAACACATGCAATCATATCACAATATAAAAACAAACACAAAAAGGCATAACTGTTAGACATCAATGCGTCACATACTTATGAATAAATTAAGCACCACACCAAGATTTGTCATTGCAAACCAAATTTTTAGTGCACAAATCCTCTCAAAAATGTCTTTATAAAACTATCAGAAAAATAGTTTTCTTGATCCATAAATAGAATATCAACATTGCAATAAGATACATAATCTCTAATGAAATGTTGTCTAACATCAATAAGATTTGGGTGGAAGATTAAATTATAATTATAGTAGTATAAATATAATTAGTATTATCACAAATAATTTAGATGGTGTCCACACATAAGCCAAAATAAAAAAAAGTTGTTACTTTAGCCATTTAACTTAGGTAACATAATTTCCTTTGATAATATATTCTATTTTTATAATGGATAGAATTATAAAATTTATTTTCTTCATGACTTATAATTAAGTCAGTGTCAAATAAACTTAGATGTTCTTGATGTGCTTTTTCTATGAACCATATATTCGATATAGTCAGAGTCTTGATATCCATCCAACTCAAATGACCTACTCACTTTTGCCTAAGTAAGGCGTCTATATGAGAATTTAAAAAATGTTTTTCCTAATGTAAAGTGTGATTCTTGAGGATCATCTAAAAATTGTGCAAACAAAGACATGATAAACATAAAATAAGATATACTCATAGTCAAATATAATAATTATCCTATCATGCTTCTATACCTCTTTAGATTTAATAGTTTAGTACTAGGTCCTTATCTGATTTTATTGTGGGTAGATAGGCTTATTCAAACTTTCACATCCTTTCATATTAAAGTTGTTGAATAGCTTCTTTTTATTTAATTTTTTGCTTTAAATTGTATCATCTTTTCTTTATTTATACTAAACCTTAAGAAATAACTTAGCTCGTCATCATACTTATAGTAAATGAGAACTCTATATATAATATCTCCTTTTTTGCATCTAAATAATATCTTTTCTATTGATATATATTCTAATAAAATTTTAGTCTCTATACTTTTGAGTGATAAATAATGTGGTATATATTATATCACATAAGCCTTTTATAGTTCATCCATAAGGCCTAGGTAACATAACTTCCTATGATAATATATTCTACTTTCATAATAGATAGAACTATATAATATTATTTTATGCTTGACCTATAATTAAGTTAGTGTCAATTAAATTTAGATGTTCATGGCGTACTTTTCTATGAACCATACTTTTGATATAATTAGAGTCTTTACCTCCAACTTGAATGTTCATGGAGGTTTTAAGACCTCGTTGAACTTTCCCTATGAGCACTAAAAGGGAGTGAATTGTTGATTTAAAAAATACTAAAACAAAACCTCTTTCTTGTTTAAACCAATATCATAGTTTATGAAAATATTTAAGTTAAGTAATTAACACAAGTAGAAGCAATTTAAAAACATAATTTTCTTGTTCAAAATTTTTTAACACAAATAAATCAAGAGGACTTTGGATTTTCAAATTTTTTTCTCCCAGTTTTTCTTCCTATTTTTCAGTAGTTGGTGAGGAAGATGACAGCTGAGGGCCACCGACCATCTTTGGCTTCGACGACGAAGACGTCTTTCTTCAAAGGTAATACAAATCAAGTTTTGGGTGAAATACTCGACTGATTGCTGGTTTAAAAAGGTGAAATTTGGACCTTGTTAATAGAAGCTCAAGAGGTGCTTTGGTAATTTAGGAGAATTCTGGAGATGTTCCTGAGAAGATTATTCAAGTGGAGGGTAAAGGTGTATATTTTTGAAGATTTTGAAATTGCTACTCCTGAGCTTTATAAGGGGTTATTGGCTATGAACTCGATCGATCCTTCTGCTTCGTCGTTAGGGATGAAATTTTTTGCTAATAGATTTAGGAATTCAAATGCAATCCCTGGACACAGTGTGATAAATGTGAATTCACCTACTTCGGTTAACAAAAATTATCAAGTCAATGATAGTATTCTTAAAGTGGTAGAGAAGAAGGATGTTACTGTGAGTAAGATTAATGATGAAATGCCCACTAGAGCTGATAAAGAGGCTAATGTTAATCCTTGGAATAAAAAGCCATACATTAAATTGAATTTTAAGGATGAAGATATGGTTATGTCAGAGAATGGAAAAGAAGTGAAAATGAAGGAAGACAATGAGATTTTGAATTCAAATAAGTTGATGAATTCATTGGTATATAAGGTGTCTGTAAAAGAAATCCCATCTCATATTGTGGCTTGGGAAGTGAGGCGTCAATCGAATCAATTTGGACAATTCCATTTTACAACTCTTGGAAGGGGACAGATTTTTTGTTCTTTCAGTTCAACTGAGATGTTAGACGTTGTTCTTTCAGGTGGACCATGTTTATGAATGGGCATATTATCGATATAGATAAATGGACGTCTGAGTTCTCTCCATTATCCATGAAGGGGCTGACTTCTCTTATATGGATCAGAATGCCTCATTTACCTTTAAAATGTTGGGATGAGGTAAATGTGGCAAGAATTGCTTCTATGGTTGGTAAACCATTAATGTTGGATGGTAACATGTTCCAATGGGGGAGAAGGGAGTTTTCAAGGGTTTGTGTGTGGGTAAAGCTTGATCAATGCCTTACTTTAGGTGTGTGGGTGGAGAGTATTTCTAGAAGATTTTTCCAAAAGGTAGAATACGAAAAAATCTCCACATTTTGTATTGAATTTGGAATGATTGGGCATGTGAAGAGTGAATGTAAACAGGGAATTTCTGCTACCAAGGAGCCAGCTGATGTTGCTAGCAAAAGTGGATAGGAAATTGAAGGTGGGATAAGATAAGAGGTAGTTAATAATTCTACTTATGGTCCATGGGTCCTTGTCAATCGTAAGAAAAATAGAAGGACTATTCTTCTTTTTTTTTTTTTTGAGAAGTTGTAAATTGCATTCAAGAAAGAAGTAATTACATGGAAATAAAAGCCTCACATTCCTTCTTTAACAAACTAGACAAATTAGAAGGAATGTTGGCAAAAGAGAAACTATCAAAATGAAAACTATCTTGTAAAGCCAAAGAAGCGCAAACATCAGCTACTTTATTACATTCTTTATGAACATGATTAAAAAAGACTTTATTGGAATCATTTAGGAAAAAAAAAATCCTTAGATTTCCTGTTGTTGAAATGCCACTTCAACTTCTTCAAAGAATCTTGAACAAAATAGATAATATTTATGTTGTCTCCTTCAATGATAACTCCTTTACTATCAATCATCCAAGGTTGTTTCAAATCCTTTAAAGTAAAAATAGCCTCCAGCTCAAGTTGTGACATGTCCCAATGAAGTTTCTTCTTCCCAAATTAAAGCAACAACCTTCCTTTATGGTCCCTAAACACACCTCCAATTCCAGCTTGATTAGATTCCAATAATGAAGCATCCACATTGATTTTGATCCAACCTAGCGGTGAAGGGTGCCAAACTTTAGTAAACTCCCTTAGGAGATTAACACCGCAGCTATCTACATTTGGATACAAATTCTGTTTAGCCAAAAATAGAACATTTGCTGCAACCATTACACTAGAGGTAGCTGTATTCCAATGTACTAGATCAATTCTATTTTTCCAAGAAAGAAAAATAGTTGTGAAGTAAATCTTCACCATGTTTAGGGAAACGAAATGAATGTCCTCTAAGCTCTTTCAAACAATTTTCCAATGAATGAAAAACGGGAATATAGAAACCCCATTCTCTTAATTTGAGAATGATCTCCTTAATCAATTCGAAATGCACCATAATATGAGCATAGCTTTCTACTTCTTGACAACCTCTTGGACATAAGTCATTATGTCTTAGCTTTCTATACATAAGAAACTCATATGTAGGAATAACAAACTTACTCATCCTCCAATAAAAATGCTCCACTCTCGGGTTAAGCTTTAGACTTCTTAGCCATCTTACAAACTCATAGTCTTACTCCTTAGACCACCTCTCCGTCGATTCTTCATAAGCCAAAGCAATGATATATTTCCCATTATGACGATACATAGTTTCCAAATAATCCATATCAGACTCATGATCAAGAGGAACCTGCAAAATCAACAAAATAAGCTCATCATTAAAAACTTGTTGTAGCAACTCCACATTCCAGCTGCAGTTTGGCGTAATGAAATGATTTAGATTTATGTTCTCCAGCTCCACACAATCAGCTAGAGTGGGCCAAGTGTTGAAGCACCTATCCAAGAGACAAATATCCTTCATAACATTGATTTTGATAGAAGGACTATTCAAAAAACCACTAATTTAAAGCCCACGACTTTGAAATTTGTAAAGAAGCAAATGATGCTGGTATTGGAGGTTCCTGATGATAGGTTCAAAGTGGGAACTGTAAACTTGAATGGAACAAATGAATTGGAGCTGATGAATTCAAATGCTAAAATAGATCAAATTGAAGAAGGTGAAATAATCTTGGAACATGATCACTGTATTGAAGCAATGCAAGCTGTTGGAGCTGAGGAGCTTGATGTTCAGACCAACAAAGATATTGAGAAATTTGATGGTGATATGTATATGGACTTCACTCTTGTTATTTCCTTTTTACCTGTGGTTATAAACAAATATGATGTTTTGGATGTGGAGGATGAGGACAATGTGGAGGATGGTGTCAACGATAAAATTTGAAGTGGTAGTGGTGATAAAGGCACTAGTTCTGTGGTTGATGATGTTGTGTTGGGAAAATCTGATGGCTATAGAAGAAAGATATAGAATGACTTGTTAGATTGTGGTGTGGCTAAGGAGATTGATTGCATTGGGGAAATGACCAAATTTAATCTTACTAAAGAACTCAAATACTTAGGGCCAATCAAAACTCTTCCTCTTGGTAGAAATATTGAAGTTGGAAGTAAGAGAAGGGATGGGGGCTCATCCCCCAGGGTTGTTTAAAGAACTATATTGCCTTTTGGAATTGTAGAGGGGATGAGAAAAAAGAAGTCTCTCTCTATCTTAAGTATTTTATTAAAGATTTTAGTGTTTTGTTTGTGGGGTTGGTGGAGACCTAAATTAATTCTTTTGAGAAAGTAACTTTTGAGAAGGTTATGCCCTGATTGAGATTTCTTTCTTCTTCCATCAAATGGTTTATCTAGTGGAATTATGGTCTTATGGAGATCTGAATTGGCTTCATTTTCTGTGATAAAGACTTCAGATCAATGTGTTATAGGGGATCTTAATGTCTTTAATAAGGGTGTGTGGATGATTTTAACAGTTTATGGGAGTAAGGAGGTTCATAAAAGGAGGATTTTATGGGATTTTTTACAAGGGCTGTCCCAAATGAAAGTTCCTTTAGTTTTAGGTGGGGTCTTCAATTGCATTTTATCCCAATAAGATAAGAAGGTTGGAATGAAGTTTGTGATTTTACAAGGTCCAATGGAAATGGTTAATTTTATGAATGAAAATGATTTTCATGAAGTAGGGTTTGTTGGAATATGGTTCACTTGGTGTAATAATAAAATTGGCAGGGGATAGATTCTTGAAAGGTTGGATAGGTGATAGTTTAATTCCTTTGCTTTTAATTATGCCCAAGTTATAGTGGTTAGGTACATTGCCAGAGTTGCTTCGGATCACTGTCCTATTGTGCTGAAATTTTTTTATTCTGCTATTAAAAACAAAGGGGTTCTAAAATTTTAAGATGTATGGATATCTTTCAAAGCTTCAGCTCATATAATCTCTAAAGTGATGAAGAAGGATTATAATGGGGATGATATGAAAATCCTTAATAAGAAATGTGAAAGAGCTTTGAAAGATTTGTTCTATTGGAGCAAGTCCAAATTAAAGGAATTCTCTAAAGAAAAAGATAGGTTGAAAGTGGAAATTTTTCAGCTTCAAGAAGTGGAAGGTAGAGATGGTTGGTGGAAAGAAGAGAATTTATTGATCCTTAGATCAAAAGTTAAAGATCGGAATGTTAACCTTTGCCATTTGAATACTTGGTGGTAGCAAAGAGCCAAAGTGTAGTGGATTGAAGAAGGGGACTCTAATACTAAATTTTTCCATGCATTTGCAAATGCTAAGAGAAATCGTAATTGTTTTTCTCAATTAAGGAATTATGATGGTGTTCTTACCGAGGATCTAATGTAGGTGGAGGAGGTTTTTTTTTAGATTTTTTCAGAATAAATGGAAGGATAGGGTTTGTTGTTTGGATAATTGGCCTATTCCATGGAAGGTTTTAGGAGATGATGATATAAGAGGTTTGGAGTTGGACTTTTCGAATTCAAAAATAATGGAGGTTGTTAGAAGGTTGGGTAATAATAAGCCTCTTGGATGTGATGGAATGACGTATTCTTTTTAAGGCTTATTGGAGTATTATTGGGGATGATGTTTGTAGAGTTGTGAAGAGCTTTTTTCATTAAGGTAAAATGTGTAAGGATTGGAAGGATACTTTAGTTGTGTTGATTCCCAAAGTCAATAATCCGGTAATTCCTTCCAGTTTTTGTCTAATCAGCCATTGTAATTCTATATACAAAATTGTGGCTAAAGTTTTACTGAATAGATTACTTTTGGTCATCCCTAAGATTATCTCAAAAGAATAGGTGGCTTTTGTAAGAGGTAGATCTATCTCGGATCATTTGATATTACCTCAAGAGGTGTTCAACAAAATAAGGTTTTGCAAAGCAAGCAATGGATTCTTAGCTATCAAGTTAGATATGGAGCAAGCATATGACAATAGGTGTTGGACAACTCTTAATTAGACGATGGATATCTTGGGCTTTCCTACCAAATATGTGAGCTTGATGATGGATTTTGTTATGGAACCAAGGTTTTACATTTTGATCAGTGGTTGTATTTCTAATTAGATTATGAGGAAGAGTGGTTTTCGTCAATATTTCCCACTCTCTCTCTTTTTATTTATTTTATGCTAGCAACTACTTTCTAATGCTTTTTTCAATAAAGGCACGGATATGGGTATCAAAATCTCTCCAAAGGCACAAAGAATTTCTCATTGACTTTATGAAGATGATATTTTGTTATTTTTTGATGCTAAAGTGAGGAGTATTAAGAAGATGAAAAGCATAATTAAGGATTATTATAATTAGGCTGGGCAAGGAATCAATCTTCTAAAATCTTTTATGATTTGTGGTAAATCTATTGTGAGAAGGAGGACGAAACAAATTACAAGGTTATTGGTGTTTAAGCTTGTTGAAGAGATGGAGTAATTGGGGATTAAGATTGCTCTAAGGAGATTGAGGAAATTTGATTTCCAAGTTCTATTGGATAGATCGTTGAATAAGTTAAATGCTTGGGGCAATAAGTACATTTCTCTTGCTGGAAGATTGGTTTTGGTGAAGAAAGTGTTTCTTACCCTTCTATTATTCCTTATTTCTCATTCTCTTGTTCCATTGAGTATATTGAAGGAGTTTGAGAGCTTATGCAGGAATTTTATTTGGGATAAATATAATGGAAGTCATGGGCTGCATTATGTGGCTTGGGATGTGCTGTGTAAATTGAAATCATTTGGAGGTTGGGGTATCCAGTCTGCAATGTCTAGGTTGGGGCCGTTGAAGGTGAGGTTTGCATGGAATTTACTGGATAATCCGTCTACAATGTTGAACAGGAATCTATTGGCTAAATATGGTGAAAGATGGTGGAGTAAAGATGAAAAAAGAGGTGGTTCGTCTTCATGGAAGATCATTTCTTGAGGATGGAAGGCTCTTAAAAGTTTTGTAAGATGGAAAGTTGTTGCTGGTTTGAATATTAACATCATTAAATATGTATGGATTATGGACAAGAGTTTACTTAAATCACTACAAAAAAATCAACTTTTAATGACATATATATTAAGGCATTTTTATCTAAGTGCCTTAAAAAAGATTTATTAAGACATATTCTAATTTGGCGCTAACATAGCGATTTGGCACTAAGAGAGAAATTTGTGCGATAAGTTTTCACGCCCTCTTCTCTTATTCAAATCTATTCGCCTCATCCAACATTTGTGCCTGGCGTGCGTTCTCTTTATCTAGCGTTCCTAGTTCTCGCTAATCGCTCCCGCTACATCGGCATGGCAACCACATCAGGTAATTCTTCTCATGTCTATCAATCGGTTTGCTCACAATTTTTTATTTCTTTGTGAGTAAATCACCAGCGACTCCACTTCACAACTATGACAACTACTTATTTTAGAATCTAAAACTCAATTGGGCCATTTTGTTTCCTATGAACACTCCATCGATTCTCTTGGACTACTCAATTATTCTTCTCTACGGGTGATTGCAAAGGTATTTCATATTTTTAGGTGTGACTTTGCCTACGGTTTCTTTCAATCCTAATGCCAATTACATTGGAAAATGCAAACTACCGCTATAACGCAAAAGGTAAATAATATGCTCTTTTCATCTTCTCCATTACTGATTGCAAAGGTGATCAGGCCATTATTGCAAAGTCCATCTCGGATCTTAATTCTTTTGAGTTTCTTGTGCCATTCCCTGCTACCGAATTCCTCATCTTTATTTTCTTTAGATTCCTCAGAATGCCCTTCTTTTCAATATAAATTTATGCAATTTCTTGAACCAAGGTTTCTAAACATCTAGACAGGGGTGGAACACACAATGGATTGAGGTAGTTGTAGTATTTTTTAGCCTTAAACAATAGCTATTATGAATGGTAGTTTAATTTATCCTAATTATTCAAATTTTGATTTGATAATTAAACTAGATTATTATATATTACTCAGTAATTTTGCTTCACTAGTACAAAAACATTAAATTGTTGTAATTACAATCCTTGTAATGGATCTCTTCAAAGTACACAATGTGATAGTAATAACGCCTCAAAGAACCCACTCGCATTTTTAGTTGAAGTTAATTAAATAATATCATCTTTTCCATATCACTAGGCATATAATAATTATTCATGATCTTGTTTATTCTTCTGGGGGTGACTAACACCACTTTTAGCTTGGATTGGTGTTCATTGGTGTGGGTAAAGAATCACATTAAATGAAATGTCTTATCTAGAAGAAATATACATTTCATTATTCTTATTTGTAGGTATTCATAGCAGAGGATGATGATATTTAACTTTCTTTTTCTTTAGCTAAAATCACTTCTAGAAATGGTTGTACTTAATATTCCTTAGCATTCTATTCTTCTACTATATTTCTTTGGTTCCTTTCGACATGAAAGTTAACAAAATTAATATTCTTATTTGTAGGTATTCATAGCTGGATGTCTATTGGATTATGCATTGGCTAATATTGAGCATTGCTTTTCCATATTAACATGGATGATGTAAATAATAAAACTAATATTTTTTTTTGTGCAATGCAGTTATGATCTTGGAATGAGTTCAAGTAAGAAGAAATAAATAAGTGGGAAACACAGAGCTTAACTGTGATATGATCTTTAATTCATAATTGCTTATTGAAATATTGAAGATCCTTCTCTATTCTAGAATTATTTTGGATTATTAATTGTTCCTGTCATAGCTTATATATACATCTAGCATGAATATATATCTTTCTTTAGTCTATTTCTTTTAATGCGAGGATATGGCACATTCTTTGCTTCTTACTTTACCAAACAATTCTTTTAATTTCATTTGGCATTGGAAAATTGTTTTTGAAATTCATCTATCTTCTTAGGTTCCCTCTTTTCTATATGTATTTCAGTATATATACATATGTTGATAAACTTATTTTACTTGTTTTTTTTTTAATTTAGTGGTAAACTCTATTTCCATCTCTAAAGTCAGGGATGATATATCCTCTGCATACAAGAAGGAAATAGAGTGTTAAGCAATTTCCATGCTTCTCATTTACAAGCATTTTTTTTTTTGGTAGAAAGGTTAGAAGTTTTCTTACTTTTGTCTTTCACATTGCAAAAAACTCTTGGCAATCAATTGTATTCTTATGCAGGTTGAAGTGAAAAGTGTTGTTATTGAAGCAGAAGATGTTGTTGATGCTTTATCTATGGAGATTGTAAAATTAAAAATCAACAAACTTGTTGTAGGGGCTTCTTCTCAAAATATCTTTAGCAGGTAAGGATTATTCAAGAGGATTCCTACTCTTTTTTTTTTTTGAAGAAATGTAGTATTGCATTAATTATAATAGAAAAGACACCTATTACAAACTACGAAAAGAAAACTAATGATACCTTTTCCACCAAGAAAAAGGAATCTTATTGAAAAATTTGTTATTTAAAACTTTTCATAAATGATATGAAATCCACTAATTCGTATTTTGAAACTGTTGAGATGCAGGGGATACCAAAATAATAAACAACCCGAAGGTTGGTTAGTATCCCAGAGTTCCCATCCAGTTAGAGAATATGACTTAGTAAAGATTCCATAATCACTTAAAAAAGGTTTAAAATAACAAATTAGAAAAAAAACAAAGATAAAAAAGTAAGTACAGTTAAACAAAAAATACCAATAATCACTTAGGAATATATTTGAGAGATATTCCATAAGCTTAAACAAATCTTCAAAGTCGGTATTAAAGGATAACATTAATCCAATAATTTGGATAAAAAGCTCCATCTTCAAGTATCTTCCTTCAATGATGATATCAATGAAAATACCTTCTAGCATTTTATTTAGGTAAAAGAGAAGAAGAACCTCTCATGTCGTTCTTCACTTTGATTTCAATCATCCTTCTTCTAGGGAGATCTTTCATCGGTCCTAATGATTGAATTTCTTTGAACAACGGGTGTTTAGAACCTAGAGACTTACTCTTTATAAAAAGATTATTGTCTTTTTTAACAGCAGCTTTTTTAAAATTTAAAGAGATATCCAAAGGAGGAGATGTATCTCTTGGTAAGCAAAGATTGATTTTGAATTCAGGATCAAAATTAGTTTTTCCATCAGCATTAAAATTAGCTCCAGCCGCCAATTCTGTTGTAGAAGTTGTACTCACATCCTGAAATTCTGCATCCAGAATTTAAGCAATTTGATAGGAATCGGCATCTATAATTCCTTCATTATTAGATACCTTAATATCAGGTAATTTGAATTCAGGTTTTGAATTCAAATTATTGTTGAGAAACTGCATTTTGTCTTCTACTTCCACCGGATTAGTGAAACTAATTGCTATTTTTAAGTTCTGAATTCCCTCCTGAATTTTTGTAATAGCTTCATCTGTTTGAGGTAATCAAATTGTTGTTCAGCAAACTGCCTTCTTCATACACAGGATCCGTTATTGCTGAATTTAAAATTTGAATTTCCTGAATTGTTTCAACCGATTCTGCAATAGTAGGATCTTTAGGATAATCTTTTTCCTTATTTTCAGCAACCTTCATATCTGTCAACTGCATTTCAGCAACATCAGCTACAGAATTTTTGTCTCCTTCAACATCTTGTAATGCACCATTTTGGATTTTAATACAATCTTCCTTGGAATCAGCTATAATTGAGAAAACATTAGAATGTTTTTTTTCATGGTTCAACCTTTTTTTCTTGAATTTCACATGCATCCAAGGACCCAAATTCTCAGAATGCAAAGAACTGAAAGGAACCTCTTTAACTAGAGGATATTGATTTTGGGTTGAATTAGGACAAACTGAATCAATGTGGCCGATAATCCCACACTTGAAGCAAAAAGCTGATAAATTTTCATACTCAAATTTCTGAAAGAATTTGCCAAAAATCACTTCCACCCAAATTCCAGAGGGAAGCTTAGAATTCAAATTAACTCTAATGCAAGCTCAAGCAAATTCCCTCCTTCCCCATCTAAACATATTTCCATCCAATAAAATAGGAGTTCCAATTCTAGAAATAATTCTAGTGATATTGGATTCATCCCAACAGTGAAGTGGTAAATGAGGAAGCCGAACCCAAATTGGAGAAGAAATTCCATTTAAAGAATAAGGAGAGAAGGTAGGAGACCAATTGTCTAAGCCTACCACAAAACCCCCTACAAACCAAGGACCTCCATTATGAACTTCCTCCTTGGCTTCTTGAGATTGAAATGAACAAAGAAGCCAATCTAGACCAAGCAATGTAATATGAAATCCTCCAAATTTTGACCATTGCTTTCTTAATTCAAATGAACACTTAGAAAAAGGATAATTTTTTTCTAAGAATTTTAACAACTAAGGAATTATTCAAGATTTTAACATTAGATAATTCCTTTTCCTTGTCAAGAATGACAACATTTCCATCTCCCATATCATCATGAATTTCACTTAATTTTATTTTAATGTGAGGTTTTTTAGTCCACACATTTGGGTTATCCAATTTAGGAGAATTACTTGGATTAACCATATCCTTCTTCACAATTTCAGCAAAACTTCCTCTTGAAAAAGAAGCTTCCTTATCATTTGCACCATTAATGATAGCCTTCAAAGGATTAGGCTTATCATTTAAAAACGAAATTATTTCCTTACCTTTACCTGAAATTGGTAAAGGTTTTTGCTTAGCATCAAAGCCTCCCTCTTTAATGACTAGAGGGGATTCCAAAATCCTAAAAGAAGATATTCCCAAGGAGAATCTACCTTTTGAATCCAACATGATTGGACTCACAGTAGATAGCAAATTTTTGGTGTTCCGGTCATCCTTGGATGATCGGCCACCATCTTCCATCTCCAACAAAGCCACCCGAAATCTTCAAGATCTTCTTCCAAAACCTTCCTTAATTTGTGGAGCTTCTCTCTCTTCCTTGGGCGTCTACATGAGTCAATTATTTACTCTTAAGAGGATTCCTACTCATCTATCATTAGTTGGTAGAGTTGTTTCTCTTTAATGTTTATAACTAGTAACTTAACATGGCTGCTTCTAGTTGTAGGTATAGGCTATTCTTGATTCATATTTTATCAGTAGTATCCATTTAGCAATCATAAATTCAGTGAGAATGGTGAAATGTTGTCTTACTACCGAATTAGTTTTCTTAGAAGAAGTAAACAAACATTTTTAAAGATTCTGTTCGAATGAAAATATACATATAAATTACAAATTGTATTTCCTTATTTCAGATCTCATATTCCAATTAATCTTTTTGATTACAAGCCGAAGTGGATGACAATGAAGTTTGTAAATAGAGATTCCAAGACTTAGGTTACTATTGTGTAAGGAAGTCGCCCTCATGGTATGGGCTATTTTTTTGTATTTTCATGTAATGTTTTGTGATGATATTTATTGTAATAGATTGATTATGTACATATATGAAGCTTGAAGTAGCATTTTTTAAGGTGAAATATTTATGTAATTTTAGATTTATGAAATAAATTTTTTATTTGGAAAAAATATTTTATGTAAGCTCTCATATGTGGGATTTTTAGAAATTGGATTGGAGATCAATTATTTGTAATTGAAATATTATGAGTCAGCATAATTATTTGATAATTGAATGTAATTTATATTGGATAAAGAATATAAAAAGGCTCATAATAGTGTCATTTTATTAAAATTATTTCAATAAATTGAAGTGTTGGGAAATCATATATCTTAAGGTAATTTAAATATGCATTATTATTAAACACGTTTCATCAAATAAATGCATAAGTTAACCCATAATGACACCTAATATTTGTTATATTTATTCACAATTTCCATCATATCAAGGTGTTATAAAAGCTTGTCTATTAGAGCACCTTATGGTTGTCATTAAAGAGATTATTACATCAATATTATATGTCATGAATGTTTAGTTTTTAGGGCACATAAAGATGCCCTTAACCCTATGCCAACGGCCACCTATGTAACACCATTGCTTGATGCCCCAATACATCATGTGCCTTAATAGATACATATTAGGGCACTTTAAGGTGCCCTAATAGCAATTTTTTTTTGTAGTGAATGTTGAGTCCAGTAATTAGGTTGTTAAGCCTAAGTAAGTGTCCCAAGGCTACCAAGAGGGGGGTGAATTAGTAGTTTTTAAAATTTTAAACCCTCTTAATAATAAAGTTGAACCGAAATAAAATTTTCTTTTAAAGTTAGTAGAAAAATGTTTTTCAACCACAGAGTTGTTAAAACTGAAATTTAAAGTGCGGAAACGTAAAAGCTATAAAGTAAATGACACCAGATTTATAGTGGTTCGGTCTATAACCAGACCTACATCCACTCCTCAGAGGCACCCTCTGAGTATTGCACTAATACCACAAAGTGACTCTCCTTTAGCACCCACAGCAAGGCGGAGAAGCCTGTACAAAACACTCTTTTCACCACTACCCGGTGCGGCAGAGAACCGTCGTCCTTTCACACTCTCCTAGTGTGGGCAGAGAACCCTACGTCTGTTTACACTCTCCAAGTGTAGGCAGAGAACCTTCTTCCTTTCACACTCTCCTAGTGTGGGCAGAGAACCCTCGTCCTTTCACACTCTCCTAGTGTGGGCAGAGAACCCTCGTCCTTTCACACTCTCCTAGTGTGGGCAGAGAACCCTCGTCTGTTCACACTCTCCAAGTGTCGGCAGAGAACCGGACCTTCTTGAATGATCTTCTCACAAGAATCTAGAAGGAAGAAAGAAAAAGAGTGAAGAAATCCAATTCCACAAGTAGAGACTCTTACCTTAGCAATCCAAGTGAAGCCTTCTCGCTCCAGTGGTAGGAATCCTCCTTTGAATGCTCTCTTCCACTCTCTTCTTGGCTATTCTCTCAAGAGGCACGAAGATCAAATGACAAAAAGATTGGGTGGCAGTCTAATTTGGACTATTTATATAAAAGACAAGTGAAACCGCCCAAAAACTGCAAATTTTCAATTCTGTACGCAGTGGATCGTCCTGTACGATCATGGATCGTCCTGGACGATTTTACTTAAACGATCTGAAACGACCCAATTTGTATATGTGTACGAACTGACTTCGTACAGCTGATCGTCCTGTACGAACTTGGTTCGTCCAGTACGAACGGTTATTACAAGGTCGGTTCTAGAAACTGCTGAAAACTGTTCTAAGTCGGTTTATCGTTTGAACGAAAATGTGATCGTCTGGACGAAAATTTTCCAGAGAGCCGATCGTCCTGGACGATTATTTATTTCGTCTGGACGAAAATTTTACAGAGAACCAATCGCCGCGGACGATAATTTGGTTTCGTCTGGACGAAAAATTTCCAGAGAGCTGATCGTCCTGTACGATATTTATTTTCGTCTGGACGAAAATTTTCCAAAGGACTCGTCGCCTCGTACGATGGTAAAATTCGTCTGGACGAAAATTTTACAGAGAACCCATCGCCTGGTACGATAATAAATTTCGTCCTGGACGAATAGGACTTAGAAAATTTTTCAAAGCAAGTTCCTATTCGTTCCAAGTGCTCTATAGGAGATAACTGACAGATCGTCCAGTACGATAAATATCGTCCTGTACGATCAGTATAGAATTTCAAGATCTCCTTATTTGTGTGTGTGAGATTTTATTCACTCAATTACAATCACTCCCTTTCAAAATTAATTCAAGGAAAAGACAAACATTAATTAAACAAAATATCTCATGTTGAATTTGAATTGAACTTTTCGTAGTCTGGAGTCTGATTTTCCTGAAATGTTAGTACACACAAGAGCAAGTGCAAATCTTCTGAAATTGTTAGGAGATAACTATACATTTGAACAATAATGTTTGGAATCATCAAAACTACATAAGTTGCATAAATATAACTCATTCAAATAGCAACTATTCAAACAATCTCCCCCTTTTTGATGATGGCAAAACAATTATTATTAGTATGGTTTCAAGTTAAAACACATCTTTTATCTCCTAAACTCCCCCTGAATTTATGAGTACATTAAAATAAGGAGGCATTAAAGAACAATATTTAACGAACAAAATTTTTGTTTTTTTAAAAATTTTAACACAAACTACACAAACTTGCAAACAGAACAGCTAAAAAGAGAAAACACAAACATACACAAACTAACACAAACATACACAAACTAATAATTTCTCCCCCTTTTTGACAGCAACAAAAAGTGAAGAAGAAAAAGACAAGAAATGTAAATAATTATATGAAATTCATTGTTAAAATTTAATCTAAATGGTGATTGACATAGGGTATGCAATTTTAAACTAAAGATATTAGGTCAATCATAGAAATTCATAAAATTTATGAAATGATATAACATTGTAAGTAAGAAGAATTTTTCAAAGACATGATTCAATTTAGATATTTTGATTATTGAAAATCATTACAAGTCAGATGTAAAAAAAAATTCTATATTTCAAAGTTCAAGAGAATATGAATGAACATTAGATCAACTTGAATTAAGAGATTGAACGAATTTGGAAAGAAGAGAATTACCTCATGTGGTGCTTTGCACATCTTTTCAAATTTTTGTAGCACATTTTTGTGCATTTTTCTTTGGTTGGGCTTATTTTGTGCCTCTTTTCCATTTTACAAATTTTTGTGAATCCCTTTTGATTTTTGTACATTTGTACACTGTTCAAGAGTAATTTGACCAATTCTTTCCAAAATCTATAATCTAAAATTTCAAATTTTTCTAGGTGCATAAATATCATTTGAGCATAGAAATACAAACTAAGAAAACATCAAAATTGTAATAACAATATTAACTTTTATGTAGTCTAAATGAATAGACATGAATTTAAAAGTTCTAAGTACAACAAGTTATAAACAAATTATAAATTTAGAAAGTCTAGATTTTCTAATATAGATAATCTCAAATTACAATCGAATTTAAGCACTATGTAGATTAAAAAATACTAATGAAATTCATAAATATTAGCCACATTTCAAAACAAATCTAACAAAAACAAACTTTCATTGAAAAGAAAAGATTACATAAACATTGAACTTAAAAACATAAAAACAATCACAATAACACATATAAGATAAAAACAAAACAACAAAACAAAAAATACAACAGACACACAACAAAAAAAAATTTTTACTGTTCTGGAGGAGGAGGAGGTATGCCGCCAAAGAGGTTGAAGTAGGAGGCCATCAACATTACATTGGTATTAATTTCATGAACTTCATCTTTAATGTTACCAATGTCATGTTGCTGCTGAGTAAGTTGAGCATCAAATTGATCAAACCTTTGATCAATATGAGTCTCTAGTCTATCAAATCTCTCAATCAGATTCTGGTAATCTGATTGAGAAGCAGAAGCTTGCACTCCTTCTTCTTCTTCTTCTTCTGAAGCACTGTCATGTGCTTCCCCTTTTTCTTTTTCTTCCTTGAAGAGCAGTCTGAATGATGTGTTGTTATAGTAAACTGGCTCTTCATATTCCTCATCAGGATGCACTATATTGTACTTCTTCTCCAAAATATAAGTAATTAAGTGCCCTAATGAAATGTTCTTCTTCCTCTTCTGATCAGCATGTCCTATTTCTGAAAGCCCATAGATATGATCTATGATGAGTTGGGCTTCATCAATAGGATGTCTTGACATGATTAAAAAAGTTAGACAAGAAAGGAGAGGAGTAATGTTAATCCTATCACCAGCTTTAGGAATAATTGAGGATCTAAGGATGTGCTGGATGATTCGGGCATCTTGGGTCATACCTGAGACTCTAGCAACATGATTGTCAATCGCATTTTTTCTAATTACCCTATTGATTTCAAACCATTTGAAGGAGGTTTCTGACATTAGGGTGTGGGCTCTATATCCCTCAGTTCTTAAGTTTAAAAATGCACCAAGATCGTGCTTGGTGATCTCAACTTTTTTCTTAAAAATAAAAGAACTAATGATAGAGTGGTCAGAATTGAAACTCATGTTGGCTAGAAAGTAATGGTAGGTTTGTTTATTATAGAGGTGGACGAGAGAAAGAATGAACTGAAATTGGGTTGAGGCGAAGAGGTGCATTACCCGAAATTTCAACTCTGTTGGGATAAGAATGCGAGACGGAGTGATTTTTGCGGAGGCAAAACGAGGAAAAGATTCCTCATTTGCCTTGGAAAGAAAGTTGTCTGGGGCATTCCTGTTTGGTTTCTTCACCAAAACCTTTTGTCTTTTGCTAGAGGAGGCCATTGTTGATTTGATGTTAAAAGGGATTGAAAAAGAAATTTGAAAGTGTGATTGTCAAGTTTGAAAAGCCTTCATATTTAAAGGAAAACGATACTTTCGTCCTGGACGAAAATATTCGTCCTGGACGAAACATAATAGTTCGTCTGGACGAAGAAAGTTCGTACAGACGATCCAATTCGTCCAAAATGTAACGACTTTTCGTATTCAACACAACTTACGATGCGTCCCTTCGTACAGGCTTTTTGACTTGACCAATCGTACAGACGAAAAAAATTTCGTACAGACGATCGAAAAGTATTTCGTTTTAATGACTCTTGAAAACCGTCCCCTACAATGAATCGACACATGTTCGTCTGGACGAACTAAAATTTCGTACAGACGAAGTTCGTATTAAAAACTGTCTTATCCACTCAACCGCTGCATTCAATCGTTCCGACGTTTGAGAGAAAAAAAAAATTCGTCCTGGACGATCACAGATCGTACAGACGATCCAATAAAAAACTGCTCTAAAACGGTTCAAATTTTTGCAAACTGTTCCTTTACACATCGTCCCGTACGAAAATAAATCGTCCTGGACGATTTCCTCCAAAAAATTTAAATTTTTAAATTAACAAAATCAACAAAAACAATCAGAAACACAGAAATTATAAAACAAAATCATAAATCCAAAAACAATTCATTAAAAACACAAAATTCACAAAATTTCAAAAACAAAACATAACAAGTATCAATGTTGCAAAGACATTTTAGTTAAGCATTCAAATCAATAACACCAAGCCTTGTTCTTAAAGTACTGAAGGTATCAAAGGCTAAAGGTTTTGTAAAAATGTCTGCAAGTTGATTTTCAGTTGAAACATGTATGAGTTCAATTTCTCCTTTGAATACGTGATCCCTTATGAAATGATGCCTTATATCGATGTGTTTGGTTCTAGAATGTTGAATAGGATTTTTTGAAATACAAATAGCACTAGTATTGTCACAATAAATTGGAATAGTGCCTATAGTTAATCCTAAGTCAATCAACTGTTATTTTAACCAAAGTACTTGTGCCACACAACTTCCTAATGCAATGTATTCTGCTTCTGCAGTAGATAGTGCCACTGAATTTTGTTTTCTACTAGACCATGAAACTAATGAATTTCCAATGAATTGACATGTTCCAGAAGTGCTTTTCCTATCCACTCTACAGCCTGCAAAGTCAGAATCTGAGTAACCAATAATTTCAAATGAAGAGCTAAACTTAGGATACCAAATTCCTAAGTTTTGAGTTCCTAGTAGATATCTTAAAATCCTTTTTACTGCTGTCAAATGTGATTCTTTTGGATCTGATTGAAATCTAGCACATAGGCAAACACTAAACATAATATCTGGTCGGCTAGCAGTCAAGTAAAGTAAAGATCCAATTATCCCTCTAAATTTCTTTTGATCAACAGATTTTCCCTTAAGGTCCTTATCCAACTGAACTGAAGAACTCATTGGTGTACTAACAGGTTTAGCATTGTCCATTTCATATTTTTTGAGGATGTCCTTAATATATTTGTTTTGACTAAGAAAAGTACCTTCCTCAAGTTGCTTAATGCTAAATCCTAGAAAGTAATTTAAATCTCCCATTAGACTCATTTCGAATTCATTACTCATTGTTTTAGAAAAATCATCACAAAGATGTTTATTTGAAGATCCAAAGATGATGTCATCCACATAAATTTGAACAATAAGTATATCCTTTCCAATTTTTCTTAAAAAGAGAGTTGTATCCACACTTCCTTTTTCAAAAGATCTTTCAAGTAGGAAGGTGCTTAACCTCTCATACCAAGCCCTAGGTGCCTGTTTCAATCCATATAATGCCTTTTTTAATTTGAAAACATGATTTGGAAATTTAGAATTTTCAAAACCTGGAGGTTGTTCTACAAAAACATCTTCTTCAATTACTCCATTTAAAAAGGCACTTTTAACATCCATTTGAAACAATTTAAAACCTTTAAAACAGGCAAAGGCTAGTAAAACCCTAATTGCTTCAAGTCTAGCTACAGGGGCAAAAGTTTCCTCAAAATCAATTCCTTCAATTTGATTATACCCCTTAGCTACTAATCTAGCCTTATTTCTAATGACTACTCCTGAGTCATTCATTTTATTTTTGAACACCCACTTGGTTCCAACAACACTTTGATCTTTTGGCCTTGTAGTTAGTTCCCAAACTTTATTTCTTACAAATTGATTTAACTCTTCTTGCATGGCCAATATCCAAAATTCATCTGAAAGTGCTTGATCAATGTTAGTGGGTTCAATAGTTGAAATAAAGGCTGAATGATTGACTTCCTTGTTTAATCCACGCCTAGTTCTAACACCCTCACTTGGTTCACCTATAATTAATTCCTTTGGGTGATTTTTAGAGAATCTCAAATCTCTAGGCAAAGGGTCTTCTCTTTCTATAATTTCTTCCACATTTTCTTCCAAATTTAATCTATCAATCTTTTGGGAGTTTTCTTCAATTTCTTCTTCAACAACTTTTGGCTCTTCTATGTTTCCATTTTCATCAAAAACAACATGTGTGGTTTCTTCAATGACTAAAGTTCTTTTGTTGAATACTCTATAAGATTTTCCAACACTTGAATATCCAACAAAAATTCCTTCATCTGATTTTGGATCAAATTTTCCTAAGGCAGATTTTCCATTATTATGTATGAACACCTTGCAACCAAATACATGTAAATGAGACAAATTTGGTGTTCTACCTTTTACCAATTCATAGGGTGTTTTATTCAAATTTGATCTCACATTTACCCTATTCAGAACATAGCATGCAGTGCTAACCGCCTCAGCCCAAAAATATCTAGGAAGAGAGTATTCTGCTAACATTGCTCGGGCGGCTTCTATTAATGTTCTGTTCTTTCTTTCAACTACTCCATTTTGTTGAGGAGTTCTAGGTGCAGAAAAATTGTGATCAATCCCCTTTTCTTTACAGAAATCTTCAAATCTTTCATTTTGAAATTCTCCTCCATGATCACTTTGTATAGAAATTATTTCACATCCTAGTTTTCTTTGTATCCAAGTTGAAAAATTTCTGAATTCCTCAAATGATTCACTCTTTTGAAAAAGAAATTTAACCCAGGTGAATCTTGAAAAATCATCTACTATTACAAATCCATATACCTTTCCTCCTAGACTAACCGTGCTTACAGGTCCAAAAAGATCCATGTGAAGAATTTCTAAAGGTTTACTGGTCCTAAGATCTTTATTGGACTTAAAAGAGGACTTCACTTGTTTTCCTAATTGACATGCATCACATAAGTGGTCCTTAGTAAAGTCTAGTTTAGGTATTCCTCTAACCAAATTCTTTTGGGTAATTCTTCTAAGATTTTTCATACTAGAATGACAAAGTCTCCTATGCCAAAGCCATGATTCATCAGAAACAGTTTTCAAACAAAAAGCAGTAGGAGATTGAATACAATTTAAATCTAGCATGTAGACATTGTTCACCCTTTTTCCATTTAAAACAATTTTCCCATTTAGGCTAATTATGCAGCTAGTAGGTAAAAATTTTACATTATAGCCCTTATCACATAGCTGACTTATGCTAAGCAAATTATGTTTTAAGCCTTCAACTAATAAAACATTATCTATGAAAAAGTTTTTCAAATTTCCAATCATACCTGATCCAACCACCTTCTTTGTGGTATTATCTCCAAGTGTAACCTTGCCTCCACTCCTGGCTTCCAGCGTTATGAATTGAGCAGTATCTCCAGTCATGTGTTTAGAACATCCACTGTCCAGGTACCATATACTCTCACGAGGTCTTGTGTGAGAGTATACCTGCAAAATTCTCAAATGTTAGACCTGGGAACCCAAACTAGTTTGGGTTCACCTTTATGAAATTTATAATCAGATGCATGTGTGATATGTCTAGGTTTATGCATCTTAGTTCTCCACACCAAATTAGGTTTCATCTTTAAAGTGCAGGTGTGAGATATATGTCCCAAAAATCCACAAT
Organism: Dendrobium nobile; assembly: GCA_022539455.1. Taxonomy (NCBI): domain Eukaryota; kingdom Viridiplantae; phylum Streptophyta; class Magnoliopsida; order Asparagales; family Orchidaceae; genus Dendrobium; species Dendrobium nobile. The sequence continues at coordinate 48,590,017 of CM039735.1, read as the reverse complement.
TGTTACATTTAACATTAGGAAAAATATTCCTATGTTTTCTTTCATATGATTGTCTTCTAAGGGATTTCATGAATTTAGGATAATATTTAGGATTTGTAAAATCTTCAAGTTTAGGGGGGTTCCTATTATCCTCGAGAGCTCTTATAGTAAGTTTGTAAAATGAATTCATATCCTCCAAGATTCGATTTGTATAATTGATTCTATATGTCTTGTGCTCAGATTCATCCTTAAATTTCTTAAATTCTTTTTCAAGTTCAGCATAGGATGATTTTAAATTTTCGAAATTTTTATTCAAGTCATCATATTCATCAAGTAGTTTCATGTGGTTGCTATCAATTAAAGCATGATCTTTTCTAAGGATTTCGTGTTCCTTATTAAGCTCTTCCAATTCTAAAACTAAACTAGAATGCATCTTTTTAGTTTTCCTATATGCATCATGCATGTGTTCAGAAACTTCAAACAGTTCATCATAGGTTAAATCACATACCTCTTCTTGATCTGATTGTTCAGCTTTATCTGCCATCAAGCAAAGGTTGGTGACTTCTTCTTCGTTTTCAGTCTCAGATGAGTCTGAAGCTGAGTCCGCCCAAAAAGCCTTTTGAAACTTCTTCTTGCCCCTTTTTACCATTGGTTTCTCCTCTACCTTCTCCTTGCTATGAGTGGCTTTAAGTTTTGGACAATCAGTTTTTATATGACCTGGTTTCCTGCATTCATAACAAATCATTTCATTAGAAACCCTGTCATTTTTGTTATACTTACCTCTATTCCATTGCTGGCGTCTCTTCTGCTTCCTCTTTAAAAAGCTTCTGAATTGTCTAGTCATCAGTGCTATATCGTCTTCATCCTCAGGTTGTGAGTGTTCACTTTCTGACTCTTCCACATTTAATGCAAGATTCTTGTCCTTTCTTGGTTCACATGCATCAATCTTTCTTTGACTTACTCCTTGCTCGTAAGCAATGAGTGAACCAAGAAGATTGTCAATAGAATAAATGTTCAGATCTTTTGACTCTGTAATTGCAGTAATTTTAGCATCGTATGCAGTAGGTAAACAACGAAGAATCTTATTAACCATTTCAGCATTAGTTAATTCCCTACCAAGTGCATGCAAAGAGGTTACAATTTGAGTGAATCTTGTGTACATGTCAGATATAGATTCATTAGGTTTCATGCGAAATAACTCGTAGTCATGTAACAAGATATTGAGTCTTGATTGCTTAACCTCATTTGTCCCTTCATAAGTAATACAAAGTCTATCCCATATGTCTTTTCCGCTTTTACAAGTGGAAACTCGCATGTAGTCTTCAGATTTTAAAGCACAAAAGAAACTATTTAAACATTTCGCATTTAATTGTGCTAAGTCACGTTCTTCTATAGTCCAATCTGCATAGGGTGTATCTACCCTAATTCCATCAACTAATCTAGTTGGTTTTGTGTAACCTTCCTGGACTAGCATCCACATGCGATAATCAAGTGACTGTAAGAAAGTAGACATGCGTGTTTTCCAAAAATCAAAAGGAATATTATCAAACAGTGGAGGTCTAGTGATAGAGTAACCCTCAGGTGTGTTTCGGTTTCCAAATGTAGCCATCTACGTTAATCAAAAAGTAGTTCAAACTTATGATTTTGAAACTCTGCTCTGATACCACTTGTTGAGTCCAGTAATTAGGTTGTTAAGCCTAAGTAAGTGTCCCAAGGCTACCAAGAGGGGGGTGAATTGGTAGTTTTTAAAATTTTAAACCCTCTTAATAATAAAGTTGAACCGAAATAAAATTTTCTTTTAAAGTTAGTAGAAAAATGTTTTTCAACCACAGAGTTGTTAAAACTGAAATTTAAAGTGCGGAAACGTAAAAGCTATAAAGTAAATGACACCAGATTTATAGTGGTTCGGTCTATAACCAGACCTACATCCACTCCTCAGAGGCACCCTCTGAGTATTGCACTAATACCACAAAGTGACTCTCCTTTAGCACCCACAGCAAGGCGGAGAAGCCTGTACAAAACACTCTTTTCACCACTACCCGGTGCGGCAGAGAACCGTCGTCCTTTCACACTCTCCTAGTGTGGGCAGAGAACCCTACGGCTGTTTACACTCTCCAAGTGTAGGCAGAGAACCTTCTTCCTTTCACACTCTCCTAGTGTGGGCAGAGAACCCTCGTCCTTTCACACTCTCCTAGTGTGGGCAGAGAACCCTCGTCCTTTCACACTCTCCTAGTGTGGGCAGAGAACCCTCGTCTGTTCACACTCTCCAAGTGTCGGCAGAGAACCGGACCTTCTTGAATGATCTTCTCACAAGAATCTAGAAGGAAGAAAGAAAAAGAGTGAAGAAATCCAATTCCACAAGTAGAGACTCTTACCTTAGCAATCCAAGTGAAGCCTTCTCGCTCCAGTGGTAGGAATCCTCCTTTGAATGCTCTCTTCCACTCTCTTCTTGGCTATTCTCTCAAGAGGCACGAAGATCAAATGACAAAAAGATTGGGTGGCAGTCTAATTTGGACTATTTATATAAAAGACAAGTGAAACCGCCCAAAAACTGCAAATTTTCAATTCTGTACGCAGTGGATCGTCCTGTACGATCATGGATCGTCCTGGACGATTTTACTTAAACGATCTGAAACGACCCAATTTGTATATGTGTACGAACTGACTTCGTACAGCTGATCGTCCTGTACGAACTTGGTTCGTCCAGTACGAACGGTTATTACAAGGTCGGTTCTAGAAACTGCTGAAAACTGTTCTAAGTCGGTTTATCGTTTGAACAAAAATGTGATCGTCTGGACGAAAATTTTCCAGAGAGCCGATCGTCCTGGACGATTATTTATTTCGTCTGGACGAAAATTTTACAGAGAACCAATCGCCGCGGACGATAATTTGGTTTCGTCTGGACGAAAAATTTCCAGAGAGCTGATCGTCCTGTACGATATTTATTTTCGTCTGGACGAAAATTTTCCAGAGGACTCGTCGCCTCGTACGATGGTAAAATTCGTCTGGACGAAAATTTTACAGAGAACCCATCGCCTGGTACGATAATAAATTTCGTCCTGGACGAATAGGACTTAGAAAATTTTTCAAAGCAAGTTCCTATTCGTTCCAAGTGCTCTATAGGAGATAACTGACAGATCGTCCAGTACGATAAATATCGTCCTGTACGATCAGTATAGAATTTCAAGATCTCCTTATTTGTGTGTGTGAGATTTTATTCACTCAATTACAATCACTCCCTTTCAAAATTAATTCAAGGAAAAGACAAACATTAATTAAACAAAATATCTCATGTTGAATTTGAATTGAACTTTTCGTAGTCTGGAGCCTGATTTTCCTGAAATGTTAGTACACACAAGAGCAAGTGCAAATCTTCTGAAATTGTTAGGAGATAACTATACATTTGAACAATAATGTTTGGAATCATCAAAACTACATAAGTTGCATAAATATAACTCATTCAAATAGCAACTATTCAAACAGTGAATGGCTAACTTTTGTTGCAATTTTCTAAGACGAAAGAACAACTATTGACTTTTTCATTCAAGATGGAGGGTGGAATTATGACAAATTGTATTTGTACTTTGGGGAAGACCTTGTAGACTTGATAAGTGGAGTTCAGATTTATCACAATTTTAATGAATATTTTATGGAATTAAAGTTGAAAATGAGTGGTAGGTCTATTTCAGCAATGTTACTTGAAGACAGCTTGAAGGAAGAGAGGAATGTTGATCCTGTTTCATGGTTTCACAAATTAAATTTGAATGCTAGGGTGGAAGTTTTTCTGTGGTGAGATTTTTTTTTTTTTGAAATAAATGCTAAAATGCATTAAAACTCAAAAACAGAAACAAAAACTACAAATCAAGTTTTCCCTAAAGCATCACATTCCTCCTTCAAGCAATACAAGAATGAAGGAGGAATCAAAACATCATGTAGATTTCCCACAAAAAATATCTAACTAAATCCAAATTAGCACAAATATCCACAAATTTGTTACCCAACTATTCGAAAAGGAAAAAACAATTCGATTAAACTTCAGCAAGAAGGCCAAATTATCATCAATCTTCCTACTAACCTTCTAGGATTTGACCGAATTTTGAAGTAGCTTTATGATGTTGAAATTATCCCCTTCGATGATAACACCTTGAGCTTCGAACATCCACTCTTTAACCATTCTTCAGATATAAAACCGCTAATAGCTCCAATTGTAAAATGTCCCAATGCAAATAATGAGCTCCAAAAGCAACCAAAAATCTACCTTTCTCGTCTCTAGCAACCCCACCAATTCTAGCCAATTATTCCTTTTAAGAGCTGCATCCACATTTATTTTAATCCACTCGAGGGGAGGAGGATGACAAGGAGAAAACAACAATTGTTGATTAGCATCCCAGTTAACCGGTTGAATATATAGAAAATTACCTCTAACAACAAAGGAAATAGTATTAGCAGCAATAGTATTATCTGAATCATCCTTATCACCATGAACCACCTTGCATCTACTCTTCTATACAAGATAAACTGTTGTACAAAAAATGTTGGCAATAAGAGAACTCTTTCCCACACACCTTTGAAGACATTCCATACAATCCAGAAAGCTATCAAAAACTGGAATTATAAAACCCCAACTGTTCAATAAGGAAACTACAATCTGGATTATGAAGCAATTTCCTACCAAATGGTTGTTATCCTCATCTACTCCACAACCTCTCGGGCAGCCAGGAAAATTGCATAATCTCCTATTAGCAAGGAATGTATTAGAAGGAGTGGCATTTTTATAAAGTCTCCACCAAAAATGTTCATCTATTGTGAGTTTGTAAGAATGCAATTCCTACAGTAGATTTTCTAATGAATATAAGGTTAGCGGACAGTAATACGTGTCCAAGGGGATGTAGAGAGGCTGAAGACATCAATCATGTTACTACTACTTATTTTAGCTTTTAAAGGTAATTGATTTATTGATAAGTTGGGGGTTCATGTTACCAAAATTCAAATCATTCCAAGATTGTTTGCATGAGCTAAAGAGAAATGCTGGGACAAATTCGCTGACTGTTAAAATTTACTTGACTCTGTTATGGTTTTGATGGAGCAGTAGGAATAAGGTGAAGCACGACAAAGTGGAAGATAGTGAAGTCATGGTTGCTGCTAGAGTTTTCGATTTTGTAAGCATGGCTAATTAGAATATAATCCTCTCGGATCACTAAGATGTTACTCGGTCTATTGGACTATTTTCTAAAATTTGGCATCCTCCTCCTCCCAAGTGGTATAAATAAACACTAATGCTTCACTAAAAGGTAATAATGAGGCAGGTATTGGTGGAATTGTTCGAGATAGTTAAGGAAGGTTTTTGTTAGCATTTGGTTTTTGTGATGTTCATTGGGACATCTCACAATTGGAACTATTGGCTTTTAGATCCTTGAAGGAAGTGTTACAAGGGTGGATACAAGATGCCAAAGGTATTATTATAGAGGGAGATAATAAAAATGTGATCCGATTTCTTCATAAGTTGTACAACAAACTGAAGGAATTGTTTGGGACCTTTGAAGATGAAGATCTATTATTTTTAAGTGGTTGCAATAATGTTCTATTTCATTATGTTGTCGCAAGTATAATAAGTTAGCAAATTATTGTGCTAACTTAGCTTTTTATTTTGACTTTATTTGGGATATGTTTTCTGAGAGTAAACTTCATCCTTCTTTTGTTCATTTATTGAAGGAAGAATGTGATAGGGTGGTTTACTCTCAATAGTTTGTATCTAGGTTCTTTTGTTCTTTTTTATTATTAATGCAATTTTCATTCTTCAAAAGAAAATCAAGTGGAATATATAAATACATATTTATTGTTAAAGTAAAATAAATCTAACTGTTGTTTGTAATGAACATTAAACTCATCAAGGAAATTTAATTTGCAAAAAATAAAAGATCTGAAAAAGAAAACTAGAATGACCACACAAAAATTTTATTTTGGTCCGATCAACCATGTCCTACGACCAGTCCTTAATGTTATGCTATCCAGGGATTGAACTAATAATATAGTTACTCTCTTTTAACCCCTAAAATAAGATAGAGAAGCCCATACAAATCACTTCCACCAAACTTGGTATGGTAGAGAACTGAAAGCTATGTTACCATCCTAGTGACAGTAAACCTTAGAAATCTTTCTCACCCTTTTGGTGATGGACAAGAACCTTCAATCCTTTCTGACCCCTCTAGTGATAGTAGAGAACATTCAATCATTTTTCACCCACCTAGTGAAGGTAGAGAACCTAGGAGCCTTGACCTTGAAGCTTCTCTTAGAAGAGAAACTCCAAGAACTCACCAAGGTTACTAGAGGAATCAATGTGCATGCTTGCTTGGAGCTAACATGTGAAAACCCCTCACACCAAACTTCACCGTCTCCCACTTCAAGCTAAAGAGCTCCCTCATGAATTCTCTTTCAAAGTTACTTTAATAGCCATAAGTATTGTGAGAGACAAGTTTATGTTGCCTAAGTACAGGGCTTAAAAAAACCATAGTTTTCATTTAAGTCATCAATGTTTGTACTTTAAAATTACATAAAAATATGGGTTCATCCAGTATGATCGAACATTTTTTCAGATGAACAGTTTAATTTTTTCGTACATATCATCTAGTTTGATTGGATTTTTATAAGATATGATTTACATTGTACTGTATATGACTAGCTAAAACATCATGCGTTCATCTTGTGCGATCAACATCATTGAATAAGATTAGTCCAAATAATCAAGGTTTTCATCCAAAACAACATACGAGACTATCGAGTTTCAACTCTGTCAATTATACAGTAAGATTTATATTATACATTATCATTTGCCATATTTATTAAACCATAACTTGATTGACTAATCATGAGGATTAAATTAATTAAGATTTTAAACATCATATAATACGATTAAGATGGTACAATACAATTAGTTCAAAAATTGATTTTCAAAATACATGCTCAAATCATTTGGTGGCTAGGTCTTCCTAATGAAAATGAATTATGCAATATGATTAGGATCATAAAGTATGATTAGTTCATAAGCATTAATTATAAAATTAATTATTAAACTAGTTTTTCATATAACTGATCATATAGTACCATAATAATTAAAAGTTACAATTAGTTCAAATAATTTTAAGCTCACTTTTCTCACTCTATGAGTGTGAGAGTGCATGATCGCCAATTTAGTATACACCCTTATAAAATAAATAAAATTTAAAAATAGAGCCTTTTAAATAATATCCTATTCTACCCAAACTTGAGCCTAGATCATTTTTTAGCAGTGTATGATGTACCTGAAACATTTCTATACATAGAAAAATAATATGAAAAAAATATGCTAGGAGAGATAAAATTTAGATCAATAATGTTTTTTATCATCAAAATCATAATCTAGCAATCTTGGATTATAAAAATTTCTTCCTTTTAAATGATAACCAATATTTTTGGTTAAAAAGGCCTATTAATATTTTTCTACAAATATGCCCCTCACTAAGTTATAGATTTAAAAAATGTCAGCAATATATATATATATATATATATATATATATATATATATATATATATATATATATAAGCTAACAACAAAAGAAAAAATGCACTACAAATATAAGATGCACAAAAAGAACTGTATATTTAAGATGAACAAATACACAAACAACCAATCTACTACTTCCTCTTTTGCATTAAAAAAGGAGGATCACATGTAAACATAAGAAAAGCTACATGAAAAAAAAAAGATAAAAAAATCACAAAGCCTAAATCATAAGACCTAAAATTAGGAAGACACGTAATCATGTGGTGGTGGAAGCTTAAAATACTTTTGAATGGATGAACTATATTCACTAAACCAAGTTATACTAGCCTTGCATTGTTGTCATTGCTGCTGGATATGGTTATCAAGTCGAAACTCAAAATGATAAAAAAGTTATATAAATTTCTTGTTTGGATCAGGATGGTATGCTAGTACAGGTGGTGGAACAAGTGTTGGTGTAGGTGCTGCTGCTGGTCGGGCTATCCCTTCCATATCTAAATCAGGTTCTTCTTCTTCCTCGTGCTCCCGATGATGAAAAAAAGGAATGTGGAAGGAATTTTTGGTGTACAAAATTTTAAAATAATTCTCCATAGTAGGATAAGTATGGTTATAATTTTTGTCAAGAATATAGGCAATGATATGACCAAGGGTAATGTTTTACTTATTCCTTGTGGTAGGAAGGTGAATAAGAGTAAGATTTTGAGTATAATCAATAAAAATTTGGGCTTCATCAAATTGGGATTCGTACTTAATGAAATAGGTAATTGAGGAAAGGAGTGGGGTAATATTTATGCGGTATCTATCTTTATGAATGGTTGAGGTTCAATGGATATATTAGGTAATATGTGAATTTTTTATTTAAGGAGTGAACCATGGGTTGATGTTTTTAATAGAAAAACTTCTGATCATAAATTGACTGTACTTCATTCAAAGTCTTCCTTAGAAGCCATTGATTGGGGTTGAGGTCCTTCTATTAATAAGTGAAGATATTCGCCTAAGTCTTCCATTGTTATTTATATGGGTCTCCCACAGACGTTAGATGTGATGATGGAAATAGTGGCACTAACCCTTACATTTACAAAGAACCAATGTGAATGGCCTATTGTATCTTATATTTCAAGATTAACTTTTACATCATGTAAGTTTTTTATATTTCATAATAATATTATTATGATTACTAATTCTCCTAACTTACATTGGATATATTTTCTTTATGCTGTTTGTGTGTATTAATATTTTAGAGATATCATACTCAATACTATCAAAGACTTCAAGACATATAAGATTAGGATTTCAAGATATAGAGTCTGTAATTTTTTTATTTTTCTTGAGTCTCAAAGAGTGTGATTGTAATTGGGTAACCATACACACACACACTGGAGAGTCAAAACATTAAATTTTAAATCTAATCATATTGTATGTTTTTCAAATCATATCGAACAATTTATCATGTTAGTTCCTCCAAAATGAAATTAATCAAATCAAGCCTGAGAACTCTTTTAACTGATTCATACTGTATGATAATATTTCATACATAAGACTCGCATAGTATGAAATGAGGACATACTTGATTGTCCCAAACGAACGCGTTAGTTTTTTGAACTTTTCATATTGTATGAAGTTGAGTTCATATAGATGACTCACAGAGTATTAAATGAGTGTATACCAGTTTATCCAAAGAAATATCATAATTTTTTTATCTAATCATACTATACGATGATGGGTTCATACAGACAACTCAAAGAGTATAAAATGGGCTCATCCATATTCATACCAAATAAAGCAAAATTTATTTAAATAGTTCATACTTCATGATACTTACAAACAATTCACAATGTATGAATTGGGTTTATACAGGATCGTACCAGATGAATTGGTTTAATTTTGAACTATTTATGCTGTACAATGTCAGTTCATACAGATGACTGATAGAGTATGAAATCAAATTCATATTGGAACATACATGGATTTTTGAACTATTCGTACTAACAAAGTGCAATCATACTGTACGATCTGAGTATGTTCAAGTAGAATTTTTCAGTTTTCTAGATGGTTTTTCTTGACTTTCATTTATAAGTGTCCTACAAACTAACTCAAAATAGATCTTGCTATGAATTTATTTCTAGAGTGGAAAAGGAGAGTGTTTGGGAGAGTTTTTTAGGAGTGAAGATTGAGAGATCTTTTAAGAGGAATTTATGAGGAGATTCACATGGTTGCCTAAAGGTAAGGATTTCTTATTTGTTCTTCAAGTTTCTCCCTACTTTATTAAAGGCTTTTGAGAGATGATTTTTAAAGAATATTACGGTACTCTACCATCACTAGGAGGGTGAGGAAGGACGTTTGTACTCGGCCAACCAAAAGTGGGTGAGAAAGGACGTTGTTACTCTACCATCACTATGAGAATGAGAGAAGACATCAGTACTTTTCCGCATCAGGTTGGTGGAAGAGAGGTTTTGTAAGGGCTTTTCCAACTTTCTATGGGAGCAAAAGGAGAGTAACTTTTTATACAGTGCAATAACTGAACAAAGAGTTTTTAGGGAGAGGATGTAGATCTAGATAAACCAAACAACTATAAAATTTGGTGTTATTATGATCTTTTACTTTTTACTACATTTTTTATTTTATGCACTTATTTTATTGTGGTAGAAAGGTAATTTTTGAAAATCTATCATTGTGTTATATATATTAAAACAATTTTCTAAAATCCAAAGGAATTTTTTAAATTTCCAATTCACCCCACTATTGGTTAGCCTTATGACAGTCATGTTAGGTATAACAATCTACTTGAACTTTCAAGTGGTATGAGACCCTATTTCAAAAATAAAGGTTTAGACAAATCATGGCTACTTTTAGAAACTGTAACACTCTTGAAGGATATTTGATCAGTAGACAACCGTTGTTTGATAACATTCCTTTCGACTTTTGGAAACCTCGTATCTCTTCTTTTCTATAATCACTTGACTATTACAAGTGGATTTTAGTATAGGAAGGTTACACTAGACCCACTAGACTTGTTGATGGCATTAGAATTGAAATACCATTTACTGATTGGACAGTAGAGGAAAAAGAATTAGCTTTTTTAAATAGAAATTGTTTAAATAGTTTTTTTAATGCCTTGAAATCTAAGGACTATATGTATGTTTTAACCTGTAAAATAGGAAAAAAATTTTGGGATAGACTTTGCATAATGTATAAAGGAGGTAATTAGGTGAAATAATCCAGAATAAACATTCTATTACACAACTATGAACTTTTTTGAATGAACCAGAATGAATCAATCACGTACATGTATACTCATTTTATACAAGTAGTTACATCATTGCATGTTTTAGGTAGGGAACTAATGAATTCCTAAAAAGTTAATAAAATTCTATGTTGTTTACCTTGCACTTATGATGTAAAGATAACTACTATAATTGAGTCAAAAGGCCTAACTGTATTATATTGACAATCTGCTTGGATTGCTAAATACTTATGATCAAGGAGTGTCACAAAGACAGATTGATTTAGGTGACAAACAAAAGGAGAAAAAAATCATGTTTAAAGTGGAAAATTCAAAAACTGATCAATTACAGCCTGAGGATGACAAAGATATTGCACTCATGATTAAGTAATTTAAAAGTTTCCTAAGAAGAAAGTAATGGAGATGTTAGTAGTGGAATAAGGGTATGTTCCACAAGAAAGCAAAAGTTTCTAATGACATAATTTGTTATAAATGAAAGAAGCATGGACATATTAAATTTGATTCCTTAAATCTCAAAGATAATCCTAAGAAGGAGAAAGTTGAGGAGAAAACCAATGTTAGAAAGGGCAAGAAAGACTGTAGAGAGCTTTCTAGGTGGACTCAGCCAAATTTCTTAAAATAGAAGTAAAAGAAGAAGTCATAAACTTGTGTTTAATATATGACAAGCTTGATAAGTTGGATAAAGAGAAGGTATGTGATTTATCCTATGATGAGTTATTTGAAATTTCTGAGAAAATACATACTATATATAGGAAACTCATATAATTGCATGCTAAACTAAACATAGAATATTCAAATTTACAAAAAGAGCATAAATTCCTTAGGAATGATCACACATCTATCGACAGTAACCACATAGAATAATTGGATGAATTTGATAATTTAAATAAGAAGCATTATTTATTGAAAGAATCTTATACTGAACTAGAGAATGAATGTCAATTGTTTATAATTGAATCAAATCAAAGAAAACATGTGTTAAAAGTTGACAATGCCATTCTACAAAGCATAAACTTATTTCTTAAAAAAAGTTAAAGCTTTTAAGGAAAATAGGACACCCCCTACACTTAAACTTTTTTCTAATCCTGATCAGAAGCATAAAATTTCAAAACCTAGGAAAAGCTAATACAACTCATATAGATTGGTAAATCCTTTTCTTAGAGTTAAATATTTTTCATGTGGAATTATTGGTCATATCTTTTACACTTATTCAATTCATAGTAAAACTCATCTATTGTGGAGACCTAAAATGTAGAAAACATATCATATCAAACATGCATCTAGATTATCATTGCCAAGAGGTGAACATAAATTCATTTAGGTTCCCAAGTCTAACATTTTAAAATTTGGTACCTGGACAATGGATGTTCGAATCATATAAGTAATGATATAACTCAATTCATATCTCTGGAAGCTTGGAATATATGCAAAGTGACACTAGGAGATAATACCACAAGGAAAGTGGTAGGTACAAAAATGGTTGGCAACAAGAACAATTTTTCTAATGAGAATGTATTGTTTGTTGAAGGCTTAAAACACAAGTTGTTGAGTATTAGTCAGCTTTGTGATAAGGGTTATAGTGTTAGTTATTTTCCTACAAGCTACATTATAAGCCAAAATGGAATTTATGCATTGAATGAAAAAAAGGATAAATAATATATACATGCTTAATATAAATTTTGTTAAATCTTCGAATGGTTTTTTCCTCAAAATAATCACTGATTAATCATGGTTATGACATAGAAGTCTTTATTATGCAAGCATAAAAAATCATAAGAAGATTACAAAAAAAGAGTTGGTTAGTTTTTTTTTTAAGAGTTGGTTAGATGAATACCCAAATTAAACTCACTAAAGATCGCCAGTGTGATGCATGTCAATTAGGAAAGTATGTGAAGTCCTTCTTTCATTCAATTAGAGATGTTAAAACTAGCAAAGCACTAGAAGTTATACACATAGATCTTTTTAGACCACTTACCCTTATAAGTTTAGGAGAAAGTTTTTTGATATTTAATCATTGATGATTTTTTAAGATTTACTTGGGTCAAATTATTATCTCAAAATGGTGAATCATTCGATGACTTTAAAATTTTTTTTACTTGGATTCAAAGAAAATTAGGGTATGAGATTTTATCAATTCAAAGTGATCATGGAGGAGAGTTTGAAAATGAAAAATTTGAAGATTTTTTTAGAGAGCAAAGAATTGATCACAAATTTTTAGCAATTAAGTCCCCTTAGAAGAATATAGATGCCGGAAAAAATAAAAGAACTTTGATATAAGCCAGAAGAGACATGTTGGCTGAATATTCAGTTCGAAAATATTTTTGCGATGAAGTGGTTAGTACAGCTTGTTATGTTCTGAATAGGGTAAATATTAGATCCAAATTGAAAAGGACACCCTATGAACTTCTTAACCGGAGAACACCTAATCTTTTACATTTACATATTTTTTGATGTAAGGTGTTCATTTATAATATGGTAAAACTCCTTTAAAAAAATTTGATACTAAATATTATGAAGGAATTTTTTTATGATATTCTATGGTTGGTTAATCCTATAGGATTTTTAATAAGAGAACTTTTGTAGTTGAGGAGACCACATAGGTATTTTTTTATGAATATGGTACTTCTGAAGAGCAAAGGTTAGAAGAGGATCATATTATAGATATCTCCAAAGGAATTGGAAAGAAAAAATTTAAACAGAATGTTGGAATATAAAAAAATTTCCTAAAGAATCAAAATATTTTAAGAGTCACCTAAAAGAATTGATATTAGGTGAACCAAGTGAGGGTATTAAAACTAGGCATAGTCTAAGAAAAAAGGTGAACCACATATCTTTTAGATCAATGATTGAGCCCAATAATATAAATCAAGTATTTTTTAATGAATTTTGGAATTTGGCCATACAAGAAGAATTGAATCAATTTGTTAGAAATAATATTTGAAAGGCCTAAATATCAAAGTGTTATTAGAACTAAGTGGGTATTCAAAAATAAAATGAATGAGTTAGGTTTAGTGGCTAGAAATAATGTTTGAATCAATTGGTGGTTATGGGGTATGATCAAATAGAAATAATTGATTTTGAAGAAACATTTGCCCCTGTAGCCAATTATAAAGTGATAAGGGTATTACTACAATTTGCCTATTTTAAAGGTTTTAAATTATTTCAAATGGATGTTAAGAATGCCTTTCTTAATGGGGTGTTATAAGAAGATGTTTATTTTGAATAACTTCTATGTTTTAAAAATTCAAAATTCCCTAATTATGTGTTTAAATTGAAGAAGGTATTGTATGGACTAAAACATGCACCTAGGACTTGGTAAGAGAGGCTAAGTACTTTCTTACTAGATTGATCATTTGTTAAAGTAAGTGTGGACACCACTATTTTCTTAAAAAGAGAGATAACATACTCATTGTTCAAATATATGTAGATGATATCTTATTTGGATATAGAAATAAAAATCTTTGTGATGATTTTTCAAAAATAATGAGTAGTGAATTTGAAATGAGTTTGATTGGAGACTTATGTTATTTTTATTTCTTTTGCATAAAGTAGAATGAGGATGGAACATTCTTAGTCAGTGAAAGTATATTAAAGACATCCTCAAAAAATATGAAATAGATAGTACAAAACTAGTGAGTATACTAATGAGTTCCTCAGTCCAGTTAGATAAATACTCTATGGGAAAATCTATTCATAAAAAGAAATTTAGTGGAATAATTGGATAATTACTTTACTCAACTGCTAGCAGATCAGATATCATATTTAGTATATATTTATGTTCTAGATCTCAAGTTGATCCAAAGAAATCACATTTAACTATTGTCAAAAAAATTTTGACATATCTTCTGGTAACTCAAAACTTAGGGATTTGTTATCCTAAGCACATCTCTTCTTTTGAAATCATTGGATATTATGATTCAAATTTTATAGAATGTAGGATTGTTTGAAAAAGTACTTATGGAACATGTCAACTTATAAGAAACTCTTTAGTTTCTTGGTATAGTAGAAAATAGAATTCATTAGCCCTTTCTACTTATGAAGCAAAATATATTGCCTTAGGTAGTTATATGGTACAAATTCTTTGGTAAAAATAACAACTTAATTATTTAAGATTTTATTTGACAGTATTCAAATTTTCTGTGAATAATACTAATGTCATATACATTTTAAATAATTCTATTCAACATTCTAAAACAAAGCGTATAGATATAAGATATCACTTTATTAAAGATCATGTAACTAGAGGAGAAATTAAATTACACCATGTTGTTACTGAGAATCAACTTGAAGATATTTTCATAAAACCACTAGCTTTTGGAACTTTTAGTACCTTTAGAATCAGATAAGGTGTGATTGATATTAATGCTTAAAATTAAAATTTTACAAATTGGATTTGTAATGTATTTCATTTATACTGATGTGCTTGTTTTAGTATCTTTATTTGTTTATTAGTGGTCGTTTGTTTCTCTAGTTTGTGTTTGTTTGCTTTTAATTAGTGTTCTTTTTGTTTTAGTTTTCAATATTACATGTCATGGATCTTGGTTGATTTGATTTTAAAAAGAGTTTTGTTTTTCATGATTTGAGATAATTTTTCTTTCGTAATGTATGAACCACTTTCGTATTGTACAAATTGGTATCAAACTTTACATGATAATTTTCCTTAGGTGAATGGAGGAAAATGAAATTTTTGTAAGTTGATAGTACTGTACAATGCGTCTTTGTACTGTACGATATTTTATTTTTTCATCTATAAGATTGGGAACAATTTTCCTAATGTCAATTAATTTTCACAGATCGTACATACGAAATCTCATTTCGTTTTTATGATCGTGTTATAAGTTTTTTATATGGACAAACCTAATTGTTTGATAAGATCTATAATATTCCGATTATCATGGATGAAAAAGTAATAATCTATATAATCGTATTGGTCAAAAAGGTTTACAAAATGACTCGGGGATGGTTATTTATGAAAAGGCATTTCATTTTTTGCAGTTTTCATTTGTATGTACAAAATTGTTTTTGTCCTATAAGATTTTAAAATTTTACCTATGATAAACTTTTTGATATGTCATTTTTCTTTTAATAGAGATGTATTTGATTATTTTTCTTCACAATCTTCTTTTATCTCAAACCATCTCGTGTCCAGGCTCTAAAGGTGGCCAACAACAATAACTGTCCACACATAAAGCCTCTTCCTCTCGTTTGGGTAGACTCGATGAGAAGTTTCTCATGAAAGGTAGTGATGAAGCCTTCGATCGTTACTTTGAAGATAAGATTACCCCATCTCATCTCTTAATCCAAAGAGACATTAACATTCTAGTTATGCCTCTTTTAGCTTCAACTCAATTATATTTTATCCTTATTCTGATCATGCCTATCATCATGACACATTTCATTTTTTCCATGAAAACATGAGAGTCAATGAAGATCACACTTGGATGAATTCATGTCTTTAAGTAGTGAGTAGAATAACCAAGGAAGATTTAGGCACCTTTCTACATCTTAGGACTGAATGGGTTAGGGCACACAAAATGACCTCTAGATCTTATTTTGACTGGTCTGAAATTAACCAAACTCTTAGAGGTGTTGCTTAAGTCGATAACCTTTCCTGGGTGTACACCCTGAACAAAAATGCTAGGATAATCCATCATATTTTGAGAACTTCTAATATACCTAAAGATGGTGTCATATCAACCTAACTCCTTAATTTTTTGTAATCACATACCTTATCATAACCAACATTCTTATAGATGAAGCCCAATTGATTATGGACTATATTTATAAGCTTTCCAATATTGGACTTTCTCATAATAGGAGAAAGAAAAATGTGGCTTTAGGACATTTGGATGCCTACATTCTAGAAAAGAAGTACAACTTAATCCATCCTGATTCTTCCTATATACTTTTCCGATGATTCTTTTTGTGCACTTTTTAATCGAGTCCAAGGATCTGAGGGAGAAGAATCCGTGGGAGAAGAAGGAGGACCTACAGTTGCTCCTGGACCTGATTTAAATTTTTATCAAGATGTTCTCCAGCATTTCTACAGACTAGAATTTCATTTTAATTAATGTTTTGATTAAATTAAGACTCACATAAACTAGTAGGATGTGATGTACAATGAAGACATGGGATGGATTAGAAGAAAATTCAACTATGTCAATACATAAGTAGTTACGATAAATAACAACTTTATGATATTCACCCCTTAACCACCACCAGACTCGGGTCCCTCAAGATTTTAGTTGTTACTTCTCTATTATACTTATTATTGAGATTTTATTCTTATTATTCAGATGTTTCTTTTGATTTCATGTGTTAGCTTATCTATGTTCTGATTCTTCCTTTTTTAGTATGATGTATTGGTTATATATGTTACAAGTGTTCAATGAAATGATGTTTGGACTTGTGTTGAAATTATTCTTCTAAAATTATTTTAAGCTTGTATAGACTAATCAAATGTAGTTAATCTCTAGAATAAAATTTTAAAATACTTTTCTCTACAAATTATTTTACTTGCAAAATTTAATTTCTCAAAATTTTATATTAAATTTTGATTTGGTATAGATTAGAAGATCTTCTTCATGTTCTTATAAAACAATATTATTTAGCTATAATTGTTACAAAATATATGTTTTATTTTTATTTTATCTCTTTTAATTTATTTATTTTTGTTAATTATTGGAATTTTTTTAAGATTGATTGTGAAAACATCGAAAATGTTAAAAGATGCACAAAGTGTGCTAAAATTTAAAATATTGCACAAAATGTACTTCAAGTTTAAAATGATGCGCAATATTCACCATAGTGAAAAGGGGAACAAAATTAGCCCAAATTAAAAAGATGCATAAAGTGTGCCAAAAATTGAAAAGATGTGTAATATTGCCAATTGAAAGTTTCGTGCAATTCTTTCATTTATCTTTCTATCTCTTATTCAAAATCATTTAATCAATAATAATCTGCATTATTGAATTAGAACATAATTAATCTTTATTTCACCATTTTTATAATAATTATTTTTATTTGATAAGTCTAAAATGAACAGTGAACCTACTTGACTTTTTTTATCTTAATTGTTTATTGATTTAAAATATGAGACTTGGCTTTTTTGCATTAGGACGCTATTATTATATTTACAAATAGTTTAAAATCTTCTTCTTAATCATTTGTTTGATTTATTAATACAAACTTAAATTTTTAAGAGGTGCTTGCCTTTTTGTTGTTGTTAGTAGGGGGAGTTAGAATTTATTATTTGATTATGTAATTTAATCATGCGTGTTTAATTGCTATGTCTTTGATGGAATCAATGTTTATTATTTGATTGTGTAATTTAATCTTATATGTTTAGTGTTTTTGATTGAATCAGTGTTTATTATTTGATTGTGTAATTTAATGCTTTGTGTTTAGTGTGTTTGGTTGTTATTTCTTTGATGGTTATTATGCTATGAATGTTGTTATGTCTTTAGTTGTTATCTCTTTGATTGTACTTGATTGTAGTTGATTGTTATGTCTAGTGTGTACGTATGATGTATTTTTGTTTGTATTTTCGAAATTTATTTAGGGTTTGTTTTGTAAGTTGTTAATGTGTTTATTTTCATTAGAATACCTTGCATTTAATTGTGCATTCTTTGAGGGGGAGCTTAGGAGGAAAATGATCGTATGTGTTAACTCAAATAAAAATTATTTTTCCATCATCAAAAAGAGAGAGATTGTTACAACTTAGATTGCAAGATTAAGTTTTATATCATGTGAGTATTTGATGATTCCAAAATATTATTCTTATGATTAACGTTTCTCCTAACATAAAATAGATATATTTTCTTTGTTTTATTTGTGTGTACTAATATTTCATGGAAATTATACTACAGATTTTAAGACATATTAGATTAGGGTTTCATTTAATGGAGTCTATAGTTTTTCTATTTTTCTTTAGTCTAGGAGAGTGTGATTTTAATTAGGTAACTGTACACACACACACTGGGGGAATGAGTTCAAAATTTAAATTTTAAAACTAATCGTATTGTACCATTTTTAAATTATACTAGATAGTTTGTCATTATAGTTCCTCCAAAATGAAGTTAATTAAATCATGCCCAAGATTTTTTTTATTGATTCAAACTATACGATAACATTTTGTGCAGACGACTCACAGAGTATGAAATGAGGATGTACCAATTTGGTGCAAATGATTAGATTTTTTAACTATTTATACTCTTCGAAGTGGAGTTCGTATAGATGACTCATAGAGTATGAAATGGTGTGTACCAGTTCATCTAAATAAATCTCATAACATTTTTTTGATCGTATTGTACGATGATATGTTCATACAGACGACTCATAGAGTATGAAATGGGTTATCCTCAATTTTAACAAATGAACCATGATTTGTTTAGATTGTTCATATTGTATGATGTATGGTTCATACATACAATTCACAGTGTATGAATTGGGCTCGTACATGATCATATCAGACGAATTGGTTCAATTTTGAACTATTCGTACTGTATGATGTCATTTCATAAAGACTACTAATAGAGTATGAAATCAAGTTCATACATGATCGTACATTGATTTTTTAACTGTTCGTACAGACGAAGTCTGAACATACTTTACAAACTAAGTACATTCTAGTTAAATTTTCAATTTTTTGGACTGTTTTCTTTTATTTCATATATAAGTGTCCTAAAAATAGACTCAAAATAGATCTTGCCATGAATTTCTTTTAAGTGTGAAAAAGGAGAGTGTATGGGAGAATGTTTTAGGAGTTAAGATTGAGAGATATTCTGAGAAGAATTTGTGAAGGTATTAACAAGATTGCCCAAAGGTAAGAATCTCTTATTTGTTCATCTAGTTTCTCACTACTTCCTTGAAGGCTTTTGAGAGATAATTTTCAAAGATGATCATGGTACTTTGTTGTCACCATGAGGGTGAGAAAGGACATTAGTACTCTTCCATCACCAAGACAGTGAGAAAGGAAGTTGGTACGCTGCCATCACAAAGATGATGAAAAAGGATATCGGTACTCTGCCGCACTGGGTTGGTGGAAAAGAGGTTTTATAAGGGTTTCTTCACGTTTTTGTGGGACTAAAAGGATATTCACTTTTAATTTAGTGCAATACCTAAAGAAGGTATCTTCGTGGAAAACACATAGGTCTAGTTGGATTAAACCACTATAAAATTTGGTGTTCTTCTATTCTTGTACTTTTTACTACATTTTTATTTTCTACACTTTAGTTTATTATGGTTGAAAGGTATTTTGTAAAAATCTATTATTATTTTAGGTATATTAAAATGATTTTCTAAAATCCAAGAATTTTTTTTTAAATTACCAATTTACCTTGCCCCCCTCCCCAAAACTTGGTTAGCATTGGGATGGTTCTATTAGGATTAATAACCTACTCAAACTTTTAAGGCCTAGTTAAGAAAAAAATGGATAGCTGGATATAAAGAGGTTCAACACCTCATAATTCAGAGCTTATTGATTCAACATTCTGGATTGAGTGATGTATACTTCCTTGTACCAAAATACACAGCTTCAACTTATAAAGACTGGAAGCGATCATCGTTAAAATGATAAGAGGAAGAACCTTCTTGGGTTAAATGACCATGCTTGCTACCTTTAGCCATTTGAGTAATTATAGGTATGAGTCAATAAGGAAGAAGGGATTCAAAGGATTAGATGAGTTAGACCTTAGAAATCCACTCAATTATATAGAGTTTTCATCCAATCATATAATATAATTTAAATTATCTAGTTAACTTATTAGAGAAGGAGGTTAAATTATCCATTGTTGACCTTGCTTTTCATTAGACTAGGGTCAAGAGGGTTTACTTGGTCAAATTTACCAATCCATATTTTAAGACACCTTCCAATAAGCTAAATGAGTCAAACCAAACTTGTTGAGCCTAGATCTAAGTCATAGGTCAAATATGGTTGACCAAGTCAACCTAGGTTGATTAGACCAATCCAAATCACGCTTATTTGAATACATATTGATTTCAAATCACCTTAAGGTCGATTCCTATCTATTTGGGGCTTGATTGACCAATTTTACAAAGTCAACATTTGAGTTGGTCAACTTATCTTGATTTGGTCAAATTTTATCTATTTAGGTCAAATTGTTTAAGCATATGGCATTTAAACAATCCCAAACCTCCCCTTGACCCAAAACTCAGCCAAGAGAGCTTAGATCTCTCTTAATTAACACTAAGAAGAATCTTAGGGTTGAGACTATAAATAGAAACCTAGGGGCTCATTAGAAGAAATATAGCATTTCATTATTTCCCAAAGCTCCTAAGCTTGAATCTTCTTTCTTTTAAGCTCTTCTGACCTCCCTCCACATCTCCCCACTCATATCCACCATCAAAACCTAGCCGATGGTAATCTTTTGGCAACCCGAGGGCTTAATTTATCTAGGGGCTATATCTTTCAATCCAGAGCTTTTATAGATAATGATTTCTTTTACAAAAAGGAGTGTGGATAGTTTATAAGTACAATAAGCCCAAGATCTCCCAAATCTATCATGTATTTTGGGTAAAATCCTAAACCCTAGTTTAGGACACATAGAATTAAATAACATTCTATTAAGCTCATTTTAGACCGTAAAATATGTCCCCCAAGAGTTTTCTTCATACATGGACTCTCTATTTAAAATTTCATTTGATTTGATCCATCCGATCATATAAATGAGCCCAAAAACTTATTCAATGGTTCATTATACATAGCCTCTATGTTACATAAGATCTGAACCATTGATTTTTGGATTAACAGTTTGGATTTAGCCTTTTTGCTTGTTCATCCAACCACAGATCAAACCTTGTAGTATATTCTCATGTATGATGTGATCTACTATTGACTCAAAATTGTGCTAGATCAGACGATCCTTTGCATCGGCTGACATGGTTATGTGAACCATGCCCGTGGTTTATTGATTGGGAAGTATAGGCGGCATAATTTTCGCCAATCAACACACTGTCAGCAAAGATTGCTCTGTGATTTGAATCCATGAATCCAAGCCCAACAAGTGTTCAAAGTGCCACTGATTTAATTAAAAACTTCTTTTTATTAATTTTCAATTTGTTTTAGAACTTTAAAAACTTATTAAAAAAATATATATGTCAAAAATATTTATATTTTATATTAAATTTATCCTATTTTAATTCTCTTTAAATTAAAATTAAATTGAAGTTAAAATATTTATTATAATTTAAATCATTTTAAATAATCAAAATTTGAATTTTTAATTAAATATTAATGTAAATATTTTAGAAATTTAAAATTTTATTTTAAATATTTTAATTAATCATAAATATATTTTAAAATGCTTTTAAATTAAAAATTAATTTAGTTATTTAATATAATTTAATTAATTTACATTATCTAATTACTTTAATAATTATTTAATATTAAATTAACCAAATATTTTTCAAAATACACATAAATTTTTATTTAGATATTTTAAATAATTAAATAACTATCAAAAATATTATATATATATATATATATATATATTATTGCAAATCTGTTTTCATGGATTATGATTTTGATGATAACAAACAGTCTTGTTTCTCTACGAATGCCTTGCCTACTAACATTTCCTGTCCACAAGATCAGATGATAATTGAAATTAGCACAAGATTGGGTAGATTAGGTCTGAGTCACTTTGTACACTTTTCCCTCTCTTGACTCTATTGTAAAAGGTGTGGTCCCTAATGCTAAGTAACCTTGCACACACACACCTTGGGAGAATTTCTGACTATTTTTTAGAGTTTACTATTTTTGGTAACATCGTATGAGATGATATTTATATCTGTCTGAATGATCGGTTCAAAAATAAAACCCTAATCAGAGCATCATGGTTAAGACAGTCGTCATTAAGCTGATCGTCCTGGATGATATTGTATCGGCCGGGAATAGGCTCAAATCAAAAAGAATCAGCCACCAGATCTATTTAGGCAATAGTTATTTTTGGAAATTATCCAAGACATCGGCTTAGATGATATAGTGCAATTATGCCTAAATTGATCAGGAGATTAAGAAAAGCAATTAAGGCTGATTGTACAATCACATCGGCCAGGCCGATCGCAGGATTCGCCGAGATGATGTATTGGACAATTGATATCGACCAGCTTCTATCTAGGGTGATGTTCAGGATAATTTTCCTTTGATTTGAACTAATCGTCCAAGATGATATCCTATCGTCCTAGACGACATGACAATAAATTATCTAATCGTCCTAAACTGATCGGGCTGATTAAGTAAAATTTATGTTGATCGGCCAGGCCGATACCCATATCATCCTGGATGATAAAGTCGGCTTGTATAAAATAAGAGCTATTTAAAAGCTCTTCTATTTAAGATCTCTTGGTCTACCTTAGAGGTGATCTTTTGCTGCAGTCTTGACCTGAGAAAACCTAGAGGAGAGGGAGAGAGAGAGGATTTTATGAGGGGGAGCTTGTGAGGGAGTTTCACAAGGGTTGCTCCAAGTATTATTCCACTTCTTCTTCTTTCACTTATAATCTCTAATCCTTAGAGGGTAGAGAGAGTTCTTCTTCAGCAATCGATCAAGGTTCTCTCCCTGCTTCAGGAAAAAGCAAAAGGAGTTGGGTTCTCTGCCTCGCCGGGGTCGGTGAAAAGGAGTTTTTGGGAGGGTTTATCTACCTTAATTGGGAGGGCTCCTCCGAGAAGTGGACATAGGTCGAGTTGACCGAACCACTATAAATTTCTGAGTCATTTTACTACTGCTTTCCACATTTATTCTTCCGCACTTTGTTTTTTTATTATGGTGATTTTGGCTTGAGTTTTTATGTTTGCGTTTTGATTAAAATAATTTTTAAAATACCAATTCACCCCCCCCCCCCCCCTTTCTTGGTTAGCCTTGGGCATGTTTATAAGGGCTTGACATCCATAACAAACTTTCAAGTGGTATCAAAGCGGGATTCATAAAAACAAGTTTTTGAAAGCTTTTGAATTTTGATCCATGTCTAATTTTGGTTATCATAATACTGCAAGTTACATTACCCGACCACCTTTGTTTGATAATATTCCGTTTGATATTTGGAAAACTCACATGTTTACGTTTTTATAATTGATTGTCTATCGCATGTAGATGCTTGCTAAGGATTGTTATACACCTGCAACTAGTAAACTTAATGGCATTGCTGTTCCACTTTCTTTTACTGAATAGACTCTCGATGATAGGGATTTAGCACAATTTAATGCAAAATGTTTAATTTATTTTTTCTTTGCTTTAAAATCTACAGATTAAATGCTTGTTTTAACTTGCACAACTGTTAACGAAATTTGAGATAAATTGTGAATTACTTATGAAGGAACTAAAGAAGTTAAGCAATCTGATTAAATATTTTGATCCATGATTATGAACTTTTTGTATGAAACCATCTGAATCAATTTTTGAAATTTATACAAGGTTTACTCAAATTATAACTTAATTGCATGTCTTAGGAAGAAAACTCACTAACTATGAAAAGGTGAATAAAACTTTGAGATGCTTGCCTTCCTCTTTTGATGTTAAAATCACGGCAATTATTGAATCTAAAGATTTAAATACTTATTCGATTGATAACTTACTTGGCTCACTCATTGCTTACGAGCAAGGGGTGAATCAAAGAAATCTTGATGTAGGTGAGAAAAAGAAAGAGAAATCTGTGGCACTGAAGGCCAATCTGAAGGCTAATAAAATGGACACTGAATTTTCTGGGTCTGAAAGCGATGATGTTGCCTTAATCACAAGATAATTTAAAATCTTTCTAAGAAAGAAGCAAAAGAACCATTAAAAGTGGAATAAAGTTAAGGGAAATAAAAATTTTAAAACATCTAATGATATGATTTGTTTTGAATGTAGGAAGCCAGGATATATTAAAGTTGATTGCCCTATAGTTAAGTCTCATTCAAGCAAGGAAAAGGGTGAGGAGAAACACAAGTTCAAGAAGGATAAGAAGAGATTCCAAAAGGCAATCTAAGCGGATTCTTCATCAGACTCCTCTGAGACTGAACCTGAAGAGGATATAATAAACTTGTGCTTAATGTTAGATGATAATCTTGGCCATGGTGACCAAGAAGAGGTATGTGAACTAACTTATGAGCAACTACTTGAAGTTTCAGAACAAATTCATGCAACATACAAGAAACTTAAGAAAACACATGCCAACTTAAAATTGGAATTTTTAAATTTATAAAAAGAGCAAGAAATTCTTCTTGAAGATCATTCTATAATTGATAGCAATTATATGTCTTTACTTGATGAGTTTGATGCATTAAACAAAAAGCATGCTGAATTATCTAATGCACATGATTCCTTAAAATCATCTAATGCTGAGTTAGGAATGTAGTTTAAAAGCTAGAAAATCTAAAAAAATTTGAAAATAAAAAACCATTATTGCATACATCACATGAAAAGAAGCATCACCAAATGAATAGATTAGTGCATCCTTTTCCTTGAGTTTGATGCTTTTCATGTGGCTTACTAGGATACATAGCAAACACTTGCACCATTCACCATAGTTCACATTGGGTCCGGAGACCCAAGTTACATGATTCACAGCATGCATTACATTTTAATTTACATAAGAAGGAACCCAAACATGTTTGGGTTCTTAAATCTGACATTTGATAATTTTATAGGCAAGCTCTGACAAAAGGCCTCATGAGAGCATGTGGTACCTGGACAGCGGATGATCTCGACATATGACTGGCGATGCTAATCAATTCAATTTGCTAGAAACTAGGATAGGAGACAAGGTTACTCTTTGAGACAATACCACCAAGAAGGTGGTAGGCTCAGGTATAATTGGAATTCCAAGAACTTTTTGATTGAAAATGTTTTGCTTTTAGATGGACTGAACTACAACTTGCTTAGCATCAGTTAGCTTTGGGATAAGGGTTTCATCATAAAATTTTTGCAAATTCATGCATTATCACCTTAAAAAATAACACTATTTTGTAAGGAAAGCGAATCAATAATGTTTATATGCTTGGAATGTTGTTTGATAGAAAATTGGAATGTTGGCCAACCTTTATTTCTATTGATATTGATAACATTTCCAATCTTTCCAACTTCACCACGGAAGGAACCTGGAAAGTTGAAGAGCTAGGTAAATACTTTGGGATTGATTTAATCAATCTAATTTGCAACCTGAAGATTGAAAATGAGATTCTTGAAGACAAATTGAAACTACTAAACTCTCATTCTGGTAAAACATTATCAGCATTGGTTAAAAATACCATAACTAAGAAAATGGAAAATGACTTACCCTTCATAAATGGTTGGAGCTGCTTTAAGAAGCTTATTCTAAATCCACGGGTAGCTCATTTTTGGTGGAGGCTATTGAGAAATGCTCTTCCTACCAGGGAATTCTTGTTTCAAAGAAAGTTGATTGATTGCAACCTTTGTCCTAGAGGCTGTCAGTTAAGCGAAGATGGAAATCACTTGGCGGCTAATTGCTTTAAATTGAAATTGATTATCAAAAAGGCTAATAGTTAGGGATTTATGGTTCCTTCTCTTTTGAATTTGAGTGATGTTCTTTCTTTTTTGAAAGACCAAAGTAAAAATAACTCTTTTTTACAAAATCTCTACTGCTCTTTAATCTTTACATCTTGGAAGAGTAGAAATGCTCTTATACATAAAGGTAAAGAGATAAATGAAGGGTTCATTATGACTAATGCAATTACTTATGCATCTACTTCATTTTATTATATTCATTCAGACCACTGGAATGCTAACCAGCACATGCTGACTCCCTCTTCTTGGCATCCCCCTCCACCCGGATGGATTAAAATAAACATAGATGCATCTCTTCATTGTTCAAACAAAGCTGGAATCGGTGGTATCTTGAGAGATCATAAAGGTAGGATGCTACTTTCTTATGGCTTCTCACTTTTGCATTGGGATATTGGAAAACTGGAATGGATGGCCATTCGGTCAATTGTCAATATCATTGAAGGTTGGATGCTCAATACTATCACTTAGTTTCTTGAACGCTTTCTTTTTATTTTTTAATTGCAAATTATGCATTTCTTCAAAAAAATGTTTATATGCTTGATTTAAATAATATTGAATGTGCTGCTTCATTTTGCTTAAAATCTGCTGTTGATGATTCATGATTGTGGCGCAGGAGATTATGTCATACCAGTATGAAAACCCTTAGGAAAGTGACTTAGAAAGACCTAGTTAGAGGTTTCCCAAATCATAAGTTTTCAAAAGAACACCTTTGTGATGCATGCCAATTAGGAAAGCAAGTCCACTCTGAAAGTTTGTTAGGGATGTTAAGCCCTATAGAACTGGCCCAAGCTAACCAAGAGGGGGGTGGGGGTGAATTGGTATTTTTAAAATTTTCTTTACACAGAGAACAAAAATCACATAAACCAAAATCACACCACGAGAAAAATAAATGCGAAAATTAAAAGTACGGAAGCAAGAAACAAGAACACAGAAATTTATAGTGGTTCGGTCAACTCGACCTACATCCACTTCCCCGAGGCGCCCTCCGAGTATTGCACTACAAACGTGACTCTCCTTTAGCCCCCACAGCTGGGCGGAGAAGCCTTTACAACGAACCTCCTTTTTGCCACCCCGACAAGGCAGAGAACCTTTCTCCTTTTGCTTCCTTCTAAAGCTGGTAGAGAACCACAACCAGATGCTGACTCCTTACCTCTATCGACCCTTCCATGGATGAGAAACTCTAGATGAAGAAGAAGCAAAGCGATCCTTGAAGCAACCCTTGTGAATCCTCTCACAAGCTCCCCCTCATAAGATCCTCTCTCTTTCCCTCTATCTCTTTCTCTCCTCAAGGCCTTCTCAGGTCAAGGCAGCAGCACAATGGTTGTTCAAAATGTTGAACAAGAGCTCTTAAATAGAAGAGCTTCAAAGGAGCTCATTAATTGCAAGTTGCCAACAATATCGTACAGGCCGATATGGACATCGTCCTGGCCGATCAGTACAAATCTCAGAAGATCGGCCAGAGCATCGCCCTGAATGCAAACTGGATGATTTAAAATTGGCTTGATCGTCCAGGTCGAGCTCACGATCATCCCGACCGATCAGTTCAAATCAGAGGAAAATCATCCAGAGCATCGCCCTGAATTCGAGCTAGCCGATATTTATCGTCCTGAAGTAACTAAGGTTTTTTGAATAGATCGTCCTGATCGATCCTGCGATCGTCCAAGACGATATGATCATATCAATCATCCTTAATTACTCCCTTGATTTTCTGATCAATTAAGGCATAATTTGTTAATATCGTCCAGGCCGATCAATGATCGTCCTGGCCGATTAATTAAAAATACATTATACCTTAATTGTCTATGGCGGCAACTTGTTTTTATTTTGAGCTTATCATCCTGGCCGATACACGTTTCGTCCAGAATGATCTATTAATGTCGGCTGCCTTAATTAAGAATCCTTAATTAGACTTTCTGTTTTAAGCCTGATCGTCCAGGACGATGTAAACTGGATGATTTGCTTTTTGGTCAGTCTCTTTGACCATTACAAATAGACTCAAGAAGAGAAAAAATAAAGTACAGACTGACTCAACCCTAAACCTATGCAATCTTGAACTGGCTCTGTTTGTTGGTCCGATCTTCTATTCCTGAAAAGTTAGAAGTAACAAGCAGTCCAAGAGAATCAATAGTGTTTGTCAATTATCATAACATAAGCCATGAAAAATTGATTTGCAACAATCTCCCCCTTTTTGATGATGGCAAACACAAGTAGGAAAAAAGTTTATTAAAAATTCAAAGTTACATTTCCTTTTTCCTACCACAACCTACTCCCCCTTTTGTCATCACAAAGAGAGGGTCCAGATACACAAAAGAAAATAACACAACAGAGACAAAAACAGAGTAAAAAGTAAACTACATAAAATAGAAAACACACAACAGAAAATACATACTAGAAAAATGAGGGACCCTGATTATCAGATGGAGGTGGTGGAGGTGCCTGCTGAAAGTAGCTGGCAAGCGTGGTAAACTGAGCATTGAACCAGGCAATGTCCTGGTCATGCTGCTGCTACTGGTGAGTAAGGTAACTATCAAATCGGGCTAAATCCTCTATGCGGTGCTGCTCGTAGCGGGCAATGTCCTCAGAGTGTTGGTGCTCCTGTGAAGCAATGTAGGCGTCAAAGCGAGTCTCCCATCGATCAAACCTCTCTATCAACTAATCAACTGGTGAGTGCTGGTGTAGTGGAACAGGATCAGGAACGGAAGCGGGAGCGGGAGCCTCCTTCTCCCCAGCTCCCCGACCTTCCCCATCTCCTGGGTGGAGACGAGTACTATGAAGGATGGTGAAAGAATTGTTTGAGTAGCAAGGAGGCTAAAGGTCGTGACGAGCAGGATATTGGAGATTGTATTTAGTTTCAAGAACGTAGGCTATAATGTGTCCTAAGGCAAGATTGGGTTTTCTCCTATGGCCTAGATCGTGAATAGTTGTTAGGTGATCGATGTAGCGAAAGAGTAGATCAGTGGCATTAAATTCTCTCCGGGCCATAATATAAAATGTAGTTAAGGAAAGTAGTGGAGTGGTGTGGATTTGGTCCCCAGCTTTAGAATTATGGAGGTGCGAAGGACATGTTGGATTGTCCTAGCATCTTTGACTAAAGAGCTAGTCTCTCCAACATGAAAGGGGGTGTTGTTTTGGCGAAGGAAATGGTTTGCCTTGGACCAATCAAAATCCAGATCTGAAATGATTATGTGCAGCTTATTCCTAGTGGTGGATAGCTGTAAAAGCTCTGCACAGTCCTGATATGTGATCTCGACCGGGCGTCGATACACATAGGAGGTCAGGGCTGTGAAAGTAGAATTTATGCGAAAATTTCCATAAAATTCTAGGAGGAGTTCAGAAGAGAAAGGGACAGCGAGGGTGAGTATGAAACAAAGAGAAGTGTGGGCAAAAGGATCCAATACCGGGTACGAGAGGTATGCAGGATTGATTGTTCGGGAAAGGGAAATGCCACACACTTTGTAGCGACGGTAGGCGGCCTGATCCTCTGCCTCCCTGAATTGAGGGTCCAGAGTGGCCCTCGAGGAACTCGTAGAAGCCTGTCGAGCTCGTTTCCCACCAGCCATAGCACGGGATTTGCAAGGAAACACAAGAGGAGAAGGAATGAAGTAGAAAACCATGGCTGGAATGGCTAAAATTTAGAGAAACGACCATATCGTCCAGGCCGATCGTAGAATCGGCCAGGCCAATATGGCACAATAATTGCGTACAGGCCGATTGGTCAAAAAGGCGGTCCGATTATCCGAGCTGATCAGATATCAGCTAGGATTATTAGACACAGGAGATCGTCCCGAGGAGTCAGGTCGGATGTCCATTGAAAAAAGCAGATCGTCCAGGCCGATTAGGTGTATCGTCCAGGACGATGCACAATAATTGATCGTACCGGCCGAAGTTAAAGCATTTTAAATCTGTGCCACGTGTATCATCAGGACGAACAGTGGATCGGCCAGGACGATTGTCCAATAATGGATTGTCCGAGGCCGATTTTAAAGATTCAAAAGTGCTGACACGTGGATCGTCCAGGACGATCCAGTGTATCGGCCAGGACGATGACCATAAATGCATCGGCCAGGACAAAATATTCTATCGGCCAGGACTATCATCATGATTACAACTGAGTTCGATCAGATCGTCCAGGACAATACAGTGTATCGTCCAGGACGATGAGTTACAGCAAGCACAAGAAGGACCAGCATATGGAGTTTGAAGAGATTTTTCCCTATCGTCCAGGACGATAAAAGTATCGGCCAGGACGATGTAGCTAGATTTTGAAACCAAGAAAAAAATGGTGATGATCAAGGCCGTCAAAAATAAAAAAAATAAAAGTAGACAAAACACAATAATAGAAAGCTAAAAACAACGGAAAGAAGCAAATAAAAAATAGAAATATTTTTGAATTTTAATTTTTCTAATTTTTTTTTTTGTTTTATCAAGGCTTCATATGAGAAGTTTTCAACTAATTAGACTTTAGAGTTCCACAAGATCAAGGAGTTTAGCCAATCCTAACTAGACAACGGTAGAATATCCGATTCTGTTAGCCCTAGATTAGACCTTCTTTATGGTACAAATTTTCTTTTGAAAAACAAAAATGCTTAACTCAGAATAAACCTAATTGGGCAAAAAGAAGATCCAATCAAAACTTATTTACAAAAAAAATCTCATAAATAATAAAACAAAGTAATTTGTCTCAATCATGGAATTTGAAATCAAGTCTTTGAAAATCTCACATAACCCATAAGTTCTTCTAAGTTTTAAAAGTTTTCAAAAGAGAGGATAGCTTGATGTTTAGTGAGCTCATTTTATGCCTCTTTTGTCTTTGAATTAGCTCTTTGAGCATCTTGATTTTTGATACACTTTTGTGTATTATTTTTTTTTAATTTGGCATCATTGGCCTCTTTCCTTTCTATTTTTTGCAAACTAAAAGCTCTTTAACAAAAACCTTTAAAAAGACCCTTAGTTGTGAGTATATCCTCCAAATATTAGAGAATAGGAGCTCTCTCTCTAACATAGGGAAGAACAAGTCACAAAACAAAATCAAAATCATGTGATAAAAATAATGGAAAGATTTTAAATAACTTGAAAGATATATAAGAACTTTGGATATTATGTATAAGATAGATATTGTAGCAAGTTAAAAAGAATCTTAGTTTCAAAAACCATTGGCTTAAAATGAGTTAGTCTTTTGTTTAGAAAAAAAATTCATACCACTAAATAAGGTCAGAAGGAGGGAAATCATCAACGGTATTTCTTCCTTTAACCAATTTTAGAAAAGCTAAACTCTATCTTCAAAACTCCAAAATCTAAAATCTTGAAAAGATTCAACATATAGGAAACCAATTATAAAAAAAAAGTAAAAACAAAACAAATTAAAACTACAAAGCAGAAATAAAACACACTGAAACAAACTCATTTCAAGAATTATTGAAGCAGCAGGTTTAAGCATTTATGAGCTTCAAGCCTTTATATGTCCAGTTATCCTTTGCTCCCACGAGGTCTTTGGTGAGAGCACACCTACAAAAACTTCAACAACAATCAGATTTAGGAACCCAAACAGGTTTGAGCCCCTTCTTAGGAAAAGTAGAATTCAATGCAGATATGGTATGCTGTGAATCATGCATCTTAGGTCTCCATACCTAGTGTGTACTATGGTGAACGGTACAAGTGTGTGAGATGTATCCTAGCATGCCACATGTAAAACATATAACTCCAGGAAAAGGGTTTCTTAAATGGTTTGAATTATAATGCCTCTTCCAAGGTTCCGGCATAGGATTAAAAGTAGATGTCATCCAATTTTTCTTACATGTATCCAAATCATTTTGAATCTTCAAGTTAGTTCTTTTAATGCACCATTATCAATTCTCAAATTTTTCTCAATCTCTTTAGATTTCTTAAGATCAGAATTAAGTGAGCTGTGTGAAACTTTTAATGCATTGTGTTCATCAATTAATTCCAAATACTTTTTGTTTAAATCATCAAATTCATCAAGAAGAGCCATGTGATTTGAATCAATCGTCGAATGATCTTTAAGAATGACTTCATATTCTTTTTACAAATTTACAAGTTCCATTTTTAAGCTAGCATGAGTCTTCTTAAGTTTTTTGTAAGATGCATGGATTTTCTCACAAATCTCAAACAATTCATCATAGGTTGGTTTACATACCTCTTCCTCATCACTTTGCTCAAGATGATCTCCCCCCATTAAGCTTAAGTTTGTAGTCTCTTCCTCTGGTTCAGTCTCAGAGGAATCAGTACCAGATTCTGCCCAGAACGCCTTTTGGACTCTCTTCTTATCCTTCTTAAACTTAGTTTTCTCCTCAATCTTTTCCTTGCTTGTATTATCTTGAAGTGTCGGGCAATCGGTTCTCACATGTCCAGGTTTCCTACATTCAAAACAAACAACATTAGAAGATCCTTTAACATGTTTATGATCCTTACCTTTTCTCCAATTTTGATGATGCTTTTGTTTCTTCCTTAGAATGCTTTTGAATTGCCTTGTGATGAAGGAAACTTCATCGCTTTCAGATCCGGAAGATTCAGAATCTGATTTGTGCGCCTTCAATGCCACTATTTTCTCCTTCTTCTTCTCACCTGCATCAAGATTTCTTTGATTCACCCCTTGCTCGTAAGCAATGAGTGAGCCAAGTAAGTTATCAATAGAATAAGTGTTCAAATTCTTAGATTCGATGATTGCAGTAATTTTAGCATCGTATGATGAAGGCGAGCATCTTAAAATTTTGTTTACTTTTTCATAGTTAGAAAGTTCTTTTCCTAATGCATGCAGTGAAGTGACTATCTGAGTAAACCTAGTGTACATGTTAGAAACAGATTCATGAGGTTTCATACGAAAAAGTTCATAATCATGCAAGAGAATATTCAAACGGGATTGTTTAACCTCATTAGTGCCTTCATAGGTGATACACAATTTATCCCAAATTTTTTTACAAGTTTTGCAAGTGGAGACACGCATATAATCCTCAGATTTTAAAGCACAGAAAAAATAATTTAAACATTTTGCATTTAATTGAGCTAAATCTCATTCATCAAAAGTCCATTCAATAAAAGCAACTTTAGTTTTAACACCATTAATTTCACGAGAAGGTGGAGAATAACCTTCTTTGATAAGCATCCATTTGCGATAATCAGTAGATTGTAAAAATGTTGACATGCGGGTTTTCCAGAAATCAAAGGGTAAGTTGTCAAACAAGGGAGGTCGTGTAATTGAATAACCTTCCGTAGTGTTACGATTCCCAAGGTTAGCCATGGATCAAAATTCAAAAAGTTTTCAAACTCAGTTTTTATGAATCCTGCTCTGATACCACTTGAAAGTTCGTTAGGGATGTTAAGCCCTATAGATTTGGCCCAAGCTAACCAACAGGGGGGGTGAATTGGTATTTTAAAAAATTTCTTTTCACAGAGAATAAAAATCACATAAACCAAAATCACACAATGAGAAAAATAAATGCGAAAATTAAAAGTGCGGAAGCAAGAAACAAGAACACAGGAATTTATAGTGGTTTGGTAAACTCGACCTACATCCACTCCCAGGAGGCGCCCTCCGAGTATTGCACTACAAACGTGACTCTCCTTTAGCCCCCACAGCTAGGCGGAGAAGCCTTTACAACGAACCTCCTTTTTTCCACCCCGGTAAGGCAGAGAACCTTTCTCCTTTTGCTTCCTCCTGAAGCTGGCAGAGAACCACAATCAGATGCTGACTCCTAACCTCTACCGACCCTTTGACGGACGAGAAACTCTAGACGAAGAAGAAGTAGAGCGATCCTTAAAGTAACCCTTGTGAATCCCCTCACAAGCTCCCCCTCACAAGATCCTCTCTCTTTCCCTCTCTCTCTTTCTCTCCTCAAGGCATTCTCAAGTCAAGGCAGCAGCACAAAGGTTGTTCAAAATGTTGAATAAGAGCTCTTAAGTAGAAGAGCTTCAAAGGAGCTCATTAATTGCAAGTTGCCGACAATATCATCCAGGCCGATATGGACATCGTTCTGGCCGATCAGTACAAATCTCAGAAGATCGGCCAGAGCATCGCCCTGAATGCAAACTAGACAATTTAAAATTGCTTGATCGTCCAGGCCGAGCTCATGATCGTCCCGGTCGATCAGTTCAAATCAGAGGAAAATCGTCTAGAGCATCGCCCTGAATTCGAGCTGGCCGATATTTATCATCCTGAAGTAACTAAGGTTTTTTGAATTGATCGTCCTGGCCGATCCTGCGATCGTCCAGGATGATATGATCGTATCAATCATCCTTAATTACTCCCTTGATTTCCTGATCAATTAAGGAATAATTTGTTAATACATCTAGGACGATCAATGATCGTCCTGACCGATTAATTAAAAATACATTATACCTTAATTATCTATGGTGGCAACTTCTTTCTGTATTGAGCTTATTGTCCTGGATGATCTGTTAATGTCGACTGCCTTAATTAAGAATCCTTAATTAGACTTTCTGTTTTAAGCCTGATCGTCCAGGATGATGTAAATATTGTCCTGGCCGATATGAGTAAAAATAAAAATTCTAATTCTCTCAAGTGTGTCTATGTAGGGTTACTTAGCTGATAGTCTCTTTGACCATTACAAATAGACTCAAGAAGAGAAAAAACAAAGTACAGACTGACTCAACCCTAAACCTACGCAATCTTGAACTAGCTCCATTTGTTGGTTCGATCTTCGATTCCTAAAAAATTAGAAGTAACAAGTAGTCCAAGAGAATCAATAGTGTTTGTCAATCATCAAAATATAAGTCATGAAAATAGATTTACAACACACTCCACTTTTCACTCCATTAAGGACATTAACAACTCTAGACCTTCAGAAATTCTTCACATGGATTTATTTGGACCCATTAGCACTGCCAGCTTAAGAAGGAAAGTTTATGGTTTTGTGAATGTCGATGACTACTCAAGGTTCACTTGGTTCAGATTTTTATCAAACAATAATGAGTCTTTTGATGAGTTTAGATCCTTCTTCACTTGGATTCAAAAAAATCTAGGTTGTGAGACCATCCATAGTGACCATGGGGGAGAGTTTGAAAATGAGAGATTTCCAGACTTTTGTGAGGATAAGGGGATTAGCCGCAACTTCTCAGCTCCTAGGACCCCTCAGTAGAGTGCGGTAGCTGAATGAATGAAACGAACCTTAGTAGAAGTTGCTAGAACCATCCTTGCTGAGTATACACTTCCAAAATACTTTTGGACTGAAGCGATTAACCCGCTTGTTATGTGTTGAATAGGGTGAATATTAGAACCAAACATGATAAGACACCCTATGAGACTCTTAAGGGTAGGACTCCTAATCTTTCCCACTATCATATGTTTGGTTGTAAGGTTTTCATTCATATTAATGGGAAGTCTCACTTAGGAAAATTTGACCAAAATCTGATGACGGAGTGTTCTTAGGATATTTTAGTGTTGGGATGTCTTTTAGGTTATTTAATAAGAGGACATTGGTGGTGGACAAACCTACTCATGTAGTGTTTGATGAATCTAATCCTAGGAAGCCTAGAGTTGAGGATGATGATGATGTTGGAGAGATTACCACTGGAGTAGTAAATTTGGAGAAGAGGGTAGACCCCCAAAATACTGAAGGAGTAGGAGAGATTACCTAAGGAGTAGAAAATGAAGATCTGGAGGAAAGGGTTGAACTTACGCACACTTTTCCTAGAGATTAGAGATACTCTTCGAGTCACCCTAAAGAACCGATCTTAGGAGACCCTTCTGAAGGTGTTAAGACTAGGCATGGACTAAGGAAGGAAGTGAACCACTCTGCCTTTATCTCAATGACTGAACCCAACAACATCAATTAAGCCCTTTCCAATGAGTTTTGTATCTTAGGCATGCAAGAGAAGTTCAACTAATTTGTTAGGAATGATATTTGGGAGCTTGTAGAAAGACCAAAGGGATAAAGTGCAGTTGGAACCAAATGGATCTTTAATAATAAGATGAATGATTATGATGTGGTGGTTAGGAATAAGGCAAGATTAGGGCTAAGGGGTACAACCAAATAGAAGGGATAGATATTGAGGAAAACTTTGCCCCTGCAGCTAGATTGGAAGCCATTAAAGTGCTACTAGTCTTTGCCTGTTATAAGGGATTTAAGATTTTCCAAATGCATGTTAAGAGTGCATTTTTAAATGGGGTAATAAAAGAGAATGAGTTTGTAGAACAACCCCTAGGTTTTGAGGGTTCCCAATTTCCAAATCATTTTTTCAAATTAAAAAAAACCTTTTATGGATTAAAGTAGGCACTAAGAGCTTGGTATGAGAGGCTTAGCACATTTTTACTAGAAAGGGAGTTTGTTAAGGGGAGCATAGACACCACACTTTTCCTGACGAAAGTAGGAGATGATTAACTCATTGTTCGGATCTATGTAAATGATATACTTTTTAGATCTTCTGATAAAAGGCTATGTGATGATTTTCTAAAAAATTGAGTAAGGAGTTTGAGATGAGTATAATGGGAGAGTTGTCCTACTTCTTGGGGTTTAGCATAAGATAATTATATGATTGAACCTTTCTAATTCAATCAAAGTACATAAAGGACTTCTTAAAAAAATATGAAATGGACAAAGCCAAGCCAATTAATACTCCCATGACCTCAGGTGTTCAGTTGGACAATGATCCAAATGGAAAATCCGTTGATCAAAAGAAGTATAGAGGAATGATTGGATCTTTACTCTACCTGACTACTAGCTGACCTGATATTATATTTAACGTTTATCTTGGTGCTAGATTTCAAGCTGATCCTAAGGAATCCCACCTGACTGCAGTTAAGAAAATTCTTAGATACCTTTTAGGGACCCAAAACGTAGGAATCTTGTACCCTAGGCATAACACTTCTTTTGAGATTATTAGATATTCTAATTCTAATTTTGTAGGATGTAATGTGGATAGAAAAAGTACTTACAAAACTTATCAATTCATAGGATAATCTTTATTCTTCTAGTCTAATAGAAAGCAAAGCTTTGTTGCATTTTCCACTGCTGAAGTTGAGTACATTGCTTTAAGATGTTGTGTGGCCCAGGTCCTTTGGTTTAAACACTAGGTATTGGATTTAGGATTACTTGTAGGCACAATCTCAATTCTTTGTGATAAAACTAGTATCATTTGTATTTCTAAGAATCCTATCCAACATTCATGGACTAAGCATATTGACATAAGGCATCACTTTATTAAAGACTATATGACCAAGGGAGATATTGAGTTACACCATGTGGCAACTGAGAATCAACTGGCTGACATTTTTACTAAACCACTGGCCTTCAACACTTTCAGCACTTTAAGGACCAGATTGGGTGTGATTGATATTAATGCATGAACTTGATATCTTCTGATTTCGGAACTGTTATCAGCTATTTATTTTTACTTCTGTTGCTTTACTTTTGTAGTTTTTTCTTTGTTTATTTCTGTAGTTGATTTTGTTTTTTGTGCTTTATTTTTTGTATGCTATTTTTTCTAATCATAGCTAAACTAATATCTTATGCCTTATTTTTACTTTTTGAAAATTTATAGTCAATGTTTTACATCTCATAATCTGTTAAAGGGTAGAAATACCATTGATTGTGTCTCTTTCTCTAACCTATTTTAGTGGTGTAATTTTCTTTTCTAAAAAAAAAGTCTATATCAAATTAACAACTAGATTTTGCAATTGAGAACTTTTCTACCTTGTTATTGTAATCTAGCTTATATTTATAATGATCAAAGTCTTTGTATTACTCCAAGATTTCTCGTTATCCTGTCATTGCATTTCTCATATGATTTTTTATTCTGGTTTGTGGTATGTTCTTCCCTATATTAGAGATTGAGTTTTCCTTTTATAATATCTAGAAGATATACTCACAACTAAGATATTTAAGAGTTCTTGAAAGAGAATCTAGCATGCAGAAAAAAATTTGGCCAATGATGCCGAAAACAAAAGATGCGCAATGATGCCAAAATTAAAAAATATATAAAAAATGTAAAAAAAAATCATCAACAAAAAAATTCAATCAAAAGATGTGCAAAGTGCGCCATTTAATGGAAAAGAGGCATAAAATGAGCCCATCAAAAACAAGCTCTCCTCTCTTTCCCAAACTTTCAAATCTTAGAAGAATTCACATATCACTTAAGATTTTCAAAGACTTGAATTCGAATTTTTGTGATTGTGACAAATTACTTTTATATATTATATTATAAGATATTTTTCTGAAACAAAGTCTTGAACAGATCTCTTTTTCTTATCCAATTGATTTTTTTGAGTTAAGTCTTTTGATTTCAAAAGAACATTTTTCCCTAAAAAAAGTTTTTGCTAAGAGATAACATGATCGAATACTTTACCTATTTTTTGGATTTTTGACATTGTTAACTCATTAACTTACAAATTTTTAAAATCAATCACATGGAGACTATGCCTTATTCATGCCTTGAATTAAAAAAAACCTTGTTTTTATTTTTTATGTCTTTTCCATATCATTTTCATTTGATTTTGATGCTTTTAGGTCTTCTCTGATCATCTCCATCTATCCTGTAATTCTCAACTTTTTTGACATCATCCTGGTCGATACCCCTATCAGCCAAGACAATCCAATCAATTTTCCCTAAAAACTCCCCTCTATCGATTGATTTGATTTTCTACTTCTGATCGTCTGGATGATCCATTAATGGCTTGGACGATCTGATCTTCTTTTGCTTCAATCAATTTTTATCGGCCTAGTAGATCTATTTTTCAGCCCGAATGATGTTATCCTCTTTATGGATAATCATCCTAATTGATCCATATGTTCATCCTGGACATTACACGTTGATGTATGTTTAAAGTCTTTAAAATCAGCCAGGACTATCCATTTTGGAAAATTGGCCCAAATGATCCATCTATTCGGCCTGGTCGATAGACATGACACATTATTTAAATATTTTAAATTCGGCCGATACGATCCATTATTGGACATCATCATGGATGATCCACCGAATCGGCCCGGACGATCTGCTTTTTTAACGGGCGTCCAGCTTGACTTCTCGGGATGATCACCTATGTCTAATCGTTTCGGTCGATATCTGGTCAGCCTAGACGATCGAACCACCTTTTTGACCAATTGGCCTGTACGTAATTATTGAACAAGATTGGCCTAGATGATCCTGCGATTAGACTGGATGATTTGGCCTATTCTTTATAAATCGAGCCCATTTAGCCATTTTCTTTGCACAAACTTCTTCTCCTTGCTTCTTATTTCCTATTTTCTTGCTATTTTGTGAAAACTGTTGGAGGAAAGCACTCTCGTCACCCATCTAAAAGTACCTTGAGGGCCACTCTAGACCCTCATTTCTTGGAGGCGGATGATCAAGCTGCCTACCAGCGCTACAAGGAGGCCGGAATCACAGTCTCCTAGACAGTCAATCCAAATTTTCTCTCTTATTCAGTACTAGACTTATTTTCCCATACCTCCTTATGTTTTTTTCTAACTCTTACTGTACCATTTAATTATGAGTTACTCTTCGAGTTTTTCATAAGTCTCAGTATTAATTTTGCTTTTACCTCTATTACCTCATATGTGAATTGACGTCCCGTAGAGATCACATATCAGGATTGTTCGGAGATTTTGTAGCTTTCCACCACAGAGGATAAACTTCACTCCTTGTATTCTGATCTTGATTTTGATTAGGCTATGGCCAATCATTTTCTTCGCAACTCTAATGCTCATTTTTACATGGGCGAGACTGGCACCTTACTCAAGGATGTTAGGACCATCCAGCATGTCCTTCTCACTTTGATAATTCCAAAGGCTAGTGATCATGTTCACATCACTCCCTTTCTTTCACTCACCACCTATTACATTTTAGCACATCATGAATTCAATGCTACGACCTGATCTTTTGCTACATCGACCATCTTACAAACATTCGGGATCCAGGTCATAGGTGGAAGCCAAATCTAGCCCTAAGACATATCATTTCTTATGTCTTATAATCAAAATATAACCTCCAATATCTTGTTCCTCCAAACCTTCAACCTTCTTTCTACCTAGAATTGCTCGTTGTGTGTTTTCCATCATCAAAAAGGAGGTGATTGTTGTGAATCTATTTTCATGGATTATGATTTTGATGATAGCAAACACTCTTGTTTCACTACGACTTCCTTGCCTACTAACTTTTCAGGTCCATAAGATCAGACGGCAATTGGAACCAGCTCAAGATTAGGTAGACTAGGTCTGACTCACTTTGTACACTTTTCCATTCCTTGAGTCTATTATAAAAGGTGTGGCTCCTAATGCTAAGTAACCTTGCACACAAACACCTTTGGAAAATTTTTGACTGTTTCTTAGAGTTTACTATTTTTGGTAACAACATACGGGATGATATTTATATCGGCCAAGACGAATGGTTCAAAAATAGAAACTCTAATCAGGGCATCATGGTTAATGCAGCCGTCATTAAGCTAATCGGCCTGGACAATACTGTATTTACTGGGATGATAAGCTCAAATAAAAAAGAATCAATCTCTAGATCTATTTAGGCATTAGTTATTTTTTGACATCGTCCAGTACATTGGCCTGGATGATGTAGCACAATTATGCCTAAATTTATCAGGTAATTAAGGAAAGCATTTAAGGTTGATTGCACGATCACATTGGTCAGGTCGATAGCAGGATTAGCTGGGACAATGTCGTTAATGATTGATATCGGCCAGCTTCTATTCAGGGCGATGTTTAGAATGAATTTCCTCAGATTTAAACTAATCATCCAGGACGATATCCTATCGGCCTGGACGAGATGACCAAAAATTGTCTAATCGTCCCAAACCGTCTGGGCTGAATGAGAGAAATTTATGTTGATCAGCCAAGCTGATACCCTTATTGACCTGGACGATACAGTCATTTTATATAAAATAAGAGCTATTTAGAAGCCCTTCTATTTAAGATCTCTTATTCTACCTTAGTGGTGACCTTTTGTTGTTGTCCTCACTTAAGAAAGCCTAGAGGAGAGGGAGAGAGAGAGAGAGAGGATTTTGTGAGGAGTAGCTTGTGAGGGATTTTCACAAGGGTTGCTCCAAGCATTATTTCACTTCTTCTTCTACTTTTTATAGTCTCTTGTCCTTGGAGGGTTGAGAGAGGTCTTCTTCAGTAATCGATCAAGGTTCTCTACCTGATTCAGGATGAAGAAAAAGGAGTTGGGTTCTCTGCCTCGCCGGGGTCAGCGGAAAGGAGTTTCTGTGAGGGCTTCTCCACCTTGATGAGGGATCAAAAGGAGAGTCACGGTGTTTAGTGCAATACCCGGAGGGCACCTCCGTTGAGTGGAGGTAGGTCGAGTTGACCGAACCACTATAAATTTTTGTGTTCTTTTACTACTGCTTTTCACATTAATTCTTCAGCACTTTGATTTTCATTGCGGTGATTTGGTTTGAGTTTTTGTGATTGTGTTTTGATCAAAATAATTTTCAAAATATAAATTCACCCCGCTCTTGGTTAGCCTTGGGCTAGTTCATAAGGGTTTAACATCCCTAACAAACTTTTATATATATATAGAATACGAGATAAATGTTAATCCCAACAGTGTTGCTCTTCTCGGGTGGCTGTGGAGTTACTCTTGGAATCTTCACTCTGCTCTATTTTTTCAAGTGGCTTTGTCTGATTCTCATTTGTTGTCGGCAATTTTCCCCTATTGGTTTTTTATTCTTTACTCTCTACTGGAGCCCCATATTATAAGGAAGTTGGATGTTTGAATCTTTCTTTCCTGTTGTAATTCTATTAGCTTTGGTTGCATTGTGTTATGTGTTGTTGTTAGGTGTTTTAGTTACTTCTCGCTAAATACTGTTGCTGATTCTGAGTGGATGGAGTGTTGGGGTGATGCCCCTTTTTTTGGGCTACTCTTGTGTTTGTTGGAGGTTGATGTTTTTTGGTGTTTCTCTGAGGCCTAGACATTTGGTTTTGTTTTCACTCCCTATGGCTAGTACCCTTATGATTATTGTAAGTCGATGTTCATTTGATTTTGGTTGGCCTTGGCTCTTGGCAGTGTGGGGGATATGTATAATCTGGATCATTTTAGATGGCTAGTTATGTCCACCGTGCAGTTTTGCTTGGGAGTTTTTCTATCTCTTTGGTGTTATTGAGCATTTTTTCATCAATTATAGGAGTTTCCTGATGTGCAAGATAAT
Source organism: Dendrobium nobile (assembly GCA_022539455.1). Taxonomy (NCBI): domain Eukaryota; kingdom Viridiplantae; phylum Streptophyta; class Magnoliopsida; order Asparagales; family Orchidaceae; genus Dendrobium; species Dendrobium nobile. The sequence goes on along the minus strand of CM039735.1, from coordinate 48,547,607 downwards.
TAAGGGTGATATCACTCCTTATTTCTCTGATTTATTTATAGTTAATCTTCCATTTGTCCTTAATATTTTTATGTGTGTTAGTCTTTTCTTGTGCAGCTATAGTGCTTTACAGGTGATTTTGCATATGTGAATTCTCAAGGTTTTATACAGAAAGATTATGTTTCATGGGCTTATCTGTATCTTTCTTTTTTGGATCCTTGGCTTTAGCATCTTTAGATTGTACCTAAGTTATCTTGTATTTTGGATTATTGGGGACTATCAGCTCATAGGTTTTCTTTACTTTATTTTGTATCTCTTTTGATCAGTAGTGAGCTGACGGTCCCCCTTAAGGACCTTATAGTTGCTTTTTATATTAACGCGTAGGCCACTTATGGGTATAGAGGCACGATTAGTTAAAAAAACACAAAATAAAATATACTTATATTCAAATATAGTAATTATCTAATCGTACCTCTATACCTCTTTGGATTTTTTAGATTAGAATTAGTTATTTATTTCATTGTATTGTAGTGCTCGTCGGCTTACTTGCACTTTTTCATCCTACTTGCACTTTTTCATCCTACCATATTAAACTTGATAATTACCTTCTTTTAATTTTTTATTTTAGTTTGAATGGTATCATATTTTCTTTATTTATATTAAACCCTACAAAATAACTTAGCTCATTCATCATACTGTTTGTAAATGACAAATCTTTATATAATGTATTCTTTTTTTGTATATAAAAAATATCTTATTTATAGACATTTATTCTAATAGAATATTAGACCATACCCATTTGATAAAAAATGTTGTATATAATAGCCCATCAGCAAAAGATCTATACAGTAGAAATATACTAGGCCTTTCATACAATATCATATTCCTTATTTTATCCCATATAATCCCTCTTCAATTTTTACACTCGTTCAAGAAATAAAGCACTTCTAAAATTTTATGGTTATTTAACATAAATATCTTTTAAAACTGTTTTATAAATGTACCATTTATATCCATTTGATAAAATTTGAATCCAGTTAAAAAAAAATGCTAGCAGCTTTCTAATTACAATTAATCTTATAGCTTGAGTAAATGTTTGCTCTGGGCCTACTCATTCTATTTGATTTTACCCATTTGCTCTGAATTTTTCCTTACATCATTCTACGGATCTAGAGTGACTTAACTTGTTCCTAAAAATTCATCTGAGCAACGATCTAAGTATTTGATGAACTTTTTTTAGCATTGCTAAATTATTTACCTAAAACATACAATGAATTGATATTTTAATAAAACATGTACTAATGTATGAAATAGTCTCATTTGATTAGATGCAAGAAAGTTCATAGTCATTTAATAAAATATTAATGCATGATTTTTTTACTTTTTTTCTTCGTATGTTTTACACTACATTTCAAAAATATTATTCTCTAAAGAATTATTAGAAACACATGTAATCATAAATTTTCAAAGCACAAAAAAAAAAATGAATATTTGAGCTTAAGCTATTCAAATTCTCTATTCAATATTCCATTCTCTAAAAGAGACTTTAAATTTTATGCCTTTCTTTACTCTATGGGATTGTATGTACCCTTACTATATTTGAGGGGAAATAAAACTAAATTTATTCATTTTCTCATATTTTAATGATTAAATACAACATTGAGAAAAATGTACCATTTCAAAAGATAGGTATAATATTCTATAATGGATTTAAAGACAAAAATAGTGTTATGATAGCTTCCATTTCTATGGTAAAATAAAACAAGGAGAATATTATGTTTCATTATAAAGGCTAATATTACAATCTACAAAGGGATTAAAAAAATAGAAACAAGATTTTAAAGAATTATCTATGTTCCTAAGTTTCTATGCTCAAATACAATTAAAACCAAAAAAAATGCAAACATATAACCAGTGTTGTAGTTCCACAAGCAACATTGCCTTTGCACCTTGAATTTATTAGTGATGAGAAAGATTTAAGGAGATTTTAGAAAGTGAGCTGATCATGTATTGTCTGGTTTGTTGGTGATTCAGACAATTTCTAATAAACTTATAGGATCCCTTATGTATAAAATTGATATGACAACTGGATGATCTTTGATGTAAAAATTTTATAATGAGGCCTACACTTTTATAGAGTAGATGGTAACAAATAACTTCCCATGTCCTTTTCATAAGGAGAATCTAAGAGAATAGAAAGTATCAATAAGTTTGTAGCTTCATCTATTTTGACTCCTTAGGTTGCAACCATGTCTAAGAAGTTAGTATATCCTCATGATCACCTAAGCTTTTGAATGAGAATGGCTTACCTTTTGTGAGTGATTCAAAGGCACAATGGGTAGATAATGTGAAAGTTATTATAATTTAAAATAACATCTATTTGAGTTCGTATAATGAAGGACGAAGGAACCACCTTAAAATTTTTTTTTTTGGCCAATTGCATGAAGCATTTTATAAACTTTAAAAAAGGTACAAAAAGAATACGAGATAAATGTTAAGAAAAAAAGTAATCCTCTCTTTTAAAAAGAAGAGAGAGAGAGAGAGAGAGAGAGAGAGAGCAGAATAAATACTTTAAAATAACTAATAAATACTAAAACTCATGGCACAAAAAAGGGAAAATAACATAACTATGGAAAAACCACTATCTCCATAAAAAAGATTCCCTCCATTTACCTTTAATATGCTATTATAATATTATATTTTGGAATCAAGCAGTATGATCTTTATCATCACAGGGTGATGGGGATACAAAATCATAGGAAATAACCTAAAACATTGGAACCAAAAAGTTGCAAGAAAAGTAAAAATTACCCTCTTTAATAAAAATGTTTGAACTGCTATATTAGAATTAAAGAAAAGAGAGGCTTGACAAGAGATAATAAATTTTCCAACATGAGCACTTTGACTATAGATTCTAGCATCCAACGAACTGAATTGAACACTTGAATAGTTAATAAATTCTAGTTAGTCAATCCCAAAGAAAGCAACCAATAGCTACAATAACTCCCTACCTAGTGGTTTTCAACATTGAAACCTCATGTTCCTTCAAATTTGACCAATATGGTGTACCATTGAATGAGATGAAATAAAACTTTGAAAGACTCAATATTTCCTCCCTAGCCAATTTTGAAGAAAGCACACCATGGCACTTTGATGTGAAATGATCCCAAAACAAGCCATCAACATGATATCTAGGGAGTTAAAATTTATCCTCTTCAGACCATAATGATATTAAAAGTTAAAAAGCTATATTGCCCCAAATGCCCAGGACCTTTTATTCCCCTTCATTATAACATAACAATTTGTCACTTCTCTTGGCTGAAAAATTTACCACGGCTTAACAATTTAATTATGCTTTATCCTTCTTCAAAAAATTAATTATATTATTTGACACAATATCATCCAATGACACCTTAGAAGACATTAGCCCAACAACTACTTTAACTCCAACTAAATGATCACTAGAATCCATAAAGATCTCCAACAAAAATATTAGCGTAAGTGTGAATATAAAATGAAGATAACTCCTTTAATTCAACTGTCACAAAAAAATAATACAAATTTGAATCTCCCTTCTCATTCAACTTGATAACTAAATTTTCCTGTCTCAAAGATGCTCCAGATCTAACTATAATCCCGATGTAAATACCAACTTTAAATTAAGTATTTTACTAATTACAAATAAACTTCTTGGCATTAATAGATACTTGATCCTTAACATTTGTTGACCTTTCACACCATATAAAACAATGTAAGAAATATAAAGGAAGAGATCACATGAGATATTCCAACAAAATGAAATCTTGCAGTAGCCCCTCCAATGTAAGAAACTTCTCTACGAAGAAGGTTCTTCATATTATAAAATAAATACTTCACCTTAGCAAAGGAAGAAATCACACCCAAATCAACAACACTAACCTCAAATACATCCATACCATTCTTTTCAACCAATACCAATGACTCATGTTGATGCCCTATAAATCCAACTCCCAAAAGGAGAAATTTTATAAACAAATAAAGAATGAATATTGGTGAAAAAAAAAAGGATCAAAGTGAAATTTATAACCAAAAAATAATTTTAAACCAAAATTCAATTAATCCACAAATAGAACAAAGTCTTGATAACTAGTTTCTATCATAAGAATGGAAATAAGAAATCTGCCAAAAATAGGAGGATTTTAAAAAGGATCTCCCTTGACACTCGAGGGATTAAGATCCACCCAGCAGTCCAACTTATTTGAATCACCAATGAAAAGCCCTTCTTATATATGACTTTTAGGTCTAAAGCAGGATTAGGTTTCATAGCATCTCTAACATAAGGATAAATGAATCAAACTCCGTAGAAAAAAGAAGAAGGATAAACTTGAGTCTCAAAATGAAGCAAGTTTAGATACAAATTAAATTCATCAAAAGAAATAAATTCCATAAAAAAATTATAAATAAAAAAACTACTTACTACCAAATGAAACATTGAGGAAAAAATTTCAACCCAAGAATTACCAAAAGCTGACCCCACCAAGAATCCTAACTATCTCATACACAAAAAGAAACACTTACCACTATCATTCCTATTCAAAATACATGATGAAATCATGAGCTCTAGCCCACCACCAGTCATAATGGTTTGGCAGCCACCTTTTGCTAAAATAGCCTTCCTAGAATATCTCATCAATTCTAATTTAAAATTTTCGAGCCTCTCTCTTCTCTCTTTTTGATAAATATTAATTTTAGTTGGAGTTATAACAACGATGAAAAATAGTTGAATCCAAATTTATCTAACACTATAGGACTTTAGAATAACCATCAATAGCTTATAGTGAACCCTAAACCATCTTATCCAAGAACAAAAATAATGATAACAAGACTTTATCACACTATGTGTGGTCGGCTACTTAAATCCTTTTTCCCAAATATGCCTGGTTAAAAATTAAGTTATCAGTTAAATCTTATAGAGATAGGACATTTCTAATATTTTTTAGCAAGTCTTTTCAGGTCTTCTTCTACCTTTCTTAACAAAAGTCAAATTTAATACATCTACTTTTCTAATTGGGTCATCAAAAGGTTGTCATTTTGTGTGACAAAACCATCTAAGGTCACTCTTTATATTCTTATCTTCCACTTGAGGTACTCCAACTTTTTAATGTATATGCTCATTTCATATAATGTCTCTAAGAGTAAAGCCACTCATCCACCAAAGCATCCTTTTCTCTGCAATACTTAACCTAATATTATGTTTCTATTTTAATGGCCAACATTATACATCATAAAGCATTGTAGGAGTAACCACCATCCTATCAAATTTTCACTTAAGTTTGAGTGGGACTTTTATATCAGATAATAAGCCACTTCAACCATCCAAGATATCTAAAATGTCTATGTATATTAAAAACTTGATCACCAAAATTTTCAATCCCCCCCCCACCAAAAGAACTGTTATCACTAAAATTACACTCCACATATTAAGTTTTAGATCTACTCAAATGAAAACTTTTAGACTCTATGGTTGACCTCACATATTTCAAGTTTACCTTTAACTCCCTCTCTTTTCTTATCAATAAGAAGAATATCATTAAAGAAAAGCATAAACTAGTGTTCAACCTCTTGTAAATTTCTTATGAGAACCTTCAGGACTACAGCAAAAAGATATGGGCTTAAGGTTGAACCTTGATGTAGTCCAACTGAATAAAGAAAATACTTTGTCAAACCACCATGTGTATGGGCACAACTAATAACTCCAGCATACATATCCTTAATGACTTGAATATAAGCATTATTAACCCCACTTTGTTTTCTAGAACTCTCTATAGCACATCGCTTGGAACTTTATCATATGCTTTCTCTAAATCAATAAATATCATATTTATGTCCTCCTTATTATCTCTATGCTTCTCCAAAAAACCTCTCAATAATTGTATAACTTCTATATTTGAACTAATTAGCATGTATCCAAATTTATTTTGAGAAACATTAATATCATGCCTCAACCTACGCTCCATAACTCGTTTTGATAGTTTTAAAGTATAACACATTAACTCAATTATTATATAATTCACACAATCTTCTGCATTATCTATATTCCTAAAAACATGAATAAACGCACTCATTATCCATACATTTGGAATCTTTTTAGTCTTCAAAAAAAGATAAAAAGTTTAGTAATCAAAGAAATTCCTTCTTCTCCTAAGAATTTCCACACCTTTATTAGAATATCATCAAGTCTGATAGCTTTTCCACACTTAATTTTCTTTAAAACCTCTCTAACTTTAATTTTGCTAAAACACTATTTAAAAAAAGTTCTTTATTTCATTTTGGGAGTTGAGGTCATTAAATTCAATCATATTCTTTTAATCTTCATTGAATGCTTATAAAAATATCTCATCCACCTTTGTATAATAACTTGTTCTAAAAAAAGTACATTTTGATCTTCATCCTCTGTACACTTCACTTGAATTAAAACCTTAGTACTTTCATGTTTATGTTTTTCTAACTTGTACATATATCTTTAGCCCTCCTTAGTATCTAATGTATTATATAAATCATTAAAAGATGAAGTCTTTGCAATGAATATTGCTTTCATATATTATGTGTAGGCCTCTTTATAACTTTCCAAATTATCAAATTTTTTACATCTAAATAAATTTTAATAATATTTCATCTTATTTTTTTATCTTTTGTTTCACATTTTGATTCCCCCAAAAATTATTTTTAGCATTTGGAGTTTTTCCCTTTGATACTCCAAGAATAGCTTTTGCAACATTCTTAATGTCAGTAGTTACTCTTTCCAGCATAACATTAGCTTCATCATACACAAGAAAAATCTTCAGGTCTGATATCCTACTATAAAAATTATTTTTGTTAATATTCTTTAAATGCCTCCAACTTATCCTAGAACAATATTTTAGTTTATTTTTTTTATTTTGCACCCCCATCTAATCCTAGAAAAACTTTTTAATTTATATAAAGTCCAACACTAATAAGCAATGTTTGGTACATAAACTTTCAGATGGAATAACTTTACAATATTTGTAATCTAAATAATTTAATTTTATTATAAGAATATAATCAATCTATGTTTTATAACATCCATTCTCATAAGTGATGCGATGTTAATCTCTTTCCTTAAACATGGTATTCACAATTATAAAATTATAAGCTTAAAAAAAATCTAATATGATTTTACCACCTTCATTAGTCAATCCAAACCCATAGCCACCATGAATGCTTTCAAAATAGTCCACCTCTCTACCAACATGTCCATTTAAATCTCCTGCAATAATTTTTTTCTTTTTCTAGAGGTACTTTTGTATTTATTCTTCTAAACTATTCATAAATTTTAATTTTGAACACTTATTCATACCAACTTGAGGAGCATAAACACTTATAATATTAATAATCTTAGCATCAAAAACAATATTTAAAGTTATAATTCTATCTCCAATTATAAAAATTTTTGCAACATTATACTTTAAACACTTATCTATAATCACACCTACACCATTTCTAGAATGACTCTTACCATAATACAATAATTTAAATCTTAAGCTATCAATCTTCTTAGCATTCTTTCCAACCCATTTTGTTTCCATAATGCATAGAATTTTTAATTTCTAATGAATCATAATATCTATTAATTCCATTAATTTTCTTGTAAGGGTACCTATATTCAATGTTTATATACTAATTTCTTTTCCCACGTCCGTCCAAGTTGTGAGAACCATTCCCTATTTAACACAACACTAGAGAGTCAATGTATTATTTGTTACACACTTTTGTTTTGTTTTCTAACCATACAACACAACACTTCTAGGGAATTATCTTACACTAACATATTATATTAATGAATTCACATCATAATTGTTCAACAAGTTTTACATTGTTTGTTGACTAACTAACATAACCCATCACTTTTCTCATCAAAGACTTGGTACAGGGCTTAAAAATTTTAATTAAAAAAAAAGATTGGAAGATATTGTTGAGGATTTTTTGGTTCAAAGTGGAAAACATTTGCAGAGTCAAGATGTTGCCAATATAATTTTGGAAAAATAGTTAGAGCAATTAGCAATTTTACTTAGCAACAAATCCCATGTCACATAAACATGTACAACATAATCAAATTATAAGGAAAAAGGGAAAGAATAAAGTATGGATCAATTGAGGTATAGTAGTTATGCGATAGCCAAAATGATAGATCAAGGTAATTCTGATAGAAGATTGTAAACTTAACACTATTTTGATTGGTGCTATGTTCTATTATGTTAAACCCTAATGTCGTTTGCTAGAAATATTTTTATTTATTTTATTTTTTTTGAGCATTTTAAAAATTAATGTGTGTGTGTTTTGTCATAATTTTACTAAATGTGATTTTTGACAAAAGGATTATATATTTTTTTAAGTATTTTGAATCTTTGCTAAAATTTATGTGGCATCTAAGCATTAAGATTTCCGGCATTAGTTCTCTAAAAACTATAACATTTAGGATTAATATCACATCAATGAATTCTAAGGAAAGTAGATGTTAGAAGTAATGTAGAAATGTTGTACACACATGCACTACAACTCTACTTTTGCTTTCATAGGCACTCCAACATAAATATTTAAAGTGTTGTGGTGCCAAAATAGTTTTATCTATAGTAATGAATATTTGGATTAAACACCATTGCTACCCATTAATGAGTACTTACCTTTTCATTATGAACACTTTCTCAGCACCATACTGCTACCCATTAGTGTCAAGGCAATATTTAAATTTTTTTTTTAAATATTAGAGAATCACGATGGACAGTGTTGAGTCTAGTGAATAGGTTGTTAGACCTAAATTAATGTCCCAAGGCTACCAAGAGGGGGGGTGAATTGGTACAACAAACAACAACAACATCAAGCCTTTATCCCACTACCAAGAGGGGGGGGTGAATTGGTATGTTAAAAATTTATTCCCTCTTTGAAAATGTGTTGAACCAAAATCAAAATTTTTATTAAGTTTTTATAGAAAACATTTTCATCGACAGAGTTTTTAAACAAAAGCAAAATGCGGAAAATAAAAAGCAGTAAAGTAAATGACACAAGATTTATAGTGGTTAGGTCTAAACCAGACCTACATCCACTCCCCAGAGGCACCCTCTGAGTATTGCACTAATATCAATAGTGACTCTCCTTTTGCACCCACAGTAAGGCGGAGAAGCCTTTACAAACACTCTTTTCACCACTACCCGGTGCGGCAGAGAACCGTCATCCTTTTACACAATCCCCAGTGTTGGCAGAGAACCTTCCATCCTTTCACACTCTCCTAGTGTGGGCAGAGAACCCTTCGGCTGTTCACACTCTCCAAGTGTAGGCAGCGAACCCTTCCATCCTTTCACACTCTCTTAGTATGGGCAGAGAACCCTTCGGCTGTTCACACTCTCCAAGTGTAGGCAGCGAATCCTTCCGTCCTTTCACACTCTCCCAGTGTGGGCAGAGAACCCTTCGGCTATTCACACTCTCCAAGTGTAGGCAGCGAACCCTTCGGCTGTTCACACTCTCCAAGTGTCGGCAGCAAACCGGATCTCCTTGATAGATCTTCTCACAAGAAATCTAGAAGGAAGAAAAAAAGAGTGAAGTAATCCAAATTCACAAGTAGAGATTCTTACCTTTAAACACCAAGTGAAGTCTTCACACTCCAGTGGTAGGAATCCTCCTTTGAATGCTCTCTCACACTCTCTCCTTGACTTTTCTCTCAATAGGCACGCAGATCAAATGAAAAAAAGATTGGGTGGCAGTTAATCAAAAAGTAGTTTAAACTTATGATTTTGAAACGGAGCTCTGATACCACTTGTTGAGTCTATTGAATAGGTTGTTAGACGTAAATTAATATCCCATGGCTACCAAGAGGGGGGGGGGGTGAATTGGTATTTTAAAAATTTATTCTCTCTTTGAAAATGTGTTGAACCGAAATAAAAATTTTTATTAAGTTTTTATAGAAAACATTTTTCAACCACAGAGTTTTTAAACAAAAGAAAAATGCGGAAAATAAAAAGCAGAAAAGTAAATGTCACAAGATTTATAGTGGTTCAGTCTAAAACAGACCTACATCCACTCATTAGAGGCACCCTCTGAGTATTGCAGTAATACCAATAGTGACTCTCCTTTTGCACCCACAGTAAGGCCGAGAAGCCTTTACAAACACTATTTTCACCACTACCCGATGCTGCAGAGAACCGTCATCCTTTTACACAATCCCCAATGTTGGCAGAGAACCTTTCATCCTTTCACACTCTCCTAGTGTGGGCAGAGAACCCTTCGGCTGTTCACACTCTCCAAGTGTAGGCAGCAAACCCTTCCGTCCTTTCACACTCTCCTAGTGTGGGCAGAGAACCCTTCGGCTGTTCACACTCTCCAAGTGTAGGCAGCGAACCCTTCCGTCCTTTCACACTCTCCTAGTGTGGGAAGAGAACCCTTTGGCTGTTCACACTCTCCAAGTGTAGGCAGCGAACCCTTCGACTGTTCACACTCTCCAAGTATCGGCAGCGAACCGGATCTCCTTGATAGATATTCTCACAAGAAATCTAGAAGGAAGAACGAAAAGAGTGAAGTAATCCAAATTCACAAGTAGAGGTTCTTACCTTTAAACACCAAGTGAAGTCTTCACACTCCTGTGGTAGGAATCCTCCTATGATGCTCTCTCACACTCTCTCCTTGACTTTTCTCTCAATAGGCATGAAGATAATATGACAAAAAGATTGGGTGACTGTCTAATTTGGACTATTTATACAAAAGATAAGAAAAACCACCCAAAAACTACAAGTTTTTAATTCTGTACGCAGTGGATCATTATGTACGATCGTGGATCGTCTAGGACGATATTACTTAAAAGCCTTGAAACGAACCTCTTTGTATATGTGTACGAAATGTTTTCGTACAAGCTGATCGTCCCGTACGAACCAAGTTCGTCCGGTACAAACGATTATTACAAGGTCGGTTCCAAAAACTGCAGAAAAACTGTCCTAAGTCGGTTGTATCGCCAGGACGAAAATTGGTTTGTCCGGACAAAATTCTTACAGAGACCAGATCGTCCTGGACGATATTTAATTTCGTTTGGACAAAAATCTTACAGAGAGCAAATCGTCATGTACGATAATTTAATTTCTTTTAGACGAAAATCTTCCTGGATGATATTTAATTTCATCTGGATGAAAATCTTACAGAGAGAAAATCGTCATGTACGATAATTTAATTTTGTCTGGACGAAAATCTTACAGAGAACAAATCGTCCCGGATGATTTTTAATTTCATCCTGGACGAATAGGACTTAGAAAATTTTTCTGACCAGTTCCTATTCGTTCCATATGATCTTAATAGGAGATAACTATTTGATCGTCCCGTACGAACTTATATCGTCCCATACGATCAGTATAAATTTTATATGATCTCCTTATGTGTGTGTGTATGTTTTTATTCACTCAATTACAATCACTCCCTTTCAAGTTTATTTCAAAGAAAAGTATAAGCTTCAAATTCACAAAATATTACATGCTGAATTTGATTTGAAGTATTCGTTGTCTGGAGTTCGATTTTCCTGAAATGTTCGTACACACAAGACCAAATAAAAATCTTCTAAATTTTTAGGAGATAACTACACATTTGAACAATAATGTTTGGAATCATCAAAACTATATAAGTTGTAAAAATGTAAAACATGCAAATAGCAATTATCTTAACAATATCCCCCTTTTTGATGATGGCAAAACAATTACTGTTTGTATGATTTCAATTTACAAAATCTCCTAAACTCCCCTTGAGATGATGAATACATGAAAATAAGGAGGCATTTTGAACTAAAGAACACAATTTTTGTTTTTCAAAATTTTTAACAAAACAAACAAAAAAATACAAGACAATACTAATAACACAAGCCAAATGACACAAAAACAAAACCAAAATACAAACATACAAACACAATAATTTCTCCCCCTTTTTGACAACAATAAAAAGTGAAGAAGAAATAGACAAGAAATGTAAGTGATGATATGAAATCCATTTGAAAATTTAATCTAAAGAGTGATTGACATATGGTATGCAATCTAAAACTAATAACATTAGGTAAATAATAAAAATTCATAGAATTTAAGAAGTGATATAATATTGTAAGTAAGAAGAATTTATCAAAGACATGATACAATTTAGACATTTGAGATATAGAAAATCATTACAAGAGAGATGAATAAAAATTCTATATTTTAAAGTTCAATAGAAATATAAATGAACATAAGATCAATTTGAATTAAGAGATTGAAAGAATCTGGAAAGAAGAGAATTACCACATGTGGCGCTTTGCGCATCTTTTTCAAATTTTTGACACATTTTTGTGCATCTTTTTTAAGATCAATAATCTAAAATTTCAAATTGATACCAATTCTTTCCAAGATCAATAATCTAAAATTTCAAATTTTTCTAAGTGCATAAATATCACTTGAAAAAAAAATACAAAATAAGAAAATATCTTAATTGCAATAATAATATTAAATTTAATGTAGTCTAAATGAATAGACATGAAATTTAAAAAATCTAATTATAACAAGTTATAAACAAATTTTAAATTTAGAAAGTCTAGATTATCTAATGAAATTATTCTCAAATTACAATCTAATTTAAGCACAATTAAGATTAAAAAGACTAATGAAATTCATAAAAACTAAACACATTTCAAAAATAATCTAAATTTAAAGCAAATACAACATATATTGATATTAATGAAAAATATTACAAAATCACTTGATTATATCAATACTAAAATAAAAAGGAAAAAATACACTAAGCTTTTAACACAACTAAAACAAAAAAAATCACAAAAAGAAAAATCATAAAAAAAATAAACTACGAAAACATAAATATCAATATTGCAAAAACATTTTTATTTAAGCATTCAAATCAATTACACCAAGCCTTGTTCTTAATTTACTGAAAGTATCAAAGGCTAAAGGTTTTGTAAAAATGTCTGCAAGTTGATTTTCAGTTGAAATATGAGTAAGTTCAATTTCTCTCTTGGACACATGATCCCTTATGAAATGATGCTTTACGTCAATGTGTTTGGTTCTAGAATGTTGAAAAGGATTTTTGGAAATGCAAATAGCACTAGCATTATCACAATAAATTGGAATAGTGCCTATAGTTAATCCTAAATCAATCAACTGTTGTTTTAACCAAAGTACTTGTACCACACAACTTCCTAATGCAATGTATTATACTTCTGCAGTAAATAGGGCCACTAAATTTTGTTTTCTACTAGACCATGAAACTAATGAATTTCTAATGAATTGATATGTTCCAGAAGTGTTTTTCCTATCCACTATACAGCCTGCAAAGTCAAAATCTGAATAACCAATAATTTCAAATGAAGAGCTAAACTTAGGATACCAAATTCCTAAGTTTTGAGTTCCTAGTAAGTATCTTAATATCCTTTTCACTGCTGTCAAATGTGATTCTTTTGGATCTGACTGAAATCTAGCACATAAGCAAACACTGAACATAATATCTAGTCGGCTAGCAGTCAAGTAAAGTAAAGATCCAATAATCCCTCTAAATTTCTTTTGATCAACAGATTTTTCCTTAATGTCCTTATCCAACTGAACTGAGGAACTCGTTGGTGTACTAACAAGTTTAGCATTGTCCATTTTATATTTTTTGAGGATGTCTTTTACATATGTTGTTTGACTAACTCAAGTTACTTAATACTAAAGCCTAAAAAGTAATTTAAATCTCCCATTAGACTCATTTCAAATTCACTACTCATTGTTTTAGAAAAATCATCAAAAAGATTTCTATTTGAAGATCCAAAAATGGTATCATCCACATAAATTTGAACAATGAGTATATCCTTTACAAATTTCTTTAAAAAGAGAGTTATATCCACACTTCCTTTTTCAAAAGATCTTTCAAGTAGGAAGGTGCTCAACCTCTCATACCAAGCCCTAGGTGCCTGTTTCAATCCATATAATACCTTTTTTAACTTAAAAACATGATTAGGGTATTTAGAATTTTCAAAACCTGGAGGTTGTTCTACAAAAACATCTTTTTCAATTACCACATTTAAAAAGGTACTTTTGACATCCATTTGAAACAATTTAAATCCTTTAAAACAGGCAAAGGCAAGTAAAACTCTAATTGCTTCAAGTCTAGCTACAGGGGCAAAAGTCTCCTCAAAATCAATTCTTTCAATTTGATTATACCCCTTAGCAACTAATCTAGTCTTATTTCTAATGACTACTCCTGAGTCATTCATTTTATTTTTGAACACTCACTTGGTTCCAACAACACTTTGATCTTTTGGCCTTGAAGTTAATTCCCAAACTTTATTTCTTATAAATTGATTCAACTCTTCTTGCATGGCCAATATCCAAAATTCATTAGAAAGTGCTTGATCAACATTAGTGGGATCTATAGATGAAATAAAGGCTGAATAATTGACTTCCTTATTTAATCCACGCCTAGTTCTAACACCCTCACTAGGTTCACCTATAATCAATTCCCTTGGGTGGTTTTTAGAAAATCTCAAATCTCTAGGCAAAGGGTTTTCTCTTTCCAAATTCTCTTCCATATTTTCTTCCAAATTTATTCTATCAATCTTTTGGGAGTTTTCCTCAATCTCATCTTCAACAATATTTGGCTCTTCCAAATTTCCAGATTCATCAAATACAACATGTGTGGTTTCTTCAATTAATAAGGTTCTTTCGTTGAATACCCTATAAGATTTTCCAACACTTGAATATCCAACAAAAATTCCTTCATCTGATTTTTGATCAAATTTTCGTAAGGCAGATTTTCCATTATTATGAATGAACACCTTACAACCAAAAACATGTAAATGAGACAAATTTGGTGTTCTACCTTTTAGCAACTCATAGGGTGTTTTATTTAAATTCGATCTCACATTCACCCTATTTAGAACATAACATGCAGTTCTAACCGCCTCAGCCCAAAAATATCTAGGAAGTGAGTATTCTGCCAATATTGCTCGAGCAGCTTCTATTAATATTCTGTTTTTCCTTTCAACTACCCCATTTTGTTGAGGGGTTCTAAGTGTAGAAAAATTGTGATCAATCCCTTTTTCTTTACAAAAATTTTCAAATCTTTCATTTTCAAATTCTCCTCCATGATCCCTTTGTATAGACATTATTTCACACCCTAATTTTCTTTGAATCCAAGTTGAAAAATTTATAAATTTTTCAAACGATTCATTCTTATGAAAAAGAAATCTAACCCAAGTGAATCTTGAGAAATCATCCACTATAACAAATCTGTATACCTTCCCTCCTAGACTTACAGTTCCTACTGGTCCAAAAAGATCCATGTGAAGAATTTCCAATGGTTTACTAGTTCTAAGATCCTTATTGGACTTAAAAGAGGACTTCACTTATTTTCCTAATTGACATGCATAAAAAAGGTGGTCCTTAGTAAAGTCTAGTTTTGGTATACCTCTCACTAAGTTTTTTGGGTAATTCTCCTAAGGTTTTTCATACTAGAATGACAAAGTCTCCTATGCCAAAGCCATGATTCATAAGAAACAGTTTTCAAACAAAAAGCAGTAAGAGATTTAATACAATTTAAATCTAGCATGTAAACATTGTTTACCCTTTTTCCATTTAAAACTTCTTTCCCATTTAGGCTTAATATACAGCTAGTAGGTAAAATTTTTACACTATAGCCCTTATCACATAGCTGACTTATACTTAACAAATTATGTTTTGAGCCTTCAACCAATAACACATTGTCTATGACAAAGTTTTTCAAATTTCCAATCATACCTGATCCAACCACTTTCTTGGTGGTATTATCTCCAAGTGTAACCTTGCCTCCACTCCTAGCTTCCAGCGTTATGAATTGAGTAGTATCTCCAGTCATATGCTTTGAACATCCGCTGTTTAGGTACCATATGCTCCCACGAGGTCTTGTGTGAAAGCAACCCAGCAAAAATATCAAATGTTAGACCTGGGAACCCAAACAAGTTTGGGTTCACCTTTTAGAAATTTATAATCAGATGCATGTATGATATGTCTAGGTTTATGCATCTTAGGTCTCCACACCAAATTAGTTTTCATCTTCAAAGTAAAGGTGTGAGCTATATGTCCCAAAAATCCACAATTATTACATTTAACATTAGGAAAAGTATTCCAAAGTTTTCTTCCATTTATTTGTCTTCTAAGGGATTCCATATATTTAGGATAATATTTAGGATTTGTAAAATCTTCAATTTTGGGGGGTATCCTATTATCCTCATGAGCTCTTATTGTCAATTTATAAAATGAATTCATTTATTCCAAGAGTCAATTTGTATAACTGATTCGATATGTTTTCCTCTCAGATTCATCCTTAAATTTTTTAAAATCTCTTTCAAGATCAGCATAGGATGATTTTATATTTTCAAAATTATTATTCAAGTCATCATATTCATCAAGTAGTTTCATGTGGTTGTCAACTATTAATGCATGATCTTTCCTAAGGATTTCATGTTCCTTCTTAAGCTCTTCCAATTCTAAACTTACACTAGCATGCATCTTTTTCATTTTCCTATATGCATCATGCATGTGCTCAGAAACTTCAAATAATTCATCATAAGTTAAGTTACATACCTCTTCTTGATCTGATTGATCAACATTATCTGCCATCAAGCAAAGGTTGGTGACTTCTTCTTCTTTTTCAGTCTCAGATGAGTCTGAAGCTGAGTCCGCCCAAAAAGCTCTTTGAAACTTCTTCTTGCCCTTCTTTACAATTGGTTTCTCCTCTACCTTCTCCTTGCTAGGAGTGGCTTTGAGTTTTGGGCATTCAGTCTTGATATGACCTGGTTTTCTGCATTCATAACAAATCACTTCATTAGAAACCTTGTCATTTCTGTTAAACTTACCTCAATTCCATTACTGGCGTCTCTTCTACTTCCTCTTTAAAAAGCTTCTACATTGTCTAGTCATTAATGAAATATCATCTTCATCCTCAGGTTGTGAGTGTTCACTCTCTGACTCTTCCACTTTTAGTGCAATAGTCTTCTCCTTTCGTGGTTCACCTGAATCAATCTTTCTTTGACTTACTCCTTTCTCATAAGCAATGAGTGAACCAAGAAGATTGTCAATAGAATAAATGTTTAGATCTTTAGACTCTGTAATTGCAGTAATTTTTGCATCATAAGCAGTAGGTAAACAACGAAGAATCTTATTAACCATTTCAGCATTAGTTAATTCCCTACCAAGTGCATGCAAAGAAGTGACAAATTGTGTGAATCTTGTGTACATGTCAGAAATAGATTCATTAGGTTTCATGCGAAACAACTAATAGTCATGTAACAAGATATTGAGTCTTGATTGCTTAACCTCACTAGTCCCTACATAAGTTATACAAAGTCTATCCCATATGTCCTTTCCACTTTTGCAAGTGAAAACCCACATGTAGTCTTCAGATTTTAAAGTACAAAAGAAGCTATTTAGATATTTGGCATTTAGTTGTGTTAAGTTACGTTCTTCTATAGTCCAATATGTAAAAGGTGTTTCTACCCTAACTCCATCAACTAATCTAGTTGGTTTTGTATAACCTTCCTGGACTAGGATCCACATACGATAATCAAGTGACTGTAAGAAAGTAGACATGCGTGTTTTCCAGAAATCAAAAGGAATATTGTCAAACAGTGGAGGTCTAGTAATAGAGTAACCCACAGGTGTGTTTCGGTTTCCGAATGTAGCCATGTACGTTAATCAAAAAGTAGTTTAAACTTATGATTTTGAAACGGAGCTCTGATACCACTTGTTGAGTCTAGTGAATAGGTTGTTAGACATAAATTAATATCCCAAGGCTACCAAGAGGGGGGGTGAATTGGTATTTTAAAAATTTATTCTCTCTTTGAAAATGTATTGAACCGAAATAAAAATTTTTATTAAGTTTTTATAGAAAATATTTTTCAACCACAGAGTTTTTAAACAAAAGAAAAATGCGAAAAATAAAAAGCAGTAAAGTAAATGACACAAGATTTATAGTGGTTCATTCTAAACCAGACCTACATCCACTCATTAGAGGCACCCTCTGAGTATTACACTAATACCAATAGTGACTCTCCTTTTGCACCCACAGCAAGGCCGAGAAGCCTTTACAAACACTCTTTTCACCACTACCCGATGCTGCAGAGAACCGTCATCCTTTTACACAATCCCCAGTGTTGGCAGAGAACCTTTCATCCTTTCACACTCTCCTAGTGTAGGCAGCAAACCCTTCCGTCCTTTCACACTCTCCTAGTGTGGGCAGAGAACCCTTCGGCTGTTCACACTCTCCAAGTGTAGGCAGCGAACCCTTCCATCCTTTCACACTCTCCTAGTGTGGGCAGAGAACCCTTCGGCTGTTCACACTCTCCATGTGTAGGCAGCGAACCCTTCGGCTGTTCACACTCTCTAAGTGTCGGCAGTAAACCGGATCTCCTTGATAGATCTTCTCACAAGAAATCTAGAAGGAAGAAAGAAAAGAGGGAAGTAATCCAAATTCACAAGTAGAGATTCTTACCTTTAAACACCAAGTGAAGTCTTCACACTCTAGTGGTAGGAATCCTTCTTTGAATGCTCTCTCACACTCTCTCCTTGACTTTTCTCTCAATAGGCACGAAGATCAAATAAAAAAAAGATTGGGTGGCGGTCTAATTTGGACTATTTATACAAAAGACAAGAAAAACTGCCCAAAAACTGTAGGTTTTCAATTCTGTACGCAGTGGATCGTCCCGTACAATCGTGGATCGTCCTGGATGATATTACTTAAAAACCTTGAAACGAACCTCTTTGTATATGTGTACGAAATGTTTTCGTACAAGCTGATCGTCCCGTACGAACCAAGTTCGTCCGGTACGAACGGTTATTACAAGGTCGGTTCCAAAAACTGCAGAAAAATCGTCCTAAGTCGATTGTGTCGTCTGGACGAAAATTGGTTCTTCCGGACGAAATTCTTATAGAGACCAGATCATCCTGGACGATATTTAATTTCGTCTAGACGAAAATCTTACACAGAGAAAATCATCATGTACGATAATTTAATTTCGTCTGGACGAAAATCTTACATAGACCAGATCGTCCTAGACGATATTTAATTTCGTCTGGAAGAAAATCTTACAGAGAGCAAATTGTCATGTACGATAATTTAATTTCGTCTAGACGAAAATCTTACAGAGAATAAATCATCCCGGACAATTTTTAATTTCATCCTGGATGAATAGGACTTAGAAAATTTTTCTGACCAGTTCCTATTCGTTCCATGTGATCTTAATAGGAGATAACTGTCTGATCGTCCCGTACGAACTTATATCGTCCCGTATGATAGTATAAATTTTATATGATCTCCTTATGTATGTGTGTATATTTTTATTCACTCAATTACAATCGCTCCCTTTCAAGTTTATTTCAAAGAAATGTACAAGCTTCAAATTCACAAAGTATTACATGCTGAATTTGATTTGAAGTCTTCGTAGTCTGGAGTTCGATTTTCCTGAAATATTAGTACACACAAGACTAAATACAAATCTTCTAAATTTGTTAGGAGATAACTACACATTTGAAGAATAATGTTTGGAATCATCAAAACTATATAAGTTGCAAAAATATAAAACATCCAAATAGCAATTATCTTAACAGACAGCTTTCCTAGCGCTGAAGCACTTGTACGTATTGAATGTTATAGCAGTTTATTTGTCAAAACACTACAATTTGAGTTCCAAATCTATTGTTGTACTTCCATGTGTCATTTTATGCCATGGAGTAAGTGTTAATTAACTTTTTTTATCCATCTACAACACCGCAACACCTCACATCGCATCATTGCAATGATCTTCAACTCTTATAAATAGGAGTTGTTAATCCATTATCAAAACTATACTTTACATATCCAATTCCTCTTTGAGTAGGGTGACTTTTAGTTCCCAAGGAACCTAAGGTTATGCTAGAAAGAAGAAGACTTCCTCCTCTTTGGACAAAAAGTGGATAATTTTAGTTGAGGTGGAGGAGTGTTATACCCAGCGCTTTTTAGTAATAAACTAATCCAAGAGAGAGGGTTTTAAAATTTGTAGGGTAATATTCTTTGTTGGGATGTGAAACTTTAAGTGAAGAACACATTATATGTATAATTAATATTATTAGAGAATTCCTTACTAATGTAGAGGATGCCCTAAATAACAATAATTTTGTGAGGGTGAAAAGGGCTCCATTTAAACTTACTTGATTTAACCAAATTAAAAAACACAAGGACATAGAATTTTATGAGATTTTATCTTTGTTCGTACTCTGATTGACCCCCAAGAATTACATAGAGTTTTGACTTGACCCCATAGTGGAGTAGTGTAGAAGGAAAGAGTGGGAAAAATAATTTATTTTCTTGTATCCTATTTATGTAAAGTTTATAAAGCTTAACATTTTTTTTATTTTTGCTATTTTTTTGCCATGTTAGAACATTAATAAAGTTACCCGAGAGTAAGCAGTTTTAAACTATGCACTCTAAGTAGGTCACTCTATTGATGTTGGGAAGTTAATTATTCTTCCTTGATGTATATTATTAGGGTCTCCAACTTGATTGGTTTAGGTCATTCCTCCTTAGTTTACTCCCTTGATGTTATTGTTGATGTTTTAGGTGACACTATGATGGGGGTTTGACTAACGCTAGTTATTTGTGTTAGTTTATGCTTAAGTGTATTCAAATATAAATCCCAACTTTAAATGGAAGTGCATGTGTTGACAAAATAGTAAATGTATTTATAAGAGAGTGTTAATCCTATGAGGAAGTGTTTTACTTCACACAACATTTATTGTAATGTCAACTACAAATTATAAAAATTATTACATGTAACATAATCAAGGTTGCTTGCTTTCTAGAATGATAATTATAGAAGAAAAATGAAGATACCAATAAATAAAGTGTTTTATACTAATGACAGTTAAATCACCTATGCTTTCCTATATAGACTCATCTAAAATTCTGGGGAATCAAAACATATGTATCCTTATATAATTATCGAGCTTATAATGATGTAAAGAAAGGTTATGGACTTCCTACAATTATTTTATCTCCTACACCATAAAACACTAAATATCCATACTTTTTTCTTTTAGTTCATTAAGGAGCAATGGAGAAAGATGAGTTATATATTGGAAGGTTGGGCTCAAATAAGAATTTAACCAGTAAATTGATGTAAGTAAGAGGGATCTCCTAAATACTCATTTTACCAAGGAAGAAATGTGGGAAGCTATTAGGCAATTGGGAAATAACATGTCTCTTATAGTGGATGATCTTTAAAAAAAAAAAAATTAATTAATAAATAAATTGATGTTCAGAATGCGATTAATTTTTTTTTTTAGATGGGGAAGATGGATGCTAATTATATAGATACTATTTTTAATCTTATTTTGAAATTCATAAATGCTAAAATTTGTCTAAGTTTAGACAAATAAATCAAAGTTAAATAGTTTACAAGGTTGTGGAAAGAATGCTTCTCAACAAATTACAATTTTTTCTTCAAGGTAGCTTTTGTGCAATGAAGATCTATAGCAGATAGCAAACATTTGGTACAAGAGATCTTAAACAAATTTAGATATATGAACTCAAACAAGGGTTGATGGTTATGAAGAGGAATATATAACAAGCTTATAATAGTATGAGCTAACTGACTCTATCATAAATGCTATGCAGGATGGGATTTCCTTTCAGATTTGATGAAAGGATCAAGGAATGTGTAAGAAATCTCATATTTTTAATTTTAATTAATTTTAGTAGAACTTAATGGATAGATGATAAAAGTGGATTTAGGTATTGAATGATATTACGTATAGAGAAGGGGAATTGAAGAGTTTTGTAGCAACTAAAGCCAAAAATGTTACTCAACTTCTTTATGTGGAGGATGTACTTATATTCACTTAAGAATCTAACAAAGTTGTGGGGTTAATTAATATGATTATTACAAACTATTTTGGTTAAATGCTGTGTGGGAAATTTATTACGGAAAGGCATAAAAAAAAGCTTGTGAAGAAGTTAGGTTATAGAGTGCTTAGGGAACTAATGTATCTTGGACTTAAGATTGTTATGAGAAGGTTAGTTACTTCTAATTTTTAAAGCTTAATGGTTCATGTTGAATAAAGATCATGGAAGAAAAGAATTTCATTATGTCCCCTTGGGGGAATCTTTTCTTACATGTGGAGAAAGGAGCAAGGAGCTCTCGGTCTCCATTCAGCTACAACAAAGTAGGGCGCATTGAGGGTAAGGCTAGCAATGTATTTTATAGTAAATACAACATCAGTATTGAATAGAAATTTAATTTCCAAATATTGAATGGATATTTTAAATGGGGAGTTAAAGAGAGAATAATCAGAATCCTTATTAATTATTATGGAAGGAGCCATATTTCTTCAATGTTTGATAGGGTTTAAATTTTATAAGGGGGAGAAAGACATTCTTGAAACTAGTTCACTAAGAATTAGGTTGTTAAACCTAAGCTTATGTCCCACGGCTAACTAAGAGGGTGGGTGAATTGGTAATTAAAAAAAAAATTTACCCTCCTAAAATTTGGAAATAAAAACTAACTTTAGTGAGTTTTATAGAAATTGATTTTTCAACCACAAGTTGTAAACGTTAAAATAAAAACAGCGAAAAAATAAAGAACACTAAATTTATAGTGGTTCGGTCAGAACCAGACCTACATCCACTCCCCGGAGGAACCCTCCGAGTATTTCACTAAAACCAATAGTAACTCTACTTTTGCACCCACAGCAAGGCGGAGAAGACGTTACAAACACTCTTTCCACCACTACCCAGTGCGGCAGAGAACCGTCATCCTTTTACACTATCTCCAGTGTTTACAGAGAACCTTCATCCTTTTACACTATCCGCAGTGTTGGCAGAGAATTATCCTTTCTTTCACACTCTCCAAGTGTGGGCAGAAAACCCTTCGGCTGTTCACACTCTTCTAGTGTGGGTAGAGAACCCTTCGGCTGTTCACACTCTCCTAGTGTGGGCAAAGAACCCTTTGGCTGTTCACACTCTCCAAGTGTCGGCAGAGAATTGAATCTCCTTGACAGATCGTCTCATAAGAAATCTAGAAGGAAGAAAGAAAAGAGTGATGTAATTCCAAATCAAAAGAATAGACTCCTACCTTTAATCACGAAGTGAAGCCTTCTCGCTCCATTAGTAAGAATCTTCTTTCGAATGCTCTCTCACACTCTCTCCTTGACTCTTCTTTCAGTAGGCACGAAGATTAATGGGCAAAAAGATTATGTGATAGTTTAGTTTGGACTATTTATAGGAAACACACAAAAAACCGTCCAAAAACTGCAAATTTTCAAGTCAATACGTATTGGATCGTCCCGTACGCTTCTGGATCATCGTGGACGATTTTACTTAAGTGCGTTGGAAACGAACCTAATGTATATGGGTACGAAATGATTTCGTACACACACATCGTCCCGTACGAACTAGGTTCGTCTGGTACGAACAGTTATTCCATAGGTCGGTTCCCAAAAACTGCAGAATGACACTTAATTTTCAGAGTCGGTTCACTTCGTCCTGGTACGAAGTTAAGGTTCATCCGGACAAAAGTTTTATAGAGAGCAAATCATCCCGAGACGAATACACTTAATCCTGGATAATAGCAATCCAGATAACAACTCGTCCTGGAATGAATACACTTTATTTTTAAATGAATATTTTTCAGAGAACATTTCGTCCTGGGACGAATACACTTCGTCCTGGACGATCAGAAATTAGAAAAATTTCCTTCGACTCCTGCTCATTCCATTGCTCTTATGAGAAGATAACTAACTTGATCGTCCCGTACGAACTATGTTCCTCTCGTATGATCAGTACAAATTTCTCAAGATCTCCTTAAGTTTGTGTGTGTATTCACTCAATTACAATCACTCCCTTTCAAAACTTAATTGAACAAAAAAAATACAAGTTTTAAATCCACAAAGTGTCTCATGCTGAATTTGATTTGAAGTCTTTGTAGTCTGGAGTTTGATTTTTCTGAAATGTTAGTACACACAAGATCAAAAATAACATTTCCAAAAAGTGTTAGGAGATAACTATATATAAAATAATAATATTTGAAATCATCAAACTAGAAAAGTAGCAAGAATGCAAAACATACAAATAACAACTCTCTTAATATTCTCCCCCATTTTTATGATGGCAAAACAATTATTGTTTGTATAATTTTCAAATTTATATAATATCCTAAACTCCCCCTGAATTCATGAACATGTGTAAATAAGGAGGCATTTTTAGAAATATGTAACAAACAAAAATAAAACAAAAATACAACATACACAAAACCCTAAAAAAATCAAAAAAAGACACACACATATACAATATGAATAAACAAAAGAAAAAACCACGATACAAATAATTTTTCCCTCTTTTTGACAACATCAAAGAGTAAAGAAGAAAAAAACTTGTAATATAAACAGACATATGAAAATTATTTGATAATTCAATCTTGAAACTGATGAAAATATGTTATGCAAATAAAATTAAAACATTAGATAAATCATATTAATTCAAAGAAATTAAGAAGAGATATAACATTGATAATAGAAAGAATATATCAAAAGCATGAGTCAATTTAGACACTAATATAAAGAAAATCATTGCAAAAAAGATGAATAGAAAATTTGTATATTTCAAATTTCAATACAGAATATAAATGTACAGTAGATCAATTTGAATTAAGAGATTAAATGATAATGGAAAGAAATAATTACCACATGTGACGCATTGCGCATCTTTTTTGCAAATTATTAGCACATTTTTGTGCATCTTTTTATTTTTGTGCTTATTTTGTGCCTCTTTTTCTACTTGCGAACCAATGCGCATTTCTTTTGATTTTTTTACATTTGTACATTTCTTTTTTTGTTCAAGAGAAATTTTGATCATTCCAAAATCAATAATAAAAAATTTCAAATTTTTCTAAGTGCATAAATATTTATTTATAAGTGAAATATAAAATAAGAAAACATCATAGTTTCAATAATAATATTAGAATTAATGTAGTCTAAATAAGAGACCTGAAATTGACAATTCTAATTATATCAAGTTATAAGTAGAACTTAAATTAAAAAAAAAATACATTTTCTAATGAATTTAATTTAGACTTGCACTTCAAAGTATAGCACTATTAAGATAAAAAATCTAATGATTGTCATAAAGTCTAACACACATTTTAATACAATTAAATCCAAAAACACGTGAACATATATTGATATCACAAAAAAAAATACAACAAACTTACTTAAAACATATCTTAAACACAAATTACAGAAAAAACATAAAACTAAGTGCAACAAGTATTAGAAATGTGGAGGTTAGTTATCTCCTTCGTGCTAGTGACTACAAGTTTATCTATCTTCATTTATTCTAAGATTTGAAAAAATAATTAAAGAGTAATTTAAAGTGGCAGGTGGATATTTGAGATATACGGAATTAAAAGGTTATACATACAAGGAGATCATAGATTTTGTACAAAAAAACTCTTGGAGGACCACCATGGAGCTGGTGATAGATACTTGCTTATATTTTCTATAGGTTTCTTCATCCAATTCAATTCTGAGCTTATTAATTATTTTCCATCTAAAAGGTCTTCCCATTGCACGAGAACTTTTTGATGCCATGGACGTGATGGGTATTTTGAATTCTGCACATAAGATGGACTAAGATTGAAGAATGGAGTGTGAGAAAAATAGTGAGTACCAATCCCATTTATATAATTTGAGCTTTAATAAGTCCTATAGTATGAATCGTATTTTGCTAGATCATCATAACAAATCTCAAAAATTTATTTTGACTACATTTAATATATATTATGACAAGAATCATGCAATATATTCTTCAACTTTTTTTGTCATGCTAATTAATATTCAAAATGAATAGCTAACCTAGTCAACTCATACAGTATGAAGTTTTCTATTGTTCAATCTAATTGTTTTTTTTTTTATTCACTAAAATATCATATAATTCCACATGTATTGTACAATACAATTTTGACCACTTAGAGAAAAAAGGTCTATATCTAATTTAAATTCTTTTTTTTCTCATCTTCAAAAACCTCCTAACACATGCAATCATATCACAATATAAAAACAAACACAAAAAGGCATAACTGTTAGACATCAATGCGTCACATACTTATGAATAAATTAAGCACCTTTGTTTGAACACCAAGATTTGTCATTGCAAACCTAATTTTTAGTGCACAAATCCTCTCAAAAATGTCTTTATAAAACTATCAGAAAAATAGTTTTCTTGATCCATAAATAGAATATCAACATTGCAATAAGATACATAATATCTAATGAAATGTTGTCTAACATCAATAAGATTTGGGTGGGAAGATTAAATTAGAATTATAGTAGTATAAATATAATTAGTATTATCCCAAATAATTTAAATGGTGTCCACACATAAGCCAAAATAAAAAAAAGTTGTTACTTTAGCCATTTAACTTAGGTAACATAATTTCCTTTGATAATATATTCTATTTTCATAATGGATAGAATTATAAAATTTATTTTCTTCATGACTTATAATTAAGTCAGTGTCAAATAAACTTAGATGTTCTTGATGTGCCCTTTCTATGAACCATATATTCGATATAGTTAGAGTCTTGATATCCTTCCAACTCAAATGACCTACTCACTTTTGCCTAAGTAAGGCGTCTATATGAGATATCAAAAAATGTTTTTCCTAATGTAAAGTGTGATTCTTGAGGATCATCTAAAAATTGTGCAAACAAAGACATGATAAACATAAAATAAGATATACTCATAGTCAAATATAATAATTATCCTATCATGCTTCTATACCTCTTTAGATTTAATAGTTTAGTACTACGTCCTTATCTGATTTTATTGTGGGTAGATAGGCTTATTCAAACTTTCACATCCTTTCATATTAAAGTTGTTGAATAGCTTCTTTTTATTTATTTTTTTGCTTTAAATTGTATCATCTTTTCTTTATTTATATTAAACCTTAAGAAATAACTTAGCTCGTCATCATACTTATAGTAAATGAGAACTCTATATATAATATCTCATTTTTTGCATCTAAAAAATATCTTATTTATTGATATATATTCTAATAAAATTTTAGTCTCTATACTTTTGAGTGATAAATAATGTGGTATATATTATATCACATAAGCCTTTTATAGTTCATCCATAAGGCCTAGGTAACATAACTTCCTATGATAATATATTCTACTTTCATAATAGATAGAACTATGTAATATTATTTTATGCTTGACCTATAATTAAGTGAGTGTCAATTAAATTTAGATGTTCATGGCGTACTTTTCTATGAACCATAATTTTGATATAATCAGAGTATTTACATCCAATTTGAATGTTCATGGAGGTTTTAAGACCTCGTTGAACTTTCCCTATGAGCACTAAAAGGGAGTGAATTGTTGATTTAAAAAATACTAAAACAAAACCTCTTTCTTGTTTAAACCAATATCATAGTTTATGAAAATATTTAAGTTAAGTAATTAACACAAGTAGAAGCAATTTAAAAACATAATTTTCTTGTTCAAAAATTTTTAACACAAATAAATCAAGAGGACTTTGGATTTTCAATTTTTTTTCTCCCAGTTTTTCTTCCTATTTTTCAGTAGTTGGTGAGGAAGATGACAGCTGAGGGCCACCGACCATCTTTGGCTTCGACGACAAAGACGTCTTTCTTCAGAGGTAATACAAATCAAGTTTTGGGTGAAATACTTGACTGATTGCTGGTTTAAAAAAGTAAAATTTGGACCTAGTTAATAGAAGCTCAAGAGGTGCTTTGGTAATTAAGGAGAACTCTGGAGATGTTCCTGAGAAGATTTTTCAAGTGGAGGGTAAAGGTGTCTATTTTTGAATATTTTGAAATTGCTACTCCTCAGCTTTATAAGGGGTTATTGGCTTTGAACTCGATCGATCCTTCTGCTTCGTCGTTAGGGATGAAATTTTTTGCTAATAGATTTGGGAATTCAAATGCAATCCCTGGACATAGTGTGATACATGTGAATACTTCGGTTAACAAAAATTATCAAGTCAATGATAGTATTCTTAAAGTGGGAGAGAAGAAGGATGTTACTGTGAGTAAGATTAATGATGAAATGCCCACTAGAGCTGATAAAGAGGCTAATGTTAATCCTTGGAATAAAAAGCCATACATTAAATTGAATTTTAAGGATGAAGATATGGTTATGTCGGAGAATGGAAAAGCAGTGAAAATGAAGGAAGACAATGAGATTTTGAATTCAAATAAGTTGATGAATTCATTGGTATACAAGGTGTCTATAAAAGAAATCCCATCTCATATTGTGGCTTGGGAAGTGAGGCGTCAATCGAATCAATTTGGACAATTCCATTTTACAACTCTTGGAAGGGTTCAGTTTTTTTGTTCTTTCAATTCAACTGAGATGTTAGACGTTGTTCATTCAGATGGACCATGGTTTGTGAATGGGCATATTGTCGATATAGATAAATGGAAGTCTGAGTTCTCTCCATTATCCCTTAAGGGGCTGACTTCTCTTATATGGATCAGAATGCCTCATTTACCTTTACAATGTTGGGATGAGGTAAATGTGGCAAGAATTGCTTCTATGGTTGGTAAACCATTAATGTTGGATGGTAACATGTTCCAATGGGGGAGAAGGGAGTTTTCAAGGGTTTGTGTGTGGGTAAAGCTTGATCAATGCCTTACTTTAGGTGTGTGGGTGGAGAGTATTTCTAGAATATTTTTCCAAAAGGTAGAATATGAAAAAATCTCCACATTTTGTACTGAATTTGGAATGATTGGGCATGTGAAGAGTGAATGTAAACAGGGAATTTCTGCTACCAAGTAGCCAGGTGATGTTGATAGCAAAAGTGGAAAGGATATTGAAGGTGGGATGAGATAAGAGGTTGTTAATAATTCTACTTATGGTCCATGGGTCCTTGTCAATCGTAAGAAAAATAGAAGGACTATTCTTCTTTTTTTTTTTTTTTTGAGAAGTTGCAAATTGCATTCAAGAAAGAAGTAATTACATGGAAATAAAAGCCTCACATTCCTTCTTTAACAAACTAGACAAATTAGAAGGAATGTTGGCAAAAGAGAAACTATCAAAATGAAAACTATCTTGTAAAGCCAAAGTAGCGCAAACATCAGCTACTTTATTACATTCTTTATGAACATGATTAAAAAAGTCTTTACTGGAATCATTTAGGAAAAAAAAATCCTTAGATTTCCTGTTGTTGAAATGCCACTTCAACTTCTTCAAAGAATCTTGAACAAAATAGATAATATTTATGTTGTCTCCTTCAATGATAACTCCTTTACTATCAATCATCCAAGGTTGTTTGAAATCCTTTAAAGTAAAAATAGCCGCCAGCTCAAGTTGTGACATGTCCCAATGAAGTTTCTTCTTCCCAAATGCTAGCAACAACCTTCCTTTATGGTCGCTAAACACACCTCCAATTCCAGCTTGATTAGATTCCAATAATGAAGCATCCACATTGATTTTGATCCAACCTAGCGGTGAAGGGTGCCAAACTTTAGTAAACTCCCTTAGGAGATTAACACCGCAGCTATCTACATTTGGATACAAATTCTGTTTAGCCAAAAATAGAACATTTGCTGCAACCATTACACTAGAGGTAGCTGTATTCCAATGTACTAGATCAATTCTATTTTTCCAAGAAAGAAAAATAGTTGTGAAGTAAATCTTCACCATGTTTAGGGAAACGAAATGAATGTCCTCTAAGCTCTTTCAAACAATTTTCCAATGAATGAAAAATGGGAATATAGAAACCCCATTCTCTTAATTTGAGAATGATCTCCTTAATCAATTTGCAATGCACCATAATATGAGCATAGCTTTCTACTTCTTGACAACCTCTTGGACATAAGTCATTATGGCTTAGCTTTCTATACATAAGAAACTCATATGTAGGAATAACAAACTTACTCATCCTCCAATAAAAATGCTCCACTCTCGGGTTAAGCTTTAGACTTCTTAGCCATCTTACAAACTCATAGTCTTTCTCCTTAGACCACCCCTCCGTCGATTCTTCATAAGCCAATGCAATGATATATTTCCCATTATGACGATACATAGTTTCCAAATAATCCATATCAGACTCATGATCAAGAGGAACCTGCAAAATCAACAAAATAAGCTCATCATTAAAAAATTGTTGTAGCAACTCCACATTCCAGCTGCAGTTTGGCGTAATAAAATGATTTAGATTTATGTTCTCCAGCCCCACACAATCAGCTAGAGTGGGCCAAGTGTTGAAGCACCTATAAAGGAGCCAAATATCCTTCATAACATTGATTTTGATAGAAGGACTATTAAAAAAACCACTAATTTAAAGCCCACGACTTTGAAATTTGTAAAGAAGCAAATGATGCTGGTATTGGAGGTTCCTGATGATAGGCTCAAAGTGGGAACTGTAAACTTGAATGGAACAAATGAATTGGAGCTGATGAATTCAAATGCTAAAATAGATCAAATTGAAGAAAATGAAATAATCTTGGAACATGATCTCTGTATTGAAGTAATGCAAGCTGTTGGAGCTGAGGAGCTTGATGTTCAGACCAACAAAGATATTGAGAAATTTGATGGTGATATGTATATGGACTTCACTCTTGTTATTTCCTTTTTACCTGTGGTTATAAACAAATTTGATGTTTTGGATGTGGAGGATGAGGACAATGTGAAGGATGGTGTCAACGATAAAATTTCAAGTGGTAGTGGTGATAAAGGCACTAGTTCTGTGGTTAATGATGTTGTGTTGGGAAAATCTGATGGCTATAGAAGAAAGATATAGAATGACTTGTTCGATTGTGCTGTGGCTAAGGAGATTGATTGCATTGGGGAAATATCCAAATTTAATACTAAAGAACTCAAATCTTTTGGGCCAATCAAAACTCTTCCTCGTGGTAGAAATATTGAAGTTGGTAGTAAGAGAAGGGATGGGGGCTCATCCCCCAGGCTTGTTTAATGAACTATATTGCCTTTTCGAATTGTAGAGGGGATAAGAAAAAAGAAGTCTCTCTCTATCTTAAGTATTTTATTAAAGATTTTAGTGTTTTGTTTGTGGGGTTGGTGGAGACCAAAATTAATTCTTTTGAAAAAGTAACTTTTGAGAAGGTGATGCCCTGATTGAGATTTCTTTCTTCTTCCATCAGATGGTTTATCTAGTGGAATTATGGTCTTATGGAGATCTGAATTGGCTTCATTTTCTGTGATAAAGACTTCAGATCAATGTGTTATAGGGGATCTTAATGTCTTTAATTAGGGTGTGTGGATGATTTTAACAGTTTATGGGAGTAAGGAGGTTCATAATAGGAGGATTTTATGGGATTTTTTACAAGGGCTGTCCCAAATGAAAGTTCCTTCAGTTATAGGTTGGGTTTTCAATTGCATTTTATCCCAAGAAGATAAGAAGGTTGGAATGAAGTTTGTGATTTTACAAGGTCCAATGGAAATGGTTAATTTTATGAATGAAAATGATTTTCATGAAGTAGGGTTAGTTGGAATATGGTTCACTTGGTGTAATAATAAAATTGGCAAGGGATAGATTCTTGAAAGGTTGGATAGGTGATAGTTTAATTCTTTTGCTTTTAATTATGCCCAAGTTATAGTGGTTAGGTACATTGCCAGAGTTGCTTCGGATCACTGTCCTATTGTGCTGAAATTTTTTTATTCTGCTATTAAAAACAAAGGGGTTCTAAAATTTTAAGATGTATGAATATCTTTCAAAGCTTCAGCTCATATAATCTCTAAAGAGATGAAGAAGGCTTATAATGGGGATGATATGAAAATCCTTAATAAGAAATGTGAAAGAGCTTTGAAAGATTTGTTCTATTGGAGCAAGTCCAAATTAAAGGAATTCTCTAAAGAAAAAGATAGGTTGAAAGTGGAAATTTTTCAGCTTCAAGAAGTGGAAGGTAGAGATGGTTGGTGGAATGAAGAGAAGTTATTGATCCTTAGATCAAAAGTTAAAGATCTGAATATTAACCTTTGCCATTTGAATACTTGGTGGAAGCAAAGAGCCAAAGTGTAGTGGATTGAAGAAGGGGACTCTAATACTAAATTTTTCCATGCATTTGCAAATTCTAAGAGAAATGGTAATTGTTTTTCTCAATTTAGTAATTATGATGGTGTTCTTATCGAGGATCTAATGTAGGTGGAGGAGGTTTTTTTTTAGACTTTTTCAGAATAAATGGAAGGATAGGGTTTGTTGTTTGGATAATTGGCCTATTCCATGGAAGGTTTTAGGAGTTGAGGATATAAGAGGTTTGGAGTTGGACTTTTCGAATTCAAAAATAATGGAGGTTGTTAGAAGGTTGGGTAATAATAAGCCTCTTGGATGTGATGGAATGACTTATTCTTTTTTAAGGCTTATTGGAATATTATTGGGGATGATGTTTGTAGAGTTGTGAAGAGCTATTTCATTCAGGTAAAATGTGTAAGGATTGGAAGGAAACTTTAGTTGTGTTGATTCCCAAAGTCAATAATCCGGTAATTCCGTCCAGTTTTTGTCTAATCAGCCATTGTAATTCTATATACAAAATTGTGGCTAAAGTTTTACTGAATAGATTGCTTTTGGTCATCCCTAAGATTATCTCAAAAGAATAGGTGGCTTTTGTAAGAGGTAGATCTATGTCGGATCATTTGTTATTAGCTCAAGAGGTGTTCAACAAAATAAGGTTTTGCAAAGCAAGCAATGGATTCTTAGCTATCAAGTTAGATATGGAGCAAGCATATGACAATAGGTGTTGGACAACTCTTAATTAGATGATGGATATCTTGGGCTTTCCTACCAAATATGTGAGCTTGATGATGGATTGTGTTATGGAACCAAGGTTTTACATTTTGATCAGTGGTTGTATTTCTAATTGGATTATGGGGAAGAGTGGTTTTCGTCAATATTTCCCACTCTCTCTTTTTTTATTTATTTTATGCTAGCAACTACTTTATAATGCTTTTTCAATAAAGGCACAGATATGGGTATCAAAATCTCTCCAAAGGCACAAAGAATTTCTCATTTACTTTATGAAGATGATATTTTGTTATTTTTTGATGCTAAAGTGAGGAGTATTAAGAAGATGAAAAGCATAATTAAGGATTATTATAATTAGGCTGGGCAAGCAATCAATCTTCTAAAATCTTTTATGATATGTGGTAAATCTGTTGT
Organism: Dendrobium nobile; assembly: GCA_022539455.1. NCBI lineage: Eukaryota > Viridiplantae > Streptophyta > Magnoliopsida > Asparagales > Orchidaceae > Dendrobium > Dendrobium nobile. The sequence goes on along the minus strand of CM039735.1, from coordinate 48,514,440 downwards.
GAGAAGGAGGACGAAACAAATTACAAGGTTATTGGGGTTTAAGCTTGTTGAAGAGATGGAGTACTTGGGGATTAAGATTGCTCTAAGCAGATTGAGGAAATTTGATTTCCAAGTTCTATTGGATAGATCGTTAAATAAGTTAAATGCTTGGGGCAATAAGTACATTTCTCTTGCTGGAAGATTGGTTTTGGTGAAGACAGTGTTTCTTACCCTTCCATTATTCCTTATTTCTCATTCTCTTGTTCCATTGAGTATATTTAAGGAGTTTGAGAGCTTATGCAGGAATTTTATTTGGAATAAATATAATGGAAGTCATGGGCTGCATTATGTGGCTTGGGATGTGCTGTGTAAATTGAAATCATTTGGATGTTGGGGTATCCAGTCTGCAATGTCTAGGTTGGGGCCGTTGAACGCGAGGTTTGCATGGAATTTACTGGATAATCCGTCTACAATGTTGAATAGGAATCTATTGGCTAAATATGGTGAAAGTTGGTGGAGTAAAGATGAAAAAAGAGGTGGTTCGTCTTCATGGAAGATCATTTCTTGTGGATGGAAGGCTCTTAAAAGTTTTGTAAGATGGAAAGTTGTTGCTGGTTTGAATATTAACATCATTAAAGATGTATGGATTATGGACAAGAGTTTACTTAAATCACTACAAAAAAAATCAACTTTTAATGACATATATATTAAGACATTTTTATGTAAGTGCCTTAAAAAAGATTTATTAAGACATATTCTAATTTGGCGCTAACATAGCGATTTGGCACTAAGAGAGAAATTTGTGCGATAAGTTTTCACGCCCTCTTCTCTTATTCAAATCTATTCGCCTCATCCAACATTTATGCCCGGCGTGCGTTCTCTTTGTCTAGCGTTCCTAGTTCTCGCTAATCGCTCCCGCTACATCGGCAATGGCAACCACATCAGGTAATTCTTCTCATGTCTATCAATCGGTTTGCTCACAATTTTTTATTTCTCTGTGAGTAAATCACCCGCGACTCCACTTCACAACTACGACAACTACGTATTTTAGAATCTAAAACTCAATTTTGCCATTTTGTTTCCTATGAACACTTCATCGATTCTCTTGGACTACTCAATTATTCTTCTCTACGGGTGATTGCAAAGGTATTTCATATTTTTAGGTGTGACTTTGCCTACGGTTTCTTTCAATCCTAATGCCAATTACATTGGAAAACACAAACTACCGCTATAACGCAAAAGGTAAATAATATGCTCTTTTCATCTTCTCCATTACTGATTGCAAAGGTGATCAGGCCATTATTGCAAAGTCCATCTCGGATCTTAATTCTTTTGAGTTTCTTGTGCCATTCCCTGCTACCGAATTCCTCAACTTTATTTTCTTTAGATTCCTCAGATTGCCCTTCTTTTCAATATAAATTTATGCAATTTCTTGAACCAAGGTTTCTAAACATCTTGACAGGGGTGGAACACACAATGGATTGAGGTAGTTGTAGTATTTTTTAGCCTTAAACAATAGCTATTATGAATGGTAGTTTATTTTATCCTAATTATTCAAATTTTGATTTGATAATTAAACTAGATTATTATATATTACTCGGTAATTTTGCTTCACTAGTACAAAAACATTAAATTGTTGTGATTACAATCCTTGTAATGGATCTCTTCAAAGTGCACAATGTGACAGTAATAACGCCTCAAAGAACCCACTCACATTTTTAGTTGAAGTTAATTAAAGAATATCATCTTTTCCATATCACTAGGCATATAATAATTATTCATGATCTTGTTTATTCTTCTTGGGGTGACTAACACCACTTTTAGCTTGGATTGGTGTTCAGTGGTGTGGGTAAAGAATCACATTAAATGAAATGTATTTTGTAGAGAAAATATACATTTCATTATTCTTATTTGTAAGTATTCATAGCAGAGGATGATGATATTTAACTTTCTTTTTTTTAGCTAAATACACTTCTAGAAATGGTTGTACTTAATATTCCTTAGCATTCTATTCTTCCACTATATTTCTTTGGTTCCTTTCAACATGAAAGTTATCAAAATTATGTAGTTTTTTTTTTTTGTCTATTGGATTATGCATTGGCTAATATTGAACATTGCTTTTCCATATTAACATGGATGACGTAAATAATAAAACTAATATTTTTTTATGTGCAATGCAGTTATGATCTTGGAATGAGTTCAAGTAAGAAATAATAAATAAGTGGGAAACACAGAGCTTAACTGTGATATGATCTTTAATTCATAACTGCTTATTGAAATATTGAAGAACCTTCTCTATTCTAGAATTATTTTGGATTATTAAATGTGCCTATCATAGCTTATATATACATCCAACATGAATATATATCTTTCTTTAGTCCATTTCTTTTAATGCGAGGATATGGCACATTCTTTGCTTCTTACTTTACCAAACAATTCTTTTAATTTCATATGGCATTGGAAAATTGTTTTTGAAATTCATCTATCTTCTTAGGTTCCCTCTTTTCTATATGTATTTCAATATATATACCAATGTTGATAAACTTATTTTACTTGTTTTTTTTTTAATTTAGTGGTAAACTCTATTTCCATCTCTAAAGTCAGGGATGATATATCCTCTGCATACAAGAAGGAAATAGAGTGTTAAGCAATTTCCATGCTTCTCATTTACAAGCATATTTTTTTTTGGTAGAAAGGTTAGAAGTTTTCTTACTTTTGTCTTTCACATTGGAAAAAACTCTTGGCAATCAATTGTATTCTTATGCAGGTTGAAGTGAACAGTGTTGTTATTGAAGCAGAAGATGTTGTTGATACTTTATCTATGGAGATTATAAAATTAAAAATCAACAAACTTGTTGTAGGGGCTTCTTCTCAAAATATCTTTAGCAGGTAAGGATTATTCAGAGGATTCCTACTCATCTATCATTAGTTGGTAGAGTTGTTTCTCTTTGATGTTTATAACTAGTAACTTAACATGGCCGCTTCTAGTTGTAGGTACAGGCTATTCTTCTTTCATATTTTATCAGTAGTATCCATTTAGCAATCATAAATTCAGTGAGAATGGTGAAATGTTGTCTTACTACCGAAATAGTTTTCTTAGAAGAAGTAAACAAACATTTTTAAAGATTCTGTTCGAATGAAAATATACATATAAATTACAAATTGTATTTTCTGATTTCAGATCTCATATTCCAATTAATCTTTTTGATTACAAGCCGAAGTGGATAACAATGAAGTTTGTAAATATAGATTCCAAGACTTAGGTTACTATTGTGTAAGGAAGTCACCCTCATGGTATGGGCTATTTATTTGTATTTTCATGTAATGTTTTGTGATGATATTTATTGTAATAGATTGATTATGTACATATATAAAGCTTGAAGTAGCCTTTTTAAAGGTGAAATATTTATGTAATTTTAGATTTATGAAATAAATTTTTTATTTAGAAAAAATATTTTATGTAAGCTCTCAAATGTGGGATTTTTAGAAATTGGATTGGAGATCAATTATTTGTAATTGAAATATTATGAGTCAGCATAATTATTTGATAATTGAATGTAATTTATATTGGATAAAGAATATAAAAAGGCTCATAATAGTGTCATTTTATTAAAATTATTTCAATAAATTGAAGTCTTGGGAAATCATATATCTTAAGGCAATTTAAATATGCATTATTATTAAACACGTTTCATCAAATAAATGCATAAGTTAACCCATAATGACACCTAATATTTGTTATATTTATTCACAATTTCCATCGTATCAAGGTGTTATAAAAGCTTGTCTATTAGGGCACCTTATGGTTGTCATTAAAGAGATTATTACATCAATATTATATGTCATGAATGTTTAGCTTTTAGGGCACATAAAGATGCCCTTAACCCTATGCCAACGGCCACCTATGTAACACCATTGTTTGATGCCCCAATACATCATGTGCCTTAATAGATACATATTAGGGCACTTTAAGGTGCCCTAATATCAATTTTTTTTTGTAGTGAATGGCTAACTTTTGTTGCAATTTTCAAAGACGAAGGAACAACTCTTGACTTTTTCATTCAAGATGGAGGGTGGAATTATGACAAATTGTATTTGTACTTTGGGGAAGACCTTGTAGACGTGATAAGTGGAGTTCAAATTTATCACAATTTTAATGAAGATTTTATGGAATTAAAGTTGAAAATGAGTGGTAGGTCTATTTCAGCAATGTTACTTGAAGACAGCTTGAAGGAAGAGAGGAACGTTGATCCTGTTTCATGGTTTCACAAATTAAATTTGAATGCTAGGGTGGAAGTTTTTCTGTGGTGAGCTTTTTTTTTTTTGTTGAAAGAAATGTAAAATGCATTAAAACTCAAAAACAGAAACAAAAACTACAAATCAAGTCCTCCCTAAAGCATCACATTCCTCCTTCAAGCAATACAATAAAGAAGGAGGAATAAAAACATCATGTAGATCTTCCCACAAAAAATATCTAACTAAAGCCAAATTAGCAGAAATATCCGCAAATTTGTTACCACACCTATTCGAAAAGGAAAAAACAATTCGATTAAACTTCAACAAAAAGGCCAAATTATCATCAATCTTCCTACTAACCTTCCAGGATTTGACCGAATTTCGAAGTAGCTTTATGATGTTGAAATTATCCCCTTCGATGATAACACCTTGAGCTTCGAACATCCACTCTTTAACCACATTCTTCAGATATAAAACAGCTAATAGCTCCAATTGTGAAATGTCCCAATGCAAATAATGAGCTCCAAAAGCAACCAAGAATCTACCTTTCTCGTCTCTAGCAACCCCACCAATTATAGCCAAATTATTCCTTTTAAGAGCTGCATCCACATTTATTTTAATCCACTCGAGGGGAGGAGGATGACAAGGAGAAAACAACAATTGCTTATTAGCATCCCAGTTAACCGGTTGAATATATAGAAAATTACTTCTAACAACAAAGGAAATAGTATTAACATCAATAGTATTATCCAAATCATCCTTATCACCATGAACCACCTTGCATCTACTCTTCCATACAAGATAAACTGTTGTACAAAAAATGTTGGCAATAAGAGAACTCTTTCCCACACACCTTTGAAGACATTCCATACAATCCAGAAAGCTATCAAAAACTAGAATTATAAAACCCCAACTGTTCAATAAGGAAACTACAATCTGGATCTTGAAGCAACTTCCTACCAAATGGTTGTTATCCTCATATACTCCACAACCTCTCGGGCAGCCAGGAAAATTGCATAATCTCCTATTAACAAGGAATGTATTAGAAGGAGTGGCATTTTTTTAAAGTCTCCACCAAAAAAGTTCATCTGTGGTGAGCTTGTAAAAATGGAATTCCTACAGTAGATTTTCTAATGAATATAAGGTTAGCAGACAGTAATACGTGTCCAAGGGGATGTAGAGAGGCTGAAGACATCAATCATGTTACTTCTACTTATTTTAAGCTTTTAAAGGTAATTGATTTATTGATAAGTTGGGGGTTCATGTTACCAAAATTCAAATCATTCCAAGATTGTTTGCATGAGCTAAAGAGAAATGCTGGGACAAATTCGCTGACTGTTAAAACTAACTTGACTCTGTTATGGTGTTGATGGAGCAGCAGGAATAAGGTGAAGCACGACAAAGTGGAAGATAGTGAAGTCATGGTTGCTGCTAGAGTTTTTGATTTTGTAAGCACGGCTAATTAGAATATAATCCTCTCGGATCACTAGGATGTTACTCGGTCTATTGGACTATTTTCTAAAATTTGGCATCCTCCTCCTCCCAAGTGGTATAAATAAACACTAATGCTTCACTAAAAGGTAATAATGAGGCAGGTATTGGTGGAATTGTTCGAGATAGTTATGGAAGGTTTTTGTTAGCATTTGGTTTTTGTGATGTTCATTGGGACATCTCATAATTGGAACTATTGGCTTTTAGATCCTTGAAGGAAGTGTTACAAGGGTGGATACAAGATGCCAAAGGTATTATTATAGAGGGAGATAATAAAAATGTGATCCAATTTCTTCATAAGTTGTACAACAAACTGAAGGAATTGTTTGGGACCTTTGAAGATGAAGATCTATTATTTTTAAGTGGTTGCAATAATGTTCTATTTCATTATGTTGTCGCAAGAATAATAAGTTAGCAAATTATTGTGCTAACTTAGCTTTTTATTTTGACTTTATTTGGGATATGTTTTCTGAGAGTAAACTTCATCCTTCTTTTGTTCATTTATTGAAGGAAGAATGTGATAGGGTGGTTTACTCTCAATAGTTTGTATCTAGTTTCTTTTGTTCTTTTTTATTATTAATGCAATTTTCATTCTTAAAAAAAAATCAAGAGGAATATATATATACATATTTATTGTTAACGTAAAATAAATCTAACTGTTGTTTGTAATGAACATTAAACTCATCAAAAAAATTTAATTTGCAAAAAGAAAACTAGAATGACTTCACAAAAATTTTATTTTGGTCCGATCAACCATGTCCTACGACCAGTCCTTAATGTTATGCTATCCAGGGATTGAACTAATCATATAGTTACTCTCTTTTAACCCCTAAAATGAGATAGAGAAGCCCATACAAATCACTTCCACCAAACTTGGTATGGTAGAGAACTAAAAGCTATGTTACCATACTAGTGACAGTAAACCTTAGAAATCTTTCTCACCCGTTTGGTGATGGACAAGAACCTTCAATCCTTTCTGACCCCTCTAGTGATAGAAGAGAACATTCAATCATTTTTCACCCACCTAGTGAAGGTAGAGAACCTAGGAGCCTTGACCTTGAAGCTTCTCTTAGAAGAGAAACTCCAAGAACTCACCAAGGTTACTAGAGGAATCAATGTGCATGCTTGCTTGGAGCTAACATGTGAAAACCCCTCACACCAAACTTCACCATCTCCCACTTCAAGCTAAAGAGCTCCCTCATGAATTCTCTTTCAAAGTTACTTTAATAGCCATAAGTATTCTGAGAGACAAGTTTATGTTGCCTAAGTACAGGGCTTAAAAAAAACCATAGTTTTCATTTAAGTCATCAATGTTTGTACTTTAAAATTACATAAAAATAAGGGTTCATCCAGTATGATCGAACATTTTTTCAGATGAACAGTTTAATTTTTTCGTACATATCATCTAGTTTGATTGGATTTTTATAAGATATGATTTGCATTGTACTGTATATGACTAGCTAAAACATCATGAGTTCATCTTGTGCGATCAACTTCATTGAATAAGATTAGTCCAAATAATCAAGGTTTTCATCCAAAACAACATCCGAGACTATCGAGTTTCATCTCTGTCAATTATACAGTAAGATTTATATTGTACATTATCATTGGCCATATTTATTAAACCATAACTTGATTGACTAATTATGAGGATTAAATTAATTAAGATTTTAAACATCATATAATACGATTAAGATGGTAAAATACAATTAGTTCAAAAATTGATTTTCAAAATACATGCTCAAATCATCTGGTGGCTAGGGCTTCCTAATGAAAATGAATTATGCAATATGATTAGGATCATACAGTATGATTAGTTCATAAGCATTAATTATAAAATTAATTATTAAACTAGTTTTTCATATAACTGATCATATAGTACCATCATAATTAAAAGTTACAATTAGTTCAAATAATTTTAAGCTCACTTTTCTCACTCTATGAGTGTGAGAGTGCATGATCGCCAATTTAGTATACACCCTTATAAAATAAATAAAATTTAAAAATAGAGCCTTTTAAATAATATCCTATTCTACCCAAACATGAGCCTAGATCATTTTTTAGCAGTGTATGATGTACCTGAAACATTTCTATACATAGAAAAATAATATGAAAAAATATGCTAGGAGAGATAAAATTTAGATCAATAATGTTTTTTATCATCAAAATCATAATCTAGCAATCTTGGATTATAAAAATTTCTTCCTTTTAAATGATAACCAATATTTTTGGTTAAAAACGCCTATTAATATTTTTCTCCAAATATGCCCCTCACTAAGTTATAGATTTAAAAAATGTCGGCAATATATATATATATATATATATATATATATATAAGCTAACAACAAAAGAAAAAATGCACTAAAAATATAAGATGCACAAAAAGAACTGTATATTTAAGATGAACAAATACACAAACAACCAATCTACTACTTCCTCTTTTGCATTAAAAAAGGAGGATCACAGGTAAACATAAGAAAACTTCCATGAAAAAAAAAAGAAAAAAAAATCACAAAGCCTAAATCATAAGACCTAAAATTAGGAAGACACCTAATCATGTGGTGGTGGAAGCTTAAAATACTTATGAATGGATGAACTATATTCACTAAACCAAGTTATACTAGCCTTGCATTGTTGTCATTGCTGTTGGATATGGTTATCAAGTCGAAACTCAAAATGATCAAAAAGTTATATAAATTTCTTGTTTAGATCAGGATGGTATGCTAGTACAGGTGGTGGAACAAGTGTTGGTGTAGGTGCTGCTGCTGGTCGGGCTATCCCTTCCATATCTAAATCAGGTTCTTCTTCTTCCTCGTGCTCCCGTTGATGAAAAAAAGGAATGTGGAAGGAATTTTTGGTGTACAAAATTTTAAAATAATTCTCCATAGTAGGATAAGTTTGGTCATAATGTTTGTCAAGAATATAGGCAATGATATGACCAAGGGTAATGTTTTACTTATTCCTTGTGGTAGGAAGGTGAATAAGAGTAAGATTTTGAGTATAATCAATAAAATTTTGGGCTTCATCAAATTGGGATTCATACTTAATGAAATAGGTAACCGAGGAAAGGAGTGGGGTAATATTTATGCGGTATCTATCTTTATGAATGGTTGAGGTTCAATGGATATATTAGGTAATATGTGAATTTTTTATTTAAGGAGTGAACCATGGGTTGATGTTTTTAATAGAAAAACTTCTGATCGTAAATTGACTGTACTACATTCAAAGTCTTCCTTAAAAATCATTGATTGGGGTTGAGGTCCTTCTATTAATAAGTGAAGATATTCGCCTAAGTCTTCCATTGTTATTTATATGGGTCTCCCACAGACATTAGATCTTATGATGGAAATAGTGGCACTAACCCTTACATTTACAAAGAAATAATGTGAATGGCCTATTGTAACTTATATTTCAAGATTAACTTTTACATTATGTAAGTTTTTTATATTCCATAATAATATTATTATGATTACTAATTCTCCTAACTTACATTGGATATATTTTCTTTATGCTGTTTGTGTGTACTAATATTTCAGAGATATGATACTCAATACTATCAAAGACTTCAAGACATATATGATTAGGATTTCAAGTTATAGAGTCTATAATTTTTTTATTTTTCTTGAGTCTCAGAGAGTGTGATTGTAATTGAGTAACCATACACACACACACACACTGGAGGAGTGAGTCAAAACATTAAATTTTAAATCTAATCATATTGTATGTTTTTCAAATCATATCGAACAATTTATCATGTTAGTTCCTCCAAAATGAAGTTAATCAAATCAAGCCTGAGAACTCTTTTAACTGATTCATACAGTATGATAATATTTCATACATAAGACTTGCATAGTATGAAATGAGGACATACTTGATTGTCCCAAACGAACGCGTTAGTTTTTTGAACTTTTCATATTGTATGAAGTTGAGTTCATATAGATGACTCACAGAGTATTATATGAGTGTATACCAATTTATCCAAAGAAATATCATAATTTTTTTATCTAATCATACTATACGATGATGGGTTCATACATACAACTCAAAGAGTATAAAATGGGGTCATCCATATTCATACCAAATAAAGCAAATTTTTTTTAAATAGTTCATACTTCATGATACTTACATACAATTCACAGTGTATGAATTGGGTTTATACAGGATCATACCAGATGAATTGGTTTAATTTTGAACTATTTATGCTGTACAATGTCAGTTCATACAGATGACTGATAGAGTATGAAATCAAATTCATATTGGAACATACATGGATTTTTGAACTATTCGTACTAACAAAGTGCAATCATACTGTACGATATGAGTATGTTCAAGTAGAATTTTTCAGTTTTCTAGATGATTTTTCTTGACTTTCTTTTATAAGTGTCCTACAAACTAACTCAAAATAGATCTTGCTACGAATTTATTTCTAGAGTGGAAAAGGAGAGTGTTTGGGATAGTTTTTTAGGAGTGAATATTGAGAGATCTTTTAAGAGGAATTTATGAGGGGATTCACATGGTTGCCTAAAGGTAAGGATTTCTTATTTGTTCTTCAAGTTTCTCCCTACTTTCTTAAAGGCTTTTGAGAGATGATTTTTAAAGAATATTACGGTACTCTACTATCACTAGGAGGGTGAGGAAGGACGTTTGTACTCGGCCAACCAAAAGTGGGTGAGAAAGGGCGTTGTTACTCTACCATCACTATGAGAGTGAGAGAAGACATCAGTACTCTGCCGCATCAGGTTGGTGGAAGAGAGGTTTTGTAAGGCTTTTCCAACTTTCTATGGGAGCAAAAGGAGAGTCACTTTTTATATAGTGCAATAACTGAACAAGGAGTCTTCAGGGAGAGGATGTAGGTCTAGATAAACCAAACAACTATAAAATTTGGCGTTATTATGATCTTTTACATTTTACTACATTTTTTATTTTATGCACTTTATTTTATTGTGGTAGAAAGGTATTTTGTGAAAATCTATCATTGTGTTATATATATTAAAACAATTTTCTAAAATCCAAAGGAATTTTTTAAATTTCCAATTCACCCCACTATTGGTTAGCCTTATGACAGTCATGTTAGGCATAACAATCTACTTGAACTTTCAAGTGGTATGAGACCCTATTTCAAAAATAAAGGTTTAGACAAATCATGGCTACTTTTAGAAACTGTAACACTCTTGAAGAATATTTGATCACTAGACAGCCGTTGTTTGATAACATTCCTTTCGACTTTTGGAAACCTCGTATCTCTATTTTTCTACAATCACTTGACTATTACAAGTGGATTTTAGTATAGGAAGGTTACACTAGACCCACTTGACTTGTTGATGGCATTAGATTTGAAATACCATTTACTGATTGGACAGTAGAGGAAAAAGAATTAGCTTTTTTAAATAGAAATTGTTTAAATAGTTTTTTTAATGCCTTGAAATCTAAGGACTATATGTATGTTTTAACCTGTAAAATAGGAAAAAAATTTTGGGATAGACTTTGCATAATGTATAAAGGAGGTAATTAGGTGAAATAATCCAGAATAAACATTCTATTACACAACTATGAACTTTTTTGCATGAACCAGAATGAATCAATCACGTACATGTATACTCATTTTATACAAGTAGTTACATCATTGCATGCTTTAGGTAGGGAACTAATGAATTCCTAAAAAGTTAATAAAATTCTATGTTGTTTACCTAGCACTTATGATGTAAAGGTAACTACTATAATTGAGTCAAAAGACCTAACTGTATTATATTGACAATCTGCTTGGATTAGTAAATACTTATGAGCAAGGAGTGTCACAAAGACAGATTGATTTAGGTGACAAACATAAGGAGAAAAAAATCATGTTTAAAGTGGAAAATTCAAAAACTGATCAATTACAGCCTGAGGATGACAAAGATATTGCACTCATGATTAAGCAATTTAAAAGTTTCCTAAGAAGAAAGTAATGGAGATGTTAGTAGTGGAATAAGGGTAAGTTCCACAAGAAAGCAAAAGTTTCTAATGACATAATTTGTTATAAATGAAAGAAGCCTGGACATATTAAATTTGATTCCTTAAATCTCAAAGATAATCCTAAGAAGGAGAAAGTTGAGGAGAAAACCAGTGTTAGAAAACGCAAGAAAAGACTGTAGAGAGCTTTCTAGGTGGACTCAGCCAAATTTCTTAAAATAGAAGTAAAAGAAGAAGTCATAAACTTGTGTTTAATATATGACAAGCTTGATAAGTTGGATAAAGAGAAGGTATGTGATTTATCCTATGATGAGTTATTTGAAATTTCTGAGAAAATACATACTATATATAGGAAACTCATATAATTGCATGCTAAACTGAACATAGAATATTCAAATTTACAAAAGATCATAAAATCCTTAGGAATGATCACACATCTATCAACAGCAACCACATAGAATAATTGGATGAATTTGATAATTTAAATAAGAAGCATTATTTATTGAAAGAATCTTATACTGAACTAGAGAATGAATGTCAATTGTTTATAAATGAATCAAATCAAAGAAAACATGTGTTAAAAGTTGACAATGCCATTCTACAAAGTGCAAACTTATTTCTAAAAAAAAGTTAAAGCTTTTAAGGAAAATAGGACACCCCCTACACTTAAACATTTTTCTAATCCTGATCAGAAGCATAAAATTTCAAAACCTAGGAAAAGATAATACAACTCATATTGATTGGTAAATCCTTTTCTTAGAGTTAAATGTTTTTCATGTGTAATTATTGGTCATATCTTTCACACTTATTCAATTCATAGTAAAACTCATCTATTGTGGAGACCTAAAATGTAAAAAACATATCATATCAAACATGCATCTAGATTATCATTGCCAAGAGGTGAACATAAATTCATTTAGGTTCCCAAGTCTAACATTTTAAAATTTGGTACCTGGACAATGGATGTTCGAATCATATAAGTAATGATATTATTCAATTCATATCTCTGGAAGCTTGGAATATATGCAAAGTGACTCTAGGAGATAATACCACAAGGAAAGTGGTAGGTACAAAAATGGTTGGCAACAAGAACAATTTTTCTATTGAGAATGTATTGTTTGTTGAAGGCTTAAAACACAAGTTGTTGAGTATTAGTCATCTTTGTGATAAGGGTTATAGTGTTAATTATTTTCATACAAGCTACATTATAAGCCAAAATGGAATTTATGCATTGAATGAAAAAAGGTTAAGTAATATATACATACTTAATATAAATTTTGTTAAATCTTCGAATGGTTTTTTTCTCAAAATAATCACTGATTAATCATGGTTATGACATAGAAGTCTTTATTATGCAAGCATAAAAAATTATAAGAAGATTACAAAAAAAGAGTTGGTTAGTTTTATTTTTAAGAGTTGGTTAGATGAATACCCAAATTAAACTCACTAAAGATCGCCTGTGTGATGCATGTCAATTAGGAAAGTATGTGAAGTCCTCCTTTCATTCAATTAGAGATGTTAAAACTAGCAAAGCACTAGAAGTTATACACATAGATCTTTTTGGACCACTTAGCCTTATAAGTTTAGGAGAAAGTTTTTTGATATTTAATCATTGATGATTTTTTAAGATTCACTTGGGTCAAATTATTATCTCAAAATGGTGAATCATTCGATGACTTTAAAATTTTTTTTACTTGGATTCAAAGTAAATTAGGGTATGAGATTTTATCAATTCAAAGTGATCATGGAGGAGAGTTTGAAATTAAAAATTTGAAGATTTTCTTAGAGAGCAAAGAATTGATCACAAATTTTCAGCAATTAAGTCCCCTTAGAAGAATATAGATGCCGGAAAAAATAAAAGAACTTTGATATAAGCCAGAAGAGACATGTTGGCTGAATATTCAGTTCGAAAATATTTTTGCGATGAAGTGGTTAGTACAGCTTGTTATGTTCTGAATAGGTAAATATTAGATCCATATTGAAAAGGACACCCTATGAACTTCTTAACCAGAGAACACCTAATCTTTTACATTTACATATTTTTTTATGTAAGGTGTTCATTTATAATATGGTAAAACTCCTTTAAAAAAATTTGATACTAAATCATATGAAGGAATTTTTTTATGATATTCTATGGTTGGTTAATCCTATAGGATTTTTAATAAGAGAACTTTTGTAGTTGAGGAGACCACATAGGTATTTTTTGATGAATCTGGTACTTCTTAAGAGCAAAGGTTAGAAGAAGATCATATTAAAGATATCTCCAAAGGAATTGGAAAGAGAAAATTTAAACAGAATGTTGGAATATAAAAAAATTGCCTAAAGAATCAAAATTTTTTAAGAGTCACCTAAAAGAATTGATATTAGGTGAACCAAGTGAGGGTATTAAAACTAGGCATAGTCTTAAAAAAAAGGTGAACCACATATCTTTTAGATCAATGATTGAGCCCAATAATATAAATCAAGTATTTTTTAATGAATTTTGGAATTTGTCCATACAAGAAAAATTGAATCAATTTGTTAGAAATAATATTTGAAAAATAATTGAAAGGCTTAAATATCAAAGTGTTATTAGAACTACGTGGGTATTAAAAAATAAAATGAATGAGTAAGGTTTAGTGGCTAGAAATAATGTTTGAATCAATTGGTGGCTATGGGGTATGATAAAATAGAAATAATTGATTTTGAAGAAACATTTGCCCCTGTAGCCAATTATAAAGTGATAAGGGTATTACTACACTTTGCCTATTTTAAAGGTTTTAAATTATTTCAAATGGATGTTAAGAATGCCTTTCTTAATGGGGTGTTATAAGATAATGTTTATTTTGAATAACTTCTATGTTTTAAAAATTCAAAATTCCTTAATTACGTGTTTAAATTTAAGAAGGTATTGTATGGACTAAAACATGCACCTAGGACTTGGTAAGAGAGGCTAAGTACTTTCTTACTAGATTGATCATTTGTTAAAGTAAGTGTGGACACCACTATTTTCTTAAAAAGAGAGATAACATACTCATTGTTCAAATATATGTAGATGATATCTTATTTGGATATAGAAATAAAAATCTTTGTGATGTTTTTTCAAAAATAATGAGCAGTGAATTTGAAATGAGTTTGATTGGAGACTTATGTTATTTTTATTTCTTTTGCATAAAGTAGAATGAGGATGGAACATTCTTAGTCAGTGAAAGTATATTAAAGATATCCTCAAAAAATATGAAATAGATAGTACAAAACTAGTGAGTATACTATTGAGTTCCTCAGTCCAGTTAGATAAATACTCTATGGGAAAATCTATTCATTAAAAGAAATTTAGTGGAATAATTGGATAATTACTTTACTCAACTGCTAGCAGATCAGATATCATATTTAGTATATATTTATGTTCTAGATCTCAAGTTGATCCAAAGAAATCACATTTAACTATTGTCAAAAAAATTTTGACATATCTTTTGGTAACTCAAAACTTAAGGATTTGGTATCCTAAGCACATCTCTTCTTTTGAAATCATTGGATATTATGATTCAAATTTTATAGAATGTAGGATTGTTTGAAAAAGTACTTATGGAACATGTCAACTTATAAGAAACTCTTTAGTTTCTTGGTATAATAGAAAATAGAATTCATTAGCCCTTTTTACTACTGAAGCAAAATATATTGCCTTAGGTAGTTATATGGTACAAATTCTTTGGTTAAAATAACAACTTAATTATTTAGGATTTTATTTGACAGTATTCAAATTTTCTGTGATTAATACTAATGTCATATACATTTTAAATAATTCTATTCAACATTCTAAAACAAAGCATGTAGATATAAGATATCACTTTATTAAAGATCATGTGACTAAAGGAGAAATTAAATTACACCATGTTGTTACTGAGAATCAACTTGAAGATATTTTCATAAAACCACTAGCTTTTGGAACTTTTAGTACCTTTAGAATCAGATAAGGTGTGATTGATATTAATGCTTAAAATTAAAATTTTACAAATTGGATTTGTAATGTATTTCATTTATATTGATGTGCTTGTTTTAGTATCTTTATTTATTTATTAGTGGTCATTTGTTTCTCTAGTTTGTGTTTGTTTGCTTTTAATTAGTGTTCTTTTTGTTTTTGTTTTCAATATTACATGTCAAGGATCTTGGTTGATTTGATTTTAAAAAGAGTTTTTGTTTTTCATGATTTGAGATAATTTTTCTTTCGTAATGTATGAACCACTTTCGTATTGTACAAATTGGTATCAAACTTTACATGATAATTTTCCTTAGGTGAATAGAGGAAAATGAAATTTTTGTAAGTTGATAGTATTGTACAATACGTCTTTGTACTGTACGATATTTTATTTTTTCATCTATAAGATTGGGAACAATTTTCCTAATGTCAATTAATTTTCACAGATCATACATACGAAATCTCATTTCATTTGTATGATCGTGTTATAAGTTTTTTATATGGACAAACCTAATTGTTTGATAAGATCTATAATATTCTGATTATCATGGATGAAAAAGTAATAATCTATATAATCGTATTGGTCAAAAAGGTTTACAAAATGACTCCTCGGGAATGGTTATTTATGAAAAGGCATTTCATTTTTTGCAGTTTTCATTTGTATGTACAAAATTGTTTTTGTCCTATAAGATTTTAAAATTTTACCTACGATAAACTTTTTGATATGACATTTTTCTTTAAATAGAGATGTATTTGATTATTTTTCTTCACAATCTTCTTTTATCTCAAACCATCTCATGTCCAGGCTCTAAAGGTGGCCAACAACAATAAATTTCCACACATAAGGCCTCTTCCTCTCGTTTGGGTAGACTCGATGAGAAGTTTCTCACGAAAGATAGTGATGAAGCCTTCGATCGTTACTTTGAAGATAAGATTACCCCATCTCATCTCTGAATCCAAAGAGACATTAACATTCTAGTTATGCCTCTTTTAGTTTCAACTCAATTATATTTTATCCTTATTCTTATCATGCCTATTATCATGACACATTTCATTTTTTCTATGAAAACATGAGAGTCAATGAAGATCACACTTGGATGAATTCATGTCTTTAAGTAGTGAGTAGAATAACCAAGGAAGATTTAGGCACCTTTCTACATCTTAGGACTGAATGGGTTAGGGCACACAAAATGACCTCTAGATCTTATTTTGACTGGTCTGAAATTAACCAAACTCTTAGAGGTGTTGCTCAAGTCGATAACCTTTCCTGGGTGTACACCCTGAACAAAAATGCTAGGATAATCCATCATATTTTGAGAACTTCTAATATACCTAAAGATGGTGTCGTATCAACGAAACTCCTTAATTTTTTGTAATCACATACCTTATCATAACCAACATTCTTATAGATGAAGCCCAATTGATTATCGACTATATTTATAAGCTTTCCAATATTGGACTTCCTCATAATAGGAGAAAGAAAAATGTGGCTTTAGGACATTTGGATGCCTACATTCTAGAAAAGAAGTACAACTTAATCCATCCTAATTCTTCCTATATACTTTTTTGATGATTCTTTTTGTGCACTTTTTAATCGAGTCCAAGGATCTGAGGGAGTAGAATTCGAGGGAGAAGAAGGAGGACCTACAGTTGCTCCTGGACCTGATTTAAATTTCTATCAAGATGTTCTCCAGCATTTCTACAGACTAGAATTTCATTTTAATTAATGTTTTGATTAAATTAAGACTCACATAAACTAGTAGGAAGCGATGTACAATGAAGACATGGGGTGGATTAGAAGAAAATTCAACTATGTCAATACATAAGTAGTTACGATAAATAACAACTTTATGATATTCACCCCTCAACCACCACCAGACTCGGGTCCCTCAAGATTTTAGTTGTTACTTCTCTATTAAACTTATTATTGAGATTTTATACTTATTATTCGGATGTTTCTTTTGATTTCATGTGTTAGCTTATCTATGTTGTGATTCTTCCTTTTTTAGTATGATGTATTGGTTATATATGTTACAAGTGTTCAATGAAATGATGTTTGGACTTGTGTTGAAATTATTCTTCTAAAATTATTTTAAGCTTGTATAGACTAATCAAATGTAGTTATTTTCTAGAATAAAATTTTAAAATACTTTGCTGTACAAATTATTTTACTTGCAAAATTTAATTTCTCAAAATTTTAAATTAAATTTTGATTTGGTATAGATTAGAAGATCTTCTTCATGTTCTTATAAAACAATATTATTTAGCTATAATTGTTACAAAATATATATTTTATTTTTATTTTATCTCTTTTAATGTATTTATTTTTGTTAATTATTGGAATTTTTTTAAGCTTGATTGTGAAAATATCGAAAATGTGAAAAGATGCACAAAGTGTGCTAAAATTTAAAATAATGCACAAAATGTACTTCAAGTTTAAAATGATGCGCAATATTCACCATAGTGAAAAGGGGAGCAAAATTAGCCCAAATTAAAAAGATGCATAAAGTGTGCCAAAAATTGAAAAGATGTGTAATTTTGCCAATTGAAAGTTTCGTGCAATTCTTTCATTTATCTTTCTATCTCTTATTCAAATTCATTTAATCAATAATAATCTGCATTATTGAATTAGAACATAATTAATCTTTATTTCACCATTTTTATAATAATTATTATTATTTGATATGTCTAAAATGAACAGTGAACCTGCTTGACTTTTTTTATCTTAATTGTTTATTTATTTAAAATATGAGACTTTGCTTTTTTGCATTAGGATGTTATTATTATATTTACAAATAGTTTAAAATCTTCTTTTTAATCATTTGTTTGATTTATTAATACAAACTTAACTTTTTAAGAAGTGCTTGCCTTTTTGTTGTTGTTAGTAGGGGGAGTTAGTATTTATTATTTGATTATGTAATTTAATCATGCGTGTTTAATTGTTATGTCTTTGATGGAATTAATGTT
The DNA here is from genome assembly GCA_022539455.1 of Dendrobium nobile. NCBI lineage: Eukaryota > Viridiplantae > Streptophyta > Magnoliopsida > Asparagales > Orchidaceae > Dendrobium > Dendrobium nobile. The sequence continues at coordinate 48,495,863 of CM039735.1, read as the reverse complement.
TATTATTTGATTGTGTAATTTAATCTTATATGTTTAGTGTTTTTGATTGAATTAGTGTTTATTATTTGATTGTGTAATTTAATCCTTTGTGTTAAGTGTGTTTGGTTGTTATTTCTTTGATGGTTATGATGCTATGAATGTTGTTATGTCTTTAGTTGTTATCTCTTTGATTGTCCTTGATTGCAGTTGATTGTTATGTCTAGTGTGTATGTATGATGTGTTTTTGTTTGTATTTTCGAAATTTATTTAGGGTTTGTTTTGTAAGTTGTTAATGTGTTTATTTTCATTAGAATACCTTGCATTTAATTGTGCATTCTTTGAGGGGGAGCTTAGGAGGAAAATGATTGTATGTGTTAACTCAAATAAAAATTATTTTTTCATCATCACAAAGAGAGAGATTGTTACAACTTAGATTGCAAGATTAAGTTTTATTTGATGTGAGTATTTGATGATTCCAAAATATTATTCTTATGATTAACGTTTCTCCTAACATAAAATAGATATATTTTCTTTGTTTTATTTGTGTGTACTAGTATTTCATGGAAATTATACTACAGATTTTAAGACATATTAGATTAGGGTTTCATTTAATGGAGTCTATAGTTTTTCTATTTTTCTTTAGTCTAAGAGAGTGTGATTTTAATTAGGTAACCATACACACACACACTGGGGGAGTGAGTTCAAAATTTAAATTTTAAAACTAATCGTATTGCACCATTTTTAAATTATACTAGATAGTTTGTCATTATAGTTCCTCCAAAATGAAGTTAATTAAATCATGCCCAACATTTTTTTTATTGATTCAAACTATACGATAACATTTTGTGCAGACGACAAACAGAGTACGAAATGAGGATGTACCAATTTGGTGCAAATGATTAGATTTTTTAACTATTTATACTCTTCGAAGTGGAGTTCGTATAGATGACTCATAGAGTATGAAATGGTGTGTACCAGTTCATCTAAATAAATCTCATAACATTTTTTTTTATCGTATTGAACGATGCTGTGTTCGTACAAATGACTCATAGAGTATGAAATGGGTTATCCTCAATTTTAACAAATGAAGCATGATTTGTTTAGATAGTTCACATTGTATGATGTATGGTTCATACAGACAATTCACAGTGTATGAATTGGGCTCGTACATGATCATACCAGACGAATTGGTTCAATTTTGAACTATTCGTACTGTATGATGTCATTTCATAAAGACTACTAATAGAGTATGAAATTAAGTTCATACATGATCGTACATTGATTTTTTAACTGTTCGTACAGACGAAGTGTGAACATACATTACAAACTAAGTACATTCTAGTTAAATTTTAAATTTTTTGGACTGTTTTCTTTTATTTCATATATAAGTGTCCTAAAAATAGACTCAAAATAGATCTTGCTATGAATTTCTTTTAAGTGTGAAAAAGGAGAGTGTCTGGGAGAATGTTTTAGGAGTTAAGATTGAGAGATCTTCTGAGAGGAATTTGTGAAGGTATTAACAAGATTGCCCAAAGGTAAGAATCTCTTATTTGTTCATCTAGTTTCTCACTACTTCCTTGAAGGCTTTTGAGAGATAATTTTCAAAGATGATCATGGTACTTTGTTGTCACCATGAGGGTGAGAAAGGACATTAGTACTCTTCCATCACCAAGACAGTGAGAAAGGAAGTTGGTACGCTGCCATCACAAAGATGGTGATAAAGGATATCGGTACTCTGCCGCACCGGGTTGGTGGAAAAGAGGTTTTATAAGGGTTTCTTCACGTTGTTGTGGGATTAAAAGGATATTCACTTATAATTTAGTGCAATACCTAAAGAAGGTATCTTCATGGAAAACACATGGGTCTAGTTGGATTAAACCACTATAAAATTTGGTGTTCTTCTATTCTTGTACTTTTTACTACATTTTTATTTTCTACACTTTAGTTTATTATGGTTGAAAGGTATTTTGTAAAAATCTATTATTATTTTAGGTATAATAAAATGATTTTCTAAAATCCAAGAATTTATTTTAAATTACCAATTTACCTTGGCCCCCCCAAACTTGGTTAGCATTGGGATGGTTCTATTAGGATTAACAACCTACTCAAACTTTTAAGGAATAGCTAAGAAAAAAATGGATAGCTGGATATAAAGAGGTTCAACACCTCATAATTCAGAGCTTATTGATTCAACATTCTGGATTGAGTGATGTATACTTCCTTGTACCAAAATACACAGCTTCAACTTATATAGACTGGAAGCGATCTTCGTTAAAATATTAAGAGGAAGAACCTTCTTGGGTTAAATGACCATGCTTGCTACCTCTAGCCATTTGAGTAATTATAGGTATGAGACACTAAGGAAGAAGGGATTCAAAGGATTAGATGAGTTAGACCTTAGAAATCCACTCAATTATATAGAGTTTTCATCCAATCATATAATATAATTTAAATTATCTAGTTAACTTATTAGAGAAGGAGGTTAAATTATCCATTGTTGACCTTGCTTTTCATTAGACTAGGGTCAAGAGGGTTGACTTGGTCAAATTTACCAATCCATATCCTAAGACACCTTCCAATAAGTTAAATGAGTCAAACCAAACTTGTTGAGCCTAGATCTAAGTCATAGGTCAAATATGGTTGACCAAGTCAACCTAGGTTAACTAGACCAATCCAAATCATGATTATTTGAATACATATTGATTTCAAATCCCCTTAAGGTCGATTCCTATCTATTTGGGGCTTGATTGACCAATTTTACAAAGTCAACATTTGAGTTGGTCAACTTACCTTGATTTGGTCAAATTTTATCTATTTAGGTCAAATAGTTTAAGCATATGGAATTTAAACAATCCCAAACCTCCCCTTGACCCAAAACTCAGCACAGAGAGCTTAGATCTTTCTTAATTAACACTAAGAAGAATCCTAGGGTTGACACAATAAATAGAAACCTAGGGGCTCATTAGAAGAAATATAGCATTTCATTATTTCCCAAAGCTTCTAAGCTTGAATCTTCTTTCTTTTAAGCTCTTCTGACCTCCCTCCACATCTCCCCACTCATATCCACCGTCAAAACCTAGCCGATGGTAATCTTTTGGCAACCCGAGGGCTTAATTTATCTAGGGGCTATATCTTTCAATCCAGAGCTTTTTTAGATAATGATTTCTTTTACAAAAAGGAGTGTGGATAGTTTATAAGTACAATAAGCCCAAGATCTCCCAAATCTATCATGTATTTTGGGTAAAATCCTAAACCCTAGTTTAGGACACATAGAATTAAATAGCGTTCTATTAAGCTCATTTTAGACCGTGAAATATGTCCCCCAAGAAATTTCTTCATATATGGACTCTCTATTTAAAATTTCATTTGATTTGATCCATCCGATCATATAAATGAGCCCAAAAACTTATTCAATGGTTCATTATACATAGCCTCTATGTTACATAAGATCTGAACCATTGATTTTTGGATTAACAGTTTGGATTTAGCCTTTTTGCTTGTTCATTCAACCACAGATCAAACCTTGCAGTTTATTCTCATGTTTGATGTGATCTACTATTGATTCAAAATTGTGCTAGATCAGACGATCCTTTGCCTCGGCTGACATGGTTATATGAACCATGCCCGTGGTTTATTGATTGGGAAGTATAGGCGGCATAATCATCGCCAATCAACACACTGTCAGCAAAGATTGCTCAGTGATTTGAATCCATGAATCCAAGCCCAACAAGTGTTCAAACTGCCACTGATTTAATTAAAAACTTCTTTTTATTAATTTTCAATTTGTTTTAAAACTTTAAAAACTTATTAAAATAATATATGTGTCCAAAATATTTATATTTTATATTAAATTTATCCTATTTTAATTCTCTTTAAATTAAAATTAAATTGAAGTTAAAATATTTAATATAATTTAAATCATTTTAAATAATCAAAATTTGAATTTTTAATTAAATATTAATGTAAATATTTTAGAAATTTAAAATTTTATTTTAAATATTTTAATTAATCATAAATATATTTTAAAATGCTTTTAAATTAAAAATTAATTTAGTTATTTAATATAATTTAAGTAATTTACATTATCTAATTACTTTAATAATTATTTAATATTAAATTAACCAAATATTTTTCAAAATACACATAAATTTTTATTAAGATATTTTAAATAATTAAATAACTATCAAAAATATAATATAATATATATATATATATATATATATATATATATATATATATATATATATATATATATATATATATATTATTGCAAATCTGTTTTCATGGATTACGATTTTGATGATAGCAAACACTCTTGTTTCTGTACGAATGCCTTGGCTACTAACATTTCATGTCCACAAGATCAGATGATAATTGAAATTAGCCCAAGATTGGGTAGATTAGGTCTGAGTCACTTTGTACACATTTCCCTTTCTTGACTCTATTGTAAAAGGTGTGGCCCCTAATGCTAAGTAACCTTGCACACACACACCTTGGGAGAACTTCTGACTATTTTTTAGGGTTTACTATTTTTGGTAACATTGTATGAGATGATATTTATATCGGCCTGGATGATTGGTTCAAAAATAAAAACCATAATCACAGCATCATGGTTAAGACAGTCATCATTAAGCTTATCGTCCTGGATGATATTGTATCGGCCGGGAATAGGCTCAAATCAAAAAGAATCAGCCACTAGATCTATTTAGGCAATAGTTATTTTTGGAAATTATCGAAGACATCGGCCTAGATGATATAGTGCAATTATGCCTAAATTGATTAGGAGATTAAGAAAAGCAATTAAGGCTGATTGTACAATCACATCGGCCAGGCCGATCGCAGGATTCGCTGAGATGATGTATTGGAAAATTGATATCAACCAGCATCTATCCAGGGCGATGTTCAGGATAATTTTCCTTTGATTTGAACTAATTGTCCAAGATGATATCCTATCGTCCTAGACGATATGACCAGAAATTATCTAATCGTCCCAAACTGATCGGGCTGATTAAGTAAAATTTATGCTGATCGGCCAGGCCGATACCCATATCATCCTGGATGATAAAGTCGGTTTGTATAAAATAAGAGCTATTTAAAAGCTCTTATATTTAAGATCTCTTGGTCTACCTTAGAGGTGATCTTTTGCTGCAGTCTTGACCTGAGAAAACCTAGGGGAGAGGGAGAGAGAGGGAGAGAGAGAGGATTTTATGAGGGGGAGCTTGTGAGGGAGTTTCACAAGGGTTTCTCCAAGTATTATTCCACTTCTTCTTCTTTCACTTATAATCTCTAATCCTTAGAGGGTAGAGAGAGGTCTTCTTCAGCAATCGATCAAGGTTCTCTCCCTGCTTCAGGAAAAAGCAAAAGGAGTTGGGTTCTCTACCTCGCCGGGGTCGGTGGAAAGGAGTTTTTGGGAGGGTTTCTCTACCCTAATATGGGAGGGCTCCTCTGGGGAGTGGACATAGGTCGAGTTGACCGAACCACTATAAATTTCTGAGTCATTTTACTACTGCTTTCCACATTTATTCTTCCGCACTTTTTTTTTATTGTGGTGATTTTGGCTTGAGTTTTTATGTTTGCGTTTTGATTAAAATAATTTTTAAAATACCAATTCACCCCCCCCCCCCCCCCCCCCCCCGCTTGGTTAGCCTTGGGCATGTTTATAAGGGCTTGACATCCATAACAAACCTTCAAGTGGTATCAAAGCGGGATTCAGAAAAACAAGTTTTTGAAAGCTTTTGAATTTCGATCCATGTCTAAATTTGGTTATCATAATACTGCAAGTTACATTACCCGACCACCTTTGTTTGATAATATTCCATTTGATATTTGGAAAACTCACATGTTTATGTTTTTATAATTGATTGTCTATCGCATGTAGATACTTGCTAAGGATGGTTATACACCTCCAACTAGTAAACTTAATGGCATTACTGTTCCACTTCCTTTTACTGAATAGACTCTCGATGATAGGGATTTAGCACAACTTAATGCAAAATGTTTAAATTATTTTTTCTTTTCTTTAAAATCTGCAGATTACATGCGTGTTTTAACTTGCACAACTGGTAAAGAAATTTGAGATAAATTATGTATTACTTATAAAGGAACTAAAGAAGTCAAGCAATCTCGATTAAATATTTTGATGCATGATTATGAACTTTTTTGTATGAAATCATCTGAATCAATTTCTGAAATGTATACAAGATTTACTCAAATTGTAACTTAATTACATGTCTTAGGAAGAGAACTCACTAACTATGAAAAGGTGAATAAAATTTTGAGATGCTTGCCTTCCTCTTTTGATGTTAAAATCACTGCAATTACTGAATCTAAAGATTTAAATACTTATTCGATTGATAACTTACTTGGCTCACTCATTGCTTACGAGCAAGGGGTGAATCAAAGAAATCTTGATGTAGGTGAGAAAAATAAAGAGAAATCTGTGGCACTGAAGGCCAATATGAAGGCTAATAAAATGGACACTGAATTTTCTGGGTCTGAAAGCGGTGATGTTGCCTTAATCACAAGACAATTTAAAATCTTTCTAAGAAAGAGGCAAAAGAACCATTAAAAGTGGAATAAAGTTAAGGAAAACAAAAATTTTAAAAATTCTAATGATATGATTTGTTTTGAATGTAGGAAGCCAGGATATATTAAAGTTGATTGCCCTATAGTTATGTCTCATTCAAGCAAGGAAAAGGGTGAGGAGAAACACAAGTTCAAGAAGGACAAGAAGAGATTCCAAAAGGCGTTCTAGGCGGATTCTCCATCAGACTCCTCTGAGACTGAACCTGAAGAGGAGACAATAAACTTGTGCTTAATGTTAGATGATAATCTTGGTCATGGTGACCAAGAAGAGGTATGTGAACTAACTTATGAGCAACTACTTGAAGTTTCAGAACAAATTCATGCAACATACAAGAAACTTAAGAAAACACATGCCAACTTAAAATTGGAATTTTTAAATTTATAAAAAGAGAAAGAAATTCTTCTTGAAGATCGTTCTATAATCGATAGCAATCATATGTCTTTACTTGATGAGTTTGATGCATTAAACAAAAAGCATGCTGAATTATCTAATGCACATGATTCCTTAAAATCATCTAATGCTGAGTTAGGAAAGTAGTTTAAAAGTTAGAAAATCTAAAAACATTTGAAAATAAAAAACCATTATTGCATACATCACATAAAAAGAAGCATCACCAAATGAATAGATTAGTGGATCCTTTTCCTTGAGTTTGATGCTTTTCATGTGGCTTACTAGGATACATAGCACACACTTGCACCGTTCACCATAGTTCACATTGGGTATGGAGACCCAAGTTACATGATTCACAGCATGCATTACATTTTACTTTACATAAGAAGGAACCCAAACATGTTTGGGTTCTTAAATCTGACATTTGATAATTTTATAGGCAAGCTCTGACAAAAGGCTTCATGAGAGCATGTGGTACCTGGACAGCGGATGCTCTCAACATATGACTGGCGATGCCAATCAATTCAATTTGCTGGAAACTAGGATAGGAGACAAGGTTACTCTTTGAGACAATACCACCAAGAAGGTGGTAGGCTCAGGTATAATTGGAATTCCAAGAACCTTTTGATTGAAAATGTTTTGCTTTTAGATGGACTGAACTACAACTTGCTTAGCATCAGTTAGCTTTGGGATAAGGGTTTCATCATAAATGTTTTGGCAAATTCATGCATTATCACCTTAAATAATAACACTATTTTGTAAGGAAAGCGAATCAATAATGTTTATATGCTTGGAATGTTGTTTGATAGAAAATTGGAATGTTGGCCAACCTTTATTTCTATTGTATTGATAACATTTCCAATCTTTCTAACTTCACCACGGAAGGAACCTAGAATGTTGAAGAGCTAGGTAAATACTATGGGATTGATTTAATCAATCTAATTTGCAACCTGAAGATTGAAAATGAGATTCTTGAAGACAAATTGAAACTACTAAACTCTCATTCTGGTAAAACATTATCAGCATTGGTTAAAAATACCATAACTAGGAAAATGGAAAATGACTTACCCTTCAAAAATGGTTGGAGCTGCTTTAAGAAGCTTAAACTAAATCCACGGGTAGCTCATTTTTGGTGGAGGCTAATGAGAAATGCTCTTCCTACCAGGGAATTCTTGTTTCAATGAAAGTTGATTGATTGCAACCTTTGTCCTAGAGGCTGTCAGTTAAGCGAAGATGGCAATCACTTGGGGGCTAATTGCTTCAAATTGAAATTGATTATCAGAAGGGCTAATAGTTGGGGATTTATGGTTCCTTCTGTTTTAAATTTGAGTGATGTTCTTTCTTTTTTGAAAGACCAAAGTAAAAAATAACTATTTTTTACAAAATCTCTACTGCTCTTTAATCTTTACATCTTGGAAGAGTAGAAATGCTCTTATACATAAAGGTAAAGAGATGGATGAAGGGTTCATTGTGACTAATGCAATTACTTATGCATCTACTTCATTTTATTATATTCATTCGGACCACTGGAATGCTAACCAGCACATGCTGACTCCCTCTTCTTGGCATCCCCCTCCACCCGGATGGATTAAAATAAACATAGTGCATCTCTTCATTGTTCAAACAAAGCTGGAATCGATGGTATCTTGAGAGATCATAAAGGTAGGATGCTACTTTCTTATGACTTCTCACTTTTGCATTGGGATATTGGAAAACTGGAATGGATGGCTGTTCGATCAATTGTCAATATCATTGAAGGTTGGATGCTTAAAACTAAAGGCATAATTGTGGAAGGAGACAACTACATTGTTATGACACATTTTCAAAATTTATCTAAATTAGACAAACGTCGGTTGGATAAATCGTCTAGAGAAGACTTGAATTTCCTCAATAGCTTTGAGGTAATTTTGTTTAATTTTATTAATAGAAACTATAATAAGTTAGCACATTGGTGTGCTAATCATGCCTTAAGTACAAACTTTATGTGGGATACTATAGAATTTAATAAGGTCCCTCCTATCTTTTTCTCGTTGTTAAAGGAGGAAAGTGATAGATTATCTATCACTTAGTTTCTAGAACGTTTTCTTTTTATTTTTTAATTGCAAATTATGCATTTCTTCAAAAAAAAAAATGTTTATATGCTTGATTTAAATAATATTGAATGTGTTGCTTCATTTTGCTTAAAATCTGCTGTTGATGATTCATGATTGTGTCACAGGAGATTATGTCCTGCCAGTATGAAAACCCTTAGGAAAGTGACTCAGAAAGACCTAGTTAGAGGTGTCCTCAATCATAAGTTTTCAAAAGAACACCTTTGGGATGCATGCCAAGTAGGAAAGCAAGTCCACTCTGAAAGTTTGTTAGGGATGTTAAGCCCTATAGAACAGGCCCAAGCTAACCAAGAGGGGGGGGGGGGTGAATTGGTATTTTAAAAAATTTCTTTTCACACAGAACAAAAATCACATAAACTAAAATCACACCACGAGAAAAATAAATGCAAAAATTAAAAGTGCGGAAGCAAGAAACAAGAACACAGAAATTTATAGTGGTTCGGTTAACTCGACCTACGTCCACTCCCAGGAGGCGCCCTCTGAGTATTGCACTACAAACGTGACTCTCCTTTAGCCCCTACAGCTAGGCGGAGAAGACTTTACAATGAACCTCCTTTTTGCCACCCCGACATGGCAGAAAACCTTTCTCCTTTTGCTTCCTCCTGAAGCTGGTAGAGAACCACAACCAGATGCTAACTCCTTACTTCTACCGTCCCTTCCACGGATGAGAAACTCTAGACGAAGAAGAAGCAGAGCGATCCTTGAAGCAACCCTTATGAATCCCCTCACAAGCTCCCCCTCACAAGATCCTCTCTCTTTCCCTCTCTCTCATTCTCTCCTCAAGGCCTTCTCATGTCAAGGCAGCAGCACAATGGTTGTTTAAAATATTGAACAAGAGCTCTTAAATAGAAGAGCTTCAAAGGAGATCATTAATTGCAAGTTGCCGACAATGTCGTCTGGGCCGATATGGACATCGTCATGGCCGATCAGTACAAATCTCAGAAGATTTGCCAGAGCATCGCCCTGAACGTAAACTAGATGATTTAAAATTGGCTTGATCGTCTAGGCCGAGCTCACGATCATCCCGACCGATCAGTTCAAATCAGAGGAAAATCGTCCAGAGCATCGCCCTGAATTCGAGCTGGCTGATCTTTATCGTCCTGAAGTAACTAATGTTTTTTGAATAGATCGTCCTGACCAATCCTACGATCGTCCAGGACGATATGATCGTATCAATCATCCTTAATTACTCCCTTAATTTCCTGATCAATTAAGGCATAATTGGTTAATATCATCTAGGCCGATCAATGATCGTCCTGACTGATTACTTAAAAATACATTATACCTTAATTGTCTATGGCGGCAACTTCTTTTTATTTTAAGCTTATCGTCCTGGCCGATATACGTATCGTCTAGGATGATCTGTTAATGTCGGCTTCCTTAATTAAGAATCCTAATTAGACTTTCTGTTTTAAGCCTGATCGTCCCGGACGATGTAAATATCGTCCTGGCCGATATGAGTAAAATAGAAATTCTAATTCTCTCAAGTGTGTGTGTGTAGGGTTACTTAGCATCAGTCTCTTTGACCATTACAAATAGACTCAAGAAGAGAAAAAATAAAGTACAGACTGATTCAACCCTAAACCTTTGCAATCTTGAACTGGCTCCGTTTGTTGGTCCGATCTTCGACTCCTGAAAAGTTAGAAGTAACAAGAAGTCAAAGAGAATCAATAGTGTTTGTCAATCATCAAAACATAAGCCATGAAAATAGATTTGCAATAATCTCCCCATTTTTGATTATGACAAACACAAATAGGAAAAAAGTTCAATAAAAATTCAAAGTTACATTTCCTTTTTCCTACCACAACCTACTCCCCCTTTTGTCATCACAAAAAGAGGGTCCAGATACACAAAAGAAAATAACACAACAGAGACAAAAACAGACTAAAAAGCAAACTACATAAAACATAAAACACACAATAGAAAATTCATACTAGAAAAATGAGGGACCCTGATCATCAGATGGAGGTGGTGGAGGTGGCTGCTGAAAGTAGCTGGCAAGCGTGGTGAACTAAGCATTGAACCAGGCAATGTCCTGGTCATGCTGCTTCTACTGGTGAGTAAGGTAACTATCAAATCAAGCTAAATCCTCTATGCGGTGCTTCTCGTAGCAAGCAATGTCCTCAGAGTGTTGCTGCTCCTGTGCAGCAATGTAGGCGTTAAAGCGGGTCTCCCATCGATCAAACATCTCTATCAACTGATCAACTGGTGAGTGCTGGTGTAGAGGAACAGGATCAGGAACGGGAGCGGGAGCGGGAGCCTCCTCCTCCCCAGCTCCCCGACCTTCCCCATCTCCTGGGTGGAGACGAGTACTGTGAAGGATGGTGAAAGAATTCTTTGAGTAGCAAAGAGGCTGAAGGTCGTGAAGAGAAGGATATTGGAGATTGTATTTAGTTTCAAGAAAGTAGGCTATAATGTGTCCTAAGGCTAGATTGGGTTTTCTCCTATGGCCTGGATCACGAATAGTTGTTTGGTGATCGATGTAGCGAAAGAGTAGATCAGTGGCATTAAATTCTCTCCAGGCCATAATGTAAAAGGTAGTTAAGGAAAGTAGTGGAGTGATGTGGATTCGGTCCCTGACTTCTAGAATTATGGAGGTGCGAAGGACATGTTGGATTGTCCTAGCATCTTTGACTAAAGAGCTAGTCTCTCCAACATGAAAGGGTGTGTTATTTTGGCGAAGGAAATGGTTTGCCTTGGACCAATCAAAACCCGGATCTGAAACGAATATGTGCAGCTTATCCCTAGTGGTGGATAGCTGTAAAAGCTCCGCACATTCTTGATATGTGATCTCGACCGGGCGTCGATTCACATAGGAGGTCAGGGCTATGAAAGTAGAATTTATGCGAAGATTTCCATAAAATACTAGGAGGAGTTTAGAAGAGAAAGGGACAGTGAGGGTGAGTATGAAACAAAGAGAAGTGTGGGAAAAAAGATCCATTACCGGGTACGAGAGGTATGCAGGATTGATTGTTCGGGAAAGGGTAATGCCACACTCTTTGTAGCGATGGTAGGCGGCCTGATCCCCTGCCTCCCTGAATTGAGGGTCCAGAGTGGCCCTCGAGGAACTCTCAAAAGCTTGTCGAGCTCGTTTCCAACCAGCCATAGCAAAGGATTTGTAAGGAAACATAAGAGGAGAAGGGATGAAGTGGAAAACCATGGCTGGAATGGCTAAAATTTAAAGAAACGGTCATATCGTCCAGGCCGATCACAGAATCGGCAGGCCAATATGGCACAATAATTGCGTACAGGCCGATTTGTCAAAAAGGCGGTCTGATTATCCGAGCCGATTAGATATCGGCCAGGACGATTAGACACAGGTGATCGTCCCAAGGAGTCAGGTTGGATTACCATTGAAAAAAGCAGATCGTCCAGGCCGATTAGGTGTATCGTCCAGGACGATGCACAATAATTGATCGTATCGGCCGAAGTTAAAGCATTTTCAATCTATGCCACATGTATCATCCAAAACGAACAGTGGATCGGCAAGGACGATTGTCTAATAATGGATCGTCCGAGGCTGATTTTAAAGATTCAAAAGTGCTGACACGTGGATCGTCCAGGACGATCCAGTGTATCGGCCAGGACGATGACCATAAATGCATTGGCCGGGACGAAATATTCTATCGGCCAGGACTATCATCATGATTGCAATAGTGTTCGAGCAGATCATCCAGGACGATACAGTGTATCGTCCAGGACGATGAGTTACAACAAGCACAAGAAGGACCAGCATATGGAGTTTGAAGAGATTTTGCCCTATTGTCTAGGACGATAAAAGTATCGGCCAGGATGATGTGGCTAGATTTTGAAACCAAGGAAAAAATGGTGATGATCAAGGCCCTCAAAAATAAAAAAAATAAAAGCAGACAAAACACAGTAATAGAAAGCTAAAAACAACATAAAGAAGCAAATAAAAAATAAAAATATTTTTGAAATTTAATTTTTCTAATTTTTTTTGGTTTTATCAAGGCTTCATATGAGAAGTTTTCAACTAATTAGACTTTAGAGTTCCACAAGATCAAGGAGTTTAGCCAATCCTAATTAGACAACAGTAGAATATCCGATTCTGTTAACCCTAGATAAACGTTCTTTATGGTACAAATTTTCTTTTGAAAAATAAAAATGCTTAACTCAGAATAAATCTAATTGGGCAAAAAGAAGATCCAATCAAAACTTGTTTGCAAAAAAAATCTCATAAATAATAAAACAAAGTAATTTATCTCAATCATGGAATTCGAAATCAAGCCTTTGAAAATCTCAGATAACCCATAAGTTCTTCTAAGTTTTAAAAGTTTTTAAAAAAGAGAATAGCTTGCTGTTTAGTGGGCTCATTTTATGCCTCTTTTGTCTTTGAATTGGCTCTTTGAGCATCTTGATTTTTGATACACTTTTGTGTATTATTTGTTTCAATTTGGCGTCATTGGCCTCTTTCATTTTTAATTTTTGCAAGCTAAAAACTCTTTAACAAAAACCCTTAAAAAGACCCTTAGTTGTAAGTATATCCTCTAAAAATTAGAGAATAGGAGCTCTCTCTCTAACATAGGGAATAACAACTCACAAAACAAAATCAAAATCATGTGATAAAAACAATGGCAAGATTTTAAATAACTTGAAAGATATATAAGAACTTTGGATATTATGTACAAGATAGATATTGTAGCAAGTTAAAAAGAATCTTAGTTTCAAAATCCATTGGGTTAAAATGAATTAGTCTTTTGTTTAGAGAAGAAATTCATACCACTAAACAAGGTTAGAAGGAGGGAAATCATCAACGGTATTTCTTCCTTTAACCAATTTTAAAAATGCTAAACTCTATCTTCAAAACTCCAAAATCTAAAATCTTGAAAAGATTCAACATATGGGAAACCAATTATAAAAACAAAATAAAAACAAAACAAATTAAAACTACAAAGCAAAAATAAAACACACTGAAACAAACACATTTCAAGAAATTATTGAAGCAGCAGGTTTAAGCATTTATGAGCTGCAAGCCTTTATATGTCCAGTTATCCTATGCTTCCACGAGGTTTTTGGTGAGAGCACACCTGCAAAAACTTCAACAACAATCAGATTTAGGAACCCAAACAGGTTTGGGCCCCTTCTTAGGAAAAGTAGAATGCAATACAGATATGGTATGCTGTGAATCATGCATCTTAGGTCTCCATACCCAGTGTGTACTACAGTGAATGGTGCAAGTGTGTGAGATGTGTCCTAGCATGCCACATGAAAACATCTAACTCCAGGAAAAGGGTTTCTTAAATGGTTTGAGTTATAATGCCTCTTCCTAGCTTCCGGCTTAGGATTAAAAGTAGATGTCATCTGATTTTTCTTACATGTATCCAAATCATTTTGAATCCTCAAGTTAGTTCTTTTTAATCCACCATTATCAATTCTCAAATTTTTCTCAATCTCTTTAGATTTCTTAAGATCAGAATTAAGTGAGGTGTGTGAAACTTTTAATGCATTGTGTTCATCAATTAATTCCAAATATTTTTTGTTTAAATCATCAAATTCATCAAGAAGAGCCATGTGATTTGAATCAATCGTTGAATGATCTTTAAGAATGACTTTAAATTCTTTTTGCAAATTTACAAGTTCCATTTTTAAGCTAGCATGAGTCTTTTTAAGTTTTTTGTAAGATGCATGGATTTTCTCACAAATCTCAAACAATTCATCATAGGTTGGTTTACATACCTCTTCCTCATCACTTTGCTCAAGATGATCTTCCCCCATTAAGCATAGGTTTGTAGTTTCTTCCTCTGGTTCAGTCTCAGAAGAATCAATACTAGATTCTGCCCAGAATGCCTTTTGGACTCTCTTCTTGTCCTTCTTAAACTTAGGTTTCTCATCAATCTTTTCCTTGCTTGTGTTATCTTGAAGTGTCGGGCAATCGGTTCTCACATGACCAGGTTTCCTGCATTCAAAACAAACAACATCAGAAGATCCTTTAAAATGTTTATGATCCATATCTTTTCTCCAATTTTGATGATGCTTTTTTTTCTTCCTTAGAAAGCTTTTGAATTGCCTTGTGATGAAGGCAACTTCATCGCTTTTAGACCCAGAAGATTCAGAATCTGATTTATGCGCCTTCAATGCAACTGTTTTCTCCTTCTTCTTCTCACCTGCATCAAGATTTCTTTGATTCACCCTTTACTCATAAGCAATGAGTGAGCCAAGTAAGTTATCAATAAAATAAGTGTTCAAATCCTTAGATTCGATGATTGCAGTAATTTTAGCATCGTATGATGAAGGCAAGCATCTCAAAATCTTGTTTACTTTTTCATAGTTAGAAAGTTCTTTTCCTAATGCATGTAGTGAAGTGACTATCTGAGTAAACCTAGTGTACATGTCAGAAATAGATTCGTGATGTTTCATATGAAAAAGTTTGTAATCATGCAAGAGAATATTCAAACGGGATTGTTTAACCTCATTAGTGCCTTCATAGGTGATACACAATTTGTCCTAAATTTTTTTATAAGTTTTGCAAGTGGAGACACGCATATAATCCTCATATTTTAAAGCACATAAAAAATAGTTCAAATATTTTGCATTCAATTGAGCTAAATCTCGTTCATCGAAAGTCCATTCAGTAAAAGCAACTTTAGTTTTAAAACCATTAATTTCACGAGAAGGTGGAGAATAACCTTCTTTGATAAGCATCCACTTGCGATAATCAGTAGATTGTAAAAACGTTGACATGCAGGTTTTCCAGAAATCAAAGGGTAAGTTGTCAAACAAGGGAGGCCGTGTAATTGAATAACCTTCCGTAGTGTTACGATTCCCATGGTTAGCCATCGATCAAAATTCAAAAAGTTTTCAAACTCAGTTTTTATGAATCCTGCTCTGATACCACTTGAAAGTTTATTAGGGATATTAAGACCTATAGAACTAGCCCAAGCTAACCAAGAGGGGGGGGGGGGTGAATTGATATTTTAAAAAATTTCTTTTCACAGAGAACAAAAATCACATAAACCAAAATCACACCACGAGAAAAATAAATGCGGAAATTAAAAGTGCGGAAGCAAGAAATAAGAACACAAAAATTTATAGTGGTTCGGTCAACTCGACCTATGTCCACTCCCCGGAGGCTCCCTCCGAGTATTGCATAACAAACGTGACTCTTCTTTAGCCCCCACAGTTAGGCGGAGAAGCCTTTACAACGAACCTCCTTTTTTCCACCCCGACAAGGTAGAGAACCTTTCTCCTTTTGCTTCCTCCTGAAGCTGGCAGAGAACCACAACCAAATGCTGACTCCTTACCTCTACCAACCCTTCCACGGATGAGAAACTCTAGACGAAGAAGAAGCAGAGCGATCCTTGAAGCAACCCTTGTGAATCCCCTCATAAGCTCCCCCTCACAAGATCCTCTCTCTTTCCCTCTCTCTCTTTCTCTCCTCAAGGCCTTCTTAGGTCAAGGCAGCATCACAAAGGTTGTTCAAAATATTGAACAAGAGCTCTTAAATAGAAGAGCTTCAAAGGAGCTCATTAATTGCAAGTTGCCGACAATATCGTCCAGGCCGATGTGGGCATCGTTCTGGCCGATCAGTACAAATCTCAGAAGATCGGCCAGAGCATCGCCCCGAATGCAAACTGGATGATTTAAAATTGGCTTGATTGTCCAGGCCGAGCTCATGAACGTCCCAGCCGATCAGTTCAAATCAGAGGAAAATCATCCAGAGCATCGCTCTGAATTTGAGCTGGCCGATATTTATCGTCCTGAAGTAACTATCGATTTTTTAATAGATCGTCCTGGCCGATCCTGCGATCGTCCAGGATGATATGATCGTATCAATCATCCTTAATTACTCCCTTGATTTCCTGATCAATTAAGGTATAATTTGTTAATATCGTCCAGGCCGATCAATGATCGTCCTGGCCGATTAATTAAAAATACATTATACCTTAATTGTCTATGGCGGCAACTTCTTTCTGTTTTGAGCTTATTGTCCTGGCCGATACACGTATCATCCAGGATGATCTGTTAATGTCGGCTGCCTTAATTAAGAATCCTTAATTAGACTTTTTGTTTTAAGCCTGATCGTCCATGACGATGTAAATATCGTCCTGGCCGATAAGAGTAAAAATAGAAATTCTAATTCTCTCAAGTGTGTGTGCGTAGGGTTACTTAGCTGATAGTATCTTTGACCATTACAAATAGACTCAAGAAGAGAAAAAACAAAGTACAGACTGACTCAACCCTAAACCTACGCAATCTTGAATTGGCTCCATTTGTTGGTCTGATCTTCGATTCCTGAAAAGTTAGAAGTAACAAGCAGTCCAAGAGAATCAATAGTGTTTATCAATCATCAAAACATAAGCCATGAAAATAGATTTACTACACACACCACTTTTCACTCCATTAAAGACATTAACAACTCTAGACCTTCAGAAATTCTTCACATGGATTTGTTTGGACCCATTAGCACTGCCAGCTTAAGAGGGAAAGTTTATGGTTTTGTGATTGTCGATGACTACTCAAGGTTCACTTGGTTCAGATTTTTATCAAACAAGAATGAGTTTTTTGACGAGTTTAGATCCTTCTTCACTTGGATTCAAAAAAATCTAGGTTGTGAGACCATCCATAGTGACCATGGGGGAGAGTTTGAAAATGAGAGATTTCTAGACTTTTGTGAGGATAAGGGGATTAGCCACAACTTCTCAGCTCCTAGGACCCCTCAGCAGAGTGCGGTAGCTGAAAGAAAGAACCGAACCTTAGTGGAAGTTGCTAGAGCCATCCTTGCTAAGTATACACTTCCAAAATACTTTTGGACTGAAGCGATTAACCCGCTTGTTATGTGTTGAATAGGGTGAATATCAGAGCCAAACATGATAAGACACCCTATGAGACTCTTAAGGGTAGGACTCCTAATCTTTCCCACTATCATATGTTTGGTTGTAAGGTTTTCATTCATATTAATGGGAAGTCTCACTTAGGAAAATTTGACCTAAAATCTGATGACGGAGTGTTCTTAGGATATTTTAGTGTTGGGATGTCTTTTAGGTTATTTAATAAGAGGACATTGGTGGTGGACAAACCTACTCATGTAGTGTTTGATGAATCTAATCGTAGGAAGCCTAGAGTTGAGGATGATGATGATGTTGGAGAGATTACCACTGGAGTAAAAAATTTGGAGAAGTGGGTAGACCCCCAAAATACTGAAGGAGTAGGAGAGATTACCTAAGGAGTAGAAAATGAAGATCTGGAGGAAAGGGTTGAACTTACACACACTTTGCCTAGAGATTAGAGATACTCTTTGAGTCACCCTAAAGAACCGATCTTAGGAGACCCTTCCGAAGGTGTTAAGACTAGGTATGGACTAAGGAAGGAAGTGAACCACTCTGCCTTTATCTCAATGACTGAACCTAACAACATCAATTAAGCCCTTTCCAATGAGTTTTGGATCTTAGCCATGCAAGAAAAGTTCAACCAATTTGTTAGGAATGATATTTGGGAGCTTGTAGAAAGATCAAAGGGACAAAGTGTAGTTGGAACCAAATAGGTCTTTAAAAATAAGATGAATGATTATGATTTGGTGGTTAGGAATAAGGAAAGATTAGCGGCTAAGGGGTACAACTAAATAGAAGGGATAGATTTTGAGGAAAACTTTGCCCTTGCAGCTAGATTGGAAGCCATTAAAGTGCTACTAGTCTCTGCCTGTTATAAGGGATTTAAGATTTTCCAAATGCATGTTAAGAGTGCATTTTTAAATGGGGTAATAAAAGAGAATGAGTTTGTAGAACAACCCCTAGGTTTTGAGGGTTCCCAATTTCCAAATTATTTTTTCAAACTTAAAAAAACCTTTTATGGATTAAAGTAGGCACCAAGAGCTTGGTATGAGAGGCTTAGCACATTTTTACTAGAGAGGGAGTTTGTTAAGGGGAGCATAGACACCACCCTTTTCCTGAGGAAAGTAGGAGATGATTAACTCATTGTTCGGATCTATGTCAATGATATACTTTTTAGATCTTCTGATAAAAGGTTATGTGATGATTTTCTAAAAAATTGAGTAAGGAGTTTGAGATGAGTATAATGGGAGTGTTGTCCTACTTTTTGGGGTTTAGCATAAGATAATTATATGATGGAACCTTTCTAATTCAATCAAAGTACATAAAAAACATCTTAAAAAATATGAAATGGATAAAGCCAAGCCAATTAATACTCCCATGACCTCAGGTGTTCAGTTGGACAATGATCCTAATGGAAAATTCGTTGATCAAAAGAAGCATAGAGGAATGATTGGATCTTTACTCTACCTGAGTACTAGCTGACCTGATATTACATTTAACATTTATCTTGGTGCTAGATTTCAATCTGATCCTAAGGAATCCCACCTGACTGCAGTTAAGAGAATTCTTAGATACCTTTTAGGGACCCAAAACGTAGGAATCTGGTACCCTAGGCATAACACATCTTTTGAGATTATTAGATATTCTGATTCTAATTTTGTAGGATGTAATGTGGATAGAAAAAGTACTTACGGAACTTATCAATTCATTGGACAATCTTTATTCTTCTAGTCTAGTAGAAAGCAAAGCTCTATTGTACTTTCCACTGCTGAAGCTGAGTACATTGCTTTAAGATGTTGTGTGGCCCAGGTCCTTTGGTTGAAACACTAGGTATTGGATTTAGGATTACTTGTAGGAACAATCTTAATTATTTGTGATAAAACTAGTATCATCTGTATTTCTAAGAATCCTATCCAACATTCATGGACTAAGCATATTGACATAAGGCATCACTTTATTAAAGACCATATGACCAAGGGAGATATTGAGTTACACCATGTGGCAACTGAGAATCAACTGGCTGACATTTTTACTAAACCACTGGCCTTCAACACTTTCAGCACTTTAAGGACCAGATTGGGCGTGATTGATATTAATGCATGAATTTGATATCTTTTGATTTCTAAACTGTTATCTGCTATTTATTTTTACTTCTGTTGCTTTACTTTTGTAGTTTTTTCTTTGTTTATTTTTGTAGTTGATTTTGTTTTTTGTGCTTTATTTTTCGTATGCTATTTTTTCTAATCATAGCTAAACTAATATCTTATGCCTTATTTTTGCTTTTTGAAAATTTATAGTCAATGTTTTACATGTCATAATCTGTTAAAGGGTAGAAATACTATTGATTGTGTCTCTTTCTCTAGCCTATTTTAGTGGTGTAATTTTCTTTTCTAAACAAAAAGTCTATATCAAATTAACAACTGGATTTCGCAATTGAGAACTTTTCTACCTTGTTATTTTAATTTAGCTTATATTTATAATGATCAAAGTCTTTATATTACTTCATGATTTCTCGTTATCCTGTCATTGCATTTCTCATATGATTTTTTATTCTGGTTTGTGGTATGTTCTTCCCTATATTAGAGATTGAGTTTTCCTTTTGTAATATCTAGAAGATATACTCACAACTAAGAATATTTAAGAGTTTTTGATAGAGAATCTAGCATGCAGAAAAAAATATGGCCAATGATGCCAAAAACAAAAGATGCGCAATGATGCCAAAATTAAAAAATATACAAAAAATGTATAAAAAAATCATCAACAAAAAAATTCAATCAAAAGATCTGCAAAGTGCGCCATTTAATGGAAAAGAGGCATAAAATGAGCCGATCAAAAGCAAGCTCTCCTCTCTTTCCCAAACTTTTAAATCTTAGAAGAATTCACATATCACTTAAGATTTTCAAAGACTTGAATTCGAATTTTTGTGATTGTGACAAATTACATTTATATATTATATTATAAGATATTTTTCTGAAACAAAGTCTTGAACAGATCTCTTTTTCTTATCCAATTGATTTTTTTGAGTTA
The DNA here is from genome assembly GCA_022539455.1 of Dendrobium nobile. Taxonomy (NCBI): domain Eukaryota; kingdom Viridiplantae; phylum Streptophyta; class Magnoliopsida; order Asparagales; family Orchidaceae; genus Dendrobium; species Dendrobium nobile. The sequence goes on along the minus strand of CM039735.1, from coordinate 48,474,981 downwards.
AGTATTTTGATTTCAAAAGAATATTTTGCCCTAAAAGAAGTCTTTGCTAAGAGATAACATGATCGAATACTTTACCTATTTTTTGGATTTTTGACATTGTTAACTCATTAACTTACAAATTTTTAAAATCAATCACATGGATACTATGCCATATTCATGCCTTGATTTAAAAAAAAAAACTTGTGTTTATTTTTTATGTCTTTTCCGTATCATTTTCATTTGATTTTGATGCTTTTAGGCCTTCTCTGATCATCTCCATCTATTCTGTAATTCTCAAATTTTTTGACATCATCCTGGTCGATACCCCTATCAGCCAAGACAATCCAATCAATTTTCCCTAAAAACTCCCCTCTACCGATTGATTTGATTTTCTACTTCTGATCATCTGGATGATCCATTATTGGCTTGGACGATCTGATCGTCTTTTGCTTCAATCAATTTTTATCGGCCTGGTAGATATATTTTTCAGCCCGAATGATGTTATCCTCTTTATGGATAATCATCCTAATTGATCCATATGTTCATCATGAACGTTACACGTGGATGTATGTTTAAAATCTTTAAAATCAGCCAGGACTATCCATTTTGGAAAATCGGCCCAAATGATCCATCTATTCGGCCTGGTCGATACACATGACACATTATTTAAATATTTTAAATTCGGCTGGTACGATCCATTATTGGACATCGTCATGGATGATCCACCGAATCGGCCCGGACGATCTGCTTTTTTAACGGACGTCCAGCTTGACTCCTCGGGATGATCACCTATATCTAATCAATTCGGCTGATATCTGGTCAGCCCAGACGATCGAACCACCTTTTTGACCAATTGGCCTGTACGTAATTATTGAACAAGATTGGCCTGGATGATCATGCGATTAGGCTGGACGATTTGGCTTATTCTTTATAAATCGAGCCCTTCTAGCCATTTTCTTCGCACGAACTTCTTCTCCTTGCTTCTTATTTCCTATATTCTTGCTATTTTGTGAAAATGGTTGGAGGAACGCACTCTCGTCACCCATCTAAAAGTTCCTTTAGGGCCACTCTGGACCCTCATTTCTTGGAGGCGAATGATCAAGCTACCTACCAGCACTACAAGGAGGCCGGAATCACAGTCTCCTAGACAGTCAATCCAAATTTTCTCTCTTACTCGGTACTAGACTTATTTGCCCATACCTCCTTATGTTTTCTTCTAACTCTTACTGTACCATTTAATTATGAGTTACTCTTTGAGTTTTTCATAAGTCTCAGTATGAATTTTGCTTTTACCTCTATTACCTCATATGTGAATCGACGTCCCGTAGAGATCACATATCAGGATTGTGCAGAGATTTTGCAACTTTCCACCACAGGGGATAAACTTCACACCCTGTGTTCTGATCTTCATTTTGATTAGGCTATGGCCAATCATTTTCTTCGCAACTCTAATGCTCATTTTTACATGGGCGAGACTGGCACCTTACTCAAGGATGTTAGGACCATCCTGCACGTCCTTCTCACTTTGATAATTCCAATGGCTAGTGATCATGTTCACATCACTCCCTTTCTTTCACTCACCACCTATTACATTTTAGCACATCATGAATTCAATGCCACGACCTAATCTTCTGCTACATCGACCATCTTACTACCATACGGGATCCAGGTCATAGGTGGAAGCCAAATCTAGCCCTAGGAGATATCATTTCTTATGTCTTATAATCAAAATATAACCTCCAATATCTTGTTCCTCCAAACCTTCAACCTTCTTTCTACCTAGAATTGCTCGTTGTGTGTTTTACATCATCAAAAGGAGGTGATTGTTGTGAATCTATTTTCATGGATTATGATTTTGATCATAGCAAACACTCTTGTTTCTCTACGACTGCCTTGCCTACTAACTTTTCAGGTTCAAAAGATCAGACGGTAATTGGAACCAGCTCAAGATTGGGTAGACTAGGTCTGACTCACTTTGTACACTTTTCCATTCCTTGAGTCTATTGTAAAAGGTGTGGCTCCTAATGCTAAGTAACCTTGCACACAAACACCTTGGGAAAATTTTTGACTGTTTCTTAGAGTTTACTGTTTTTGGTAAAAACATACGGGATGATATTTATATCGGCCAAGACGAACAGTTCAAAAATAGAAACTCTAATCAAGGCAACATGGTTAATGCAGCCGTCATTAAGCTAATCGGCCTGGATAATATTGTATCTGCTGGGATGTTAAGCTCAAATAAAAAAGAATCAATCGCTAGATCTATTTAGGCATTAGTTATTTTTTGACATCATCCAGTACATTGGCCTGGATGATGTAGCACAAATATGCCTAATTTTATCAGGTAATTAAGGAAAGCATTTAAGGCTGATTGCACGATCACATTGGTCGGGTCGATAGCAGGATTAGTTGGGACAATGTCGTTAATGATTGACATCGGCCAGCTTCTATTCAGGGCGATGTTTAGAATGAATTTCCTCAAATTTAAACTAATCATCCAGGACGATATCCTATCGGCCTGGACGAGATGACCAAAAATTGTCTAATCGTCCCAAACCGTCTGGGCCGAATGAACGAAATTTATGCTGATCAGCCAAGCTGATACCCCTATCGACCTGGACGATACAGTCATTTTGTATAAAATAAGAGCTATTTAGAAGCTCTTCTATTTAAGATCTCTTATTCTACCTTAGTGGTGACCTTTTGCTATTGTCCTGACTTTAGAAAGCCTAGAGGAGAGGGAGAGAGAGAGAGAGAGAGAGAGAGAGAGAGGATTTATGAGGAGGAGCTTGTGAGGGATTTTCACAAGGGTTGCTCCAAGCATTATTTCTTTTCTTCTTCTACAACTTATAGTCTCTTGTCCTTGGAGGGTTGAGAGAGGTCTTCTTCAGTAATCGATCAAGGTTCTCTGCCTGATTCAGGAGGAAGAAAAAGGAGTTGGGTTCTCTGCTTCGCCGGGGTCAGCAGAAAGGAGTTTCTACGAGGGCTTCTCCACCTTGATGAGGGATCAAAAGGAGAGTCACGGTGTTTAGTGCAATACCCGGAGGGCACCTCCGGGGAGTGGAGGTAGGTCGAGTTGACCGAACCACTATAAATTTTTATGTTCTTTTACTACTGCTTTTCACATTAATTCTTCCGCACTTTGATTTTCATTGTAGTGATTTGGTTTGAGTTTTTGTGATTGTGTTTTGATCAAAATAATTTTTAAAATACAAATTCACCCCGCTCTTGGTTAGCCTTAGGCTAGTTCATAAGGGTTTAACATCCCTAACAAACTTTCATATATATATATATATATATATATATATATATATATATATCTTGTAATAATGATAGATCCCTTTAAAATTTTAAACATAGTTTGATAATGTGAATGAAATTCATGGGAAAAATTTAATGAATAGTTGTACTCCAATTATTTACTAATCAAATTATTGGTTATGTTAATCAGTGTTTAGTATTTGCATGTTTAGGAAGCATGCGCACTTAGACTAGGTTTCTTCTAGTTCTAAGGGCATGGCATATAATTGTGTTTGCATTTACCTATATCATATAAGGGTTAGCCATGACACCTAATTTGAACCTATTCTACCTAGTGACATCATACGGAGAATAATTAAGGACCTAGCTGGAAACTTAGAGAAATTCTAGGGATTAGGATAAACCTCCAAATGTCATGAAACCTAAACCATTTAAACTTAGTGACATCTCAGACCCTCAAGAAATTTTTAGGACCCTCTAAGTTACGTAATTATTTAACCTTAATTTACCCTTTTAATAAAACATCAAACTTTTTAAAAAAATTTAATAAATAAAAATAAAAGCTAAAAATCACAAAAAATATATCAAACTCTTCAAATTTGAATTCATAATCCAATAAAATTAAATGCCCCTTAATTGGACCATAATTAAAACACTAATGTAATTTTTATTAAAAAATTACCTTTTAATTAAATTAATTAATTAAAAATTATTAAAATTTTTGAAAAATCTTTAAAAACTTGGAAATAATTTCTTAAGCCATTGCTGACCATAAGAGTCGATCCTAAGAAGTTTTTACTTTATTTAAATAAAAATACCCTTAATTAAGAAATTTTAATAATTCATTAAATACCTAAACTTTTAAAAATCATAACTAATTCTAGAAAAATCTAAATTAGGTCATCTAAATGGCATTCATCTCCAATTATAGTTTATTATTTATTAAAAATATGAACATTCCAGAAATCAGCCTAAATAAAAAAGTCAACTCCTCGAACAACCGTAGTTCAATAGCTAGGTCCAAACTTCTAAAAATCATTACTTTGTGTAGAAAACTCCAAATCTGATAAACTCAAAGTATAATTACTCCCCAAGGGTCTAATATTTAATAAAAAATACCAGGACTCTAGAACTTAGTTGGGTTTTAAAAGACAACTTTGGACCCCTTTGATATAGCGGATATGATAACCCCGGCATTCCAAAATTTGCTAATTCAACTTAAATTTTAGAGAATATTTCCAAAGCATTAAAACTAACCAAGCAACTAAAATAATTAAAGTTGACCTTAGGACACTAATATCTAAACTTTAATTCAAATTTCTCTTTGACCTTCAACAAATTAAATCACAGATAATTTGAACTAATTATCCAACATAGGTCATACCTGAGACCACACGAGATACTACAAAAAATAGAGCTACTTATTAGGATACAACTTCAAGCTTTAGATTTGGTTGTTGTTTTGTTCCTATTTCTATGATGTGACAATTTGCATGTGGTATGTGTGCTGGTCATTTTAGCATTTTATTTTTATTACTGTGATGATGCTTTTAGTTACTGTATTATCTCTATGATGTGGTGGGCGATAGATTATCCGTAAGTTAGGAGCAATTTTTTTGCTTACAATGTCTTTTATAGGTGGCCATGCTCATATATCACTAAAAAGGGGCTAAAAATAAATAAATTATATGTAATTGTTATAGGTGCTTCAACTGCTTAGCTCTAAAATAAACAAGAGCATGACCAAATGTGGCTGGCTTGAGTACTTTTTATTTTCATATATAATTGCTTAGGATATTTTATTATAACTATTTAGGATAACCTTCCTGGAGAGTCTAGACTTTTTTCTTTTATATTCTTGATGTAATTTTTTTCAAAGTATAGCGTTATAAAAATCAAAGAACTAAAGCAATTTAAGTATAAGGGATTTAACGAAAAAAAGAAGTCCCATACAGGGAACTTATTTTCATTTGGATATCCTTCTAAAGGGTATACTATGAGGAGGTTAAAAAAAGGAAATTAATAGAGGAGCCAAAAGATGAAGATTTAGATAAAAATGTCTTGATTTTAAAATTTGCGTCGTTATATAGGATTAGAGTCCAGGTTTTTATTTGGTGGGCCTATCCACCATTATTTTTTTATAGACCCTGGGTTGTATATTATATGAAACTAGCCATATACTTTTGGATACTTTTTTCTATAGTTGTCATTTTATTTTATATAATGTGTTTACTTTATTTGGACAGGAGAAATAGCATGCTTTTTACAGGTTTCTTTCGTACATGTGTGTGTGCTTGATTTTGCTAAACTCTTAGGGATAAAATTCTTCTACTCATAATTAAAATTTATAGTTTTAGGCATTAAATAATATAGAAATATAATGATCTAGGGAATAAGCCGGAAGTAATCCGAGGTTGCATTCATCTTAATTTATTTTTGTCTTTCCTTATTTAGATGCTTCCCCGCCTGCGAATTCGACCTATTAGGATGAGGGGCAAAACCTGGGAAACTAGTCTTCTAAACAATTATTTTGTAAGCCTTTTTTTAAATTATATGCATTTCTAATTTAGAGATTTTGACTAGCATGCATAACATTAGAAACAAACTAAAATAAAAATTTTATTGCATTAGTCTTAGAAGCTTACTACCATTCATAAGAACAAGACCACATAGTAACCTCTCTATATGTTGGCCTTAATTTCCAAAGATTCAGCCACCCACCCATCTTTCATAAAGACTAGATAAAAAGGATTTTATACGATTAGGTGGTTAGGTGGCTTTCTTTTTCAGGCATGATATAAGGTCAAAATGAATTAGCTAGGACATACGTGTTAGTATTATGTTTAGAATATTAAACTCACTTTAAATTTTAGGTTCAAGGCTACTACTATTAGTATCCCATAGTACGCCTCATCATGGGTAAGTCCTTTATCCTTTAGAGGCTATAAATCCCACCAATATGTTTCACATAGATGACGCCACCTCCATCATTCTCTTTTGTATGCTTAAGATGTAGTATTATCTTTCTCCAGTTTATTTTCCCTACCTTATCCCTTTCAGATGGTGATGTTAGCCATGCATGTTGACAACGCTAAGTTGAGCCTTTCCTTCTCTCTGAATAGGAAGCTCCTAGACTTCTCGGTATGTGTCAATCCGATATGAGAGAATAATGTATAATTCTTAACAAAGAGTCTTCTTAGGCCCCTGATTAAGATGTAATTAATAATGGGACTGTTGACTATGGGAAATTGAATCCACATCAAATAAACCCCACTCGAGATGATGTATCAGATAGAAGAAATCTGATAACTTTGATCAGGTTATATATATTATTACCCATCGAGGTACAAAGGTGAAAGCTGCTATCCTCAATTATTAATTAAGTGTATGGTGCCATCATCCCTCCCATTGGCCTGCTTATGAAGAGTACAAAAATTTATGACCATTTTATCCCATAGGATAGTACGATTGCACCCTTTGCAATCTATCCCCGCTGAGTAGTGTCTTTTTAAAGGCCCATAAATTTTTGGTGACCATAATAGGATAGGTTTTTCTCTCCATCTTTGGATTCTATATTAATCTCTCTAGCGTGTACTCAAGTTTTGTACTCCTTAGTTAGGTCCATCCTATTCTAATCTAGGGTCCACTCTAGTTAGAACCATTTCTCCTTAGTTTGGTTCCTTTCTTTCAAGTCTCATAAGCTATTACATCCCTTTCCCATCCTTCTTCCTTTCTCATAATATCATCTTATACTAATTATTTTAAATATTTATATTTTTGGAAGAAAGTGGCATGGTGTCTTTCGTTCCTTTGGTTATCTTCTATTTTGGTTTTGACTCATGAGTTACACTTCCTAAGTCCCTACTGACCAATCCTCCCACTGGAGGAATCTCTTTTAGTTCCTTTACTTAGCCTTTATCATCCTTAATAGGGGTCACATAACCATGCATCCTTTTAGATGTCAATTTATATGGTGAATAGCTCGTGCAGTTGCTCGTCCTACTCCTTCTATTGTGCAACAAGTACACTATGTGTCTAAGAAGCTAGTGCCTAGGCTACTTACCATTCAGCCTACATATCAAGCATTCAGGTGACCAGCACCTACCATACCTTTATTTAAACTGCTCCAGCCCATTTGAGCTTAAATCTAGAAGTTACCCCTCCAGTTCCTCCAGTAGAGGTCGCTCATGTTTGGGTTCCCCCTCCTTCTTTATCTAGAAAGAGGGGTACCCAGACCGAGCCCCCTTTACCATCTTCTCATTAGGTTTCTATTTTTGCCCAACTCTCTCACCGAGATACAACTAAGAAGACCTCGACACTCCCTGTACTAGCTACTCTTGTTCCCTTAGTCCTTCAATTAATGGGTTCAGACAAAGCCTCATCATTTACCTTCAGCCTTGGGAGAAGGGCCTGGAGAAATAATAATAGGGGACTATGATTAACTACATCTGAGGGAGCTAGAAAATATATTATAGATTCTAAGAACCAATTCAGCAGATGGTGGTTCCCTTACAACAGTGCGATTCTAACTTTCAGTTACAGAGACCACTATTATTGTCTTTGCACTTGAGATAAAGGAAGTCCTAGGAGGATGGTTTTCGTCACTGACAGATAATGATGATGAGGAGGACATCATTTGCATTACGGTAGCCCCTACCATTACTACTTCTCTTCCTTGCATTAGAGTTCCTAAGGATAATGTTGCTAGAGCCCTCACTCAGAGGATTCAAAGTATTATCCGTTTAGCCTGGGGTAGAGGTTTTATCAGCAGGAAGAGGTTATCAGCCAAATTAAATTCATCCAATAGCTTTTGACTTGTGTATCATATAGTACAAAGTGGTGTTTATTTGTTATGATCACCCATAATTGAACATTTTAAAATCGTATATTTCCCTTAAGGTAGAGATTTGTGCAAGGATGTGTAAATTTTATAATATGAAAAGAAATCATACAGTATGAATCGAATAAATTTTAACTTAAAAAAAGATTAAATGAATGTTGCATGAAGATTATGGAATATCTATCAAATGCAAATCAATAAAATAAATGAAAAAAAATTAAAAAACAAAAATTCACAATTTGACATACATTAAAACACACACAAAATGGTTAATTTCAAGTGATTGAGAAGTTCATAATCGTCCTGAATCATGCATGATGTCTATAACACCTAGTCTAGTCCTCAATATGTTAAAGGAATATCTATCAAATGCAAATCAATAAAATAAATGAAAAAAAATTAAAAACAAAAATTCACAATTTAACATACATTAAAACACACAAAAAATGGATGATGTCAAGTGATTGAGAAGTTCATAATCATCCTGAATCTTGCATGAATGTCTATAACACCTAGTCTAGTCTTCAATATGTTAAAGGTGTCATAAGCAAGGTGTTTGGTAAAGATGTCTAACAATTAATCTTAATTAGCTATATGATGCAATTATAACTATCCTTTGCCAATTAAAGTTTCATCATATAACAAAGTCTTTGATCTTGGACTACCTGTAGGAATCATTCTTATTATGTGTGACACCATTATTATGTCTGCCATTTAGCTTATTGATTTTGGCTTTTCTGATGATAATTTCACTTGGCATCGTGGTCATTTATGGCAAAGTTTAGATAGGGTTTTATTTAATGATTTTTGGTTGAATGCCTTTGAGTCTACCAATGTTGAGCATCCTAGTAGGACTATTTCTGATCATTCTCCTCTTATTATTAAAATTAAACCTAAAAGGAGGGATTTTTCTATGCATTTTATATTTCAAAACATGTGGCTTCTTCATGATTCCTTAATGGATTTTGTTATGAATATTTGGCAGGCTCCTTTACATCCGGACAATACAATTTTTGGTATGAAGATTATGGTTTAAATTTATAAGGCTTAAGTTTGTTTTAAATTGGTGGAACCCTAATGTTTTTAAGAATCCTTTTGCTAACATTTTAATTGCTTAAGATAAAGTGACTTTTCAGAAGAATCAATGCATTTTAGTTCATTCTGAGGCTAATTTCTATCTTTTGAGAGAGGCTAAGGATGGTCTCTTTAAATTACAAGCTCAAGATGAAATTTTTTCAAAAAAAAAAATATGTTATAAAATATTTGGTTGAAGGTAATAATAATATGAAATATTTTGATGCCTTGGTTAGGAAGAAACACACTATTAATTGCATTCATTAATTTTATCATCCTGATGGTTCTGTTACTAAAGATGATGGTGAAATTACAAATTTGGTTGTGCTTCATTTTTAGAGTCATCCGAATAAAAAGTTTTACCCTACTAATATTGAGAATCCATATATTATTCCTCCTTTTATCTCTCATGATGATAATGTTTTCTTGTCTAATTCTCTTTCTTTTGATGAAGCTAAAGATACTATTTTTGTTCTAAACAGTGAGTCGGTGGCTGGCCCTGATAGTTTCACAGCTATGTTTTTTCAAAAAAATTGGCATATTATTGGTAATTATCCTTTCTCTATTGTTATTGACTTTTGTGATCATAATGATATTCCTAAGTTTTTTACTGCTACCTCTATTGTGCTTATTCCTAAGAATATTTCTAGTAAAACATGGAATGATTTTAGACCCATCATTCTGTGTTCATTCTTTTATAAAGTGCTTTCTAAATTTTTGATGAATTGTTTAACGCTTCTTTAGCCTAAAATTATTTCCTCTTTCCAAATGGGTTTTGTTAAAGGGTGTGCTATTTTAGATGATATCCTTTTGGCTCAAGAATTTTGTAAAGATTTGGAGATCAAAACTAGTGGTGGTAACATGATTTTGAAACTTGCTATTGCTAAGGCTTATGATTATATTGATTAGAATTTTCTTTATGAGATTTTAAAGTTATTTGGTTTTGATCTTAATTTTATCAAACTTGTTAAGCTATGTATTGAAAGACGCTATTTTTCCATCATTGTTAATGGTAAGGCTAATGGTTTTTTTTTATGGCCTCTTATGGTCTAAGACAGGGGATCCCCTTTCTCCGGCCCCCTTTATTATTACGGCCGACTATCTTTCGAGAGGGCTTGCTGATCTTTTTGAAAATTACCCTAGTCTTTACTTTAGAACTTTAGGTGGTTTTAACATTTTGCATTTAGGCTTTGCAGATGATTTTATTATTTTTAATAATGCTTCTAAGAATTGAATTCGTAGGTTTTTGAATTTCATTAAACATTTTGAATTAGTTAGTGGCATGGCTTTTAATAAAAATAAGTGTGTTTTTATTATTGCTAAGAATTTTTCTCGAGCACGTTGAAGGCATTAAGAATTTAACCAATTTTAGTCAAGGTTTTTTTCCTCTAAAGTATCTTGGTGTTCCTTTGCACATGGTAGAAAGATTTCCTCCCTTTTTTTCCTTTAAAGTATCTCGGTATTCCTCTGCACAGGCTTTTGTCTTGGGATTCTAATTTTTTGTGGTTTGGTGGTAGGTTAACACTTATTAAAAGTGTTTTTTGTTCTATCCCTATTTACAATTTTCAAACTTTGTTTCCCTCTGAGGCTGTTTGTAATAGGATTGAGAGGATTTTCAACATGTTTTTTTGGAGTGAGGCTTATACAAATTTTAAAATCCACTAGTCTTCGTAGGATAAATCTTGTGATACCCTGGTTGAAGGGGCGTTGGGGTGTAAGTCTCTAAAGGATTTGGTTTATTCAATTTCTTATAAATCATGGTATAATTTTTGTTCTGATTTGAGTCTCTGGGCCAAGTTCATGAATGAAAAGTATTGTGGGGGGCAACATCCCACCATGGTTTATTTTAGTAAAAACAATTCTTAGGTTTGGCAATAGATTTGAAAAGTCAAATGGAGGGTTGAGCCTTTTATTCATTGGGGTCTTTGTTGTTGGAATATATTCTTCTAGCAGGATTGGTGGTTGAGGGGCCAATCTATTGATTCTCTCCTTATTACTTTTTCCATAGCTCCGTTAAAGGTTAATGAATTTTTATTGATAATGGTTGGGATGTTGAGAAACTTTATAGTTTGCTGTCTTATTTTATTATTTAGAAAATCTTACAGATATCTTTAATCATTAACTCTCTTGATGTTCAGATTTGTTCCTTCTTTAAAGATGGTAACTTTAGTTTAAAGGTGGGTTGGCATACTTTTAGAGCTAAGCATGAGACCTCCAAGATTTTCTCGATGATTTGGCATAAAAATATTCCCTCAACTGTCTCTAATTTTTTTTGGGTGTATCTTACAAAAGTTTATCCCTATTGACTATAATTTTATTAAACTTGGCTTTATACTTCCTTCTAAATGCCAACGTTGTTTTCACATGGATGATATGCTTCATGTGTTTGTTTTGGTCATTGTGCTGTTAAAGTTTGGACTTATTTTAATGATATTTAGCATTTAAATTCTTTTATTGCTAAGGGTTCTATTTACTTTATTCTTAATAGTTGGTTTGTTAATTCCATTGCCATATTAGGAATGTTATTCCCTCTCTCATCCTTTGGTTTTATGGTTGGATAGGAATAGTTCCTTCTTCAATGGGGTAACCATGAATTATGATCATGGCCCTTCATTATAATTGTTACTTTTGACTAACAATTTCCATAAATTTGTAAATGCTGTAACTAAATTAGGTATTAATTTTGAGGGGGCTAGTATTTTTGGTGTTCCTAAAAGTACCTTTTGTCTAAAGCCTCCAGCTTTTTTCTCTAAGCTAAATGTTGATGTTATTATTGTTAATGCTAGGGTGGGTTGTGGTGGTATTATAAAAGATGCTAATGGTAAATGCATTTTGTGCTTTGCTTGTCCTTTTCTCAATTATAATGTTAATGACGCTGTCATCTTTGCTATCCAGTACGGTTAAAAACTCTGCTTTTCTTTTGACTTCATGAATATTGTGATTGAGGTTGGCTCTAACTATTGGCACCAGATTTCTAATTTGAGGAAGGAAATTGTGTATCCTACTGCCTTGTTTTACTTGAGGAGAGAACTTAAGCTTTGACTGAGCTTGTTGAAATGCTACTTTTTATCATTAAGATGGAAGGTAATGCTTGTGCTCATGGTATTGCTAAGTGGGGTTGTCATTGGCAGTCCATGGTGGATTTTCCTATTTGTAATCTCCTGCCTCATATTAGAGGCATTTTAAACCTGGACGAGATTAGTTTTCCTTATCTTATTCCTTAATTCAATGGTTTCTGGTTCCTATGGGTTGCTATCTTATTTTAGATGTTTATTTGCTATTTCTTCGATTGGTTTTTTTTTACTGAAGTGTTGGCTTTTTAGTTTTTCTATTAGGAGTTATTGTTGGGTTCTTTCTATTATTGATGGTTATTCCTTATTCGGGGCTATTAGTGTTGACCAGTTGTTGGTTTTTGGTGGTGTTTATGTGCTGTATTGGCCTTATTTTTTTGGTTCTCTAGAGTTTATTATTGTCTTCTATCTATTTGGGGTTGTGTTCTGCTATATTCTTATGACTATCAGTTGGTTATTTTGGGTGCTCTTCTCGAGGGGCTGGTGGTTGTGTTGCTTTATTGGTGTTAATCTTTGGGCCGTTTGTGTTACACCTGGGTGCTTTACTACTTTGGTTTATTCTTCTGTTCATACCATGCCATGGTCAGTGGTTTTTTGTCTCTCTAGTTCTTTAGATTATCAAGTTGGGGCTTGTCTTCTATTCCTTGAGACCTGGTTGTGCTGGTGTTATTTTATAGCTTTTAGTTGCTAGTGTTTGATTTGGTTGGGGGTGAGCTTCCATGCTGATGGTATTATTCTTAGTGATATGGAGCTTTTATATTTTCTTTTGGGTTTGTATTGTTGTCTTGAGACATGCTATCTCCTCTAGTTGGATGGTTATCTTTTGAGTGGTAATGGTTCCATTTATAAGTTATTCTCTCAATATTTATTTATATTATAGTTGTTGTTATTATTTCTTGTATTACCTCTGTATACAAATGGTTCCTAGTGCAGATGATTATGAGGTTGATCCTGGGAGGAGGTTCATAGAGCTTTCTGAAGAATTTTGCTGCTCAATTATTTTTTTGGTGTTCGCTCTTATGCACCGTAGAATGTACCTAGGAATCTTATTTTTTTTCTTAGTAGGGATCTCGATCTCGTAGGTTATTTTTTATTTTATTTTTAATTTTGTAGCTGACCCCACGTAGTGGGTTAAAGGCTTGATGATGTTGTTGTTGTTGTTTTAATTTTGTAGCTGTTATGAGCAGTAGTGAGCTTGAGTTCCCTTTAAGAACCTTGTAATTGTTTTTTTTTATTTAACATGTTGGCTCCGCCGTGGGTTTTCCCTAAAAAGAAATGTGTCCCTTGCCAACATGATCTCTAATAATAAGATACCTAATGTATATATGCTTAATACAGGAGCGTTGGATTAGACTTTGGAAATGTAGATTGAACTAATGGTGTCACACATAATAAGAATTTTTCTTACAGGTGGTCCAAGATAAAAGACTTTGTTGCTTTAGCCAGAATACTTGAGCAACATAGCTTCCAATAATAATGTATTATGCCTCAACATTGGATAAGGCTATTGAATTCATCTTTATACTAAGCTAAGAACCTAATGATTGTCTTATGAATTGAAAGGCTTCTGAGGTGTTTTTCTAGCTGCCCTATATCCTGTAAAGTCATAGTCTGAACATCATATGATTTCAAAGGACTAATTATTCCTAGGATACAAAATAACTAGCTTTTGGGAGACTAATATATATATAAGGATTCTCTTAATAATAATTATATATGATTCTTTGGGATATTCTTGAAATCTAGCACAAAAATATACACTAAATATGATATCAGGTCTACTACAAACCAAAGAAAGAAGTAATCAAAATTTCTATTATATTTCTTTTGATTAATTATTTTTAATTGGGATCCTTATAATTGAATGCTAGAGCTCATGGGAATATTGATTACATTTACTTTATGCATCTTATATTTGTGAAGGATCTCTTTCATATATTTTAATTAGCTAGGAAAGGTTTCATCACCACCTTCGCTACACACTAAATTTGAGGAAATTGGTATCCTCTCCAATCATGCTCATCTTAAACTCCTCACTCATTATTTTAAAAAATTCGTCCCAAAGATTTTTATTTGTAGATCCAAAACATATGTTATCCATAAATTTGAATAATAAGTATATCTTCTTTTACTTTATTAAAGACTAGGGTGGTCTGTACACTACCCTTAACGAAGGCTCTATAAAGGAGGAATATACTACGTCTCATACCAAGCACTAGGTTCTTTCTTCAATCCATACAATGCCTTAGTTAATTTGAATATGTTATAAAGAAATTAAAAATTATCAAAACCTTGGGGTTTCTCAATATAAACATTTTATATTATCTCCCTACTTAGGAAGGTTCTCTTAACATCCACATGATATAACTTAAATCCTCTAAAGCAAGTAAAGGCTAATGGTACTCTATTGGGTTCTAACATAGCTAGAGGGTCAATAGACTCCTCAAAAATCAATTTTGTTAATCTTATTTTACCCCTTATGTAGTAATGTAACCTTATTCCTAATCACTTTTCTAGAGTTATTCACTTTGTCCTTGAAATCCCACTAATTTTCAACAATAATCTCATCCTTAAGTCTGTTAACCAGTTCCCATAAATCATTCCTAATAAATTTATTTAATTCTTCTAGCACAATTAGGATCTAAAATTCATCTCCTAGGGCTTGATCTATGTTAGTTGGTTCTAACATAAATATGAATGCAGAATGACTAACCTCCTTTCTAAGTAGATGCCTAGTTTTGACACCTATAGATGAATCTTCTAGGATGAGTTCTCTTTTGTGAGTAGATGAGTATATCAATAATATATGAAAAGGCTCCTAAGATTCTACTTTATCACCTAGGTCATTGGATTCTACCCCATGGGTGACCTCTTCTTCTTCTTCTTCTTCTTCTTCTTCTTCTTCTTCTTCTTCTTACCTAAGCTAAAAACGATTTATCTAATTTATCAAACATGACATGGGTAGATTCTTCTACTACTAGTGTCCTCTTAATAGAGGTCTTATAGGCTTTACATAAAGATGAATATTCTAAGAAGACTCCTTGAGATTTGGAATAAAACTTTTACAAAGGTGATTTCCCATTAATCAAGATAAAACATCTACAACCAATGACATGCAAGTGAGACAAGTTGGGTGTCCTTCCCTAATGGAGCTCATTAGGTATCTTATTTAATTTGGATCTAACATTGATTCTATTTAACCCATAATAGGCAATATTTAATGCTTCTTCCCAAAACTACCTATGGAGAGAATATTCATATAAAATTTCTCTATTAGCTTTTACTAAATTCCTATTATTCATTTCAGCTATTCAATACACCGAGGGGCCAAAGGGGCAAAAATTTTATGTTATATCCATACCTCCTCACAAAAAGTTCAAACTTATTATTTTCAAACTCTCCACAATAATCACTATGAATAACAAGATCTCATATCCAAATTTCTTCTATATCTATGTGGAGAATGTTCTATATTCTTCAAATAATTCTTTCTTTTATGCTGGGAATCTAACTGGTTGAATCTAGAGTAATCATCAATAATTATAAATCCATATGATTTCCCTCCTATGCTTACTATACTAATGGGTCCAAATAGATCCATATGAAGAATTTCTAGTGTCCTAGAGGTGTTAATGTCCTTAATTGAATGAAATGAAGAGTATATTTTCTTTCATAGTTAGCAGGCATCCCATAGGTGGTCCTTACTGAAATATAGCTTGGGTATGCCTCTAACTATGTCTTATTAGGTAATCTACCAAAGGGGCTTCATTCTTGCATGACAATATCTCCTATATCCAAGATTCATCAACAGTGGTTTTCAAACACAAAGTATTAGAGTATTTAACGTAGTTGAATAAAGTATATAAACATTGTTAAATAATTTTTCTTCTAAAACTAATTTTTCATTCAAACTAATCTTATATTTAATATATGCAAGTTTAATGTCAAATACTTTGTCACACAACCAACTAATAGATTATGCTTTAAACCATATACATATAAAACATTCTTAATTATGAAATTCTTTGAGTTTGTAATTACACCTGAGCCCACTACTTTCCTGGTGGCATTATTTCCCAATGAGACCATACCTCCAGACTTGGCCTCTAGCATGAAGAACTGCTTCATGATTTCGATCATTTGCCTAGAGCATCCATTTTGTAGGTACCACATGCAGTCACTAGGATTTTTGTGAGAGCACTCCTATAATGCCTATTAATGATTAAATTTGGCAACCCAAATATGTTTGGGTTATACCTTATGTTTATATTAATGACTTGCATGCAAGCTATACTATGGTGCACATGTTTTAGGCCTCCACACTAGGCGTTTCCTACTATGTTTTATGCAATTGTTTTCTATGTGACCAAGCCTGCCACAATATATATACCTAAACCCAGGGAAAATATTTACTAGTTTATGTTGGGGGTTGTGCCTCTTCTTAGAGGTATGTGATACATGTTGTGATGAAGGTTTATACCATTGTCTCAATGTATGTAGTGATTTATTATGTTGAAGTGCATGGATTTTTTGCTTTAACGAAACTAATTTGAACTTTCAAGGCTTGTAACTTCTAATTTCAACACATGCTCATTATGATCTACATTTATTGTAAATAATTCTAAATGTTTGTATAACTCGTCAATCTCAAGATACTTTATTTTAAGGATTCATGAGCATTAGTTCAGCCAACATGCTTCTTATTTAGTGTGTAAAATGGATTAAGGAAAAACATGATATTTCTATCTAAACTAGAATCTTCAACTAACAGGATATCATGCTCTTTTTGTAAAGTAGAAAATTAATGTTTAAGCTAGCATACATCTTTTAAATCTTTCAATATGAATCATAAATCTTTTTAAAATAAAATAAAAATTCATTATAAGATAGTTGACATTCCTCTTTTTGATCGGATGAATCAAGATTATAATTAGCCATGGGGCATAGATTAGTTACCTCATCATCTTCTTCCTGTTCTAATGATTTTGAGATGGAGCAAACATAAAATGCCTTAAATGTCCATTGCTTCCCTTTTTTGAACTTTTCCTTCTCTTTACCCTTCTCCTTTACTAGGTGAGTTTTTAAATCTGGGCACTTAGTTTGCAAGTGGTCTTTCTTTCTACATTCAAAAAAATTTATGTCAAATGATACTTTATTTTTTTATATATATATTTTCTCCATTTCTAATGATGCTTCTTCTTTTTTTCAAAAAAATTTGAACTGCTAAGTCATAAATATAATATTGACATCCTCTTTTTCTATAGAGCTATCACTTTTTGAGTCATTGGCTTTCAATGCAATGACATAATCCTTTTTCCTGCCTCACTGCTAAGTCATAAATATAATATTGACATCCTCTTTTTCTATAGAGCTATCACTTTTTGAGTCATTGGCTTTCAATACAATAACATTCTCCTTTTTCTTGCCTCCTGCATCATGTAACCTCTACCTCATGCCTTGCTTGTAGGTAATGAGTGAGCCAAGTAAGTTATCAATAGAATATACATTTAGGTCTTTTGATTAAAAAATAATAGTGACCTTAGCATTATAAGCCTTAGGTAGGAATTGTAGAATTTTGGTAACCATTTCAGAATTAGAAACTTCTCTACCTAATACATACAGGGATGTTACTATTTGAGCGAATATATTACACATTTCGGATATTGTGTCTCCAGGTTTAAAGCAAAAAAAAAAAAAATTCATTGCCTTGTCGTAAAATTATTCAACTTAGATTGTTTGACTTCACTAATACCCTGAAATATGTTACATATTCTATCATATGTCTCCTTCCCCATAGTACATGTAGATGATCTCATGTAATCTATTGATTTTAATGCAAAAAAAAAAAAATTAATTCAAGCATTTTGCATTCAATTAATGAAGATCTCTAACCTCATTAATATAATGAGAAAATGAGACTTTTATTTTGCCTCTATTAACTATACACGATAGAAGTGAATAACTGGTTTGAATCATATGCTAAATTCTTAAATTAATAGATTGCAAAAATTTAGATATTTGTATTTTTCAAAATTCAAATGGAATATTTTAAAATAGTGGAGGATGTTTAATTGAATAACCCTCCATGATATTTTTGTTACCAAAATATGACATAAGATCTTTACTTGGATATTTTAAAATTATGAATTCTTATACCCTTTTTAATTCCACTTAAAAGTTTTGAGAGGTTTTAAGAGGGGGGGGGGGAGTTGGAGAATTGATAATTTTATAAATATTAAGGATGGTAGTGAACAATTGAAATCTATCTCACCATTAAGGAGATGGTTGATTAAAACTTGATATGTATAATCTGGATCATTTTAGATGGCTAGTTATGTCCACCGTGCAGTTTTGCTTGGGAGTTTTTCTATCTCTTTGGTGTTTTGGAGCATTTTTTCATCAATTATAGGAGTTTCCTGATTTGCAAGATAATTAAGGGTGATATCACTCCTTATTTCTCTGATTTATTTATAGTTAATCTTCCATTTGTCCTTAATATTTTTATGTGTGTTAGTCTTTTCTTGTGCAGCTACAGTGCTTTACAGGTGATTTTGCATATGTCAATTCTCAAGGTTTTATACAGAAAGATTATGTTTCATGGGCTTATCTGTATCTTTCTTTTTTGGATGCTTGGCTTTAGCATCTTTAAATTGTACCCAAGTTATCTTGTATTTTGGATTATTGGGGACTATCAGCTCATAGGTTTTCTTTACTTTATTTTGTATCTCTTTTGATCATTAGTGAGCTGACGGTCCCCCTTAAGGACCTTATAGTTGCTTTTTATATTAACGCGTAGGCCACTTATGGGTATAGAGGCATGATTAGTTAAAAAAACACAAAATAAAATATACTTATATTCAAATATAGTAATTATCTAATCGTACCTCTATACCTCTTTGGATTTATTAGTTTAGAATTAGTTATTTATTTCATTGTATTGTAGTGCTCGTCGGCTTACTTGCACTTTTTCATCCTACTTGCACTTTTTCATCCTACCATATTAAACTTGATAATTAGCTTCATTTAATTTTTTATTTTAGTTTGAATGGTATCATATTTTCTTTATTTATATTAAACCCTACAAAATAACTTTGCTCATTCATCATACTGTTTGTAAATGACAACTCTTTATATAATGTATTCTTTTTTTGTATATAAATAATATCTTATTTATAGACATTTATTCTAATAGAATATTAGACCATACCCATTTGATAAAAAATGTTGTGTATAATATCCCATCAGCAAAAGATCTATATAGTAGAAATATACTAGGCCTTTCATACAATATCATATTCCTTGTTTTATCCCATATAATCCCTCTTCAATTTTTACACTTGTTCGAGAAATAAAGCACTTCTAAAATCTTATGGTTATTTAACAAAAATATCTTTTAAAACTGTTTTATAAATGTACCATTTATATCCATTTGACAAAATTTGAATCCAGATAAAAAAACAAAGGCTAGCAGCTTTCTAATTACAATTAATCTTATAGCTGGAGTAAATGTTTGCTCTGGGCCTACTCATTCTATTTGATTTTACCCATTTGCTCTGAATTTTTCCTTACATCATTCTACAGATCTAGAGTGACTTAACTTGTTCCTAAAAATTCATCCGAGCAACGATCTAAGTATTTGATGAACTTTTTTTAGCATTGCTAAATTATTTACCTAAAACATACAATGAATTGATATTTTATTAAAACATGTACTAATGTATGAAATAGTCTCATTTGATTAGATGCAAGATAGTTCATAGTCATTTAATAAAATATTAATGCATGATTTTTTTACTTTTTTTCTTCGTATGTTTTACACTACATTTCTAAAATATTATTCTCTAAAGAATTATTAAAAACAAATGTTATCATAAATTTTCAAAGCACAAAAAAAAATGAATATTTGAGCTTAAGCTATTCAAATTCTCTATTCAATATTCCATTCTCTAAAAGAGACTTTAAATTTTATGCCTTTCTTTACTCTATGGGATTGTATGTACCCTTATTGTATTTGAGGGGAAATAAAACTAAATTTATTCATTTACTCATATTTTAATGATTAAATACAACATTGAGAAAAATGTACCATTTCAAAAGATAGGTACAATATTCTATAATGGATTTAAAGACAAAAATAGTGTTATGATAGCTTCCATTTCTATGGTAAAATAAAACAAGGAGAATATTATGTTTCATTATAAAGGCTAATATTACAATCTACAAAGGGATTAAAAAAATAGAAACAAGATTTTTAACAATTATCTATGTTCCTAAGTTTCTATGCTCAAATACAACTAAAAGCAAAAAAAATGCAAACATATAACCAGTGATGCAGTTCAACAAGCAACAATGCCTTTGCACCTTGAATTTATTAGAGATGAGAAAGATTTAAGGAGATTTTAGAAAGTGAGCTGATCATGTATTGTCTGGTTTGTTGGTGATTCAGACAATTTCTAATAAACTTATAGTATCCCTTATGTATAAAATTTATATGACAACTGGATGATCTTTGATGTAAAAATCTTCTAATGAGGCCTACACATTTATAGAGTAGATGGTAACAAATAACTTCCCATGTCCTTTTCATAAGGAGAATCTAAGAGAATAGAAAGTATCAATAAGTTTGCAGCTTCATCTATTTTGACTACTAAGGTTGCAAGCATGTCTAAGAAGTTAGTATATCCTCATGATCACCTAAGCATTTGAATGAGAATGGCTTACCTTTTGTGAGTGATTCAAAGGCACAATAGGTAGATAATGTGAATGTGATTATAATTTAAAATATCATCTTTTTGAGTTCATATAATGAAGGATGAAGGAACCACCTTAAATTTTATTTTTTTGGGCAATTGCATGAATCATTTTATAAACTTTAAAAAAGGTACAAAAAGAATACGAGATAAATGTTAAGAAAAAAAGTAATCCTCTCTTTTAAAAAGAAGAGAGAGAGAGAGAGAGAGAGAGAGAGAGAGAGAGAGAGAGAGAGAGAGAGAGAGAGAGAGAGAGAGAGAGAGAGAGAGAGAGAGCAAAATAAATACTTAAAATAACTAATAAATACTAAAACTCATGGCACAAAAAAGGGCAAATAACAACATAACTATGGAAAAACCACTATCTCCATAAAAAAGATTCCCTCCATTTACCTTTAATATGCTATTCTAATATTATATTTTGGAATCAACCAGTATGTTCTTTATCATCACAGGGTGATGGGGATACAAAATCATAGGAAATAACCTAAAACATTGGAACCAAAAAGTTGCAAGAAAAGTAAAAATTACCCTCTTTAATAAAAATGTTTGAACTGCTATATTAGAATTAAAGAAAAGAGAGGCTTGACAAGAGATAATAAATTTTCCAACATGAGCACTTTGACTATAGATTCTAGCATCCAACGAACTGAATTGAACACTTGAATATTTAATAAATTCTAGTTAGTCAATCCCAAAGAAAGCAACCAATAGCTACAATAACTCCCTACCTAGTGATTTCCAACATTGAAACCTCATGTTCCTTCAAATTTGACCAATATGGTGTACCATTGAATGAGATGAAATAAAACTTTGAAAGACTCAATATTTCCTCCCTAGCCAATTCTGAAGAAAGCACACCATGGCACTTTGATGTGAAATGATCCCAAAACAAGCCATCAACATGATATCTAGGGAGTTAAACTTTATCCTCTTTAGACCATAATGATATTAAAAGTTAAAAAGCTATATTGCCCCAAATGCCTAGGACCTTTTATTCCCCTTCATTATAACATAACAATTTGTCACTTCTCTTGGCTGAAAAATTTACCATGGCTTAACAATTTAATTATGCTTTATCCTTCTTCAAAAAATCAATTATATTATTTGACACAATATCATCCAATGCCACCTTAGAAGACATTAGCCCAACAACTACTTTAACTCCAACTAAATGATCACTGGAATCCATAAAGATCTCCAACCAAAATATTAGTGTAAGTGTGAATATTAAATGAAGATAACTCCTTTAATTCAACTGTCACTAACAATAATACAAATTTGAATCTCCCTTCTCATTCAACTTGATAACTAAATTTTCCTGTCTCAAAGATGCTCCAGATCTAACTATAATCATGATGTAAATACCAACTTTAAATTAAGTATTTTACTGATTACAAATAAACTTCTTGGCATTAATAGATACTTGATCCTTAACATTTTGTTGACCTTTCACACCATATAAAACAATTTAAGAAATATAAAGGAAGAGATCACATGAGATATTCCAACAAAATGAAATCTTGCAGTAGCCCCTCCAATGTAAGAAACTCCTCTACGAAGAAGGTTCTTCATATTATAAAAGAAATACTTCACCTTAGCAAAGGAAGAAATCACACCCAAATCAACAACACTAACCTCAAATACATCCATACCAGTCTTTCCAACCAATACCAATGACTCATGTTGATGCCCTATAAATCCAACCCCCAAAAGGAGAAATTTTATAAACAAATAAAGAATGAATATTGGTGAAAAAAAAATAGGATCAAAGTGAAATTTATAACCAAAAAATAATTTTAAACCAAAATTCAATTAATCCACAAATAGAACAAAGTCTTGATAACTAGTTTCTATCATAAGAATGGAAATAAGAAATCTGCCAAAAATAGGACGATTTTAAAAAGGATCTCCCTTGACACTCGAGGGATTAAGATCCACCCAGCAGTCCAACTTATTGGAAACACCAATGAAAAGCCCTTCTTATATATGACTTTTAGGCCTAAAGCAGGATTAGGTTTCATAGCGTCTCTAACATAAGGATAAATGAATCAAACTCCGTAGAAAAAAGAAGAAGGATAAACTTGAGTCTCAAAATGAAGCAAGTTTAGATACAAATTAAATTCATCAAAAGAAATAAATTCCATAAAAAAATTATAAATAAAAAAGCTATTTACTACCAAATGAAACATTGAGGAAAAAATTTCAACCCAAAGAATCACCAAAACCTGACCCCACCAAGAAATCTAACTATCTCATACACAAAAAGAAACACTTACCACTATCATTCCTTTTCAAAATACATGAAGAAATGATGAGCTTTAGCCCACCACCATTCATAATGGTTTGGCAGCCACCTTTTGCTAAAATAGCCTTCCTAGAATATCTCATCAATTCTAATTTAAAATTTTTGAGCTTCTCTCTTCTCTCTTCTTGATAAATATTAATTTTAGTTGGAGTTATAATAACAATGAAAAATAGTTGAATCCAAATTTATCTAACACTATAGGACCTTAGAATAACCATCAATAGCTTATAGTGAACCCTAAACCATCTTATCCAAGAACAAAAACAATGACAACAAGACTTTATCACACTATGTGTGGTCGGCTACTTAAATCCTTTTTCCCAAATATGCCTGGTTAAAAATTAAATTATCAGTTAAATCTTATAGAGATAGGACATTTCTAATATTTTTTAGCAAGTCTTTTCAGGTCTTCTTCTACCTTTCTTAACAAAAGTCAAATTTAATACATCTACTTTTCTAATTGGGTCATCAAAAGGTTGTCATTTTGTGTGACAAAACCATCTAAGGTCACTCTTTATATTCTTATCTTCCACTTGAGGTACTCCAACTTTTTATTGTATATGCTCATTTCATATAATGTCTCTAAGAGTAAATCCACTCATCCACCAAAGCATCCTTTTCTCTGTAATACTTAACCTAATATTATGTTTCTATTTTAATGGCCAACATTATACATCATAAAGCAATGTAGGAGTAACCACCATCCTATCAAATTTTCACTTAAGTTTGAGTGGGACTTTTATATCAGATAATAAGCCCAAGGCATTCCTCCACTTCAACAATCCAAGATATCTAAAATGTCTATGCATATTAATAACTTGATCACCAAAATTTTCAATCCCCCCCCACCCACCAAAAGAACTGTTATCACTAAAATTACACTCCACATATTAAGTTTCAGATCTACTCAAATGAAAACTTTTAGACTCTATGGTTGTCCTCACATATTTCAAGTTTACCTTTAACTCCCTCTCTATTCTTATCAGTAAGAAGAATATCATTAACAAAAAGCATAAACTAGTGTTCAAACTCCTGTAAATTTCTTATGAGAACCTTCATGACTAGAGCAAAAAGATATGGGCTTAAGGTTGAACCTTGATGTAGTCCAACTGAATAAAGAAAATACTTTGTCAAACCACCATGTGTATGGGCACAACTAAAAACTCCAGCATACATATCCTTAATGACTTGAATATAAGCATTATTAACCCCACCTTGTTTTCTAGAACTCTCTATAGCACATCGCTTAGAACTTTATCATATGCTTTCTCTAAATCAATAAATATCATATTTATATCCTCCTTATTATCTCTATGCTTCTCCATAAAACCTCTCAATAATTGTATAACTTCTATATTTGAACTAATTAGCATGTATCCAATTTTATTTTGAGAAACATTAGTATCACGCCTCAACCTACGCTCCATAACTCGCTTTGATAGTTTTAAAGTATAACACATTAACTCAATTATTATATAATTCACACAATCTTCTGCATTATCTATATTCCTAAAAACATGAATCAACGCACTCATTATCCATACATTTGGAATCTTTTTAGTCTTCAAAAAAAGATAAAAAGTTTAGTAATCAAAGGAATTCCTTCTTCTCCTAAGAATTTCCACACCTCTATTGGAATATCATCAAGCCCAATAGCTTTTCCACACTTAATTTTCTTTAAAACCTCTCTAACTTTAATTTTGCTAAAACACTATTTAAAAAAAGTTCTTTATTTCATTTAGGGAGTTAAGGTCATTAAAGTCAATCATATTCTTTTAATCTTCATTGAATGTTTATAAAAATATCTCATCCACCTTTGTATAATAACTTGTTCTAAAAAAAGTACATTTTGATCTTCATCCTCTTTACACTTCACTTGAATTAAATCCTTAGTACTTTCATGTATATGTTTTTCTAACTTGTACATATATCTTTAGCCCTCCTTAGTATCTAATGTATTATATAAATCATTAAAAGATGAAGTCTTTGCAATGAATATTGCTTTCGTAGATTATGTGTGGGCCTCTTTATAACTTTCCAAATTATCAAATTTTTTACATCTAAATAAATTTTAATAATAATTCATCTTATTTTTTTATCTTTTGTTGCACATTTTGATTCCCCCAAAAATTATTTTTAGCATTTGGAGTTTTTCCCTTTGATACTCCAAGAACAGCTTTTGCAACATTCTTAATATCAGTAGTTACTCTTTCCAGCATAACATTAGCTTCATCATACACAAGAAAAATCTTCAGGTCTGATATCCTACTATAAAAATTATTTTTGTTAGTATTCTTTAAATGCCTCCAACTTATACTAGAACAATATTTTAGTTTATTTTTTTTATTCTGCACCCCCATCTAATCCTAGAAAAACTTTTTAATTTATATAAAGTCCAACACTAATAAGCAATATTTGGTACATAAACTTTCAGATGGAATAACTTTACAATATTTGTAATCTAAATAATTTAATTTTATTATAGGAATATAATCAATCTAAGTTTTATAACATCCATTCTCATAAGTGATGCGATGCTAATCTCTTTCCTTAAACATGGTATTCACAATTATAAAATTATAAGCTTAAAAAAAATCTAATATGATTTTACCACCTTCATTAGTCAATCCAAACCCATAGCCACCATGAATGCTTTCAAAATAGTCCACCTCTCTACCAACATGTCCATTTAAATCTCCTGCAATAATTTTTTTCTTTTTCTAGAGGTACTTTTGTATTTATTTTTCTAAACTATTCATAAATTTTAATTTTGAACACTTATTCATACCAACTTGAGGAGCATAAACACTTATAATATTAATAATCTTAGCATCAAAAATAATCTTTAAAGTTATAATTCTATCTCCAATTATAATAATTTTTGCAACATTATACTTTAAACACTTATCTATAATCACACCTAAACCATTTCTAGAATGACTTTTACCATAAGACAATAATTTAAATCTTAAGCTATCAATCTTCTTAGCATTCTTTCCAACCCATTTTGTTTCCATAATGCATAGAATTTTTAATTTCTAATGAATCATAATATCTATTAAATCCATTAATTTTCTTTTAAGGGTACCTATATTCAATGTTTATATAATAATTTCTTTGCCCACGTCCGTCCAAGTTGTGAGAACCATTCCCTATTTAACACAACACAAGAGAGTCAATGTATTATATGTTACACACTTTTGTTTTATTTCTAGCCATACAACACAACACTTCTAGGGAATTATCTTGCACTAACATATTATATTAATGAATTCACATCATAATTGTTCAACAAGTTTTACATTGTTTGTTGACTAATTAACATAACCCATCACTTTTCTCATCAATGACTTGGGACAGGGCTTAAAAATTTTAATTAAAAAAAAAGATTGGAAGATATTGTTGAGGATTTTGTGCTTCAAAGTGGAAAACATTTGCAGAGTCAAGATGTTGCCAACATAATTTTGGAAAATTGGTTAGAGCAATTAGCAATTTTACTTAGCAACAAATCCCATGTAACATAAACATGTACAACTTAAGTAAATTATAAGGAAAAAGGGAAAGAATAAAGTATGGATCAATTGAGGTATAGTAGTTATGTGATAGCCAAAATGATAGATCAAGGTAATTCTGATAGAAGATTGTAAACTTAACACTATTTTGATTGGAGCTATGTTCTATTATGTTAAACCATAATGTCGTTTGCTAGAAATATTTTTATTTATTTTATTTTTTTGAGCATTTTAAAAATTATTGTGTGTGTGTTTTGTCATAATTTTACTAAATGTGATTTTTGACCAAAGGATTATATATTTTTTTAAGTATTTTGAATCTTTGCTAAAATTTATGTGGCACCATAGCATTAAGATTTCCGGCATTAGTTCTCTAAGCACTATAACATTTAGGATTAATATCACATCAATGAATTCTAAGGAAAGTAGATGTTAGAAGTAATGTAGAAATGTTGTACACACATGCACTACAACTCTACTTTTGCTTTCATAGGCGCTCCAACATAAATATTTAAAGTGTTGTGGTGCCAAAATAGTTTTATCTATAGTAATGAATCTTTGGATTAAACACCATTGTGAGTACTCACCTTTTCATTACGAACACTTTATCAGCACCATACTGCTACCCATTAGTGTCAAGGCAATATTTAAATTTTTTTTTAATTTTAGAGAATCACGATGGACAGCTTTCCTAGCGCTGAAGCACTTGTACATATTGAATGTTATAGCAGTTTATTTGTCAAAATACTACAATTTGAGTTCCAAATCCAATGTTGTACTGCCATGTGTCATTTTATGCCATGGAGTAAGTGTTCATTAACTTTTTTATCCATCTACAACACCGCAACACCTCACATCGCATCACTGCAATGATCTTCAACTCTTATAAATAGGAGTTGTTAATCAATTATCATAACTATACTTTACATATCCAATTCCTCTTTGAGTAGGGTGACTTTTATTTCCCAAGGAACCTAAGGTTATGCTACAAAGAAGAAGACTTCCTCCTCTTTGGACAAAAAGTGGATAATTTTAGTTGAGGTGGAGGAGTGTTATACCCAGTGCTTTTTAGTAATAAACTAATCCAAGAGAGAGGGTTTTAAAATTTGTAGGGTAATATTCTTAGTTGGGATGTGAAACTTTAAGTGAAGAACACATTATATGTATAATTAATATTATTAGAGAATTCCTTACTAATGTAGAGGATGCCCTAAATAACAATAATTTTGTGAGGGGGAAAAGGGCTCCATTTAAACTTACTTGATTTAACCAAATTAACAAACACAAGGACATAGAATTTTATGAGATTTTATCTTTGTTCATACTCTGATTGACCCCAAAGAATTACATAGAGTTTTGACTTGACCCCATAGTGGAGTAGTGTAAAAGGAAAGAGAGGGAAAAATAATTTATTTTCTTGTATCCTATTTATGTAAAGTTTATAAAGCTTAACATTTTTTTATTTTTGCTATTTTTTTGCCATGTTAGAACATTAATAAAGTTACCCGAGAGTAATCAGTTTTAAACTATGCACTCTAAGTAGGTCACTCTATTGATGTTGGGAAGTTAATTATTCTTCCTTGATGTATATTATTAGGGTCTCCAACTTGATTGGTTTAGGTCATTCCTCCTTAGTTTACTCCCTTTATGTTATTGTTGATGTTTTAGGTGACACTATGATGGGGGTTTGACTAACGCTAGTTATTTGTGTTAGTCTATCCTAAAGTGTATTCAAATATAAATCCCAACTTTAAATGGAAGTGCATGTGTTGACAAAATAGTAAATGTATTTATAAGAGAGTGTTAATCCTATGAGGAAGTGTTTTACTTCACACAAAATTTATCGTAATGTCAACTACAAATTATAAAAATTATTACATGTAACATAATCAAGGTTGCTTACTTTCTAGAATGGTAATTATAGAAGAAAAATGAAGATACCAATAAATAAAGTGTTTTATACTAATGACAGTTAAATCTCCTATGCTTTCCTATATAGACTCATCTAAAATTGTGGGGAATCAAAACATATGTATCCTTATATAATTATCGAGCTTATAATGATGTAAAGAAAGGTTATGAACTTCCTACAATTATTTTATCTCCTACACCATAAAACACTAAATATCCATACTTAAATTCAATCAAATTTCTTTTAATTCATTAAGGAGCAATGGAGAAAGATGAGTTATATATTGGAAGGTTGGGCTCAAATAAGAATTTAACCAGTAAATTGATGTAAGTAAGAGGGATCTCCTAAATACTGATTTTACCAAGGAAGAAATGTGGGAAGCTGTTAGGCAATTGGGAAATAACATGTCTCTTATAGTGGATGATCTTTTAAAAAAAAAATTTAAATTAATAAATAAATTGATGTTCAGAATGCGATTAATTTTTTTTTTAGATGGGGAAGATGGATGCTAATTGTATAGATACTATTTTTAATCTTATTTTGAAATTCATAAATGCTATAATTTTGTCTAAGTTTAGACAAATAAATCAAAGTTAAATAGTTTACAAGGTTCTGGAAAGAATGCTTCTCAACAAATTACAATTTTTTCTTCCAGGTAGCTTTTGTGCAATGTAGATCTATATCAGATAGCAAACATTTGGTACAAGAGATCTTAAACAAATTTAGATATATGAACTCAAACAAGGGTTGATAGTTATGAAGAGGAATATATAACAAGCTTATAATAGTATGAGCTAACTGACTCTATCATAAATGCTATGCAGGATGGGATTTCCTTTCAGATTTGATGAAAGGATCAAGGAATGTGTAAGAAATCTCATATTTTTAATTTTAATTAATTTTAGTAGAACTTAATGGATAGATGAAAAAAGTGGATTTAGGTATTGAATGGTATTACGTATAGAGAAGGGGAATTGAAGAGTTTTGTAACAACTAAAGCAAAAAACGTTACTCAACTTCTTTATGTGGAGGATGTACTTATATTCACTTAAGAATCTAACAAAGTTGTGGGGTTAATTAATATGATTATTACAAACTATTTTGGCTAAATGTTGTGTGGGAAATTTATTAAGGAAAGGCAGAAAAAGAAGCTTGTGAAGAAGTTAGGTTATAGAGTGCTTAGGGAACTAATGTATCTTGGACTTAAGATTGTTATGAGAAGGTTAGTTACTTCTAATTTTTAAAGTTTAATGGTTCATGTTGAATAAAGATCATGGAAGAAAAGAGTTTCATTATGTCCCCTTGGGGGAATCTTTGCTTACATGTGCAGAAAGGAGCAAGGTGCTCTCGGTCTCCATTCAGCTACAACAAAGTAGGGCCCATTGAAGGTAAGGATAGCAAGGAGTTTTATAGTAAATACAACATCAGTATTGAATAGAAATTTAATTTCCAAATATTGAATGGATATTTTAAATGGGGAGTTAAAGAGAGAATAATCAGAATCGTTATTAATTATTATGGAAGGAGCCATATTTCTTCAACATTTGATAGGGTTTAAATTTTATAAGGGGGAGAAAGACATTGTTGAAACTCGTTCACTAAGAATTAGGTTGTTAAACCTAAGCTTATGTCCCACGGCTAACCAAGAGGGTGGGTGAATTGGTAATTAAAAAAAAAATTTACCCTCCTAAAATTTGGAAATAAAAACTAACTTTAGTGAGTTTTACAGAAATAGATTTTTCAACCACAAGTTGTAAACGTTAAAATAAAAATAGCAAAAAAATAAAGAACACCAAATTTATAGTGGTTCGGTCAGAACCAGACCTACATCCACTCCCTGGAGGAACCCTCCGAGTATTGCACTAAAACCAATAATAACTCTCCTTTTGCACCCACAGCAAGGCGGAGAAGCCTTTACAAACACTCTTTCCACCACTACCCGGTGCGGCATAGAACCGTCATCCTTTTACACTATCCCCAGTGTTTACAGAGAACCTTCATCCTTTTACACTATCTGCAGTGTTGGTAGAGAATTATCCTTCCTTTCACACTCTCCTAGTGTGGGCAGAAAATCCTTTGGCTGTTCACACTCTCCTAGTATGGGCAGAGAACCCTTCGACTGTTCACACTCTCCTAGTGTGGGAAAAGAACCCTTTGGCTGTTCACACTCTCCAAGTGTCGACAGAGAATCAGAACTCCTTGACAGATCATCTCACAAGAAATCTAGAAGGAAGAAAGAAAAGAGTGATGTAATTCCAAATCAAAAGAA
This sequence comes from Dendrobium nobile, assembly GCA_022539455.1. Taxonomy (NCBI): domain Eukaryota; kingdom Viridiplantae; phylum Streptophyta; class Magnoliopsida; order Asparagales; family Orchidaceae; genus Dendrobium; species Dendrobium nobile. The sequence continues at coordinate 48,444,005 of CM039735.1, read as the reverse complement.
TAGACTCTTACCTTTAATCACCAAGTAAAGCCTTCTCGCTCCATTAGTAAGAATCTTCTTTCGAATGCTCTCTCACACTCTCTCCTTGACTCTTCTTCCAGTAGGCACGAAGATCAATGGGCAAAAAGATTATGTGATAGTTTAGTTTGGACTATTTATAGGAAAGACACAAAAAATCGTCCAAAAAATGCAAATTTTCAAGTCAATACGAATTGGATCGTCCCGATGATCGTGGATCATCCTGGACGATTTTACTTAAGTGTGTTGGAAACGAACCTAATGTATATGGGTATGAAATGATTTCGTACACACACATCGTCCCGTACGAACTAGGTTCGTCTGGTACGAACAGTTATTCCATTGGTCGGTTCCCAAAAACTGCAGAATGACACTTAATTTTCAGAGTCGATTCACTTCGTCCTGGTACGAAGTTAAGGCTCATCCGGACAAAAGTTTTACAGAGAGCAAATCATCCCGAGATGAATACACATCATCCTGGATAATAGCAATCCAGATAACAACTCATCCTGGAATGAATACACTTTATTTTTAAATGAAAATTTTTCAGAGAACATTTCGTCCTGGGACGAATACACTTCGTCCTGGACGATCAGGACTTAGAAAAATTTCCTTCGACTCCTGCTCATTCCATTGCTCTTATGAGAAGATATCTGACTTGATCGTCCCGTACGAACTATGTTCGTCCCGTATGATCAGTACAAATTTCTCAAGATCTCCTTAAGTTTGTGTGTGTATTCACTCAATTACAATCACTCCCTTTCAAAACTTAATTCAAAGAAAAAAATACAAGTTTTAAATCCATAAAGTGTCTCATGCTGAATTTGATTTGAAGTCTTTGTAGTCTGGAGTTTGATTTTTTTGAAATGTTAGTACACAAGATCAAAAATAACATTTCCAAAAAGTGTTAGGAGATAACTATATATAAAATAATAATATTTGAAATTATCAAAAATAGAAAAGTTGCAAGAATGCAAAACATACAAATAACAACTCTCTTAATGTTCTCCCCCGTTTTTATGGTGGCAAAACAATTATTGTTTGTATAATTTTCAAATTTATAAAATATCCTAAACTCCCCCTGAATTGATGAACATGTGTAAATAAGGAGGTATTTTTAGAAATATGTAACAAACAAAAATAAAACAAAAATACAACATACACAAAACCCTAAAAAAAAACAAAAACAGAAACACACACATACAATATAAATAAACAAAAGCAAAAACCACGATACAAATATTTTTTCCCCTTTTTGACAACATCAAAAAGTAAAGAAGAAAAAAACTTGAAATATAAACAGACATATGAAAATTATTTGATAATTCAATCTTGAAACTGATGAAAATATCTTATGCAAATAAAATTAAAACATTAGACAAATCATATTAATTCATAGAATTTAAGAAGAGATATAACATTGAAAATAGAAAGAATATATCAAAAGCATAAGTCAATTTAGACACTAATATAAAGAAAATCATTGCAAAAAAGATGAATAGAAAATTAGTATATTTCAAATTTCAATACAGAATATAAATGTACAGTAGATCAATTTGAATTAAGAGATTAAAAGATAATGGAAAGAAATAATTACCACATGTGATGCATTATGCATTTTTTTTGCAAATTATTAGCCCATTTTTGTGCATCTTTTTATTTTTGTGCTTTTTTTGTGCCTCTTTTTTTACTTGCGAACCATTGCGCATTTCTTTTGTTTTTTTTTACATTTGTACATTTCTTTTTTTGTTCAAGAGTAATTTTGATCTTTCCAAAATCAATAATAAAAAATTTCAAATTTTTCTAAGTGCATAAATATTTATTGATAAGTGAAATATAAAATAAGAAAACATCGTAGTTTGAATAATAATATTAGAATTAATGTAGTCTAAATAAGAGACCTGAAATTGACAATTCTAATTATATCAAGTTATAAGTAGAACTTAAATTAAAAAAAAATACATTTTCTAATGAATTTAATTTAGACTTGCACTTCAAAGTATGGCACTATTAAGATCAAAAATCTAATGATTGTCATAAAAGCTAACACACATTTTAATACAATTAAATCCAAAAACACGTGAACATATATTGATATCACAAAAAAAAACAACAAACTTACTTAAAACATATCTTAAACACAAATTACAGAAAAAACATAAAACTAAGTGCAACAATCACAAAGAAGGACCCTGATCTGGTGGAGGAGGAGGAGGTGCAACACCAAAGATGTTAAAGTAAGTACTCATCATAAGCACATTGTTACTGATATCATTCATCTGATCCCTCATAAAATTCATGTCATGCTGATACTGTGCGGCCTACTTCTGAAGATGAGTCTCAATTTGATCAAAGCGTTGATCAAAATGAGTCTCTAAGCGATCAAATCTTTGAACCAAATCCTGATAATTTAGTTCATTAGCGGGATCAGGTGCAGCTTCTGGTTCTTCTTCTGTATCACTAATGATATGAGTTTAACTTGGTTATTCTTTGAAGATTGCTCTAAATGATCCATCATTGTAGTATAGCGGTTCTTCAAACTCTTGATCAGGATGAACCAAATTGAATTTCTTCTCCAGAATATAGGCAACAAGATGTCCTAAGGCAATATTTTTCTTTATCTTATGCTCTACTTGTCCAATTTCAGACAGCCCATAAAGATAGTCAATGATAAGTTGGGCTTCATCTGTAGGTTCTTTAGTCATGATAAAAAAGGTCACCATAGAAAGAAGAGCGATATTGTTGACTCTATCACCAGCTTTAGGAATTATGGAAGTTCTACGAACATGCTGGATGATTCATGCATTACGAACTAGACTAGATACTCTAGCCACATGTTCATTCACATTGTTTCCTCTAATCACATTATTAAGTTCAGACTAAGAATAATCATAAGTGTTGATCAAGTGATGGGTTCTAGCTCCCTCTGTTCTTAAATTCAAAAAGGCTCCTAAGTCATGCTTAGTGATTTCAACTTTTTGTTTGAAGACAAAGGAATGGATTATAGAGTGGTCAGAATTAAAGGACATGTTGGCGAGGAAGTAGTGGAAGGATTCCTTATTGTAGAGATAGACGAGGGTAAGGATAAAACCAAACTGTGTTGAGGCAAATAAGTTCATTACCTGAATGGTAAGTTGTTCTTGGTTAAGGATTCTTGAGGGTGTGATCTTCGCAGAGGCAAACCTAGGAAACGATTCCTCATTTGTTTAGAAAGAAATTTTTTAGAGGAATTTCGATGTGGTTTCTTTGCCAGAACCTTTGTCTCTTGCTTGAACTCACCATTTGGAAGAGGATCTAGAGTACGAAAGAGATTAAAAGTGGAATTTTGAGTGTGACGGTTGAGTTTAAAAGCCCTTCTATTTATTGAAAAAGATACGTTCATACCAGACTTAAAATTTTGTCCCGTATGAAATTTTCAATTCATCCTGTATGAAAAGATTTCATTTGGACGATCGAAAGCATCAAAATGAAATGGCTTTTCATAACCAACACAACTTACGAAGCATCCTTTCGTACAGACTTTTGACCAGTCTAATCGTACAGAAGGACACGTGTTCGTCCTGGGACGATCAGAACATATGTCATTTTAATGGCAGCTAAAACCATCCCCTACATCGAGCCGACATGTGTTCATCTAGAAGAACCAAAGGTTCGTACGTACGAAGTTCGTATTAAAAACTACCTTATTCATTTATCCATTTTAGTCATTCATCCCGTCATTTGAAAAACATTTCATCCCGAATGATCGTAACGATCGTACAGACGAAGTGACAATAAAATACTAAAAACTACACTCAAACGGTTCAAAATCAGACAGTTTGTCACAGTACACTAATCGTCCCGTACGAAAATATTTCGTCTCGGACAATTGCCACTCAAAATTTTCAAATTTTTATTCTTAATCAAAAAAGTTAAACACAAACATACTAAAAACACAAAATAATGAAATAATACAAACTCTAAATAAAGAAAATCACACAAATAAGTTCATGAACACATAAAAACACAAACACGTTTAACTAGTAAACAAACATCGATGTTGCAAAAATATTTTATTTAAGCATTAAAATCAATCACACCAAGCCTTGTTCTTAATACACTAAAAGTATCAAAGGCTAAAGGTTTTTTTAAAATGTCTGCAAGTTGATTTTCAGTAGAAACATGAGTGAGTTCAATTTCTCCTTTGGATACATGATCCCTTAATAAATGATGCCTTATGTTTATATATTTGGTTTTTGAATGTTAAATAAGATTTTTAGAAGTACAAATAGCACTAGGGTTATCACAATAAATTAGAATAGTTCCTATAGTCAATCCTAAATCAATCAACTGTTGTTTCAATCAAAGTAGTTGTGCCACACAACTTCCTAATGCAATGTATTCAGCTTCTACAGTAGATAGAGCTACTGAATTTTTTTTTCTACGATACCAAGAGACTAGTGATTTTTTAATAAATTGACATGTTCCAGAAGTGCTTTTTCTATCCATCCTACAACCCGCAAAGTCAGAATCTGAATAACCAATTATATCAAATGAAGAGCTATACATAGGATACCAGATTCCTATGTTCTGAGTTCCTAACAGATATCTTAAAATTCTTTTCACTGCTGTCAAATGTGATTCTTTTGAATCTGATTGAAATCTAGCACACAAATAGACACTAAACATTATATCGGGGCGGCTAGCTGTCAATTAAAGCAAAGATCCAATTATCCCTCTAAATTTTTTTTGATCAATAGATTTTCCCTTAGAGTCCTTATCCAACTGAATTGAGAAACTCATTTGTGTACTAACAGGTTTAGCATTGTTCATTTCATACTTTTTGAGGATGTCCTTAACATGCTATGACTGACTAAGAATGTACCTTCCTCAATTTGCTTAATGTTAAATCCTAGAAAGTTACTCAAATTTTCCATTAGACTCATATCAAATTCACTACTCATTATTTTAAAAAAATTATCATAAAGATTTTTATTTGAAGATCCAAAAATGATATCATACACATAAATTTGAACAATGAGTATATCCTTTTCATATTTCTTCAAAAAGAGAGTTGTATCCACACTTCCATTTTCAAAACCTCATACCAAGCCCTAGGTGCCTGTTTCAATCCATATAATGCCTTTTTCAACTTGAAAACATGATTTGGATATTTAGAATTTTTAAAACCTGGAGGTTGTTCTATAAAAACATCCTCTTGAATTACCCTATTTAAAAAGGCACTTTTGATATCCATTTGATATAATTTAAATCATCTAAAACAAGCAAAGGCTATTAAAACCCTAATTGCTTCAAGTCTAGCTATAAAGGCAAAAGTCTCTTCAAAATCAATCCCTTCAATTTGATTATACCCCTTAGCAACTAATCTAGCCTTATTTCTAATGACTACTCCTGAGTTATTCTTTTTTTTTTGAATACTGTTGGTGGAATTTTGAAAAAAGGTTTTAAATATATTAGTTTTCTTTAGGAATTTTAGAATTGAGATTGAATTCTAATTCTAGAAGCCGAATCAACTCGTTCGGAAAAGTATATTACCCCGAAAGGCGAAAATAAAATTCCATAATGGTGTTCAGACTTAGAATTATATAATTCATCTTGAATATCATGGCTAGATTGTAAAGAGAACTCGACACGGCCCCGATGGGACGAAATAGAGTTCAACTAAATAATCCGGTTACGATATTCAAGGAGTATGATTGCTGAATTCATATCAAAAGCCTTACCAAAGAAGGGTGTATCTCCCCAAAGGGAGATAACACCTTTCAATGATAATTCTTCTAATATGATGACGACAATCATTCTTTAACTTTTCCCAAAGAAATCTAAGGAGATTTTAAAAAAATTGATTTTGAAACCAGGTGTGTGGGGTTCCAAATCTCCTACGAGCGCAAGCCCTCGTAGTTAATTACATTGTAGGGAGACAGAGTCCCCTATGAAAACTCTCGATTAAAATAAGAATGAAATTTTGTTAGATTTTCTAGGAGTGATATCAAAAAAAATCGAATAGAAACTTTTGGAATACCAAAAGTGAGTGGATCAAGGTTGAACATTTATTAACAGAATCAAGGGAAGAGAAGTAGGGGACACTTTGAGATTCCAGAACCATCCGGAAGTGTCCCAACCTAGTCTAAGTGTTGGGCTTAACATTTTAGGATTGAAAGAAGATTTAATTTGAGTTGAGCCTTTTATTAGAAATTTGGGATTATATTCCCGAAATTGGGGTCTTATAATCAAAGATATGCCCCAGATCCTAAATCTAATTTGGACGCTGGACCACAGTTGTCCGAACCTAACTAATGCAGTGCAGAATATGGACTTACCCCGGCCTGGATTGGGGAGCCAGCTAACCATCTAATCGATTTAAAAGAGATGAATTCAGTCATTTATGAAAGAGTGGTAGGGACGTTGTACTTAAGGTTTTGGAGAATTGGGGCCGACATCTAGAAATTTTCCTAATTGGCCCCTTTGACTTATGTTGGGTGCTAAAATGCTAAACTGATGCAATTAAAATTTTGACTCTTTTAATTTGTATCTAATGCAATGCATGCTGGTCGACAACTTCCAAATCAAATATGCTTGAAATTTTAAAAACAGGCTTAGAAAATAATTTTTTAAAAGACTGGACTTCCCCAGGTCCGGCACCTCATCCTCATAGGTCAGACTATCCAGACTCTACCCGCAGGCGGGGAAGGGTCTAAAACAAGGAAAGAGTAATGCAGTAATATGCATGCGACCCCTGGGTCGATCCCCGGCTAATTCCTTAGATTCGTATCTTTCTAGGTTATTTAGACTCACTAAAATTTTAAACTTTTAAAGTTATGAGTATAAAACTTTCACACCTAGAGGTTTTCATCACATCAAATGTTAACTAATTATTAAATGTCCATAGGAAAAAGTTGTCTTGCTTATTACAAACCAGAGTTTTGCAGAAAGTAAAGTGGTCGAGCACCACTGACAACAACCTGAATTCTAAGCCTAATAATGACGCAAGTAATTTTGAGTGGGATGCTCTCAATCTTCAAGTCTTCACTTTTGTTCTTCTTTGGACTCCTTTTCTTCAAACTTCTTAGATTCTTCGTGGTGAACTACCCAAATGGATAAGAGAGCACTTCCCTTTTAAGGGGAAGACCACTCTTTCCTCTTTGGGTATAAGAGAAGTGTGATCCAAATTTGAATTTTCAAATGGAAAAGGAATAGTTCCCAAAAGGGTATCCTTTCCTCTTTGGAATCCAAGCTTTGGATCTATGTATCCTAACTCAAAATTAACTTTCACAGCACTTGACAATCATACAAATTACATTTATTTGAAAATAAAATCTAGACTCACCTGCATGGTTATCCTAAGCAGTTAATAAATGAAAAAGCAATTATTCACAAGCAGTTATATATGTGCAGAAAGGAAGTAAAACATACTGGCCAACCTCCTTTTATTTGGGGGCTTTAGCTGCTGAAGCACCTGTGCAAGAATTTATAACAATTGATATTTATTATTAACTTAGCCCCCCCCCTTTTATTGCCTTGCATGAGCGTGGCCACCTGCAGAAAACTATGTGAACATCCAGATCGTACCTAACCTAAGGGTAATCTAGTCGCCAAATACATCAATTCATCCACAGAGTACAGAAAAGTAAGCAGACACAGCAAAGCAATTTCATCCACAACATGCAGTGAAAATCATGAAAAAACCCGGCACACAGCAATAAAGTAAACACCGGCCTAACTTAAATCTAGAGTTGGTTGTCCTAGCACATCATCTAAAGTGTGTGTAAAAGGTCGTGTGGCTGAGGTAGATCCTAAAGTGGGTGGATAATTAAAGTTGTCTAAATTTTGGGTTTGCTAATGCTTAGAAGGGAGGTTTAAATTAAACTTTAAATATTAATGAATTAGGAATTTTAGTTAAATATACTTTAGGAATTAATTGATCGCTACCTTTGTTTCACACCGAGGCTGTGAAGTTTATTTCACCTTCTTGGGGCTAAGAAAATAGCCTCGTAGGCCTGGGTTACCCATTAGCAATCGGGGTTAATTAAGTTATTTTAAATTGGTTGGAATTAAAGGGGTGAATTAATATTAGGGGGAATTGATTACTGATTTTAATGGGTTGGTTGAGAATTTTAATAACCTATTAAAAGGATTTTAGAGGTTGGAGAAGTTAATTGGTTTTAGGGGGTTATCCGGATACGTTAACAAAAGGGTCAAAATTTGACTTTTAAAGTTAAAAGTTAATCTTAAGGGTTTCAAATTTTTAATAAATACTGGACCTAATCATGAGTTGTTAGATAGGTGGCACACTCAATTTGGAGTTTTCTATGAAAAGCTATGATTTTTAGAAGTTCTGGCCAGTTTTGACCTAAGGTCACCTAAGATGTTGAGTCCTTGGTTTTAACTAAATTATGGATGTTTAATATTTTTAGAGAGTAATGGATTCTAATTTAAGTCATTGGCCATTAAGTTGATTAATCAAAATTTTTCTATAATTAACAATGAATTTTAGAAATTTTACACATTCGTAGGGATTATCAAATTACTACGACTAAGGGGTCTGCTTAAGGGTTTGAACCCAAATGAGCCCTAAACTCCTTGGGATCAATTCCAAAGGCCATAAATGACCTAAGGACAGATCAACAAGTGTTTAGAGCTCTTTTGGGATTTTTAGGATTTTTAAGATTAATTAAAATTGATTAAACCCTAATTACCTAAGGATCAAGCTAAGACAAATCTAGAGATCAATTTAAGAGGGTTTCAATTCTTATTGATTAGGGGATTAATTAGGAACAATTAAGGATATTTTAATGGATTTTACAAATTAAGAATAGCTCATTATCAATTAATTGGGATTAAGGCCATTTCTAAGAAGGATTTTTGAGGCTCCTACTTGGGGAACCAAATGAACTCCAAATTTGATGAAATTTGGATCATAGGATCACCTAAACCTAAGGATTAAACCCACCAAATTTGAACCCAAATGGAGTAATCTAAGATGGTTAACCAAACCACCCAAGGTGAGCTCTAAGTCACCTTCAAATCACTATGGGGGTCTATCCTAGGCTTGGATTGGGGCAAAATTAGTGGCTCTACACTCCTTATCCTACACATCATCAGCACACCAAAAATCACACCCTAAATGCCATTGGATAGGTCTATATACCCTTTTGAATTTAAGGGTCAAACCATGACCCTTAAACTTAAAAATTAGAGAAAATGCCCTTGAACAACTTAAAATGGGGAGATAAAATTTGGACATGTCAGAAACATGTCCAACTTCAATCTCCCAAATGTCCAGACCTGGTGGACTTGTATTTAAAAAGAAATTAAAGAAATTCATAAAATGCTCAAATTGAAATTAAACTTAAGACTGACCTAACCAGGGTCTGGAACCATAGGGCTTTTGTATATCTCCCTGATTCCTTTCCAATGAGCCTAAGAACACCTAATTTGGACAAGTGTACAGGGAGTTATGAATTTTTGAAGTTCCCTTGAATTTCTGGATTTATTAATCCGGCAATTACACAGTCAGCAACCGTTAACACGCGCCGCGCGCTGATTGGCGAAGCAATCATTGGCGCTAAAGGTTAATGGTCGGGCTAACGATAGCCGTTGGATGGCGGATCGAACGGCTGGGATTAACAGCGCTCCGATATCGCGGGATTTAATCCGAGCCGTTGATCGAGATCAATGGCTGGGATTTCGTCTTCAACCTCCAGCTCGTATCCGAGACCGCAGGGCTTCTCCGGCTTGATCCGGGCGATCCCGCCGGCGAACTCTGATGAAATTTCACAAGGAGTATCAGGATGGTGGGAACCTTCAATCCAACGGTGGAGATCCGTTGGGGTGAAGGTTTCCTTCACACTTGACCAAACTACCTAGCTAGGGAGCTCGGGATGGAGATATTACCGCAGAGAAGGCCTCAACGATTGAGCTTCTCTACCAGGAAGCTTCAAGGGTCGGTGGCGAACAATTCTCCTTCAGACGTCGGGACCGGAGGACGGCCGGAGGTGCGACTTCGAGCGGGACGCCGGAGGCTTTCATGGACGCTTGCTCGAACGGAAGGAGGGATCAGTCTCTGTACTCGAAGGAAGCATCTGGGAGTTAGAAGGAGCTCTAGGAATCGAATGAGAGCCAATGTCAATGCTTCTAGCGGTCTGGCAAGCTCAAGGGTATTCGGCCACCTTTCAGGAGCTTGGACGACCGGGATTGAGCTGGAGAGGGTGGATCGCTGCCAAGTGGACGATGGTGACGTCCAGGGAGATCATGGGGTTCAAACCGGTGGACAGCAGCCTTGAGCCAGAAATTGTCTAAGGGGGACCACCGAAACTCAAATTCTATTGGCTCTGACCGCCGCCGGCCATGGTCTAGGTCGGGTAGACTGGGGGAGGCCGATGGGGACATGCTGGAGCCAAGTGTGGAGTCAATTTGGTCTGGGGAGGTCTGGATCAAACTGGTGGCTGGATTGGACCCAAATCTGCTCGGTTCGAGTCGAATTGAGCTCGATCCAGGTCAGGTCAGACCCTGGGTTTTGTATGGGAGATAGGTCTGGGTCTGGTGTACCCAATTTAGATGGCAATTGGATCCAATTTGATCTGAGTTAAAAGATGGCTCGGGTCCAAGTGTTTTTGCCTACTTTGGGTTAGCCTAACTCTTGACCCAAGATAGCCCAAGGCATGGGCTAGCTGGAGGAGGTGCATCTAGCCTAGGGCTACCTATGGGAGGTGTTGGTCAAGTTCAATTGGGCTTAGGTTTAGAGTTGGCTCAATCCTAAGTGATTTTGGGCACTTTGGGTTAGCCTAACTCTTGACCCAAGTGAGCCCAAGGGTTGGGCTGGTCAAGAAAAGTGTATTGGGTCAATGGGAACTCAATGGCACCTTGATTTGGATTCAATTTGATTAAGATCAAAGGATTGCTCAAGGGAGGCCCCTCTTTGGTCACTTGGGTCAAGACATATGGCTAACCCAAGTGAGCCTAAGGCTTGGGTCTCCAAGAGGGGTCTCTTGGGTACCCAAGGGGTCATCCCATGCATTCAAAAGACTTGGAATGAACTTGGTTCAAAAATTTGAAAGAGGAGGGGTGTATGGGTTAATGGGCCAAACTTGGTTGACTTGGTCAACCAGGTTGACCCAAGGTCTGGGTTTGAGTTCAACAAGCTGGGTTTGATATTTGAAATTCATTGAAAGTGATTTCAAAGAGTTTGGAATTAATTTCAGTTGAAATGGGCATTTGAAATCCCATAAGGGTATTTTGGTCAATTTTGATCCATTGGTCAACTGGGGTCAAAGATGGGTCTGGAAAATGCAGTTTACTGCTCGATAGGTTGTAATCAAGAGTTTGGAAGTGATTGGAGGCTTTGATAAAGGCTCCAAGATCAAAATCTTCAATGGGTTAGGTCTAGTGGCATAGGTTGTAAATATTTGAAGGTTTTACAGCCTTTGGACTTTAATTCAGATTCTGGGGTTAGAGACCTCAGAATGAGCTCAAAATTGGAGGGTAGACTCTAGAGACATGTCTTATCACTTTGCAAGTGATAGACCCTGAATTAGAGGCCATTTGACTGGGTTTTGAAATGTTTGAAAAATCTTTGAAAAGGGTCTTTAGGACAAGGCCTTAAGACTTTGGACTTGAGTCTGGATTTCTGGATTTGGAATGGATTTCAAGTTTGAATGATTGGAGTATCCAAATCATCTATAATCATGTGGTGATTGTTAATGAATGGATAGGGTCAAGGCTAGATCAAAGGTAGAATCAAAGTCTAGGTTGAAATTTGGATTCTTAAGTGGACTGGATTAGAGTTTGGATATGTCTGAAATTTGAATTAATTGGGATTTGAGTTGAATGAAGTTTGAGATTTAAATTGATCAAGGGTAGGAATTAAATTGAAGTTGGAGTTGATCAAAGGTAGGAATTGATTTGAGGTTGAAGTGGTCCTAAGATCTAGAGGGGTTCTAAGATCTAGGATCTAAGGGAATCCTAGGCTCTAGAGTAGGCCCTAAGGTCTGGCTCTAGGAATGGATCCTAAGGTCTAGAGTGGATCCTAGGATCTAGAATTAATCTGGAGTTTGGAAGGGCCTTAGTGACCTCATAGAAACATGAGGTCAATAAATGGACCCCCAATGTGTGTGGTAGAATGAACTTCTGCTACACACATTTGCGTTGATCGAATAGAAGTAGAATCTTAAGGGTGTAAGGAAGGGGATCACCCAACCTTAGGCCTATAGGATGCTAATAGAAGGCTTACACCTAATGGACAAGAGAACTGGATAAACCAAGGTAGGGAGTACCTAACCTTGGGTCTAAGGAAGGGCATCACCCAACCTTGGGCCTATAGGATGCTGATAGAAGACTTACTCCAAATAGGCAAATTAACTGGAAACCAAAGTAGGGAATACCTAACTTTGGGTCTAAGGAAGGGCATCACCCAACCTTAGGTCTACAGGATGCTGATAGAAGACTTACTCCTAGTAGACGGATCAACTGGAAACCAAGGTAGGGAATACCTAACCTTGGGTCTAAGGAAGGGCATCACCCAACCTTAGGCCTATAGGATGCTGATAGAAGACTTACTCCAAATAGATAAATCAACTGGCAAACTAGGATGGTGCCACGAAGGGTGTACTCCACCACTAGTGAATGGTCATTTGGGGAGGAAACTTGCTCCACACAGAGGACCGAAACTGGCAAACTAGGATGGTGTCACGAAGGGCGTACTCCACCACTAGCGAATGATCATGTGGGGAGGAAACTTGCTCAACATAGAGGACCGAAACTGGCAAACTAGGATGGTGCTACGAAGGGCGTACTCCACCAGTAGCGAATGGTCATGTGGGGAGGAAACTTTCTCCACACAGAGGACCGAAACTGGAAAACTAGGATGGTGCCACGAAGGGCGTACTCCATCACTAGCAAATGATCATGTGGGGAGGAAACTTGCTCCACACAGAGGACCAAAACTGGCAAACTAGGATGGTGCCACGAAGGGCGTACTCCACCACTAGTGAATGGGAATCAGGATGGTGCCACGAAGGGCGTACTCCACCACTAATCCCAAGGTCAAATGCAAGGGTGGTGCCACGGAGATCGTACTCCACCACTAGCAGGTGCAATCCTAAGGGAGGGAACAATCCGACCCTAAGGAGAAGGCGAAGAGAGTTAAAAAGATGAAAGATTTTTTTTTTTTTTTTTTTAAAGGACAGAACCGAGTTGCGAATCAAAGAAGGGAAATTTTATTAATTGATAAAATTAGCTACATCAAGCGTAGATTTCTTAAGGAAACGCCCATTGATAGGTAGCATTGGGAGTTTTCCTTTACAATCTACTAACTGATACGAGCCTCCTTCGTAGACAGTCTCTATAACGAAGGGTCCTTCCCAAGTGGGCTCAAATTTTCCTCCCAGCTTTCGATGGGCTAAGATAGGCCTCCGAAGGACCAACACCAAGTCTTCTGCCTGGAAGGTCCTAGGTCGCACTAGCTTATCATGGGCTTGAACCATACGAAACTTATATAACTCTAAACTTTGTTGAGCTTGGAGACGTCGCTCTTCAAGGCCTTCGAGTTCTTCCAACCTCAGTTTTGCATTTTGTTCATTTGTAATCTGATTCTGAACTGCAATCCTGAGCGAAGGGATTTGTTTTTCTAAGTGTAGAACGGCCTCAGATCCATATACTAATGCAAACGGGGTGGATTAGGTCGGGGCTCTATAAGTGGTACGATAAGCCCACAAAGCTTCCGCCAACCGCTCATCCCACTGTCGTTTGTTATCATCAAGGGTCTTTTTAACAATTTGCACCAAGGTTTTGTTGAAGGCCTCGGCCAATCTATTTGCCCAAGGGTAGTAGATCGTCGAGTATCTCCAATCAATATTATGGCGCCTTACAAAACTGTTAATTTTTGTAGACTTGAATGCGGACCCATTATTGGATATGATTCTACGGGGTACGCCGAATCGATATACGATATGGTCACGAAAGAATCTTAAGACATGGTGTGATGTTACGTTGCGTAAGGGAATTGCTTCCGCCCACTTTGAAAAGTAATCAGTCGCTGCTAATATGAAACGATGACCTCTCGCGGAGGGAGGGTCAATCGGCCCAATGATATCTGTGCCCCAACTCTCGAAGGGCCACGAGGCTATCGTAGGGTGTAACACATTAGGCGGCTGATGTAAAACTACACCTTGGACCTGACATTGATGACAGTGCTTTGCAGTATTCATGCAATCGTCAATCATTGTAGGCCAGTAGTATCCAAGTCTTTTAATCTTCAATTTCATTTTTGGACCCGATTGATGTGCACCGCATAGTCCTGAATGAACCTCATTAACAATCTTCAGGGCTTCTCGCTGGTCCAAACAGCGCAGCCACATGTGATCGAAGGACCGACGGTACAACAAATTGTTGACTAGTGCGTATGATATGGCACATTTCTTAATCTGGTTGGAGAGTGATTTATCCTGGGGAAGCTTCCTTTCTTTAAGGTAGTCGATTAAGGGTCGTCTCTAATCGCCTTCTTCTTTGATTATCGAAGAGGCAGAAAGGATCTGAAGGGGAGTCTTACCAATGTATTCCAAATCTATAAGAGAGAGGGCTTTACGACCCTGAATCTCTATAGGGATGGAATCCTCCACAGGACATGAAAATTCCTTTGCAAGTTTTGCTAAGGCATCCACTGCGGAATTACTTCCACAGGGAACCCTATACAAAGTGGCAGTAGGAATTTGTTCCAACAAGTGAAGTGTGTACTGGTGGTATCTTAGGAGATTAGGATTCAAGACTTTATAAGTTCCGGCCACTTGGTTAATCACCAACTGGGAATCTCCAAAGATCTTAATCTCTTTAATTTCCATTAGAATTGCAAGTTCCAAACCGGTTATCAGAGCCTCATATTCAGCTTCGTTATTTGTGTAGTGCTCCGATAAATGGTAGGAAAAATGCATCATTCCTTTTTCTGGCGTTATGAAAATTAGACCGACTCCAGCCTTTCCAGGAATTATAGATTGTTGGTTCGCATTCCTACGAGAGGATGTTGCTCCATCAAAAAACAATTTCCAGACGGCCTCGCCAGATTCCATCAAACTCATGATTTGTTCGTCGAGTAGATCATCATTCAGAGGAGAATCTGCCGGCAGCGGGTGTGCTACCAGAAAATCGGCGACGGCTTATCCTTTCACAGCACGAAGAGGAGTGAAAGTAATCTCAAATTGCAGTAATATCATAGACCAGCGAGCTAAGCGTCCTGACAACATAGGTCGGGTCATAAGATATTGCAAATGATTAACTCTTGAAATCAAGCTGATTGAGTGGGAGAGCATGTAGTGCCTTAGTTTCTGAGCTGCAAAAACCAAAGCAAGACAATGCTTCTCAATTGACGGGTATCGAATTTCAGTAGGAAGAAGTCTTCGACTAAGGTAATAGAGAGCATTCTCTTTCCCTTCGTCATTGACTTGAGCCAACAGGGTGCCTAAAGACTCATCTAAGGCTGCGGTGTAGAGAATTAATAGCTTTCCCGGAATTGGAGCTGCCAAGACTGGCAGATTAGAAAGGTATTGTTTAATGTTATCGAAAGCATTTTGGCACTTCTCGTCCCATACAAACTTAGCATCTTTCTTCGCAAGGACAGAAAAGGGTTGACATCTCCCGGAAAGATTAGAATTAAACCTCCTTATATACGCCAATCTACCTTGTAGAGACCTTAACTAGGTAAGGCTCTTAGGAGATGGCATATCTAAGATGGCTTCAATTTTAGCAGGGTCGATCTCAATTCCGCGGTGCCTCACTACAAATCCAAAGAACTTCCCTGAGGTGACGCCAAAGGCACACTTCAAAGGATTCATTTTCAAATCGTAGCGGCGCAACCGCTCAAATATAACTCTTAAGTCATACAGGTGAGCCTCTTTGACCTTACTCTTGACAACTAAATCGTCAATATAGAACTCAACTTGATTGTAAATTAAGTCATCAAAGATACGGGTCATTGCCCGTTGGTAGGTTGCTCCGGCATTCTTTAAGCTAAATGACATCACCTTATAACAAAAGATTCCAATAGGGGTTCTGAACGCCGTATTTCTCTCATCCTCTATGGCCATCTTGATTTGGTTATAACCCGATGAGCCATCCATGAATGAGAAAATGGCATGTGAGGAGGCAATGTCCACCATGAGTTCTGGTATTGGTAAAGGGAACTCGTCTTTAGGACATGCCTTATTCAAATCCCTATAATCGACGCAAATCCGAATTTGACCGTTTTTCTTTCGGACCGGCACGACGCTTGCCACCCCAGAGGAGTATTGTTCCTCTCGAATAAACCTAGCTTCGGCCAATTTCTTAACTTTAGAAATGACTTGTTGTTCGATTTCCAAGCGCATGGGTCGAGGAGCTTGTTTGACAGGAATGGCATCGTGCCGAACTCCAAGTTTATGAACTGCTACCTCAGCAGGTAAACCTGGCATTTCGTCGTATGTCCAGGCAAAGCAATCCCTAAACTCAGACAAAAGTTGAATCAAATCTTTGGTTTCACCCTCGCTCAGTAGAGCACTTATGAAGATTGGACGGGGGTCATCATCGATTCCCAGGTTAATTTCTTATAATTCATCGACTGTCGATTTAATTTCTTCTTCTAATTCAGGGGGTGCATCCTGAACTTGAAGGTCATCGAGATCATCTAAAGTCTCCAAACAGAGCCCATCAAGAGCACAGAAAGGATCTGTAGAGACATTTGGCGATTCAAGATGGTAAGTTATCATTAGGCAATACTCATCATCATCGAATGAACTAACAGTTCCAAAGCCGATACCACTTATAGGATTATCCTTAATTTTTGTTTTCCAAATATTTTCATGGTATCTAGCCTGACCCTTAGTCCATCGCTATGGTACAGAACCTTTAGAGAAAGTATTTTTCACACAAACAGGGAAGTAGTCGAAAGGTAATTCCATTAATTCATTAAAATCTGCCTCCTCAAGGGTTACATCACTTTCATCCCTTGCGAAGAACGAGCCAGGAAAGAATTTCTGGACTTTCTTTACTTCACCGTTCAAGTTGGGGGCCACTTTAACTTCTAACCCTGCAATCCTGCCAGCTGACAGTGGGGTCAGAGAAAGGGCCTCAATCCTTCTACTGAGCTTTTCGTACATTGTTAATTCAGGCTCGTCACTTTTCACTTTTATAATTTCTTCCTCAATGTCACTATCCTCCTCTAAGGTGAGATCAAATTTTGGAGAAGTATTTGCATTTTTATAATTGAGGGAGAAGGCAGCACCTTGGTCCATGGACTCAACATCGGAATCTGATTCCAAATCAATATAAACAGGTGTTGTTCTCCTTTTTGATGAAGTACGGCCTCGACCTCGTTCCCTTAAGGCCATCCTCCCACCTCTTTGAGGTAAAGTGTTTGGAGGCCTAAGGACAACAATGTCGGAGTCGTCTTCACTACTTAATTGTATCATTTCTTGATCATCAGATTTTTCTTTTTCTTTCTTTTCATTGGACTTTTGTCCCATCAACTTCTCCTCAATTTTGATCTCTAACTTAGAGCGGGACGAGGACCCTTTTGGAACAAAATATGTAGCATCTTTGTAGATCCCGATTTCTTGAATAGAAAATGGTTGCAGATCACCCTTAATCACGTGTCAATGCCATCTCGTTGGTACTTGATGCACTGGTGAAGGGTAGATGGAACCATTCTATATTCATGAATCCAAGGTCTACCTAAAAGGGCATTAAAGGACGTCGCCGAATCAATTATATGAATCTTAGCTTCAGTTTTCAAATCTCCTATTTGTAAGAGCAAGGTGATTGAACCTAAAGCCCTCTCGCCCTTTTCATTGAACCCACGAAGCACCAACCTATCGGTTGAGAGCTTGCTAGTATCAACTCTAAGGTATGCGAGGGTCTTTAAGTTCATTATGTTGACCGATGCACCCGGATCAACAAGGACTCTTGATAACATAAAGTTTCCCACATCTACAGTAATGTAAAGGGGACTATTATGGTCGGCAGTTCTCTAGAGCAAGTCTTCATCTGAAAAGGTAACTCCAGGAACCTCTTTGAAGTAAAATGCCTCACCTTTTGAAGTTGCAGCCAACTGGGTTAAACAAATCTCGGGGTCGAGAAGTGCTTTAATTAAAGACTCCCTCATTTCTTTGGAGAGAAGGAGGGCGTCCTAAATACTTAATTTCGCTGGCAACTTCCTAAGGTGGGCTAAAACATTATAATCAACCGTAGGAATGACATACTCAAAACCCGGAGGAATTAAAGGAAAGTCTGGTTGTTGAGGGGAATTTGGATTTAGTTCTTCGAAGGGAATTTGCTTGCCTTTCTCCTGACGAGGAAGCCTGGGGGGTAAGACTTTACCGCCATGAAGTTGCACCTGCTCGATATCTTTGGGAGGGAAAACTAGGGCAGTGTCTACGCACACCATAGGCGTTGGATCATCACTTCCAGAAAGCGAGTCAGAATCTAAAAGTTCTATCAAGATAGGATTTCCTTGGAAATTGATTTGAGGGAAATCACTTTCTGATAAAACTTCATATTCGACCTATTCTTGAATAGCTGATTCGGGAAGGTCAATCTCTTTGATATTGAGACTTTCTTAACAAGAATTTTCATTTAAAACATGAGAATCATCAACTTGCATTTCATTTCCATGGTTAATCATCAAGATAGAAGCAGAAGGATGTTTTTTATTCATCTTCTGACCCTTCGCCTTTGATGGGACAAAGTAAAAGTCAGATAACAAAAGAGGGGAGAGGGTTTTAACACCCCCATCCGCCATCCTAATACATCTCTCATCTACACACTTCCTCTCTACAAAATCAACTTCTTTTTCTTTTAAGCATTCGACAGTAGTTCCTATGACTACTGGAGAGGAAAGTGGCTCAACATCCTCCTGCGAAGCGTCCAGGTCAACCTTCCACGTCGAGGCCTGGGCTATCATAGTCAGCTGTTGAGAAAGACGAAAAGACTTGTTAATCGACTTTTTAAGTGCCCGGGACAAAGCAATGTCCCAACCATCTTCAACAAAAAAAGGAGAGTTTAGAGGGTTACCTGAAATGGTTTTAATTGAAGCTTTCTCTGAATCGACCAAGTATTCCTTAGGTATTATGATGTTACCTTGGGTGTAGTTCCTCTCAAGCCAATCTTTGAACACAACACAATCTTCAAGAGGGTGACTAAGCATCCGGTGGTATGGACAATACTTGGGATCATCTTTCTTACTTTCATCTTCAGGCCTCCTGGCCTCTGGCAGCTGAAAATCTGGTTTCTTTAACAGACTCCTGAAAATCTTCTTAACTGCTTCCCTCTTAAATGGATATGGTTTTGCCAATCTCTCTCTAAAAGGGACATAGTTAGGATCTCTGGAGTACTGGGGAGTGACCTGAAAGGGCTGCCTCTGAGCTGGCTGTGGTGGCTATAGTGGAGGAACACTGGGCTGACTAGTCATTGGCCTTTTTCCCTTGTCAACTGCCGACACTACTGCCTTCTTCTCAAAAGTCTTAACCAATATAGGACCCTTCTTGTCTTCAGACTGCTCTCATATGAATGGCATCTTATGAGCCTCTTCCTACAAATTGCTAGCCTTATTAAGAAGTTTTTCAAAAGTTTTAATCGTGAAACCCTTCAGGAGAAAAGCAACATGGCCGTGGATATTCTTGAGAAGGATCTCCACTGCATGTTGCTCTTGCAACTAGGGTTCACACTTCATCGAGAGGTTTCGCCACCTCAAGATGTACTCAACGAGAGACTCTCCAGGCTTTTGTTTCTCAACAACAAGATCGCCCACAGTAGTTCGTTGTTGCGCTCCAGAAAATCTTTTAAGGAAAAGGTTTTCTAGATCGCTAAAAGTTTTTACTGAACCATTGGGCAGATCGGCGTACCATTCAAAAGCGATGCCGGAAAGACTTCTTACAAATTGGCGAAATAGTAGAGCATCTGACCCTCCTGCATTGCAACAACTTGCTCTAAAGTGGGCTAGATGCTGTCTCGGGTTTTCTATTCCAGTGAAAATTTTAAAAGTTGGTGGCACAAAGCCTTTTGGATAAGGAACTGAATCATATTCTTCGGGGTAGGGTCTACCCTTTGGAATAGATGCGGTTCCTTGGGAAAAGGCTAAGGCCTCCCTTACCTGGTCCTCAATCAGTTGCTTAATGTCTTTCTGGGGCAGAGTTGAAGGAACAGGAGGAACTGTAGGTGCTGCTGGAGATGCCTCTGATAGGCAAGGAGGAATCACTAGTGTCGACTCGGGAGGCTTGGGACCAGATTCTGTCTTTCTAACCTTTTCCACAATCTCTCGAGCCGTTTGCTGAATCTTAAGTGAATCCTGCTCTGACTTATCAAATCTTTCTTGCATTTCTCTGACTTGTGACATCATAGTTGTCAACTGGTTCTCAAAATCTTTAATATGCTCCTAACCCCTAGCCCTTACGGACTCATCTGAATCGGACCAGGCAACCTGTGGGTCATCATGTCTAGCAAGCCGGCATCTACCCGGTTCGGCCTCCTTATTGGAACCTCTAGTTTCGACCATGGAGACGCTACCAACACAATCATCTTCCTCTCCAAGGAGGTCATCCAGATCTGGATCAAAAGAAGCCATTCTATCTTTGTTTAACAGAATGTTTCTTATCTCTTGTACTACCTCCTCGACCGGTCTATCCCCAATTGACTTTAGGATCAAGGGGTAAATATCCCTTATATTCAGCCATATCAAATAATTCTTCAGAATCCAGGAGGGCAATGATTTCTGTAAGTTTCGGGTTAGGATCTGATTGAGACTCTGTGGCTAGCTCTTCTTCTATTTCAAGATCTAGGTCAATTCCTTCCTTCTCGACTGTCCCAAGATCAGTAGTCAGAGAAGTGGCATTCTCTACAGGGAGAGGGACATATACCTCAGGAGGTGAAACAGGAGCTTTTAGAGAAATAGCTCCTACATCATGTAAAGTAAGGTCCTCAGACTCCTGTGTAGGAAGCCTAGGAATGACACATGAATCTAGGATGTCAACCACCGGATCATCAACTGGAATCATCACTGAATCAGGAACTGGACTGACTGCAAGAGAACTATCTACTGCAACAGCTTGAGCACTAGGTTGAGCATCCATCGACTCAATCAAAACTGGAGGAGATTTAACTGGAACTCGTTGGAGTTGGAGAATGAACTTTGAGGTTCTTGGAGGTGGTGGTAAATTCTCCAATTTGGTTCTTTTTGGAACAAACTTCTTCTCAGGGGATTTAGGCCTCTTGTCCTTGATATTCAAATGTTTCAGAGTTTCATTCCCCTTAGGTTCGACAACTACTGAGGCAAACCTTACAGCTTTGGAAGAGGGTACCGGGAGTCTACCAACCTAATGGTGGCCTCTCTCGGACCTAGTCAACACAATACCCTCTGTCTTGGAAGAAGGAGGGCATGGACCCAGTCTACACAACTAGTACTGAAGTGGCGGGCTGTCTGACATACTTCTTATTTCTCCTAACAGGTTGTGGAGTCAAATTCTTCGCCTCAGACGCCTCTTCTTTTAATACTTCTTTTAGGAAGTGATGAGAGATCACTCCTTTCAACTGTTTGATGTACTGCTCCTTTATTTGCCCAGATTGTGCAGCACAGGTGTGGATTATGTTTCTCAAAGCCCTTGTTTTCTACAGATGCTTTCTTTTGGAGTCTTTTTAGTCGAGTAGTCGACTGGGCATGGTGGGGAACGGGCTATCCTAGCTATCCTCTCCTCCCCTTGAGCAGAAGCTAAGGGGTAGAAGCGGCTCCCTTTCAGAAAGGGAGAGGAAGCAGGAATAGGTAGCTCCTCATTAGCCTCAGGCTCTACTTGAGCTAAAGTCTTAAAAGGCACAATTCTCTTTGCCTTGGAAATCTTCTTTCTAAGTCTCCTCAAATAGATCTTCTTTTGATTCTTAGTAGAAAAGTTAAGTCCGGAACTAGATCCTTCCTCAAAAACAGATTTGACTTCAGTGGGAGGCTCAACAACTGGCTCAGATTATTTCTGATCGTCATTAATCACTGGCAAGGTAGGTGCAGATCCTACGATCAACTCTACCACTGGAGAGACTTCCTTACAGGCGTCTAAGCTAACAATCTGGTGTCCATCCATAGAAAGCTCAAGGGTACTGAATCCCATTCCAAAGATGATAGTGCTCCCTTGGTCATCAACAGTTGAGGACAACTCTCGGTCGAAAGAGAAGATCAATTGGCCAACCATTTTGAATTTTCTGAAAGTTAAAGAGAGGATTGAAATTAGATTTCTTTTTAAAAGAAGTGGAAAAGAGTTTGTTATTTTGAAACTTAAGGCTTGTAGAATAGTCTCAACCTTCCAACACATGTTAAGTGGTAAAAAAACATACCCAACACACGTTAGAAAGATAAAGAGACTAAATACATGCCGAAAGGAAGTTTTTCTCAAAAGGTTGTATGGGGTAACATATGAAGGTTTGAAACTTGGAGAAAATTGTTATTATCTTTCTTTCCACATTTTGAAGGGAATTTGAATCTCAAATGACTTAAGATGGAGTTTTTTTTCTACAAAATCCAAAACACAATGGACAGAGTTTCCCCTTGCCCGAAGGCTTATGGAATTGTAAGAAAAACCCAAGTAAAATATTCTAACCCTCCTTACTCCTAAAAGTTCAAAGAGAGTAAAGGGGTTAAGACTAAAATACTTCAAAACTTTCTTAAGGTAAAAAAAAAAAATTTTTTAAACTCCTTTCAATTTGAAAAGAAAAGATATATTGAATGTGACATTTGTTAATCAAAATTTTAAAAAAATATTTGGGGACCTGATTTGACACTATCGCCTCATAGGAAATCCCAGGGCAGAAGGTCAAAATCAGGACGATTAAGTTAGCATGTGACAAAATTTGGGAGGTAGAACCTCTCCTTTAATGTTTTAAAATTGTTTTTTTTTTTTTTAGATGTTGGCCTCACTCTCCCAAGGAAGAAATGGGTTGAGGGACCAATAGAAGAAATGTAGTTAAGACTACCGATGAAACAAAATTTCATTCTTATTAAAGATGGAGAGAGAGATTTGTCCCACCGGGCGTGCCATTTTTTGTTGGTTGAATTTTAAAAACAGGTTTTAAAAATATTAGTTTTTTTTGGGAATTTTAGAATTGAGATTGAATTCTAATTCTAAAAGTCGAATCAACTCGTTCGGAAAAGTATATCACCCCGAAAGGCGAAAATAAAATTCCATAACGGTGTTCAGACTTAGAATTATGTAATTCATCATGAATATCATGGCTAAATTGTAAAGAGAACTCGACACGGCCCCGAGGGGACGAAATAGAGTTCAACTAAATAATCCGGTTACGATATTCAAGGAGTATGATTGTCGAATTCATATCCAAAGCCTTACCAAAGAAGGGTGTATCTCCCCAAAGGGAGATAACACCTTTCAATGATAATTCTTCTAATATGATGATGGCAATCATTCATTAACTTTTCCCAAAGAAATCTAAGGAGATTTAAAAAAAAATTGATTTTGAAATTAGGTGTGTGGGGTTCCAAATCTCCTACGAGCACAAGCCCTCGTAGTTAATTACATCGCAGAGAGATAGAGTCCCCTATGAAAACTCTCGATTAAAATAAGAATAAAATTTTGTTAGATTTTCTAGGAGTGATATAAAAAAAAAGAATAGAATCTTTTGGAAAACCAAAAGGGAATGGATCAAGGTTGAACATTTATTAACAGAATCAAGGGAAGGGAAGTAGGGGACACTTTGAGATTCCAGAACCATCCGAAAGTGTCCCAACTTAGTCTAAGTATTGGGCTTAACATTTTAGGATTGAAAGAAGATTTAATTTGAGTTGAGCCTTTTATTAGAAATTTTGGATTATATTCCCGAAATTGGGGTCTTATAATTAAAGATATGCCGCGGATCCTAAATCTAATTTGGACGCTGGACTACAGTCGTCCGAACCTAACTAATGTAGTGCAGAATCTGGACTTACCCCGGCCTGGATTAGGGAGCCAGCTAACCACCTAATCAATTTAAAAGAGATGAATTCAGTCATTTATGAAAGAGTGGTAGGGACGTTGTACTTAAGATTTTTGAGAATTGGGGCCGACATCTAGAAATTTTCTTAATTGGCCCCTTTGACTTATGTTGGGTGCTAAAATGCTAAACTGATGTAGATAAAATTTTGCCTTTTTTAATTTGTATGTAATGTAATGCATGCTGTTCGACAACTTCCAAATCAATTATGCTTGAAATTTTAAAAATAGGCTTAGAAAATAATTTTTTAGAAGACTGGACTTCCCGAGGTCCGGCACCTCGTCCTCATAGGTCAGACTATCCGGAATCTACCCGCAGGCGGGGAAGGGTCTAAAACAAGGAAAGAGTAATGCAGTAATATGCATGCGACCCCAGGGTCGATGCCCGGCTAATTCCCTAGATTCGTTATCTTTCTATGTTATTTAGACTCACTAAAATTTTAAACTTTTAAAGTTATGAGTATAAAACTTTCACACCCTCACGAGTCTCATGTATCCAGGCGAAAACAAAAGCGGCACGCACTCGCCAAAAAACTAAGAAAAGCAGGCAATCCTAAAGGCAATCAATTCATCACATTAAATGTTAACTAATTAATAAATGTCCATAGGCAAAGTTGCCTTGCTTATTACAACCCAGAGTTTTAAAGAAAGTAAAGTGGCCGGGCACCACTGACAACAACCCGGATTCTAAGCCTAATAATGACGCAAGTAATTTTGAGTGGGATGCTCTCAATCTTCAAGTCTTCACTTTTGTTCTTCTTTGGACTCCTTTTCTTCAAACTTCTTTGATTCTTCGTGGTGAACTACCCAAATGGTTAAGAGAGCACTTCCCTTTTAAGGGGAAGGCCACTCTTTCCTCTTTGGGTATAAGAGAAGTGTGATCCAAATTTGGATTTTCAAATGGAAAAGGAATAGTTCACAAAAGGGTATGCTTTCCTCTTTGGAATCCAAGCTTTGGATCTATGTATCATAACTCAAAATTAACTTTCACAACACTTCACAATCATACAAATTACATTTATTTGAAAATAAAATCTAGACTCACCTGCATGGTTATCCTAAGCAGTTAATAAATGAAAAAGCAATTATTCCCAAGCAGTTATATATGTGCAGAAAGGAAGTAAAACACACTAGCCACGCTCCTTTTATTTGGGGGCTTTAGCAGCTGAAGCACTTGTGCAAGCATTTATAACAATTGATATTTATTATTAACTTAGCCCCCACCTTTTATTGCCCTGCATGAGCGTGGCCACCTGCAGAAAACTATGTGAACATCCAGATCGTACCTAACCTAAGGGTAATCTAGTCGCCAAACACATCAATTCATCCACAGAGTGCAGAAAAGTAAGCAGACATAGCAAAGCAATTTCATCCACAACATGTAGTGAAAACCACGAAAAAACCCGGCACACAGCAGTAAAGTAAACACCGGCCTAACCTAAATCTAGAGTTGGTTGTCCCAGCACATCATCTAAAGTGTATGTAAAAGGTCGTGTGGCTGAGGTAGATTCTAAAGTGGGTGGTTAATTAAAGTTGTCTAAAATTCTGGGTTTGTTAATGCTTAGAAGGGAGGTTTAAATTAAACTTTAAATATTAATGAATTAGGAATTTTAGTTAAATTTACTTTAGGAATTAATTGATCGCTACCTTTATTTCACACCGAGGCCGTGAAGTTTATTTCACCTTTCTTGGGGCTAAGCTAATAGCCTCGTAGGCCTGGGTTACCCAGTAGCAATCGGGGTTAATTAAGTTATTTTAAATTGGTTGGAATTAAAATGGTGAATTAATATTAGGGGGAATTGATTACTGATTTTAATGGGTTGGTTGAGAATTTTAATAACCTATTAAAAGGATTTTAGAGGTTGGAGAAGTTAATGGGTTTTAGGGGGTTATCCGGATACGTTAACTAAAGGGTCAAAATTTGACTTTTAAAGTTAAAGTTAATCTTAAGGGTTTCAAATTTTTAATAAATACTATACCTAATCATGAGTTGTTAGACAGGTTGCACACTCAATTTGGAGTTTTCTACGAAAAGTTATGATTTTTAGAAGTTCTGGCCCGTTTTGACCTAAGGTCACCTAAGATGTTGAGTCCTTGGGTTTAACTAAATTATGGAGGTTTAATATTTTTAGAGAGTAATGGATTCTAATTGAAGTCATTGGCCATTAAGTTGATTAATCAAAATTTTTCTATAATTAACAGTGAATTTTAGAAATTTTACACATTCGTAGGGATTATCAAATTACTACGACTAAGGGGTCTGCTTAAGGGTTTGAACCCAAATGAGCCCTAAACTCCTTGGGACCGAAGGACGGCCAGAGGTGCGACTTCGAGCGGGACGCCGGAAGCTTTCACGGACGCTTGCTCGAACGGAAGGAGGGATTGGTCTCTACGCTCGAAGGAAGCGTCTGGGAGTTCAAAGGAGCTCTGGGAATCAAATGAGATCCAATACCAATGCTTCTGGCGGTCTAGCGAGCTCAAGGGTATTCGGCCACCTTTCGGGAGCTTGGATGGCCGGGATTGAGCTGGAGAGGGCTCAGATCGCTGCCAGATGGATGATGGCGACGTCCAGGGGAGATTGTGGGGATCAAACCGGTGGACAGCAGCCTTGAGCTAGGAATTGTCTGGGGGGACCACCGGAACTCAAATTCCATTGGCTTCGATCGCTGCCGAGCATGGTATGGGTCGGGTTGACTGGGGGAGGCCAATGAGGACATGCTGGAGCCAAGGGTGGAGTCAATTTGGTCTGGGGAGGTCTGGATTGAACTGGTGGCTGGATTGGACCCAAACCTGCTCGGTTCGAGTTGAATTGAGCTCGATCAAGGTCAGGTCAGACCCTGGGTTTGGTATGGGAGATAGGTCTTGGTCTGGTGCACCCAATTCAGGTGGCAATTGGATCAAATTTGATCTGGGTTAAAAGATGGCTCGGGTCCAAGTATTTTTGGCTACTTTGGGTTAGCCTAACTCTAGACCCAAGTTAGCCCAAGGCATGGGCTAGCTGGAGGAGGTGCATTGGACCTAGGGCTACCTATGGGAGGTGTTGGTCAAGTTCAATTGGGCTTAGGTTGAGAGTTGGCTCAATCCCAAGTGATTTTGGGCACTTTGGGTTAGCCTAACTCTTGACCCAAGTGAGCCCAAGGGTTGGGTTGGTCAAGGAAGGTGTATTGGGTCAATGGGAACTCAATGGCACCTTGATTTGGATTCAATTTGATTAAGATCAAAGGATGGCTCAAGGGAGGCCTCTCTTTGGTCACTTGGGTCAAGCCATATGGCTAACCCAAGTGAACCCAAGGCTTGGGTCTCCAAGAAGGGTCTCTTGGGTACCCAAGGGGTCATCCCATGCATTCAAAGGACTTGGAATAGACTTGGTTCAAAAATTTAAAAGAGGAGGGGTGTATGGGTTATTGGGTCAAACTTGGTTGACTTGGTCAACCAGGTTGACCCAAGGTCTGGTTTTGAGTTCAACAAGCTGGGTTTGATATTTGAAATTCATTGAAAGTGGTTTCAAAGAGTTTGGAATTGATTTGAGTTGAAATGGGCATTTGAAATCCCATAAGGGTATTTCGGTCAATTTTGACCCATTGGTCAACTGGGGTCAAAGATGGGTCTGGAAAATGCAGTTTATTGCTATATAGGTTGTAATCAACAGTTTGGAAGTGATTGGAGGCTTTGATAAAGGCTCCGAGATCAAAATCTTCAAGGGGTTAGGTCCAGTGGCATAGACTGTAAATATTTGAAGGTTTTACAGCCTTTAGACTTTAATTTAGATTCTGGGGTTAGAGACCTCATAATGGGCTGAAATTTGGAGGGTAGCCTCTAGAGACATGTCTTATCACTTTGCAAGTGATAGACCCTGAATTAGAGGCCATTTGACTGGGTTTTGAAATGTTTGAAAAATCTTTAAAAAGGGTCTTTAGGACAAGGCCTTAAGACTTTGGATTTGAGTCTGAATTTCTGGATTTGGAATGGATTTCAAGTTTGAATGATTGGAGTATCCAAATCATCTACAATCATGTGGTAATTGTTAATGAATGGATAGGGTCAAGGCTAGATCAAAGGTAGAATCAAAGCCTAGGTTGAAATTTGGATTCTCAAGTGGACTGGATCAGAGTTTAGATATGTCTGAAATTTAAATTAATTGGGATTTGAGTTGAATGAAGTTTGAGATTTAAATTGATCAAGGGTAGGAATTAAATTGAAGTTGGAGTTGATCAAAGGTAGGAATTGATTTGAGGTTGAAGTGGTCCTAAGATCTAGAGGGGTTCTAAGATCTAGGATCTAAGGGAATCCTAGGCTCTAGAGTAGGCCCTAAGGTCTAGCTCTAGGAAAGGATCCTAAGGTCAAGAGTGGATCCTAGGATCTAAAATTAATCTGGAATTTGGAAGGGCCTTAGTGACCTCATAGAAAAATGAGGTCAACAAATACCCACTTAGTTCGAACTATACTTTGATCCTTTGGCCTTGTAGTTAATTCCCAAACTTTATTTCTTACAAATTAATTCAACTCTTCTTGTCTGGCCAAAATCCAAAATTCATCAGAAAGTGCTTGATCAATATTAGTGGGTTTTACAGTTGAAATGAAGGCTAAATGATTGACTTCTTTGTTTAATCCTCGCCTAGTCCTTACACCCTTACTTGGTTCACCTATAATCAATTTCCTTGGATGGCTTTTAGAAAATCTCAAATTTCTAGGCAAAGGATTTTCTATCTCCAAATTTTCTTCCAAATTCATTTTATCAATCTTTTGGGAGTTAATCTCAATTTCATCTTCTTCAATATTTGGCTATTCCATATTTCTAGATTCATCAAATACCACATGTGTGGTCTCCTCAATTACTAAAGTTCTTCTATTGAATACTCTATAATATTTTCCAACACTTGAGTATCCAACAAAAATTCCTTCATCAGATTTTGGATCAAATTTTCATAAGGCAGATTTTTCATTGTTATGAATGAACACCTTACAACTAAAAAATGCAAATGAGACAAATTAGGTGTTCTTCCTTTTAGAAACTCATAACATGTTTTATTTAATTTAGATCTCACATTCACCCTATTCAGAACATAACATGCAGTGCTAACCACCTCAGCCCAAAAATATTTAGGAAGTGAGTATTCTGCCAACATTACTCAAGCGACTTCTATTAATGTTCTATTTTTCCTTTCGACTACCCCATTCTGCTGAGGGGTTCTAGGTGCAGAAAAATTGTGATCAATTCCTTTCTCCTTACAAAATTCTTTAAATTTTTCATTCTCAAATTCTCCTCCATGATCACTTTGTATAGAAATAATTTTACACCCTAGTTTTCTTTGAATCAAAGTCGAAAAGTTTCTAAATTTCTCGAATGATTCACTCTTATGAAATAGAAATTTAACCAATGTGAATCTCGAGTAATCATCCACAATCACAAATCCGTATACCTTCCCTCCTAGACTCACAGTATCAACAGGTCTAAAAAGATCCATATGCAAAATCTCTAAAGGTTTACTAGTTCTAAGATCCTTATTGGACCGAAAAGAGAACTTCACTTGTTTTTCTATTTGACATGCATCACAAATGTGGTCCTTAGTAAAGTCTAGCTTTGGTATACCTCTAACTAAGTTCTTTTAGGTATCTCCTAAGGTTTTTCATGCTAGAATGACAAAGACTCCTATACTAAAGCCATGACTCATCAGATACAATTTTCAAATAAAAAGCAGTAGGAGATTGAATATAATTCAAGTCTAGCATATACACATTATTTACCCTTTTACCATTAAAAACATCTTTACCATTTAGGTTCAATATGCAACTAGTAGAAAAAAGTTTCACTCAATATCCTTTATCACATAGCTGGCTTATACTTAATAGGTTATGCTTTAAGCCTTCTACTAATAATACATTCTCAATGTAAAATTTATTAAGATTTCTAATCATACCTGATCTAATCACCTTCCTTGTGGTGTTATCTCTAAGTGTAATCATGCCTCAACTCCTAGCTTCCAGCGATATGAATTGTGCGGTATCTCCAATCATATGCTTTGAACATCTATTGTCCAGGTACCATATGCTCTCACGAGGTCTTGTGTAAGATGACCCTATAAAATTATCAAATGTTGGACCTGGGAACCCAAACAAGTTTGGGTTCTCCTTTTGACAATTTATAATCAG
This sequence comes from Dendrobium nobile, assembly GCA_022539455.1. NCBI lineage: Eukaryota > Viridiplantae > Streptophyta > Magnoliopsida > Asparagales > Orchidaceae > Dendrobium > Dendrobium nobile. The sequence continues at coordinate 48,413,856 of CM039735.1, read as the reverse complement.
ATGCATGTATGATATATCTAGGTTTATGCATTAGGTTTCCACACCAAATAAGTTTTCATCTTCAAAGTACATGTGTGAGCTATATGTCCAAACAATCCACAATTATTACATTTTACTTTTGGAAATAGTTTCCTAAGTCTTCTACCATTCATCTGTCTAGTTAGGGATTGCATAAACTTAGGATACATAATAGGATTAGTAAAATCTTCAAGTTTAGGGAGTATCCTATTATCCTCGAAAGTTTTTATTATAAAATGAATTTATATCTTTCAAAATTCCATTTGTATAATTTGATCTATAAATTTTGCTCTTCGATTCATCTTTAAAATTTTTAAAATCTTTTTCAAGTTCAGCATATGATGATTTTAAATTTTCATGTTTTTTATTCAAGTCATCAAATTCATCAAGTAATTTCTTGTGGTTGTCATCAATTAAAGCATGAACTTTCCTAAGGATTTCATGTTCCTTTTGTAATTCTTCAAATTCTAAACTTAGACTAGTATGCATTTTCTTCATTTTCTTATATGCATCATGCATGTGTTCAGAAACTTCAAAAAGTTCATCAAAGGTTAAGTCACATACCTCTTTTTGATCTAACTAACCAAGATTATCGACCATTAAGCACAAATTAGTGACTTCTTCTTCCTTCTCAGTCTCTGATGAATCTGAAGCTGAGTGCGCTCAGAAAGCTCTTTGAAACTTCTTATTGCCCTTCTTTAAAATTGGTTTCTCCTCAACCTTCTCCTTGCTAGAAGTGGCCTTGTATTTTTGGCATTCAGTCTTGATATGACCAGGTTTCCTGCACTCATAGCAAATCACTTCAATTGAAACTTTGATATTTCTATTAAATTTACCTCTATTCCAATGCTGGCGTCTTTGCTGCTTCCTCTTTAGAAAGCTTTTGAATTATCTAGTCATCAATGTGATGTCGTCTTCATCCTTAGATTGTGAGTGTTCACTCTCAGACTCTTCCACATTTAGTGCTATGTTCTTCTCCCTTCGTGGTTCACCTGCATCAATCTTTCTTTGGCTAACTCCTTGCTCGTAAGCAATTAGGGAACCAAGAAGATTGTCAATAGAGTAAATGTTTAGATCTTTAGACTCTGTAATTATAGTAATATTAGCATCATAAGCAGTAGGCAAAGAACGAAGAATTTTGTTAACCATTTTAACATTTGTTATTTTCTTACCAAGTGCATATAAAGAGGTGACTATTTATATGAATCTTGTGTACATATTAGAAATGAATTTATTTGTTTCCAGGCAAAATAGTTCATAATCATGCAACAAGATATTAAGTCAAGATTGCTTAACCTCATTAGTTCCCTCATAAGTTATACAAAGTCTATCCCATATGTCCTTCCCACTTTTGCAAGTGGAAACCTGCATGTAGTCTTTTAATTTTAAAGCACAAAAGAAACTATTCAAGCATTTGGCATTTAGTTATGCTAAGTCACGTTCTTATACTGTCTAGTCCACAAAAGGGGTTTCAACTCTAACTCCATCAACTAATCTAGTTGGTTTTGTATACCCTTCCTGAACTAAGTTCCACATACGATAATCAAGTGACTGTAAAAATGTAGATACGCGTGTTTTCCAGAAATTGAAAGGTATATTATCAAACAGTGGAGGTCTAGTTATAGAGTAACCCTCGTGAGTATTTTGGTTTCCAAATGTAGTCATCTACGTGAATACAAAAGTAGTCTAAACTTATGATTTTAAAACCAATCTCTGATACCACTTGTTGAAACTCGTTCACTAAGAATTAGGTCATTAAACCTAAGCTTGTGTCCCACGGCAAACTAAGAGGGGGGGTGAATTGGTAATTAAAAAAAATTTACCCTCTTAAAATTTGGAAATAAAAACTAACTTTAATGAGTTTTATAGAAATAGATTTTTCAACCACGTTGTAAACGTTAAAACAAAAATAGTGGAAAAATAAAAAACACCAAATTTATAGTGGTTCGGTCAAAACCACACCTACATCCACTCCCCAAAGGCAGCCTCCGAGTATTGCACTAAAACTAATAGTTACTCTCCTTTTGCACCCACAGCAAGGCGGAGAAGCCTCTACAAAAACTCTTTCCACCACTACCCGGTGCGGTAGAGAACCGTCGTCCTTTTAAACTATCCCCAATGCTGGCATTGAACTGTCATCCTTTTATACTATCCCCAGTGTTGGCAGAGAATCATCTTTTCTTTCACACTCTCCTAGTGAGAGCAGAGAACCCTTCGGCTGTTCACACTCTCTTAGTGTGGGTAGAGAACCCTTCCGCTGTTCAGACTCTCCAAGTGTTGGCAGAGAACAAGATCTCCTTGATAGATCTTCTCACAAGAAATCTAGTAGGAAGAAAGAAAAGTGTGAAGTAATTCCAAATCAAAAGTATAGACTCTTACCTTTAATCACCAAGTGAAGCCTTCTCGCTCCAGTAATAAGAATCTTTATTCGAATGCTCTCTCACACTCTCTCCTTGACCCTTCTTTCAATAGGCATGAAGATCAATGGGCAAAAAGATTATGTGATGGTTTAGTTTGGACTATTTATAGGAAAGACATAAAAAACCATCCAAAAACTATAAATTTTCAAGTCAATACGTATTGGATCGTCCCGTACTATCGTGGATCATCCTAGACAATTTTACTTAAGTGCGTTGGAAACGAACCTAATGTATATGGGTACGAAATGAATTTGTACACACACATCGTCCCGTATGAACAAGGTTCGTCTTATATGAATGGTTATTCCATAGGTCTATTCCCAAATACTGCAGAACGACACTTAATTTTTAGAGTCGGTTCACTTTGTCCTGGTACAAAGTTAAGGTTCGTATGAACAAAAGTTTTACAGAGAGCAAATCGTCCCGGGATGAATCCACTTTGTCCTGGACGATAGCAATCTAGAGAGCAACTCATCCTGGAACGAATACACTTCATTTTTTAAGGAAATTTTTCCAGAGAACATTTTGTCCTGGGATGAATGCACTTCGTCTTGGACGATCAGGACTTAGAAAAATTTCCTTCGACTCCTGCTCGTTCCATTGCTCTTATGAGGAGATAACTGACTTGTTCGTCTCGTACAAACATATTCGTCCCGTACGATCAATACAAATTTCTCAAGATCTCCTTAAGTGTGTGTGTGTATTCACTCAATTACAATCACTCCCTTTAAAAACTTAATTCAAAAAAAAAAATACAAGTTTTAAATCCATAAAGTATTGCATGCTGAATTTGATTTGAAGTCTTTGTAGTCTGTAGTTTAATTTTCCTGAAATGTTAGTACACATAAGAGCAAAAATAACGTTTTTAAAAAGTGTTAGGAGATAACTATACATGAAACATTAATATTTGAAATCATCAAAACTATAAAAGTTGCAAGAATGTAAAATATGCAAATAGCAACTCTCTTAACAGATATGGTTTTAGATGATATTTTGATAATGGATAGGAAATTGGAATATTATCTACCTCTTGTTGATCATCAGAGTCTATAAGGTATGATAGTTCCTCAATTATTGAATGATGATGTAAAATGAAACACAATTTATGTAAAATAATATTTTTTTGATTATTAGCTTATAATATTCTAGAAATTTATACATTTATAGATTTAACTGAAAATGCACCAAAGCGGATATATGAGATTTTTGTACATACTTTAACATCAATACATTTAAAGTAACCCTTTAGTAATAAGCGACTGCATGTGGGAGTTTGTAATGGCTTAAAATGACGAACTTGAGAATAAGTGAAAATTTTTTTTGGTGGAAGATTATTAGAAATGATATCCAATTAATGCTTGGTTAGAATATAAGAGGTTGCACAAGGGATATCATTATCATAGAGGTGTCAACAGCATGAAGACCTTCAACATATTACAATTAATTATATGAAGCTATAAGAAGTATTTCAAAAAATGAATAGTTAGGGAATTTAAATGCTTATCTTCAAAAACTTTGTTGGATGCATATATGAATTGGAGAGTAAGTCATGCAAGAATCCAAGTATAGTAAGAATATATTTTTGTTTGGTATATATATAATGGAGAGCAAGAATGACCTTAAATGCTGGTCAATATTAGTAGCTTCTTTTCCTATTGAAGCAAGTGTGTTATCTATAACAGTGCATCCCATCTTTAGATTAGATAAAAATAAATGTTGATGGATCTCTTCTTAATTAAGGTATAGAAGGGATACGCAGCATCATAAGAGACCATAAAGCTAGATTTTTACTTGTATTTTATAAATTATTGTTATGGAAAATTAGAGTCTTGAATTCTCTTCTCCTTTTATGAAGAACTTAGTCTCTCCTGTGTGGATCTGACTGCCTCATCTCCCACTATTTTGTTGGAATGTAACCAATACTTTAATAATAGCTTCCAAGGTTTGAAATCCTATGTATTTAGATTGTAATATGTCTAACTGGGGTAGAAGAGAGTTTACAAGGATTTGCATTCGCATTAATCTTGAAGTTCAACTTTAAAAGGAGTTTGGGTTGATGGATATGCTGGAAACATTTTCCAGAATATTTAATATGAGAAGATCTCTTCTTTGTTCTACAATTATGGTCAAATAGGCCATAATCAACAAAATTGCAATAAAATGAAAGATTTTAGAATATCAATGCTCCCTTCTCTAGAATAAATCCAGAGAATGCTATGGATGGCTTTAAGGAGGGGAAGGTTGATATGTCAAAATATGATTTAAAAACTATTCCAAATTGTGATCTCGATCTTGATAAATATAGGCCTTGGATTCATGTTAATTATGAAAGGAAGATATTTTATCCAAATAATAGAGCTAAATTGTTTGTTGGTTCTGATAAAAATGCAATTATGATGGATTAAAAGTTGTTTAAACCTATATCTAGTAATTCAATTCAAGCTATAGAGGTTCATAGTCAGAGTGGTTATGATATACTATTAGATGCTTCTAAAGTGGCTCATGTTGCTGATGTTATGAAAACTTCTGCTGCTATTTCAAAGGATGAAATAGTAGATGGTAAGAAGCTGCTCGCAAATGTGGTATCATCACTAGCTCCTAATGGTGTTATTTGTACCATACTTAAAAATATGGCAAATGATGTTGAGGTAGAGGTCATAATGTTAAAGCTTGATGAGAAGAATGATGAGGTGATAAATAGAGATAATGCTGAAAATGTTGATGTAAATGTTAAAACTTTTGAAGACCATCATGAAGGTGTTCCAAAGAATTTGAACATATCAAACTTATCCTTAAAATCTAAAAGTGGTTATTCTATTGTAGTTACTACTTTGTCCTGTAACGATAGTTCTAAAGATAGAGATTGTTTGAATGCTGGTGTTAATAAGTGTCACTCATCTTCTAAATCTGGTCATTATAAGAAAAAGTTAAAAAAGATTTGAATATAATTGGCTCTATCAAAGATAGCCTTAGTGGGAGGAAAATGGAAGTTTTTGGGGAAAATGCTGAAGGCATTTTCCCCATTATTTTTAGAAATTTCATCTTTAATGTTTTAGAATTGTAGGGGAGCTTAGAAAAAATAAGCTTCCCATTATTTGAAAAGTTTCATTATTGATAAGGTGTCTTTTTAATGTGTTCATGTAAATTAATTTATATTCCACTGATGTTAAAGAAGTTAAGAGAATAATAGGCATAGATTGGGAATTTTTCCATGTTAATTCTAGATGAACTTCTGGTGGTATTCTTGCTTTGTGGAAAAGTAATATTTCTTCATTTTCTATTCTTAATTATTATAATCAATGTATTTTTGGTAATTTCAAATCCCCTAATGGTGTCATCTGGACAGTTACCATTGTTTATGGAAATAAGGACTTGCGTGAAAGAAGAAATTTGTGGAATGTGATAGAAGCTTATACTTTTTAAGATAACTCGTGCATTATTGGAGGTGATTTCAATTGTATTATCTCTAAGGTTAAAAAGAAAGGTGGAAAAAGATTCTTGTTTTCCAAAGACCTGCAAGAGATGATGGATTTTTTATCTACAAATGATTATCATGATATTGGTTGCACTGGGCCAAAATATGTAACAATAAAGAAGGACATGTTTGTATTTCGAAGATATTAGATAGGGTTTGTCTAAATTCTAAAGCTTTATTTTATATTCCCTTTGCAATTATCCACCACCTACCTAGATTAGCTTCTGATCATTGTTCCCTCTTTATTAATCTTTTCAATTCAAAGAATTATAATATGAAGTCTTTTAAATTTTAGAATTTTTGGTGTTCCTACAAAGCTTCGAGAGGTGTTCTTATGAAAGCTTGAAGGAATAATGATTTTGGCACTACTGCTGATATTCTTCAAATGAAAGTTAGATGATCCCTTTAAAACTTATTCTTTTGGAGAAAGCACAAATCAAGATATCTTAATAAATTAAAGGGGGATCTTTAAAATGTGATTATAAGATTACAAAAAGAGGAAAGTTTGCATTGCCTGAATCTAGATAGGCTACTATTGATGAGGATGAAAGTGCTTGAGTTGAATATTTCTCTTGCTAGATTTTCTATGTGATGGAGACAATGCTCTAAAAGTCAGTGGTTGGAAGAAGGAGATTAAATTTAATGTTTTTTCTATGCTTTTACTTCCGCTAGAAGGAATGGGAACATGATCAATAAAATTTCTATTGATAATGGTGTTATTGAAATTAATGAGCAGAAAATTCATGCTGTTCTTGAAGATTTTTTTGTAGTAAAGGAAAACAGAAGCATTGTTTACATAATAATTGGCCTTTTTTCATGAAGATCAATAACTTAGCAATAATTTGAAGCAAATCTTACTAGGCAATTTTTTGAAATAAGAATTGGTTTCTACAATGATGAAGATGGAAAATAAAAATCACTAGGAAATGATGGTAGCAATACTCATTTTTTCAAAACTTTTTGGAGTATTGTAAATATTGAAGTGTGGAATGCGATTGAATTTTTTTTTTTTTTTTTTGAATTATGCCTAATAATTGGAAAGAAACTTTGGTTTTTTTATACCTATAGTTCACAATGCTTCTAAGGTGAATAAGTTTAGACCAATAAGCTTATGTCAAACTATTTATAAAATGGTAGTGGGTATGATTTTAAATAAACTGAAGAATTATCATCCCAATATTATTTATGAACAACAAGATTTGTTCATTCCTGGTAGATCTATTTCTGAGAAATGTATGTTGGCTCATGAAGTAATAAATAAGCTTAGATTTTCAAAAGCAAGTCCTTGATATATTTTACATAAACTTGATATAGAACAAGCTTATGATAGCTTGTCATGGAATACTTTAAAATAGATTTTAGCTCTTATAGACTTTCCGAAGAGATTTAATAACTTAATTTTTCAATGTATTAGCTATCCAAAATTTTTTATTATCATCAAATGCAGGAAGAGTAAGTGGATAAATATTAAATTTGGATTTAGACATGGTTGCCCATTATGTCCATATCTTTCATTCTTTGTTCAGAATTTCTATTTAAAGTTTTGAATGACAAAGATCGTGATCTTGGGATAAGAATTGCTCCAAATACTTTAAATGTTTCTCGTATTATTTATGCCAACGATGTGTTGATTGCTGCTGATGCATCATGGGGTAATTCAAAGCTTATTGATAAAATTTTGAAGGAATACTATTCGTAAACCGAACAAAAGGTTAATGTGTAGAAATCCATGGTTCTATATGGAACATATGTTACTAAAAGAAGGAAAAGAAAGTTAAATAAAATACTTTCTTATCATCAAGTTTCTAATTTTAATTATCTTGGAGTGAAGATGGCCTCAAAGAGATTAAAAGCTGTTGATTATAAAATTTTATTGAATATGGCTATGAAGAAGCTCAACATGTAGGGATCTCATTCGTTGTCATTGGCTGTAAAGATCTTGTAGATTAAATCTATTCGCTTGTAGATTAAATCTATTCGCTCTTCTATTTCTCTATTCAGAATGACACACTCTTTGGTTCGAAAAAGTATTCTTTATGATATTGACAAATTTTGTAGGAATTTTTTATGGCATAAGGAACAAGGAAAGTTTGTGTTGTATTATATCTCATGGAATACACTTTTTACTTAAATTAATTAAGGTGGACTTTTTATTCAAAGAGCAGCAAAGAGGCATGTCCCTTTAATAGCTCATTTTTCTTTGAATTTCAATCAAAATCAAAATACTCAACTATGCAAAATCATTACAGCAAGATACAACTATAATATTTGGAAGGAAGATATCAGAAGAAGCTCATCACTAGCTTTGAGTATTTGAAAAGATGGTGCTAGTTTTTTAAAACCAATAATCGAATGCCAAGTTAGAAATGGTGGAAGAATTAAAATTTTAAGTGATATATGGATTCTTGATATATGCTAAAATAAAGGGCCAACATTATGTAACAGCTATGACCTTGAAAGTAAATTAGTTTCATTGATGCTAGATTCAAATGGCAGATGGGATGCGTATGTGCTAAAGAAAAACTTTTCTGAAGATATAATGCAATTAATCCTTGAAATCAATTAATTTCTGATTCTATTGAAGATTTACTAGAATTGTTATCTAGCAACTCGGGGAAAACTGTTGTTTCATTGACTTTTGAAGTAGTTACATTCCATAAATTGAATGGGAAGAATATCAAATAGATTAAAAAGTTTAAATTATCTCTTAAGGAAGATTTTTTTTTGGGGAGACTTGTAAGTGATGTGTTACATACTAATGAATCATATAAAGCTGCAAGATTCTATTTTTTCCAACAAAATTTGTTTAGAATTGAGGATTCTAGTCATATCTCAGTTTGTTGTTTGAAGTTAAACAAAATTTTTGACACCCTCAAGCATTGGGGTATTCATCTACACGATTTCAATAATGTAGATGATTGTTTAAATAATTTAGAGATGATGGCATCTTCATTTCCAGGATTTACTTCAATTTAACTATCTTCAATTTATTATAATTGAAATGGAAGGAATAATTCTAAGCATGGAGCCAAGGTTCCTTCTTCAGCAGTAGTAGCATCTCATATACTCTCTTATTCAATTCAACCTCAAATTAATTGATTCTGTCAGAACTGGGATGCTAATCGACATTTTATGCTATCTAAAATTTTGTACCCTCCACATACAAATTAAATTAAATTGAATGTTGATTATGCACTAATGTGTTCCAATGAGGCAAGTATTACAAGAGCTTTGCAAGATCATAGAGGTTGTTTTATATTAGCTTTTGGCAAGAGGTTTAAGAATTGGGATATTTCTTTAATTGAGTTGTTAGCTATTTTTTATTTCAAAAATAATATTCAAAATAGGATGATGGATAAGCTTGGTATTATTATAAAAGCTGATAACAAAAATGTTATTAATCTTTTCCAAGATTCTTTTATGAGAAGCAATAATTTAATGAATAAGATTTCAAGAATAGATTTAGCATTTTTAGATGTTTTTCATAATGTAAAGTTTCAATTCATTTCTAGAGAGAGTAATGGGGTGGTTAAAACTTGTTCTAATTATGCCCTCAATAGAGATTTTTATTAGGATACTTTTGTTTTTAGTAAACTTCCTTCAAGTTTTGTTGACTTGATAGGAAGGATTATGACAGGATTTCTTTCACATAGGTTGCATTGTAGTTTTCTTTTCTAGTTTTAATGCAATTTGCATAACTTCAAAAAAAAAAAAAAAAACTAATGCTTCATAATAACCTCAAGTGCAATTATATAACCATTAAATCATGTTCATTAATTGTGTAACCTACTATGAAAAATCTTGCTGCCACGCTCTATTTTCCCTATAAAAAGTTTTAGCACCCTCCATTCACTTCCTTAAATCTACAACTACTCACCTATGGATTTAAGGGTACGAACTCGACTGATTACCACTGTGCTGACTAGTCAAATGAGCTCTCTAGGTCAATCCTCCTCCTCTCTCTCCTTTTTTTTAAAACCCTAAATATTCTTCTTTGTGAGAAAGGAAATAGGAAAGAGATTCTTCTCACTCAAATAACCTAACATTCAATCAACTTCATAAATGGAATAAATAAAATAAGATGACCTAGCCCAAGTCAAGTTAAACAATGAATGAGATACATTAAAGAAGAGAAAATTAACTTCTCTACATCAATGTAATGACCTACTAAATTGCATAGTTTATAACAACTCTCTCTCTCTCTCTCTCTCTCTCTCTCTCTCTCTCTCTCTCTCTCTCTCTCTCTCTCTCTCACATCTCATCACTTCACTGAAATTCTTACCAAGAAAAAATCAAGAAAAAAATAAAATGGTTCGAAGCTTTGGATAGTTGATTCTGAATAAGATGCAGATAAATTTATTAACTTTCTATCTCTCTCTTTCCTGATAGCCCTAATCTTAAGTCCACAAAGAACTCTCAAGTCTCAACCACACATGAGTATTAATAAATGCATTGCTAAAGAAAAAATAGTCTTCAAAATTGATATCCCTAAGCCTATAAATGCAGGTTATACTAAGATAATTTATGGGGACCCACTTCCTTATAACAAAACATTTATTGTTCTAGGCATCTTTGGTGTTTGAAAGAAATTCCCTCAATATGTTAGAAATGCATTCGCAAGGCTCCTCACATTGCCACTCATAACTATTGTTTACAATAATTTGCATTTTCGCTCCTCCAGTATTTAGAAAACCTTGCTCTAGAATTAATTGTTCACCTAAAAAAATAGTTATGTATATTATGCTTCTGCTTCATCATATATTAACCTCATCTTGTCATAGGAATAGAAAGTACAATTCTTATTATACTACATTTTTTGGCCTTCTGAGAATAATTTGAACTTAAATAAAAAAAACATTATATTATAACTCAAGATATTTAGAACAGAGTGAAAAAAAAATAAGACCTAACCTTCTTAATTATAAACTCATTAAGCACTGTGATGCAATAATGGATAATGCTACAACACTTGAAAAATCATTAAATAGTAGGCATTTAAATTTATAGAATGATACGGTGTAATAAGTTTCATGGCTCAGACACAAAAGCTTGAGAAAATGAAGTGCCAATTTTTTACCAAACAAATGTCTTGACATTTCACACATTCGAGCACTATAGTGCTTAAAAAGGACTAACAACCAATTATTATTTTGACCTAATGTGGAAGGGTTGTAGCCAACACTACGGTGCTAAAAAAATAGTCATAATGAAAAAGGCGTATTGTACTACAACATTAAATATATTGTTAGAGTATTGTAGAAAACTAAGAGATTTGTCACCGCAATGCTTCACATATGGGTGCTAAAATACTGCAAAGTTGAAGGTAGTGTTGCAGTGCTTAAATATATATTAGTATGACATGGCATCAAACTAATATTTATAGACTGCACTACAATGATGACCAATTTTTGTGCAATTGCTCTTCCGAAGCAAACACTACGGTGTTCGCTAAAATTTACAAATAATATAAATTCTCAAATAAATACCATTTACTTATTTTAGTTTTAAGTATACTTAGTAACTTGCAAATAACACACATATGGAATTTAAAACAATTATAAAAAAACATAAATACATAACGAAATAAAAACTTCAACAACAAAGCTCAACCCTAATATCAATAGAATTGGGTCACCTCCCAAGCAACACTATGTTTATAGTCATCAACCGTACTTGCTTGGATATTGATTTTGGTTGGGTGGTATCACTACTACTTCTCAAAAATTTTCAAGAAATAATACTTCCCTTTTTTCCTTTATAATAACTTTAGTAGTTGTTGCTAAGGTGTCATGGGATCAACTACTAAAGGATATTACATACTGCCATAAATTATTTTCTAAATCCATAATCAAACCAGCTTGACTCTTTAATTTTTTTCACTTCTGAATCACTAAGTCATGTAAAGGAGTCTTTCAATCTTCGAGCTGTTGATTTTGATTAAAGCATAGGATGTTAGTCAATCTAGGGTTCAATAAATACGATTGAAGATGATTCCATTTTCCTAACAGATCTGAATTGTTCGCATTCCACTGATTTCCACAATAGGTATTATTTCAACTAGTATAAGGCGGTTCCTCTAACTTATATTATAACTATTAGGATAGGAACTTTGTTTACCTTTCAATTAAATTCACATTCTTAATTCCTTTTGGAACTAGACTCACTAGAAGAATTCAAAACATAGTCCTCCAATTTCATATTTGATATTGAAACCAGACAAACTCAAAAAATTTCAATCTTTTTATATATGATTTCTACATTCGCTATAATAATATACAAAGCATTTGACTCATATGCACTTGTTACTCTCTTAGGATATAGACTATGAGAAGGCCATTAGAAATTATTTATTTTCATATATTCTATCAAGGCATAAGCCTCCTCATATGGATTTAACATCAAAGAACTTTTAACTGGAGCATCAAATATTGGCTTAAGGGATCATACAAGCCCGTTATAAAAATTCTGAATCAATAACCAATATGATAAGGCATGATTAGGGCACTTTTGAAGCATCTCCTTAAAACTTTCCCAACTCCTATCGATTGACTCTTATTCAAACAAGGAAATTAAAGTAATATCATTTCTATGTAAAGAAGTTTTAGAAGGTGGAAAATATTTTGCAAGGAACTAATGTGCCAACATATTCCAAATGGTTATGGAGCCTAGGGGTTAGGAATTCAATCAAATCCTAGCATTTTCCCTGAGAGAAAGTGGAAACAAACGAGTCTAATAACATGATTATTGACTCAATTATACTTGAATGTTGCAAATTTTTTTTGAGAAACTCGCTATGTGTAAGTTGGGATCCTCAATAAAAATTAAGCTAGGCTAAGAATTCTAAATGATTTAAATTATCATGAATTTTAACTCAATGTTATTGGCTTGGATATTAGGTTGTTTAATTCTTTGATGAACTCCATCTACTACAAAATTGGCATATTCCCCAGGAAGTCTAGGATCATCCTCATATGGATTTAGTTCAGCCATTCCTAATGATAAAGCCTTTTTAGTTTTTTTATTTTTGAAAGGGACTTTTCAATATTTAAATAAAACAATAAAGATTCCTCACTAACTTTATGACACATATACTAATAATTAAAAAAATTAAAATTAAATTAACAAAATTAAAAAAAAATTTCAAGATGTAAACTATCACATTTAAAAAAAAATAATGATAACTAAATAAAATACAAAGTACAAATATAATTAATTATGTAACTTTGTTCGAACAACATAGAAATAATTGCATGAACGTATGTTACTTCCCTAGCAACGATGCAAAAAAAGATTATGTGGGTGTAAATGATGTTTATTATTTGCATTAGTTCACGCTTATGTTCATTCAAATATAAATCCTTGTTATAAATGTAAGTGTATATATTTATCAACTAATAAAAGTGTTTTTTAGAGAGTGTTAATCCCAAGAGGAATTATTTTACTTCATATAATTTTTTTTAGTACTTTCAACTTCATCCTAAATAAATTATCCTACATAACAAAATCAGGGTTGTATACTATCTTGGATGAAATATATAGAAGAAAAAAGAAGATACCAAATGATAAATTGTTTTGGACTAATGACAGTTAAATCTTCTAAGCTTTCCTAAGTAGGTTCTCTTCAATTAGTTGTGAATATGAGCATATGTTCCCTTATATCTCTATCAGGCTTATTACAATGTAAAGAAACATTCTAGCCTTCATGTAATGATTTTATCTCCGTAGACCCTAGTAGACCAAATATCATTTGTTTAAGATTAATTCCATAAAATTTACGTATTTATTCGATAATTTCTCTGTCATGATAATATATTACAATAGGTTTTAATTCTATACATTGCCACTACATAGATTAAATGAAGAGCGAGATTGATATCAAAAATAACATTTCATAATTTCAAGCACAAGATTCTACATTAGTAATTTCTTAAAGTTTTCACAAAATTAGTCAAACACTATGAGTTTGTCTTGCCATATAATAAAAATAGAATAACATAATTTCCCATACTTTCTTAAGAAAGATAGTACAAATATAGAGTAAAACGTTATCACCCAAAATGAAGGACACTAAATAGAACCATCAGATGAATCTTTCCCAAATTGAGTATCCTCTTACAACTTTGCTCTTTACACTCATTTCCTCTCATAATGCTTATATTTTTTTTTTTTTTGAAGAGGCAAAACCTTGCATTAAAGTAAAAGCATAAAGTAAAAAACTACAAAGTGGATTCCTCCTTCAACAAATTAAAAAATGAAGGAGGAACCTTATTCAAACTAAACTCTTCCCATTTAAAACAACTAAAAAGAGCATGGTTATCACACAAGTTTGCTAACTTATTACATTTCTTTCTATATAATTGAAAATGACAAAATTAAACTCCTTTAGAAAACCAAGATCCTCCTCTTTATAGCTCCCATTTCTCCAAGCACTTTGAAGAAAAGAAATAACATTCAAATTGTCACCTTTAATGATGATACCTTTGTACTTGAACATCCAATGTTTAATCACATCCTTCAAAGATTGAATTGCTAGAAGCTCCAATTGTGCAATGTCTCAATGAACACAAGATTTTCCAAATGCCATGAGGAATCTGCCTTTACAATCCCGAAAGACCCCAACAATTCCTACTGTATATGAAGACACTAGAGATCCATCTACATTAACCTTTAGCTTTTCGGGTGGAGGAGGAAGCCAAATATTGGAAAGTCTATATGACTGGTTAGCATCCTAGTGGCACAATTTAAAATGGCTTAAGCTATAGGAAACTGAGGTGTAGTTAATTGCATTGGAAGAAATGAAATAGGGCTATCTTTCACACCATCATGAATACATTCGCTCCTAGCTTTCTAAGATAAGAAGATTGCACTACAATAAAGATTAAGGATCATCCCATCTTTAAGAGCAAGAAGGTCCAGACATCTTGGACATTCTTTAATTTACAAATCTATTTTCATGTCTTATGTTTTGATGATTGACAAACACAATTTCTCTTGGACTGCTTGTTGCTTCTAACTTTTCAGGAATCGAAGATCAGACGAACAGACAAAGCAAGTTCAGGATTGCATAGGTTTAGGGTTGAGTCAGTCTGTACTTTTGTTTTTTCTCTTCTTGAGTCTATTTGTAATGGTCAAAGAGACTGATGCTAAGTAATCCTACACACACACACTTGAGAGACTTAGAATTTCTATTTTTACTCATATCGGCCTGGACGATATTTACATCGTCCTGGACGATCAGGCTTAAAACAGAAAGTCTAAATAAGGATTCTTAATTAAGGCAGCCGTCATTAACATATCGGCCTGGACGATACATGTATCGGCCAAGACGATAAGCTCAAAACATAAAGAGGTTGCCGCCATAGATAATTAAGGTATATTGTATTTTTAAATTATCGGCCAGGACGATCATTGATCGGCCTGGACGAAATTCTCAAATTATGCCTTAATTGATCAGGAAATCAAGGGAGTAATTAAGGATGATAGATACGATCATATCGTCCTAAACGATCACAGGATCGGCCAGGACGATCCATTCAAAAAATGTTAAGTTACTTCAGAACGATAAATATTAGCCAGCTCGTATTCAGGGCGATGCTCTGGACGATTTTTCTCTAATTTGAACTAATCGACCAGGACGATCGTGAGATCGGCCTAGACGATCAAGCCAATTTTAAATCATCCAGTTTGCATTCAGGGCAATGCGCTGGCCGATCTTCTAAAGATTTGTTCTGATTGGCCAGGCCGATGTCCATATCGGCCTGGACGATATAGTCGGCAACTTGCAATTAATGAGCTCCTTTGAAGCTCTTCTATTTAAGAGCTCTTCTTCAACATTTTGTAAGACCTTTGGCTGTTTCCTTGACCTGAGAAGGCCTTGAGGAGAGAAAGAGAGAGAGGGAGAGAGAGAGGATCTTGTGAGGGGGAGCTTGTGAGGGGATTCACATGGGTTGCTTCAAGGATCGCTTTGCTTCTTCTTCATCTAGAGTTTCTCGTCTGTGGAAGGGTCGGTAGAGGTAAGGAGTTAGCTTTTGGTTGTGGTTCTCTGCCAGCTTCAGGAGGAAGCAAAAGGAGGTAGGTTCTCTGCCTTGCCGGGGTGGCAAAAAGAAGGTGCTTTGTAAAGGCTTCTCCGCCTAGCTGTGAGGGCTAAAGGAGAGTCACGTTTGTAGTGCAATACTCGGAGGGAGCCTCCGGGGAGTGGACATAGGTCGAGTTGACCGAACCACTATAAATCTTTGTGTTCTTGTTTTCTTGCTTCCGCACTTTTATTTATGTATTATTTTTCTTGTGGTGTGATTTTAGTTTAGGTGTTTTTTGTTCTTTGTGAAAATAAATTTTTTTAAAAATACCAATTCACCCCCCTCTTGGTTAGCTTGGGCCAGTTCTATAGGGCTTAACATCCCTAACGAACTTTTAAGTGGTATCAGAGCGGGATTCAAAAATTTAAGTTTGAAAACTTTTTGAATTTGATCCATGGCTAACCTTGGGAATCGTAACACTACGGAAGGGTATTCTATTACCGGACCTCCCCTGTTCGATAACCTACCTTTTGATTTTTGGAAAACCCGCATGTTAATGTTTTTATAATCTACTGATTATCGCATGTGGATGCTTATCAAAGAAGTTTATTCTCCACCTTCTCGTGAAATTAATGGTGTTAAAACTGAAGTTGCTTTTACTGAATGGACTTTCGATGAACGAGATTTAGCTCAATTGAATGCAAAATATTTAAACTGCTTTTTTTTTGCTTTAAAATTTGAGGATTACATGCGTGTCTCCACTTGGAAAACTGGTAAAGAGATTTGGGATAAATTATGCATCACCTATGAAGGTACTAATGAGGTTAAACAATCCCGTTTGAATATTCTCTTGCATGACTACGAACTTTTTCGTATAAAACCTCATGAATCGATTTCTGACATGTACACAAGGTTTACTCAGATAGTTACTTCACTGCATGCACTAGGAAAAGAACTTTCAAACTATGAAAAAGTTGACAAGATTTTGAGATGTTTGCCTTCATCATATGATGCTAAAATCACTGCAATCACTGAATCTAAGGATTTGAACACTTATTACATTGATAACTTACTTGGCTCACTCATTGCTTACGAGCAAGGGGTGAATCAAAGAAATCTTGATGCAGGTAAGAAGAAGAAGGAGAAAATAGTTGCATTGAAGGTGCACAAATCGGATTCTGAATCTTCCGAGTCTGAAAGCGATGAAGTTGCCTTCATCACAAGGCAATTCAAAAGCTTTCTAAGGAAGAAACAAAAGCATCATCAAAATTGGAGAAAAGGTAAGGATCATAAACATGTTAAAGAATCTTTTGATATTGTTTGCTATAATTGCAGGAAACCTAGACATGTGAGAACTGATTGCCCGACACTTCAAGATAACACAAGCAAGGAAAAGATTGAGGAGAAACCTAAGTTCAAGAAGGACAAGAAAAGAATCCAAGAGGCTTTCTGGGCGGAATCTGGTACTGACTCCTCTGAGACTGAACCAGAGGAAGAGACTACAAACTTGTGTTTAATAGGAGAAGATCAAAGTGATGAGGAAGAGGTATGTAAACCAACCTATGATGAATTATTTGAGATTTGTGAGAAAATACATACATCATACAAAAAACTCAAGAAAACTCATGCTAGCCTAAAGAGCATGAAGTTTTTCTCAAAGATCATGCAACGATTGATTCAAATCACATGGCTCTTCTTGATGAATTTGATGATTTAAACAAAAAGTATTTGGAATTAATTGATGAAAATAATGCATTAAAAGTTTCACACACCCCACTTAAATCTGATCTTAAGAAATCTAAAGAGATTGAGAAAAAGTTGAGGATTGATAATGATACATTAAAAAGAACAAACTTGAGGATTCAAAATGATTTTGATACATGTAAGAAAAATCGGATGACATCTACTTTTGATACTAAGCCAGAACCTAGGAAGAGGCATTATAACTCAAACCATTTAAGAAACCCTTTTCCCGGAGTTAGATATTTTTCATGTGGCATGCTAGGACATATCTCACACACTTGCACCGTTCACCATAGTACACATTGGGTGTGGAGACCTAAGATGCATGATTTACAACATACCATACCTGCATTACTTTCTACTTTTCCTAAGAAGAAGCACAAACCTATTTGGGTTCCTAAATCTGACTGTTATTAAGTTTTGCAGGAATGCTCTCACCAAAGACCTTGTGGGAGCATAGGATAACTGGACATATGAAGGCTCGCAGCTCATAAATGCTTAAACCTGCTGCTTCAATAATTCCTTGAAATGTGTTTTGTTTTAGTGTGTTTTATTTCTGCTTTGTTTATGTTTTTAATGTGTTTTGTTTTCACTTTGATTTCAAAATTGGCTTTCCATATGTTGAATCTTTTTCAAGATTTAAGATTTTGGAGTTTTGAGGATTATGTTTAGCTTCTCTAAAATTGGTTAAAGGGAGAAACACCGTTGATGGTTTCCCTCCTTCCGACCTTGTTTAGTGGTATGAATTTCTTCTCTAATCAAAAGCCTAACTCATTTTAGCCAATGGTTTTTGAAACTAAGATTATTTTTATCTTGCTACAAAAAATCTATCTTATGCATAATATCCAAAGTTCTTATATATCTCTCAAGTTATTTGAGATCTTGCCCTTGCACTGATCATATGATTCTTTAGTTTTGTTTTGTGGGTTATTCTTCCCTATGTTAGAGAGATAGCTCCTATTCTCTAATATTTGGTGGATATACTCACAACTGAGCCTCTTTTAAGAGTTTGCAAAAGAGCTTTTAGCTTGCAATAATTAAAAAGGAAAGAGGCCAATGACGCCAAATTGAAAAAGAAATATATATACACAAATGTGTATCAAAAATCAAGATGATCAAAGAGCCAAATCAAAGATACAAGAGGTATAAAATAAGCCCACTAAAAAGCAAGCTATCCTCTCTTTTTAAAACTTTTAAAACTTAGAATAACTTATGAGTTATATGAGATTTTTAAAGACTTGATTTCAAGTTTCATGATTGAGAAAAATTACTTTGTTTTATTATTTATGATATTTTTTTTGTAAACAAGTTTTAATTAAATCTTCTTTTTGCCCAATTAGGTTTATTCTGAGTTAAGCCTTCTTGTCTTTCAAAAGAAAATTTGTAACAAAAAGAACGTCTGATCTAGGGTTAATAGAATCGGATATTTTACCTTTGTCTGATTGGGATTGGCTAAACTCCTTGATCTTGTGGAACTCTAAAGTTTATTTTTTTTTAGAACTTCTCATATGATACCTCCATAAAACAAAATATATATATATATATATATATATATATATATATATATATATATATATATATATATATATATATATATATATATATATATATATATAAATTAAACAAAATTCAAAAAAATTCATTTTTTTATTTTCATTGTGTTTTTAACTTTCTAGTACTGTGTTTTTGCCTGTTTTTATTTTATTTTATTTTTGAGGGCCTTGATCATCACCATCTTTTCTTTGGTTTCAATTTCTAGTCACATCGTTCTGGCCGATACGTTTATCGTCCTGGATGATAGGAAAAAATTTCTTCAAATTCCATCTGCTAGTCTTTTCTGTGCTTGCTGTAAGTTATCATCCTGGACGATACCATATCATCCTGGACGATCTGATCAAACTCTGTTGCAATCATGATGATAGTCCTGACCGATAGAATATTTTGTCTGGCCGATGCATTTTATATTCATCGTCCTGACCGATACACTGGATCGTCCTGGACAATCCACGTATTAGCACGTTAGAATCTTTAAAATTGGCCCGGGATGATCCATAATTGGACAATCGTCTTGGCCGATCCACTATTTGTCCTGGACGATACACGTGGCACAGATTTAAAACATTTTAACTTCGGCCTGTACGATCAATTATTATGCATTGTCCTGGATGATAGACCTAATCGGCCCGGACGATCTGCTTTTTTCAACGGTCGTCCAGCCTGACTCCTCGGGAAGATCGCCTGTCTAGTAGCAGCAGCATGACTAGGAAATCGTCTAGTTCAATGCTCAGTTCACCATGCTTTCCAGCTACTTTCAGCAGCCACCTCCACTACCTCCATCTGATGATCAGGGTGGTCCCTCATTTTTCTAGTTTGTGTTTTCTGTTATTTGTTTCCTGTTTTCTGTAGTTTGTCTTTTAGCTTGTTTTTAGTTTCTGTTGTGTTATTTTCTTTTTCCTTTTTGTACCATCTTTTTGTGATGACAAAAGGGGGAGTAGGGTGTGGTAGGAAAAGTTGTTGGGTTTGTAACTTTGAAATTCTAATGAACTTTTTTATTGAATTTTTCCTACTTGTGTTTGCCATCATAAAAAAGGGGAAGATTGTTACAAATCTATTTTCATGGCTTATGTTTTGATGATTGAGAAACACTATTTCTCTTGAACTGCTTGTTGCTTCTAACTTTTCAGGAATCGAAGATCGGACGAACACACAAAGCTAGTTCAGGATTGTATAGGTTTAGGGTTGAGTGAGTCTGTACTTTTGTTTTTTCTCTTTTTGAGTCTATTTGTAATGGTCAAAGAGACTGATGCTAAGTAACCTTAGATACACACACTTGAGAGACTTAGAATTTCTGTTTTTACTCATATCGGCCAAGACGATATTTACATCGTCCTGGACGATCAGGCTTAAAATATAAAGTCTAAATAAGGATTCTTAATTAAGGCAGCCATCATTAACATATCGGCCTAGACGATACGTGTATCGGCCAGGATGATAAGCTCAAAATAGAAAGAAGTTGCCGCCATAGACAATTAAGGTATACTGTATTTTTAAATTATCGGCCAGGACGATCATTTATCGGCCTGGACGAAATTCTCAAATTATGCCTTAATTGATCAGGAAATCAAGGGAGTAATTAAGGATGATTGATACGATCATATCGTCCTAAACGATCGCAGGATCGGCCAGGATGATCCATTCAAAAACCTTAAGTTACTTCAGGACGATAAATATCAGCCAGCTCGTATTCAGGGCGATGCTCTGGACGATTTTTCTTTAATTTGAACTAATCGGCCAGGACGATTGTGAGATTGGCCTGGACGATCAAGCAAATTTTAAATCATCCAGTTTGCGTTCAGGGCGATGCTTTGGCGATCTTCTGAAGATTTGTACTGATCGGTCAGGCCGATGTCCATATCAGCCTGGACGATATAGTCGGCAACTTGTAATTAATGAGCTCCTTTGAAGCTCTTTTATTTAAGAACTCTTGTTCAACATTTTGTAAGACCTTTGGTTGCTGCCTTGACCTGAGAAGGCCTTGAGGAGAGAAAGAGAGAGAGGGAGAGAGAGAGGATCTTGTGAGGGGGAGCTTGTGAGGGGATTCACATGGGTTGCTTTAAGGATCGCTCTGCTTCTTCTTCGTCTAGAGTTTCTCATCCGTGGAAGGGTCGGTAGAGGTAAGGAGTTAGCTTTTGGTTGTGGTTCTCTGCCAGCTTCAGGAGGAAGAAAAAGGAGGTAGGTTCTCTGCCTTGCCGGGGATGCAAAAAGGAGGTGCTTTGAAAAGGCTTCTCCACCTAGCTGTGGGGGCTAAAGGAGAGTCACGTTTGTAGTGCAATACTCGGAGGGCGCCTCCGGGGAGTGGACGTAGGTCGAGTTGACCGAACCACTATAAATCTCTGTGTTCTTATTTTCTTGCTTCCGCACTTTTATTTCCGAATTGTTTTTCTCGTGGTGTGATTTTGGTTTATGTGTTTTTTGTTCTTTGTGAAAAGAAATTTTTTTAAAAATACCAATTCACCCCCCGCCCCCTCTTGGTTAGCTTGGGCCAGTTCTATAGGGCTTAACATCCCTAATGAACTTTCACTTTAAATCTATCAAAAATAGGAATTCCAATTTCTTAATGGTTGAAATGATGAATTACCTCCTTAAGCTTAAGACATTTGCAAGCAATTTGCTCTACATCTTCAATCTTGTTACAACCTTTAGGATAATTACCACTTTCCAATAATTTTCTATAACATAAAAATTGAAGTGATAGAATTGTGTTTCTACTTAGTCTCCACCAAAAAACATCAACCCTAGCACTTAACTTTGCTTTTTTGATCAACTTCCATGGCAGGAACTCATAACTCTCTTGCACCGATGCTCGAATAGCCAATCCTGTTATAGAAATCCCAGATTTTTGCTGTAGCAGCTCTATTCGATCCTCCTCCCCATCTGGTATAATTTTCACCTTCTTAATAAGTTTAACCAACTCCCTACAAAAATGTTTTAGCAACACCTCTTCATTCCAATAGCCATCAACTATTAATTCCTTGAGTAAGAATACATCATCCTCATGTGGAGCAACAATTGCAGGCCACAATTTGAGGCATTTATCCATTATCTAGATGTCTTTGAAGGCATCCACAAATCCTCCATTAACTAGTTTCCATCATACAATTGGTTTCAGCATTCTATCACTATCATTCAATAATTTCCATGTAGAAGAACAACATTTACTAACATTTCCCATGTTAAGTCGATCTCCATATTTAGAAACCAATACCTTATGTAAAAGTGACACTTTATCTTGAGTGAATCTCCAAGCAACCCTAGCCCTTAATGCAGGAGTTTTTGAGACACTTGAATACAATCCACAACCTCCCTTACATAAAGGTTTGCAAAGTTCAAACAAACTAACATAGTGTAAACCCGTTGATCCGTTAGACTTGTTGCAATTGAAACAAATACAAAGTTTTTCTAATTCCTCTAGCATTTGTTTAGGAATAAGAGAATACGTGGCATGAAAGTTAGGAAATGAAAGTGTCACTGATTTGAACAATGTCAACTTTCCCGCCAACGATAAGAATTGGCTTCCTTATATGTTGAGCATCCTCATAGCTTTGTACATAATAAATTGAAAATCATCACAAAAAAGCCTCTTTAAAGCAACTTTAATCCCAATGTAATTGAAATCATTTACTATTTTGAATCCCATTATATGGGAGATGCTTTTCTTCTTTTTCCTGCACACATATTTTCCAAATAAAATGGCATATTTACTTATATTTATACAATATCTAGTCCATCCACAAAAATCATATAAGATAGTCTTGACTTTCTTTACAACCCTCCTATTAGCTTCCAAAAAAATTATAACATCATCTGCATAGAGTAAATGGAACACTCTTAGGCCTACTGAATTAATGCTAATCCCACAAGAGCTTTGAGCAAAAGCATTAGATAGGAGTTATGAACAAAAGATAAAAACAAATGGAGACGAAGGACAACCTTGACGAAATCCACTCTTAGCTTGAGTCCAGTTTGAACAATTGCCATTGATAATCAAAGAAAAAGTCAGATTTCAACACACTCCATAACCAATTTTTGAAAATTTTGGAGGAAAGTCAAAATACTCTAAGACTTTCCTAAGAGTAGACCCAGACATGGAATCATATGTTTATTCCATGTCTACCTTGAAAGACCCAAGGATTTTAGCAGCTTTTGAGTACCTAAATTTCTGAAAACATTCTTGATCAACCAACAATTGATCTGGTAAAGACCTCCCCTTGATGAAAGCCGCTTGCTCCTTCAAAATCAGCTTTAGTATTACCTCAATCTATCTGTTCAAAATCACATTTGCTGTAACCTTGTACAAAGAACTACATAGACTGATAGGTCTAAAATTAGAAGGGATAAGAGGATTTGATACCTATGGTATGGGCACAATGAGTGTTTCATTCCATCCTTTATTCAACTTGTTGAAACTCGTTCTCTATGAATTAGGTTGTTAAACCTAAGGTTATGTCCCACAGCTAACCAAGAGGGGGGGGGGTGAATTGGTAATTGAAAAAAAAATTTAACCCTCTTTTTAAAATTAGGAAATGAAAATAAAACTTTAGAGAATTTTTCTAGAAAACATTTTTCAATCACAGTTTTAAAAGTAAAAACACAAAAATAAAAAGAAGCGGAAAAATAAAGACACGAGATTTACAGTGGTTTGGTCAAAACCTGACCTACATCCACTCCTCAGAGGCACCTCCGGGTATTGCACTGATACCAATAGTGACTCTCCTTTTGCACCCACAGCAAGGCAGAGAAGCCTTTATAAAACTCTCTTCCACGACTACCCGGTGCGGTACAGAACCGTTGTCCTTTTACACTCTTCCTAGTGTTGGCAGAGAACCCTTTGTCCTTTCATACTCTCCTAGTGTGGGCAGAGAACCCTTCATCCTTTCACACTCTCCTATGTGGGCAGAGAACCCTTCGTCCTTTCACACTCTTCTAGTGTGGGCAGAGAACCCTTCATCCTTTCACACTCTCATAGTGTGGGCAGAGAACCCTTCGTCCTTTCACACTCTCCTAGTGTGGGCAGAGAACCCTTCAGCTGTTCACACCCTCCAAGTGTGGGCAGAGAACCCTTCAACTGTTCACACTCTCCAAGTGTCGGCAGAGAACCGGATCACCTTGATAGATCTTCTTCACAAGAAATCTAGAAGGAAGAAAAAAGAGTGAAATAAACACAAATCAAAAGTAAAGATTCTTACATTTGAACACCAAGTGAAGCCTTCACGCTCCAGTAATATAATCCTCCTTCAAACACTCTCTTACACTCTCTACTTGACTCGTCTTTCAGTAGGAACGAAGATCTATAGGCAAAAAGATTAAGTCGCAGTTGAGATTGGACTATTTATAGAAAAGACACATAAAACTGTCCAAAAATTGTAAATATTCAAGTCAATACGAATTGGATCGTCGCGTACAATCGTGGAACGTCTTGGACGATTTAACTTAAATGCGTTGGAAACGAACCTAATGTATATGGGTACGAAATGACTTCATGCACACACATCGTCCCATACGAACTAGGTTCGTCCGGTACTAACGGTTACTCCATAGCTCAGTTCTTAAAAATTGCAGAACATCACTAAAAATTTTAGAGTCGGTTCACTTCGTCCTGGGATAAATATGGGTTCGTCCGGACAAAATTTTTCTAGATAGCAACCCATCCTAGCACGATTATAAATTTTATTTCAACAAAAATTCTCCAGAGGAGATTTCGTCCCGGGATGAATACACTTCATCTTGGATGAAAATACTCTAGAGAGTAACTCGTCCAGGAACGAATAAAAATTTCGTCTGAACAAAAATTTTCTGGAGAACATTTCGTCCTGGGATGAATACACTTCGTCCTAGACAATGAGGGCTTAGAGAAATTTTCTTCAATTCCTGTTCGTTCCATTGCTCTTACAAGGAGATAATTGACCTGATCGTCCTGTATGAACTATGTTCGTCCCTTACGATCAGTACAAATTTTTCAATATCTCCTTAAGTGTGTGCGTTTGTTCACTCAGTTATAATCATTCCCTCTCAAACTTAATTAAAAGAAAAATAGAAGCTTTAAATACACAAAGTATCTCATGCTGAATTTGATTTGAAGTCTTCATAGTCTGGAGTTTAATTTTCCTGAAATGTTAGTACACACAAGAGCAAAAATAACGCTTCTAAAAAGTGTTAGGAGATAACTACACATAAAATAATAATATTTGAAATCATCAAAACAATACAAGTTGCAAGAGTATAAAACATGCACATAACAACTTTCTTAACACAACTCCCCATTGCTTATGAATTGATTTAAAGCTTTTCGAAAATCTAATTTTATAATGTCCCAAAATGCTTTGATAAATGAATAGGAAACTTCATCCTTGCCAGGAGAGATGTTTCCACCCGTTTGCTTCACCAACTCCACCTCTTCAATTGTAAAGCTTCTTTCTAGGAAATCCATATCATCATTGTTTAGGCCATTGAGTGTAGCTGGCCAACCATCTAGAATGCAATGTGTGATATCCCATTTTCTCTCAAAATCCTGAAAGAAAACATCTTCAGTATAATTTTGTTCTTCCCCAAAACCCAATTTTCATCGTTCACTTTGACAATGCTATTGGAGTTTCTTCTAGCACTAGCATAAGAATGGAAAAATATTAAATTACAATCACCCTCTACTAACCACTTCACCTTTGCTCTTTGCTTCCACCATGAATTCAAGCGAGCCATGGTTGAATTCAATTAATTTACTTTTGCATTGAGACTCCAACACTCTATATTCTAGAATGGCCCATTTATAGATTCCTTATTTTAAAGCTCCAAGATATCTGTCATAAGATCTTCTTTAAGTTGATTAAGATCCTTTAACTTAAGTTTGCTCCAAAAAAATAATGACTTCAATGATCTTTTAAACTTCTTGTTGAGAACTTGTGAAATGTTTCCTTGATAAGCTTTGCTCCATTCCTTCCTTACCACAGCAAAAGAGGTAGGATAAGATGCCCAAATGTCTTCGAACTTGATGTTCCTTTTGGAAACCGGAATAAAATTAAGAATGTTCAAAAGGATTGTTTCATGGTCCAATGCTATTCTAACCAAAAGTCTCACAACCAAATGATTGGGGGAGCTCAAAGCTGTTGAATTGATGAAGCATGTATCCTATCTTTCAAGAATCCTTGCTCCCCCACTTTTATTATCTCACCATGTAAATTTTTGGCCAAATGAATCTAACTTTATGAAGATCATTATTTAGCAAACATTCTTTCATTTCCTTTAGACCTTGAGAAAATAAGAATCTTCTACCCATCTTTTATCCTACTTGGCCAATATACAATTGAAATCACCACCTATTTCCATAGGTACTTCTATAGTGGAATGTTTATCCAGCATTGCCTGAAGATCTCTGTTGAGTCTAGTAAATAGGTTGTTAAACCTAAATTAATGTCCCAAGGCTACCAAGAGGGGGGGTGAATTGGTAGTTTAAAAATTTTAAATCCTCTTTAAATTTATGTTGAACCGAAATGAAAATATTCTTTTAAGTTTTTGTAGAAAACATTTTTCAACCACAGAGTTTTTAAAATCAAAAATAAAATGCGGAAAAGTAAAAACAGTAAAGTAAATGACACAAGATTTATAGTGGTTCGGTCTAAACCAGACCTACATCTACTCCCCAGAGGCACCCTCTGAGTATTGCACTAATACCAATAGTGACTATCCTTTTGCACCCACAGCAAGGCGGAGAAGCCTTTTAAAACACTATTTTCACCACTACTCGGTGCGGCAGAGAACCGTCATCCTTTTACACAATCCCCAGTGTTGGAAGAGAACCTTCCGTCCTTTCACACTCACCTAGTGTGGGCAGAGAACCCTCCGGTTGTTCACACTCTCTAAGTGTAGGCAGCGAACCCTTCCGTCCTTTCACACTCTCCTATTGTGGGCAAAGAACCCTTCCGTCCTTTCACACTCTCCTAGTGTTGGCAGAGAACCCTTCTGCTGTTCACACTCTCCAAGTGTAGGCAGCGAACCCTTCCATCCTTTCACCTCTCCTAGTGTGGGCAGAGAACCATTCCGTCCTTTCACACTCTCCTAGTGTGGGCAGAGAACCCTTCGGCTGTTCACACTCTCCAAGTGTAGGCAGCGAATCCTTCGGCTGTTCACACTCTCCAAGTGTAGGCAGTGAACCCTTCGGCTGTTCACACTCTCCAAGTGTCGGCAGCGAACCGGATCTCCTTGACAGATCTTCTCATAAGAAATTTAGAAGGAAGAAAGAAAAGAGTGAAGTAATCCCAATTCACAAGTAGAGATTCTTACCTTTGAACTCCAAGTGAAGCCTTCACGCTCCAGTGGTAGGAATCCTCCTTTGAATGCACTCTCACACTCTCTCCTTGGCTATTCTCTCAAGAGGCACGAAGATCAAATGACAAAAAGATTGGGTGGCAGTCTAATTTGGACTATTTATACAAAAGACAAGAAAAACCGCCCAAAAACTGCAAGTTTTTAATTCTGTACGCAGTGGATCGTCCCGTACGATCGTGGATCGTCCTGGACGATATTACTTAAAAGCTTTGAAATGACCTTATTTGTATATGTGTATGAAATGTCTTCGTACAAGCTGATCGTCCCGTACGAACTAAGTTCGTCCGGTACGAATGGTTATTACAAGGTTAGTTCTAGAAACTGCAGAAAAAACTGTCCTAAGTCGGTTGTATCGTCTGGACGAAAATTGGTTCGTCCGGACAAAATTTTTACAGAGAACAGATCGTCCTGGACGATATTTAATTTTGTCTGGACGAAAATCTTACAGAGAGCAAATCGTCATGTACGATAATTTAATTTCTTCTGGACAAAAATTTTACATAGAGCCGATCATCCTAGACGATATTTAATTTCATTTGGATGAAAATTTTACAGAGAGCAAATCGTAATGTGCGATAATTTAATTTCATCTGGACGAAAATCTTACAGAGGACAAATCATCCTGGACGATATTTAATTTCATCCTGGACGAATAGGACTTAGAAAAATTTTTAAAGCCAGTTCCTATTCGTTCCATGTGGTCAATAGGAGATAATTGTCTGATTGTCCCGTACGAACTAATATCATCCCGTACGATCAGTATAAATTTTATATGATCTCCTTATGTGTGTGTGTATGTTTTTATTCACTCAATTACAATCACTCCCTTTCAAATTTATTTCAAAGAAAAGTACAAGCTTCAAATTCACAAAGTATTACATGCTGAATTTGATTTGAAGTCTTCGTAGTCTGGAGTTCGATTTTCCTGAAATGTTAGTACATACAAAAGCAAATACAAATCTTTTAAAATTTTAGGAGATAACTACACATTTGAACAATAATGTTTGGAATCATCAAAACTATACAAGTTGCAAAAATGTAAAATATGCAAATAGCAACTATCTTAACAATCTCTTAAAAAAAAATCTTAATAATCTCTTCTTTTTTGCACTTCTTTTCCTCCTTAAACCGATGCCACCCTCCAAATTATTTTGTTAAAAATTCTAAGATCACCAATAACCACTTAAATAGAAGAATAGATAATAGAGAAATTAGCTAGTTTCGAATTCCCCAAAATTAAAATGCCGCCAGAAAGCCCACTTGAAGGAACATAGAAAAAATCCCATTCATTCCCAATCATAGGATTGACTTTACTTCTATCAATAGAAGTCATTTTGGTTTCTACCAAAACCCAAAAAAAAAAAAAACAAACCCTGAAGTTTAACAAATTCCCTAAGATATAGAGAAGCACTTTTCTTTCTTGCTCCTCTATAATTCCAAAGTGCAATAGAAGACATTTAATTGAGATTAGGGGAATTAGTTCCCGATGTACCTTTCCCATCCAGCTTCAATCTTTTGCTCCTAGTTGAAGGGTTGATTGGACCCAAGTCCTTTCACTATTTGAATTTTATTTTTTTTAGTTAGCTTAGGGCTAACTACCTTCCCACCACTTTCAGCATTCTCAATTTCACGGGGAACTGAAGTAGAAACCTCTGTGACTTTAATTCCTACAGCAACTGCTACTACATTAACAAAAGAATCTTTGTTTACCACCTCAACAACTTCTTCATCAATATTTGATTGAATAATCTCTCCTTCTTCTACAAGATCCATGAGGACTTTGAAACAAATTTCATCAGTTAGAATAACAGGCTTGCTAAGTTTAGATATTGCTGGATGAGAATTACTGCTCTCAACAACCAAATTATCAATTTTAATACAAAACAAAATTAGTTGCAGTAGTTCCAGAACTTCATTTGGCTTGGTAACATTATTATTTCCATCTCTTTTGTCACTATTCCTTACAATAACAAAAGTTTTCATCCCTTTAAACCGAGGAACAAACTTTCTGCTAACATTATTGGTAAACTTCTTCTTCCCATAATTAACTAACATCCATGGGCCATAACCTTCTTTGCCATTGATCCCTTCTACAACCGGATCTTGTTTACCTCCAGCATTGCTAGTTTCCACCACAGTATTAGAATTTGAGTTTTCATGCCTTAATGTCCTCATCCTGTTATACATAATAACCTTAGCACAATCCTTTTTTACATGACCAATCTTCCCACACTCAAAACAATCCTTTCATACTCAATCTTCTGAAAAAAAAATTCTTCAACTCCCTCCACCCATACACCTATCGTTAGCTTCGCATCCAAATCAACTTGGACACACACCCTTCCAAATTTTCTTCTAACCCACTGACACATATAACCATCGATCAAATAAGGTTTACCAACCATGGATGTTATACGGAATATATTTATCTCATCCCAATAAGGAAGCGGCAAGTTAGGAAATCTAATCCAAATTGGATCAATTAAGCCTTTGAGCAAGTTAGGAGAAAAGCTTTGAGACCATCTATCAATTCCCATAATGTTACCATTAACAAACCAGGGACCATTAGTCAAAACAGCTTCTAGATGCTCAAGATCATTGAATGAACAAACTACCAATCCCATTCCAAGCATAGTGAGATGAAATTTCCCATATTGAGACCATTGTTTCTTACATTCAGAGCTGATTGAAGAAAACAAAGCCTCACGACCAAATATTTTGATTACTAAAGAGTTTTCTAGATTTTTAGTGTATTCCAAAACATTCTATTCCTGAAGCTTTTAGATTTTCCATCTTCTAATAAATAGTTACCAAAATCTAAATCAACAACTTTGATATTTCCTTTTCTAGTCCAAGCATTTTGCTGATTTCCTAAATTAGAACGAGTAGGTAAATAAGCATTAACATCATCACACCTGGACAGATCACCAAATATGCATTTTCACATCTCCTCTATGTTAGACTATGAATTACCCATAGTTTTCAGAAACTTAGTCATTCCATCAACTTTAGACTCATTAGATTCTTTGACACCCCTCAATGGAGAGCTTTCCTGCCCACAGCTAACAGAATTTATTCCTACTGCATTCAAACCATTATTTTCTTTAATACTCAGTTTCCAAATAGAGTTTGATGAAGAAGAGGCCACCAAATCACCCGCCACTCTCGATGAAACCAAAGCATCTAGATTGTCTTCAACAAAAAATTTCTTCCCCTTACCAACAACATCTGCATCTTTTTTCTTAAATTGCAAACCACCCTCAATTAGAATTAAGGGCATACATGTCTTAGCATTAAACTTAACTGCATGGTTGAAAGTTATTATGTCATTTGCGAATGTAGGAGGAGACGATGATACTCAGCGAGATAAACAATTCATGGAACGTATAAAAGAACGTCGATCCTCAAATGGCCCACCAACCAAAGGGGGCCGGCGACCGTCCACCACCATCAAATAATGAAAATCCCACGAATTGAAAATTTGAAAATAAAAAACTTCAAAATTTTAAACTTTCTCTCTCTAACTTTCTCTCTCTAATGTTCATTCACTATATATATCCTCTAAGTGCTTATATGCTAAAAAAAGGAAGGTCTTTAAACATCACTAAAATAAGCCTTGATCTTTATAGAGAGAAAATATGTTCCACCAATTAAAATCCCTTTTTTCTAGTGAGAGAAAATCCCATTATCTTGGGAGAGAGATACCATTTCTTTTAAATTCTCTAATTTTTTGATTATGGCATGAAACGATCATCGACTATCGCTGGTGATCACTCCATCTTCATCTTCAAATTAATGTTTGGTATATTTGAGTGGATCTCCATTAATCCTTAAAGAGGCTCTTGATACTTCTAATTGTTCTAGTGTTTGGAAAATTAATGAGTATTTTGGTAAGGGCAAAGACCTTATTGCTGATGATATCTTTCATTAAAAAAAATCAATGCTAAAGAATTTAGAATTCATAATAATGATTATGAGACATCTTCTTTGTCTGATACAAAATTGATCTTAAACTATTTTTCTAAATATGGTTTTTGAAATTTAAATGAGATTGGAAAATCTACTTCTTATGTGCAAGCCGGTCGTAATTCAACCACTGGTTTTACAAATGACCTCAATATTGATTTTGTACCTAATAAGATTATTAAAATGGTTTCATTTTTTGTGGATAATGCTACTATGATGAAGGATTTAAAAAAATTTAAGTTTAATTCAACTATGAATCCAAATGAATTATTGAATGCCTTGAGGAAACTACCTAATATCAAGATTATCAACTAGGAGAAAAATTTGCATATGTCTGACGATGGTGTTGCAGTCAAGTTGCATATTTAAAATGAAAAATCAAATATTCATAAATCCACAATTATATATGGTAATCAAAGTGCTTGGAAATTTTATTTCTTCTTTGATTATCAGTATTGAATTAAGGTGACAATGGAGTCATCTGGGTGCTTCCCAGTTTGATTAACCTTGGAATGGAGTGGCTGATGTGTTCATTCTATTTTCCTAAAGTTAAAGATGTTGTACTTAGTAGATGACCTTTTTTTATAGAAGGTTATATTATAGCCATGGAAAATTGGAGTCCTGAATTCTCCCCAATAAGCAAGAAGATATTTTTTTTCTTTTGTATTGATTTTTTTTCATCATCTCTCATTATTCTGTAGGGATGATATTAAAATTACTAGAATAACATCTATAGTTGGCACTCCAATGTATTTGGATGGTACCATGTTTAACTTGAGTAGAAGAGAATTCATGAGTTCCTATGTTTGTATTAAGCTTGATGAGAAACTTCCTCAAGGTATCTTGGTGGAATGCAATTATGGAAGATTTTATAAAAAAATTCAATATGAAAAAATTTCAACATTTTGTTATGAATGTAGTAGAGTTGGGCATTGTCAACAAAGTTTTAAGAAGTTTGATAATCCACAAGTTTGTAGTGGCAAATTAGTTAAGGAAGGTATTGCAGAGCAAGGAATTATTAGAATCATGTTTATAGAGTGGCGATATCAATATCTGAGTCATGTGTAATAAAGGAATCTACTAAGGATGTTGAAAATTATGGTCCTTGGATTCATGTGAGTTATTGGAGGAAGAAATTATACTTAGGTTATAGATCAACGTCTACTGCTGATTCTCTTTTTGGTAAATATATAGTTAAGACTAAAATAGGTTTTTATAAGCATGTGTTTGAAAAGGTTGGTTTGGGTGATAAACCTTTATCAGCTATGAATATTCCACTAATTATTTCCATTTGTGTTGTTACAAAAGAGGAAAATTTTGTAAATCCTATAAATACACTGGCTATTTTTGAATTCTCTAAAAAAAGTTATTTATGACATAAATGATGAGGTAATTATGAATGTTCATGCTATTTTAGGTTATGGAAAAACTCCAGCTATGAGTGTTAAAGATGATAAAAGAGTGGAGATAGTAGTTCTTAATGATAAGGAGGTAATAAATATAGTGCTGAATAAAAAAAGGGAATAACAATACAGTTGATTTTCTTCCTTTATTTGAAAAGGAAGTTAGGAGTGCTACTAATTGGAGTTCTGATGTTAATATTGAAAGTATTATTGCAGATGTTCCTATAGAACAAGTTATTGCAATTGATGCAGTTTCTGAATAAATCATGTGTAATCCTCTTTAGTCTACAAGTAAAGCGGAGAATGGTGATTTTATTCCTTGCAACGTAAAGGTAGCATATTCATCTTATAATTATGTTTTTGATTTGTTAGTAATAATAGTTCAATTTATCATTATAATGTTCTTAAGAATTACAATTCATCAAGTTTTAGGCAATAGAAGAAAAATTTTAAGAAAGAATTTAGTAGATTCGGCCCTATCAAAGAAAGCCTTTGAGGTTAAAGAGGTGATTGTAATATATATGGTGTTGGGGGCACATTCACATTAGTTTCTTAATGTCTTCTTTGCTTTTTTTGGAATTGTAGGGGAGCTAAGAAAATAGAAGCTTCCCATTGCTTGTGGAGTTTGGTTGCTGATAATGGCCTATTTTTTATAGGTCTAATGGAAACTAAATTAGACTCTACGGATAATAATGAGGTTAAAAGATTTATTGGAGAGATTGGGATTTTTTCATTTTGATGCTAAAGGAATGTCAGGTGGTAATCATACTTTGTAGAGAAAGATATTGCTTCTTTTACAATATTAAGTTGTTCTAATCAATGTATTATTTGTGATATGAAAGCTCCTAATGGTATTGTTTGGAATATTTCTATTGTTTCAGGAAAAAAGGACAAACATGTTAGAAGAATGTTGTGGAAGCTGATTGAAGACTACTCTTCTAATGATAAAATATGTCTTATTGGAGGGTATTTTAATTGTATCCTCTCTAAATGGGAAAAAAGGAGGTAAGAGATTCATGTTCTCATAAGGGACACAAGAGATGAAGGATTTTCTCTCTAGGAATTATTACCATGACATTAGTTTGATTGCTCCTAAATACCCATGGAAAAATAATAAAGGACTTGCTCGTATTTGGGAGAGATTGGACAGAATTTGTCTGAATTCTAAAGCTTTAAGTCAAAATCCTTTGACACTTATAAGGCATTTTACTAGACTTGCTTCTGATCACTATCCTCTTCTCCTTAATCTTTTTAATTCTTTTGCTTATAACCATAAATCTATCAAATTTTAGAATGTAAAGGGTTCTTATGAAGCCTCTTGGGGAGTGGTTAAAAATGCTTAGAGGAAACAGGACCTTGGTAATGCATCTGATATTCATCAAAGGAAGGTTAATAGGTCTCTCAAAAACTAGTTTTTCTTGAATAAGAATAAACTAAAAGAATTGAATCATTTAAAGCATGAACTTTCAAAGAATATTTTGTCTTTATAATAAGAGGAACATTATCATGGTCTAAACCCAGAGATGCTGTGAGAATTGATGAAGAAAATTCATGAGTTGAATGTTACTCTTGCAAGACTATCTACATGGTGGAGACAAAGTCCTAAAACACATTTGATGCAATAATGTGATCAGAAATTTTATATTTTTTCATGCTTTTGCTTATGCTATGATGAATGGTAACATGATTAATCAAATTACTAATTTAGATGGAAGTTTTGTGATAGTTTTTGATGAGATTTAATAAACTTTTGAAATAATATTTATTAACAATGGAAAAAAGCATTGCTCCCATTCCAATTGAATGTCATTCTTTCTAAAGAATATGTTGAAAGATGACCAAAAGTAAATGTTAACTACAAAATTTCAAAAATAGGAGCTAGTTTCTATTGCAATGAAGATAGACAACAACAAATCTTCACATAATGATCGAGTGAATTCTTATTTTTTTCAAATTTTATTGGAGTATTGTTAATGCTGAATTGTGGAATGCTATTGAGGATTTCTATAAGACGTGATCAATATCAGAAAGATTGAAACAAAGATTGGTTGTTTTGATTCCTAAAGTTCCTAATGCTTCTAAAGTAAATAAGTTTAGACATATTAGTTTATGTCAAACTATCTACAAAATGGTGGAAGATAATATTTTGAATTGATTGAATAGATGTCTACCAAGAATTATTTTTCAGCAATAAGAAGTGTTTGTAATGGGAAGGTTGATTTCAATCAAATGCTTATTTTCTCATGTGATGGTAAATAAGTTGAAATTCTCAAAAGCTAAACTGGGTTATATATTACTTAAACTCGATATGGAGCAAGAAGATGATAATATGTGTTGGGGAACTTTACATAAAATTCTTATTGATGTAAGGTTTCCGGAGATGTTTATAAATATAATCATTCAATGTGTTAGCCACCTAAATTTTATATTATTATTAATGGGAGGAGAAGTAGTTGGATTAATGTTGAATGTGGGTTCAGACAAGGATGTTCGTTATGTTAAGATAGTTGCTATTTACATGCTTTTCATTTTTGCAACTTATAAAGTTTTGATGATTTCAAACATTATTGTTCAAATGTTTAGTTATCTCCTAACAATTTTGGAAGAATTGTATTTGCTCTTGTGTGTACTGACATTTCAGGAAAAATGAACTCCAGACTACGAAGACTTCAAATTAAATTCAGCATGAGATACTTTTTAAAATTTGAAGCTTGCACTTTTCTTAGAAATCAAATTGAAAGGGAGTGATTGTATGTTGAGAAAATTAAAAACATTCACACATAAGGAGATCATGTAGAATTTATACTGATCGTACAGGACGATCTTCAGTTCGTACTGGACGATCAGACAATTATCTTCTATAGAGCATATGGAACGAATAGGAACTTGCTTGAAATTTTTTCTAAGTCCTATTCGTCCAGGACGAAATAAATTATCGTCCAGTACGATTGGCTCTCTGGAAAATTTTTGTCCAGACGAAATTAATTATCGTCCAGGACGATTGGGTCTCTGGAAAATTTTCGTCCAGACGGAAATAAATTATCGTCCAGGACGATCAGTCCTCGGGAAATTTTTTGTCCAGACGAAATAATTTATCGTACAGGACGATCAGTCCTCTGTAAAAATTTCGTCCAAACGAATCTATTTTCGTCCAAACGATTAACCGACTTAGGACAGTTTTCAGCATTTTCTAGAATCAACCTTGTAATAACCGTTCGTACTGGACGAACCTAGTTCGTACAGGACGATCAGCTGTACGAAGACATTTCGTACACATATTCAAATAGGGTCGTTTCAGATCATTAAAGTAAAATCGTCCAGGACGATCCACGATCGTACAGGACGATCCACTGCGTACAGAATTGAATACTTGCAGTTTTTGGGCGGTTTTTCTTGTCTTTTGTATAAATAGTTCAAATTAGACTGCCACCCAATCTTTTTGTCATTTGATCTTCGTGCCTATTGAGAGAATAGCCAAGGAGAGAGTTGAAGAGAGCATTCAAGGGAGGATTCCTACCACTGAAGCGAGAAGGCTTCACTTGGATTTCAAAGGTAAGAGTCTCTACTTGTGAATTGGGATTACTTCACTCTTTTCTTTCTTCCTTCTAGATTCTTGTGAGAAGATCTGTCAAGGAGATCCGGTTCTCTGCCGACACTTGGAGAGTGTGAACAGCCGAAGGGTTCTCTGCCCACACTAGGAGAGTGTGAAAGGACGAAGGGTTCTCTGCCCACACTAGGAGAGTGTGAAAGGACGAAGGGTTCTCTGCCCACACTGGGGATAGTGTGAAAGGACGGACGGTTCTCTGCCAACAGTGGGTATTGTGTAAAAGGACGGACGGTTCTCTGCCGCACCGGGGAGTGGTGAAAAGAGTGTGTTGTAAAGGCTTCTCCGCCTTACTGTGGGTGCAAAAGGAGAGTCACTATTGGTATTAGTGCAATACTCAGAGGGTTCCTCTGGGGAGTGGATGTAGGTCTGGTTATAGACCGAACCACTATAAATCTGGTGTCATTTACTTTACTGTTTTTACATTTCCGCACTTTCTATTTCAGTTTTAAAAACTCTGTGGTTGAAAAACCTTTTTCTACAAAATTTAAAAGAGATT
The DNA here is from genome assembly GCA_022539455.1 of Dendrobium nobile. NCBI lineage: Eukaryota > Viridiplantae > Streptophyta > Magnoliopsida > Asparagales > Orchidaceae > Dendrobium > Dendrobium nobile. Next base: position 48,376,833 of record CM039735.1, on the reverse strand, counting down.
TTATTTCGGTTCAATAATATTTAAAAAGGGGGTCTTAAATTTTAACTTTGTTTTTTAAAACTACTAATTCACCCCCCTCTTGGTAGCCGTGGGACATTCACTTAGGCTTAACAACCTAATTACTAGACTCAACACGTTATCTCTGACCTTTTTTATTCTCTATTTTGAGTTACTATAAACAACTATTCGTGATACATGATAAATCTTAGTATTTTTTTTTTGAAAAATGCATAAAGCAAATAGCATTAAAAAGGAATTAGCTAATACAAGCTAATGGCATCACATTCCTCCTTTAATAAAGTAAAAAAAGGAGTGAGGAATGTGATCCAAATTAAGGTTGTCCCAATGAAAATCTCCATTAAGAGCAAGGTTAGCACACATATCCCCTAACTTATTGCTTTCCCTACTAACATATTTAAAAATAACAAAGTTAAAGTAATTAAGAATGGAAGAAGTTCTTACGTCCATCTCCGGATAATGCCATGACTTCTTGTTGTTATAGCTTTGAAAGCATTTCATCACATTTTCATTATCTCCTTCAATAATAATGCATTTGAATTGATTGATGCAATCCATAATATTATCATGAATCGAGAGAATAGATTCCAATTCAAGTTGAGCAATATCTCAATGAATACCTTTCCTTCCAAGAGCAAATAAAAATCTTCCCTTATGGTCACGGGCAACTGCTCCCATATCGGTCGTATAAGAAGTAAGTAAAGAAGCATCAACATTTATTTTGTTCCAATCGGGTGGAGGAGGATGCCACGATTTATTAAACAACCGAGAGGGTTGATTAACATCCAAAAGGCCCGATTTATTTCTATTAGAAATAGAAATTGAAGTTATACTAAGAGCATTAAAAGCAATATAAACATTGCTATCTTCCTATCGTTCATGAATGAATTTATTTCTTGACTTCCAACAAAGAAACACCAATGTACAATAAACATTGTGATAAAAGTTTTTTTTTGTAGCATTGAACTCAAACCAAGAATTTAGCTCAGCATAACAGTTAAAAACCGGGATTTGAAATCCCCAGATATTCATAATTTTTATAACTTGCATCAATTTAACACAGCTTACCGCCACATGTTTAATGTCTTCAATATCCAAGCAACCTCTTGGACATAAGCATCCATCTTTGAGTCTTCGATATTCCAAAAAGTGGAAAGTTGGAATGGCTTTATGATAAATCCTCCACCAAAAAATTTCAGTTTTTGGATTAAGATAGATTTTCTTAATCCAATTCCAATAATTCTTCCAATTTGAGAAATTGCTCCGAGCTTCAAAAGAAAGTGCAGCCAAAATTCTCCCAGAATTTTGAAAAATTAACTCCATTTGGTCTTTAAGACCATCCTTATCAATTTTGATATTACAAATCAACTGAACCAAATCATTTTCGAAGAAATTATGCAGATTCTTCGTGTCCCATTCTCCTTCTTTGATGAAAAAATCTACACAGGAATCATTCAAATGGAGGTTATCAATAAAAGTAGGCCACTTAAAAAAAGATTTGTCTAATACCCAAACATCCTTCATAACATTCACATTCACTCCATTGCAGATTTTCCACCTGATGATTGGTTGAAGAGCCCTTGCACCACTTCTAATAATTTTCCATGTATTTGAACAATTTTGTTTGCAATTAGCATTTCTGCACGAATCACCATATTTTTGCTTCAAAAATTTATGCAAAAAAGAATCTTCTTCCTATATGTATTTCCAAGAAAATTTTGCTCTTAGAGTATCCACTCTTTGAACAATAAAGAGTAGGCCACGTCCTCCTAAGTGTAAAGGTTTACAAAGATTTTCCCAACTCACAAAATGCAAACCTGCTTCATTCTTCTCCTTGTGCCATATAAAATCCCTACAAGCTTTGTCAATTTTTGCTAGAATACTAGCCGAAAGCAAAGCATGTGTGCAAGTAAAAACATGAATAGCAAGAATTGTTGATTTAATAAGAGTGAATCTCCCTGCAAGAGATATAAATCTGCTTCCCCAAGTTTCCATTTTGCTGAGCACTTTTTCCACTAGGAAGTTGAAATATGAAGCCATCAATCTCCTCAAGGCTATTTTAACTCCTAAGTAATAGAATTCTTTCACAATCATGAATCCCATTACCAGAGCAATCTTCTTCATCCTTCTAGAGCTAACAATTTTCAATAAAAAATGGAAGATTTTTTGTGGTTGATTTTTTGTCCTGACCAACTACAATACATCAATAAAATTCTCTTAATCTTCTTGACCATCTTCAAGTTAGCTTCTGAAAATATCAAGATATCATCTACATAAAGCAAATGAGATATCCTAGGAGCATTGTGATGAATTTTCATTCCTATATCCCTTTCTTCTTGAATAAGAGCATTAGATAAAAGTGTAGAGCATAATACAAGGAGAAACGGAGATAAGGGACAACCTTGTCGAAAGCCAGTTTGAGCACCGATCCATTGAGAAGATTTGCCGTTGATCAAAATAGAGAACCTAGGATATCTTACACATTCCAAAATAAGCTTTGAAAAGTGTGAAGGAAAAACAAAATAACTTAGGATTTGCTCCAAAGTATCCCAAGACATGCTATCATAAGCTAGCTCCATATCAATTTTGAAGGAAATTAACCCTTTAGAGGATTTAGAAAATCTAAATTTGTTGAAGACTTCTTGGGTAATTAAAACATTATCAGATAAGGACCCGCCTTTAATAAAAGCAACATGATTTTCAGATATAAGTTTTGGAAGAAGATTCACAAATCTATTCAGAAGAATTTTAGCCACAAGTTTATACATAGACTTACATAAACTTATAGGTCTAAAATTAGAAGGAAATATAGGCAAATCAACTTTAGGAATAAGAATAATCAAAGTATCCTTCCAACTAGTTTCCATTTTGCCCATGGAGAGAAATCTTTTCAAAGCATCCCAAACATCTATATTAACGATGTGCCAGTAAAACTTAAGAAAAGAGTGAGTAATACCGTCCACCCCTGGAGATACACCTCCTTCCACTTGGTTAATAGCAATTTTCACTTCTTCCAGCATCAAATCAGCATTCAAAATTTCTCCAACAGATTCTGAAAGAATAGCTTTCAGTTCTGGCCAGCCGTCCAAAGAACATTCTCTATAGTTTGGAATCCTTATCCACAATGGAGCCGAGAGTCCCTTCAAAGATTTTGTGGAAAAATTTTGTGACCATTTATCAATGCCTACAATATGACCTCTTAGAAACCAAGGTCCTTCTCATAAAATGGCTTCCATAGTTTCAACATTCTCAAAAGTGCATAGGACCCAATATTGTCCCAACATGGTTAATCTGAAGCTCCAAAAACCGCTCCATTGTCTTCTTAATTCATTGTTGATCACATAAAAAGGAAGGTTATCACCAAAAACCTTGATAACAAGATCATTCACCAATTTCTTAGGATTTTCCAAAACATTCTCATTATGCAGCTTCACCGTTTTCCCATCATCAGACAAAAATGAACCTAAATTCAAATTGTCCACTTTAATTCTTGCACCTTTCGCCCAGGCATTTGTCTTCACATTGCTCATCTTCATGGATGTTTTCGGAGGAAAAGTCTAATTGACTGTTTGAATATCCGAATTAAATTCTCCTAAAATACAGAGTCTAACTTGCTCTAGATCATTCTGATCCTTCAAAGTAATATTCTTCCCTGGTTGCGATCAAACACCAAACATCTTCTATGCATCTTATCTACTCTCCTGAATCACAGCATCAGCGACCAATGCATTTGCACGATTTGAAATCTGCTCACCAGGACTAGAAGGTGTAGAATTGCAGAATCTACTCACATATAATTTAAGATCCGAAAAAGATGTGGCATTCGGGCTTCCAGAATTTTTCTTCAGAATCTTTAGAACTTTGGACTTTTAATTTCTTCTTCAATAAGAACATTTTTACCTTTACCTGCAACAGGAATCATCTTTTTGTAATGCAAAAGAGCTCCTTCATTTATGATTAATGATTTATTTTTGGAATTCAGGTTCCGATCTCTATCAGCAGAAAAATCGGATACAGAAAATCTATCAGAAGACTTTGAAATTGGAGGAGCAGTCCTCCCAGCCATATCAGTAGAACCTCGATCATCACCCATCCTTCATTGTCCGGTGATAGGTGGACAATCACCAGTGCTGACGAACGACGAGCACATTAAGGATCGACAGAATTTGAAAAGCACTTTCTCTCTTTAGCAAATGACACATTCTCTCTCTAGCAAATGGCCTCGACCAATCCTCTTCTTTTCCATTTCAGTTTTCAATATTATGGTAGCTTAGTATAGGAATTTCTCCTGGCACTGCTAAAGCTTCACACTTGTTGTATGCAGAAGATATTATGGTAGCGGTTGAAGCATCTCAAAATAATGCTAAGATTATTTCTTTGATTCTTGTAGATTAGTATAGTTGGTCTTGATAGAAGATTAATAAACAAAAGTCCATGGTGTTGTATGGTAAATCTATCACACTTAGAAGATAGAGGAAATTAAATAAAATTTTTTCTTATAGATTTATTGATGAATTAATTCATCTTGGAGTTATGATGGCTCTTAGAAGGTTAAAGTCTATAAATTTTAATTTCATATTGAATAAGGTTATGGATAAGCTCAATATGAGGGGCTCTCAATCTCTGTCTATGACAGAGAGAATTTTGTTCAAAAAAACTATATGTTCTCCTATTCCTTCACTCATTATAACTCATTATTTGGTTCCAAAAAGTATTTTACCTGAGTTGGATAAGTTCTGTAGGAATTCTTTAAGGGACAAGGATTAAGGAAGGAGGGGAATGCATTGTATCTCATGGCAAATGTTGTGTGCATTGGTTAATTAGGGAGGATTTACCTTTCAAGGTGCTGCTGATAGATAAGGTCCTTTAAGAGCTCATATTGCTTGGAACTTTATCAATAATTAGAATGTTCTTATTAACAAGAATATTATAACAAAACATTATCAAGATGTTTGGAATGATGAACTTAGATGAAGCTCATCTCCAGCATGGCGTATTATAATGGATGGAGCTCAATTTTTAAAACTGATTATTAGAGGCAAGTTTTTAAAGGGGATAAAATCAATATTTTAAATGATAACTAGATTCTTGAAATAAGTTTGAATAAATGGCCAACTTTGTGTAATATATGGGAGTTGTATAACAAATCTTTTTCATTTCTTCTGAATAAAAATGGGAGCAAGAAAAATTCTTTATTGAAGAGCATGTTTTCTAAAGATCTAAAAAAATATTATTTATGGAATTCCTATATGTTCTTATTCAATTGAAGTTATGTTGGAGCTGTTGGCTGGTAATTCTCGGAGGTCTATTTCTGCAATGGCATTTCTGGCATATATGGGGCGTAATATAGAAGGTATTCTCATAAATTACATTGGGAATCTAAGAGTTACTAATAAGGAAACATTATTCTGGTAGAGGCTATTTAATAATTTGCTACCTACATATTACTTTGGATGAATTATAAAAAGCTTTGGGATTCTTGCTATTGTCCGAGGGGTATTTTGAAATAGAAGATGGTAATCACACTGTTGTTCCTTATAAAAAGTTAACTTAAATATTTGATTTTTGCTATTCTCCTTTGAACTTCTCTGCTTCCATAAACCGTGGTTACCCTCCACATACCTTTGTTGAACATTTTTAGATCTCCAATAACCACTTGACAAGAAAAATAAACCACTGAGAAAACAACATGATTAGAGTTTCACAAAATCAAAATGCCACCAGATAGTCCTGATGAAGGAACATAGAAAAAATTCCATTCATTTCCAATGATATTATTAATCTCACTTCTATTTATTGAAGTCAATTTGGTATCTACCAAACCCAAAAAAACACTCCATTAGTTTTAACAAATTCCCTAAGGTATAGAAAAGTACTCCTCTTCCTTGCTCCTCTACAATTCCAAAATGTTATAGTATACATTAAATGAGATTTGGAGGATTATTCCCCAAAGTACCTATCCCTTCAAGCTCCAATCTGCAGCTTCTAGATGAAGAGTTGATTGGCCCCAATTCCCTCAACTGTTTGGATATCTTCTTCCTTGTGGATTGAGAAGAAACCACCTTCCCTTCACTTTAAGTATTCTCAGATTCACATAATACTGAGTTAGAAACTCCTTTATCTTCCCTTCCGGCAACATTTGTTATTGCATTGGTACCATTACATGTATTTACCTCGTTATAAACTATGACAACATTTATTGTATGAACAATCTCTCCTTCTTCAAGATCCAAAAGTGCATTGAAGCAATTTCTATCATTTAGTCTCATAGGCTTGTTGATTTCCAGAACAGTTGTACATTGGTTGTTATCTACATCCAAGATATATGTTTTACTGTCAGACAGATGTTGCTGCTCAGATTTTTGACATTCAATTGGCTTGTATACCTTGCTTACTTCCTCTCTTTTATTACATTGCTTTAAAGGCACAAAGTTTCGCCTACCTTGAACCCGAGAAACATGTTTTCTGTACATATTATTGTTGAACTTTTTCTTCCCATACTTTACCAACATCCATGGTCCATACTCATCTTTTTCAATCTCCCCATCTATACCCAGATTTTGATTTCCTTTAGTGGTTCCAGTTTCCACCATATTATTAGAATTTGTATTTACAGGCCTTGTAAACTTCACCCTATTCTCCATTACGAATTTGGCACAATCATTTTTAACATGGCCAATTTTCCCACATTCAAAATAGAGGTTAGGAATCCTTTCATACTCAATTTTCTGTTAGGATTTGTCTTCATCTCCTTCTACCCAAACACCTTTAGGTAGCTTTGCATCCAAATCAATTCAAACACATACCCTCCCAAATTCTCTTTTAGACCATTGTAACATGTTACCGTCAATCAAATAAGGCTTTCCCATGGAAGCTATACGAAATATGTTTATCTTATCCCAACAATGCAGTGGTAAGTTGGGCAATCTAATCCAAATTGGAGCAGTTAGTCCTTTGAGCAAGTTAGGATCAAAACTTTGGGTCCATCTTTTAATTCCCATTATGTTTCCATTGACAAACTAGGGGCCATTAATTGAAACAGCTTCCATATGCTCGGGATCATAGAACAAACATAGATTCCATCCCATACCAAGCACTGTGAGATGGAATTTTCCATATTAAGCCCATTGTTTCCTCAATTCAAGGCTAATTGAAGAAAATGAAATGTCCCTACCAAATATTTTAACAACTAAGGATTTTTCAAGCTTCTTAGTGTTCTCTAAAACATTTTCCACATGACGCTTGACTGATTTTCCATCTTCAGATACACAGTCACCGAAGTCCAATTTAGGAACTCTGATATTTTTTTTTTCCTAAACATTATATTGATTTCTGAAATTAGGCCGATTAGGCAATTCAACATTAACTTCATCACATATTGCTAGATCACCTATTATGCATTTACGAACCTCCTCCAAATAAGAGTGTATTCTACCTTCAGCTACCAGAACCTTGTTTACTCTAGTAACATCAGATTCATTGGTACCATTAGCACCTTTCGATTGAGAACCTTCCTTCTCACAACTTAAAGATAACCTTCCAACTGAAAATCTTTATTAACTTCAGTCTTACAATTTGATGACGGAGAAGTCGCCATCTCCCCCTTATCCAACAACACCGTTCCAGTAAAACCAGAAGCCTCCAAATTATCTTCTAGCAAAATTCCCTTCCCCTTACCAACAACTTCAAGATTTAGTTTCTTCAAAAGCAAACCTCTCTCATTGATGATTAATGGCTTGTTCATCTTGGCATTTACCTTAACTCCAGGATTGAAATTTGTTCTGTCGTCTCCAAATGCAGGAGGGGAAGATGACACACCATGAGCAGCGCCAATCAGGGGATGTTGAGAAGAACATCGCTCCTCAAATGGACCACCGGCCAAATGAGGTCGGCAATCGTTCATCATCATCAGTTTTTGATAATGCCGCGAAATAAGAAATTTGAAAAAATAGGACTTTAAATTCTTAGACTTTCTCACTCTACTTTCTCCCTTTATTTTCTCCAATAAATTTTAGCATGTGTTAATTTACTCTTTGAGATTTGTTTTCAAAATTACTTTCAAAGAATTCTCACTCTACTTTCTCCCTCTATTTTCTCCAATAAATTTTAGCATGTGTTAATTTACTCTTTGAGATTTGTTTTCAAAATTACTTTCTGGCATTAAAAAATATTTTTTGTTACTATTTTTTTTTTTTTTGAAAAGTAATGATTCACCCCCACCCCCTCTAGGTGCACTAAGGGATAATTCATTGAGGTTTCACAACACCCCTAAACATTTAAGTGGTATTAAAGCTAGTTTTTGAATTCACTATTTTGAAATCCCCAAGTAAATAACTAATGACACAATTTGGAAAAAAAAATACTATAAATGGTTATTAAATAACACATCCACCTACTTAATGCTTGGGATGCTAAAGTGACTATGATATCATAATAAAAGGATTTGAATGCATATTTGATCGACAACTTGCTTGGCTTGCTCCTTGACTGTAAGCAAGGCATGAGTCAAAGACTACTTAATGTAGGTGACAAGAAAAAGGAAAAAAATGTTGCCTTGAAAGCCAAAGACTCATATAGTGATAGTTTTATTGTGAAAGATGATGATTGCATTGTATTGATGATTAGCCAGTTCAAAAATTTTCTAAAGTGGAAGAAAATGCATTATCAACAATAATGAATCAAATGTAAAAGAGATAAAAATTTTAAAGCATCATGGAGAGATTTGTTTTGAATGCATGAAACGAGGACATCTCTGAATGGATCGTCCCAACTTGAAATCTTAATTGATCAAGGAGTAGTGTCAAGAGAAAGAAAAATTCAGAAAGGGAAACCAATGGACATAGAAGGCTTTTTGGTGTGACTCCACCTAAGAATCATTAGAACAAGGAGCAGAGGAGAATGCAACAAACTTGTGTCTAATGGTTGATGATAATCTTATTAATCAGATTAAGACGAGGTATATCAGGTATCTTAAAATGAATTATTTATTATTTTAGAAAACATTAAAATTCATGTAAAAGCTAAAATGGATGTGTTCTAATTTAAACATTGATTTATTATCTTGCAAAAAGAGCATTACTATTTGATAATTAAACCTTCTATTTTAGATAGCAATCAAATATCTTTACTTGATGAATTTGATGCATTAAACAAGAAGCGTATTGATCTATCCATTGATTATGGCTCCTTGAAAGCAAAGTATTTTGAATTAGAAGACTCATTCAAATAACTAGAGGCATGTGCATTTGAACTAGATGTTTGTTAGCATGCATTAAAACCAAAGGTGGCTAACCTTGAAAATGCAAATTAATTTTTATAAGAAAAATTCATGCATTACAATAAAATAGAACATCGCCTACTTTAATATAATGGTATAACCCCATATTATTGATAAATCATATAACCCTAGGAAGAGGTACATCCCCCAACAAATACTAGTAAATCCATTATCAGGGGGTTAGGTGCCATTCTTATGGCATGCTAGGACATATAATCCACACTTGCACTATCCACCATAGGATTCATCTAGTGTAGAGGCCAAAGTCATATGCGTCACAGCATAACATAGTTATAGGAGGATCCAAACTTGCTTGGATTCTTAAATTTAATGTCTAATTGAATTTGTTGGAGTGATCTCTTAAAAAACTAGTGAGAGAATGTGGTACTAAGATAATAAAAACTCAAGGTACATGATTAGACATTAGAAGTAAGTCATCATGCTTGAGGCTAGGTTAGTAGGTACGTCACATTGGGATTGAACAACACAAGCAAAGTGAAAGACTCATGTATAGTTGGCAAATAAAAAAAAAACATAATTGAAAATATCATGCTTACAGATGGATTAAAGCATAATTTACATAGCATTAGTCAGTAATGTTACAAAGGGTTTGATATAAATTTTTTATCTACCAATTTCTTGATTAGTTTGAATGGTAAATTAGCTTTAGAAGGGAAATAAGTGAATAATGTTTATATACTTGATTTAATCTAACATTGAATATTCTAATTCCATGTCTTTGAAAACAACCATTGATGAATATTGGCTATATCATAGGAGACTATGTCATGAATGTATGAAGAACCTTAGGAATATTACTAGAAAGACTTAGTTGGAGGCATACCAAAGTTAGATTTCACTATGGAGCACCTATGTGATGTTTGCCAAGTATAAAAATAAATTAAGTCTTCATTTCATTTAATCAAGAACATCAACACTTCTAGGATACTAGAAATTCTTTATATGGACTTATTTGAACCTGTTAGAACAACCAACATAGGAGGGAAATCATATGGATTTGTAATGGTTGATGATTATTCTTGAATCACCTGGGTTAGATTTCTATCATAAAAAAATGAATCAATTGAGTATTTACAACCTTTTCCACCAAGATATGGAGAAAATTGGGATGTAAAATAAAGACCATTCGTAGTGTTCATGGTGGAGAGTTTAATAATTATAAATTAGAATCCTTTTGTAATGAGGTAGTGATAGAGCCTAACTTTTTTGTTTATAGGACCCCTCAGCAAAATGGAATAGATAAAATAAAAAATCAATCTATAGTAGAAGCTTCTAGGGCCATACTAGTTGAATATTCTCTGTGAAGATTCCTTTTGGAAGAAACAATAAATACTACTTCTTATGTATTAAATAGTGTAAATATTACTCCCCATTTTATATAAGACACAATATGAGCTCCTTCAGGGTAAGTATTACTCCAAAGTTGAATATTTCTCATTTGTATGTTTTTGGATGTAGATGTTTTATCCTAATCAATGATAAATCACCTTTGGGAAAGTTTGATTCCAAATATGATGGAGTCTTCTTAGGATATTCATCTATAGGTAAGGCCTATAGAATTTTTTAAAAGAGGACTTTAGTACTAGAAGAATCTACCTATATTAAGTTTGATGAATCTGATAAAACCTCTAAACTAAGACTAGAAGAAGAAAAGAAAGTAGAGGTCATCTAAGTGGTATAACTTATTGACTTACGGGATAGAATAGAACCTCAGGAGCCTTTGCCTAGAGAATGGAGATACTCATCTATTCATCCTAGATAATTTATCCTACGAGACCCATCTGAAGGTGTTAGAACTAGGCATAGACTTTGGAAAGAGGTTAGTCGATCTATATTTATCTACATGAAAGAACACACCAACATATATAAAACCTTAAACAATGAATTTCAGATCCTAGCAATGTAAGAAGAGCTAAATCAATTATTAAAAATGATGTATATTAATTGGTTAGAAGACCTAAGGACTAGAGTGTTGTAAGACCTTAGTGGGTTTTAAAAAAAAAAAGAATAACTCTAGCATATCTGTGAGGAATAAAGCTAGATTAGTAGCTAAGGAGTACAATCAAATTAATTTAATTGATTTTGAGGAATACTTTGCCCATGTAGCTAGATTAGAAGCCATTAGAGTGATATTAGACTTTTCTTACTTTAGAGGATTCAAGTTATCTCAGATGGATATCATCAAGAGTGCATTTCTAAATATAGTGAGAAAAGAAGATGTATATGTTGACCAACTCCCATATTTTTGTTTGAATAGTTGCTATTTGAATGAGTTATATTTATGCAACTTATGTAGTTTTGATGATTCCAAACATTATTGTTCAAATGTATAGTTATCTCCTAACAATTTCAGAAAATTTGCACTTGCTCTTGTGTGTACTAACATTTCAGGAAAATCAGACTCCAGACTACGAAAAGTTCAATTCAAATTCAACATGAGATATTCTGTTTAATTAATGTTTGTCTTTTCCTTGAATTAATTTTGAAAGGGAGTGATTGTAATTGAGTGAATAAAATCTCACACACACAAATAAGGAGATCTTGAAATTCTATACTGATCGTACAGGACGATATTTATCGTACTGGACGATCTGTCAGTTATCTCCTATAGAGCACTTGGAACGAATAGGAACTTGCTTTGAAAAATTTTCTAAGTCCTATTCGTCCAGGACGAAATTTATTATCGTACCAGGCGATGGGTTCTCTGTAAAATTTTCGTCCAGACGAATTTTACCATCGTACGAGGCGACGAGTCCTCTGGAAAATTTTCGTCCAGACGAAAATAAATATCGTACAGGACGATCAGCTCTCTGGAAATTTTTCGTCCAGACGAAACCAAATTATCGTCCGCGGCGATTGGTTCTCTGGAAAATTTTCGTCCAGACGAAATAAATAATCGTCCAGGACGATCGGCTCTCTGGAAAATTTTCGTCCAGACGATCACATTTTCGTTCAAACGATAAACCGACTTAGAACAGTTTTCAGCAGTTTCTAGAACCGACCTTGTAATAACCGTTCGTACTGGACGAACCAAGTTCGTACAGGACGATCAGCTGTACGAAGTCAGTTCGTACACATATACAAATTGGGTCGTTTCAGATCGTTTAAGTAAAATTGTCCAGGACGATCCATGATCGTACAGGACGATCCACTGCGTACAGAATTGAAAATTTGCAGTTTTTGGGCGGTTTCACTTGTCTTTTATATAAATAGTCCAAATTAGACTGCCACCCTATCTTTTTGTCATTTGATCTTCGTGCCTCTTGAGAGAATAGCCAAGGAGAGAGTGGAAGAGAGCATTCAAAGGAGGATTCCTACCACTGGAGCGAGAAGGCTTCACTTGGATTGCTAAGGTAAGAGTCTCTACTTGTGGAATTAGATTTCTTCACTCTTTTTCTTTCTTCCTTCTAGATTCTTGTGAGAAGATCATTCAAGAAGGTCCGGTTCTATGCCGACACTTGGAGAGTGTGAACAGACGAGGGTTCTCTGCCCACACTAGGAGAGTGTGAAAGGAAGAAGGTTCTCTGCCTACACTTGGAGAGTGTAAACAACCGTAGGGTTCTCTGCCCACACTAGGAGAGTGTGAAAGGAAGAAGGTTCTCTGCCTACACTTGGAGAGTGTAAACAGCCGTAGGGTTCTCTGCCCACACTAGGAGAGTGTGAAAGGAAGAAGGTTCTCTGCCTACACTTGGAGAGTGTAAACAGCCGTAGGGTTCTCTGCCCACACTAGGAGAGTGTGAACAGACGACGGTTCTCTGCCTACACTTGGAGAGTGTAAACAGCCGTAGGGTTCTCTGCCCACACTAGGAGAGTGTGAAAGGACGAGGGTTCTCTGCCCACACTAGGAGAGTGTGAAAGGAAGAAGGTTCTCTGCCTACACTTGGAGAGTGTAAACAGCCGTAGGGTTCTCTGCCCACACTAGGAGAGTGTGAAAGGACGACGGTTCTCTGCCGCACCGGGTAGTGGTGAAAAGAGTGTTTTGTACAGGCTTCTCCGCCTTGCTGTGGGTGCTAAAGGAGAGTCACTTTGTGGTATTAGTGCAATACTCAGAGGGTGCCTCTGAGGAGTGGATGTAGGTCTGGTTATAGACCGAACCACTATAAATCTGGTGTCATTTACTTTATAGCTTTTACGTTTCCGCACTTTAAATTTCAGTTTTAACAACTCTGTGGTTGAAAAACATTTTTCTACTAACTTTAAAAGAAAATTTTATTTCGGTTCAACTTTATTATTAAGAGGGTTTAAAATTTTAAAAACTACCAATTCACCCCCCTCTTGGTAGCCTTGGGACACTTACTTAGGCTTAACAACCTAATTACTGGACTCAACAAGTGGTATCAGAGCAGAGTTTCAAAATCATAAGTTTGAACTACTTTTTGATTAACGTAGATGGCTACATTTGGAAACCGAAACACACCTGAGGGTTACTCTATCACTAGACCTCGACTGTTTTATAATATTCCTTTTGATTTTTGGAAAACACGCATGTCTACTTTCTTACAGTCACTTGATTATCGCATGTGGATGCTAGTCCAGGAAGGTTACACAAAACCAACTAGATTAGTTGATGGAATTAGGGTAGATACACCCTATGCAGATTGGACTATAGAAGAACGTGACTTAGCACAATTAAATGCGAAATGTTTAAATAGTTTCTTTTGTGCTTTAAAATCTGAAGACTACATGCGAGTTTCCACTTGTAAAAGCGGAAAAGACATATGGGATAGACTTTGTATTACTTATGAAGGGACAAATGAGGTTAAGCAATCAAGACTCAATATCTTGTTACATGACTACGAGTTATTTCGCATGAAACCTAATGAATCTATATCTGACATGTACACAAGATTCACTCAAATTGTAACCTCTTTGCATGCACTTGGTAGGGAATTAACTAATGCTGAAATGGTTAATAAGATTCTTCGTTGTTTACCTACTGCATACGATGCTAAAATTACTGCAATTACAGAGTCAAAAGATCTGAACATTTATTCTATTGACAATCTTCTTGGTTCACTCATTGCTTACGAGCAAGGAGTAAGTCAAAGAAAGATTGATGCAGGTGAACCAAGAAAGGACAAGAATCTTGCATTAAATGTGGAAGAGTCAGAAAGTGAACACTCACAACCTGAGGATGAAGACGATATAGCACTGATGACTAGACAATTCAGAAGCTTTTTAAAGAGGAAGCAGAAGAGACGCCAGCAATGGAATAGAGGTAAGTATAACAAAAATGGCAGGGTTTCTAATGAAGTGATTTGTTATGAATGCAGGAAACCAGGTCATATAAAAACTGATTGTCCAAAACTTAAAGCCACTCCTAGCAAGGAGAAGGTAGAGGAGAAACCAATGGTAAAAAGGGGCAAGAAGAAGTTTCAAAAGGCTTTTTGGGCGGACTCAGCTTCAGACTCATCTGAGACTGAAAACGAAGAAGAAGTCACCAACCTTTGCTTGATAGCAGATAAAGCTGAACAATCAGATCAAGAAGAGGTATGTGATTTAACCTATGATGAACTGTTTGAAGTTTCTGAACACATGCATGATGCATATAGGAAAACTAAAAAGATGCATTCTAGTTTAGTTTTAGAATTGGAAGAGCTTAATAAGGAACACGAAATCCTTAGAAAAGATCATGCTTTAATTGATAGCAATCACATGAAACTACTTGATGAATATGATGACTTGAATAAAAATTTCAAAAATTTAAAATCATCCTATGCTGAACTTGAAAAAGAATTTAAGAAATTTAAGGATGAATCTGAGCACAAGACATATAGAATCAATTATACAAATCGAATCTTGGAGGATATGAATTCATTTTACAAACTTACTATAAGAGCTCTCGAGGATAATAGGAACCCCCCTAAACTTGAAGATTTTACAAATCCTAAATATTATTCTAAATTCATGAAATCCCTTAGAAGACAATCATATGAAAGAAAACATAGGAATATTTTTCCTAATGTTAAATGTAACAATTGTGGATTTTTGGGACATATATCTCACACCTGCACTTTAAAGATGAAACCTAATTTGGTGTGGAGAACTAAGATGCATAAACCTAGACATATCACACATGCATCTGATTATAAATTTCATAAAGGTGAACCCAAACTAGTTTGGGTTCCCAGGTCTAACATTTGAGAATTTTGCAGGTATACTCTCACACAAGACCTCGTGAGAGTATATGGTACCTGGACAGCGGATGTTCTAAGCACATGACTGAAGATACTGCTCAATTCATAACGCTGGAAGCCAGGAGTGGAGGCAAGGTTACACTTGGAGATAATACCACAAAGAAGGTGGTTGGATCAGGTATGATTGGAAATTTGAAAAACTTTTTCATAGATAATGTTTTATTAGTTGAAGGCTTAAAACATAATTTGCTTAGCATAAGTCAGCTATGTGATAAGGGCTATAATGTAAAATTTTTACCTACTAGCTGCATAATTAGCCTAAATGGGAAAATTGTTTTAAATGGAAAAAGGGTGAACAATGTCTACATGCTAGATTTAAATTGTATTCAATCTCCTACTGCTTTTTGTTTGAAAACTGTTTCTGATGAATCATGGCTTTGGCATAGGAGACTTTGTCATTCTAGTATGAAAAATCTTAGAAGAATTACCCAAAAGAATTTGGTTAGAGGAATACCTAAACTAGACTTTACTAAGGACCACTTATGTGATGCATGTCAATTAGGAAAACAAGTGAAGTCCTCTTTTAAGTCCAATAAAGATCTTAGGACCAGTAAACCTTTAGAAATTCTTCACATGGATCTTTTTGGACCTATAAGCACGGTTAGTCTAGGAGGAAAGGTATATGGATTTGTAATAGTAGATGATTTTTCAAGATTCACCTGGGTTAAATTTCTTTTTCATAAGAGTGAATCATTTGAGGAATTCAGAAATTTTTCAACTTGGATACAAAGAAAACTAGGATGTGAAATAATTTCTATACAAAGTGATCATGGAGGAGAATTTGAAAATGAAAGATTTGAAGATTTCTGTAAAGAAAAGGGGATTGATCACAATTTTTCTGCACCTAGAACTCCTCAACAAAATGGAGTAGTTGAAAGAAAGAACAGAACATTAATAGAAGCCGCCCGAGCAATGTTAGCAGAATACTCTCTTCCTAGATATTTTTGGGCTGAGGCGGTTAGCACTGCATGCTATGTTCTGAATAGGGTAAATGTGAGATCAAATTTGAATAAAACACCCTATGAATTGGTAAAAGGTAGAACACCAAATTTGTCTCATTTACATGTATTTGGTTGCAAGGTGTTCATACATAATAATGGAAAATCTGCCTTAGGAAAATTTGATCCAAAATCAGATGAAGGAATTTTTGTTGGATATTCAAGTGTTGGAAAATCTTATAGAGTATTCAACAAAAGAACTTTAGTCATTGAAGAAACCACACATGTTGTTTTTGATGAAAATGGAAACATAGAAGAGCCAAAAGTTGTTGAAGAAGAAATTGAAGAAAACTCCCAAAAGATTGATAGATTAAATTTGGAAGAAAATGTGGAAGAAATTATAGAAAGAGAAGACCATTTGCCTAGAGATTTGAGATTCTCTAAAAATCACCCAAAAGAATTAATTATAGGTGAACCAAGTGAGGGTGTTAGAACTAGGCGTGGATTAAACAAGGAAGTAAATCATTCAGCTTTTATTTCAACTATTAAACCCACTAACATTGATCAAGCACTTTCAGATGAATTTTGGATATTGGCCATGCAAGAAGAGTTAAATCAATTTGTAAGAAATAAAGTTTGGGAACTAACTACAAGGCCAAAAGATCAAAGTGTTGTTGGAACCAAGTGGGTGTTCAAAAATAAAATGAATGACTCAGGAGTAGTTATTAGAAATAAGGCTAGATTAGTAGCTAAGGGGTATAATCAAATTGAAGGAATTGATTTTGAGGAAACTTTTGCCCCTGTAGCTAGACTTGAAGCAATTAGGGTTTTACTAGCCTTTGCCTGTTTTAAAGGTTTTAAATTGTTTCAAATGGATGTTAAAAGTGCCTTTTTAAATGGAGTAATTGAAGAAGATGTTTTTGTAGAACAACCTCCAGGTTTTGAAAATTCTAAATTTCCAAATCATGTATTCAAATTAAAAAAGGCATTATATGGATTGAAACAGGCACCTAGGGCTTGGTATGAGAGGTTAAGCACCTTCCTACTTGAAAGATCTTTTGAAAAAGGAAGTGTGGATACAACTCTCTTTTTAAGAAAAATTGGAAAGGATATATTTATTGTTCAAATTTATGTGGATGACATCATCTTTGAATCTTCAAATAAACATCTTTGTGATGATTTTTCTAAAACAATGAGTAATGAATTCGAAATGAGTCTAATGGGAGATTTAAATTA
Source organism: Dendrobium nobile (assembly GCA_022539455.1). NCBI lineage: Eukaryota > Viridiplantae > Streptophyta > Magnoliopsida > Asparagales > Orchidaceae > Dendrobium > Dendrobium nobile. Next base: position 48,359,146 of record CM039735.1, on the reverse strand, counting down.
CTTTCTAGGATTTAGCATTAAGCAACTTGAGGAAGGTACTTTTCTTAGTCAAAACAAATATATTAAGGACATCCTCAAAAAATATGAAATGGACAATGCTAAACCTGTTAGTACACCAATGAGTTCTTCAGTTCAGTTGGATAAGGACCTTAAGGGAAAATCTGTTGATCAAAAGAAATTTAGAGGGATAATTGGATCTTTACTTTACTTGACTGCTAGCCGACCAGATATTATGTTTAGTGTTTGCCTATGTGCTAGATTTCAATCAGATCCAAAAGAATCACATTTGACAGCAGTAAAAAGGATTTTAAGATATCTACTAGGAACTCAAAACTTAGGAATTTGGTATCCTAAGTTTAGCTCTTCATTTGAAATTATTGGTTACTCAGATTCTGACTTTGCAGGCTGTAGAGTGGATAGGAAAAGCACTTCTGGAACATGTCAATTCATTGGAAATTCATTAGTTTCATGGTCTAGTAGAAAACAAAATTCAGTGGCACTATCTACTGCAGAAGCAGAATACATTGCATTAGGAAGTTGTGTGGCACAAGTACTTTGGTTAAAACAACAGTTGATTGACTTAGGATTAACTATAGGCACTATTCCTATTTATTGTGACAATACTAGTGCTATTTGTATTTCAAAAAATCCTATTCAACATTCTAGAACCAAACACATCGATATAAGGCATCATTTCATAAGGGATCACGTATCCAAAGGAGAAATTGAACTCATACATGTTTCAACTGAAAATCAACTTGCAGACATTTTTACAAAAGCTTTAGCCTTTGATACCTTCAGTACTTTAAGAATAAGGCTTGGTGTTATTGATTTGAATGCTTAACTAAAATGTCTTTGCAATATTGATACTTGTTATGTTTTGTTTTTGAAATTTTGTGAATTTTGTGTTTTTAATGAATTGTTTTTGGATTTATGATTTTGTTTTATGTTTTCTGTGTTTCTGATTGTTTTTGTTGATTTTGTTAATTTAAAAATTTAAATTTTTTGGAGGAAATCGTCTAGGACGATTTATTTTCGTACGGGACGATGTGTAAAGGAACAGTTTGCGAAAATTTAAACCGTTTTAGAGCAGTTTTTTATTGGATCGTCTGTACGATCTGTGATCGTCCAGGACGAATTTTTTTTCTCTCAAACGTCAGAACGATTGAATGCAGCGGTTGAGTGGATAAGACAGTTTTTAATACGAACTTCGTCTGTACGAAATTTTAGTTCGTCCAGACGAACATGTGTCGATTCATTGTAGGGGACGGTTCCTCCTCTAGCAAAAGACAAAAGGTTTTGGTGAAGAAACCAAACAGGAATGCCCCAGACAACTTTCTTTCCAAGGCAAATGAGGAATCTTTTCCTCGTTTTGCCTCCGCAAAAATCACTCCGTCTCGCATTCTTATCCCAACAGAGTTGAAATTTCGGGTAATGCACCTCTTCGCCTCAACCCAATTTCAGTTCATTCTTTCTCTCGTCCACTTCTACAATAAACAAACCTACCATTACTTTCTAGCCAACATGAGTTTCAATTCTGACCACTCTATCATTAGTTCTTTTGTTTTTAAGAAAAAAGTTGAGATCACCAAGCACGATCTTGGCGCATTTTTAAACTTAAGAACTGAGGGATATAGAGCCCACACCCTAATGTCAAAAACCTCCTTCAAATGGTTTGAAATCAATAGGGTAATTAGAAAAAATGCGATTGACAATCATGTTGCTAGAGTCTCAGGTATGACCCAAGATGCCCGAATCATCCAGCACATCCTTAGATCCTCAATTATTCCTAAAGCTGGTGATAGGATTAACATTACTCCTCTCCTTTCTTGTCTAACTTTTTTAATCATGTCAAGACATCCTATTGATGAAGCCCAACTCATCATAGATCATATCTATGGGCTTTCAGAAATAGGACATGCTGATCAGAAGAGGAAGAAGAACATTTCATTAGGGCACTTAATTACTTATATTTTGAAGAAGAAGTACAATATAGTGCATCCTGATGAGGAATATGAAGAGCCAGTTTACTATAACAACACATCATTCAGACTGCTCTTCAAGGAAGAAAAAGAAAAAGGGGAAGCACATGACAGTGCTTCAGAAGAAGAAGAAGAAGAAGGAGTGCAAGCTTCTGCTTCTCAATCAGATTACCAGAATCTGATTGAGAGATTTGATAGACTAGAGACTCACATTGATCAAAGGTTTGATCAATTTGATGCTCAACTTACTCAGCAGCAACATGACATTGGTAACATTAAAGATGAAGTTCATGAAATTAATACCAATGTAATGTTGATGGCCTCCTACTTCAACCTCTTTGGCGGCATACCTCCTCCTCCTCCAGAACAGTAAAAATTTTTTTTTGTTTGTTGTTGTGTGTCTGTTGTATTTTTTGTTTTGTTGTTTTGTTTTTATCTTATATGTGTTATTGTGATTGTTTTTATGTTTTTAAGTTCAATGTTTATGTAATCTTTTCTTTTCAATGAAAGTTTTTTTTTGTTAGATTTGTTTTGAAATGTCGCTAATATTTATGAATTTCATTAGTATTTTTTAATCTACATAGTGCTTAAATTCGATTGTAATTTGAGATTATCTATATTAGAAAATCTAGACTTTCTAAATTTATAATTTGTTTATAACTTGTTGTACTTAGAACTTTTAAATTCATGTCTATTCATTTAGACTACATAAAAGTTAATATTGTTATTACAATTTTGATGTTTTCTTAGTTTGTATTTCTATGCTCAAATGATATTTATGCACCTAGAAAAATTTGAAATTTTAGATTATAGATTTTGGAAAGAATTGGTCAAATTACTCTTGAACAGTGTACAAATGTACAAAAATCAAAAGGGATTCACAAAAATTTGTAAAATGGAAAAGAGGCACAAAATAAGCCCAACCAAAGAAAAATGCACAAAAATGTGCTACAAAACTTTGAAAAGATGTGCAAAGCACCACATGAGGTAATTCTCTTCTTTCCAAATTCGTTCAATCTCTTAATTCAAGTTGATCTAATGTTCATTCATATTCTCTTGAACTTTGAAATATAGAATTTTTTTTACATCTGACTTGTAATGATTTTCAATAATCAAAATGTCTAAATTGAATCATGTCTTTGAAAAATTCTTCTTACTTACAATGTTATATCATTTCATAAATTTTATGAATTTCTATGATTGACCTAATATCTTTAGTTTAAAATTGCATACCCTATGTCAATCACCATTTAGATTAAATTTTAACAATGAATTTCATATAATTATTTACATTTCTTGTCTTTTTCTTCTTCACTTTTTGTTGCTGTCAAAAAGGGGGAGAAATTATTAGTTTGTGTACGTTTGTGTTTTCTCTTTTTAGTTGTTCTGTTTGCAAGTTTGTGTAGTTTGTGTTAAAATTTTTTTTAAATATTGTTCGTTAAATATTGTTCTTTAATGCCTCCTTATTTTAATGTACTCATAAATTCAGGGGGAGTTTAGGAGATAAAAGATGTGTTTTAACTTGAAACCATACTAATAATAATTGTTTTGCCATCATCAAAAAGGGGGAGATTGTTTGAATAGTTGCTATTTGAATGAGTTATATTTATGCAACTTATGTAGTTTTGATGATTCCAAACATTATTGTTCAAATGTATAGTTATCTCCTAACAATTTCAAAAAATTTGCACTTGCTCTTGTGTGTACTAACATTTCAGGAAAATCAGACTCCAGACTACGAAAAGTTCAATTCAAATTCAACATGAGATATTCTGTTTAATTAATGTTTGTCTTTTCCTTGAATTAATTTTGAAAGGGAGTGATTGTAATTGAGTGAATAAAATCTCACACACACAAATAAGGAGATCTTGAAATTCTATACTGATCGTACAGGACGATATTTATCGTACTGGACGATCTGTCAGTTATCTCCTATAGAGCACTTGGAATGAATAGGAACTAGCTTTGAAAAATTTTCTAAGTCCTATTCGTCCAGGACGAAATTTATTATCGTACCAGGCGATGGGTTCTCTGTAAAATTTTCGTCCAGACGAATTTTACCATCGTACGAGGCGACGAGTCCTCTGAAAAATTTTCGTCCAGACGAAAATAAATATCGTACAGGACGATCAGCTCTCTGGAAATTTTTCGTCCAGACGAAACCAAATTATCGTCCGCGGCGATTGGTTCTCTGGAAAATTTTCGTCCAGACGAAATAAATAATCGTCCAGGACGATCGGCTCTCTGGAAAATTTTCGTCCAGACGATCACATTTTTGTTCAAACGATAAACCGACTTAGAACAGTTTTCAGCAGTTTCTAGAACCGACCTTGTAATAACCGTTCGTACTGGACGAACCAAGTTCGTACAGGACGATCAGCTGTACGAAGTCAGTTCGTACACATATACAAATTGGGTCGTTTCAGATCGTTTAAGTAAAATCGTCCAGGACGATCCATGATCGTACAGGACGATCCACTGCGTACAGAATTGAAAATTTGCAGTTTTTGGGCGGTTTCACTTGTCTTTTATATAAATAGTCCAAATTAGACTGCCACCCTATCTTTTTGTCATTTGATCTTCGTGCCTCTTGAGAGAATAGCCAAGGAGAGAGTGGAAGAGAGCATTCAAAGGAGGATTCCTACCACTGGAGCGAGAAGGCTTCACTTGGATTGCTAAGGTAAGAGTCTCTACTTGTGGAATTAGATTTCTTCACTCTTTTTCTTTCTTCCTTCTAGATTCTTATGAGAAGATCATTCAAGAAGGTCCGGTTCTCTGCCGACACTTGGAGAGTGTGAACAGACGAGGGTTCTCTGCCCACACTAGGAGAGTGTGAAAGGAAGAAGGTTCTCTGCCTACACTTGGAGAGTGTAAACAGCCGTAGGGTTCTCTGCCCACACTAGGAGAGTGTGAAAGGAAGAAGGTTCTCTGCCTACACTTGGAGAGTGTAAACAGCCGTAGGGTTCTCTGCCCACACTAGGAGAGTGTGAAAGGAAGAAGGTTCTCTGCCTACACTTGGAGAGTGTAAACAGCTTAGGGTTCTCTGCCCACACTAGGAGAGTGTGAACAGACGACGGTTCTCTGCCTACACTTGGAGAGTGTAAACAGCCGTAGGGTTCTCTGCCCACACTAGGAGAGTGTGAAAGGACGAGGGTTCTCTGCCCACACTAGGAGAGTGTGAAAGGAAGAAGGTTCTCTGCCTACACTTGGAGAGTGTAAACAGCCGTAGGGTTCTCTGCCCACACTAGGAGAGTGTGAAAGGACGACGATTCTCTGCCGCACCGGGTAGTGGTGAAAAGAGTGTTTTGTACAGGCTTCTCCGCCTTGCTGTGGGTGCTAAAGGAGAGTCACTTTGTGGTATTAGTGCAATACTCAGAGGGTGCCTCTGAGGAGTGGATGTAGGTCTGGTTATAGACCGAACCACTATAAATCTGGTGTCATTTACTTTATAGCTTTTACGTTTCCGCACTTTAAATTTCAGTTTTAACAACTCTGTGGTTGAAAAACATTTTTCTACTAACTTTAAAAGAAAATTTTATTTCGGTTCAACTTTATTATTAAGAGGGTTTAAAATTTTAAAAACTACCAATTCACCCCCCTCTTGGTAGCCTTGGGACACTTACTTAGGCTTAACAACCTAATTACTGGACTCAACAATTTTGAGAATTCTCAATATCCTAATAATTTATTCATTATAGAAGGAATTATATGGATTAAAGTAAGCACTTAGAGCTCGGTATGAAAGGCTGAGCACATTCCTCCTCGATAGAGCTTTTGTTAAGGGTAGTGTAGACACAACCCTATATCTTAATAAAGTAGGAGAAGAACTACTCATTGTTCATATTTATATTGATGATATACTATTTCAATTTTTTAAAAAAACTAATTAATGAATTTTCAAATATAATGTACAACTAGTTTGAGATGATCCTGATGGGAAAGCTCAACTATTTCTTTAGATTTAGTGTGAAGCAAATGGATGATAAAACCTTCCTTAGTAAATCAAAATATATTAAAGATATACTTAAGAAATATGAGATGGATAATACTAAGGTAATAAATACTCTCATTAGCTTTACTATTCATCTAGATAAAGAGCCAAATGGAAATTAGTTTATAAAAAAATATGGAGAGATAATTGGATCACTTCTTCATTTGATTGTTAGTAGACTTGATATAATGTTTAGTGTATGTCTTTATTTAGTTTTCAAGGTAATCCAAAAGAATCTCATATGACTTAGTTAAGAGAATCTTTAGATACTTATTAGACACCTAAAACCCTGGTATATAGTACCCTAAATATAGGTCATCAATTGAAATCCAAGAATATTCAGACTCTGACTTTGCATGAAGTAAGGTAGTTAGGAAAAGCCCACCAGGAACTTATCAGTTTATAGGACAATCATTAGTTTGTTGGTATTGTAGAAAGAAAAATTCAGAATTCCTATCCATCGTTGAGAGAGAACACATTGTCGAAGGAAGTTGTATTGCTCAAGTCTTTTGGCTAAGAAAACAAATCTTAGATCTTAAACTACTTGTAAGCTCCATTCATATTATATGTGACATCACTAATACCATCTACATCAATAAAAATCAAATCCTACACTCTCGCATAATGCATATTGACATTAAGCATCAGTTTATAAGAGATCATATAGCCAAGGGGATATAGAACTACACCATCTAGCTATTAGAGATCAATTGAAAGACATCTTTACCAAACCCTGTGCCAATGACACCTTTTATATGTTGAGGACTAAACTAGGTGTTATAGACATTCATTCTTCCTTTAGGATGAATCTATATTTTTCTATCGCTTGAAATAAACCATTCTTTTTGTGTGTTTTAGGAATGTGTCATTTTTAATTTGTGTGATTGTATTTTTTTGTGTATGTTATTTTATTTTTCATCTTTTTATGTATAGTAGATTTTCCTGATCAACACACAACCCTCACTTGCTTAAACCAAATAAAAGAAAAAATAGTTCACATCATCCAATATGATTCAATTCATACTATACGCTCTATTTAGTCAAAGAATGTACAAAATACTAATCATAATGAAAAGAATTCCTTAAGGTTATCTAATACAATACTTATCATAGTGTATAATTTCACTACATGTTTCCAACAAGCCATCAAGATGATTTAACATCATTTGATCATACTATATAATCTCAAATCGTACTATATAGATAGCTAAAAAAATTATAAATTAGAGGGATTTCTATTATTCAATTCACTCAAATTCCTAAATTCCTTTATTCTCTCTCTACTCATACCCTCACATAATTACATACTCAACTAGATGGATACAGTAAGCAAGGTCACCTTACCTAATGAGGCTTTTCCTCTCATCCCCCAATCGAAAATTGCTTTCAATATGGCAAAGATGAAGTCATGTACCATAGATACAAGGAAGCTCTCATTGCCTTCTCAAGAATGTTAAATTTACTAGCATTGAACTATGAGGTGATGAATGTTTTAGCATCCACCCCACTCCAATTTCTTGTTTCCCTTTCGTTTCACTTTAACTCAAAACTTATATTTAAATTTCATGGAAGTTTAAGGGTTAGTGTTGAATCCCTTCTCTTGCGGTCATACGACAATAAGGGACCCATAGAGATCACTAAGGAGGACTTAGGATCATATGTTCATCTTTCCATAGAAGAACCTCGACCCAAATCAGTGGCCTCAATGAATGATTTCGACTGGAGTGCAATTATTTTAACTATCTGAGATGTTGCCCTAAAGCAACACCAACCCCTAGTTCACTCTTTAATAAGATAGCACATATTATACAATATGCCTTTCAAACTTCAATCATTCCTAAAGCTAGAGATTGTGTCAATATTACTCTACCCCCTTTTTTAGTCACATACTTTATTATGTCCAACACCTAATTTAATGAAGCCCTAATGATTATCTACTATATTGAAAAATTGACTCCCATTCGACTTCCTTCCAGTAAAACAAAACAAAATATTTCTCTTGGCCATGTCATTGTCAATATTCTTGAGAAAAAGTATGAACTAACCTACCCTGCAACTACCAGTAACTTTTATATTTTCTACCCGAATGGTTCCTTCCATCTCATTTTCCATAACCATTGGGGGAATGAGATAGAGGAACCTACTTTTGATGATGAAGGGGAAGCTATGTTGCAGCTGCACCTACATCAGAACTTTGAACAATCTGAGGTCAATCTTTCTGAAAATTCTTTATCATGGAATCTTAAACGGATTATTAGATTGGACCTAATTTGGTTGTTCTTATATTCAGTTTCGTTAGCTAGTTTTTTCTCCTAGCATTTTCTTCCATGATTTTCTGTAGCTTTTGTCAATATATGCATTACTTCATTAATTTAACTACTGTGAGGTTTGGAGTTTTTATTTATTTGGAAAATTTTGTGGTATATAGGGTTTTGGCATGGGTATCTTGTGGGTGCTGCATCTCTTTTATTGTTTATAGTGGTGGATGTTTTGGCCCTGTTTGTTTATAATGTTCCTTTATCACTTTTTGGTAACTTTGATCTCTATCTAGTGGTTTCATTTTCTAGTTCTGTTGTTCCATTTATTGGTTGTTGATTTTTTTGGTATTTTCCTTAATGCACTTGTTGCAAATCTATGTTTATGGATTAGACTTTTGATGATAGCAAACATTCATAATTTTATGTGGCTGCCTTACCTACTAACTTTTTAGGTCCACAAGATTGAGTGCAACTCAAGCCAGCTCAAGATTGGGTAGATTTAGTTTGAGTCAGTTTGTAATTTTTCCTTTCTTGAGTCCATTGTAAAAGTGGTTCCTAATGCTAAGTAAACTTGCACATACACACTTGAGGGTTTTTTGTTATTTTCTATTTTGAGTACATCATCCTGGATGATGTTCATATCAACCAGGATGATCTGACTAAAAATAGAAACCTTAATTAGGGCATCCTGGTTAAGGTAGCCATTATTAAGCACATCATCCTAGAGGATCCTTATATCAGCCAAGATGATAAGATCAAATTAGAAAGAATCAGGCGCTAGATCTATTTAGGTAAAATTTATTTTTGGACATTGGCCAGGACAATCCATTACAATGGTCTGGATGACAAAACACAATTATGCCTAAATTAATCTGGTAATTTAGGAAAGTAATTAAGACATTATTGATATAATCACATCATCCTGGAAGAACACAGGATCATCAAGGACGATCAGTTCAAAAACCCTTGTTTGCTCCTAGACGATCAATATCAGCTAGCTCTTATTCAGAGTGATGTTCTGGAAGATTTTCCTCAGTTTTGAACTAATCATACGGGACGATTGTGAGATCGGCCCGGACGATCAAGCTAACTTTGGATCGCCCAGAACTCCTTTTAAAGAGATTGTCTGGCCGATAATCTATGATTTTAACTAATCATACAAGATGATATTTTATCATCTTGGACGATGTGAACAAAATTTCTTTTGATTATCCCATGTCATCAAGGCTGATTGATCTTAATTTGTACTGATCGTACAAGACGATATAAATATCATCCTGGATGATATTGTCAGTTCTTGAAATTCTATTTAAAGGACCCAAATTCTATCATGAAAAATACCTTTAGCTGTTGTCTTGACCTGAGAGAGTCAAGAGGAGAGGGAGAGAGAGTGAGAGAGAAGGAGGAACTTGTGTGGGGGAGTTTGTGAGAGGGATTCACAAAGGTTACACCAAGAAAGGTTCCAAGGTGTCTTCTCCAGTCTTCATCCTTCATCCTTGGGAGTTCAAGGGAGGTCTTCTTCAGCAATTGGTCGACGCTCTCTACCTACTTCAGGAGGAAGCAAAAAGAGTTGGGTTCTCTGCCTCGCTGGGTTTGGCTGAAAGGAGTTTTTGTGAGGGCTTTTCCACCTTGCTGTGGGAGAAAAATGAGAGTCACTTTTGTAGTGCAATACTCGGAGGGCGCATCTGGGGAGTGGACGTAGGTCGAGTAGACTGAACCACTATAAATTCTGTGTTCTTTTTTTACTATGTTTCGTATTTATTTTTTCGCACATTGATTTCTTTGTGGGGATATTGGTTTGGTTTTAAGTTTTATGCTTTGCTTAAGAAAATTTTTAAAATATCAATTCATCCCCCCTCATGGTTAGCCTCAGGCTAGTTCTTAAGTGCTTAACAATCCTAATGAACTTTCAAGTGGTATTAGAGCGGGATTCATAAAATTAAGTTTGAAAACTTTTTGAATTTTTTTGACCCATGGCTAACTCTAGTAATTATAATACTGCAGAAGGGTATTCTATTACCCGAACACCTTTGTTTGGTAATATTCCTTTTGATTTTCAGAAAACTAGAATGTAAACATTTTCACAATCAATTGACTATCGCATGTGTATGCTTGTTAAGGATGGTTATACACATCCGACTGCTAAACTTAATATTGTTACTATTCCTCTTCCTTTTGTTGATTAGACTCATGATGATAGGGATTTAGCACAACTTAATGCAAAGTGTTTAAATTATTTTTATGTGCTATAAAATCCAAAGATTACATGCGTGTTTCAACTTGTACAACTCGTAAAGAAATTTGGGATAAATTGCGTATCACCTATGAAGGCACTAATGAAGTTAAACAATCTCGATTGAACATTCTCTTGCATGATTATGAACTTTTAATATGAAACCTCATGAATCAATTTCTGATATGTGTACGAGATTTACTCAAATTTTTACATCATTGCATGCTTTAGGAAGAGAACTCACAAATTTAGAAAAAGTTAATAAAATTTTGAGATGTTTGCCTTCTTCCTTTGATGCTAAGATTACTGCAATTACTGAATCAAAGATTTAAATACTTATTCGATTGATAGTTTACTTGTTCACTCATTGCTTAAGAGCAAGGGGTAAATCTAAGAATTTTGGATGCAGGTGAGAAAAAGAAAGAGAAAATTATGGCACTGAAGGCCAAAAACTCTAACACGAATTCTTCTAGGTCAGAAAGTGATAATGTTTCCTTCATCACTAGGAAATTCAAAAACTTTCAAAGGAAGAGGCACAAGCATCATCAGAATTAGAGAAAAGGTAGAGATCACAAAAATTTTAAAGGTTCTTCTGAACTTCTTTGTTATGAATGCAAGAAGCCTAAACATATTAAAGCTGATTGTCCTACTCTCAAGGAGAATCTAAGCATTGAGAAGGATGAGGAGAAACCTAAGTTCATGAATGATAAGAAGCGAGTCCAAAAGGCGTTCTGGGCAGAATCTGCAACTACTCCTCTGAGACTGAGGTAGAGGAGGAAACAACAAACTTATGCTTAATGGCAGATGATCATCCTGGTAAAAGTGACGAAGAAGAGGTATGTGAACCAACATATGACCAACTGCTTGAAATATGTGAGAAAATTCATGCATCATATAAAAAACTTAAGAAAACTCATGCTATTTTGAAATTGGAGATTTTGAATTTACAAAACGAGCATAAAATTTTGATTAAAGATCACCTCCAAAATGATACCAATCACATGTCTCTACTTGATGAATTTGATAATTTAAATAAAAAGCATTCTGAATTAATTGTTGAGCATGATTCATTAAAAGCATCACACACCTCACTTGAATGTGATTTTAAGAAATCTGAATAGAGGGAGCACAATTTCAGAATGGATAATACAGCTTTACAGAATACTAACTCATGGTTTAAAGTTGAGTTGGATGCACTTAAGAAAAATTGGATGACTCCCACATTTGATCTAATACCAAAACTAGGAAGAGGCATTATTACCCGAACTGATTAAGAAATTCTTTTCCTAGAGTTAGATGTTTTTCATGTGGCATGTTAGACACCTAGCACACACTTGTACCATTCACCGTAGTACACATTGGGTGTGGAGACGCAAATTGCATAATTCATTGCATAACACTCATACATCGCATTCTTATTTTCATAAGAAGGAACCCAAATCTGCTTGGGTTCCTAAATCTGACATTTGATGATTTTGTAGGTGTGCTCTCATAAAAGGCCTCATGAGAGCATATGGTACTTAGACTATGGAGGCTCATGACTATTAATTGCATAATTCTGCTGCTTAATTAAATCTGAGTTACATGATTTTTTGATCAATTGCTTGTTGGTTTTATTTTCTACTTTTTTAGTCATATTTTACTTTTGATAATTTAGCACATTCCTTCTTAGATCAATCGCTGAATTGATATCTTATGCTTATTTTTTGTTTTTGAAAATTTGTAGTCAATGTTTTACATCTCTTAATCTGCTAAAGGTAAAAATACTATTGATTGTGTCTCTTTCTCTAACCTATTTTGGTGGTGAAATTCCCTTTTCTAAATAAAAGTCTATCTCAAATTAACAACTAGATTTTGCAATTGAGATCTTTTCTACCTTTCTACAATAATCAAGCTTATATTATAATAACCAAAGTTTTTATGTTACTTCAAGATTTCTCGTTATCAAGTCAACGCATCTCTCATATGATTTTTTATTCTATTTTGTGGTTTGTTCTTCCCTATATTAGAGAGTGAGTTTTTCTTCTCTAATATCTAGAAGATATACTCACAACTAATAATATTTAAGAGTTATTGGAAAAGAGTCTAGCTTGCAAAAAATAATAATAAAAAGTGGCAAATGATGCCAAAACCAAAAGATGCGTAATGATACCAAATTGAAAAAAAAATAAACACACAAACTGTATCAAAATTCAAAAGACACGCAAAGTACACCATTCAATGGACAAGAGGCATAAAATGAGCCCTTCAAAATGCAAGCTATATTTCTTTCTTCCAACTCTTCAAACTTAGAAGATTTCATGTATCACTTGAGATTTTCAAGGACTTGATTTCGAATTTCATAATTAAAACAAACTACTTTGATACATTATTCTATAAGATATTTTTCTGAAACCAAGTCTTGATCAGATCTCTTTTTCTTATCCAATTAATTTTTTTTTGAGTTAGGCCATTTGATTTCAAAAGACAATTTTGCCCTAAAGAAGTCCGACCTTAGGGTTAACATGATCAGACATTTTACTATTTTTTGGATGTTGATAACTCATTAACTTATAATTTTTTAAAATCTATCTCATTGAGACTATATCATGTTCATGCCTTGATTAAAAAAACATTATTTCCTTGCTATTTTTTATGCCTTTTTGTTTTTTATCATTATTTTTTTTGTTGATTTTATTATTTTTGGGCCTTCTCTGATCATCTCCATCCCTCCTCTGATTTCAAATTTTTGTCACATCATCCTTGATGATATTTATGTCATCCTGGATGATCTGCTCATCTTTCTTCAAAAACTCCATCTGTTGAATATTTTGACTTTTCTACTCTTCATCATCTTGGATGATCCATTATCGTCCTGGACGATATGATCGTCATCTGCTACAATCATCATAATCATCCTGGCCCATTCCTTTTTGTCTTGAATAATGTGTTTATTGGTAATTGTCCCGTCTGATACACCTATTTGTCCTGGACGATACACGTGTTAGCACGTTTAAAATCTATAAATTTGCCCTAGATGATCCATTTTTGGACAATCGTCCTGGATCATCCACTGTTCCTCCTGGACTATACACATGGCATAAAATTTAAAATGTGTTAAATTTGGCTGGTATGATCTATTATTGAGCATCGTCCTAGACGATCCACATAATCGACTTGGATGATCTTCTTTTTGAATGGTCGTCCGGCCTGATTCCTTGAGACGATCACCTGTGTCTAATCATCCCGGATGATATTTGATCATCCAGGATGATCGAATCGCCTTTTTGACCAATCAGCCAGCTGCAATAATTGCACCAAATTGTCCTGGATGATCCTACGATCGACTTGGATGATCCAACCAAACCTTTAAATTCTAAGCCGTCCAGCAAGATTTTTCACTCCAAACTCTTCCTTTGGCTTCTTCTTTCCTGTTCCTTGTTATTCTCTATTAATGGCTGGCGGTAAGCATTCTCATAACATGACTAGAAGCTCATCGAGGGCCATATTGGACCCTCAATTTTGGGAGGTAGATGACCAGGCTGCCTACCATCGATACAAAGACTGTAGCATTACTCTCTCCAGATCAATCAATCCAAAAAACCTCTCCTATCTGGTACTCGACCTGTTCACTCCCACCTCTTTATGTTTTATTCTCACTCTTGCAATCCCTTTGAATTTGAAAATTCTCTTTGAATTTTATGCCAACCTCCGAATCAATTCTGCCTACACTGCTCTCACCTCATACGTGAATCGACACTAAAGCTAGATGACATACCAGGATTATATAGAATTGCTACATCTTTCCACCACTGGGGATAAGCTGCACACCCTGGTTTCTTATTTTGGTTTTAATTGGGCAACGACCAATCACTTTCTTTGTCACACTAATGCCCCCTTTCATGTTGGAGAGACTAGCTCTTTACTTAAAGAAGCTAGGATGATCCAGCACATCCTTCACACCTCTGTGATTCCCAAAGCTGGCGATCAAATCCATATCACTCCCCTTCTCTCACTCACCACTTTTTATATCATGGCTAATCATGAATTTAATGCAACCGACCTGATCTTTTGCTACATCGAATATTTGACTACAATTCGAGATACAGGTCATAGAAGGAAGCCCAATCTTACTCTAGGACACATCATTGCATATGTTCTAGAATCCAAATACAACCTTCAATATCCTGCTCCTTCTGACCTTTAGCCACCCTTCTACTCAAACAGTTCCTTTAATGTCATTCACAGTACTCGTCTCCACCCAAGGGATGAGGAAGCTAAAGGGGCCGACGAGGAGGAGGCTTCCGCTCCTCATCCTGCACCTGTTCCTCTCTGCTAGTACTCTCAGCTGGATCAGTTGGTGGAGAGATTAGATCAGTGGGAGACCCTCTTTGAGGCCAACGTGGCTGCATAGGAGAAGCAACATACTGAGGACATCATTCGCATTCAGCACCAGCACAGCTAGGACATGGCCTAGTTTGTATCTCATTTTACCACATTGGCTAGTTAGTTTCCACCACCTCCTCCTCCTCAATCTAATGATCAGGATCCCTCATTTTACTAGTTTCTTTTATTATGTTGTTTTTTTGTAGTTTGTTTTTCTTATGGTTGTTTTAGTTTAAGTTCTATCTTTTTAGTTTCCTCCTCCTTTTTGTGATGTCAAAAGGGGGAGTAGTATGCTGTACCTTATACTTTGATTCTGAAATTTAGTAAACTACTTTTCGTTACACTATTTCTATTAGATTGTCAAAATTGCTTAAACATTTTTTATTATATTTTCCATCATCAAAAAGGGGAGATTGTTGCAAATCTAAGTTTATAGATTAGACTTTTGATGATAGCAAACATTCATAATTGTCTATGACTGCCTTACCCACTAACTTTTCAGGTCCACAAGATCGAGTATAACTCAAGCCAGCACAAGATTGGGTAGATTTAGTTTGAGTCAGTTTGTAATTTTTTCTTTATTGAGTCAATTGTAAAAGTGGTTCTTGACGCTAAGTAACCTTGCACACGCACACTTGAGGGTTTTTTTGTTGTTTTCTATTTTGAGTACATCATCCTGAACGATGTTCATATAGACCAGGATGATCTGACTAAAAATAAAAACCCTAATTAAGGCATCCTGGTTAAGGAAACCATCACTAAGCACGTCATCCTAGATAATCCTTGTATCGGCCAGGACGATAAGCTTAAATTAGAAAAAATCAGTCGCCAGATCTATTTAGGTAAAATTTATTTTTGGACCTCGGCCAGGATGATACATTACATAAGCCTGGATGACCTAACATAATTATGCCTAAATTAATCTTATTATTAAGGAAAGCAATTAATGATTGATTGATACGATCACATCATCCTGGACGATCGCAGGATGGTCCGGGACGATCAGTTCAAAAATTCTTGTTTCCTCCTAGACGATCAGCATTAGCTAGCTCTTTTTTAGAGCGATGTTCTGGATGATTTTCCTCAGTTTTGAACTAATTGTTTGGGATGATTGTGAGATCGGCCCGGACGATCAAGCTAATTTTGGATCGCCTAGAGCTCCTTATAGAGTGATTATCTGGTTGATAATCTATGATTTGAACTAATCATACATGATGATATTTTATCATCCTGGATAATGTGAACAAAATTTCTTTTGATCGTCCCATGTCGTTCAAGCTGATTGAGCTTAATTTGTACAAGATGGTATAAATACCATCCTGAACAGTAATGTCGACTCTTGAAATTCTATTTAAAGGACCCAAATTCTCTCATACAAAATATCTTTACCTGCTATCTTGACCTGAGAGAGCCAAGAGGAGAGGGAGAGAGATGGAGAGAGAGGGAGGAACTTGTGAGGGGGAGTTTGTAGGAGGAATTTACAAAGGTTGCTCCAAGTAAGGTTCAAAGGTGTCTTCTCTAGTTTCCATCCTTCATCCTTGGGGGTTAGAGGTCTTCTTTAGTAATTGGATGAGGTTCTCTGCCTGCTTCAAGAGGAAGCAAAAGGAGTTGGGTTCTCTGCCTCGCCGGGTTGGCAGAAAGAAGATTTTATGAGGGCTTCTCCGCCTTGCTGTGGGAGCAAAAGGGGAGTCACTTTTGTAGTGCAATACTCAGAGGGCGCCTCTAGGGAGTGGATGTAGGTCGAGTTGACCGAACCATTATAAATTTTCTGTGTTCTTTACTTACAACGTTTCGCATTTATTTTTTCGCACGTTGATTTCTTTGTGGTGATATTGGTTTGGTTTTAAGTTTTGTGCTTTGCTTGTGAAAATTTTTAAAATACTAATTCACCTCGCCTTAGTTAGCTACGAGCTAGTTCTTAAGGGCTTAACATCCCTAACGAACTTTCAACACTATTTTATTTTTGGATTTTTCTTAGAAATATTAACTTTATCTATGAATGTTACTTTCTAGATATTAACATTTTGCTCCTATGCTACTCATCTTCTCTTTTTCTGTTACTTAGAAGGCAGTGTGGTTGTGCTATTGGGTTGAGAATTATAAGTCATGAAAGTGACAATCTTTATTGGATTGATATCTAGTATTATTGGATCTATAAGGTTATTTATGATCCTTTCGTTTCTTTGCTTAGCATTTCCATAATCAATTTTAGGTTTGATTAACTACCGTGACTCTATTTATTTTGATTAATTCCATTTGTCTAGGGATTTGGATTATTTTTCATATTTGTGATATTTAGGCTTTTTTCTTTCTATCTCCACGGTCTTTATTCATTATTTGTATTGGAGGTGATTTGGGTTTGAGCAGCAGGTGCATTGCTATGATTTTCCTGATACATCAAACCTAAGCATTTTTATTATTCTGATAAGGATTCTTTATGCTCTTATTTATACCTTTAGGTTATTTATACCTTTGGTTCTTATTGTGGGATGTTATTCAATGACTTGGCTTTCACTTACCCATTCAATTTTGTTTCTATGAACATTTCATTTTTGTTGTTGCAATGGTTAGTGCATTTCTTGGGCTATGGGTTTCGTAGTTTTGCTGATATTTTCTTCTGGTTCAATGCTAAAGCCCAATTCATTTTATTATGTGGATTTTGGCTCACACGTTATTGTTGAGTTTGATCATTTTAGTGATGGACGATTTCACTGATTGTTATTCCAATGTCTACATTTCATTTTGGTCCAAGTATTGTTACTTGTTTTTTATTACTACATATACTAAAATTTGTTTAATCCTTTTTAGTGATATGACATCACCTAGACTGTTATTAGGCTCAATCTCGTAAGAGTTAATGTTTTGTCTGTTTTTTTTTTCAATTTAATCATTTGTTATTGAATTATCTTTTTATTACTTGTTTTTTTTATTCTTCAGAGCAGATTCTATTTTTTGTAGGTGTTTCTATTTGTTTTTTTATGATTGCAGGTTTTCTTTCTTTGGCAGAAATATTTGGCTGAGTATATTTTGTTTTTATTTTTTAGGTGCGGGCTCCTGATTGCCCTAGAATGTTCCTAGGCTATTTTGTATTCTTGCTTAGTGTGGACTTTTTTTTGGCATTTTTGGGAATGGGTTTATCTTTTTTCTGTTTTAGTTTTGTAGCTCATATGAGCATTTGTGAGCTGAGAGTCCACTTACGGACTTTCTAATTTTTTATTATATTAATGCATACGTCCTCCATGAAATTCCATTAAAAAAAAGCCTGCCCATTCCCATTTGTATTTATAGGCTTTTTGAAAGCCGAATGAAATCATAGATCAATGCACTGTAAATATTATTGTACCATGGTTATCTTTTTTCGTACACTAGATTATGGTCACATGGCTAAACAATCCACATCAAGTACCAAACCAATGCTTAACTTCATTTTTTTCAACTAGGAAATATTTTGTATAGGACAAAACAATTATTTTTTTATCATTTTATTTTTTTATTAATAGTCAATTTAAGATACATAATACATTGGATACGAACAATGGTCGAACTATATTCTAATCATCCCCATACATATACTTAAAAGATTATATGTTAGCAATGCAAAATTAAATTTTAATGACTCCTAGTTTAGGCTCCTAAAAAATTCCTTAGAAACAACAATCTTATAGTTTAGGCTCCTAAACCAAATGTTTCCTGAGAAGGAAAAACATAATGAAGAGCAAAGTTTTACGAGATATGTTACTGAACAGATTTATGTTTTACTCAAACTGTTATACGTACAACTGATAGTCAATCGTTTAATAGATAATATGTTTATAATTTTTTTATATAAGACTAAAATCAGTCCTCTTGTCTCCCTTCAATGAGAGTGTTTTACATTGACATCAATCTTAAAAATAAATCCTTTCAAGATCCGTATATATTATGCGCTAAAGATGATCTATGATTCGATACGCTATCCGAATGTGGAGATGCATTCGGACGCCACTAAAATTGTAACACGTGGCATGCCTAGGTGGAAAATAATTTCCCAATTTTCTTAATGAAATTCTAACATGGATTTTAACATTTCTAACATTTAAATGTTACAATTTAAAATGGCGGTTCAATTCCCATTTCGACTGGATTCATTTCTATTTTAAACATCTGGCATTCCATCTCCGAACTGAAAACCCTGCTGCGTGGATTCTCTATTCTTGCATTCCAGCATTCATCTCTAATCTCCGAAGTTCCTTCATTCTCTCAAATGGCTTAACCTTCTCCACCTTCTAAAATAAAAGTAAGTTTATGCGTAATAGTTGCTCATCCTTTGCGTGCTTTATGCTCATGCTATGCATATGGAATTAATATCTTATGTTCATGCTAAGCTTATTTTATATTTGATAATTGTATAAATGTTATAGGGTAAATGAACACTTCAAATCTTATTAAAAAATATAAAGGAACATGGAAAAATGTTTTAAGCTTTGTTTGTGAGTAGGGTGTGCGTACGTTGTGCGTACTCTATGCGTACGCTGTGCGTACTCTGTGCGTACGCTATGTGTATACCGTGCATACGTTATGCATGTTGTGTGCATACATTATGCATATTGTGTACATTTGTTATGCATATTATATGCAAACGTTATGCATAATTTGTGCATATTTTTATTAACTTTAAACATTAATTTTGCAGATATATGTTTGTCCTGTTACATATCGATACTATGTTTCAACATTTCGATCAATTTGTGATAATTTTGCTCAGCTTCATTCTCCTAAAGTTGTTGATGGTTTGAAGAGATTAAATATCATACAATTTTTGTAATTTATTAGATTCAAGCAAAATGTACCACTTATTTATGAACTGATCTCAAGATGGAATATTCAAAAGCAATGTTTTATTCTAAAAGGGAATGCAATTTCTTTCACTGCTGATGAAGTGTCCGTTCTCACCGGTCTCCAAATAAAGTTGAAATTATATCTTGGCTTACCATAGCACCGACAGCAGTTACATCATTGGAAATAAAGACGGACATGATGGAGTTGAGCAAGCAAAGACCCCTAGAGACCATGTTGAGAACGTTTATAATGTATCTATGCTATAATTTATTCTTTCAACTTGTGAAATTTAAAACACATCGCTTTCTTAGAATAATAGCAAATAATGTAGATGATTTCTTGTCAATAAACTGGGTGGGGTCAATTAGGGAATTCTTGGTTGGAGAGTTCAATAAGGTCTCCAACAAAATTTCAAATAAGAAGCCAGTAGGTTACATCAATGGTTTTGTGCCTCTGCTAATTATAAGTGTTATATTCATTCTAAATTTTATTTAACTTTTATAAATCATTTGCAAACATTATTTTTTATATTATGTAAGTTTGGTTCCTAGAGCACAGTTCTATTCATGCTCCTGCTTACATTAACAAAAGGCCCCGTTTCCTGCGATGGGCTGATGATATTGTATATAATACTGAGATTGTCGCTATTTTTTTTTTTTATTTTAAGGAGTAATCAGGTACATCTTGTAGCAAATTTCAATTAATACCTCTATAAAGAATAAGAATTTGCTAGCATACAATTTGTTATGCAGATTCTTGATGTCTTCCAGGTGTTACCCAGGATAAAATTGATATGGTTAACATCAATAAATATTCATCACACAGCTCACCATCCTATCATGAAATATCCACCCATCAATTTCCCCACCAATCCCCTCCGCATACACCACCTCCTCCTTAAGACCCCCACCATTCTCCCCATCATTCCCCAGCTCAGCAATATCCCCGCCAATCACCTAAGCAACAAGACTTTGTTTTTTCTACTAAAGCACTAGATTTTCTCCAAGAAACCTGCACAAATTTTTTTCAAGAATTTGAAGGTAGGTTGAGCAGAAAGTTAGAACAACTTGTTGAAAGAGTAGAAGTTATTGATATGAAGCTCAATAACTACATTGCTCACAGTAAAATCTTTCCTAAGAAAAGATTTGTTAGCTACTCCTCATCATCCAATAAGAAACAGAAATATTCTCATGATCCAAAGATAGAAGTGCCAATACCAGCAAAGGATATTGTGAAATTCAAGACGAAGATTTCTGGATCTGACATTGATGAATTATTAAGTGACAGTTATTTAGCCAATGATCATGTTGATGTGTTTGCCCTTTTGTTAGATGAGAAATGTAGACTTATGCCTGAAAAGTACCATAAATTTTTATATTTCTCTCCAGTTTATTGGGTTAGTATTCAGTTAATATTTTTTTTTTTTTAGCTCCGACAGTATCTATAATATTTATTTTCCATTTCTTACATTTGTTTCTTTCATAATTACAAATCAAGAGAAAGCTTATCCAAAGTATATATCGGGCAAATAATCGAACTTTCTGTTATTTCATGTAACATTTTGATACAACCAATCATTGAGTCCTCGCACTGGACTCTTCTGGTTGTGTTGCTGAAAGAACTTAAGTGGTGTTTTTATGATTCGTTTCCCAACCGCACGTATAATGCTGTTCTTTTAAAAATTGTAAGTTTCGAATCAAATCAAGTGTTTCGTAATTTCAAAATTTACTTAACTAAATCTTTCCCCTATGTGTTTTTCAGATTAAAGTACTATGAAGTGTCATGAAAGGAGCTTTTGATTCTGATATAAAAAAATGGAAGATATCTTCAATTAAGCGCGTACCAACTCAGAGTAACAGTTTTGATTACGGAATGTTTGTTTGTAAGTACATGGAAACGATATCTCTTGAAGGACACACCAAATAGACTGATAGTAAAAGTTGGCAAGAAGAAATGCCAAAGTATAGAGCTAAATTTGCTCATGAACGTTTTTTGAAAATATTTGATATATAAGATTTTTGGTGTTTTTTAGTTATATAGAAATTGTTTATAGTTTAGATTATGCATATTGATGAAAATATTATTGTTTATCATAGTCTTTTTTTAGTGTATTCTATGAATCATTAAATTGTACTATTGTTGTATTCATGTTATTCAATGGATTGCATTGTAAAAACAGAAAAAAAAAGCAGCTATACGCACTAAGTAAGAAGAGGATAAGCACAAAATATAAATATCATACGCATATCATACACACTAAGTACGCATATCATATGCATTGCTTCTGCATGATGTATTTTAAAATTTGCAATGGGATAATTTCCTAATTACTTTGGAAAATTTAGTATTTTATCTTCATATGTATTCTATATTGATGAAGAGTATTATTTTCAGTAATCCTTTTTCGTTTAATGAATAATGCCTTGGCTTAATAAAAGTTGTTCCTTTGATTGAACTTTGAGGTAAAGGAATAGACTCAACATTATTGGAATGTTTTTGTAAATACTACAAAATTTAAAAGGTTTTTTCATTAGTATGCACAAACCACGCACATTTTAGGTGTTAGATATGCATAATGTACGCAGATAATAAGTAAAAGATTTTAAACATTTTCATGTGAATTTTGATTCACTAATGAGCTTGGATCTTCTATTTTAAGATTATTAATAGATATTATACTGTTTAGAAGATATTGGAGAGCAAAAAAGCTTTTTTATTAAATAAGCATAGCATACACACTTTATACGCATATAGTACGCATAACGTACGCGTGGGATACATGCTCCATTTTAAAATTTTCAATGGGATAACTTCCTAATTACTTTGGAAAATTTACTATTTCATCTTCATATGTATTCTATATTGATGAAGAGTATTATTTTCAGTAATTCTTTTTGGTTTAATGAATAATGCCTTTGCTTAGTAGAAGTTGTTCCTTTGATTGAACTTTTAGGTAAAGGAATAGACTCAACATTATTGGAATGTTTCTGTGACTACTACAAAATTAAGGTGTGGATGAATAGGGAAGAAGGAAGCTGTTCTATTTAATTTATTTTAACTTTTACACCTTACATTGAGAGAGAACATTTTGTAAAGATTTTGGATAATTTAAAAGATTTTTTCATTAGTACGCACAAATCACGCATATTTTATGCATTACATACGCATAATATATGCAGATAATACGAAAAAGACATTAAAAATTTTAATGTGAATTTTGACTTACTAATGAGCTTGGATCTTCTATTTTAGGATTATTAACAGATATTAGATTGTTTAGAAGATATTAGAGAGCAAAAAAGTTTTTTAATAAATATGCATAGTATACGCACTGTATACGCATACAGTATGCATAACGTACGCATGGGATACACGCTCCATTTTAAAATTTACATTGGGATAACTTCCTAATTACTTTGCAAATTTTACTATTTCATCCTCGTATGCATTCTATATTGATGAAGAGTATTATTTTTAGAAATCCTTTTGGGTTTAATGAATAATGACTTTGCTTAATAAAAGTTGTTCCTTTTTTTGAACTTTGAGGTAAGGAATATACTCAACGTTATTGGAATGCTTGTGTGACTACTACAAAATTAAGGTGTGGATGAATAGGGAAGAAGGAAGCTATTTTATTTAATTTAATTTAACTTTTACACCTTACATTGAGAGAGAACATTTTGTGAAGATTTCAGATAATTTAAAATGTTTTTTTCATTATTATGCACAAACCATGCAAATTTTAGGCATTAGATACGCATAATGTAAGAAAATAATTACGCAAAAGATTTCAAAAATTTTGATATGAATTTTTACTTACTAATGAGCTTGGATCTTCTATTTTAGGATTATTGATAGATATTATACTTTTTAGAAGATATTGGAGAGCATAAAAGATTTTTGTTAAATACACATAGTATACGCACTGTATAAGCATACAATATGCATAACATACGCATTGGATATGCGCTCTATTTTAAAATTTTTGATCTAAATTTCTTACAGAGATTATACGAACAGGATACGCACTGTATACTTCAAACCGTACGCATAACATACGTATATCATACTCACAAAATACACATATATTACACACCAAATATGGTTGAGAATTTTAAATAATTATGAATATTATAACTATTTTTTATTAAATACACCCAAAATATGCATATATTAGGCATTCAATACGCATGAAGTATGTAGATTATATGCATAACATTCTTATTACAAACATACTTATTTCATCTAAACAACAATGCATATTCATTTGTAACCACAATAATATACATAATTATTTCTCCGATTGAATGATATCCATCATCATATTCATGAACTTAACATGTTGCACTCTAATGGGCCTGTGAGTTAAGAATTCATTTGTAAAGCAATCCGACATGCTTTTGAAATTGATATCTGAACTGATGGTTTTCTAATGGGTCTGTGATTCATGTATTCTTTTGTAAAGCATTAGGGGATGCTTGTGAATTTATACTGCTGAGCAGATGGTTAACTTGAGGGTGCACAATTTATGAATTGCATTGTAAGGCTTTCGGTCAAGCCTGTGAAATGACACTGCTGAACTGATGGCTATCTAGAGGGGGCGCCATTTATGAAATCCTCTATAAAGCATTCGGTCTTCCCTATGAAATTATACTGCTGAGCTAATGGTTGACTGGAGGGGCTGCCATTTAGGAATTCCTCTATAAATAATTTGGAGATGCTTATGAAATTACACTGCTGAGATGATAGCTGATCGGAGGATGCGCCATTTAGAGGAGTAGAAGGCATTTGTGATGTCTTTTCCTTTCCGCATGATTTCCCTATTGATTAATTACAAAAACAATTAGTAACAATGTATAGTAATATATAATGAAAAGAAATTATACAGAATATTAAATC
Organism: Dendrobium nobile; assembly: GCA_022539455.1. Classification (NCBI taxonomy): domain Eukaryota; kingdom Viridiplantae; phylum Streptophyta; class Magnoliopsida; order Asparagales; family Orchidaceae; genus Dendrobium; species Dendrobium nobile. Next base: position 48,334,600 of record CM039735.1, on the reverse strand, counting down.
ATACTCGTCCGCTTCTTCTTTTCCCAGTGGCTTTTCAGCCTTACATTTGATACGTCTTTAGGCCTACGCTTTGTAGGATCTTTCCCTTTGCAATGCCAACTTGGCCAACTTGTGGAAGCTTGTTTTCTTTTTCCTTCCCCTTCCCATTAACAATCAAGTTGAAATTTTCAGACATAACCTTCATTGTAGCCAACATGTATTGTTCAGCCTCCTCATTCAGTTGAGCTTGTGTGCTAATTTGATACACAAACCGACTGATATGGTTTTTAAATATAAATCCACTACTAGCTTCAGAATTTTTTTGAGCAGATCCATTTATTAGTTGGCCATAATATATTTCATTTCAATCTCTTACTGACCATCGCAACAACATATACTTCTCAGGATGTTCATAATATCGATCTGCCAAAAAACTCCATGTAGTGAGAACATAGAAAATCCATCATTTCAAACTTCATGCAGGTGCATTGAATGCTACCATCTTGTGCATCAAAATGGAAAACCCAAGGATTAGAATGATTCTTTTTCTCTATGCAACTGACAAAAAACTTTGAAGAATCACAGGACATAAACTCTATGACCATTCCACACACACCCCGTAAATATTCTTCTTCAAAAAATGAATATAGTTTCCTGGAATAGAATTGAACTGCTTGTTGTAATATTGGGCAGATTTTTACTTCAGGTTCTATTTTGGACTAGTTGCATTTTTAATCCTCATCATATTCATTCTGATGCCAATTTCTCATCACCTTCTCTAAGCCCAGAAAACAATCAGTTATAGAACTTGTGGGCTTAGAAATGACATGTTAAACATTATTAGTAGACTCACTACGTTGTGTGGATAGAATTCCCATGTTAAACAATCCTTATTGAATGCAGTAGCCCATTTATTCCTTATCTTATAAAGATCCTCCAACCACCCATTATTGTGAAGGTTTCCTTCTATAATAATTTGAGACCTTGTTTTCTCAAACTCCTCTTCAGAGTCACATTTGTTGAAATACTTATGGAAGAGGCCTTTAACTTTGTTGTTGCTATTGAAGCATGATGCTTTTGATGGTGCTTTTTTATGGATATGCCATTAGCACAATCTATGACGAGTGTTAGGTAATGCAACTTCTAAGGACTTTCCTATTGCCTCATATTGATCCGTAAAAATTGTTTTGGGATGTTTATCACCCATTATGCATAAAAAAGTTATGAACAGCCACATAAATGATTCAATAGTCTCTTCTGATAAGAAGGCCACCCGAAGCAAAATATTTTTCCAATGATTATTGATCCCGACAAATGGTGCACAAACCAAATTATACTTATTAAGTCTATAACTAGTATAAAAAAATACCACATCACCAAAGTAGTCATAATCGATCTGACCAATCCCATTAACCCAAAAAAAATTAGCAATTTATCAAATTCATCAATTTGGACATCCCAAGCAAACATATTGTCATCGACTCGACGATCTTTAAGTAACTTAATCAAAGAATTAGTATCCCCAAATTCAATCTTTGCTCTTTTATCTTTTTCAATAATGTTGTACACATCCGTTTTAGAGATTCCAAGGTTCTGAACACCTCCAACTTCATTAACAAGGTAGGTATATGTGAAATCACTAGATGGACAAAAGTGGGGGGTGAATTGTGAAAACTTTTTGACAATAATTAAAAATTGAGCAGGAGATCTACTTTTTTTTTATACTTTTAAAATTTTAACATGAAAACATTTAAACAACTTTTCTTTCACAAATTTTCCCAAGAAAATATTATGAAATAAAATGCATGCAATAATAAAAGGATGATAAGGAAAAAGCACACCAAAATTTTTATAGTGGTTCGGTCAAACCATGACCTACGTCCACTCCCTGGAGTCCTCCATTCAGGGTATTTCACTACAAGTAATAGCTCTCCTTTTGCCCCCCTTGGCAGGGCGGAGAAGCCCTTACAATACTCCCTTTCACCAACCCGGCGTGGTGGAGTGCAAAACTCTATTTTTACCCTCCTGACGACGGTAGAGAACCTTCTCATTTTTCCCCCTCCTGGAGAAGGCAGAGTACCAAGAGGTCACAGATGTAGAAGAGCCTTTCCCTTGGAGATCCTCCCACAAAATCTTTTAGGACCATAGGAGGAACAAGATGAAGTAAGTTCGGAGCAACCGTGTGATCTCCCTCACACCTCTTCTCCCTCACAATGCTCACCTTCTCCTCCCTCACTCAAACCCTAAAGAACTTCTCAAGAGCTCTCTCCCTCGGAATCCCTCTCTAACCACGTTCTCCTCTCTCTGATTCACACCTTCAAAACATTATAATTTTGATACCTAAAAATGGGCTCCAAAATCCCTGAAATTGCAAACTAGCCGTTACTATCTTACAGTACGGTTTATAATTGTATAGTACGATATGTATAAACAGACTTCATCCTGGTATGAAGTGATACGAACAATTCAAATACATTTGAAAGTTCGTTAGGGAAGTTAGGCCCTCTTAAACTTAGTCCCAAGCTAATCAAGAGAGAGGTGAATTGGAAAACCTTAAAACCAAAGATAAAGTTCCAACCAAAAACACCACAAACAAAGTGCGGAAGAAAAATAAATGCAGAAGCGATAATAAGAAAAGAATACACCAGATTTATAGTGGTTCGGTCAAACCTAGACCTACGTCCACTCCTTGGAGGCACCCCCCAAGTATTGCACTACAAAAGTGTCTCTCCTTTAGCCCCCACAGCTAGGCGGAGAAGCCCTTACAAAATCACTTCCACCTTCCCCGGTGCGGCGGAGTCGCCGGGTCCTTTGACACAAAAGAGATCTTCTTCTTTGGTGAACTTACCTCGAGACAAGCCTTGAATCCGATGGTACTAAGGTGCGAGTTCGCCGGAGCAACCGTGTTGATCCCCCACCACACTCCCTTGAGTTCCTCCCCCTCACAGGATCTTCTCCCTCTCAAACTCCACCCTTTCTTCTCTCCCTTTCAAGTTCTCCCTTTTAAGTTTCCCCCATAAGAACGAAGCTCCAATGGCTGCCAAAGACACTTACAAAAGTTTCCATGCCATAGCTTAAATAGAAGCTCTCAAAACGAGCTCATTAATGCAAGTTGCCGACATTATCGTCTAGGATGATAGGTATATTGTCCTGGCCGATTGGTACAAATTCAGCTCATCAACCTGGGATGATTTGGACGATCAGAAGAAAATTGGTTACATCGGCCTGGCCGATATCACGATCGTCCAGGCCGATTAGTTTAAAACCTATTTCAATCGTCCTGATCATCGTCCTGAATACAAGCTGTCCGATGTAGATCATCCAGGGCATCGTCCTGGCCGATCATGCGATCGTCCCGGACGATGTGATCGTGTCAATCAACCATTAATGCTTTCCAAAGATACCAGATCAATTTAGGCATGATTGAGTTAGATCGTCCTTGATGACAATAATATCGTCCTGGCCGATTTCCTAAAACAAAGACTTCCTAAACTGATTATGGCGGTTGATTCTTTCTGAATTGAGATTATCGTCCAGGCCGATCTGTTGACGGCTGCCTTAATGAGGATGTTTGTGATTTTGGACATATCATCCAGGACGATATAAATATCGTCCCGGCCGATATTACTAAAAATAAAAATCATATAGGGAGCAAGAGAACTTCTACCAAGTTATAGCCATACCAAATACAACAGACTCAAGAAAGGAAAAAGATTACAAACTGACATAGACCTAGTCTACCCAATCTTGAGCGTGTTCCAGATTACAGTCTGATCGTGTGGACCTGAAATGTTAGCACATAAGGCAATCGTAGAGAAATAAGGAATGTTTGCTATCATCAAAACCATAAACCATAGATCTGCAACAATCTCCCCCTTTTTGATGATGGCAAACAATTCTCTTTGAATTTTCAAAAAATCTCCCCATTACTTGAATACCGCTTAAAAAACTAAGGGAGATAAAAATAGATAAAAATATTTTTGTAGTTTTAAATTTTTGAAAAGAAAATAAGGGATACAAGTACGTTCTTCCCCTTTGATATTATCAAAAAGAGAGACAGCACAGAGAACAAAATGAAATAAAAACATTCCCTGATCTTGTGGAACAAGAAGTATTCTTAAAATGAGAAAGTTACCTCTTGGTTTTAATCAAAACTTTTAGTAAAAAGAGATTGACAACGCATAGTCCAGTAAAGCTTTAGAAAAATCAGAATTTGATAATCCAAACTCAAGTTCTTTAAAAAGGCTCAAAAACTTTTTAATTCAATATCTAAATCAAGAAATAAATTAGAGAAAGAAACAATCATTTTTAAAAAACTCCTTTCATAAAATATATCTAATAGAAGAATAATGCACGAATTGTTGAATCAAGAATCAAGATTTTCAAAGTCAAGTATCCAAAATATCAAGGGTTTTCTTAAGTTTTTTTTTAAGAAGTACAAGAATGGTAAGCATTAACTTTTTGTGGGCTCATTTTATGCCTCTTGACAATTGGTTGGCGCACTGTGCATCTTTTGATACACTTTGTGTATTCTATATTTTTCAATTTGGCGCTTTGCGCATCTTTTATTTTTGGCATCATTGGCCAATTTTTTTGAATATGCTACCTTTCTTAAATCTTAAGAAAAACAAATGAAAACTCATCTTAGTGACAAAGCGAATTTCTTGATTAAAAAAATTATGAGTTAGATTCACCAACTTGCAAAAGATTCCTATACGATAAATAAAACGTATGGAGATAAAAAAATTTTGTTTCAAAAACCAATTTAAAAGATGAAAGAGATTTTAAATCAAAAGTAGGATAACCTTTTTTAGAAAAACACAGATTTGAAAAAAAATAATGAGTTTCCTTCCTTAGACTGTATTAGAGAAGTCAAACAAAATCTACCAAAGATTTCAAGAAAAATAGAAAGTAGAATTTTCATTTTTAAAAAAGTGAATGTGTGTGTTGATCAAAGAAAAATTTTCACGAAAGGAAAGATTTCAAGAACTAAACAAAACAAAATAAAAAATAAAATAAAATAAAAAAGAGAAAAAACACAAAAACACAAAAACATGAAAGGCTCTTTAACCATTATCTCTCTCCTGGTCCGATGCTTCAGAGACCAGATCTTCCCATGAGATTTTTTGCCTTTCATTATTTCCCCACTTCAAAGTTTGTTTCGCCTTGCCCTTTTCTTTTGTAGGAAGAATTCTTAAATTAGGGCACTGATTTTTCATATGTTCAGGCTTCCTAAATCGAAAGCAAATAACGTCAGAAGAAATATGGACGTCCTTATCACTTTTACCTTTTTTCCACTTTGTCTTATGCTTTGGTGAGCTTTGTGATTTACTTGACAAGTCATTGCTATCATCACCAACTAAGCTTCCTCTTTTCGTATCTTCGGCTTTAAGAACGATTGTTTCACCTGCATCAAAAAGTCCTTGACCCAAACCTTGCTCGTAGGCAACGAGTGAGCCAATCATATTATCAATAGAATATACATTCAAATCTTTAGATTCATAAATAGCAACAACTTTGGCATCAAATTTTTCAAGTTAACAATGAAGAATTTTATTGACTTTCAAAATTTGAAAACTCTTTTCCTAAGGCATGCAATGATGTTTCAATTTGAATGAACCTAGTGTACATGTCTAAGATCGTCTCATAAGGTTTCATGGAAAACAGTTCAAAATCATGCATTAACAAATTTAGCTTGGATTATTTGATTTCACTAGTGCCTTCGTATATGGTGTGCAATTTATCCCAAACTTCCCTACCAGTAGTGCACATGGATACTAACATAAAATCTTCGGAATTTAAAGCACAGAAAAAATAGTTTAAAGATTTTGCATTCAATTGAGCATTTACTTGTTCTTCCCTATTCCATTGATTAAAAGGAATATCAGTTTTAACTTCATTAACAATACGTGACGGTGATGAATAACCAGTTAAAATCATATGCCACATGCAAAAATCAATCGATTGCAAGAAAATAGACATGCGAGTTTTCCAAAAATCAAATGACATATTTTCAAATAAAGGAGGTCTAGTGATTGAATATCCTTCCGCAATATTACGATTTGAAAAATTAGCCATGGATCAAAATTCAAAAGCTTTTAAAAACTTATTTTATGAAAACCGCTCTGATACCACTTGAAAGTTCGTTAGGGAAGTTAGGCCCTCTTAAACTTAGTCCCAAGCTAATCAAGAGAGAGGTGAATTGGAAAACCTTAAAACCAAAGATAAAGTTCCAACCAAAAACACCACAAACAAAGTGCGGAAGAAAAATAAATGCGGAAGCGATAATAAGAAAAGAATACAACGGATTTATAGTGGTTCGGTCAAACCTAGACCTACGTCCACTCCTTGGAGGCACCCCCCAAGTATTGCACTACAAAAGTGTCTCTCCTTTAGCCCCCACAGCTAGGCGGAGAAGCCCTTACAAAATCACTTCCACCTTTCGCGGTGCGGCGGAGTGGCCGGGTCCTTTGACTCCAAAGAGATCTTCTTCTTTGGTGAACTTACCTCGAGACAAGCCTTGAATCCGATGGTACTAAGGTGCGAGTTCGCCGGAGCAACCGTGTGGATCCCCCACCACACTCCCTTGAGTTCCTCCCCCTCACAGGATCTTCTCCATCTCAAACTCCACCCTTTCTTCTCTCCCTTTCAAGCTCTCCCTTTCAAGTTTGCCCCACAAGAATGAAGCTCCAATGGCTGCCAAAGACACTTACAAAAGTTGCCATGCCATAGCTTAAATAGAAGCTCTCAAAATGAGCTCATTAATGCAAGTTGCTGACATTATCGTCCAGGACGATAGGTATATCGTCCTAGCCGATTAGTACAAATTCAGCTCATCAGCTTGGGACGATTTGGGACGATCAGAAGAAAATTGGTTACATCGGCCTGGACGATATCACGATCGTCCAGACCGATTAGTTTAAAACCTATTTCAATCGTCCTGATCATCGCCCTGAATATAAGCTGTCCGATGTAGATCGTCCAGGCCATCGTCCTGGCTGATCATGCTATCGTCCCGGACGATGTGATCGTGTCAATCAACCATTAATGCTTTCCAAAGATACCAGATCAATTTAGGCATGATTGAGTTAGATCATCCTGGACGACAATAATATCGTCCTGGCCGATTTCCTAAAACAAAGACTTCCTAAACTGAGTATGGCGGTTGATTCTTTCTGAATTGAGATTATCGTCCTGGCCGATACAAGAATCGTCCAGGCTGATCTGTTGACGGCTGCCTTAATGAGGATACCCTAATTAGGGTTTTTGATTTTGGACATATCGTCCAGGATGATATAAATATCATCCCGGCCGATATTACAAAAAATAGAAATCATATAGGGAGCAAGAGAATTTCTACCAAGTTATAGCCACACCAAATACAAAAGACTCAAGAAAGGAAAAAGATTACAAACTGACATAGACCTAGTCTACCAAATCTTGAGCTGGTTCCAGATTGCAGTCTAATCGTGTGGACCTGAAATGTTAGCACATAAGACAATCGTAGAGAAATAAGGAATGTTTGCTATCATCAAAACCATAAACCATAGATCTACAACAACATTTGTACAGTACGATTTAAAATCGTACGGTATGATCCACAATAATGTTGTTCGTATAGGACGATGGCCAGGACGATCGAATGTCATATCTGTTCATCGTATGGTATGATTGACATCATACAGTATGATGAGACAAAAACCAAGAGATCATCCAAGACGATCCCTAGGACGATTATAATTCGTCTCTGTTCATCGTATTATACAAATTGGTTTGTATAGTACGATGTTCAAATTATAATTAAGCCTGGATTTCTTGCACTAATCACGGGTTAAATTAAGTAAGTATTTAAAATAAATCGTACAGTATGAACATGTTCGTATAGTACGAACGGTGTAAAATAACTTACTTAAGTTAAAACGATGGCTAGGGTTTTGGATTTGAACCTATCGTACAGTATGATTTACATTCGTATGATACGATCTATTCAAAGAATCATCCTACAATGCTCTGATCATACGGTACGAAATAACATCGTATAGTACAATCTACAGAGAGAGAAAAACTCTAAATTTTTCATTTAAAAACACGCTCCCCCTGTGTGTGTGCATGATTGCTCAGACTTTTACGCATTTTGTGGCTAGACTCAAGAAAGTAAAAATAAAATAAATATCAAAATACATTATCAGACTCATACTCCTAATCTACCATTTCTTGAGTCTTCCTGTCGTCCTGAGAAGCTTGTGATCTTCCTGAAATGTTTGTACTCACGGACAATAGCAAATAAAATAATATTCAATGAATAAATAATTCAAACGACATTATTTTTCATCATCAAAATCTCAAACTCGGGGTCATGGGTTGCAACAATATGCATCAATAGTTCTTATCCTGACATCTGTCATAAATTTAAGAACTAAAGCTTTAACATCACACACATTCCTACATGATCTAAGAAGATGCTGGTCTTCTGGCCTTGACAAATCATTATAGTGGGTTTCAATGAACTTTTTCACCTTCCAATATCCAGCTTCATCCTCTATAAATTTTATCATTATTGGACAACCTGTTATGGTGCCTAATCTATAATATTTTAATTGAAAATTAAGATCAGGCATCTTCTTGAAACCATCTTTGAAATAATTAAAGTCCTTGGATTTGATTTTTCTAGAATTTGGCCAATAACTATGATGATCCTTACGAACACTAATGCCAATATTATGGGCATGATTACAGTAAGCCTCGTATGCCACTTTCTCATTCTCTTAAACATCCTGATAAATTATATGTAAATTAGTAAGAAAAAGTAAATAAGCACAGCATACGCATAAACAACATAGTAAATACGAATATTATATGCATAAAATATGCAATATGTACACACTCATTACGCATAATATACGTAGTGTATATGCACTGAATACTCATAACTACGCAGTATATATGCACTGAATACTCATAAAATATGCATAAAATAAGCAATTTATAAAATACAATACGCATTCCTCTTTTTCAAAGTTCTTTCAACACTTTTCATTGTATTTCTATAATAAAGTATCTATGCACAAATAACTCATTAATTTTACATGCAAAATATGTTGTAGTGGACAAATATGCTTGCTTCAAATAAAACTTAGAGGATTTGATACTATACTGATATGTTGAATTCTACATTTCATAAATTTATCTTTTCTGATGATTGCACTTCTTCTTTTATCTGTTCTGCTATGTCGACATCTTCATGCTTATTTTCGGCTGTCGCGTCATCTGAGAATATCATATTGTCGTAAAAAGAAATGTCCTCCTCTAGAACAATCTTTATTTTAATCAACATTTTTTTTGTTCTTCATTAACTCTTGAGGTTGCCCAAAATTTTTTCCTAAATCTTATATATTGTGGAGCTTCGCGATTGAAATCTCAAAAAAATTAGTAGCAACCCTAATTCTGAACTGTGCGAATTTCAAATTTATGTGTTGAAGCCATGTTAGAATTTCACTGATAAAATTGTGAAATCATTTTCCATGTAGACATGCCACGTGTTAGCGTCTGAATGCATCTTAATGTTTGGATAGCGCACCAAATAATAGCTCATAGCCACACTTACATTGTGATACCGTTTGAGCCATGCACTTGAGGAATGCTCGATTAGAGAAGTTTAACTACAATATGAACATATATAGTCATTTTGTGATTAAATCATTAATAAGTTAGTGAAAGTGTATGTATATGATTATGTTTTGCAATGACATGGCCCAAGAAAAAATACTAGCTAAATAATGAGATTCTATCAACTACAACCTTTGCAGGAGAATAAAAGAATATTTTTGGATAATGACTAGTTATGTGTCATTTCTAATTAAATAACAAAATGATGTTAAGATTTTTTAAATATTTTCTATAACACCAAACCCTAGGACAAAAAAGTTTAGAATTATGTGTGTCAGAGTGAAGGCTAGAATAATCATGTCATTGGTACTCCAATTTCATACTTATAAATAAATGTTTCCTTATGTTTATTTGCTAAATGTTCTTTGTAATTAAATAGCTAATAGTCATTAAGACTTGAGATATAATTTTTATAACATAAAATTATGGGCTGAAAATTTTAAAAGAAATGGTCTAAGAAGCGGCTAGAATGAAATGTCTCTTTCCCATCTTGATCTAGCATTTTGGGGGAGATTTACGGTTTCTTCTTCGTGCTACAAGTTTTTCTCTTCTAACGTGGTTTCCTTGCAATTTTTTACTCATTTTATTTTCTTCTTCTTCTACTTATTCATTTCGTGCTTTGGTTTGAGGTTTCTTTCACTTTTTCTGTCTTTGGTAGATGACAACTTCATTGTCATCCATCTCCCTAACTCCATCTCTTCCTGATGCTAAATCTCGGTCTTTTAGGTATTTGGGCTGGTTCCTCTTCCTCTACTACTAGGCTTCACTTTGTTCAAAATTTATTTAAGGGTTGCCCAGCTTTGATGTTTGATGACTCCATGGTTTCTCAGTTGGCTGCTCCTTTTATGTTAATTCTTGTTGGGAAGTTTATTCATAGGCAACCTAACCTTGATATTATTTGCAAATTTTTTCATAGCCAAATACTTTCGGATTTGTTCCATATTGTCTTGATGAATCAGAGGAACATAAGATCCAACTCTATATGATCTTGATTATAGCTGAATTTTTCTAGTAGATTGTACTATATTCATGCTTATAATATGTGTTTACTCAAATGGACATCATATTTTGATGTTTAGAAGGAACCCCCGATTTCTCCTCTGTGGATCTCATTTTTGAATCTGAGACTTCACTTTTTTAATTCTCAAATTTTATTTGGTTTGGCTTCAATTTTTGGTAGGCCTTTGCAAACGGACCAAGCTACTGTATCTATCTCTCGTCTATATGTGGCTCATGTTTTAGTTGAGTTGGACATATCTAAGAAACATCCTAATGAGATCTGGATTGGGTCGGAGTTGAATGGTTATTTCCAAAAAATTGGATTTTGAAAATTTGCCCATTTTTCTTGTTCTCACTATAAAATGCGTGGCCATGGTTTAAATGAATGTTATAGGTTGCATCCTCACCTTCGTAAGGAGAAGGATTCTTCCAAACAATTGCCAGAACATGCTATTAATTTGGATTCTCATTACAATGGTACTCCTAATCTTGGAGAGCTTGAGGCAATATTCCTTAACTGATTGAGAATATTGAGGACCTATTACAAATAGCCTTTGCTAACACTGAGCTGGCCATTACCATTGTTTATGTTCATAGTATGTTCAGTGAGATAATGTTAACTCTACCTTTATCTTATCTATTGGTTGTGAAAATATGGATGAGAAAATGTTGTCTATTACCACAAATCAAAATACTGCTATTTCTAATTCTATTAGTCGTTGTATTATTAACAAAAAAACTATCTGACATGGATTTTATATTCCTTTCTACTAATTATACTAGTACCTTGGTTTTGAATGATCAGGAGAAATTGGTGGAAGTAAATGTAGGTATTGAATTTTGTAGTAAAGAAATTGTGGGGAATGGCCACACCTTGGAGGAGGGTGAATTGGCTAGAGAGGAAGTTAGTCTACCCTTTGCGAAAGGCAATGATGAGCTTGTCATGAGTAATAAAGGAAGTGTGGAGGATGACTCTATGTTTGAGGAGGGTGAATTTCCATAATATGTAAGGCATGTGGGTCTACACAATGATAGTAAGCTTCCTTCTAACTCTCATTATGATAGTGATGCTTTTACTGATATAGAGGATATGGATATTGTAGCAAAATATTTTGCCAAAGATGATAATGATACTAGCTTTACTCAGTTTCAAAATAGGAGAGGCAGGAAAAATAAGAACATAGTTTTACAATCTCTTAGGACCACCCATTGTTCACAAACTAGTGATTAACATCCTTTCTTTATGTTTAAAACTATTATTTTGAATTTTAGGGGTATTGGTTTCCCCTCTTCTAAATTGAGATTTAAGAACTTATGTCATATTTATAATATTTCAATTCTTATTTTTCTTAAACCTCTTATTACTACTTCTAAATTACTCAGTGCTGCAAGATTTTTGGGATTTAAGCATGTTGTTTCAAATTCTGCCACTAAGATTTGGGTTTTTTGAAAGGATCATATTCGGATTTATGTTATTGGAGATTTCACTTAAGTCCTGCATTATAAATTTGAAATTTTAAATTCAATCTGTTGTGCCTCTTTTATCTATGCTACCTATACTCATAATACTAAAAAAGAGTTATGGGAGCAACTCACTAATTTTTATAGTATTTGCAATTTTCCCTGGCTTGTGGGTGGTGATTTTTACACTATTTCTAATCCTACCGAGCGTATTAGGGGCTCTACTCCTAACTATCACTCTATGGAGGATTTTAACAATATGATTATGTATTGTAATTTAGTTGACAATGGTTTCTCTTGTAAAAAATTCACTCGGAATAATGGTCATTTATGACAACGATTGGATCGGGCTTTATTTATTGATAGTTGGTTCAACTCTTTTAACTCTATTTTTGTTGAGCATCTTAGCAGAACTGTTTCTGATCACTATCATATACTGATTACTCTCATGAATAAAGTTTTATAGACCTTATAGGGCAAACTATAGAGGTATATATAAATGATATGTTTGAAAAAAGTATTAAAAAATCATAACATATCTCTTTCTTATAATGATGCTTCTCTCTCTTTCGATCCTATAACATGTGTCTCAGTCCTACCAAGTCTGCATTCAGAGTCGCCTAAGGAAACTTCTTGGGTTTCATAGTTACAAACTTTGGGATCAAGGAAATTCCTAAAGAAAAAGGCACTAAGAGATATGGTGCCCCCTCAGAGTATCAGAGAGGTCTAACGTCAAAAAAAAAGATATACAACTCTTTCTCGCTTTATGGTTCACTTGGGCGATAAATACCTGCTTATCTTTAAGATACTAAGAGGAGCCCATAACTTAGAGTTCCAATGGACAGATGAATAATAGGAGTCTTTTGAACAATTTAAGCTAATCTATCCTTACTTCCAGTACTTTCAAAGCCAGTACTGTTGGTGGAATTTTGAAAACATGTTTCGAAAAGATTAGTTTTCTTTGGGAGCTTTAAAATTGAGATTTAATTCTAATTCTAAAATCGAATCATCCCGTTAGAAAAATTATATCACCCCGAAGGACGAACATAAAATTTCATAACGGCGTTCAGATTTAGAATTATGAAATTCATCTTCAATATTATGACCGGATGCTAAAGAGAACTTCTTATGGCCACGAAGGGTCAAAATGAGGTTCAACTGAATATCCAGCTACAATATTCAAGAAGTGTGATCGTTAGGTTCACATCCAAAGCCTTATCAAAGAAAGATGTATTTCCCCGAAGGGAGAAAATATCATTCGATGATAATTCTTTGAATATGATAATAATGATCACTAATATTTTAAATTTTCCCAAAGAAATCCAATTGAGTTTTGAAAAATCAATTTTTAAAATCAGGTGCGTGTGTGGTTCTAAATCTCCTACGAGCGCAAGCCCTCGTAGTTAATTACATCGTAAGAAAACGAGGTCTCCTACGAAAACTCTCGATTAAAATAATGGCAAAATTTTGTTAGAATTTCTAGGAGTGATATCAAAGTATGAATAGAATTATTGGAAAATCAAAAGGGAATGGATCAAAATTGAGCAGTTATTAACGGAGTCAAAGGATGAGAGGTAGGGGACACTTTGAGATTCCAGAACCATCCGGAAGTGTCCCAACTTAATCTAGGTGTTAGGCTTTATGTTTTAGGATTGAAATGAAGCTTTAATTAGAGTTAAGTATTTTATTAGAAATTTGGGACTATATTCCCGAAATTTGGGGTCTTATAATCAAAGATCTGCCCCGGATCCTAAATCTATTTTGGACACTGGACCACAGTCGTCCGATCCTAACTAATGCAGTGCAAGGTCTGGACTTACCCCGGCCTGGATTGGGGAGCCAGCTAACCACCTAATCGATTTAAAATACATGAATCCGGTCTTTTTATGAAAGAATGGTAGGGACGTTGTAATTAAAGTTTTTGAAGAGTTGGGGCCGACATCTAGAGATTCTCCTATTTGGCCCCTTTAACTTATGTCGGGTGATAAAATGCTAAGGACTATGAATTTAAAATTTAGACTCTTTAATTTGTATCTAATGCAATGCATGCTGGTTAACAACCTCAAATCAAATATGCTTGAAGATTTTAAAAACAGACTTATAAAATAATTTTTTAGAAGACTGGACTTCCCCAGGTCCGGCACCTCGTCCTCATAGGTCAGACTATCCGGACTCTACCCGCAGGCGGGGAAGGGTCTAAAGCAAGGAAAGAGTAATGCAGAAATATGCATGCGACCCCGGGGTCGATCCCCGGCTAATTCCCTAGATTCATTATCTTTCTATGTTGTTTAGACTCACTAAAATTTTAGACTTTTAAAATTATGAGTAGAAAAGTTTCACACCCTCACGAGCCTCACGTATCCAGGAGAAAACAAAGAGCGGCATGCAATCGCCAAAAAACTAGTAAAAACAAGTAATCCTAGAGGCAATCAAATCATCACATCAAATATAAATTAATTAATAAATGTCCATAGACAGAATTGCCTTGCTTATTACAAACCAGAATATTGCAGAAAGTAAAGTGGCCGGGCACCACTGACAACAACCCGGATTCTAAACCTAGTAACGACGCAAGTTATTTTGAGTGGGATACTCTCAATCTTCAAATCTTCAAATCTTCAATTTCATTCTTCTTTGGACTCCTTTTCTTCAATCTTCTTGAAATCTTCGTAGTGGATTACCCAAATGGACAAGAGGGCACTTCCCTCTAAGGGGGAAGGCCACTCTTTCCTCTTTGGGTAAGGAAGAGGTATGATCCAAATTTGGATTTCCAAATGGAAAAGGAGTGTTCCCTAAAGGGGTATCCTTTCCTCTTTGGAATCCAAGCTTTGGATCTATGTATCCCAATTCAAAATAAACTTTCACAACACTTGACACTTACACAAATTACATTTATATCAAAATAAAAGATCTAGACTCACCTGCAGGGTTATCCTAAGCAATTAATATATATAAAGCAGTTATTCGCAAGCAGTTGTATATGAGCAAAAAAAGTAAACACACTGGCCACGCTCTTTTTATGATTTGGGGGCTTTAGCAGCTGAAGCACCTGTGCAAAGAGTTTATAATATTTATGCATTTTTTGATTTGCCCCATTTTTTTATTGCCCTGCATGAGCGTGGCCACCTGCAGAAAACTGTGTCAACATCCAGATCGTACCTAACCTAAGGGTAATCTAGTCGCCAAACACATCAATCCATCCACAGAGTGCAGAAAAAGTAAGCAGACACAACAAAGCAATTTCATCCACAACATGCAGTGAAAACTACGAAAAGTCCGGCACACAGCAGTAAAGTAAACACCGGCCTAACCTAGATCTAGAGTTGGTTGTCCTAGCACATCATCTAAAGTGTGTGAGAAAGGTCGTGTGGCAGGGGTATATCCTAAGTTGGGTGATTAATTAAAGTTATCTAAAAGTTTGAGTTTGTTAAGGCTTAATAGGGGGATTTAGATTAAAATTTAAGTATTAATGAATTAAGAATTTTAATTGGACATATTTTAAAAGTTAATTGATTACTACCTTTGTTTCACACCGAGGCCGTGAAGTTTATTTCACCTTCCTTGGGGCTAAGCTAATAGCCTCGTAGGCCTGGGTTACCCAGTAGCAATCGGGTTTGATTAAGTTATTTAAATTGGTTGGAATTAAAAGAGTGGATTAATATTAAAATGAGTGAGTTACTGATTTTAAAAGCTTGATTAATTTAAGTTTGTCATTAATTGATTCGTGGCGTTGTGCCACCAGGCTCGAGGAACCAGCCTCCTTAGGACACTTAGCCCCGCAGCCCGGAGTAGTCCAGCCGATAAACCAAATTAATGTAATTAAATTAGAGATTTTTAAAATGTTAAATAATTAAAAATTAATCCATTTTAAGGTTTGACACCCTTTAGAATTCATTCGTGGTGTTGTGCCACCAGGCTCGAGGAACCAGCCTCCTTAGGACACTTAGCCCCGCAGCCCGGAGTAGTCCAGCCAATAAACTTCAACTTTAGGGTGGTTGTTGTGTTTTAAAGGATTTGTTAAATGTTTTAAGCATTAAACCAATATTTTCTGAGTTTTAGAATGATTTGAGCTTTATGAATTTTTAGAATATTTTAATAATTTAATTAAAGGGTCAAAAGTAGAATTTTTTTATTAAGCTCAAATTCTAGAATGTTTGTATTTTATCAAAATATTAGGCCTAATTATGAGTTGTTAGACATGTGGCACATTCAATTTGGAGTTTTCTATCAAAAGTTATGATTTTTAGAAGTTTTGACCCGGTTTTGACCTAGAGTTGACCAAAATGTTGACTTTTGACTTTGACCAGATTTTGGGGGTTTGAAATTTTGGAAAATACTAGGTTTTAATTAGAGTCATTATCCACTGAGTTTGATTGATTTGTAATTTTCTATAATTAATGGTGAATTTTAGAAGTTTGGATATTTATGATAATTTTCAATTATTTCAATTAAAGACTATTCTAGTAATTTGGGCCTAAATGGATCTCAAACTCCTTGAAATCTCTACCAAAGATCAGAGGTGATCTAAGGGGAGATTATCAAGCATTAAATTAATTCTTGGGATTTTTAATGATTATTATTTAATTAATATTAATTAAACATTGAATTTTACTTAAAATTAAATTAAGGCTTAATCTGATGTCCAATCAAGGGGCTTTTAATTCTCATGGGTTAAGGATCCAACACTGATTAATTGGAAGTATTAAACTTAAATTTTGGATTTAAAAGGGATTTATTAGGATTTAGTTAAGGCTAAGAGGCAATTCTAGCAAGGGCAAGCTATGGCTCCTAATTGGTGAACCAAATGAACTCCAAATCTGATGAAATTTGGACCATGGGGTCACCTGATCCCAAGGCCTAAACACACCAAATTTGGGCTCAATTGGAATACTCTAAGGTGGCTAACTAAGCCACCTAAGGTGAGCTCTAAGTCACCTTCAAAAAATCCTAGGGAGCTATCCTAAGGTTGGATTGGGGCAAAGTCAGTGGCCCTAAACTCCGTATCCTAAGCATAATCAACACACACAAAAAAAAAACAGATCCTAATTCTCATTGGATAGGCTTAAATCCCATTTTGAATTTAAGGGTCAACCCATGACCCTTAAACTCAAAATTTGGGGAAAGTGCCCTTAGACCTTTAAAACAGGGGAGACAAATTTGGACATGTCAAAGACATGCCCAAATTCAATCTTCCAAAGTTCCATGCCCCGGAGACTTAACTACAAACAGTAATTGCATAAATTGAAATAATACCATTAATGAAATTAAGCTTAACACGCATGCAATTAGGGCCTGGAACCATAGGGCTTTTGAAGGTCTCCCTGAGACCTTTCCAATGAGCCTAAGAACACCTAATTTGGTCAAGTGTGCAGGGAGATACGGATTTTTGAAGTTCCCTTGATTTTCTGGAATTATTAATCCAGCCATTACACAGTCAGCCGCGCTTTACACGCGGCGCGTCCCGATTGGCTGGGCAATTATTGGCGCTGACTGGGTAACGGTCGGATTAATCGTAGCCGTCGGATGCGGGATCGGACGGCTAGGATTCAGGGCGCTCCGGAACCACGGGATTTAATCCGAGCCGTTGATCGGAATCAACGGCTGAGATTTCGTCTTCAACCTCCGCTCTTATCCGAGGCCGTGAACCTTCTCCGGCGCGATCCGATCGATCCCGCCGGCGAACTTCGACAAAATTTCACAGGGAGGATCAGGGGGGTGGAAACCTTCAATCCAACGGTGGAAATCCGTTGGGGTGAAGGTTTCCTTCACACTTGACCGGACTACCTAGCTAGGGAGCTCGGGATGAAGGAATTACCACAGAGAAAGTCTCAACGAATGAGCTTCTCTATCTGGAAGCTTCAGGAGACGAAGGCGAGCAGGTTTCCTTCAGGGACCGCGACTGGAGGACGGCCGGAGATAGGACTTTGAGCGGGACGTCGAAGCCTTTCACCGGAGTTCGCTCGAAGTAATGAAAGGAGAGGTCTGGGAGCTCTAGGGGAGACACTGGGAGGTTGAGGGAACTCTGGGGAATTGTTTCGAAGTGCTGGGATCGATCCTTGAGCTCTGGGGAGCACCAGCCTATTCAGCCTCCTCCCGCGAGCTCGGACGGCCAGGATTGAATCGGAGGAGCTCTCAGATTGATGCCAAGTGGAAAGGGGCACCGTTCCAGAGAGCTCGTGAGCCTCAAGCCGGCGAACCACAGCCTTTGGAAGGCTTTCGGTCAGGATCGGCCTGGGGGGACCACCGGAACTTGCTCTCCATTGGTTCCGACCGCCGCCGGCCACGGTCTGGGTCGGGTTGACCAGGGAAGGCCGATGGGGACACACTGGAGCTGGGAGTGGAGTCAAATTGGTCTGGGGAAGCCGGGATCGATCCGGTGGCTCGGTTTGGCTCAAACCTGCTTGGTTTGAATCGAATTGAGCTCGATCCAGGTCAAGCCAGACCCGGGACTAGATATGGGAGGTAGGTCTAGGTCTGGTGCACCCAATGCAAGTGGCAATTGGGTCCAATTTGATCTGTGTCAAAGGTTGGCTCGGGTTGATCCAAATCTGCTCGGTTCGAGTCGATTTGGGCTCAACCCAGGTCAGGCCAGACCCTGGGCTTGAAGTGGGAAGTGGGTCTGGGTCTGGTGCACCCAATGCAAGTGGCAAATGGGTCCAATTTGATCTGTGTCAAAGGTTGGCTCGGGTTGATCCAAATCTGCTCGGTTCGGGTCGATTTGGGCTCAACCCAGGTCAGGCCAGACCCTGGGCTTGAAGTGGGAAGTGGGTCTGGGTCTGGTGCACCCAATGCAAGTGGCAATTGGGTCCAATTTGATCTGTGTCAAAGGTTGGCTCGGGTCCAAGTGTTTTTTGGCTACTTTGGGTTAGCCTAACTATTGACCCAAGCTAGCCCAAGGCATGGGCTGGCTGGAGGAGGTGTATTGGACCTAGGGCCACCTATGGGAGGTGTTGGCCAGGTTCAATTGGATTTAGGTTGAGAGTTGGCCCAATCCCAAGAGCTATTAGGCACTTTGGGCTAGCCTAACTCTTGACCTAAATGAGCCCAAGGATTGGGCTGGTCAAGGAAGGTGTATTGGGTCAATGGGAACCCAATGGCACCTTGATTTGGATTCAATTTGATTAAGATCAAAAGATGGCTCAAGGGAGGTCTCTCTTGGGTCACTTGGGTCAAGCCATAAGGCTAACCCAAGTAAGCCCAAGGCTTGGGTGACCAAGAGGGGTCTCTTGGGTACCCAAGGGTTCATCCCATACATTCAAAGGACTTGGAATGGAGTAGATTCAAAATTTTGAAAGGGGAGGGGTGTATGGGTCCATGGGTCAAACTTGGTTGACTTGGTCAACCAGGTTGACCCAAGGTCTGGGTTTGAGTTCAACAAGTTGAGTTTGATATTTGAAATTCATTGGAAATGGTTTCAAAGAGTTTGGAATTGATTTGAATTGAAATAGCCATTTGAAATCTCATAAGGGTATTTTAGTCAATTTTGGCCCATTGGTCAACTAGAGTCAAAAATGATTCTGAAAAATGCAGTTTACTGCTTAATGGGTTAAAATCAAGAGTCTGGAAGTGATTGGAAGCTTGGATAAGGGTTCCAAAGTCAAGATCTCAAAGGGGTTAGGTTCAATGGCATAGGCTGTAAATATTTGAAGGTTTTACAGCCTTTGAATTTTAATTCAGATTCTGGGGTTAGAGACCTCAAAATGAGCTGAAAGTTGGAGAGTAACCTCTAGAGACATGTCTTATCACTTTACAAGTGATAGACCTTGAATCAGAGACCATTTGAGTGGGTTTTGAAATGTTTGAAAAATCTCTAAAAAGGGTCTTTAGGACAAGGCCTTGAGACTTAGGATTTGAGTCTGGATTTCTGGATTTGGAATAGATTTTAAGTTGGAATGATTAGTATTGAAGTATCCAAATCATTTACAATCATGTGGTGATTGTTAATGAATGGATGAGGCCAAAGCTAGATTGAAGCTTGGATCAAAGCCTAGGTTAAAATTTGGATTCTCAAGTGAATTGAGTCAAAGTTTGAATATGTTTGAAATTTGAATTAATTTGAATTTGAATTGGATGGAGTTTGAGATTTAAATTGATCACAGGTAGGGATCAAATTAAAATTGGAGTGGATTAAATACAGGAATTGATTTAAAATTGAGGTTGATCAAGGGTGGAGATTGATTTGAAGTTGGAGTGATCCTAAGGTATAGAAGAATTCTAAGATTCAGGATTTAAGGGAATCCTAGGCTCTAGAATAGGCTCTAAGGTCTTGGATCTAGAAGGATCCTAAGGTCTAGAGTGGATCCTAGGGTCTAGGATTAAATCTGGGTTCTGGATGGGTCTTAGTGACCTCATACAAAAATGAGGTCAACAAGTACTAGGAGAAATGTTGTATATATATATATATATATATGGTTGTTTCTTCACATGCTATAGGCTTAGTCTTGAACCAAGAGGTGAATGTTATTCAATGTCCCATCTATTATGTTATCAAGGTCCTTTCTGAAATGGAAATACGTTACCCATTAGTAGATAACACAGCTTTGACGTTAGTCTTCTCAGCCAAAAAATTATGCCCCAATTTTCAATCTCATTTGATTGGGGTCTATACAAATCTCCCATTAATAAATATTCTCCAAAAGCATGAGGCATCTAGAAGATTAATCAAGTTGTCAGTGGAACTTGTAGAGCTTGTTATCCATTTTCTTCCTAAATCTGACATCAAGTCACAAGTGCTTGCAAACTTTCTGGTCGAATGTACCAACTTTGCCTCTTACGAACCACTAGCCATTCCTCCTCTTTCACCTTACTAGACACTATATATCGATGGAGCCTCTGTGAGTTCTAGTGACGGAGCTAGAATCTTATTTATCCTCCACATAAATCACTTTTGAATATGGGCTTCAACTAAGTTTCATGCTACAAATACAAATGCTAAGTATAAATCTCTTATTGTAGGAATAAGGCTGGCCATATACTATGAGATTCAGAATTTGATGGTTCATACTAATTTACAACTCATCACCTCTCAAGTAGAAGGAGAATTTGACGCCCATAATATATATTTAGCATAATATCATGGCAAAGCGAAATCACTTCTTACCCATGTTAAAAAGTATCAAATTATCATATACTCTTGGAGAAGAATGCCCATGCATATTCTATTACAAAGCTCACTACATCAGTAACAGGGGACCTTTTCAAAAGAAAGTATACCAAGGGAATAAACTTCATGAGCATTGAAGGTCCTTAGAATATATAATCCATTGATGAGTCAAGAGAACCCTCTTCGATGGATGTTATCTTATAAATCTTGCAAAATGGTGTGATATTTGAAGACTTGATTGTTGTAATGCGACTTTGAAGGAAAGCAACTAACTTCACTAGTATTAGTGGAGAATTATATAAGCGTGCCTATGGGGGATTGAAATAATGGGCCCTTTCCTATGGCTTGCAGATAATGAAACTTTATTATCTAGTCCTTGGAGTATTTGACTAAATGGGTAGAGGTTGAACCCCTAGCCAAAATCACGAAAGAAAATGCAAAACAATTTGTTTGGAAAAATATAAATTGTCATTTTGGCATTCCGACAAAGATCATTATCGATAATGGAACTCAGTTTAGTAGAAATACTTTCACAGCATTATGCAATGATTTCAACATCTTCATCAGTGGAGAGGACCTTCCTAAGCTCACTTTCAACCTCATCATCATTTAAGCCTGGAGAAGGGTCCTTGAAGACCTGGCCGGGAGATAGCACTTGCATATTAAGCCCTTCCTTGTGCTACACCAATCAAGCACCTTTTAAAAAGCCACAGAAGAAGCCTTTCTCAAGGAACTGGCACTCTAAATTCTGTGCCTCGGCATCTAATAGTTTATTATAAGCTTCTTAGATGTAATTCTAAATCCCTCAATGTTAAGCTAAAAACTTCTTGAATTTTTTCACAACCTCTAGTGATATGGCCTCCATACGGGCATCAACATCTAGTATGGCTTCTTCTTTCTCCAAAAGATGATCCTCTAACTCTTTATTCACTACCTCAAGAGTGCTCTTCTCCATTACAAGGGATTTTAAGACATCATTCTTCTAATTAGTCTCTGTACGAGCCTCAATCAACTTGGTGCAAGAGCGATCAGCCTCCCAATTTTGAAGGGAAAGAGTGGTTGATATTGTCGCCAACTCAGTGAAACTCTGCTAGTTATTTTTCTAATACCTACATCTATTTAATTTTTGTACCCAATTTTTATTTATACTCCCAAAGTAAATATTTAACCTTTAAAAACTCTGCATTCTAGTCATCTAGTACTATGTCAAATTGGGACTCCACATCCAGCTTCGGTATCATCTATAGTGGACATTATAAACAAATAAAAAAAAGTTTGGGGTAGGGGATGCGAAGAAGATCATGATAACTAACCACATATTTTGCATATTGTCATCTAATACATGCATTTTTTAATACTTCTTCAATGATGGGTATTTTTAGGGGCCAAATATCACTATATGAATAAAGGGTAGCAATATCGATCATCAAAGAGTGAATGACCTCCCTACATACTAAACCATCACTTAACAATCCCACTGCATCATTCACACTTCTCTTATTTACAAGGGAAGATCCATTCTCTCGTTATCCTCTTGAAGGATTGTTGCATGATAACATTAAAGC
This sequence comes from Dendrobium nobile, assembly GCA_022539455.1. Lineage (NCBI taxonomy): Eukaryota > Viridiplantae > Streptophyta > Magnoliopsida > Asparagales > Orchidaceae > Dendrobium > Dendrobium nobile. Next base: position 48,311,827 of record CM039735.1, on the reverse strand, counting down.
ATTGGGACTGATTTCACGAACCATCCTAGACTTCTTCAACTGAACCAGAAGAGATCTTCTCGCTTGAATAGAAAGACCAACTTAAAAAAAAAAATTGGAATAAACTATTTTGACATTTTTTGCTATAATTATTGCTTTGACTTAGAATGCCAAATTCATAGATATATTTTTGGATTATACCATATTCAACATTAAAAAATTGGGGAAAAACTGATACATCATCAAAAATTGCTTTGATCGAGCATAAATCTTGAGGAATATTCAAGTTGGAAACTTTTAAAACTAAATTCGAGATCATATGAATTCCAATTTTAGCAAACTTAAAGTCAAACTTAACATCTCAAAGAGACGAACCTATAAACACAAAAATCTATCCAACCCAAGCCTAAATGGGTCCAAATTGGGGGCCCAGACTATATTTGGAAGGGTAAAAGCATTATTTGGATAAAAAATTATATCCAGATATGTCATGCTTTTAATCAAATCGAGCGATTTAGTGAGGCAAATCCAACGAGCCAAAGATCTCTGAATTTTGACATCGTTAAGGAACTTAAACAGTTGATAAACTCTTTTGGATCGGAGGAATCAATACGAGACATCCGACGGAGCACTCCGAACATGCCTCAGATATTCTATATATTTAGAGGGAGTGCCACTCATGAAAATCTATAAATAAACCCCCACTCTCTACATGAAGGGGTCCTTTGGCTAGAGATTGGAGAGAGCTCTGAATCTCCAAGAGCTCTAGCACTACTGCCCAATCGTTGACCGTCGGCTTCCATAGGACTTTCACTCGACTGTTGACCACCGCCAGGTACAACCTGGCCACTGACCCTTCACCAGACTTCAACCTCTGCCTACCGACTGCCTCTAAACTTCATCCCATCAGTCGATGGTCATCATACCACCGCCCAGCCACCGATAGCCCCAAGACCTTCGTCTATCCAACGATCGTCGCCAAAAATCCACCCGACTGTTGACCACTATAGGACATTAACTGGGCCACCGAACGTTGGCGTACTCCAGCCAATCTTCTGAGTGGCACTGAATTTTAGCCCGACCACCTACCACCTACCACTATCTAACTTCAACCCGGCCAATGCCAGACCTTTGTCAGGCAATCGACAGCCGTCGAACTTCAGCCAGGTCGCCAAACTTCCCAGACTTCTGCTCGGCCTTCGATCGACGTAGGACTTCAGCTCTACAGTCGTCATACCACCTCCCCACCGCCGGCCGCCTTTGGACTTCTACCCATCCATCATCTGCCATCAGACATCAGCCTGACTATCATCTAACCACTCCCCGGCAGCCGACCACTGCCTGAATTCCACCTAGCTACCACCTGACTTCTACTAGGTAGTTGGACTTCCGCCAAGCTACTGACCACCACTGAACTTTCATTCTATTGTTAACCGTCGGCAGACTTCTGCCCACCATCATCATAGCTTTCCTAGCTCTCCATACAACTATAATTTGACCACTCTAAATTTAGGGACGGGTCAACCCTTGTAATTCACTCCAGTTTAGTGGAATTTTTTCACCTGGGCAAGGCTTCGTGGTTTTTCCTACTTCAGGCTTTTCGTGTAAAAACGATCGGGTGTTTTACTTCGCTCTTTTTATTTGTGTTGTGGATAACAATGCATCACTAAGAATAAAAGTTTACTCACTCTACCACCATGAATCTTCTAGCCTGGAAAAAGAATAAATTTCAAAATTGGGTTGACTTGATTGACATCTGTACATGACTGAGTTTGTTTTGATTTTCGGATACAAAACATAATTTTACCCACCTTATCAAACCTAATTTTACTTCTCAAACGATTCACCACCAAAAATAAAACAGCCCTACGATTTAATCTCAAAGGCTGATTTTTCAGGATTTTCATTTGCGATTGACAAATTTGTTAGGATTTTATTCTCCTCTAAATCAACCCAAGTTGTTCAGTGGATTATTTCTCACAATTGAGGCATAAGCTAAAGTTTTTTTTTTTAACATGACATACAAAAACTCTTTTAGGATTGACATAAACAATATAGAATGCCTCTTTATAAAGAAATTAAATATATTGTTGGGCTTGTAATAGAAGGGTACTAATAATAAATATTTGATCAGTGTTGCATAGTAATCAATGCACTGGACGGGGTAGGCATAAATTTTTTTTTAGTGCCTTTAATTTATTTGAGTTTTTGTTGATTATTTTTTACCAAAATATTCAATAATGGACATCTAAATGTGCTATCAGATTTACTACATATAGGAATAGAGTTAAATAATAACTGAAAAGATTCATAATCGCTAAAGTCATTAATTAGCATACCAAATTGAGATTAAACAACTAAATTTGAGAAAAATTAAAGAAAATAAATTAATTTATTCCCCACTTCCTAATCCATTAATCTTACTGCTCCACCCCATCTGTGTGGATTATATAATAAATGAGCACAAAGAAGTTGCCCACGCACTCCAATCATGGTTGGTCTTGCACTTTATTTTTTTTTTATAACTCTGTAAAATGCATTACATTTAAAAAGAAGACCTAATATATATTATTAAGTGATAGGAAATCTATCACTCTCTTCCAACAAAGAAAAAAAGGGAGGAGGAACCTCATTACAATCTTCAACATCCCATAAAAAATCACCTTTCAATGCATAGTTAGCACAAAAATGTGCTAACTTATTACATTCTCTATATGCAAAATGAAATAAAAGAACCTCAAAACCTTTGAGAAAAGACAAATCTTCCCTTCCAAAATGTTCATTCACCCATTCACCTTTGATAACCAAACTTTGTAAATGTTTAATAATGTTCAAGTTGTCTACCTCTATAATCAATCCTTTAGCATCCATCATCCAATCCTTGATGACTCTACTCAACGAATGAAAAGCCAAAAGCTCCAATTATCCATTGTCCCAATGCATACAAGTGAATCCAAAAGAAAGTAGGATTCCTCCTCTATGATCTCTAAAGATTCCCCCAACTCCAGCTTCATTAGAACCAAGCAATGTTGCATCCATATTCACCTTATTCCATTTGGGTGGAGGGGGGTTACAAAAAGAAGAAATCGGCATAGAATACTGGTTAGCACCCCAATTATCTGAATATAGATTATTATGAGATATAGATGCAAAACTAATTGCATTAGAAATAATAAAGTCAAAACCGATCTCATGACCTTCATGAATTAGAGTATTTCTAATCTTCCAATATTGAAAAATCATATAACAATATAATTTTGCAATAAATGGATTCACCTTCACTAGAATTCTCAAATTTTCCAAACAGCCCTGAAAACTTCTAAAAACTGGAATGCAAAGCCCCACTGGGTTGCCAATTTAATTGCTTGACTTAGTTTTGAACACCTAACAGCCACAAACTCCACATCTTCCTTCATTTCACAACCTCTTGGATAGAGGTTATTATTTAATATTGTCCAATACATTAAGAAATCTGTAGTTGGAATAAGCTTTTTCATAAGCCACCACTAGAAAAATGCCACCTGAGAATTTAGTTTTAAATCCTTTATACATTTCCAATCCTGAATCAACATATAATTTTCTTCCTCCCATGTTGTTCTAGTGCTCTTGGCCAAAGCTGTAATAGTTTTCCCTGAAAACCTCCTCGAAAGCTCCACTTCATCCTTTGAATTCTCCAAACCAATCTTGACTTGACAGATGACCTTCACCAAGTCTTCCCCAAAAAACTCATGAACCATTTCTAGATTCCACGCTCCGTTAGAAATAAAGCTTACTAGATTAGGAAAATCTCCATCCACCATTGATATGAACGTAGGCCATCTAGCAAAGCTCTTCTCTAATACCCAAATATCTCTAAGAATATTCACAGAACTTCGAGAATTTTTCTTCCACCTTATAATTTGTTTAAGTGCATTTGATCCACTAAGCAATAATTTCCAAGTTGAAGAAGTATTCAGTCTGCCTTCATCAGCCCAAACATTTCTTCCATACTTTTCCAATAATTATTTTCTGAGAATAGAATTTAGTTTATTTAAAAAATCCCAAACAATCCTTGCTCTCAAAGGTTCCATGGAATCAATTCCCGATTGAATTTCCTGCCCTCCATTTAAAACCGATTTATAAATGTCCTTCCAAGAAATATAATATGGCCCATTGCTCCCATTTTTTTTTTTTTTGTTCCATTAAAATTCCCTACACATCTTGTCAAGCTTCTTCAAAATACTCTAAGGACTAGAGAAAGTGAAGAGTAAAAAACATGTATAGAGAGCATCATTGATTTTATAAGCACCAATCTAACAGAAGAAGAGATAAATTTTTACCCCAAACTCCAGTTTTGAGGCTGCCTTCTCCAAGAGATTTGAGAAGTCTGCTGCAACTAGCCTTCTTAAAGCAATCTTGATGCCCAAATATTGAAATTCTTTACTTCCATAAATCCCAAATATTGAAATTCTACTTTTCCCTAATATTATGGTTTGTACTATTTGTCATATTTCCATCTTTGGCCTATTGGGGTAGGTACTATCTCAATACCATAGTTGATGTGATATTTTGCTGGGCCAGTCTTTGTAGGGTTCACTCTCCAAGTTCTCTTCCCATCATTATGTAGTGGCACCATGAACTTTTTCTTTTATCTTGAGTCAAAGTGTATCCCGAGCACACCTCCTCTTATGGTTATTATATCCTTTTGATTATCTTATTCATCATGATTTTTTTTACTTTAAATGATAAAGTGTTTGATATAATTATAATAATGTGTAGGATTAATGGTTCTATCATATTCAGGTCAAACAATCAGTATAATGATCTTATTTTATACATGTAGATAATTTATTTCTTTATTATTATTTACTCCACCTCTTTGTTTTGCATATTATGTTCTATCCATGTGGATTGGCTTGCCAATTATTTTTGCAAGTTATATAATTTTGGCAAGAAGATTATGCTGAACGTGATTATTGGAATCTTCTTTTTTTGCGTATTGGCTCTTTGCATCCCTAGATTGTTATTAAGTTTTAATATAATTTTTCTTAGAAGGGACTTTTGGCTTGTAGATATTTTGGTTTTCTTTTTTTGCTACAGCTCTTTAGAGCAATCGAGAGTGGATGGTCCCCTTAAGGACCTTGTATTTCCTTTTTTAAATTTATGCGTACGCCCCTCTTATGGTTTCATAAAAATAAAATAATCAACAAAAACTCAAGTAAATTATAGGCAGTAAAATACCAATTCACCCCCCCCCCCCGGGGAGGGGACGTAGGTCGTGTTGATCGAACCATTATAAATTTATGTGTTCTTTATTACTGCTTATACATCTAATTTATGCACTTTGATTTCTATGGTGAATCTTGCTTTTTATTCTTAGATTATGTTTTGATTGAAAGATTTTTTAAAATACCAATTCAACCACCCCCCCCCCCCCCCCCCCCCACCTTTAGGTTAGCTTAGGACTAATTAATTAGGGCTTAAAATCCCTGTCGAACTTTCAAGTGCCATCTGAGCACTTTCAAGTGGTATAAGAGCTGAATTCATAAAATTTAGTTTTTGAAAACTTTTGAATTTTGATTGATTGCTAAATTTGGTAATCGTAATACAATAAATGGATATTCTATTACACAACCACCTTTGTTTGATAATATTCCTTTTAATTTTTAGAAAACTTGCATGTCTACATTTTTGCAATCGCTTGATTATCATATGTGGATGCATGTTAAAGAAGATTATATGCCAAAACTGAACTTTTTAATGAAACTATGAAATTAATGGCATTAAAACTGAACTTTTTTTACTAACTAGACTTTTGATGAAAGAGATTTAGAACAACTTAAGGCAAAATATTTAAACTATTTTTTGTGTGTTTTGAAATCTGAAGATTATATGTGTGTTTCAACTTGTACAACTGGTAAAGAAATTGGGATAGATTGTGTGTAACTTATAAAGGAACCAATGAAGTTAAATAATCTAAATTGAGTATTCTATTGCATGACTTTGAATTTTTTCGTATGAAACCTTATGAATTAATTTCTGATATGTATACTAGATTTACTCAAATTATCACCTCATTGCATGCTTTAGGAAGAGGGCTAACTAATTATGAAAGAGTCAATAAAATTTTGAGATGCTTGTCTTCTTCTTTTGATGCTAAGATCACTGTAATTACTGAATCTAAAGATTTAAATACTTATTCTATTGATAATTTACTTTGATCACTCATTTCTTACAAGCAAGGAGTGAATCAAAAAAATCTTGATGTTTGTGAGAAAAAGAAAGAGAATACTATGGCCAATAATACAGACATTGATTCTTTTGGGTCTAAAAATGATGATGTTTCCTTCATCACTGGGTAATTCAAAATCTTTTTAAGGAAGAACGACAAGTATCATCAGAAGTGGAAAAGAGGTGAGCATAGCAAAAATTATAAAAGTTTTTCTGATTTTATTTGTTTTGAATGTAGAAATCCTTGATATGTTAAAGTTGATTGTCCCACACTTAAAGAGCACCCAAGAAAAGAGAAGGGTGAGGAGAAACCCAAATACATGAAGGATAAGAAGCAGTACCAAAAAGCTTTCTAGACAGATTCTATATCAGACTCATCTGAGATTGAAGTTAAAGAAGAGATAACAAATTTGAACTTAATGGGTAATCGTCTTGTTCAATCTGATCAAGCAGTGGTATGTGAAGCAACCTATGATCAATTACTTGAAATTTGTGAGAAAATTCAAGCATCTATAAGAAACTTAAGAAATCTTTTGCTTGTTTGAAATTAGAGTTTTTAAAATTATAAAAAGAGAATTAAAGTTTAACTAAAGATCACACTCTACTTGATAGCAATCACATGTCTTTATTTGATGAATTTGATGATTTAAATTGAGCACAATTTACTAAAAACAAATCTCAAAGCTAGTGAAAATAAACCAACATTGCATGCATCACATAATGTTAAATGGAAGCATCACCACCCAAGTAGATTAGTAAATCCTTTTCTTGGAGTTAGATGTTTTTCATGCGGCATGCTAGGACACATTTCATGTTGCAACTCGAGCTTCTGAGGTTATGCTTTTGATGATAATAAATATTATGGCTCATTATCTGTTGTCTACTTGTATTTGCAATATATATTTGTTTGTGTGTATACTAATATTTCAGGAAAACCATGCAACATCAAACAAAGAATTAGAGCTTAAGATAGGGTTGAATAATGTTATGTTGTAAAAGGGTCTGTAATATTCATTGATGTAACTTTGATTTCTTGAGTAAAGTCTTGTAAGGGTGTCTGTTTGCTTGGTGACTATACATATACACACTCAAGGGAGTGAGATCTAGTCAAATCCAGAAGATCAAGTTTTGAACTAATCGTATTAGACAATTTTGGATCGTCTAGTATAATCCTTTATGATCTTTGGAAATAGCCGCCAATGTTAATTTAGGTAAGATTTTAAGATTTAATTTTTATTCTAATGGTCTCGGATGATCTGGATCATCCAAGATGATTAATACAAATCTTGTCTAAATTGATCCTATGATTAGGGGATTAATAATGATTAAATTTTTCAATTTAATCGTCATGAATAATTTGTATATCATACAGGATGATGTCTGCCGACATACTTGATTTTCCTAAATCGTCCAAGCTGAAATACCAAAACTTTTCTTCAAATCATCCTGGACAATCCATAATATGATCTTGGATGATCTGTATATTTTGTACTAATTGGCCTGGACTCTCCAACTATCGTCCAAGACTATTAGGTCTAATTTTGCACATCATACTGGATAATCCTGCGATCATCCAGGATAATTCTATGCACCAAAATTGAGATTTTAGGGTTTTTTAGAGCCCTCTTTTTAAGCGCATCATACGGGATGATCCTGTGATTGTCTTAGATGATATTTGGCACATGAATTGAGTTTTTAAGGTTTTTTGAAGCCCTCTTTTTAAGCATATCATACGAAATGATCAGGTGATCGTCCTGGATGATAATGTCAATTTGGTGCATTTAAGAGCTCTTCTATTTAAGATTTATCAAGGCACATGATATGTGTCTTTGGCAGCCATTGAAGCTTTGTTCTTCTGGAGAAAACTTGAAAAGAGAACATGAAAGGGAGAGAGGAAAGGGTGGTCTTTGAGAGAGGGAAAAGATCCTCTGAGGGGGTTTTAAGGTAGTGTGGAGGGGGTTCCACACGGTTGCTCCAGCGAGCTTGTACCTTAGTACCGTCGGATTCAAGGCTCATCATGAGGGAAGTTTTTGAAAGAAGAATATCTCTTTGGAGTCAAAGGGCCCGGCTACTCCACCGCACTGGGGAAGGTGGAAGTGATTCTGTAAGGGCTTCTCCATCTAGCTGTGGAGTTAAAGGACAGACACTGAGTTTAGTGCAATACTTTGAGGGTGCCTCTAAGGAGTGGACATAGGTGAACGTTTGACCGAACCACTATAAATCTGGTGTGTTCTTTCCTTTATTATTTTTGTATTTAATTTCCGCACTTTATTTTTCTTTGTGGTGATTTTTTATTTGATTAAGTTTTATGTTTTGATAGTAAAAGATTTTTAAAATACCAATTCACCCCCTCTCTTGGTTAGTCTCGGGCTAGTTCATAAGGGCTTAACATCCCTAACGATCTTTCAAGTGGTATCAGAGCGGGATTCATAAAAATGAGTTTTTTAAAAACTTTTCTATTTTGAACCATGGCCAATTTTTGTAATCATAACATTGTGGAAGTTTATTCAATCACCCGACCACCTTTGTTTGAAAATATTACTTTTGATTTTTAAAAAATTAGCATGTCTACTTTCTTACAATCTATTGATTTCTGAATGTGGCAAATGATTTTAACTAGATATTCTGTACCGTCACATTTTATAGATGGAATTAAAATTGATATTCCTTTTAATCAATGGAGTAGAGAAGAACAAATCAAAGCTCAATTGAATTCTAAATCATTAAACTATTTTTTCTGTTTTTTAAATTCTGAAGATTTTATGTTTGTTTCCATGTGCTCTACTTGTAAGAAAATTTGGGATAAATTACATACTATATACAAAGGAACTAGTGAAATCAAACAATCTAGATTAAATATTTTAATGCATGATTATGAAATTTTGCATGAAACCTTATGAGATGATCTTAGACATGTATACAAGATTTATTCAAATTCTGACATCATTGCATGCTTTAGGTAAAGAATTTTCAAAATTTGACAAAGTTAATAAAATTTACATTATCTACTTGATAAGTTTGATGCCAAAGTTATTTCTATTTGTGAATCAAAAAATTTCAATGAATATTCTATTAATAATTTGATTGGCTCACTCATTGCTTATGAGCAATGTTTGGGCCAAAGACTTTTGGAGGTACGAGAGATGATAGTGCTAAACGCTAAAAATATGGAGAAAAGTGGCTTAGTTGGTGATGAAAGTAATGACTTATGAAGAAAATTAAAAGATTCACCAAAGAATAAGCATCAACAAAAGTGTAATAAAGGTAATAATGGTAAGAATGTTAAGATTTCTTCTGATGTTATTTGCTTTGGATGCAGGAAGCCTGGACATATAAAAAATCAGTGCCCTAATTTAACTCTTCCTACAAAAGAAATGGATAAAGATAAGAAAATTGTAAAAATGATAAATAGTAAAAAGCAAAAAATCTCCTGGGCAGACCTAGCTTCTGAATCATCTGAACAGGAGCAAGATTATGTTCAAACCCTTCTATGTGTGTTTATTTATTTGTGTATGCATATTTTTGTTTGTTGTGTTTTATATATTTTCTTTGGGTTTATTTTATTTTATTTACGTTAAAATTTTAAATTTTCTTTATTTTTATTTTTGTGAAGTTTTCTCTGATCAACACACGCATATCACCTTTTTATTTCCTATAAACTTTAGAAAATCAAATCTTTTTTAAAGATCATTTTTTCTAAAATATAAAAATTTTACCTCCTATTTTTCTTGAACTCTTATGTAAGTTATGATTTACTTACTAAAACCAATCAATGGAATGAAACACATAATTTTGTTTCTCTATCTCTTTTCTTAAATAGGTTACTTTACTTTTGATTCAAAATCTTCATCATATTATAAATTGGATTTATAACTGAACTTTTTAATCTCCCTATAATTTGTTTATCGCACATGGATTTTTTATAAGTTGTTGAATCTACTTCATAATTTTTTTTAATTAAGTAGTTCATTTTTATCAATAGAATGAGTTTGCTTTAGCTTTTAAAAAATTTCAGAAAGGTAGCATATTTGATTAAAAAAAAAGTAGGCAATGATGTCATATCAAAAGATGCAGAATGACACCAAATTATAAAAGATACACAAAGTGTATCAAAAAATAAAAAATATGCAAAGTGCACCAGAAAAACTGACAAGAGGCATAAAATGAACCCATAAAATGTAATGCTTACCTTTCTTATTTTTCTTAAAACTTAAGAAAAATCTTGATATTTTTTATACTTGAGCTTGAAAATCACAATTCCTAATTCACCAATTTTTGCATTAATCTTCTTTTTCATATGTTTTATAAAAGGAGTTTTGAAAAATTAGTGTTTAATTTTCAAATTTATTCCTTGATTTAGATATTGGATTAAAAAGTTTTTTAGCCTTTAAAAGAACTTGAGCTTGGATTAATAAGTTCTAAATTTCTAACCTTTCTGGATTATACGTTGTGAATACATTCCTTAATAAGTTTTTGAATAAAATCAAGAGGTAACTTTATCATTTTAAGAATATTTGATTTTTGTTGATAAGACTAGAGAGGGAGTTGAAGGTAAACTTAAATTATGGAGATCAACCTTAGAGTCTAAAGGTTTTCGCTTGAGTAGATCTAAAACGGAATATATGGAGTGTAATTTTAGTATTAATAGACCTAGTGAGGGGATTGTGACTTTGGGCGATCAAGTCATTAATAAGAGTTCACGTTTTAGATATCTTGGATCTATTGTTCAGAGTGATGGTGAAATAGATGGGGATATTATCAGCAGAATTCAAGTTGGATGGTTGAAGTGGAGGAATGCATCGGGCTTGTTATGTGATAGAAATGTACCCCTCAAACTTAAAGGAAAATTCTATAAGATGGTAGTGAGGCCTGCAATGCTTTATGGTGCCGAATGTTGGCCACTAAAAGAGAAGCATAATACTAAGTTAAGTGTGGCAGAGATGAGGATGCTCAGGTGGATGAGTGGCTTTACCCTTAGAGATAGGATACAAAATGAGCATATACGTGAAAAGGTTGGAGTAGCTTAAGTAGAAGATAAGATTAGATAGAGTCGCCTTAGATGGTTTGGTCACATAAAATGGCGGCCTTCCGATGACCCTGTTAGGAGAGTAGAGGTATTAGATTTGACTTATGTTAAGAAAGGTAGGGGTAGGCCTAAAAAGACTTGGTTAGAAAATATTAGGAATGACCTTTCTTTATTAGATTTAAACGAGAATTTGATTTTTAATTGGACACAATGGAGAAAAAGGATTCATGTAGCCGACCCCACATAGTGGGATAAAGGCTTGATGTTGTTGTTGTTGTTGTTGTCACTAGACCAAGGATAATTTTGTTTTTTATTTGTTTTTATTGTTCTGATTGTTTGTGCCCCTCCTCTTTTTGAAAATGTTAGAGAAGGAGAACGTACTGTTGTATTTGTATCTATTTTCTATTTTTTTAAAATAAAAATAAAAAATAAAGATAATAAAAAATTTGTCTTCCCCTATTTTTAAATTTTTATTCTAGTGAGGGGGAGATTAAGAGAAAATTTTTTCAATTTTGCAAATTCAACCAATAATATTTGTCATCATCAAAAGGGGGAGATTGTTGCAACTCGAGCTTATGAGTTTATATTTTTGATGATAATAAATATTATGGTTCACTTTCTATTGTCTACTTGTATTTATAATATATATTTATTTCTGTTTATACTAACATTTTAGGAATACAATGCAACATCAAACAAAGAATCAGAGCTCAAGATAGGGTTGAATAATGTTATATTATAAAAAGGTCTGTAATATTGATTGATATAATTTTGATTTCTTGAGTCAAGTTTTGTAAGGGTTTATGCTTGCTTGGTTACCATGCACACACACACTCAAGGGAGTGAGATCTAGTCAAATATAAAAGATCAAGTTTAGAACTAATCATACTGGACAATTTTGGATCATCTTGGAAGATCCTTTATAATCTTGGAAAATAGCCACAAATGCTAATTTAGGCAAGATTTTAAGATTTAAATTTTGTTCCAATCATCCTGGATGATCTGGATCGTCCAAGACGATCAATACAAATCTTGCCTAAATTAATCCTATGATTAGGGTATTAATTATAATTACATTTTTCAATCTGATCGTCTTGGATAATCTGTATATCGTACAGGATGATGTTTGCTGACATACTTGATTTTCTTAAATCTTTCAAGCCAAAATACCATAATTTTTCTACTAATCATCCTAGATGATCCATAATATCATCCTGGATGATCAATACATTTTTGTACTAAATGGCCTGAATATCCAAATATCGTTCGGGACTATCAAGTCAAATTCTACACATCGTACTAGACGATCCTGTGATTGTCCAGGATGATTCTGGGCTCCAAAAATAAGTTTTTAGGGTTTTCTAAATCCCTCTTTTTAAATGCATCTTACAGGACGATCCTGTAATCGTCCTGGATGATATTTTGCCCTCTTTTTAGGCATATCACATGGGACAATCTAGCGATTATCCTGGACGATAATATTAGTTGGTGCATTTAAGAGACTTTTTGGAGCTTTTATATTTAAGTTTTGTCAAGGCACTCGATATAAGTCTTTGGCAGCCATTAAAGCTTTATTCTTCTGGAGGAAACTTGAAGAGAGAGCTTGAAAGGGAGAGAGGAAAGGATGGAGTTTGAGAGAGGGAGAAGATCCTTGCAGGGGGTTTCAAGAGAGTGTGGTGGGGGTTCCACACAGATGCTCCAACGAGCTTGCACCATTGTACCATTAGATTAAAAGCTCATATTGAGGGAAGTTTTGGGAAGAAGAAGATCTCTTTGGTGTCAAAGGGCCCAACTACTCCACCGCATCGGGGAAGGTAAAAGTGATTTTGTAAGGACTTCTCCACCTAACTGTGGGGCCTAAAGGAGAGACACTAAGTTTAGTGCAATACTCAAAGGGTGCCTCTAAGAAGTAGACGTAGGTTAAGGTTTGATTGAACCACTATAAATCTGGTGTGTTCTTTCCTTTATTATTTTTGCATTTAATTTCCGCACTTTATTTTTCTTTGTGGTGAAATTTGATTTGATTAAGTTTTGTGTTTTGATTATAAAAGATTTTTAAAATGCTAATTCACCCCCTCTATTGGTTAGCCTTGGGCTAGTTCATAATCGCTTAACATCCCTAACAAACATTCATTTCACATACTTGCACTGTAAATCATAGTACATATTAGGTATGGAGACCAAAATTATAAGTTTCACAGCTTTACACAAATGCAATGCATTCTTCTTTTCATTAGAAGGGACCCAAACCTATTTGTGATCCTAAATTTGACAATTAATATCTTGTAGGCAAACTCTCATAAAAGGCCACTTAAGAGCGTGTGGTACATAGATAACAGATGCTCACGGCATATGACTTGAGATGCCAAACAATTAATTTTGTTGGAGACCAGGATAGGAGGCAAGGTTACTTTGGGATATAACACCATTAGGAAAGTGGTTGACTCAAGTGTAGAAAACTCCAAGAACCTTTTAATTAAAAATGTTTTTCTTGTATTTAGGCTGAAACACAACTTACTCAACATTAGTCAGCTTTATGATAAGTGCTTCATCATAAAATTATTGGCAAACACTTGCTTTATAAGCTTAAATAACAACACTGTTTCATAAGGAAAGCAGATTAACAATATTTATATGCTTAACTTAAATAATATTGAATGTGCTGCTTTATTTTATTTAAAAACTGTTGCTGACGATTCTTGGTTGTAGCACAGGAGATATGTCAAGCTAGTATAAAAACCCTTAGGAGAGTGAACTAGAAAGACCTAGTTAGAGGTGTCCCTAAGCTTAATTTCTATAAAGACCACCTTTGTGATGCCTGCCAACTAGGAAAGCAAGTCCAATCCTCTTTCCACTCCATTAAGGGCATTAGCACCTCTAGACATTTAGAAGTCCTTCCCATGGATTTTTTTGGACTCATTAGCGCTACCAGCTTAAGGGAGAAAGTCTATGTATTTGGGATTGCTGATGAAAACTAGAGGTTCACTTAAATTAATTTTTTTTCACAAAAGAGTGAGTCTTTCAATGAGTTTAAATCCTTCTCCACTTGGTTCAGAAAAAGTTAGGTTGTGAGATCTTGACCATCCAAAGTGACTATGGGGGAGAGTTTGAAAATGAAAGATTTGAAGACTTTTGTGAGGATAAAAAGATTAGTCACAACTTCTTAACTCCTAGGACCCCTCAGTAGAGCGGAGTAGCTGAAAGGAAGAATAAGACCTTGGTTGAGGCTGCTAGAGCCATACTTGCTGAGTATTTACTTCCAAAATACTTTTAGGTTGAAGCGGTAAACACAACTTATTATGTGTTGAATAGAGTGAATGTTAGAGTCAAACTTCATAAGACACCCTACGAGATCCTTAAGGATAGAACACCCAACCTTTCCAACCTCCATATCTTTGGTTGTAAGGTTTTTATTCAAAATAATGGGAAGTCAAACTTAGGAAAATTTGATCCAAAATATGATGAAGGAGTATTCTTAGGTTATTCAAGTATTGAGAAATTCGTTAGGATGTTTAATAAAAGGACAATGGTGGTGAAGGAGACTAATGATGTAGTATATAATGAATCTGATCCTAAGGAGTCTAGAATTGAGGATGAAGATGATGTTAGAGAGATTTCCAAAGGAGTTAAAAATTTAGAGAAGAGAGTAGAGTCTCAAATCATTGGAGTAGGAGAGATTACCCAAGGAGTAGAAATTCAAATCTGGAAGAATGGGTTGATTATACACACACTTTACTAAGGGATTGGAGATATTCTTTGAGTCATCCTGAAGAACTATTCTTAGGAAACCCCTCTGAAGGTGTTAGGACTAGGCATGGACTTAGGAAGGAAGTGAACCACTCTGCCTTTATCTCAATGACTAAATTCACCAATAATAATCAAGCCTTATCTGGTGAGTTTTGGATCTTAGCCATGCAAGAGGAATTAAACCAATTTGTTTATTTTTTTTTTTAAGAAATGCAATTTGCATTAAATGAAAGAAAGAGCACCTTAATACAAACTAGAAACAAAATAAAAACTAAGGGTTCCTTGATCCAAACGGAACCTTATTGAAAGCATATTTGTTAAAATAAACTAATCATAATTGAAATGAGACCAAATATTATGGGATCAATATTAGGACTTATTTTTTAACCGATTGGGAACTCTAGGATGCTAACCAACCTTTTAGATTGTTATAATTTAAATAAGACCAACTTGGGGTGGAGGGGATACCAAATATTAAACAACCTGAAAGGTTAGTTAGCATCCTAAAGTCCCCAACCGATTAAAAAATAAGACCTAGTATCGATCCAATAAGTAATTAGAATAAATTTAGTAAACAAATATATGTCTAAGAGAAAGTAAAAGAAACTAAAAAAAACTAGAAAGTAAATACAAGTATTATCCATCATCCAAGAAACACATAAGAATACTTATAATAGGTTTCTCAGAATTAAACTAACGCCATCTAATAAAACTATAGGACAATATATCTCAGTCACTAAAAAAGATATATGCCACTTCCAAATTAAACCAATCTGTTAGGAATGATGATTTGTAGAAAGACCAAAGGGACAAAGTGTAGTTGGAACCAAAAGGGTCTTTAAAAATAAGATGAATAATTTTTGTGTGGTAGTTAGGAATAAGGCAAGATTGGCTGTTATGGGGTACAACCAAATAGAAGAGATTGATTTTGAGGAGACCTTTGCTCGTGTAGCTAAATTGGAAGCCATTAGAGTTCTACTAGCATTTGCTTGTTATAAGGGATTTTAGCATTACCAAATGGACGTGAATAGTGCCTTTTTAAATTGGGTAATAAAAGAGGATGTGTTTGTAGAGAAACCACCAGGTTTTGAGAGTTCCCAATTTTTAAATCATATTTTCAAATTAAAAAAGGTCTTATATGGATTAAAACATGCACCAAGAGCTTGGTATTAAATGCTTATCACATTTTTTTTGAAGAGGGATTTTGTTACGTGAAGTATAGATACCACCCTTTTTTTAAGGAAAGTAGGAGATGAGTTACTCATTGTTCGGATCTATGTTGATGATAAACTTTTTGGATTTTTTGATAAAAAGCTATGTGATATTTTTTTTAAAATAATGAGCAAGGAGTTTGAGACGAGTATGATGGGAGAGTTTTCATACTTTTTGGGATTTAGCATAAGATAATTGGATGATGAAACCTTGATATGTCAATCAAAGTACATTAAGGACATCTTGAAGAAATATGAAAAGGATAAAGCCAAGCCAATAAATACTCCTATGATTTTTAATATTCAGTTGGATAAGGACTCAAGTTAAAAACCTATTGATCGAAAGAAGTACAGAGGGATGATTGGATCTTTACTTTACTTGACTACTAGTCTACTTAATTTATTGTTTAGTGTTTATCTTTGTGCTAGATTTTAAGCTGATTCTTAGATATCTTTTGGGGATCCAAAACTTAGGAATCTCGTATCCTAGGCACAACACTTCTTTTGAGATTATTGGATATATTGATTCTTATTTTGTAGGATGTAGGGTGGATATAAAGAGCACTTATGGAACTTTCTAATTTATAGGATAGTCTTTAGTCTCCTGGTCTAGTAGAAAATAAAACTCGATTGCACTTTCCACTACTGAAGCTGAGTATATTGCCTTAGGAAGTTGTGTGGCCAAAGTCTTTTGGTTGAAGCAATAAATTCTTGATTTAAATTACCTATAAGCACAATTTCAATCCTTTATGATAACACTAGTGCCATATGTATCTCTAAGAATCCTATCCAACCTTCTAGGACCAAACACATTGACATAAGAGATCACTTTATTAGAGACCATGTGACCAAAGGAGATATTTAGTTATACCAAGTGACAACTGAGAATCAATTGGCTGACATCTTTACTAAACTAATGGATTTTGACACTTTTAGAACCTTAAGGACCAAATTGGGTGTGATTGACATAAATACATGAACTTGTTGTTTACTGATTTTTGAATCTTCTATTTTGTTTTTTTTTTCACTTTGCTTACTAGTTTCTTATTTCTCTTTTTTATTTTATTTCTATTATTTTTTCTTCTTTTATGGTCACTACTGAAATGATATTTTATACCATATTTTTGCTTTTTAAAAATTTGTATTCAATGTTTTATATCTCTTAATCTGTTAAAAGGAAAAAGCATCAGTGATTGTTTCTCTTTCTCTAACCTGTTTTAGTAGAGTAATTTTCTTTTTGAAATAAAAGTCTATCTCAAATTAACAACTAGACTTTGCAATTGAGATCTTTTCTACCTTGCTACAATAATCTATCTTATATTTTATGATATTCAAAGTCTTTATATTACTTAAAGATTTCTCGTTATCCTATCATTACATTTTTCATATGATTTTGATTCTATTTTATGGTTTGTTCTTCCTTTTATTAGAGAGTGAGTTTTTACTCTCTAATATCTAGAAGATATAGTTATAACTGAAAATATTTAAGAGCTTGGAAAAGGTATATAGCTTGCAAAAATAGTATAAAAAGTGGCCAATGATGCCAAAATAAAAGGTGTGCAATGACGCCAAATTGAAAATTATTCTCAAAGTGTATTAAAAATTAAAAGATGCACAAAGTGTGCCATTCAATTAGCAAGAGCCATTAAATGAGCCCACCAAAAGCAAGTTCTCTTCTCTTTTAAACTTTTAAATATTAGAAGAATTCATGTATCACTTGAGATTTTTGAAGGCTTGATTTCGAATTTTGCTATTATGACAAATTACTTTGATACATTATTCTATAAGATATTTTTTTGAAACCAAGTCTTTAATGGATCTCTTTTTCTTATCCAATTGGTTTTTTTTTTTTTGAGTTAGGTCTTTTGATTTCCAAAGATAATTTTGCCCTGAGAGAAGTCCGAGCTAGAGTTAAAAGGATTGAATATTTTACCATTTTTGGATTTTAACGATGTTAACACATTGGTCTTACAAGTCTTTAAAATCAATCACCTAGAGACGATGTCATATTCATGCTTTGATTAAAAAGAAAACTTTTCTTTCGTTCTTCTTTTCTGATTTTTTTTTCTCCTTCTTTTTTGTGATGTCAAAAGGGGGAGTAGTGTTTTAAGTTCTTTTAAATTTTTGTTTTGTATGTTTAAATTGTTTGTCATTATTAAAAAGGAGGAGATTGCTATAAATCTATTTTAAGGGAATATGATTTTGATGATAGCAAACACTTTTGTTTCTCTACAACTGCCTTACCTTCTAACCTCTCAGGTTCACAAGATCAAACTATAATTTGAACCAGTTTAAGATTGGGTAGACTAGGTTTGAGTCAATTTGTAAACTTTTCCTTTTCTTGAGTCTATTATAAATGATATGGTTCTTGATGCCAAGTAACCTTGTACACACACACTTGGGAGAATATTTTTAACTATTTTAGAGTTTTCTGTTTTTGCTCATATCATTCGAGATGATCCCAAAATTGGCCTGGATGATCAGTTAAAAATAGAAACCCTAATTAGGGCATCCTTGTTAAGGAAGTCGTCATTAAGCACATTGTTCTGAACGATATTCGAATCAGCCGGGATGATAGGCTCAAATAAAAGAGAATTAGCCACTAGATCTATTTAGGTAGCTTTTATTTTTGGACATCATCCTTGATTATGCAACATAATTATGCCTAAATTAATATGGTAATTTAGGAAAGTAATTAAGGTTTGATTGCTCGATCATATCATCATGGATATCGCAGGATCGGCCAGGATGATTAGTTCACAAACCTTAGTTGTCCTTGGACGACCAAACATCAGTAAACATCAATTCAGGGTGAAGATCTAGATGATTTGCATGGATTTGAAATAATTATTCGATATGATCGTGAGATCAACCTGGATGATCATGCTATTTTTCCTTCATCCAGACATCCATTTAGTGCAATTATTTAGATAATATTCAATGATGTGTACTAATCATACAGGACGATATCCTATCAGCCTGGATAATATAAATAAAAACCTTTTAATCATCTCAAATTGTCCTAGTTGATTGAGCTAAATTTGCACTGATCGTGCAGGAATATATTTATATTGTCTTGGATGATAAAGTTAGTTTTTCTGCAATTAAGAGCTATTTCGAAGCTCTTTTATATAAGACCTCTTGTTCTACCTAAAAGATTATCTTTTGTTGATGTTCTAACCTGAGAGTGCAAAGAAAATAGGGAGAGCAAGGGAGAGAGAGGATCTTGTGAGGGAGAGTTTGTGAGGGGTTTCACAAAGGTTGCTCTAAGCAATGATCTATCGTAATCTTCTCTAGTCAACGTCCTTAGTACCTTGGGGGCTCTAGAGAGGTCTACTTAAGCATCTGATAAATATTTTCTACCTACTTTTGGAGGAAACAAAAGGAGTTGGGTTCTCTACCTACTTTTGTAGGAAGAAAAAGGAGTTGGGTTCTCTGCCTCACCTGGGTTGGTGGAAAGGAGGTTTGTAAAGGCTTCTCCGCCTTGTTGTGGGGGCAAAAGGAGAGACACTGAGTTTAGTGCAATGCTCGAAGGGTTCCTCCAGAGAGTGGATGTAGGTCATGTTGACCGAACCACTATAAATTTCTATGTTCTTTATTACTACTTCCACATTTAATTTACGCACTTTGATTTTTGTGGTGAATCTTAGTTTTTATTTTAAGATTGTGTTTTAATTGAAAGATTTTTTAAATACCGATTCACTCCCCCTCTTGGTTAGCCGTGGGACTACTTCATAAGGGCTTAACATCCCTATCAAACTTTCAAGTGCCATCATAGCACTTTTATGAAGGCCCCTGATCAGGTTGTGGTGGTGGTTTTTAGAAATATTTATGAATAGGGGGAAATTATTCTACATACCATTTAAGCTTTATAAAAATGAGTTTTTGACAAAATTAGGTTGTTATGTCTGCCTTGTGTTCTAAATAAGAGTATCAAGGTAGGAATCTAATCGATCAAATTAATGCATTAACTCCTCATAAGTGTAAGAATGGTTTGCTGGTACAGGTGGTTGAACTTCTATTATTGTAAGTTCTACTACAGGTGCAGTTGCTGGACCAACTCCCCCTTCCTCAACAAAATTAGGTTCTTCTTATTTTTTTAGTCGACGATGATGAAAAATAATGTGGAAGAGACCATCAATGAACAAAATAAGAAAATGATCGAGAGTAGTTGGGTATGTAAACTCTTATTTCTTGTTTAAAATATAAGCAATGATATGTCCAAGAATAATGTTTTACTTCATTCTAGTGGAAGGAAGGTGAATAGGA
Organism: Dendrobium nobile; assembly: GCA_022539455.1. Lineage (NCBI taxonomy): Eukaryota > Viridiplantae > Streptophyta > Magnoliopsida > Asparagales > Orchidaceae > Dendrobium > Dendrobium nobile. The sequence goes on along the minus strand of CM039735.1, from coordinate 48,291,385 downwards.
GTATGATTTTGAATATTATAAACAATCATTTAAGCTTTATAAAAATGAGTTTTTGACATAATAAAATGTGACAAAAGAAATAAGTAGAGTAATGTCCACACAATCACAAGGATTAGGAATAATTGAGGTTTGCAGGACATGTTGCATAATACACACATTTTGATTTAAGAAGTGAACAAGGCATATATGTTTATTTAGGGTGAAATTTTTGATGATAAATTGAATGTAGTCCAATAAAATTCACCCCTAGAATCCATTGATTAGGATAGAGGTCCTTTTGTGAAAAGGTAGAGATACTCACCTAAATCATCATTTATAAACTCTATGGGATGCTGGTAGAAATAGGATATCATGATATCAACACCAGTCCTAAGATTGGAAAAAAAATTCATAAAAAATTTTGAGTTGAAATGAAAATAAGTGGTAAGGGGGAAGTGTAGAGTAGTAGACTCAATGTGGTTCATCACCTCATAATTTTGACCTAATTAATTGAGCATTCTAGATGGAGTGATGCGGGCATCCTAATACCTATAGTATGTGTGAGAAAATAAAATATCTAACTTTAATTATTATTATTTAAAACTATTCTTGTATAAATAATTAATTAATTTAATATACTAAATAAAATCTATAAAATAAAATAAATCTATATTATTTAAATAAAGAAAGAAAAGGAAAGAGAGGAGGATTTTTAAAATAATTTTAAGATAAAATATATTTTATTTAGATATAAAAAATAGTTTGCTTTATTTATATTTTGAATATTCTCTTTCAATTGAATCCGTATAGTCGGATGTCAGACCTCCTTGAAACGCAGACTGATATCCTTCTGTTGATTCTAAAGAAAGAGAACAGACAATTCACTTTCCTAATCAGGTATGACATAGGGAGTATACAAATCACCCGAAAGGATGATTAGTATCTTCCCTACTTACCTAATTAGATTAGTGAATTGTCAATTCATTCCTAAAATCAATCATACAAATGATATTGGATTTACTTGTGAAAGTAAATCGAATACCTATCTATTTCTTGATTGTAAGAAATGGATCTAAATGAAAATATACATATAGGAGGGTTTTCTATTTGAAAATAAGAGTTTTAGTTTCTCAGATGATTCGCTTTATTTATATTCAGGTTGTATTTCTCCCGATTAAACCTACATAATCGGGTATTATACTGCCCCAAAGGACAGACTAATATCCTCCTATTGATTTTAAGTGGAGAAGCAGTACAATTCATTCTCCTAATCAGGTGTAGTATAGGGAATGTTCAAATCATCCTGAAGGGATGACGAGTACATTTTCTAATCGACCTGATTAGATTAACGAATTGTAAGTTTATTTCTATAATTAAATATAGAAGAAATTTGATTTGTTAGTGAAAACAAATAAACTATCTATCTATTTCTTAATTATAGAAATAACTTCTAAATGTGAATAAAACCTAATCTACATCCACAGATCTTTCCCCTACCTCAGAAAAGAACTTAGGCAGGGTTTAGATTATTCTGGGATCTAGACTCCCTACAGGGGCAAGCCCCTGTAGTTAATTACATCTCCTAAGAGAACACTCTTGATTTAAATGAAGACTAAATAGTTTCCAAAATTATATATGTATCAAATTAAATATTTGGGCATAATTAAATTTTTATGATCAGGCTTTAGATTATAGAGTTATTGTTTGACTTTAGGAGAATTTAGAATTGATTTGAGGAAAAAGAAAGTGCATAGAGAAGTGTATATGACCTGGACTTACCACCTGCCTAGAGAAGGCTACCAGCTTACAATCTTAATCATAATAATTCACCGATGGTGCAAGAGTTAAGATGGTTCTATCCTAGGAATCAAGGAGTAATTAAAGATTTTAAAATAAATGCAGAGTAATATGCTTACAAAAAACCAAAAATTTACTCGTATGCGAATGTTGTATGAAACAACTATATATAAAAGAGCTGATTTTATTAATATAACATTTTCAGAGAACATCCCAGGGTCTGCAGGAAAGTAAAGGTGGTCAGGCTCCACCAACAACAAGCCTGGGTTCTAATCCTATAAGAGAATAGAATTAAATACAACTGCTTAGAGTCTTCGGGCTCCGGGTCTTCTATGGAATTCCAAAAAGGAACATCCTCCTGAGGGATATTACTTTTTGGAGCCCCATTTGTATGTATATAAACAATTATTTTTAATTCTTTTACAGACTCCAGACACTTTACAGACTCAATCTATATACAACAAATCTAGAAAATAAAAATCTTTACATTTCTTTTCAATACATCAGATCCTAAGAATATTCTTATTTGCAGGTAAGTAAAAGAAGGAAATAATAGAATAGTTTTGTAATTATGGATGATATGAGTGCGTTGTGTACAGTTATAAATGCAAGAAAGTAAAGACAGAAAAGTAAAGTACACGGCCTTCACTTTATTCACTCCATGCTCTAGTGTACAGACAGAAAAGTAGATATGCATGCTTATGCAATACAGAAAAGTAAGCAATCACACATAGGTGCCCTCTAGCCAAGACACCCGCAAACAAACCACAACAAACCACCGGCCTATCCTAGGCTAAAGTTGGTAGTCCTAGCAAGCATCTAAGTGTGTGAAAGAAGCTGTGTGGTTTTGGTAAGTCCTAATGGGTTTATTTTTTTGAATTGCATGTATTATTAGGATTGATTTATTACAGGCCCAAGGGAGTTTGGTTAATGTTTAAGTAAAGTATATTTGGATTTATTAAGAATTACTCCAATTTTAAATGTTAGAGTTATTTAATTTAGTTATAAAGAACTTATAGATTGATAATTGCCTAAGTGCAGGAAATTATCAATTTATAAGTCCTAGGACTTTCAGAACGAATACCCGTCTTAGAAAGAACATAGGTATTCATTTTGAGAGTCCTCAAAATTTATTAAGGAGAGAAGAAGGGACCTTACAAATGTAATACAATGTGCCCTCCAGAAGGAATCTAGCACATCGTATAACGTCGGTAGTTTATTATTTTTGTTTGGAGATCTCCAAATCCAAAGGGATTAGTGCCTTCCTAAAAGGAGTCGATCATAATCTATAGGAGATCTTTTTGTTATTCAAATGTTTTAAGGATCTTTAAAAGTCAAAATGCCCAAAGTCCTTTAGAAGGAATCAAACTTAAGGCATAGAAGACCCGAATTCGTTTAATCTAAATTAATTATCAAATTTGATTGGTTAAAATAAATCTTAATCAATCAAATTATCTAACTAACTTAGGTTAAATGAATTTAAAATTTAATTCAAGTAATTAGTGGATTTTATTTAATAATGTTCAGAAATCTTTAAGAATTAGGGATTTATAGAGTTATTGATGATTTTAGACTTGATTAAGACTTATAAGTTAATAAATTTTATTTACAAGTGTTTGATTGTTGATTTTAGAAGTTAGTTAAGCATTTCTGAAGTTTTAAAACTATTTCTAACTTTTAGGAATTTTTTGGAATATTTTAATCATTTAATTAAGGGGGCCAAAATTGACTTTTTATTTAAAGGTGTTTTCTATAAAGTTTGCATTTTATTAAAATAGACCTTAAGACGATCAGTTAGAAGGTAAGTTTGCTGAAATTGGATTTTTCTGAATTTAATTATGAAGGTTTGAAGTTTTGAACTAATTTCGGGTAAAAGTTGACCAATTTGTTAACTTTTTGTATTTGATGATTTTCTAAACTTCTTACATTTTTAATAAATATTAGGCCTTATTATGAATTGAATGCATTTGAGTTTGATTGATTTGGATTTTCCTTGAATTAGTTATGGATTTTAGAAGTTTGAGGTATTTAACGAATTTTTGGAAATTATTTAATTAAGGCCCTTTTTTATGATTTTGCTCCAAATGAATCCCAAACTTCTTGAAATCAGCTCCATAGGTTAGGAATGACCTAAGGAGGGATTTCCAAGTGTTTGGAAATTTATTGGAATTTTTAATTATTATTAATTAATTAAATGAATTAAATATTGAATTTTACTTAAAATTAAATTAATCTTTAATTGGCTACCAAATCAATTTGGTTTTAATTTTCATGGGTTAAGGATTCAATTCTGGTCAGTTAGAGGTATTATTTATATTTTTAAAATTTAAAATAGATTTATTAGATTTTCTGGAAGGTTTAGGGTCAATTAGGGGTTAATTAAGAATTGATTTAATTTTAATGATATTTAGACCTTTGATTTGATTTTTTTTTTGAATAATTGTAAGTTTGTTTTAGTGTTGATTAGAATTGATTGAGTTTGATTGGGAAATTTTTTTTTTTTATTTGATTTACTTAGGGTTGTTGAGATAGAAGATAAGAAAGTCCTTAATCTACTAGTTGTTCTAAGATTAATTAATGTCCAATCAAGGTACATTTGATCATTGGGTATATGACACTAGTTTTCTATGTTTGAGTTCAATCCCAAAAGGTAAGTATGTAGTTCTCCCTAGATTTGATCTAAATTGACTAAGACACACCTTAATTGTTGTCCTTAATGTCACTAGGTTATAGGATATAAATCAAGTCTTTCTAACCCTTTGAACATTAAACTACTAGCACATCAAATCAATCATGAGCAAGTGTACTAACTCTAAGAAATGATGAATGCAATGAATTTTTTAAAAGATATTTAAATCATTATTTTGATTATATTTGATGATCTACTCAATAAGCAATCATATGTTTAGCCTAATCCAATAGTACTGCAATGTATAGGGGATACAACATAGTATCATTAGAATTTAATTGAAATCAGATTTATTGAACATTTAGAGGATAATCAAGAAGGATTGAGAAAGTATAATTAGGATAATCATCCTCTAAATGTCGAATAGAGATTGAATACACAAAATATGATTGCTCACTGATATCTAAGAGTGCATGCATGAGATTATTGGGAAAAGGCATTCAATTAAAAATGAACTTCCTCTTAAAGCATTTAGATTAAGTTATAACCCACTAAAAGAGGAGATTCAAAATTTAATTGAGTGAAATTTCTAAATGATTTCATATCAAGGCACATAAAACACCTTCAAGTCCCTTAACCGTGCCATTTAATACCTCTAATGTGACTGTATAATTAGTTTTAAAATATATAATATATATATATATATATATATATATATATATATATATATATATATATATATATATATATATATATATATATATATATATATATATATATATATATATATATATATATATATATATATATATATATATATATATATATATATATATATATATAAGAGAAGTAAATAGGGTTTAAAATGCAACTTTTAAAATAATGGAAATCATGCCATGGTTTTATTTTTATAAAATAAAGGATTTTATTCCAAGAAAAACAAGTGGTTGTGTGCAAATTTTGGTTTTGTATTTTATTTTATATCATTTTTTGAAGTTTTGGCATTAAATATAATTAATATAAACCTTAAAACAGGATTTACACGCGGCGGCGACTGATTGGTTCAGGAGGAAGGCGGCTTTCAAGTGGGCCAACTCAATTAAATGAGTCAGCATCGGCTGATGACCGTCAGATCAAACCGCGGCTTCCATCCGATGGCAGGGATTGAATCCTGCATTTTGATCTCTGTTAAGAGATCGGACGGTCCCAGAGGCTTCCGCGGTTTGCAAAAAACGGACTAGATCAAGTTGGATGAAACTCCAACCATCCTAAACTAGAGCAGCTCGAGTCAGATAAATGAAAGATGAAATCAAGGCCGTTAAAATCAAATAGATTGAACTAACGGTCGTGATTTCATCTCTAAGCTTGGCAAACCAGAAACCCTAAACTCAAAAAGGTTTTAAACTTCATTTGCAGAGGATTAAATGGCTTGATCACTGAGATCTAGATGACAGTAGTTGAGATGAAGATTGGGGGACGATTTTTAGAGCAATATATGATTTCCTACATGATCTATTTAAGAACCTAGATAAAACCTAGTGTTTAGGATTTCTTACCGAAAGATGGATCGATTTGGTTGATTTAATAACGTTTGAATTTGTAGATTGACCACGTGTTGATTCCTTGCAAGCTCCGAGCTCAAACGTTGCTTCTCCCAGGAGTTGGTATGATTTGGACGGATGTGGCCTCAGATCCTTGCTCCTCTCGTCATCGGTGAGCTCCAATCAATTAGAAAAGGTCGGAATAGGGTTTAGGAGAACTCCAGGAAGCAGAACAAAATGCAAGGAGCTCTGGGGAGTGGCTGGAATTAGAGATAGCTTGGAACGAGCCTTTCTCGCCACTCTACCCACCCTATTCCAGCTAAGGAAGTTTTCTTGGACGGCAGAGATGAATCAGGGGCGTCTCTGGGGTGGTTGACACCTGTCCCTGGCCTTTAGAGGAGCAGGGGAAGTTGCTGGCCAGGTGAAAATGACTCCAAGTCATTTTTAAGAGGAGGGGATCACTAGGTGGGTAGCTCGGGTCTAGGGAGCACACTGAGAGCTGGATGAGGTCGGGCTAGCTTCAGAGAAGCTTCTGGAGTCATTTGGAAAGGGTGGATTGGCCTGGTTTGGGCTGGAGAGTTGAGTTGGCCGAGTTCGACCGAGTAAGCTCACTTGAACTCTCCTTGACCATTTGACCAGTAAAAGGAGTCAAGGGTTGCTGAGTTGGCATCAAAGCTAGCTGTGGAGTCTCTTCCAATGGATGGATGGACCTAGTTTGGACTAGATAGGGCTTGATGGATCGGGTTGAGAAGTTTGAGCATTTGGATAGTCTAAATGTGCCAAAATGACCCATTAAGGGCTTTAATGGGTTCGTGGGTCAACTAGGTTGACTGGGTCAACCAGGTTGACCCAGGGTGTGGGTCTGGACTAAGCAGGTTTGATTAAACATTTGGAGTATGATGAGGGTGGTTTTGGGATTTTAGAAGGCTGTTAAGGCCAAAAGGGCTTAATGGGCCCTTAATGGGCATTTAAGCGAAAATTGGTTGACTTGGTCAACCAGTTGGGTTTAGGGTCTAAAAATGGGTTCAACAGATTCAGAATATCATTCTGAGTCTATTGGATATGGTCCCAGGGTTTAGGGAGATGAAATCAGTCAAAATGCCCATTTTGGCTTTTAAGGGTCTGTTTGGTCAACCTAGGTTGACTTGGTCATCCAGGTTGACCCAGAGATTGGGAATGGGTCCAACAAGTTTAGTTTGACATTTGAAATCTGCTGGAGGTGATTGTATTCAGTTTGGAGGTCATTTGGTTTGAAATCACTGTTTAAGCCCCTTGGGGGTAGTTTGGTCATTTTGACCCCTGGTCAACTAGGGGTCAAAGTGAGTCTATGAAAAGGCAGTTTAATGTTCAGTGAGTCAGGATTGAGGGTATGGAGTTGAATTGGAATTGGATTGACTTGAGTTTGAGCTAGCTCTAGGATCTCATTAGAGACCTCATACGAAAATGAGGTCAACAGTATGAAACCTCATCTTTAGCAAACTAGAGGAGCTTATCAATAGTATGATTGGAAGAAGATCATTCTTGGGTCAGATGAATTTGCTTTCTACCTCCGAGCATTCGAGGAATTGAAGGTTTGATTGAAGAGGGAAGAATAAATTTGAAGAAGTGGTTAAGTTGATCTTTAGAAATCCTTCCAATTTATAAAGTTTTTAACTAATCATATAGTATAATTTTAGATCATACAATACGATCAAATGAAATAAATTGTCTTGATTAATTTTTTGAAAAGTTGTGAAATTATATAGTATAATCAATATAATATTGGACGATCTTAAGAAAATGTGTTTGTTCTAAGGAGTCGTCTGTAGGATTTTTTATTAAATTGATCATACAATAAAATAGGTGTTTGCACAGTACGATAGGTTAATAATTATCATAACAACCGATTTAAATTCTAAAAGTCTAAATAGGTTGTTTGACCTAAAGTAATTGTCCTAAGGCTAATCAAGAGGGAGGTGGGGCGAATTTGTTATTTAAAAATCTCTTGGTAGATTAGAAAAACTAATTTTAAATTTTTAATTATAATGAAAAATTTTTCAAAAATATTTTTAACCACAAAATGTAAACTTGTAAAAAATAAAACTACAATAAAAAAGTAAAGATAGAAAAAACAATACAGAAATTTGTAGTGGTTAGTCCAACTAGACCTACGTCCACTCTCTGATGACTCCCTTTTCTGGTATTGCACTATACCAAAGTGACTCTCCTTTTGGTGACACTAAAAGACGGAGAAACCCTTATAATTAACCTCTCTTCTACCAATCCTTGGTGCAATAGAGTACCATCATCCTTTCACGCCCTTCTAATATTGGAAGAGTATTATAATCCTTTTACACCCTCTTGGTGTCGGCAGAGTATCATCATCCTTTCATACCCTCCTAGTGTTGACAGAGTACTAGTGTCCTTTCATTCCATCCTTGTGTTGGTATAATACCTATGCTCTTTATAAAATCTTCTTCCAAGAGTAATCAAGAAAGTAGGGAAGAACTTTGAAGAATAAGCTTGAGATACCCACCGATGGGAAACCTTGTGAATCCTCTCACAATTCCCTCTTAAGAAATCTCTTACTCTCCAATCACAAGAAACTCTCCCAAACACTCTCCAAGTGAACTCTGAAAAGAAATTTGTAGTAGTTCTCTTTGAATTAGTTTTAAGAACTTTTATATATGAATGACATAAATAACTGTCCAAAAATTTTCAGTTTGTTTGTCATGGATCGTACAGTACAATCGTACATCATATTACGAATAGTTCAAAAATTCTAGTATGAACCTGTACAAACCTCTTTTGATACTCTATCAGTCATTTGTACGAACTTACATTGTATTGTATGAATAGTTAAAAAATAAACAAGTTCATTAGGTGCGATTACGTATGAATGCATTTTGTGCTCTACATGGCATACTGCATAAACTTTATTTAATACAGTACAATCAATTTAACCAAATCATGCTTCATTTGGTATGATCATGGACGAGTCTATTTTGTACTATTAACATAATCTATATGAAACTAATTTTGTATAGTATGAACAGTTTAAAAAACATACCTGTTCATATGGATAAACTTTTACGAGCCCATTTTGTACTATGTATGTCGCTAGCTTGAAAGTCATTTTATACACTATAATCAGTCCAAAAATTTGTTAGTTCATTTGGGACGCACTGGTACGTTGCAATTTTGTACTCTTGACATCATCTGTATGAATGTAAATTTGCATAGTACAAACATTTCAATCAAAAATTTTTAAGACATGATTTGATTAACTACTTTCTGGAGGAACACTCAGGCCAAATCATCCTGTACGATCCCATATTCATACAGTACGATTAGCTTTAAAAATACAAGTTTTGACTCTCCCTCAGTGTGTGTGTGTGTGTGTGTGCACGGTTACCCAATTACAATTTCACTCTTTCAAACTCAAGAAAATATAAAAAAGTATAGACTTTAATTATAATAAATCATAGTCTAATCTATCTTGAAGTCTTCAATAGTCTATAGTATGATATCCCTGAAATGTTAGTACACTAATAAAAATTTTCAATACATGTTTGGAGAAACATTAATCAACACAATAATATTTTGGTATCATCAAAAACTCACATGATATAAATCATAATTTTAAAACTAAGTTGCAACAATCTCCCCCTTTTTGATGATGGTAAAGTAATTATTATTTGTGTTAAAATAAAAAGCAAATTTTCTCCTTAGCTCCCCCTAGATGAATGACACATTTAAAACAATTGATTCCCATGAAGTTCAAAAACACAAACCTAAAAAAGAAAGGAAAAAAGAACTACTAAAAATAAAAACTACTCGAACAAAAATACGAACAAAATAATAACACATTCATAATACACACATAAATACACACAATACACATCCATCAAACAACAATAAAAAATAAATAATATTATGACTCCTCCTTTCGACAACAACAAAAGGGGAAATACAACTTGAAACAAAAAGTTTCCATGGATAAATTAAAATAATTGAAGAAGAAAAATATTTTAAACTTTTTTTTTTGATAAGTGCAAAATTGCATTAAGAAGGAAAAAGAACAAACTATTACAAACTAATCAAGAACTGCAAATCACATATTCCTTCTTCAACAGGTTAGACAAGGAAGAAGGGATATCTGAAGTAGTAAAAGAATCAAAACAAAAGCTATTTCCCAGAGCTAGAGTAGCACAAAAATCAGCCACCTTGTTATAATTCCTAGAGGTATGTAAAAAAACTACCATATTAAAATCATGAAGGAATGATATCTTCTCAGAAATCTGGTTGTTGGCCTTATATTTCATCTTAGAATCTTGGACAAACTTGATAACATTATAGTTATCTCCCTCGATTATTAAGCCTTTACTTTCAAACATCCAATCGCTGATGAAATCCTTCAAAGAAAAAACAGCGTCCAACACAACCTGATTGATGTCCCAATGAAGTTTCTGCTTGCCGAAGGCTAGGAGCAGTTTACCCATGCAATCACGGTCAGCACCCCCAGTACTAGCCATGTTTGAGTCAAGCAAAGATGCATCCACATTAATTTTAATACAATCCGGTGGTTGGGGGTGCCATGAAGAGTCGGACTCCTTAAGGAGAGAGGCATCCCAGTTAACAAGCATTGGATTCTTTTTGGTAGCATTGGATTCTTTTTGGTAGCAATGAAAAAGACATTTGCTGCAATCACAGAAGTAGAAAGAATGGGATTGACGTGCTTGAAGTTATTTCTGCAATTCCAGCAAAAGAATACGCACTGTAGTATATCTTGACAATGTCCAAACTGGTATTTGCAAGGTGTCTTAAATGTTGTACACAATCAGCTAATGAGCTGAAAATGGGAATGTTGAACCCCCAAGATCTCAACATACAAATGATATCTATGAGATACTTACAATGAACCACAACATGAGCGCTACTTTCCACTTCAGAACAACCTCTAGCATAATGGTCATTATTTCAAATACATTTATATTTCAGGAACTCATTAGTGGGAACTGCAAACTTACCCAATCTCCCCCAGAAAAGTTCAATTCTCGGTATGAGATGCAGTTTTCGGAGCCAAGCAGCATAACCAAACTCATCAAGAGAATTGAGGGATTTGATGGATTCAGCATAAGCTAAAGAGGGAATGGATTTACCAGAATGTTGATCAAGAAGTTCCATGTGATCCTCTTCACCAACGTGGATAGCACAATTCTGGACAATAAGTTTAATCAAACTGATACTGAAATAACGCTTGAGCTCCAACAAGTTCCAGCTGCCATCGTTAAGGATGAAGTTATTAAGCACCATATTCTCAAAAATGACACAATTCACAAGCATTGGCCATTTGTTGAAACATTTGTCAAGTAACCAAATGTCACTCTTGACATTTATACATACACCATTACCAATTTTCCATTTGATAATAGGTTTGAGGAAAGTAGTACCATCCAAAATGATAGACCGAGTAGCAGATTGACTGCTCCAGGGCTTACCGTTCCAAGTATCAGAGCCATATTTGGTAGTTAAACATTTGTGAAGCAGAGAAGAGGGGCTCTGATAAAATCTCCAGGCAATTCAGGCTCGGAGAGGTCAAGTTTTCTTGACAGCAGAAAACAAACCCATCCCTCCAAGAGTTCTCGGTAAGCATAGCTCCTCCCAGGAAATGTAGTGAAGGCCTTTGGTCTCGAGCTTCTGATGCAAAATGAAGTCTCTACAAATGTGGCCCAACTCATAGAGAATTCTCTTGGGGATCAAGGAATGAGAAGAAATAAAGGCGGGCAAAGAGAGTAAAGAGGACTTGGAAAGAGTCATCCTCCCAACCAGAGAGAGGGATTTAATACTCCACACATTGAGCTTCTCCAAAGCATGATCAACAAAAAATTGGAAATCATTCTTAACCAACACCTAAGAACAATTTTGGTGCCCAGAAAATGAAATTCATCAACAATCTTGAGACCAGACTTATTGCCAATTTTTCATCTGATAGCAGGTCTCCCAGACTTCCCTAATAGGATTTGGGACTTGGCCTAATTGATACCCTATCCATTCCAACCACAATAGTCCCTAATTAAATTCATCATGATATGAAGCTTAAAGGAAGAAGCAGAACTAAACAGTAGAACATCATCTGCGTATAAGAGATGAGTGATTCTGGGGGCTCTAGGAGAAGTTTGTATGACCAAATGATGGCCTCTCTGATTCATAACACTGGAGAGGAGCTAGAGAGCATAAGATAAAGAGGTAAGGCAACATTGGACAACCTTGCCTAAAGCCACACTTGGCTTCAATCCATCTAGAGCTCTTGCCGTTAAGGAGAATAGAGAAACGAATGTTAGTAGCACAATCTAAAATAAGGAGTGAGAAATTCTCTGGAAAGCCAAACCAGTTGAGAAAAAACTTCAATGTCTCCCAACTCATGCTATCAAAGGCTTGGGCCATATCTAGCTTAACCGCCATAAGGCCCTTCCTATGCTTTGAAATACTGAATTTGTTGAAAATTTCCAATGCAAGAAGGCAGCGATCAGACAATGAACTCCCTGGAATAAAGGCCACCTGCTCAACCGAAATGAGCATGGAAATACAACACTTAATTCTGTTTACAAGCATGGTAGAGAAAAATTTGTAAACAGTTTGATAGAGGCTGATGGGATGAAAGTTGGAAGGAGAAACCGGTGTTTTGGTCTTGGGAATGAGAACAACCAAAGTATCTTTCTAATTGCATTGCATACGTCCAGAAGTAAGAAACTTCTTAATCGCATTCCAAGTTGCTTCTTTAATGATTTCCCAATAGAATTTGAAGAAGGATGAGGTGCAACCATCAAGACCTGGAGACTTGTTGGATCCTTGCTAAAAGATAAGAATGGAAAATTTGGTTTCAGTGAATTCAGCATCCAAAAAATTTCTTTCAGCAACATCAATCATCTTATCCAGATCAATATTAGGCCAATTTAGTTTATTACAATTCCTATATTTCCACTTTTGCTCAAAGAATTTAAAAAAAAAAAACAGGCTCGATGAGATCAACATCTTCAACAGCATTATTGTTTTCATCCTTAATTTGTCTGATTAGGTTCCTGTTCTTCCTTGCCGAAGCATATGCATTATAAAATCTTGAGTTGGTGTCTCCCTCCCCATTCCAGGTAGCCTTAGTTGTTTGGCTCCACAACATAGAAAGCCTAAGTAATGTAATGTTGAGTTCCTTTACCTTACCACGCAAAAGAGCTAGATTATTGGGACTAAGACCTCCTTCGGCTTCCTCTTGTAACTGAAGGTTGAGGATGTCACTCTTTAACTCGTCCTTAAGAAGATTTAGCTTTTTTGCATTTATTCCTATTCTAGAAAAAAAAAAGGGATTTCAAAGTTCTCTTAATTTTCCTGTTAAGGATATTGGCTTCGTCCCCAAAATCATGTTTACTCCAAGCATTGGAAACAATTTTCCTAGTAACAGGATAAGATTTCAAAGTATCTTCGAATCTAAAAGTCTTAACTTTTGTGTGCTATGTATCATCAAGTTTGAAAGAAATGGGGCAGTGATCTGAGGCAATCCTCGCAAGATGCCTAACAGTAGCAGTTGGAACAAGCTGAAGAGCCGTAGAGTTCAGCAGGCAACGGTCAAGACGTTCCTAGATTCTTGCATTACCTCGCTTGTTGTTGCACCAAGTAAATCTAGGACCAATCACACCCAAATCATGGAGGTCATGATTGGTCATGAAGAGCTTCATCTCCTTATGCCTTTTAGTCATACAAAAATGCTTTCCACCTCTCTTGTCTTTCTTGGAAAGAAGGCAATTGAAGTCTCCACCAATAATAGTAGGTACCTCATCCATCACTAGATGCTCAAGGCTGCTCCAAAAGTCTCTCCGGACCTGTAGCTCCTTGTGGCCGTACACCATAGCCACATTCCAAAGCCCTTTATTGGGAGTGTTCAAAGCACCAAAAACATATTGTGAGGATTGAGCAGTTACAGAGAAAGTTACCAAATTGTTTTTCCACATAACCAAGATGCCACCAGTAGTACCAACAGCAGGTTGATGATAAAAGCCCCAATCGTTGCCAATAATCTTATTGACAACTTTCCTATCAATAAAAGATAGTTTAGTTTCAGCAAGACCTATAAAGAAAATTGAATTGTCTTTCACAACTTTGTTAAGGTAGAGGGAGGTCTCCTTCTTCTTGACCCCCCCTACAGTTCCAAAAAATGAGGGAAGCCATTAATTAATTGAAGGGGAAAAGTCCCCGCCTTTTTTCTTACCCTTGCCTTCAACTTTCCTCTTCCTCGACATTGGTTCAATTGGTCCAAGGAATTTTAATTGTGGTTTAGATTTCAGCTTAATAGAATTTAGGATTTCTACATCAGACATATCACCTTTGGTTACATCAGTCTGCCCATCAGTGTTAGCCAATGAAGTGTCTGTGGCCACGAAATTCTTATCAGCACTTGTGGTGTTACCGTTGCCAGCCTTTGGATCCTTATTCATAGCATTCTTAGAGTTCCCATTTGAGCTAGAGGGAACTGAAGAGATTCCTTCAACACCATCCAGAGGGATTGGATTATGAGGATGAACATGAGAATTATCAGAAACATCAGAAACAACATCTTCCATTACAGCAGGTATAACAGGTGGAACGGAAATCCATCCAGGATCAGAAATGACTGAAACAATATCAACCCTCTGACTCAAATCCTCATCAACAAGGACTTTGAAGCTGTTGGATAAGCAGATATCAACATCAGAATTGGCGTTCACCATTATTTTTTCACTGCCCACTTTTAATTTCTCCATCAAAGAAGACTTGTCTGGATTGCCAGAGATGTTACTACAAGCAGCAAGTTGATTATCCAGATGGTTAATTTCCTTCTTCTTGTGTCCCATACGATTCCCTGTTTGATTCGGCCTTTTTTTGAATTGAACATGAATCCACGGCCCATAATTCTCCTGAAGTCTAGTGTGAGAGGTATCTTGATAGGCATTGTCCTTCGGTTCAGTGCCGTGCTCAGCCGGCTTGAACACATAATCGGGACATTCTGATTTCAAGTGTCCAATTCTAGCACAATGAAAGCAAAAAGAAGACAGCTTCTCGTATTCATCCTTTTGGAAGAATCTTCCACCCAAACCATCTACCCAGACTCTCGAATCTATTTTGGATTCAAGGTTATAATCACGTAGATACGCGCAAATTTTTTCTTGCTCCAGTTGAGAGAATTGCCATCCAAGAACATCGGAGTGCCTATTCTTGAAGCAATTCTGGCGATATTGACTTCATCCCAGCAATGCAATGGCAACAAGGGAAAACGAATCTAAACCAGGGCAGTTAAGTCTTTAAGTGATAAAGGCAAAAAAGATGGTGACCATTTGTCCAATCCAATAATGTGGCCTCCAATGTACCACGATCTCCCACTTAGAACTTCTTCCATAGCATCAGGGGCTTAAATGAGTAGAGAATCCAATTTTGGCCAAAGGAAGTTAAGTGAAAATTACCAAATCGATTCCATTGTTTGTAGAGCTCGATGCTACAAATCGAAAAGGGGATATGCTTTCCCAGACCTTCAAAACAATAGAGTTGGAGAGGATCTTGGAGTTATCAAGTTCGTGCTCTGAATTCAATTTTACCGCCACCCCATCAGAGGAAAATTCAATTGAATTTATATCAAAATTTATTTTGATATGATTAGGCTTTCTCGAGGCATTGAGAAAAGAGTTCTTCGGGTTGTCTATACAAACCGTAGATTTCTCTACATTATTAACATCCAATGGAACAGTAATGTTCTGAGCAGCAAGTGAGTCTTCAATATTCACGGACTCAGTCATAAAATCACGATTAAAGGAACCAACTGGGATACCGATCGGCTTAATAGCATTGGAAATCAAATCCGATGAATCCAAAACTTCTCGATCCAGAGATCCGAAGGTAAATCCATTGGAAACTGAGCTAACATCGGAGGTAAGGGTATTATCTTGATGACCAAGCACCGAGGATGAAGAATCAACCTGACCCTTACCCTTCCCTTCGACATATGAAATAGGCTTATCATGTTGAGCGATAGATCCAAATCCTTCTCTAATGATCAGGGGTTTAGAACCAGATCTTGAATTCTTACATATGTCATTACTGGGATTGGAAGAAAGAGGAGATGACGATGAAATGGATCGAACAGACAAATGCTGAAGATCAATAAGTTGATGGTGATCTAGGGGATCAGACGGCGGCTGGCCGAAAGAAGAAAAAGATTTTAAACAAAAAGTTTCTATGGATAAATTAAAATAGTTGAAAAAGAAAAAGATTTTAAACTAATTGCAAATACAAAAATTAACTTCCAAATGGTAAAAAAAAATAAATTTAACTAAAGAACAACTAAGAAAAAGAAAAGTCAATCAGGTTCACTGTTCATGTTAGACAAATGATATATAAAAATAATTATTGCAAAAAGGATGAAATAAAGATTAAGTTGTTTCTAATTCAATAGTTAAGATTATTACCAATTATGCAGATTTAATTAAGAGATAGAGTGATAAAAGGAAAGAACAATATATATTTATAGATTGGCGACATTGCACGTCTTTTTTACTTTTATGCCACAATTTATGTAACTTTCATATTTGGATTCATTTTGTACCTCTTTTCACTATGGCGAACATTCTGCATCTATTCTGAACAAGTGAAACATTTTGAGCACCATTTCAAGTTTATCACACTTTGTGCAACTTTTGATATTTTTTGTCTTTCCAATATCAATAAATCTAAACTCAATTTTAATTATTAACAAAAATTAACATATTGAGAAAGAAATAAAATAAAAAAAAGACATCAAATTTTGCAATAATTATAGGTAAGTTTTATTTGTCTATAAGAACATGAAATTGATCTTCTAATCTACATCCAGTCTTAATGTAACTTAAAATTTTGAGAGATTAAATTTTCCAAGGAAATTAATTTATAGAGCAAAGTAATTTAAAATCCCATTCCAAAGATCTACCACAAAAGTGTTTTCTATTAAAATATAAACATTTTAAGAAAGGAAATTGAAAGCATGTCAACAAAAGATTCCATCATTTCATTGATTACCCAAAACACATATAAAAACCTTTTTCTATTTAACATCATTCCAAGTAACTTCATCCTATGAAAGAAATAATAAGACGTGTATTCACTAACACATGAAATCACTAAAATCACAAAGAAGAAATTTCAACAACAAACACAAAAACTTATCAGCAACTACATCATACAAGTAAATATAAAAATTAGAGGAGCCTTGATCTAGAGGAGGTGGTGGGTTAAACATCAAAAATTGCTATTCATCGTAGCTATATTTGTGTTGACTTAGTCAAATTTCCCTCAGATAATCCCCATATCTTCATTATGTCTCAAGTAATTATGGTTAAGATGATTCTCTATTTGATCAAAATGTTGAACAAAGTGAGATTTCCTTCGATCAAAATGCTGGACCATTTCTTGGTATAAACTTTGGTCAAGTCCATGAACATGTGTAGGAGCTTGAGCAGGAGCTCCTCCTTCTTCCACAGAATCATCTCCCTTAGAACTTTAATCTTGCCCAAAGAGGACCTTAAAAGAGGGATTAGTAAAGAAAATAGGAAGTTCAGTGGATGGATCAGGATGGATATGATTCTAAGATATAGGAAACTAGAAGTCCTAAAGCCAAATTTATCTTTATCTTATTATGAGAAAGTCCAATATCTGAAATTTTGTAAATATAGTCCATGAAAAGTTGGGATTCACCAAAAGGTTTTTTAGTCATTAACAAATAATTGATTGTGGAAAGAAGAAGAGTCAAGTTTATGCGATCACTAGCTTTGGGAATGAAAGAGGTTCACGAGACATGCTGGATAATCCTAGCATTTCGATTAAGAGAGTACACATGTGACAAATGACTCACTTGGGCAACACCTCAAAGAGTTTGATTTATTTTTTACTAGAGGATAAGGTGTGCACTCTAACTCTTTAGGTTTATAGGTGAAGGAAGTTGCCTAAGTCTTCGTTAGTGATTTCTACTTGTTGCTTGAAAACATAAGAGTTAATCATTTTGGGGTCTTTGTTTACCTTATGTTAGCTAGAAAAGTTAAAAATGTATCTTTATGGTAGGAATAGATTTTTTTTTGGTTAAAACCCACCGACGAGCCTATGTGTTAATATCAAAAAGGAGTACAAGGTCCTTAAAGGGACCTCCAGCTCGCTACTGCTCCAAAGAGCTACAATAAAAGTCAAAAAGAAAATTAAGAGCCAAATATCTCAACTAAGCATAATAACATAGCACCCTAATAGTATTTTATAAATAAATGGAAAGGAGAAGATAGATCTCATTCAGCACCAACTTTCCAATCATAATCAGGTCCTACATAAAATGAGAGCAAGTCTCCAAAAACCTACAAAACAGGCCTGCAAGGACACTAAACAAAAAATTTTAAAAACAAGAATAAGATGAAAAAGAAATTAACAAAGTTAAGCCCATAGATCAAATTCCAGACTAAGAGAGAGTTCTGCATATTCATACAATAGGCGATGAAACTATTATTAAAACCACGTTTGTAAACCCCATTGATATCAACAAATATCAACTTTAAACATCTGATAACGCATAAAAAAAATCCCATAAAAGATCTCAGACTATGATATCTGTTGCTCCACCCTAGCCGACTAACAGACCAATTCCACAGATCACTAAGAGATAAGCCATAGAGGATATAATTCAAATCAAGCAACATAACATAATGGTTATCCTCAATAAAAAGATTTGAATTACCCACTTAAATATGAGCACAATCTTGATATAACCCCACATACCACTTAGAAATAATCCAAGGGCTACCCAAATCATAGAAGCACAGGAGAACAACATATAAATAATCAGGGAGATTAGTGTAAACGAGAGAATGAAACCCAGAACATCACCAGCAAAGAAGGCCATGCCCAATAATTTTGTTTGTAAAACATATCTAAATTTTAGATCACAGGGCAGCAAACACCCTTAAATTTTCCACCACAACTAAGAAACCCCACGGGATAGAGATGTGATAGAGCTAAAGCAAAACTCTGCATGATACTCCACCCAACCAAAGAAGGGTAACACCAGCAAAGTAAAAATTCCAATCAATTCTAACACTCACCCAACCACAGCAGATGAAAAGAGCTAGAAACTTAAATACAGGATAATATAATAGGATATAATATCTCAGCCCAATCATTGCCTGTAAACAAGACCAGGCTAACCCCAGCCCGTAAAGAACCAAACTCCATATCAAAATAAAAATGAAATAGTTAACCAGCTAAAGACACATAATAACCAAATAACTAACAGAAAAACATAAAGACCACCATAAAAAATAAAAGCACAATCTAAGCATCTAAAAGAATAAACTAAGAGAAACAATGCGAAAATGCCACTAATTATATTGAATATAGGGGAGACCCAAATTGTCTAATCTAGCCAACCTTGTGATCTCTTTAGGAAGAGATTGCTCATAGTATTCCATGATGACAGGCATATTGTAGCCCGTTTTAGCAAAATAATTGGCAACCACATTTCCCTTCCTCAAAATATGAGAAATAAAGTAAGTAATGAAAGAAAGCCAATACTTAATATTCCCTATCATATATAAAATAACAGGATTGGGAGAAGTGTTAACTTCAAGATAATGAATCAAGAGCATCACATCAAGTTCAATCCAGATATTAGTAATGCCAAGGGAATTGCATAATTGGATGCTAAAAAGATGACTTTCGATTTCAGCTTGAATAGCATTATTAGCAGTGGAGGGACCCACAAAAGCCACAATAACAAAACCATTATAAACCTGGATAGTGCCACAATAACCCACATTTAAACTATTCTTGGAGCCATCAATATTAAGTTTGAAATGACCCTCCAAAGTCTTTCTCCAATAAATAATCCTATCTTTACAACCAACATGATAGGGGGTAAAATTCAAACCAAACTCACAAGCCACATAAAGATAATTTTAAAAGAATCAACATTTACTAACTTAGCACATGAATCCAAACTTAGCACATGATTCTGTAGTAGAAATTACATTAAACATATTGTCAAAATGAATCCAAACTTTCCTATTAATAGGGCCCTGGATAAACACATGGTTCATATTTTCTACATGGTAGTAGCACTGACATTTGGAGATAATATAAAAACCCTTCTTTGATAAAATAGAATCCAATGGCAAATAGTTGTGTAAAATCCTCCAAATAAGGAAAGAGTATGAAGGGGGTATGCTAACATGCCGAAGAGAATCCAATGGCAAATAGTTATGTAAAATCCTCCAAAGAAGGAAAGATTATGAAGGGGGTATGCTAACATGCCAAAGAAACATATAAAGGGAATTTTTAGGCAGACTTTATCTAATATAATTCCAAACTTGAATAGTATCAAAATTTCCATCATTAGAATAATTAAATAAAATACAATTTTCATTATCCAAATGAATAGAGATATTAATAATTAACTTAATAATAAAGCCAGGAACAAAATTAGAAAGTAAATCAATGTTCCAACTCTCATTAATAATAAAAACCTTGACTTTGCAAGCAGAGGTAGAATGAGTGTATAATAGATTATCAATAGAAAAGTTGCCAAACCATTTATCTTGCAAAAAAAAAAAATGTTGCCAGCTCCCATGCCCCATTAGATAAACTCTTAATCTTCCCACTTATCATTACAAAGTCGTTTCCAATTAATCAAATCCTCTTATTTAAAAAAGCAATTTAAAGATTGATTCCCAACACAATACTTAGAAACCATGAACTTAGCTCATAAACTTTTTTTTGCTCAAAAAGCAAACCACAGTTTGTGATTATATGTCTTGATCATATAAGTAAAGTTTCTAAACATAATCTACCCTCATCAGTAGCCCCCAAATAATTACTCCAAGAGCCCCAAACATTAGACTGATTTCCATCCTCAAAACCCCAAAGAAATTTATTAAATAAAATCTCCATTCTACTACAAACATTAAAGGTTAGACATAGAGTATGCAACAAATATATAGGAATCAAACACTAAACATGTTTAATAAGAACAAGCCAACCTCCATACAAGAGAAAATTGATATCCCAAGAAGAAAGTTTTTTATGTATAGTATGAAAAATATCATCAAATAAATGTGAGCATTTCTTACCCTTAAAAAAATGAACACCCAAATACTTCAAAAGAATAAGCCATTTTTTCAAACTAAATTTTCTTCCAATACTATTAATGCGGCTAGAGGAAAAAGTCTTAGCAGGAATAAAGCAACTCTTACAAAAAATAAAATTAAACCTCTAGCATGCAGAAAGGAGTTAAGAAATTTGAAAAGAATATACATCATTTTAATAGAGCCATTAAAGAAAATAATGAAATCATCTACAAAGCTCAATTGATTAATGGGAAAATCGCCACTCATTTTGAATTGCACACTAGGGTAGATCCTGAAAAGATTGTCAATACCACTAGACAATAATTCTGTAGAAATGATAAAGAGAGCAAGAAATAAAGGATCCCCTTGTCTATGGCCATGAGAAGACTTGAAAAAACCTTGGGACTTAACATTAATAATAACATAGAAATAACAAAACTCAATACTATTTTTAATGAGATTGATAAATTGCAAATTAAAACCAAGTAGCTTAAAAATGGTATAAAGAAATTCCCAATTGAGATTACCATAGGCTTTGATAATGTCAACTTTGCAAATAATATTACCACCAGAAACCTTAGCATGCAAATCTTGGACTAATTATTGAGCGAGTAACACATTGTCAAATATAGATCTACCTTTAACAAAACCAATTTGTTCCAACAAAATGATAGTATGAAGAATTAAAGTAAGCCTTCCCATATTAATTTTACCAGTGAGTTTGTTAAAAAAGGTAAATAAACTAATGGGGTGGTAGTCATTTCAATAATTAATAACGTTAGATTTAGGAATTAAAACTATAGAAGTAGAAGTAAAAAATTTGGGGATCGGATTACCCCTAAAAAAATCTACCACAACATAGTATTTTAAAAGAACATGTTAGGAAAACTATCAGGACCAGCAATAGAATCAAAATTCATGTTTTTCAAAGTCTGCCAAATTTCCCCTTTAGAGGGAATGTTAGTCAACATCAAATTATCCTCCTCAAAAATAAGAGTAGGAATAAAATAAAAATCAGTATTAGAATAAGGGAAAAAGTTATTATTGAAAGATTTTTCAAAATTCTTAGAACCCGAGGTCGAAATCAAATCAGAAATCTCAATAACATTACCTTAATTCATATGAATTTACCTACTAACTTTATTATGATTTGTAATATTATGAAAGTAAGTAGTATTGTGATCACCCTTCACAAGAAATTTTGAGGAGGCCTTTTGCCTCCAATAAGCTTCTTCTTTTTCCTGAATTTTGATCAAAGTAGCCTTAGCTTCATTAAGACTGGACAAACTTTCAAAAGAAGAATTTTGCATATAAACCAAATTAGTATTCTCAACCTCTTTTTCAACAAGCTTAATACTAGAGAAAATCTTTTTAAAAATGCATTTATTCGACAAAAAGGGTTTTTGCTTAAGACTTTTGAGTTTAAACCAAAGCCTTGTCATACCATAAACATTATCAGATAGGAAAAGAGGGACATCCCATTTGATTTTCAAAGTATGTAAAAAATTGCCATTTAGAAACCACATATTTTGGAATCTAAAAGGTTGAAAAGTATTATTGTTAGTTATATTAAAGCTTAATAATAAAGGAGAGTGATCAGATAAAGTTTTCCTCAATGTGAGCAGTTTGAAAAGAGGAAATCCAATAATCCTAAAAAGGATACAATTTAGTCTCTACCACATAGTACCCTTATTCCAAGTAAAACCAATGTCTGAAAAACTAATATTATGCAGGTTACTACTCATAATCATATCATTGAAGTCATCCAAATCATAAAAATTAGGAGGCTTACCTCCAACTCTTTCAACTGCATTAGTAATGCAATTAAAATCCCCCCAACCATCCAATGGGTATTAATAGAAGATGAAAAATTAGTAAGTTGATCACAAAGAATTTTCCTCCCTAACATATAACAAGAGGCATAAAGAAAAGAAGAAAAGAATAAAACATGGATAAAAGAAATATAGGTATGAATCAATTGAGAAAAATCCATAATAACATCTAAAGTTATATAGTTTTTCCAAAAAATCCAAATTTTATAATTACAGTTGCCAAAAGACATCTCAAAGCCCAATTTAATATGAACAGAGTCCAATTTAGTGGAAGAGAGTAAAGGCTCAAGTAAAATAAGAAGGTGAATATCATAAATCTTAAAAAAAATTCTTAAATCTATACTTAGATAGAAAACCACCCACACCCCTAATATTCCACACAAGAGCTTTAACCATTAATAAATTGATGGGAAGCTCTAGTGGCCCTAGGGATATTGCTTGGTGTGATCATTTTATTCTTACCCTTCTTTTTGGAATGATAAGTGAAACCTTCCTCCAAAATATTAGCCTTACCATTAGGAGATAACATAGAGTTAATAGTGAAATCCTTAAGACCATCCTTAGGCATGAAAGTATCGTCAATTTCCCCTTCCTCCATATTATCACTCTTGTCCTCTACATTGTTTTGATTGCTCTTAAAATTCTACTCTGATCCACTTTTACATTTATCCTTAGTCACTTGATTAACAACACATTCATTAGAAACATTTTCTTGGGAATGAGTATCCTGGTTGTTCTCCTCGAAAACTTGATTAACCAATGACAAGGTAGTGTGGTGACCATCCCCAGATTTGTCCTCAACACCATTTTCACCCACAACAAAAGGAGCAGGTTCCACATCATAGTCAACATTATAACTAATAATATTATCATGGCTATCTTTCCTATTATGTTCCAATAAATCTTCACTCCTAATGGAATTTTCTAAAGGATTAGACTCTATATCATCTCCAACATGTCTAGATCCCTCACAATGAAGTTCTTGTGTCCTTTCCTTAGGAAGCTTTTGACCTTCATGTTAATTGGTTCGCCATTATTTGGTTTAACTACCATTTTGGAGGTCAAATTATTCTTTTTAATTTGAGGATGAACAACAAAACAATCATTGATTGAGTGACCATGAATTTTACAATGCAAATAAAATATTCAAAACATTTCAAACTCAACTTTTTATGAGTAACCAAAATTTTTAGAACTAAGACTTATGTCTTTAGTTCTTTGTGATATCTAATTCCACAAGAACCCTAGCCACCAAAGGGCTCGATTGAGAAGCAGTAGCTTGGTCCGTTTGAAGAAGATGGCCAAAAATGGACCATAAAGCATATAGAACATGGGAATTAAAGAAATGCAAATGTAAATTAGGATAATAAATCCAAATATGAACAATGGGGGATTCTTCTTTGACATCAAAAAAAGGTGTCTATTTAAGTAATCTCATTTAAAAATTAAGAATATAATAAGTTCTCCTAGCAAATACCATACTATAATCAAGGTCATTAGAAAATTGAATGGAAACATGTCTAGCATCAAGGAAACCAATAGAGCAATTTCCAGATAATTTCAACTACTGAAAAATATTATATATCGCTTTAATATTAGGCTAATTAACTGAAAACTTCCCCACAAGAGTAAATTAAAAAGTGCTAGCGAGTTTAAGAATATCATATGCAGACATCAAAAGCGCTAGAAAACCATTAACCAAAAATTTGGTGAAAGAAAACATCAGTTCCTTTAAAGAGGAAGACCTCACTAAAACATCTTGAAAGATCGAGATGAAGAACCAAATGAATCCATAACCAACAAACCTTTCAAGGAAGTAGTCAGTAGTGAGGGTGGAACACCCCAAGTATCAGGTAACGAAGAGGATGTACCCACCTCTATAAGAAGAAGAGAATAACATAGGGCTAACCGGACAGAGAAAAGAAATAAATCAAAACAAAAAATAAAATGCAAAAAAAAAAAAAGATTGAAAAGAGATAGTAAAAATCACAAAGAGGAATAGTGAAAACCAGAATAACACTCAGAATCACTAGAGCTAGCTACCTATTGCGAGAGAGCGATCTTATTAGTGAGCCCATATGGTTGGCATAGATGGGAGTCAGGATAAAGGAAAACTGGGTTGAGGCAAAAAGTGGCATAATAAAAAGTTAATGTCAATTTCAATCAGAAGTCAAGAGGGAGTAATTTTTGTAGTAAAATACCAATCAAAAGCTTCCTCTTTCTCTTTGGAAAGAAGTTGTCATCCTTACAAGATTGGGAGGACAATCCCTTAGAGGTGTGAGGTTGATTGCTATTGCTAGCCATTACTAAGATTTGGACTTGAGAAGGTTTGAAACAAATGAGAATGTGAAGAAAAACTTATCAAAGAATCTTCTATTTAAAGAAAATTGACCTATCATATAGTATAAAACTGAGATCATACATACAATTTTAAAATCATACGGGAAGAAAACACTTTTGTAAAAATGAAAGGATACAGTCAAAACTGAAACGGCTTTTCATAAAACACCATTTCTGAGGTATCATTTCGTATAAACTTTTTGAACACTAGATCGTACAGATGAATACCAATTCATCTAGGATGATAAGAATATTAAAGATTGTTTTTTGACGATTAGGTTTGTCCCCATGAGAAACTGACAACGGGATGGAACAAATGAAATACAATTTCATACGTACGATCTGTGATCAAGAATTGACATTTACTAGAACATTTCCCCCAATCATACAGACAAAATGACACGTAACATAAAAGTACGATGACATCATTGTAAAAATACAAAAATCAATAAAAAACTATGTTTCATGTGTGTTGAAACTCGTTCACTATGAATTAGGTTGTTAAACCTAAGCTTATGTCCCACGGCTAACCAAGAGGGGGGTGAATTGATAATTTTAAAAAAAAAATTAACCCTCTTTTTAAAATTAGGAAATGAAAATAAAACATAAGTGAATTTTTCTAGAAAATGTTTTTCAACCACAGTTTTAAAGTAAAAACATAAAAATAAAAAGCAGTGGAAAAATAAAGACACAAGATTTATCTTGGTTCGGTCAAAACCAGACCTACATCCACTCCTCGGAGGCACCCTCTGAGTATTGCACTAATACCAATAGTGACTCTCCTTTTGCACCCACAGCAAGGCGGAGAAGCCTTTACAAAACTTTCTTCCACCACTAATTAGTGCGGCAGAGAACCATCATCTTTTTACACTCTTCCTAGTGTTGGCAGAGAACCCTTCATCCTTTCACACTCTCCTAGTGTGGGTAGAGAACCATTCATCCTTTCACACTCTTCTAGTGTGGGCAGAGAACTCTTCGTCCTTTCACACTCTCCTAGTGTGGGCAGAGAACCATTTGTCCTTTCACACTCTCCTAGTGTGGGCAGAGAACCCTTCTTCCTTTCACACTCTCCTAGTGTGGACAGAGAACTCTTCATCCTTTCACACTCTCCTAGGGTGGGCAGAGAACCCTTCTGCTGTTCACACTCTCCTAGTGTGGGCAGAAAACCCTTCAGTTGTTCACACTCTCCAAGTGAAACAATTATTACATACTCTAACCGAACGTAGAGCTATGTTCGGCCGCAAATTACGTGTCGCCACGTGCTCTTACTCTTTACCGCGCGGCCCGATGACTTGACCCGTAGTGAAACCCGGGAATGCTATGTTCACGATTTTCTCGATATTGATCGGTATTTGCTCTGTATTGCAAGGTATTTATTTGCAAAAATGAGAAATACCGCTTGGTGAAGACCAAAACCATGCAAATACCGAGTTAAACTGAGTTTTTCTACAACTTGGTACAACTCAGTACAACTCGGTACAACTTGGTATTTGCTCAGGATTTACTCGGTATAGCTAGGGATTTGCTCGGTATTGCTAGGTATTTGCTCGGTATTGTTAGAAAAAACTCGGTACAACTCGGTACAAATCGGTACAACTCAGTATTTTCTCAAGATTTGCTCGGTATTGCTAGGGATTTTCTCGGTATTGCTAAGTATTTGCTCGGTATTACTAGGAAAAACTAGGTATAACTCGATATTTGCTCGGTATTGCTAGGTATTTGAAATATATCCAAAAGATGATGGGATGTTATTCGTCTCGTCAAGGATTTCAAATAATGCACGTGCAAGAACCCAAAAAATAGCGGGTCGGGTCGGCGACTTTTCTTCATGCTACGTTGCACTAAAATATTGGTGGACGAACATAGAGGAGCGTACGTTCATTGGATCGAATAAAAGTTTGTCCGGGTGTGGGCAGAGATCCCTTCAGCTGTTCACACTCTCCAAGTGTCGGCAGAGAATTGGATCTCCTTAATAGATGTTCTTCATAAGAAATCTAGAAGGAAGAAAGAAAAGAGTGAAATAAACTCAAATCAAAAGTAAAGATTCTTACCTTTGAACACCAAATGAAGACTTCACACTCCAGTAATAAAAATCCTCTTTCGAACACTCTCTTACACCCTCTCCTTGACTCTTCTTTTAATAGGCACAAATCAGTAGGCAAAAAGATTAAGTGGTAGTTGAGATTGGACTATTTATAGAAAAGACACAAAAAACCGTCCAAAAACTGTAAATATTCAAGTCAATACAAATTGGATCGTCCCGTATGATCGTGGATCATCTAGGATGATTTTACCTAAATGCATTGGAAACAAACCTAATGTATATGGGTACGAAATAACCTCGTAAACACTCATCGTCTCGTACGAACAAGGTTCGTCTGATATGAACGGTTATTCCATAGGTCGGTTCCCAAAAATTATAGAACATCACTAAAATTTTCAGAGTCGGTTCACTTCGTCATGGGACGAATATGGGTTCATCCGGATCAAATTTTTCCATAAAACAACTCATCCTGGCACGATTATAAATTTTGTCTGAACCAAAATTCTCCAGAGGAGATTTCATCCCGGAATGAATACACTTCGTCCTAGACGAAAATACTCCAGGGAGCAACTTGTCTTGGAACGAATATAAATTTCGTTTGAATGAAAATTTTTCAGAGAACATTTTGTCTTGGGACAACTACACTTCATTCTGGACGATCAAGACTTAGAAAAATTTTCTTCAATTCCTATTCCTTCCATTGCTCTTACAAAGAGATAACTGACCTGATCGTCCCGTGCGAACTACGTTCGTCCCGTATGATCAATACAAAATTTTTAATATCTCTTTAAGTGTGTGTGTTTGTTCACTCAATTACAATCATTCCCTCTCAAACTTAATTCAAAGAAAAATATAAGCTTTAAATACACAAAGTATGTAATGCTGAATTTAATTTGAAGTCTTCATAGTCTGGAGTTTGATTTTCCTGAAATGTTAGTACACACAAGAGCAAAAATAACTCTTCTAAAAAGTGTTAGGAGATAACTACACATAAAAAAATAATATTTGAAATCATCAAAACTATACAAGTTGCAAGAGTATAAAACATGCACATTGTAACTCTCTTAACAATCTCTCCATTTTTGATGAAGACAAAATAATTATTGTTTGTATAATTTCAAATTCTAAGAGTCTCCTAAACTCGCCCTAAATTGATGAACACGTGTAAATAAGGTGGCATTTTTAGAAATACACAACAAATAAAAATAAAACAAATATACAATAAATATAACATACACAAAACGCAAAACATAAAAAAAACACACACATACAATACGAATCAAACAAAACCACGATACAAATAATTTCTCCCCCTTTTTGACAACAGCAAAAAGTAAAGAAGAAAAAGACTTGAAATGTAAGAAGACATATGAAAATCATTTGATAATTCAATCTTGAAAGTGATTGAAATAAGTAATGCAAATAAAATTAAAACATTAAGCAAACCATAATAATTCATAGAATTTAAGAAAAGATATAACATTGATAAAGAAATATTTATAAAAAATATGAGTTAATTTAGACACTAAGATAGAGAAAATCATTGCAAAAAGAATGAATAGAAAATTTGTATATTTCAAATTTCAATAGAGAATATAAATGTACAGTAGATCAATTTGAATTAAGAGATTAAAAGATAATGAAAAGAAATAATTACCACATGTGACGCTTTGTACATCTTTTTCAATTTATTGGCACATTTTTTGTACATCTTTTTACTTATGGGCTTATTTTATGCCTCTTTTTCTACTTGCGAATCATTGTGCATTTCTTTTAATTTTTGTATATTTGTACATTTTTTCAAGAGTAATTTTAATCTTTCCAAAATCAATAATAAAAATTTTCAAATTTTTTTAAGTGCATAAATATTTATTAATAAGTGAAATATAAAATAAGATAACATCATAGTTGCAATAATAATATTAGAATTAATGTAGTCAAAATAAGAGACATGAAATTGACAATCTTAATTATATCAAGTTATAAGCAGAACTTAAAAAAAAAAAAAAAAAAGTTATAAGCAGAACTTAAATTTAGAAAAAAATAGATTTTCTAATGAATTTAATTTTGACTTGCATTTCAAAGTATAGCACTATGAAGATGAAAAATCTAATGATTGTCGTAAAGGCTAACACACATTTCAATACCAATAAATCTAAAACACGAGAACATATATTGATATCACTATAAAGATATTACAATCTAATGTCGGGATATCAATACAAAAATAAAACATCTAAAGAAGAGAAAATACAACAAACTTACTAAAAACAACAACTAACACACAAACAACAGAAAATACATAAAATTAAGTGCAACTATCACTAAGAAGGACCTTGATCTGGTGGAGGTGGAGGAGGAGGAGGTATAGTACCAAAGATGTTAAAGTAAATACTCATTATAAGCACATTGGTACTGATATCACTCATCTGATCCCTCATAAAACTCATGTCATGTTGATACTGTGCGGCCTGCTGCTGAAGATGAGTCTCAATTTGATCAAAATAAGTCTCTAGGTGATCAAATCTTTGAAGCAAATCCTGATAATTTAGTTCATTGGCGGGGGCAGGTGCATCTTCTAGTTCTTCCTTTGTATCACTAATGATGTGTGCTTTACTTGGTTCTTCTTTGAAGATTGCTTTAAATGATCTGTCATTATAGTAGAGCAGTTCTTCAAACTCTTGATCAGGATGAACCAAATTGTATTTCTTGTTCGGAATGTAGGCAACTAGATATCATAAGGTGATGTTTCTCTTTCTCTTTTGCTCTACATGACTAATTTCAGACAGCCTATAAAGATAGTCAAGGATAAGTTAGGCTTCATCTATAGGTTCTAGGGACATGATCAAGAATGTCATCATAGAAAGAAGAGGGGTTATATTGATTCTATCACCAACTTTAGGAATTATAGAAGTTCTAAGAACATGTTGGATGATACGTGCATTTCGAACGAGACCAGATACTCTAGCCACATGTTCGTTCAAATTATTTCCTCTAATCACATTTTTAATTTCATACCATTCCTAATCATGAGTGTTAATCAAGTATTGGACTCTGGCTCCCTCTGTCCTTAAATTCAAAATAGCTCCTTAGTCAGCCTTGGTGATTTCAACTTTTTGTTCGAAGATAAAAGAAAAGATTATAGAATGGTCAGAATGAAAGGATATGTTGGCGAGAAAAAAGTGAAAGGTTTCTTTATTGTAGAGATAGACGAGGGTAAGGATAAAATCAAACTGTGTTGAGGAAAATAAGTTCATTACCTGAAAGGTAAGTTGTTCTTATATTAGGATTCTTGAGGGTGTGATCTTCGCTGAGGCAAACCTAGGAATAGATTCCTCATTTGCTTTGGAAAGGAAGTTTTAAGAAGAATTTCTATGTGGTTTCCTAGCCACAACCTTTTGCCTCTTACTTGAACTTGCCATTTGAAAAAGATCTAAAGTATGAAAGAGATTGATAGAGAAGTTTTGAGTGAGACTGTTGATTTTAAAAGCCATTCTATTTATTAAAAATGATATGTTCGTACCAGACAAAAACATTTTGTCCCATACGAATTTTTCAATTCATCCTGTCCGAAAAAATTTCATATGGATGAACCAATGCATCAAAATGAAAAGGCTTTTTGTAATCAACACAACTTAAAAAGCGTCCTTTTGTACAGACTTTTGACCAGACTGATCGTACAGATGAACATGTGTTTGTCCTGGGACGATCAAAACTTATGATCATTTTAAAGGCAGTTGAAACTGTCCCCTCAATCGAACGGACATGTGTTTGTCCGGACGAACCAAAGGTTCATACGTATGAAGTTCGTATTAAAAACTACCTTATTCATTCAACTGCTTTATTCATTCGTCCTGTCGTTTGAAAAAGTTTTCATCCCGGATGATCATGACGATCGTACAGACGAAGTGACAATAAAAAAAACTAAAAACTGCACGCAAATGATTCAAAATCTGAAAAATACACTACACAAATCATCAGGTATGAAATAATTTTATCTCATACGATGGGCACTCAAAAATTTTAAATCATACACTCAATTAAAACTAAAACACAAACACACTAAAAAACTCACTGAAAAATGAAGAACACGAATACTAAATCAAAAAAATTACACATACAAGTTCACAAACTCATAAAAACACATAAAAATATTAACTTTTGAAAACAAACATCAATGTTGCAAAAATATTTTTAATTAAGCATTCAGATCAATCACACCATGTCTTGTTCTTAATACACTAAAAGTATCAAGGCTAAAGGTTTTGTAAAAATGTTTGCAAGTTGATTTTTATTAGAAACATGAGAGAGTTCAATTTCTCCTTTGGATATATGATCCCTTATAAAATGATGCCTTATGTCTATATGTTTGGTTCTTGAATGTTGAATAGGATTTTTAGAAATACAAATAGCACTAGTGTTACCACAATAAATTGGAATAGTGTCTATAGTTAATCCTAAATTAATCAACTATTTTTTCAATCAAAGTACTTGTGCCACACAACTTCTTAATGCAATGTATTCAGCTTCTACAGTAGATAGGGCAACTGAATTTTTTTTTCTACTAGACCAAGAAACTAGAGAATTTCTAATAATCTGGCATGTTCTAGAATTGCTCTTTCTATCCACCCTACGACCTGCAAAGTCAGAATTTGAATAACTAATTATTTTAAATGAAGAGCTAAACTTAGGATACCAAATTCTTAAATTCTGAGTTCCTAACAGATATCTTAAAATTCTTTTTACTAATGTCAAATGTGATTCTTCTGGATCTGATTAAAATCTAGCACACAAGCAAACACTAAACATGATATCGGGTCTGCTAGCAGTCAAGTAAAGTAAAGATCCAATTATCCCTCTAAATTCCTTTTAATCAACAGATTTTCCCTTAGGGTCCTTATCCAAATGAACTGAGGAACTCATTGGTGTACTAACAGGTTTAGCAGTCCATTTCATACTTTTTGAGGGTGTCCTTAACATATTTTGACTGACTAAGAAATGTACCTTCCTCAATTTACATAATGCTAAATCCTAGACATTAACTTAAATCTTCCATTAGACTTATCTCAAATTCACTACTCATTGTTTTAGAAAAATCATCACAAAAATTTTTATTTGAAGATCTAAAAATGATATCATCAATATAAATTTGAACAATGAGTATCTCCTTTTCACATTTCTTTAAAAAGAGAGTTATATCCACACTTATCCATACTTCCTTTTTCAAAGGATCTTTCAAGTAAAAAAGTGCTT
Organism: Dendrobium nobile; assembly: GCA_022539455.1. NCBI lineage: Eukaryota > Viridiplantae > Streptophyta > Magnoliopsida > Asparagales > Orchidaceae > Dendrobium > Dendrobium nobile. The sequence continues at coordinate 48,258,839 of CM039735.1, read as the reverse complement.
AACCTCTTATACTAAGCCCTAGGTGCCTGTTTTAATCTATATAATGCATTTTTTTAAATTAAAAACAAGATTTTGGTATTTAGAATTTTCAAAACCTAGTGGTTATTCTACAAAAATATTTTCTTGAATTACCCCATTTAAAAAGACACTTTTTGCATCCATTTGATACAATTTGAATCCTTTAAAATAAGCAAAAGCTAGCAAAACCCTAATTGCTTCAAGTATAGCTACAGGGGCAAAAATTTCCTCAAAATCAATCCCTTCAATCTAATTATACCCCTTAACAACTAATCTAGCCTTATTTCTAATAAATACTCCTAAGTCATTCATTTTGTTTTTGAATACCCACTTACTTCGAACTATGCTTTTATCTTTTGGCCAAATGTTTTTGAAACAGGCACCTAGGGCTTGGTATGAAAGGTTGAACACCTTCTTACTTGAAAGATCTTTCGAAAAAGAAAGTGTGGATACAACTCTTTTTTTAAAGAAATGTGGAAAGAATATAGTCATTGTTCAAATTTATGTGGATGATATCATTTTTGGATCTTCAAATAAAAATCTTTGTGAGGATTTTTTAAAAATAATGAGTAGTAAATTTGAGATGTGTCTAATGGGAGATTTAAGTTACTTTCTAGGATTTAGCATTAAGCAAATTGAGGAAGGTACATTTCTTAGTATATCAAAGTATGCTAAAGACATCCTCAAAAAGTATAAAATGGACAATGTTAAACCTGTTAGTACACCAATAAGTTCCTCAGTTCAGTTGGATAAGGACCCAAAGAGAAAATTTGTTGATCAAAAGAAATTTAAAGGGATAATTGGATATTTACTTTACTTGATTGCTAGCCGACCCGATATCATGTTTAGTGTTTTCTTATGTGCTAGATTTCAATCAGATCAAAAAGAATCACATTCGACAACAGTGAAAAGGATTTTAAGATATCTGTTAGGAACTCAGAACTTAGGAATTTGGTATCCTAAGTTTAGCTCTTCATTTGAAATAATTGATTATTTAGATTCTGACTTTGCAGGTTGTAGGGTGGATAGAAAGAGCACTTCTGGAACATGCCAATTTATTGGAAATTCATTAGTCTCTTGGTCCAGTAGAAAACAAAATTCAGTAGCTCTATCTACTGCAGAAGTTGAATACATTGCATTAGGAAGTTGTGTGGCACAAGTACTCTAGTTGAAACAACAGTTGATTGATTTAGGATTGACTATAGTCACTATTCCAATTTATTGTAATAATAACACTAGTGCTATTTATGTTTCTAAAAATCCTATTCAACATTCAAGAACCAAACATATAGATATAAGGCATCATTTCATAAGAGATCATGTATCCAAAGGAGAAATTGAACTCGCTCATGTTTCTACTAAAAATCAACTTGCAGACCTTTTTACAAAACCTTTAGCCTTTGATACTATCAGTGCATTAAGAACAAGGCTTGGTGTGATTAATTTGAATGCTTAAATAAAAATGTTTTTGCAACATTGATGTTTGTTTACTAGTTAAATGTGTTTCTGTGATTTTATGTGTTTATGAACTTGTTTGTGTGATTTTCTTTATTTAGAGTTTATATTTTTTTATTGTTTTGTATTTTTAGTGTGTTTGTGCTTAAGTTTTTTGATTGAGTATAAAAATTTAAAAAATTTTAAGTGACAATCATCCGAAACGAAACGTTTTCATAGGGGATAATTTGTGTAGGTGATAAATTGTCAGATTTTAATTCGTTTGAGTGCAGTTTTCAGTGTTTTATTGTCACTTCATCTGTATGATCGTCACGATCTTCTGGGACGAAATGTTTTTCAAACAACAGGATGAATGAATAAAGCTGTTGAATGAATAAGGTAGTTTTTATTATGAATATCGTACGTACGAACCTTTGGTTCGTCTGGATGAACACATGTCAGTTCCATGGAGGTGACAGTTTCAACTATTAATAAAGGATATAAGTTCTGATCGTCCCAGAATGTATGATCAGTCAGGTTAAAAGTCTGTACAAAATGATGCTTCATAAGTTGTGTTGACTCCGAAAAGCCTTTTTATTTTGATGCATTGGATCATCCAAACGAAATTGTTTCGTATAGGACGAATTGAAAAAATTCGTACGGGATGAAATTTTTTCGTCTGGTACGAACGTGTCATTTTTAATAAATAGAAGGGCTTTTGAACTCAATAGTCACACTCAAAACTCCACTTTTAATCTCTTTCGTACTCTAGATCCTCTTCTAAATGGCGAGTTCAAGAAAGAGATAAAAGATTCTTGCAAAGAAACCACATCGACCACTATTTCCTTGCCAACATGTCCTTTAATTCTGACCACTCTATAATTCGCTCCTTTGTCTTCAAACAAAAAGTTGAAATCCCCAAGCATGACTTAGGAGCCTTTTTAAATTTAAGGACAAAGGGACCAGAGCCCATCACTTTATTAGTACTCAAGATTATGCATGGTATGAACTTAATAATGTGATTAGAGGAAACATTGTGAATGAACATATGGCTAGGGTATCTGATCTAGTTTGTAATGCTCGTATCATCCAGCATGTCCTTAAAACTTCTATAATTTCTAAAGCTTATGATAGAGTTAATATTACCCCTCTTCTTTTTATGATGACCTTTTTAATCATGATTAAAGAACCTATAGATGAAGCCCAACTTATCCTTGACTATCTTTATGGGCTGTCTGAAATTGGACATATAAAGCATAAAAAAAAGAAAAACATTGCCTTAAGACATCTTGTTACCTACATTCTTGAGAAGAAATACAATTTGGTTCATCCTGATCAAGAGTTTGAAGAACCGCTCTACTACAACGACGAATCATTTAGAGCAATCTTCAAAGAAGAACCAAGTAAGACTCATGTCATTAGTGATATAGAAGAAGAACCAGAAGCTGCACCTGCACCCGCCAATGAACCAAATTATCAGGATTTGGTTCAAAGATTTGATCATTTAGAGACTCATTTTGTTCAACGCTTTGATCAAATTGAGACTCATCATCAGTAGCAGGCCGCTTAGTATCAGCATGGCATGAATTTTATGAGGGATCAGATGAATGATATCAATACCAATGTGCTTATGATGAGTACTTACTTTAATATCTTTGGTGCTGCACCTCCTCCTCCACCAGATTAGGGTCCTTCACAGTGATTATTGCACTTATTTTTATGTATTTTCTATAGTTTATGTTTTAGATGTGTTTTAAGTAAGTTTGTTGTATTTTTCTTTACTTTAGATGTTTTGTTTCTATATTGATATCCTGAACTTAAATTTTAATATCTTCATAGTGATATCAATATATGTTTACATATTTTGGATTTAATTATATTGAAATGTGTGTTAGCCTTTATGAAAATCATTAGATTTTTTATCTTAATAGCGCTATACTTTGAAGTGCAAGTCCAAATTAAATTCATTAGAAAATCTAATTTTTTCTAAATTTTAGTTCTGCTTATAACTTGATGTAATTAGAATTATCAATTTCATTTCTCTTATTTAGACTACATTAATTCTAATATTATTATTGCAACTATGATATTTTCATATTTTATATTTCATTTATCAATAATTATTTATGCACTTAGAAAAATTTGAAATTTTTTATTATTGATTTTGGAAAGATCAAAATTACTCTTAAAAAAATTGTACAAATATATAAAAATTAAAAGAAATGCGCAATGGTTCGCAAGTAGAAAAAGTGGCACAAAATAAGCCCAAAAGAAAAAGTATGCTAAAAAATGTGCCAATATTTGAAAAAGATGCGCAAAGCGCAACATGTGGTAATTATTTCTTTCCATTATCTTTTAATCTCTTAATTCAAATTGATCTACTATACATTTATATTATGTATTGAAATTTGAAATATACAAATTTTCTATTCATCCTTTTTGTAATGATTTTCTTTATCTTAGTGTCTAAATTCACTCATGCTTTTGATATGTTATTTCTATTATACTTTTAATCTCTTCTTAAATTTTATGAATTATTATGATTTGCATAATATTTTAATTCTATTTGTATAACATATTTTAATCACTTTCAAGATAGAATTATCAAATGATTTTAATATGTATGTTTACATTTCAAGTCTTTTTCTTCTTTACTTTTTGCTGTTGTCAAAAAGGGGGAGAAATTGTTTGTATCGTGTTCTTTGGTTTTGTTTGATCTGTTTTTATTTGTATCGTATTCTTTAGTTTTGTTTGATCTTTTTTTTTTAGGATTTTTTGTTTGTTGTAAACGTGGTGTGTGTTTGTTTTATCTGTATATTTCTAAACATGCCCCCTTATTTACATGTGTTCATCAATTCAGGGGGAGTTTAGGAGATTTTCTGAATTTGAAAATTATACAAACAATAATTGTTTTTCCATCATAAAAAATGGAGAGATTATTAAGAGAGTTGCTATTTGCATGTTTTACATTCTTGCAACTTTAGTTTTGATGATTTCAAATATTATAGTTTTATGCATAGTTATCCCATAACAATTTTTGAAAAAGTTATTTTTGCTCTTGTGTGTACTAACATTTCAAGAAAATTAAACTTCAGACTACAAAGAGTTTAAATCAAATTCAGCACGAGATACTCTGAGTATTTAAAAACTTTTATTTTTTCTTTGAATTAAATTTGAGAGGGAGTGATTGTAATTGAGTTAATATATACACACATTTTAGGAAATCTTGAGAAATTTGTACTGATCGTACGGAACAAACATTGTTCGTACGGGACGATCAAGTCATTTAACTCCTCATAAGAGCAATGGAACGAACAGGAATTGAAGAAAATTTTACTAAGTTTTGATTGTCCAGGATGAAGTGTGTTCGTCCAGGATGAAATATTCTCTGGAAATTTTTCGTTCAAAAATGAAATGTATTCATTCCAGGACGAGTTGCTCTCTTGAGCATTTTCATCCAACATGAAGTGTATTCATCCCGGGACGATTTGCTTTCTGGAAAAATTTCATCTGGACAAACCCATAATTTATCCCAGGACGAAGTGAACGGACTCTGAAAAATTAAGTGACATTTTGCAATTTTTGGGAACCGACCTATGAATAACTATTCGTACCGGACGAACCTAGTTCGTACGGGATGATGTGTGTGTACGAAGTTATTTTGTACCAATATACATTAGGTTCGTTCCAATGCACTTAAGTAAAATCATCCAGGATGATCCATGATCGTACGGGTCGATCCAATTCGTACTAACTTGAATACTTATAGTTTTTGGACGATTTTTGTGTCTTTCTTATAAATAGTCCAAACTAAACTATCACATAATCTTTTTACCTACTGATCTTCATGCCTATTGAAAGAAGAGTCAAGGAGAGAGTGTGATAGAGTGTTTGAAGGAGATTTCTTGCCATTGGAGTGTGAAGGTTTCACTTGGTATTCAAAGGTAAAGAATCTCTACTTGTGAGTTGGGTTTACTTCACTCTTTTATTTGTTTCTTCTAGATTTCTTGTGAGAAGATCTATCAAGGAGATCCGGTTCTCTACCGATACTTAGAGAGTGTGAAAGGATGAAGGGTTCTCTGCCCACACAGGGAGAGTGTAAACAGCCGAAGGGTTCTCTGCCCACATTTGGAGAGTGTGAACAGCCGAAGGGTTCTCTGCCCACACTTGAAGAGTGTGAATAGCCGAAGGGTTCTCTTCCCACACTAGGAGAGTGTGAAAGGATGAAGGGTTCTTTGTCAACACTGGGGATAGTGTAAAAGGATGATGGTTCTCTGCCAGCACTGGGGATAGTGTAAAAGGATGACGATTCTCTACCACACGGGGTAGTGGTGAAAAGAGTGTTTGTAAATGCTTCTCCGCCTTGCTTTGGGTGCAAAAGGAGAGTCTCTAGTGGTATTAGTAGAAAGCTCGGAGGGTGCCACCAGGGAGTGGATGTAGGTCCGGTTCTGACTGAACGACAATATACCTCGTGTCTTTATTTTTCCACTGCATTTTATTTTTGTGTTTCTAATTATAAAACTGTGGTTAAAAAATGTTTTCTACAAAACTCATTAAAGTTTATTTTTCAGTTTAAAAATTAAAAAGGCAGATTAATTTCAAATTACCAATTCACCCCCCCCCCTCTTAGTTAGCTGCTGGGACATATGCTTAGGTTTAACAACCTAATTCATAGTGATCAAGTATCAACACTTCCATCCTAGACTCACAGTTCCAACTAGTCCAAAAATATCCATATGCATAATCTATAATGATTTACTAGTTCTAAGATCCTTATTAGATTGAAAAGAGAACTTCACTTGCTTTCCTAATTGACCTGCATCATAAAGGTGGTCCTTAGTAAAGTCTAGTTTTGGTATACCTCTCACTAACTTTTTTTGGATAATTCTCCTAAGATTTTTCATGCTAGAATTACAAAGTATCCTATACCAAATCCATGACTCATTAAATACAGTTTTTAAATAAAAAGCAGTAGGAGATTGAATATAATTCATGTCTAGCATATAAATATTATTTACCCTTTTACCATTCAAAACATCTTTACCATTTAGGCTTAATATGCAGCTAGTAGGAAAAAATTTCAAACAATATCCTTTATCACATAGCTGGCTTATACTTAACAGGTTATGCTTTAAGCCTTCTACTAATAACACATTCTCAATATAAAATTTATTAAAATTTCCAATCATACCTGATCCAACCACCTTCCTTGTGGTGTTATCTCCAAGTGTAACCTTGCCTCCACTCCTGACTTCCAGCGATATAAATTATGCAGTATCTCTCACAAGGTCTTGTGTGAGAGCGACCATTCAAAATTATCAAATGTTAGACCTGGGAACCCAAACCTTTTGGCAATTTATAATCAGATGCATGTATGATATGTCTAGGTTTATGCATCTTAGGACTCCACACTAAATAAGTTTTCATCTTCAAAGTATATGTGTGAGCTATATATCCAAACAATCCATAATTATTATATTTGACTTTTGGAAATGGATTCCTAAGTCTTCTACCATTTATCTATCTATTCAGGGATTGCATAAATTTAGGATACATAATAGGATTAGTATAATCTTCAAGTTTAGGGGGTATCCTATTATCCTCGAGAGTTTTTATCGTTAATTTGTAAAATGAATTCATATCTTTCAAAATTCGATTTATATAATTTGATCTATAAATCTTACTCTCTGATTCATCCTTAAAATTTTTAAAATCTTTTTCAAGTTTAACATAGGATGATTTAAAATTTTCATGTGGTTGTCACCAATTAAAATATGATATTTTCTAAGGATTTCATGTTCCTTTTATAATTCTTCAAACTTTAAACTTAGACTAGCATGTATTTTCTTCATTTTCTTATATGCATCATGTATGTGTTCAGAAACTTCAAAAAGTTCTTCATAGGTTAAGTCGCATACCTCTTCTTGATCAAATTGATTAAGACTATCGGCCATTAAGCACATAATAGTGACTTCCTCTTCCTTCTTAGTCTCTGATGAATCTGAAGCTGAGTCCTTCTAGAAAGCTCTTTGAAACTTCTTTTTTCCCTTCTTTATAATTAGTTTCTCCTTTACCTTCTACTTGCTAGGAGTGGCTTTGAGTTTTGGACATTCAGTCTTGATATGACCAAGTTTCCTGCACTCATAGCAAATCACATCATTTAAAATCATGGCATTTCTATTAAATTTACATATATTCCAATGTTGGCGTCTCTTTTACTTCCACTTCAGAAAGCTTCTGAATTGTCTAGCCATTAATGCAATGTCGTCTTCATCCTCAGGTTGTGAGTGTTCACTCTCAGACTCTTCCACATTAAGTGATATGTTTTTCTCCCTTCGTGGTTCACCTGCATCAATTTTTCTTTCGCTAACTCCTTGCTCGTAAGCAATTAGCAAACCAAGAAGATTATCAATAGAGTAAATGTTTAGATCTTTAGACTCTGTAATTGCAGTAATTTTAGCATCATAAGCAGTAGGCAAACAATGAAGAATCTTTTTAACCATTTTAGCATTCATTAGTTCCCTACCCAGTGCATGCAAAGAGGTGACTATTTGTGTGAATATTCTGTACATATCAGAAATGGACTCATTTGGTTTCATGTGAAATAGTTCATAATCATGCAACAAAATATTAAGTCTAGATTTCTTAACCTCATTAGTCCCCTCATAAGTTATACAAAGTCTATCCCATATGTCCTTCCCACTTTTGCAAGTGGAAACCCTCATGTAGTCTTCTGATTTTAAAGCACAAAAGAAACTATTCAAGCATTTGGCATTTAATTGTGCTAAGCCACGTTCTTTTACTGTCCAGTCCACAAAAGGTGTTTCAACTCTAACTCTGTCAACTAATCTAGTTGATTTTGTATACCCTTCCTGAACTGTTCCACATATGATAATCAAGTGACTATAAAAATGTAGACATGCATGATTTCCAAAAATCAAAAGGTATATTATGGAGGTCTAGTTATAGAGTAACCCTCAGGTGTATTTCGGTTTCCAAATGTATTTATCTATGTTAATCAAAAAGTAGTATAAACTTATGGTTTTGAAACAAAGCTCTGATACCACTTGTTGAAAATCATTCACTATAAATTAGGTAGTTAAACCTAAGCTTATGTCCCACGGCTAACTAAGAGGGGGGGGGGGGTGAATTGGTAATTAAAAAAACTTTTAACCCTCTTTTTAAAATTAGGAAATGAAATTAAAACTTTAGTGAATTTTTCTAGAAAACATTTTTCAACCACAGTTTTAAAAGTAAAAACACAAAAATAAAAAACAACGGAAAAATAAAGACATGAGATTTATAGTGGTTCGATCAAAACAAGACCTACATCCACTCCTCAGAGGCACCCTCCGAGTATTGCACTAATACCAATAGTGACTTTCCTTTTTCACCCACAGCAAGGCGGAGAAGTCTTTAAAAAACTCTCTTCCACCACTACCCAATGCGGCAGAGAATCGTCATCCTTTTACACTCTTCCTAGTGTTGGCAGAGAACCCTTCATCCTTTCACACTCTCCTAGTGTGGGCAGAGAACCCTTCGTCCTTTCACACTTTCCTAGTGTGAGAAGAGAACCCTTCATCCTTTCACACTCTTCTAGTATGGGCAGAGAACCTTTCGTCCTTTCACACTCTCCTAATGTGGGCAAAGAACCCTTCGGCTGTTCACACTCTCCTAGTGTGGGCAAAGAACCCTTCGGCTGTTCACACTCTCCAAGTGTGGGCAGAAAAACCTTTGGCTGTTCACACTTTCCAAGTGTCTGCAGAGAACCGGATCTCCTTGACAGTTCTTCTTCATAAGAAATCTAGAAGAAAAAAAGAAAAGAGTGTAATAAACACAAATCAAAAGTAAAGATTCTTACCTTTGAACACCATGTGAAGCCTTCATGCTCTAGTAATAAGAATCCTCCATCGAACACTCTCTTACACTCTCTCCTTGACTCTTCTTTCAATAGGCACGAAGATGAGTAGGCAAAAGATTAAGTGGCAGTTGAGATTGGACTATTTATAGAAAAGACACAAAAAATTATCCAAAAACTGCAAATATTCAAGTCAATACGAATTGGATCTTCCCGTACGATCGTGGATCATCCTGGATAATATTACTTAAATTCATTGGAAATGAACCTAATGTATATGGGTACGAAATGACTTCGTACACACACATCATCCCGTATGAACTAGGTTCATCCGGTACGAATGGTTATTCCATAGTTCGGTTCCCAAAAACTGCAGAACGTCACTAAAAATTTTAGAGTCAGTTCACTTCGTCCTGGGATGAATATGGGTTCGTCTGGATGAAAGCAACTCGTCCTGGCACGATTATAAATTTCATCTGAATGAAAATTCTCTAGAGGAGATTTCATCTTGGGACAAATGCACTTCGTCCTGGATGAAAATACTCCAGAGAGTAACTCGTCCTGGAACGAATATAAATTTCATCTGAATAAAAATTTTCTAGAGAACATTTCGTCCTAGGATGAATACACTTCGTCCTGGATGATTAGGACTTAGAAAAATTTTCTTCAATTCCTATTCGTTCCATTGTTCTTACAAGGAGATAACTAACCTGATCGTCCCGTACGAACTAGGTTCGTCCCGTACGATCAGTACAAAATTTTCAATATCTCCTTAATTATGTGTGTTTGTTCACTCAATTATAATCATTCCCTCTCAAACTTAATTCAAAATAAAATATAAGCTTTAAATACATAAAGTATCTCATGCTGAATTTGATTTGAAGTCTTCATAGTCTGGAGTTTGATTTTCCTGAAATGTTAGTACACACAAGAGAAAAAATAACTCTTCCAAAAAGTGTTAGGAGATAACTACATATAAAATAATAATATTTGAAATCATCAAAACTATACAAGTTGCAAGAGTTTAAAACATGCACATAGCAACTCTCTTAATAATGTGCTCAACTTAGAAACCTATCATGTACATTCTACAATATTCATACAATATAAAAAATTTTGTACATTACCCAAAGAATACTTAAAACAAGACATGATGAATAGAAAATCTATTTAAAATCAATCACCTTAAATCTATTGACATGCAAAAAATTGAAAAATAATACCAATAATAAAATACTAAAAGAAAAAAGAATAAAAATAAATAAAGAAAAAACACACAAATATATAAACTCTCACAAATAACTTAAGAAAACAAACACACAATTACACAACAAATCAAGTTTATAGAATTTTAACTTAAGCATTAAGATTAATCACACATAATCTGGTCCTAAAAGTGCTAAACATGCCAAAGCCAGTGGTTTTGTGAAAATATTTACAAGTTGATTATCAGTAGCAACGTGATGCAATTCAATTTCTCTCTTAGCTACATGATCTCTAATGAAGTGATGCATTATGTCTATATACATGATTCTAGAATGTTGAATATGATACTTTGAAATGCATATGACACTAGTATTATCATAAAAAATCAAAATTGTGCCAATAAAAAATCCTAATTTAATTAATAATTTTTTCATCAAAGAACTTGTGCAACACAACTACCTAAGGTAATATATTTTGCTTCAACAATAGAGGGGCTATTGAATTCTATTTTCTACTAGTCCAAGAAACTAAAGAGTTTCTAATGAATTTTCAAATTCTAAATATACTTTTTCGATCTATCCTACATCCTATAAAATTTGAATCAGAATATCCAATAATTTTAAAAGATGAGTTGTGCTTAGGATATCAAATCCCTAAGTTTTGAGTTCCCAAAAGGTTCTCAGAATTATTGTTACTACTATCAAATGTGATTCCTTTGGATCTGATTGAAATTTAGCACATAGATAAATAATAAATATTATATCTAGTTTGCTAGCAGTCAATTAAAGCTATGATCTAATTATACCTCTAAATTTGTTTTAATCAATATATTTTTCCTTAGAGTCATTATCAAACTACACTGAGGAACTCTTTGGTGTAGTCACTGATTTAGTATTATCCATTTCATATTTCTTAAGAATGTCTTTAATATAGTTTGACTGATTAAGAAAATTTTCTTCCTCATTTTGCTTTATGCTAAAACTAAGAAAATAACATAAATCTCCCAACAAATGCATATCAAATTCATTACTCTTTTTTTGAAAAATCATCATAAAGATTTTTTTTTGTAGATCCAAACAATTAGCATATATTTGAACAATGAGTATGTCATATCCTATCCTTTTCAAAAAGTGAGTGGTGTCCACACTTCCTTTCACAAATGATATCTATAATATGAAACTACTTAATATCTCATATTAAGCACTAAGTGCCTATTTCAGTTAGTACAATGCCTTTTTTAATTTAGGATAATGTTACAGAAGCTATATAACTGATTATATCTCATAGTGAACTACTTTCCTCAAATGTTTTGATCCTCTTATTAGTCAAAAAGATAATCTCAACTCTATCTCTTATCTTCCTTGTGACTTTCAAAATTTGGATAAATAAATTTTTGCTCTTGTGAATCTGATTTCAGGAAATAGAACTTTGATGATTGCAAACACTTTTATTTCTCTATAACTGCTTTGTCTACTAACATTTTAGGACCACAAAATCAAACTACAATTTGAACTAGCTCAAGATTGGGTAGACTAGGTCTGAGTCAATTTTATAAATCTTTTACCTTCTCTTGAGTCAATTGTAAATGATGTAGGTCCTGATGCAAAGTAACCTTGCACACACACACTTAGGAAATTTTTTTGATTATTTTAGAGTTATCTATTTTTGATCACATCATCTTAGACGATCCACATATCTTCCTGGATAATCAGTAAAAATAGAAACCTTAACTACGACATCCTCGTTATGGTAGCCATCATTAAGAACTTCATCCCGGATGATTTTATCATCATTTTGGATGATAGGATCAAATCAAAAAGAATTAGCCATCTGATCTATTTAGGTATGTTTATTTTTAGACATCATCCAGGACATTGTCATGGATGATACAACACAATTATTCCTAAACTAATCTGGTAATTAAGGAAAGTAATTAAAGTTTGATTGAACGATCCTATTGGCCTAGATAATCGTATCATCATCCGGGATGACTAGTTAAACAAAATCTTAATTCTTTCTGGTTGATGTTTAATTAGCCTAATTCATTCAGGGTGATTCTTTGGACAATATGTACTAAAATGAACTAATCATCTGGGATAATCCAAGATTGGCTTGGATGATCATGTTATTTTTCCATCATCTAGAAATCCATTCAGGGTGATGTTCTAGATGATATGTGATGTATTTAATTAATCATCCTAGACGATCAAGTTACTTTTTGATTGTTTAGACTCCCATCCAGGGCGATGCTCTGGATGATATTCTATGAATTGTACTAATTGTACCAAACGATATACTGTCATCCTGGATGATATGATCAAATTTTCTTTTGATCATCCAAAATCATCCTTGCTGATTGAGCTAAAATTGTACTGATCATACAGGACGATCTTCAAATCATCCTGGATGATAATGTTGGTCTGTTGTAATTAAGAGCTATTTTGAAGCTCTTCTATATAAGATTGAGTTTTTGAAAACTTTTGAATTTTGAACCATGGCTAACTCTAGTAATCGTAATACTATAGAAGGATATTTTATTACCCGACCACCTTTATTTGATAATATTCCTTTCTATTTTTGGAAAACTCGAATGTTTATATTTTTATAATTGATTGACTATAACATATGGATACTTGTTAAAGATGGTTATACACCTTCGATTGGTAAAATTAATGGTGTTACTATTCCACTTCTTTTCATTGAATGGACTCTTGATGATAGGGATTTAATACAATTTAATACAAATTGTTTGAATTTTTTTTTGTGCTTTAAAATTTAAAGATTACATGCGTGTTTTAACTTGTGTTACTAGTAAAGAAATTTTGGATAAAATGTGTATCACTTATGAAGGAATCAAAGAAGTCAAACAATCGAGGATGAATATTTTATTGCATAACTACAAACTTTTTCATATGAAACATAATCAATCAATTTCTGACATGTATATTAGATTTATTCAAAATTTCACCTCACTACATGCTTTAGAAAGAGAACTCATGAATTATGAAAAGGTTAATAAAATTTTGAGAAGTTTGCCTTCTTTCTTTGATGCTAAAATTACTGTAATTACTGAATTTAAATATTTAAATATGAGTAATGGGTGAATCAAAGAAACCTTGATGTAGTTGAGAAAAAGAATGAGAAAACTATGGCCAATGAAACGGATATTGACTCTTCCGGGTTTGAAAGCAATGATGCTACCTTAATCATGAGGCAATTCAAAAGTTTTCTAAGGAAGAAGCATAAGAATCATAAAAAGTGGAATAAAAGTAAGGGTAACAAACATTTTAAGATTTCTAATGATATTATCTATTTTGAATGGAGGAAGCCGGGACACGTTAAAGGTGATTGTCCTTCACTTAAGGCTCACCCAAGCAAGGAGAAGGGTGAGGAGAAACCCAAGTTCAAAAAGGATAAGAAGAGGTTCCAAAAGGTGTTCTGGGCTGATTCTGTATCAGACTCCTCTAAGACTGAAGCTGAAGAGGATATAACAAACTTGTTCTTGATGGCTGATGATCATCTTGGTCAAAGTAACCAAGAAAAGGTATGTGAACTAACCTATGAATAACTACTTAAAGTTTCTAGACAAATTCATGCATCATATAGGAAACTTAAGAAATCACATGCTAGTTTAAAATTGAAGTTTTTAAATTTATAAAAATATCATGAAATTTTACTTAAAGATTACTCTACAATCGATAGTAATCATATATCATTACTTGAAGAGTTTGATGCATTAAATAAAAAGAATAATGAATTATCTGATGTATATAATTCCTTGAAGTCACCTCATGTTAAGTTAGAAAGTCAGTTTAAGAAATTATAAAATCTCAAAGCATTTAAAAATAACAAACCAACATTACATGCATTATATAATTCTAAAAGAAAGCATCATCACCCAAGTAGATTACTAAATCATTTTCCTAAAGTTAGATGTTTTTCATGTGTCATGTTAGGACACATCTCACACACATGCAGTATTCATCATAGTACACAGGGTGTGGAGACCCAAACTGTATGATTCACAGCATAACGCATATGCATTACATTCTTCTTTCTATAAGAAGGGACACAAATATGTTTGTGTTCCTAAATTTGACATTTAATGATTTTGTAGGCTAACTCTTACAAAAGGCCTCATGAGAGAATGTTGTACCTGGACAGTGGATGCTCACGATATATGACTAGAGATGCCAATTAATTTATTCTGTTGGAGACCAGGATAGGAGGCAAGGTTACTCTTGGGGACAACAACACCAGAAAAGTGGTGGGCTCAAGTATAATTAGAAATTCCAAGAACCTTTTGATTAAAAATATTTTACTTGTAGATGGACCGAAAAAACAACTTGCTCAACATCAGTTAGCTTTGTGATAAGAGCTTCGTTATAAAATTCTTTACAAATACTTGTATTATAAGCTTAAATAATAACACTTTTATCTAGGGAAAGTGAATCAATAATGTTTACAAGCTTGACTTAAATAATATTGAATATCTTGTTTCATTTTTCTTAAAAACTACGGTTGATGATTCATGGTTATCACAAAGGATGTTATGTTATGTCTGCATGAAAACCCTTAGGAGTTGACCTAGAAAGACCTACTTAGAGGTGTCTCCAAGCTTAAGTTCTCTAAAGACCACCTTTGTGATGCCTTCCAACTAGGGAAGTAAGTCCAATCAACTTTTCACTCCATTAAAGACATCAGCACCTCTAGACCTTTATAACTCCTTCATATGGATTTATTTGGATCCATTATTACTGCCAGCTTAAGGGAAAAAGTCTATGGTTTTGTGATTGTCGATGACTACTCGAGGTTTACTTGGATTAGATTTCTGTCACATAAGAATGAGCCTTTTGATGAGTTTAGATCCTTCTTTACTTGGATTAAAAAAAAGATAGGTTATGAGATCTTGACCATCCATAGTGATCATGGGAGAGAGTTTGAAAATGAGAGATTTGGAGACTTTTGTGAAGATAAAGGGATTAACCACAACTTCTCAGCTCCTAGGATCCCTCAGTAGAATAGGGTAGCTAAAAGTAAGAATAGATCCTTAATGGAAGCTGCTAGAGCCATGCTTGCTGAGTATTTACTTCTAAAATACTTTTTGGCTGAAGCGATAAACACACCTTGTTATGTGTTAAATATGGTAAATGCTAGAGTCAAATTAGATAAGACACCCTATAAGATCCTTATGGGTTGGACACCCAATCTTTCCCACCTCAATATATTTGGTTCTAAGTTTTTCATTCATAATAATGGAAAGTCAGACAAAGAAATTTGACCCAAAATCTAATGGAGTGTTCTTAGTATATTCAAGTGTGGGGAAATCCTTTAGGGTGTTTAATAAGAGGACATTGGGGGTGGAGGAGATTACTCATGTAGTGTTTGATGAATCTGATTCTAAAAAATCTAGAGTTGAGGATGAAGATGTATTTGGAGAGATTACCATAGGAGTTAAAAATTTAGATAAGAGAGTAGATCCCAAAAATACTAAATGAGTAGGTGAGATTACCCAAGGAGTAGAAAATATAAATCTGGAGGAAAGGGTTCAACCTACACAAACGTTGCCTAGAGATCGGAGATATTCTTCATGCCATCCTAAAGAATTGATTATAGGTGAACCTTCTAAAGGTGCTAGGGCTAGGCATGGACTTAGGAAGGAAGTAAACCACTCTACGTTCATCTTAATAACTGAACCCACAAACATCAATCAAACCCTATCTGATAAGTTTTGGATCTTAGTCATGTAAGAGGAATTAAACCAATTTATTTGGAATGATGTTTGGGAGCTTGTAAAAAGACCAAAGCGACAAAGTGTAGTAGGAACCAAATGGGTCCTCAAGAACAAGATGAATGATTTTGGTGTGGTGATTAGAAATAAGACAAGACTGATAGTTAAGGGGTAAAACCAAATAGAAGAGATTGATTTTGAGGAAACCTTTACCTCTGTAGCTAGATTGGAAGACATTAGAGTGTTATTAACCTTTGCCTGTTATAAGGGATTTAAGATTTTCTAAATGGATATTAAAAGTGCCTTTTTAAATGGGGCAATAAAAGAAGATGTGTTTGTAGAGCAAACCCCAGGTTCTGAGAGTTCCCAATTTCTAAATCATATTTTTAAATTAAAAAAATGCCTTATATGGATTAAAGTAGGCAACCAGAGCTTGGTCTGAGAGGCTTAGCACATTCTTGAAAGGTTCATTAGGGATGTTAAGACCTATAGAACTGGCCCAAGCTAACCAAAAGGGGCGGTGAATTGGTATTTTAAAAAAATTTCTTTTCACAAAGAACAAAAATCACTTAAACCAAAATCACACCACGAGAAAAATAAATGCGGAAATTAAAAGTGCGGAAGCAAGAAATAAGAACAAAGAAATTTATAGTGATTCGGTCAACTCGACCTACGTCCACTCCCCAGAGGCGCCCTCCGAGTATTCCACTACAATCGTGACTCTCCTTTAGCCCCCACAGCTAGGCGGAGAAGCCTTTACAAAGCACCTCCTTTTTGTCACCACGGCAAGGCAGAGAACCTATCTCCTTTTGCTTCCTCCTGAAGCTGGCAGAGAACCACAACCAGATGCTGACTCCTTACCTCTACTGACCCTTCCACGGATGAGAAACTCTAGACGAAGAAGAAGCAGAGCGATCCTTGAAGCAACCCTTGTGAATCCCCTCACAAGCTCCCCCTCACAAGATGCTCTCTCTCTCTTCCTCTCTTTCTGTATCTCCTCAAGGCCTTCTCAGGTCAAGGTAGCAGCACATAGGTTGTTCAAAATATTGAACAAGAGCTCTTAAATAAAAGAGCTTCAAAGAAGCTCATTAATTGCAAGTTACCGACTATATCGTCCAGGCTGATATGGACATCGGCCAGGCCGATCAGTTCAAATCTCAGAAGATCAGCCAGAGCATCGCCCTGAATGCAAGTTGGACGATTTAAAATTGGCTTGATCATCCATGCCGATCTCATGATCGTCCTGGCCAATCAATTCAAATCAGAGGAAAATCGTCCAGAGCATCGCCTTGAATTTGAGCTGGCCGATATTTATCGTCCTGAAGTAACTAAAGTTTTTTGAATAGATCGTCCTGGCCGATCCTTCAATCTTCTAGGACGATATGATCGTATCAATCATCCTTAATTACTCCCTTGATTTCTGGATTAATTAAGGCATAATTTGTGATTATCGTCCAGGCCGATCAATGATCGTCTTGGCCAATTATTTAAAAATACAATATACCTTAATTGTCTATGGCGGCAAGTTCTTTCAGTTTCGAGCTTATCGTCCTGGCCGATACACGTATCATCCAGGATGATCCGTTAATGTCGGATGCCTTAATTAAGAATCCTTAATTAGATTTTCTATTTTAAGCCTGATCGTCTAGGACGATGTAAATATCGTCCTGGCCGATATGAGTAAAAATAGAATTTCTAAGTCTCTCAAGTGTGTGTATATAGGGTTACTTATGTTGAGTCCAGTAATTAGGTTGTTAAGCCTAAGTAAGTGTCCCAAGGCTACCAAGAGGGGGGTGAATTGGTAGTTTTTTTAAAATTTTAAACCCTCTTAAAAATAAAGTTGAACCGAAATAAATTTTCTTTTTTTTAAAGTTAGTAGAAAAATATTTTTCAACCACAGAGTTGTTAAAACTGAATTTTAAAAGTGCGGAAACGTAAAAGCTATAAAGTAAATGACACCAGATTTATAGTGGTTCGGTCTATAACCAGACCTACATCCACTCCTCAGAGGCACCCTGAGTATTGCACTAATACCAATAGTGACTCTCCTTTTGCACCCACAGCAAGGCGGAGAAGCCCTTACAACACACTCTTTTCACCACTCCCCGGTGCGGTAGAGAACCGTCCGTCCTTTTACACAAAACCCAGTGTTGGCAGAGAACCGTCGTCCTTTCACACCCTCCAAGTGTAGGCAGAGAACCCTTCGTCCTTTCACACTCTCCTAGTGTGGGCAGAGAACCCTTCGTCCTTTCACACTCTCCTAGTGTGGGCAGAGAACCCTTCGTCTGTTCACACTCTCCAAGTGTCGGCAGAGAACCGGACCTTCTTGAATGATCTTCTCACAAGAATCTAGAAGGAAGAAAGAAAAAGAGTGAAGAAATTCAATTTCACAAGTAGAGACTCTTACCTTAGCAATCCAAGTGAAGCCTTCTAGCTCCAGTGGTAGGAATCCTCCTTTGAATGCTCTCTTCCACTCTCTCCTTGGCTATTCTCTCAAAAGGCACGAAGATCAAATGACAAAAAGATTGGGTGGCAGTCTAATTTGGACTATTTATATAAAAGACAAGTGAAACCGCCCAAAAACTGCAAATTTTCAATTCTGTACGCAGTGGATCGTCCTGTACGATTCTGGATCGTCCTGGACGATTTTACTTAAACGATCTGAAACGACCCAATTTGTATATGTGTACGAACTGACTTCGTACATCTGATCGTCCTGTACGAACTTGGTTCGTCCAGTACGAACGGTTATTACAAGGTCGGTTCTAGAAACTGCTGAAAACTGTTCTAAGTCGGTTTGTCGTTTGAACGAAAATGTGGTCGTCTGGACGAAAATTTTCCAGAGAGCCGATCGTCCTGGACGATTATTTATTTCGTCTGGACGAAAATTTTCCAGAGAACCTATCGCCGCGGACGATAACTTGTTTTCGTCTGTACGAAAAAAGTTCCAGAGAGCTGATCGTCCTGTACGATATTTATTTTCGTCGGGACGAAAATTTTCCAGAGGACTGGTCGCCTCGTACGATGGTAAAATTCGTCTGGACGAAAATTTTGCAGAGAACCCATCGCCTGGGACGATGATAAATTTCGTCCTGGACGAATAGGACTTAGAAAATTTTTCAAGGCAAGTTCCTATTCGTTCCAAGTGCTCTATAGGAGATAACTGACAGATCGTCCAGTACGATAAATATCGTCCTGTACGATCAGTATAGAATTTCAAGATCTCCTTATTTGTGTGTGTGTGTGAGATTTTATTCACTCAATTACAATCACTCCCTTTCAAAGTTAATTCAAAGAAAAGATAAACATCAATTATACATAATATCTCATGTTGAATTTGAATTGAAGTTTTCGTAGTCTGGAGTCTGATTTTCCTGAAATGTTAGTACACACAAGAGCAAGTGCAAATCTTCTGAAATTGTTAGGAGATAACTATACATTTGAACAATAATGTTTGGAATCATCAAAACTACATAAGTTGCATAAATATAACTCATTCAAATAGCAACTATTCAAACAATCTCCCCCTTTTTGATGATGGCAAAACAATTATTATTAGTATGGTTTCAAGTTAAAACACATTTTTTATCTCCTAAACTCCCCCTGAATTTATGAGTACATTAAAATAAGGAGGCATTAAAGAACAATATTTTTTTTTTTTTTTTTTTTTTTTTTTTTTTTTTTTTTTTTTTAAGCAGAACAACTAAAAAAGATAAAACACAAACATACACAAACTAATAATTTCTCCCCCTTTTTGACAGCAACAAAAAGTGAAGAAGAAAAAGACCAGAAATGTAAATAATTATATGAAATTCATTGTTAAAATTTAATCTAAATGGTGATTGACATAGGGTATGCAATTTTAAACTAAAAACATTAGGTCAATCATAGAAATTCAGGAGATTTAAAAAGTGATATAACATTGTAAGTAAGAAGAATTTAGCAAAGACATGATTCAATTTAGACATTTGAATATAGAAAATCAATACAAGAGAGATGAAGAAAAAATTCTATATTTCAAAATTCAATAGAATATAAATGAACATAAGATCAATTTGAATTAAGAGATTGAAAGAATTTGGAAAGAAGAGAATTACCACATGTGGCGCTTTGCGCATCTTTTTCAACTTTTTGAGCACATTTTTGTGCATCTATTGATATTGAGCTGATTTTGTGCCTCTTTTTCATATTTGCGAACCATTGCGCATTTCTTTTGATTTTTTGTACTTTTTGTACAATTTTCAAGAGTACTTTACACCAATTCTTTCCAAAATCAATAATCTAAAATTTCAAATATTTCTAAGTACATAAATATTATTTGAACAAAGAAATACAAAATAAGTAAACATCTAAATTGCAATAATAATTTTAACTTTTATGTAGTCTAAATGAATAGACATGAATTTAAAAATTCTAATTACAACAAGTTATAAACAACTTTTAAATTTTGAAAGACTAGATTTTCTAATGTAGATAATCTCCAATTACAATCTAATTTAAGCACTATGAAGATTAAATAATACTAATGAAATTCATAAAAAATTAACCACATTTCAATAACAAATCAATACTGAAATAAGTGTGAAATGCATTGATTTATATGAAAAGATTACATTTCACAAAAGCTAAACACAACATAAAATAAAAGACAAATACCTACATTTAACAAAAACATTAACATAACAAGAAAAAAATGAGTAACAATCACAACAACACAACAAAAAATACAACACAAGTACTACAAAAACACATAAAATCATCTCTACTGTTCTGGAGGAGGAGGAGGAGGAATGCCACCGAAAAGGTTAAAGTAGGAGGCCATCAACATTACATTGGTATTGATATCATGTACTTCATTTCTAATAACACCAATGTCATGTTGTTGCTGCACAAGTTGAGCATCAAATTGATCAAATCTTTGATCAATATGAGTCTCTAAACGATCAAATCTCTCAATCAGATTCTGATAATCTGACTGAGGTGCAGAGGTATGCTCTCCTTCTTCTCTTTCTTCTTCTTCTGAAGCACTGTCATGTGCTTTCCCTTTTTCTTTTTCTTCCTTGAAGAGCAGTCTGAATGATGTATTGTTATAGTAAACTGGCTCTTCATATTCTTCATCAGGATGCACTATATTGTATTTCTTCTCCAAAATATAGGTAATTAAGTGCCCTAATGAAATGTTTTTCTTTTTCTTCTGATCAGCATGTCCTATTTCTGAAAGCCTATAGATATGATCTATGATGAGTTGGGCTTCATCAATAGGATGTCTTGACATGATTAAAAAAGTTATACAAGAAAGGAGAGGAGTGATGTTAATCCTATCACCAGCTTTAGGAATAATTGAGGATCTAAGGATATGCTGGATGATTCGGGCATCTTGGGTCATACCTGAGACTCTAGCAACATGATTGTCAATTGCATTTCCTCTAATTACCCTATTGATTTCAAACCATTTGAAGGAGTTTTCTGACATTAGGGTGTGGGCTCTATATCCCTCAGTTCTTAAGTTTAAAAATGCACCAAGATCGTGCTTGGTGATCTCAACTTTTTTCTTAAAAACAAAAGAACTAATGATAGAGTGGTCAGAATTGAAACTCATGTTGGCAAGGAAGTAATGGTAGGTTTGTTTGTTGTAGAGGTAAACGAGAGAAAGAATGAACTGAAATTGGGTTGAGGCGAAGAGGTGCATTACCCGATATTTCAACTCTGCTGGGATAAGAATGCGAGACGGAGTGATTTTTGCTGAGGCAAAACGAGGAAAAGATTCCTCATTTTCCTTAGAAAGAAAGTTGTCTGGGGCATTCCTGTTTGGTTTCTTCACCAAAACCTTTTGTCTTTTGCTAAAATTTCGTCCTGGACGATCACAGATCGTACAGACGATCCAATAAAAAACTGCTCTAAAACGGTTTAAATTTTCGCAAACTGTTCCTTTACACATCGTCCCGTACGAAAATATTTCGTCCTGGACGATTTCCTCCAAAAATTAATTTTGATTTTTTAAATTTTTAAATTAACAAAATCAACAAAAACAATCAGAAACACAGAAAACATAAAACAAAATCATAAATCCAAAAACAATTCATTAAAAAAACACACAAAAATTCACAAAATTTCAAAAACAAAACATAACAAGTATCAATGTTTGCAAAGACATTTGAGTTAAGCATTCAAATCAATAACACCAAGCCTTGTTCTTAAAGTACTGAAGGTATCAAAGGCTAAAGGTTTTGTAAAAATGTCTGCAAGTTGATTTTCAGTTGAAACATGTATGAGTTCAATTTCTCCTTTGGATACGTGATCCCTTATGAAATGATGCCTTATATCGATGTGTTTGGTTCTAGAATGTTGAATAGGATTTTTTGAAATACAAATAGCACTAGTATTGTCACAATAAATTGGAATAGTGCCTATAGTTAATCCTAAGTCAATCAACTGTTGTTTTAACCAAAGTACTTGTGCCACACAACTTCCTAATGCAATGTATTCTGCTTCTGCAGTAGATAGTGCCACTGAATTTTGTTTTCTACTAGACCATGAAACTAATGAATTTCCAATGAATTGACATGTTCCAGAAGTGCTTTTCCTATCCACTCTACAGCCTGCAAAGTCAGAATCTGAGTAACCAATAATTTCAAATGAAGAGCTAAACTTAGGATACCAAATTCCTAAGTTTTGAGTTCCTAGTAGATATCTTAAAATCCTTTTTACTGCTGTCAAATGTGATTCTTTTGGATCTGATTGAAATCTAGCACATAGGCAAACACTAAACATAATATCTGGTCGGCTAGCAGTCAAGTAAAGTAAAGATCCAATTATCCCTCTAAATTTCTTTTGATCAACAGATTTTCCCTTAAGGTCCTTATCCAACTGAACTGAAGAACTCATTGGTGTACTAACAGGTTTAGCATTGTCCATTTCATATTTTTTGAGGATGTCCTTAATATATTTGTTTTGACTAAGAAAAGTACCTTCCTCAAGTTGCTTAATGCTAAATCCTAGAAAGTAATTTAAATCTCCCATTAGACTCATTTCGAATTCATTACTCATTGTTTTAGAAAAATCATCACAAAGATGTTTATTTGAAGATCCAAAGATGATGTCATCCACATAAATTTGAACAATAAGTATATCCTTTCCAATTTTTCTTAAAAAGAGAGTTGTATCCACACTTCCTTTTTCAAAAGATCTTTCAAGTAGGAAGGTGCTTAACCTCTCATACCAAGCCCTAGGTGCCTGTTTCAATCCATATAATGCCTTTTTTAATTTGAAAACATGATTTGGAAATTTTGAATTTTCAAAACCTGGAGGTTGTTCTACAAAAACATCTTCTTCAATTACTCCATTTAAAAAGGCACTTTTAACATCCATTTGAAACAATTTAAAACCTTTAAAACAGGCAAAGGCTAGTAAAACCCTAATTGCTTCAAGTCTAGCTACAGGGGCAAAAGTTTCCTCAAAATCAATTCCTTCAATTTGATTATACCCCTTAGCTACTAATCTAGCCTTATTTCTAATGACTACTCCTGAGTCATTCATTTTATTTTTGAACACCCACTTGGTTCCAACAACACTTTGATCTTTTGGCCTTGTAGTTAGTTCTCAAACTTTATTTCTTACAAATTGATTTAACTCTTCTTGCATGGCCAATATCCAAAATTCATCTGAAAGTGCTTGATCAATGTTAGTGGGTTCAATAGTTGAAATGAAGGCTGAATGATTGACTTCCTTGTTTAATCCACGCCTAGTTCTAACACCCTCACTTGGTTCACCTATAATTAATTCCTTTGGGTGATTTTTAGAGAATCTCAAATCTCTAGGCAAAGGGTCTTCTCTTTCTATATTTTCTTCCACACTTTCTTCCAAATTTAATCTATCAATCTTTTGGGAGTTTTCTTCAATTTCTTCTTCAACAACTTTTGGCTCTTCTATGTTTCCATTTTCATCAAAAACAACATGTGTGGTTTCTTCAATGACTAAAGTTCTTTTGTTGAATACTCTATAAGATTTTCCAACACTTGAATATCCAACAAAAATTCCTTCATCTGATTTTGGATCAAATTTTCCTAAGGCAGATTTTCCATTATTATGTATGAACACCTTGCAACCAAATACATGTAAATGAGACAAATTTGGTGTTCTACCTTTTACCAATTCATAGGGTGTTTTATTCAAATTTGATCTCACATTTACCCTATTCAGAACATAGCATGCAGTGCTAACCGCCTCAGCCCAAAAATATCTAGGAAGAGAGTATTCTGCTAACATTGCTCGGGCGGCTTCTATTAATGTTCTGTTCTTTCTTTCAACTACTCCATTTTGTTGAGGAGTTCTAGGTGCAGAAAAGTTGTGATCAATCCCCTTTTCTTTACAGAAATCTTCAAATCTTTCATTTTCAAATTCTCCTCCATGATCACTTTGTATAGAAATTATTTCACATCCTAGTTTTCTTTGTATCCAAGTTGAAAAATTTCTGAATTCCTCAAATGATTCACTTTTATGAAAAAGAAATTTAACCCAGGTGAATCTTGAAAAATCATCTACTATTACAAATCCATATACCTTTCCTCCTAGACTAACCGTGCTTACAGGTCCAAAAAGATCCATGTGAAGAATTTCTAAAGGTTTACTGGTCCTAAGATCTTTATTGGATTTAAAAGAGGACTTCACTTGTTTTCCTAATTGACATGCATCACATAAGTGGTCCTTAGTAAAGTCTAGTTTAGGTATTCCTCTAACCAAATTCTTTTGGGTAATTCTTCTAAGATTTTTCATACTAGAATGACAAAGTCTCCTATGCCAAAGCCATGATTCATCAGAAACAGTTTTCAAACAAAAAGCAGTAGGAGATTGAATACAATTTAAATCTAGCATGTAGACATTGTTCACCCTTTTTCCATTTAAAACAATTTTCCCATTTAGGCTAATTATGCAGCTAGTAGGTAAAAATTTTACATTATAGCCCTTATCACATAGCTGACTTATGCTAAGCAAATTATGTTTTAAGCCTTCAACTAATAAAACATTATCTATGAAAAAGTTTTTCAAATTTCCAATCATACCTGATCCAACCACCTTCTTTGTGGTATTATCTCCAAGTGTAACCTTGCCTCCACTCCTGGCTTCCAGCGTTATGAATTGAGCAGTATCTCCAGTCATGTGCTTAGAACATCCGCTGTCCAGGTACCATATACTCTCACGAGGTCTTGTGTGAGAGTATTCCTGCAAAATTCTCAATTGTTAGACCTGGGAACCCAAACTAGTTTGGGTTCACCTTTATGAAATTTATAATCAGATGCATGTGTGATATGTCTAGGTTTATGCATCTTAGTTCTCCACACCAAATTAGGTTTCATCTTTAAAGTGCAGGTGTGAGATATATGTCCCAAAAATCCACAATTGTTACATTTAACATTAGGAAAAATATTCCTATGTTTTCTTTCATATGATTGTCTTCTAAGGGATTTCATGAATTTAGGATAATATTTAGGATTTGTAAAATCTTCAAGTTTAGGGGGGTTCCTATTATCCTCGAGAGCTCTTATAGTAAGTTTGTAAAATGAATTCATATCCTCCAAGATTCGATTTGTATAATTGATTCTATATGTCTTGTGCTCAGATTCATCCTTAAATTTCTTAAATTCTTTTTCAAGTTCAGCATAGGATGATTTTAAATTTTCAAAATTTTTATTCAAGTCATCATATTCATCAAGTAGTTTCATGTGGTTGCTATCAATTAAAGCATGATCTTTCCTAAGGATTTCGTGTTCCTTATTAAGCTCTTCCAATTCTAAAATTAAACTAGAATGCATCTTTTTAGTTTTCCTATATGCATCATGCATGTGTTCAGAAACTTCAAACAGTTCATCATATGTTAAATCACATACCTCTTCTTGATCTGATTGTTCAGCTTTATCTGCCATCAAGCAAAGGTTGGTGACTTCTTCTTCGTTTTCAGTCTCAGATGAGTCTGAAGCTGAGTCAGCCCAAAAAGCCTTTTGAAACTTCTTCTTGCCCTTTTTTACCATTGGTTTCTCCTCTACCTTCTCCTTGCTAGGAGTGGCTTTAAGTTTTGGACAATCAGTTTTTATATGACCTGGTTTCCTGCATTCATAACAAATCAATTCATTAGAAACCCTGCCATTTTTGTTATACTTACCTCTATTCCATTGCTGGCGTCTCTTCTGCTTCCTCTTTAAAAAGCTTCTGAATTGTCTAGTCATCAGTGCTATATCGTCTTCATCCTCAGGTTGTGAGTGTTCACTTTCTGACTCTTCCACATTTAATGCAAGATTCTTGTCCTTTCTTGGTTCACCTGCATCAATCTTTCTTTGACTTACTCCTTGCTCGTAAGCAATGAGTGAACCAAGAAGATTGTCAATTGAATAAATGTTCAGATCTTTTGACTCTGTAATTGCAGTAATTTTAGCATCGTATGTAGTAGGTAAACAACGAAGAATTTTATTAACCATTTCAGCATTAGTTAATTCCCTACCAAGTGCATGCAAAGAGGTGACAATTTGAGTGAATCTTGTGTACATGTCAGATATAGATTCATTAGGTTTCATGCGAAATAATTCGTAGTCATGTAACAAGATATTGAGTCTTGATTGCTTAACCTCATTTGTCCCTTCATAAGTAATACAAAGTCTATCCCATATGTCTTTTCCGCTTTTACAAGTGGAAACTCGCATGTAGTCTTCAGATTTTAAAGCACAAAAGAAACTATTTAAACATTTCGCATTTAATTGTGCTAAGTCACGTTCTTCTATAGTCCAATCTGCATAGGGTGTATCTACCCTAATTCCATCAACTAATCTAGTTGGTTTTGTGTAACCTTCCTGGACTAGCATCCACATGCGATAATCAAGTGACTGTAAGAAAGTAGACATGCGTGTTTTCCAAAAATCAAAAGGAATATTATCAAACAGTGGAGGTCTAGTGATAGAGTAACCCTCAGGTGTGTTTCGGTTTCCAAATGTAGCCATCTACGTTAATCAAAAAGTAGTTCAAACTTATGATTTTGAAACTCTGCTCTGATACCACTTGTTGAGTCCAGTAATTAGGTTGTTAAGCCTAAGTAAGTGTCCCAAGGCTACCAAGAGGGGGTGAATTGGTAGTTTTTTTAAAATTTTAAACCCTCTTAAAAATAAAGTTGAACCGAAATAAAATTTTCTTTTTTTTAAAGTTAGTAGAAAAATATTTTTCAACCACAGAGTTGTTAAAACTGAATTTTAAAAGTGCGGAAACGTAAAAGCTATAAAGTAAATGACACCAGATTTATAGTGGTTCGGTCTATAACCAGACCTACATCCACTCCTCAGAGGCACCCTCTGAGTATTGCACTAATACCAATAGTGACTCTCCTTTTGCACCCACAGCAAGGCGGAGAAGCCCTTACAACACACTCTTTTCACCACTCCCCGGTGCGGTAGAGAACCGTCCGTCCTTTTACACAAAACCCAGTGTTGGCAGAGAACCGTCGTCCTTTCACACCCTCCAAGTGTAGGCAGAGAACCCTTCGTCCTTTCACACTCTCCTAGTGTGGGCAGAGAACCCTTCGTCCTTTCACACTCTCCTAGTGTGGGCAGAGAACCCTTCGTCTGTTCACACTCTCCAAGTGTCGGCAGAGAACCGGACCTTCTTGAATGATCTTCTCACAAGAATCTAGAAGGAAGAAAGAAAAAGAGTGAAGAAATTCAATTTCACAAGTAGAGACTCTTACCTTAGCAATCCAAGTGAAGCCTTCTAGCTCCAGTGGTAGGAATCCTCCTTTGAATGCTCTCTTCCACTCTCTCCTTGGCTATTCTCTCAAAAGGCACGAAGATCAAATGACAAAAAGATTGGGTGGCAGTCTAATTTGGACTATTTATATAAAAGACAAGTGAAACCGCCCAAAAACTGCAAATTTTCAATTCTGTACGCAGTGGATCGTCCTGTACGATTCTGGATCGTCCTGGACGATTTTACTTAAACGATCTGAAACGACCCAATTTGTATATGTGTACGAACTGACTTCGTACATCTGATCGTCCTGTACGAACTTGGTTCGTCCAGTACGAACGGTTATTACAAGGTCGGTTCTAGAAACTGCTGAAAACTGTTCTAAGTCGGTTTGTCGTTTGAACGAAAATGTGGTCGTCTGGACGAAAATTTTCCAGAGAGCCGATCGTCCTGGACGATTATTTATTTCGTCTGGACGAAAATTTTCCAGAGAACCTATCGCCGCGGACGATAACTTGTTTTCGTCTGTACGAAAAAAGTTCCAGAGAGCTGATCGTCCTGTACGATATTTATTTTCGTCGGGACGAAAATTTTCCAGAGGACTGGTCGCCTCGTACGATGGTAAAATTCGTCTGGACGAAAATTTTGCAGAGAACCCATCGCCTGGGACGATGATAAATTTCGTCCTGGACGAATAGGACTTAGAAAATTTTTCAAGGCAAGTTCCTATTCGTTCCAAGTGCTCTATAGGAGATAACTGACAGATCGTCCAGTACGATAAATATCGTCCTGTACGATCAGTATAGAATTTCAAGATCTCCTTATTTGTGTGTGTGTGTGAGATTTTATTCACTCAATTACAATCACTCCCTTTCAAAGTTAATTCAAAGAAAAGATAAACATCAATTATACATAATATCTCATGTTGAATTTGAATTGAAGTTTTCGTAGTCTGGAGTCTGATTTTCCTGAAATGTTAGTACACACAAGAGCAAGTGCAAATCTTCTGAAATTGTTAGGAGATAACTATACATTTGAACAATAATGTTTGGAATCATCAAAACTACATAAGTTGCATAAATATAACTCATTCAAATAGCAACTATTCAAACAATCTCCCCCTTTTTGATGATGGCAAAACAATTATTATTAGTATGGTTTCAAGTTAAAACACATTTTTTATCTCCTAAACTCCCCCTGAATTTATGAGTACATTAAAATAAGGAGGCATTAAAGAACAATATTTTTTTTTTTTTTTTTTTTTTTTTTTTTTTTTTTTTTTTTTTTTAAGCAGAACAACTAAAAAAGATAAAACACAAACATACACAAACTAATAATTTCTCCCCCTTTTTGACAGCAACAAAAAGTGAAGAAGAAAAAGACCAGAAATGTAAATAATTATATGAAATTCATTGTTAAAATTTAATCTAAATGGTGATTGACATAGGGTATGCAATTTTAAACTAAAAACATTAGGTCAATCATAGAAATTCAGGAGATTTAAAAAGTGATATAACATTGTAAGTAAGAAGAATTTAGCAAAGACATGATTCAATTTAGACATTTGAATATAGAAAATCATTACAAGAGAGATGAAGAAAAAATTCTATATTTCAAAATTCAATAGAATATAAATGAACATAAGATCAATTTGAATTAAGAGATTGAAAGAATTTGGAAAGAAGAGAATTACCACATGTGGCGCTTTGCGCATCTTTTTCAACTTTTTGAGCACATTTTTGTGCATCTATTGATATTGAGCTGATTTTGTGCCTCTTTTTCATATTTGCGAACCATTGCGCATTTCTTTTGATTTTTTGTACTTTTTGTACAATTTTCAAGAGTACTTTACACCAATTCTTTCCAAAATCAATAATCTAAAATTTCAAATATTTCTAAGTACATAAATATTATTTGAACAAAGAAATACAAAATAAGTAAACATCTAAATTGCAATAATAATTTTAACTTTTATGTAGTCTAAATGAATAGACATGAATTTAAAAATTCTAATTACAACAAGTTATAAACAACTTTTAAATTTTGAAAGACTAGATTTTCTAATGTAGATAATCTCCAATTACAATCTAATTTAAGCACTATGAAGATTAAATAATACTAATGAAATTCATAAAAAATTAACCACATTTCAATAACAAATCAATACTGAAATAAGTGTGAAATGCATTGATTTATATGAAAAGATTACATTTCACAAAAGCTAAACACAACATAAAATAAAAGACAAATACCTACATTTAACAAAAACATTAACATAACAAGAAAAAAATGAGTAACAATCACAACAACACAACAAAAAATACAACACAAGTACTACAAAAACACATAAAATCATCTCTACTGTTCTGGAGGAGGAGGAGGAGGAATGCCACCGAAAAGGTTAAAGTAGGAGGCCATCAACATTACATTGGTATTGATATCATGTACTTCATTTCTAATAACACCAATGTCATGTTGTTGCTGCACAAGTTGAGCATCAAATTGATCAAATCTTTGATCAATATGAGTCTCTAAACGATCAAATCTCTCAATCAGATTCTGATAATCTGACTGAGGTGCAGAGGTATGCTCTCCTTCTTCTCTTTCTTCTTCTTCTGAAGCACTGTCATGTGCTTTCCCTTTTTCTTTTTCTTCCTTGAAGAGCAGTCTGAATGATGTATTGTTATAGTAAACTGGCTCTTCATATTCTTCATCAGGATGCACTATATTGTATTTCTTCTCCAAAATATAGGTAATTAAGTGCCCTAATGAAATGTTTTTCTTTTTCTTCTGATCAGCATGTCCTATTTCTGAAAGCCTATAGATATGATCTATGATGAGTTGGGCTTCATCAATAGGATGTCTTGACATGATTAAAAAAGTTAGACAAGAAAGGAGAGGAGTGATGTTAATCCTATCACCAGCTTTAGGAATAATTGAGGATCTAAGGATATGCTGGATGATTCGGGCATCTTGGGTCATACCTGAGACTCTAGCAACATGATTGTCAATTGCATTTCCTCTAATTACCCTATTGATTTCAAACCATTTGAAGGAGTTTTCTGACATTAGGGTGTGGGCTCTATATCCCTCAGTTCTTAAGTTTAAAAATGCACCAAGATCGTGCTTGGTGATCTCAACTTTTTTCTTAAAAACAAAAGAACTAATGATAGAGTGGTCAGAATTGAAACTCATGTTGGCAAGGAAGTAATGGTAGGTTTGTTTGTTGTAGAGGTAAACGAGAGAAAGAATGAACTGAAATTGGGTTGAGGCGAAGAGGTGCATTACCCGATATTTCAACTCTGCTGGGATAAGAATGCGAGACGGAGTGATTTTTGCTGAGGCAAAACGAGGAAAAGATTCCTCATTTTCCTTAGAAAGAAAGTTGTCTGGGGCATTCCTGTTTGGTTTCTTCACCAAAACCTTTTGTCTTTTGCTAAAATTTCGTCCTGGACGATCACAGATCGTACAGACGATCCAATAAAAAACTGCTCTAAAACGGTTTAAATTTTCGCAAACTGTTCCTTTACACATCGTCCCGTACGAAAATATTTCGTCCTGGACGATTTCCTCCAAAAATTAATTTTGATTTTTTAAATTTTTAAATTAACAAAATCAACAAAAACAATCAGAAACACAGAAAACATAAAACAAAATCATAAATCCAAAAACAATTCATTAAAAAAACACACAAAAATTCACAAAATTTCAAAAACAAAACATAACAAGTATCAATGTTTGCAAAGACATTTGAGTTAAGCATTCCTTGAAGCAACCCTTGTGAATCCCCTCACAAGCTCCCACTCACTAGATCCTCTCTCTCTCCCTCTCTCTCTATCTCTCCTCAAGGCCTTCTCAGGTCAAGGCAGCAGCACAAATGTTGTTCAAAATGTTGAATAAGAGCTCTTAAATAGAAGAGCTTCAAAGGAGCTCATTAATTGCAAGTTGCCGACTATATCGTCCAGGCAGATATAGACATCGGCCGGGCCGATCAGTTCAAATCACAGAAGCTCGGCCAGAGCATCGCCCTGAATGCAAGCTGGATGATTTAAAATTGGCTTGATCGTCCAGGCCGATCTCACGATCATCCCGGTCGATCAGTTCAAATCAGAGGAAAATCGTCCTGAGCATCGCCCTGAATTTGAGCTGGCCAATATTTATCATCCTGAAGTAACTAAGATTTTTTGAATAGATCGTCCTGGACGATCCTTCGATTTTCCAGGACGATATGATTGTATCAATCATCCTTAATTACTCCCTTGATTTCTGGATTAATTAAGGCATAATTTGTGATTATCGTCCAGGTCGATCAATGATCGTCCTGGCCGATTACTTAAAAATATAATATACCTTAATTGTCTATGGCGGCAAGTTCCTTCTATTTCAAGCTTATCGTTCCGGCCGATACACGTATCATCCAGGATAATCCATTAATGTCGACTGTCTTAATTAAGAATCCTTAATTAGACTTTCTATTTTAAGCCTGATCGTCCAGGACGGTGTAAATATCGTCCTGGCCGATATGAGTAAAAACAAAATTTCTAAGTCTCTTAAGTGTGTGTGTGTAGGGTTACTTAGCATCAGTATCTCTGTCCATTACAAATAGACTCAAGAAGAGAAAAAACAAAGTACAGACTG
Organism: Dendrobium nobile; assembly: GCA_022539455.1. Taxonomy (NCBI): domain Eukaryota; kingdom Viridiplantae; phylum Streptophyta; class Magnoliopsida; order Asparagales; family Orchidaceae; genus Dendrobium; species Dendrobium nobile. Next base: position 48,226,233 of record CM039735.1, on the reverse strand, counting down.
ACTCAACCCTAGACCTACACAATCTTGAACTATCTTCGTTTATTCGTCCGATCTTCGATTCCTGAAAAATTAGAAGTAACAGGCAGTCCAAGAGAATTAATAGTATTTGTCAATCATCAAAACAAAAGTCATGAAAATAGATTGCAACAAGTCTTACTAGAGAGGGAGTTTATTAAGGGGAGCGTAAACACCACCCATTTTTTTGAGAAAAGTAGAAGATGATTATGATGGGAGAGTTGTCCTACTTTTTAGGATTTAGCATAAAATAACTAGATAATGGAATATTTATAAGTCAATCAAAGTACATAAAGGACATATTGATGAAATATGAAATAGATAAAGCTAAGCTAATTAATACTCCCATGACCACCATTATTCAATTGGATAAGGACCTAAATTGAAAATTAATTGATCAAAAGAAGTATAGAGGGATGATTATATCTTTACTTTACCTGAATGCTGGCAAACCTGATATAATGTTTAGTGTTTGTTTTTGTACTAGATTTCAAGCTGATCCAAAAGAATCACACCTGAATGTAGTTAAGATAATTCTTAGATATCTCTTAGGGACCAAAACATAAGAATTTAGTATCCTAGACACAACAATTCTTTTGAGATTATTGGATATTCTGATTCTATTTTTGTAGGATGTAAGGTGGATAGAAAGAGCACTTCTAGGACTTGCTAATTCATAAGACAGTCTTTAGTCTCTTGGTCCAGTAGAAAGCAAAACTCTATTGCACTTTTTACTGCTGAAGCTGAGTATATTACTTTAGGGAGTTATGTCGCCCAAGTTCTTTAGTTGAAGCAGCAAGTCCTTGATTTAAGATTACTTATAGGCACAATTTTGATCATATATGACAACACTAGTGCCATATACATTTCTAAGAATCCTATCCTACATTCAAGGACCTAGCACATAGACATAAGGCATCACTTTATTAGAGATCATGTGACCAAAGGAGAAATTGAGTTACATCATGTGGCAACTGAGAATCAACTAACTGACATATTTACTAAATCACTAGCCTTCGACACATTCAGCACTTTAAGGATCAGATTGGGTGTGATTGACATAAATACATGAACTTGATTCTTACTAATTTTTTTTATCTGTTATTTCTTTTTTTTTCTTTTTGTTATTTTTCTTTATTTTTTTATTGTACTTTTCATCTGATTCATTTCTGTTGATTTAATTCCATTCATTATTTTTTTTAATCACTGTTGAATTGATATCTTCTGCCTTATTTTCATTTTTGAAAATTCGTAGTCAATATTAGATATCTCTAAATAAGTTAAAGGGGAAAACACCGTTGATTGTTTCCTTTTCTCTAATTTCTTTTAGGGGTATAAATTTGTTTTTTAAATAAAAGTTTATCTCAAATTAATAACTGGAATTTGTAATTGAGATCTTTTCAATCTTTCTACTGTAATCTATCTTATATATATAATGTTCAAAGTGTTTATACTACCTTCAGTTTTTTCATAATACTGTCGTTGTATTTATTATATAATTTTTTATTCTATTTTATGATTCATTCTTCCTTATATTAGAGAGTGAATTTTTCTTCTCTAATATTTGAAAGATATAATCACAACTGAGAATATTTAATAATTTTTAAAAAGGGATATAGCTTGCAAAAAATAAATAAAAAAAAGTGAGCAATGAAGTTAAAATTAAAAGATGCGCAATGATGTCAAATTGAAAAAAAATATACACAAAGTATATTAAAAATCAAAAGATGTACAAAGATCGTCAATTAAATGACAAGAGACATAAAATAAGCCCACCAAGAGTAAGGTTTCTTCTGTTTCAAAATTTTTAAATCTTAGAAGAATTCATCTGTTACTTGATATTTATTAAAGGCTTGATTTCATAATTCATGATCATGACTAAATACTTTGATATATTATTGTATAAAATATTTTCCTAAAACCAAGCTTTGAATGGATCTCTTTTTTTATCCAATTGATTTTTCTTATTTAGATCTTTGTTTTCAAAAGATGATTTTTCCTGGGAGAAGTCCGAGCTAGGGCTAATAGGATCGGTTGTTCTAACATTTTTTGAATTTTGATGATGTTAACTCATTGATTCTTACAAATTTCTAAATTTAATCACATGAAGAATTTATCATATTCGGGCTTTGATTAAAAAAATAAAAAAAAAACCTTGGCTATTTTGTTTCTTTTGAAGTTTTTAGTATCTTTTTCAAATTTTATTTTTATCTTCTTTTTGGGCCTTCTCTGATCATCTCCATCAATCCTCTAATTTTTAAATTTTTTTTTCCAATCGTCCTAGATGATATTTATATCGTCTTGGGTGATCTGTTCAAATCACTCTTGAGATTCCATTTAACGGCTATTTTTGACTCTTTTGCTTCTAATCATCCTAGATGATCCATTATTATCATGGACGATCTGATCGTCTTATTCTTCAATTATTTATGATTCTCCTTGATGTTCATCCTCATCCTAGATTATCTTTATAATTTCTGCTCAATTATTGGTGATCATCTTAGACAATACACCTATTTGTCCTAGACGATCCACATGACAAAATTTGTCACACGACTTTAATTCAGCCAGTACGATCAATTATTGTAGATCATCCTAGATGATCCACCTAATTGGCCTGAATAATATACTTTTTCAACGGTTGTTCAAAATGTCTCCTCGGGACAAACGCTTGTGTGTTATCATCCCAGATGATATCTGATCATCTTGGACAATATTACCACCTTTTTGACCAATCCTCGCAGACTGTTAATTCTATGATCATCTTGGACGATCAGATCGTTTCTTTAAACACTGAGGTGAAAGTGATAAGATGACACTAGAAAGTGCTCTGATACCACTTGAAAGTGCTCTGATGACACTAGAAAGTTCGTTAGGGATGTTAAGCCCTATAGAACTGGCCCAAGGCTAACAAAGAGAGGTGAATTGAATAACTTTAAAACCAAAGATAAAACTCAAACCAAAATCACCACAGAAATAAAGTGCGGAAGAAAATAATGCAGAAGCAATAATAAGAAAAGAACACACCGGATTTTATAGTGGTTCGGTGAAACCTTGACAAACGTCCACTATTTGGAGGCACCCTCCAAGTATTACAAAATCAATTCCACCTTCCCCGGTGCGGCGGAGTCACCAGGTCCTTTGACACCAACGAGATCTTATTCTTTGGTGAACTTACCTCGAGACATGCCTTGAATTTGATGGTACTAAGATGCGAGTTCGCCAGAGCAACCGTGTGGAATCCCCTCCACACTCCCTTGAGTTCCCCCCTCACAGGATCTTCTCCCTCTCAAACTCCACCCTTTCCTCTCTCCCTTTCAAGCTCTCTCTTCAAGTTTCCCCCACAAGAATGAAGCTACAATGGCAGCCAAAGATACTTACAAAGTGTCATGTCATAGCTTAAATAGAAGAGATAAAAATGAGCTCATTAATGCAAGTTGCCAACATTATCGTCCAGGACGATTAGTTCAAATATGAGGAAAATCATCCTGAACATCGCCCTGAAATGAAGCTGGATGATGTCTAATCGGCCTGAAAAATCTTGCGATCGTCCAGGATGATTTGACCATGTAATTGCTTTCCTTAAATTCCAGAGAAATTTTTGAAAATTTGACCTGGATCATCCTGGACGATATTTTATAATCCTGGACGATCCTCTGGATGATGTCCAAAAGTAGGCTATTTATAAATAGATCTGGCGGCAGATTCTTGCTGAAATGAGCCTATCGTCCTGGCCAATACAAAATCATCCAGGACGATGTGTTTTGCATAATGATGGCTCCTTTAATGGGGATGCCCTAATCAGGATTTTTGCTTTTGAACATATCATTCGGGACGATATAAATATCATCCCGGATGATGTTACCAAAATCAAAAATCTTCAGGGAGCAACAGAAAATCTTCCAAGTTACAAAACATCAGGAGCCACACCAAATACAATAGACTCAAGAAAGGAAAATATGTACAAACAGACTCAGACCTAGTCTACCCAATCTTGAGCTGATTCCAAATTGTAGTCCAATCGTGTGAACCTGAAATGTTAGTAGAAAACTATCATAAATAGGAATGTTTGCTATCATCAAAACCATAAACTATAGATCAGCAAAAATCTCCCCCTTTTTGATGATGGCAACCACTTCAATTTGAATTTTTTTTAAAAAAATTCTCCTAATCTCTCCCTCCCTAGAATAAACCCTTTAAAAAAAATAGGGGAGATAAAAATATTTTTGTTATTTTTAATTTTTTTAAAATAAGTTACAAACACGATAACAGTACAAAAAATTCAACAATATGTTCTCCCCTTTTGACTTTATCAAAAAGAGATGAGGCTCAAACAAAAAACTAAACGAACAAAAGAAAAAAACGTTCCTTGATCTAGTTAAAAATAAATATTCTTAAAATGAGAAAGTTACCTCTTGATTTTAATCAAAAACTTAGTAGAATTGGATTGACAACGCATATCCCATAAAAGATTAGAAATTCAAAATTTTATAATCCAAACTAAAGTTCTTTAAAAAGGCTCAAAAATTTTTTAATCCAATATCCAAATCAAGGAATAAACGGGAAAAAGGAACATTAATTTTTCAAAACTCCTTTTATAAAATATATCTAATAGAAGATCAATGCACGAATTACTGAATCAGGAACCAAGATTTTTAAGCACAAGTTTTGAACAAATCAAAGATTTTCTTAGGCTTTCAATAGAAGAAGAAAAAATAAGCATATTTTTTGTGGGCTCATTTTATGCCCTTTATCACTTGAATGGCTCTTTGAGCATCTTTTGATTTTAATACACTTTGTGTAATTTTTTTTCAATTTTGCGTCATTGCGCATCTTTTGGTTTGGCATCATTGACCACTTTTTTTTATTATTTTAAAAAAAATATGCCTTCATTCTTATATTTTCAAAACGAAAGTAAACCCAAATTATTCACAACACGAACAACTTGATTAAGAAAATTTTAAGGTGGATTCAATAATCTTGCAAAAGATTTTTATGCGATAGAAAAAATGTAGGGAGATGAAAAAAAATCAGTTTCAAAATCCAATTTAAAATATGATGAAGATTTTAAATCAAAAGTAGAATAACCTCTTTAAGAAAATAGAGATTGAGAGTAAAAAATATGAGTTTCCTTCCTTTGACTGTTTTAGAGAAGTCAAACATAACTTACCAAAGATTTCAAAAAAAACCAGGAGGTAGATTTTTCATTTTTAGAAAAATGAATGTGTGTGTTGATCAGAGAAAAACTTTCACGAAAATGAAAATTTCAAAGAATAAATAAAAAACAAAAATATGGAAGAAAAAAATATATAAAAATAAAAACACAACAAAAACACAAAAGGCTTTTGACAATTATCTCTCTCCTGGTCCGATGCTTCAGAAACCAGATCTGCCCATGAGATTTTTTATCTTTCATTATTTCCCCAGTTTAAATTTTGCTTCGCCTTGCCCTTTTCTTTCGTAGGAAGAATTTTTAAATTAGGGCACTGATTTTTCATATGTCCAGGCTTCTTGCATCGAAAGCAAATAACGCCCGAAGAAATATGGACATCCTTACCACTTTTACCTTTTTTCCACTTTTGCTTATGCTTTGGTGAGCTTTGTGATTTGCTTGATAAGTCATTGCATTCGTCACCAACTAAGCAATCTTTTTCCGTATCTTCAATTTTTAGAATAATCGTTTCACAAGCATCCAAAAGTCTTTGACCCAAACTTTGCTCGTAGGCAATGAGTGAGCCAATCAAATTATCAATAGGATAATCATTCAAATCTTTTGTTTCACAAATAGCAACAACTTTGGCATCAAATTTTTTAAGTAAACAATGAAGAATTTTATTGACTTTTTCAAAATTTGAAAACTCTTTTCCTAATGCATGCAATGATGTTACAATTTGAATGAACCTAGTGTACATTTATAAGATCGTCTCATAAGTTTTCATGGAAAACAGTTCAAAATCACGCATTAACAAATTCAACTTGGATTGCTTGATTTCACTAGTGCCTTCGTATATGGTGTGTAGTTTATCCCAAACTTCCTTACCAATAGTGCACGTGGATACTAACATAAAATCTTCAGAATTTAAAGCACAAAGAAGTAGTTTAAAGATTTTGCATTCAATTGAGCATTTTCTTGTCCTTCCCTATTCCATTGATTAAAAGGAATATCAGTTTTAACTCCATTAACAATACGTGACGGTGATAAATAACCAGTTAAAATCATATGCCACTTGCAAAAATCAATCAATTGCAAGAAAATAGACATGCGAGTTTTCCAAAATTCAAAAGACATATTTTCAAATAAAGGAGGTCTGGTGATTAAATATCCTTCCGCAATATTACAATTAGCCATGGATCAAAATTTAAAAGCTTTTAAAAACTTATTTTTTGAAAACAGCTCTGATTCCACTTGAAAGTGATCAGATGACACTAGAAAGTGCTCTGATACCACTTGAAAGTTCTCTGATGGCACTAGAAAGTTCATTAGGGATGTTAAGCTCTATAGAATTGGCCCAAGGCTAACAAAGAGTGGTGAATTTGAAAACTTTAAAATCGAAGATAAAACTCAAACCAAAATCACCACAGAAATAAAGTTCGAAAGAAAATAATGCAAAAGCAATAATAAGAAAAGAACACACCAAATTTAATAGTGGTTCGGTCTAACCTTGACTTACGTCCACTCCTTGGAGGCACCCTCCAAGTATTGCAGTACAAAAGGGTCTCTCCTTTAGCCCCCACAGCTAGGCGGAGAAGCCCTTACAAAATCACTTCCACCTTCCTCGGTGCGGCGGAGTCGACGGGTCCTTTGACACCAACGAGATCTTCTTCTTTGGTGAACTTACCTCGAGACAAGCCTTGAATCTGATGGTACTAAGATGCGAGTTCGCCGGAGCAACCGTGTGGAATTCCCTCCACACTCCCTTGAGTTCCCCCCTCACAGGATCTTCTCCCTCTCAAACTCCACCCTTTCCTCTCTCCCTTTCAAGCTCTCTCTTCAAGTTTCCCCCACAAGAACGAAGCTACAATGGCTGCCAAAGACACTTACAAAGTGTCATGTCATAGCTTAAATAGAAGAGCTAAAAATGAGCTCATTAATGCAAGTTGCCGACATTATCGTCCAGGACGATAGGCATATCGTCCTGGATGATTAGTTCAAATATGAGGAAAATCGTACTGAACATCGTCCTGAAATGAAGCTGGATGATGTCTAATCGGCCCGGACGATCTTGCGATCATCCAGGATGATTTTACCATGTAATTGCTTTCCTTAAATTCCAGAGAATTTTTGCAAAATTTGACCTGGATCGTCCTGGACGATATTTTATAGTCCTAGATGATCCTCTGGACGATGTCCAAAAATAAGCTATTTCTAAATAGATCTGGCGGTAGATTCTTACTGAAATGAGCCTATAATTCTGGCTGATACAAAATCGTCCAAGACGATGTGTTTTGCATAGTGACGGCTCCTTTAGTGAGGATGCCCTAATCAGGATTTTTGCTGAACAGATCGTCCAGGATGATGAAAATATCATCCCGGACGATGTTACCAAAAACAAAAATCTTTAGGGAGCAACAGATTTTGTTACAGAACATCAGGAGCCACCCCAAATACAATAGACTCAAGAAAGAAAAAGATGTACAAACTGACTTAGACCTAGTCTACCCAATCTTGAGCCGATTTCAAATTGCAGTCCAATCGTGTGAACCTGAAATGTTAGTAGAAAGCAGTCATAAATAGGAATTTTTGCTATCATCAAAACCATAAACCATAGATCTGCAACATGAGGCATTCAATCAGTTCTTTTCACATAATCCTTCTTCAACCCTCTTTACTCTTACTTCACCTCTATTTTCTTGATCATGGTTGGTGGAAAAAGGTCTTGCATGACTTCTAGAAGCTCCTCAAGGGTGAATCTGGACCCTCATTTCATTGAGGCGGCCGATCAAGCCGCCTATCAGAGGTACAAAATGGACGTAATCACTATATCCTATACTATCAACCCAAATATTTTTTTCTATCTTGTCCTAGATCTGTTTGCTCACACTACTCTAACATTCCTCCTAACTCTCACTATTTTGTTTAATTCAGAGTTACTATTTGAGTTCTTCTCTATCCTTCCATATAATTCTTCTTTCACTGCTCTTCAGTCCTATGTGAATAGATGACCTATGAAAATCAGTTATCAGGACTATCAGGAGCTCTTGTAACTGTCTACCATAGGAGACAAACTCCAAACCCTATATTCAAATACTGACTATGACTGGGCTTTGACCAATCACTTTTTAAAAAACACCAATATTCTCTTTCATGTTAGAGACTCTAGCTGCTTAAACAAAGATGCTAGGATAATCTAACATGTCCTTCTTACTTCTATTCTTCCAAAAGCTAGTGATCGCATTCATATCACTCCACTCCTTTTGATCACCACTTTATACATTTTGGCCCATCATGAATTTAATGCGTCTTATTTAATTTTTTGATACATTATGTATCTAACAAGTATTTAAGATCCAGGACATAGGAGGAAGCCCAATCTTGCCCTAGGATATATCATTACCTATATCCTAGAATCCAAATAGAACCTCCAATATCTTGCCCCGCTAAACTTTTAGCCTGCCTTTTACTCAAATAACTCCTTCCAAGTTCTTCACAAAACTCATCTCCACCTGGGGCACGAGGTAGTTGAGGGAGCTGAGGAGGAGCCAGCTCCTCCACCGCTTCTTGCACCTGCTTCGCTCTGCCAGCACCCACATTTGGATAAGCTGGTATAGTGGTTCGACCAGTAGGAGACTCACTTTGAGTCATACATTATTGCACAGGGGCAGCAACATGCCGAGGATGTTCCTCGATTTTACTCTTACGTAGCTCACCAGCAGCACCAACACTACCTGGATATGGCTTGGTTTCGAGAGCAGTTTTCTACTCTTTCTAATTTCTTTCAGCAGCCACCACCACCACCACCTCCTCCTTTGGATGATCAGAGGCCGTCTTTCTATTAATTTATTTTCAATTAATTATTTTTTCCATGTATTATTCTTCTTCTGTTTTATAGTTTATGTGTTATTTTTTTCACTTTTTTTTCTTTCTTTCTTCCTCTTCTTTGTGATGTAAGAAGGGGGAGTACCTGTACTATTCTAGTTTGTACTATTATTCTAGTTTATATTGTTTCTAGTTTATACTATTATTCTAGTTTGTACTTTTGTTGGATAGTTTAACTGGGTTTGCTTCTTCATACTATTTCCATTAAAAATACTTTGAACTACTTTGATTATTTTTGTATTTTCTATCATCAAAAAGGTGGAGATTGTTACGAATCTGATTTCAGGGAATAGAATTTTGATGATAGCAAACACTTTTGTTTCTCTACGACTGTGTTGCCTACTAAAATTTAAAGACCATAAGATCGAACTGCAATTTCAACTAGCTTAAGATTGGGTAGACTAGATCTGAGTCAATTTTGTAAATCTTTTACCTTTTCTTGAATCAATTGTAAATGATGTGGATTTTGATGCAAAGTAACCTTACACACATACACACTAGGGAAAAAATTCTGATTATTTTAGAGTTCTTTGTTTTTTATCGCATCATCCTGGACAATTCATATGTCATCATGGATGATCGGTTAAAAATATAAACCCTAATTAGGGAATTCTTGTTAAGGCAGCCGTCATTAAGCATATCATCCCAGATGATATTATCATCATCCTAGACGATAGGCTCAAATCAGAAAGAATCAGCTGCTAGATCTATTTTGGTATGTTTATTTTTGGACATTATCCAAGAGATCATCCTGGATGATACAACACAATTATGCCTAAATTAAACTAGTAATTAAGGAAAGTAATTAAGAATTGATTGAACAATCCTATCAGCTTGGACAATCATAAAATCGTCTAGGATGATTAGTTAAACAAAACCTTAATTCTTCCTGGATGATGTTTAATCGGCCTAGTTCATTCAAGGCAATGCTCTGGATGATATATACTAAATTAAACTAATCGTTTGGGATGATCCAAGATCATCCTGGATGATCAAGTCATTTTTCCATCGTCTGGATATCCATTCAGGGCGATGTTCTGGATGGTCTGTGATATTTTGAACTAATTATCTCGGGCAATCATGAGATCATCCTAGACAATCAAGTTACTTTTTGATTGTCATGACTCCCATCCAGGGTAATGCTCTAAATGATATTCGATGAATTGTACTAATCGTACCGAATGATATACTATCATCCTGGACGATATGAACAAATTTCCTTCTGATCATCCCAAATCATCCTGGCTGATTGAGCTAAAATTATACTAATCATATAGATCATCTTGGATGATAATGTCAGTTTATTGCAATTAAGAGCTATTCTAAAGCTCTTCTATATAATATCTCCTGTATCAGCCAAGAGGGTATCTTTTACTGATGTCTTGACTTGAGAGAGCCTAGAGAAGAGGGAGAGAAAGGGAGAGAGAGAGGATATTATGAGGGGGAGTTTGTGAGGGGTTTCACAAAGATTGCTCCAAGCAAGAATCCAAGTCATCTTCTCTGTTCATCATCTCTAGTCCTTGGAGGTTTGAGAGAGGTCTATTTCAGCAATCGATCATGTTTCTTTGCCTGCTTCAGGAAGAAGCAAAAGGAATAAAGTTCCTTGCCTCATTGATGTTGGTGGAAAGGAGGTTTGTAAAGGCTTCTCTGCCTTGCTGTGGGAGCAAAAGAAGAGTCACTGAGTTTAGTGTACTACCTGGAGGAGATGCTCCAGCGAGTGGACGTAGGTCGAGTTGATCGAACCACTATAAATTTATGTGTTCTTTACTACTATGTTTTCTGTATTTAAATTCTGCACTTTGAGTTTCTTTGTGGTGAACTTTGGTTTGTGCTTGTGTTTCGATTGAGAATTTTTAAAATACCAATTCACCCCCCCCCCCCCGCCTCATGGTTAGCTTTGGGCTAGTTCATAAGGGCTTAATAACCCTAATGAACTTTAATTGGATATTACTACTAATCTAAATAACATTCCTTCTACTTTTACTATTCCTTATGCTATTAATAAAAACCATTCTGATGTGGAGGTGGTGTTATTAAATATTATTTGTACTAGTAAGATGCTCTCTCATTTTGGTGGAGGCTAATGTTTAAAATGATTTGAGTAATAAAATTTATAAGGAAGAGGGTGCTATCTTTGAGGAGGATGAACTGCCATGAATGATAAGAAGGAAGGTATGAAAAATGATAGTAAGTTTCCCTTAATTACTTAATATCATTGTGATGCCTTTACTTATATTGAGGAAATGGATATTATGTATAAATTTTTTGCTAAAGATGATAATGGCACTCATTACATCAAGTTTTAGAGTAGGAGAGGGAGGAAAAAGAAGAACATCATTTTACAAACTACTTAAACCACTCGATCGCATACTAGTTATTAACCTTGGTTTTTTTTTTATGTTTAACTCTAATATATGGAATGTTAGGGGCATTGGGTGTCCCTCTTCTAAGTTATGTGTTAAGAATTTATGTCACATTTTCAATGTTTCTACTCTTATTTTATTAGAACCTTTTATTTCCTTTTCTAAATTAATTGGCATGGCTAGATATTTGGGTTTTAAATGTGTTATTTCTATGTTGCTAATAAGATTTGGGTGCCTTGGAAGGACCAAGTTCATATTGATGTTATTGGAGATTTCACTCAGGTTTTGCATTATAATATTGAGGTTTTAAATTTACATTGCTATTCTTCCTTTGTTTATGCTGGTACTTCTTATTATATGAGGAAATTGTTATGGGAGCAACTTATACATTTTCATAATAATTGTAATGTGCCCTAGCTTGTTAGAGGGGATTTTACTAATATCTGTAATCCTTCTGAACATATTGGGGGCTCTTCTTCTATATAACAATCTATGGAGGATTTTATGATTATGAAATGTAATTTAGTGGATATTAGTTTCTCTGGTAATATGTTCACTTGGAACCATGGGCACTTATGGCAAAGGTTGGATCGAGTGTTGTTTAGTAATTGGTAGCTTAACACTTTTAATTCTACTATTGTTAAGCATCTTAGTAGGACTCTTTCTGATCATTCTCCCTTGCTTATTTCTCATAAGACTAGGCACATTAATTCTCCTTCTCCATTTATATTTCAAAATATATGGTTGCTCCATGATTCCTTTCTAGACTTGGTTCAGGAAAATTGGCATGCCCCTTTACGTCTGGATAACTTTATCTTTGGTATGAGGAGATTTTGGTTTAAACATAAAAGGCATAAGCAAGTTTTATATTGGTGGACTCATAATATTTTTAAAAATATTTTCTATAATATTTTGAATGCTAAAGAGTATGTGAACACTATTAAGTCTCAATATCAGCTAACTCCTTCTAATTATAATTTCAATCTTTTGAGAGATGCAAAGGGTAGTCATTATAAATTATAAGCTTAGGAGAAAACATTTTGAAAACAAAAAGCAGTTGCAAAACATAATTTTGAAGGTGATAATAATACTAAATATTTTCATGCTTTGGTCAAGTGGAAACATGCTACAAATTTTATTAAAAAAATTAATCATGATGATGGATTAAAAATTGCTACTCTAGCGATTAATCATTTTCAAAAGCTTCTTAATAAATATTTTAGACCTACTCATATTAATAACTTTGATATTATTCTTAATCTAATTTCTCATGAGGATAATAAGCTTCTCTTTAAACAACCTACTCTTGAGGAAGTTAAGGATATTACTCATGGAATAAATGGTGACTCTATGGCGGGTCCAGATGGTTTCACCACTAATTTTTTTTCAAAAAACATGGAAAATTATTAGTAATGATCTTTACTGTGCTGTCAATGATTTTTTTGCCGGAAATTCTATTCCTAAGTTTTTTCTTCTACCTCTATTATGCCTATTCCTAAAATTAACTATGTTAATTACTGGAATGATTCTAGACCTAATAGTCTTTACACTTCTTTTAATGAATTTCTCTACAAAATCCTTATGAATCATTTAACTCCTTTTACCTAAAATTTTCTCGCCTTATCAAATGGGGTTTGTTAAATGGTGGGATATTGTTGAAAATATTCTTCTAGCCTGGGAATTTTGCCAAGACCTGGATGTTAAGGTGATAGGTTGAAACATGATTTTAAAACTTGATATTGTCAAGGCTTATGATAAAATTGATTGGGACTTTCTTTACAATATTATGCATTTGTTTGGTTTTAACTTTAATTTTATTAACCTTATTAAGAATTACATTGAGGGTTCTCACTTTTCTATCATTGATAATGGTAAAAGTAATGATTTTTGTAAATCTTCCCATGGTCTTAGATAGGGTGATCTGATATCTCCTGGCCTTTTCATTGTTGCTATCGATTATTTATCTAGAGGCCTTACTAATCTCTTTGAAAATTCATCTAGCCTCTATTTCAAAACTTTGAGTGGTTTTCCTAATTCTCATCTACGTTTTGCAGATGATTTTATTATTTCTACTAATGCATATGTTAATAAGATTAATAAACTTTTGGTCTTCTTTAATCCATTTGAATTGGTTAGAGGTATTTCTCTGAACAAACATAACTGCTTCTTTATTTCTTCTAAGAAAGTGCCTAATGATCACTTTTTTTCCATTAATAATTCTATTGGCTTTGTGCATGGCCAATTGCCTACTAAATAACTTGGGGTGCCTGTTTTTAAAGGTAAAAAAGAAGACCTTTCTTTTTTATGATTTATTTACTAATGTGCAAAACAAATATTTATTATGGGATTCTAATTTGCTGAGCTTGAGGGTAATTCAGAACAAATTGTTATTATGGGATTCTAATTTGCTGAGATTTGGGGGTCATTTAATTCTCATTCATAGCGTTCTTTGTTCATTGCCAGTTTATACTTTTCAATCTCTTCTTCCTACTCAGGCGGTTTGTAACAGGATTGATAGACTTTTTAACAAATTCTTCTAGAAAGGGGTTAGTAGCATCACCAAAATTATTTGGTCCACTTGGGATAAGTGTTGTGGTTACCTGGATGAAGGGTACTTGGGGTTTAAGAGTATGAATGATTTGGCTTATTCTTTCTCTTTTAAATTATGGTACAATTTTCATGCTTAAGTGAGCCTTTGGGGTAAGTTTATGTTTGCTAATTATTATGTGGGTAAACATCCAACTACTTGTTGTTTTAACTAAGGTGACTCTAAGCTATGGCAAAAATTATGAAAAATTAAATGGGTTGTTGAACCCTTTCTCTATTGGGGGCTTGGTGGTGGTGGCATTTTCATTAGGCAAAAATGTTTGTTGGGGGGCCAATCTATTGACTCAATTACTAACACTTGTTCTAATGTGGCAATTAAGGTGAATTTCTTCTTTTTGAATCCCTTCTATGGTGGTTATGTTGGTTTGGAGAATCTTACATAATTTTATCCCAGTAAAAGATAACTTCATTAAAAGAGGTTTTATTTTATAGTCCAAATGCCAATGTTGTTATCATATTGATACCATGCATCATGTTTTTCTTTCATGTCCTTAAGCTATTAAAACTTGGATTTATTTTGATGATATGTTTCAACTAAATTACTTTAATGCTAAAATGTCTATTTATGATTTCTTTAATTATTGGTTCATCAAGTCCAAAGGCCATATCAGAAATGTGATCCCTTCTCTTATTTTATGGAATTTATGGTTGGATAGAAAGAATTCTATCTTTAAAGGTGCTGGTATGAACCACTTTAAGATTATTAAGAATGTGAATGACAATGTTGTTGCTCTTTACTCGATTAAATTACTTTTTATCAATAATTATAGAAACTATCATTCTATTGCCTCTAAGTTAGGAATTAAGCTAGAGGTGGATCATCTTCTTAAAGACCTTAGGCATATTTATTGGACCAAACCCCCTTCTAATTCCTATAAACTGAATGTGGATGGTGCTAGCTTTGGGCCTTCTTCGGTTTTAGCTGGGTTATCAGGAACTATTATGGCCTCTTCATTATGACTTTTGCTGGTCCTTTGCAGAATTATGATGTTAACAAAGCTGTCACTTTGGCTTTGCTCTATAGCTCAAGGCTATGCATCTCTCTTGATTTAACTTACATTATTATTGAAGTTGATTCTACGTTTTGTATTCAATTATTAAATGCTGCTAAGGACTCGGTGTACAACTCCTCTCTTTTTTATCTAGCAGGGATATTAAGAATTTATTAATTTTTATGAACATTATGTCTCCCTTGTTCTAAGATTGGTAACACGTGTGCTAATTAGCTTGCCAATTGGGGGGATAAAATGTATTGTATGTCTGATTTTACTGTTACTAACCTACTTGCTCCTTTGCGGGGACTTTTAAGGTTAGATAAAATTGGTATACTTTATGTTAGAACCTACTTTTTATTGTTAGCTCGGGACTTTTTCACTGGTTTTCTCTTGGGTCTCTTTTTGTGTCTGTTTCATCTTCTATTGCTCTATTCTTGTTTAGGTTATAGCTTTGCTTCTTGTTTTGACGTTTAGACTGCCTGTTATCTGGACCCTTGTAACACTGGTCTGGTTGAGTTTTAGGTTATATGGAAAGCCTTGTCTTGCAGTTCTATTGTATTTCTGTTTGATCATTTTTGCTACTATTTGGTAGGCCTTATCTTTCAGGATGACTGGGGGATCTTCACTCTTCTGTTAAAGGTATATTGTGAGTTTTGCATCTTGATTTCCATCTTTAACTATAGCATTGGAGTGTAGGCTGTCTCCTAGAGTTTTTTTTTTTTTTTTGTGATTTTATGGTCTTTTGGATCTATTGGTGGTTGTGTTTATTAAGTGTTACTGGCCTTGTTTACTAGGTGTGTCCTGGTGCCTTTGGATCATAATTATTGTGGGGCTTTGTGGTTGTCTTTTCTGCAGCTCTTTCATTATTAATTATTGTGATCCTTTTATTGTGTTGTGGTTTAACATGGATGTTTGGCAAGGTTTTTTGTTAATGGTGATTTGTTGTTGGTATTGGTATCTCATGGGCTATGTTTGGGTGGCCTATTAATTGGGCTTCTAGATGGTTCTCTTATCTTTTCTTTTACTTATACACTTATTTTAGCTAACTAGGTTTTACTCCTTGTGTTTTTTGGCCCAGTTTTTATTGAATTTGTGCAGCTCTTCCAAGATTAAAAGAGGCAGGTTAATGGTATTAATTGATGTTTTGGCTATTTATACTATCTTAGAGCTGAATAATTCAGGTGTTTTTTTTTTTGCATTTTTATTGATTCTACTGCTTTGAATCATAAGGTGGTCGTTGGTTTCTTTTGTTGTTCTACTAACAAGGTTTGGTCTCTTGTAATTTTTCTATTTTCGCCCCTACTTATTTGTATTATAATTTCCTATTGGAACTATTACCCTTGTAGAGTTTATTTTCCTTTGTCTTTTATTTTATGGCTTTCGCCTTTTTTTTTTTACAAGTCATTCTTTGTGTAGTTATCGTGGTGGTGACATTCTAGATGGGAAGTAGGACCTCAATGCTATTTTTTGCTATTTTCCTCCTTTTTGGGTGCTCATTCTTGAGCAGCGTAGAATGTATCTAGGTTTTTTGTACTTTTATTTAGAAGGAACCATGAGCTCTTAAGATTTTTTTTCTTTAATTTTGTAGCTTTTGCAAACATTAGTGATCTTGACGTCCCTTTAAGGACTTTGTACTTTTTTTCATAATTAATACGTGTGCCCCTCTGTTGGTTTCCCTTAAAAAAATGCATTTTTTAATTTAAACATATGATTAAGAAATTCAAAATTTTTAAACCCTGGAGGTTTCTAAATATAAACTTCATCTTGTATCACCCCATTTAGAAAGGCACTCTTAACATCAATTTGATATAATTTATAACCTTTAAAACAGGCAAAGACCAACAAAACCCTCATTGCTTCAAGTCTAGCTATAGGGGCAAAAGTTTTTTCAAAATTAATCCCTTCTATTTGATTATACCCCTTGGCCACCAATCTTTTCTTTTTTCTAATCACAACTCCTGAATAATTCAATTTATTTTTGAACACCCACTTAGTTTCAACAACACTTTCACCCTTAGGCCTATCAATTAATTCCCAAATATTATTTCTAATAAATTGATTTAATTCTTCTTGCAAGGCCAAAATCTAAAATTCATTCGAAAGTGCTTGATTTATATTAGTTGGTTTGATCATCGAAATAAAGATAGAATGGTTCACTTTTTTTCTAAGTCCATACCTCGTCCTAACACCCTCACTAGATTCACCTAAAATTAATTCCTTAGAATGATTCTTAGAAAATCTCCACTCTCTAGGCAAAGGATTTCTTTTCCAGCATCTTCTTCCAAATTTGTTTTTCAATTCATTGGGAGATATTTTAAATTTGATCTTCTTCTATCCTTGGCTCTTCCAAAATTCTAGTTCATAAAAAAAAACTTACATGGTCTCCTTAACTACCAAAGTTCTCTTCTTAAAAACTCTAAAGGATTTGCCAACACTAGAATATCAAAGAAAATTTCCTTCCTCAAATTTTGGAACAAATTTTCCTAAAGGATTTTTACCATTATTGTGAATGAACACCTTGCATCAAAAAACATACAAACATGAAAGATTAGGTATTTTACCCTTAAGAAGTTCAAAGGGTGTCTTATTAAATATTGATCTAATGTTTACCCTATTCATAACATTATAGGTTGTACTAAACATTTTAGACCAATAATATTTTAGAAGTGAGTATTCTGCCAACATGGCTTTAGCAACTTTGAATAACCATTATTCAGGTACTAAAGTCTCTCATGAGGTCCTGTATGAGAGCATTTCTATAAGATAATCAAATGTTGGACTTCAGAATCCAAACAAGTTTGGATTCTCCTCTTGGAAAAACTAAACTAGATGCATTTTTAATATGTTGTGTTTTATGCATCTTAGATCTCCACACAAAATGAGTTCTACTATAAATTGTACAAGTGTGCGAGATATGCTCAATATATTCACAAGAAAAATATTCCACTCCAGGAAAAGGATTTATCAATATACGTGAGTTATACTATCTTTTCCTAGGTTTTAAAATTTTAGGCTTCAGATCAAGATTATAAAAATCTTCAAGTGTTAGGGGTATCCTATTTTTCTCAATAGCTTTTATTTTTTCTCTAAAATATGAGTTAGCACTTTCTAAAACATATCTGTAAACTCTCAAATAGTGCTCTCTACTATAAGATTCATCCATAAATGTTTTAAAATCATTTTCAAGTTTAGTGTCTGATGAATTCAATAATTATACTTTTTGATAAAATCATCAAACTCATCAAAAATATTCATGTGATTGCTATCAATCAGTTTGTGATTATTACTAACAATTTCATGATCTTTTTGTAATTCTAAAACTTCTATGTTTAACCTAGCATGCAGCTTTTCGAGTTTCCTATAAGCAGTTTTAATTTTTATAGAAACATTAAATAACTCTTTGTAGGTTAAGTCACATACCTCTTCTTAATCTGACTGAATAAGCTTGTCAGCCATTAAATGCAATTTCTTGACTTCCTCCACAGCTTCTATTTCTATGGAATTTTAAGTTGAGTCCACCCAAAATGCTCTCTATAATCTCTTCTTGCCCTTCCATACATTACTTTTCTCCTCAACCTTCTCCTTTCTAGGATTAGCTTTGAGATTCAGGAATCAGATTTGATGTGTTTAGGATTCTTGCATTCATAGTAAATTACATCATTAGAAGCTTTAACATTTTTGTGGAGCTTACCCTTATTCCACTACTGATGTCTCCATTGCTTTCTCTTAAGAGAACTTTTGAATTGCCTTATAATTAAGGTAATATCATCTTCATCCTTAGGCTGAGACTGATCACTATTTGAGTCATCCAACTTTGACGCAAAGTTTTTCTCCTTCTTCCTGTTACCTTTATCAATCTATCTTCAAGTCACTCCTTGATCGTAAGCTATTAGTGATCCAAGAAAATTTTTAATAGAATAAACATTAAGTCTTTTAATTCTATTATAGTAGTTATCTTTGCATCATAACCAGTAGGAAAATAATAAAGAATTATATTTACTTCTTCAACATTCGTTAGTTCCCTACCTTAATTAGTAATATGCTGACTATTTGTTTGAAACGAGTATACATGTCTGTAATTGATTCATTTAGTTTCATGTGTAATAGTTCATAATCATGTAGAAGAATGTTCAATCTAGATTGTTTCACCCCACTAGCTCCTTCATATATAATCTAAAGCCTATCCAAAATATCTTTTCAAGCTCTATAGGTTGAGACACACATATAGTCTTTAGATTTAAGTGCATAGAGAAAGCTTTTTAAATATTTAGCGTTTAACTGATCGAAATCTTTTTCATCTATAGTCTCATTAGTAAATAGTGTTTATGTTATAATGTCATATATAAGTCTAATTGGCCGAGTGTATCCTTCCTGTACCAAAATCTACATGTGATAGTCAAGCAATTGAAGAAAAGTAGACATAGGTGTCTTTTAAAAATTGAATGGTATGTTATCAAATAGTGGTGTACTAGTGATTGAATATCCTTTGAGTGTGTCACGGTTTCCAAAATTTTCCATGATCATTTTCAAAAAGTTGTCTAAATTTTAATTTTTGAAACTAGGCTCTAATACTACTTAAAAGTGTGAATAGGTTATTAGACCTAAATCAATTGTCCAAATGCTAACCAAGATGAGGGTTGAATTTGTTGATTAGAAGAACCAATTTTAGATTTTTAATTATAATAAAAAATTTTGAAAAATATTTCTCAATAAAAAAATTAAACTTATAAAAAAATAAAAATGCAGTAAAAACGTAAAGACAGAAAAAACAACATAGAAATTTATAGAGGTTTAGTCCAACTAGACCTACGTCCACTCCCTAAAGACTCCCTCTTTAGGTATTGCACTATACTTAAGTGACTCTCCTTTTGCTTCCACAATAAGGCAGAGAAGCCCTTATAATTTAACCTCTCTACTGCCAATCTCCAGCGCAACAGAGTACTATCATCCTTTCACACCCTACTAGTGTTGGTAGAGTATTGTTATTTTTTCACACCCTCCTGGCGTAGATAGAGTATCGTCATCCTTTCATACCCTTTCGATTTTGATAGAGTACAAGCATCCTTTAACACCAAAGTGGTGTTGGCAGAGTACCGTCATCCTTTCACACCCTCATGATGTTGTCAGAGTACTAGTGCTCCTTTGAAAGTCTTCTTCTAAAAGTATTCAAGAAAGTAGGACAGAACTTTGAAGAACAAGCAATAGATACTCACCATTAGGTAGCCTTATGAATCCCCTCACAATTCCCTCTTATGAAATCTCTCACTCCCCAATAACAAGAAACTCTCACAAACACTCTCCAAGTGAACTCTCAAAAGAAATTCACAGTAGGAGTTTCCTTTCAGCTAATTTTAGGAACTCTTATATATGAATGATATGAAAAATTATTTAGAAAATTGAAATTTTCAATTTGTCCGTCATGGATTGCACAATACGATCACACATCGTATGTACGAATAGTTCAAAAATCCTTGTATAAACCTTGACAAACCTATTTTCATACTCTATTAGTCGTATGTGTGAACTGACATCGTAATGTACAAATAGAGTAAAAATGAACAAGTTTTTCTTGTATGATTCTGTATGAATGCATTTCGTACTCTGGGTGGCGTACTGTACGAACTTAATTTTGTACAGTATAATTAGTTTAACCAAATCATGCATTGTTTGGTATGAAAATGGACTTTTCCATTTTGTACTCTAAACGTCATCTATATTAAACTAATTTTGTACAATACAAAAAGTTAAAAAAATTTATCTGTTCGTATGGATGAACTTGTACATACCCATTTCATACTCTAGACATCATTTGTACGAAAGTATTTTCATATAGTATAATTATTTTAGAAACTAGTGAGTTTGTTTGGGCTGAATTGGAACATAGCCATTTCGTACTATGGACATCATCAGTACGAATGTAACTTCAAAATAAAAAATTTCTAAGGCATGATTTGTTTAACTGCTTTTTGGAGGAACACTTAGGCAAATTATTTCGTATGACCTCATAGTCATACAATACAATTAGTTTTAAAAATACAAGCCTTGATGCTCCCCGAGAATGTGTGTGTGCACGGTTATCCAATTATAATCACACTCTCTCAGACTCAAGAAAAAATAAAAAAAGGACAGACTTATATTATAATAAACCCTAGTGTAATCTATCTTGAAGTCTTCAACAATCTGGAGTACGATATCCCTAAAATATTAGTACACACAAACAACACAAAAAAGTTTCCAATATATGTTAGGAGAAACAATAATCAACATAATAAGATTTGGATACCATAAAAAAACTCACATGATATAAAAACATTATTTTGAAAACTAAGTTGCAACAAATTCATCAAACATTTTCTTGAATGTGTATCATTTAGTATGAAGTAGTGTTCATATGGTAAGATCACCAATAATTGAACATATTTAGACCAATTATTTAACTTAGGATATATATTTATAAAGGGATGTGTAGATCGTACATTTTATGATGAGAGAAAATTTTAGTTTTTAATTTTTTTGATACTATAAAACGAAGGGTATGTGATTATCAGGGACCATCTACCAAATGCAAAAATAATACAAAAAAAAAACATAAAATAACAGCTAAATAGTCACAAAAATTTAAAAGGTGATACATCTTTAAAACATTCAAAATGAATGTTAATTTTAAATGATAGAGTCTTTTAGATTCATCCTAAATCAAACATGACTATCTGTAACATCTACTTTAGTCATCAGGGTACTAAAGGTGTTATAGGCAAGGTTTTCATAGAGATGTTTAACAATTAATCTCCAGTAACTATATGACGTAGTTTTTTATCTCCCTTTACAACATAGTCTCTAATGAAATGATGACAAATGTCTATAAGCTTTGTGTGGACATGCTGGATTAAACTTTTAAAAATGCAGATAGTACTAGTGTTTTCACAAGTAATATCAGTGGTGCCTATACGCAATCGAAGATCTAAGATTTCTTTCTTTAGTTATTAGACTTGAGAAACACAACTTTTTATAGCAATGTATTTCACCTCAACAGTGGATAGGGCCATTGAATTCTACTTTCTACTTGACCAGGAAAGTAAATATTAGCTAATAAACTAAATTGTTACTCATGTTCTTTACATATACACCATATATCCTATAATGTTAGAGTTTTAAAATCCTATGGTTTCAAAGGATGAGCTATGTCTAAGATACCAAGTACCTAGGCTTTGGGTGCCTAATATATATCTAAGAATTCTCTTAATGACAATCATATGAGACTCTTTGGGATTAGCCACATGAAATTACAAGATGGATTAGAGGGGTGGTGAATTGTGAAAACTTTATTGCAATAATTAAAACCTAAGCAGGTGTTCTAATTTTTTGGTGTTTTAAAATTTTTAACATGAAAATTTAAAACAACTTCTAAGGCAATGGGCAACGATAAAATATTTTTCTTTCACAATTTTTCCAAGCAAATATTATGAAATAAAAATGCACACAAAAAGAAAAACAGTAAGGAAAAAGCACACCAAGATTTTTATAGTGGTTCGGTCAAACCATTTCCTGCGTCCACTCCCCGGAGTCCTCCGCTCCGGGAATTTCACTACCAACAATAGCTCTCCTTTTGCCCACCTCGGCAAGGCGAAGAAGCCCTTACAATACTTCCTTTCACCAACCCGGCATGGCGGAGTGCCATGAGCTATTTTCACCCTCCTAGTGACGGAAGAGAACCTTCTCATTTTTCTCCCTCCAGGAGAAGGCAGAGTACCTTCGAGGTCAACGGACGTAGATGAGTCTCCCCCTTAGAAAGCCTCCCACAAGTTCTTCCCGGGCCACAGGAGGAGCAAGTTGCAGCAAGATCGGAGTAATCGTGTGATCTCCCTCACACCTCTTTTCCCTCACCAAGCTCACCTTTTCCTTCCTCTCTCAACCGCTCAAACTTCTCAAGAGCTCTCTCTAGGATTTTCTCTCTACTCACGTTTCTCTCTTCTATCTCTCTCTTTCAAAATATGATAAGTTTTTACACATAAAAATGGGCTCCAAAATCTCTGAGATTTCAAAAGTAGCCGTTACCATCGTATAATACGATTCTTGGTCGTATAGTACGATATGTACAAACTAGCTTCATCCTGGTACGAAGGTGTATGAATAGTTCAAAAACTAATCATACAATAAGATAAAATATCATACGATACAATTCATAAAACATTACTTGTATAGGATGATAGCCGGGATGATCAAATGTCGTCTCTGTTCATCGTATGGTATGATCTACATCATACCGTAAGAATAGTGAAAATCAAGGCATCATCTAGGACGAATTTCAGGACGATCAAATATCATCTCTGTTCATCGTATGGTATGATCATAATCATACGGCATGATGAGAAAAAAAACACAGGATCGTCTGGAAAGATCTCCGGGACGATCAGAATTCATCTCTATTCATTATATTGTACGAAGGGGTTCGTACAGTACGATTTTCAATTTGTAATTAAGCCTTGATTTCTTGCACTAATCATGGGTTAAATTAAGTATGTATTTAAAATAGATCGTACCATACGAACCTAGTCGTACAGTACGAATGACGCAAAATATCATACTTAACTTGTCATGATGGCTAGGGATTTGGATTTGAAACAGATCGTACCGTACGATAGTATTCATATAGTATGATGTGTTCACAGAACACATGTTTCGATAGTAAATCGTAAAGTATGAAATAAATTCGTACAGTACGATTACCAGAGAATGAAAAACTATATTTCTTACTTTTAAAAACCCTCTCCCCTTGTGTGTGTGCATGATTTCTCAGACTTACCTACAGTTTATGGCCAGACTCAAGAAAATAAAAATAAAATAAATAACAAAATACATTGTCCAACTCATACTCCTAATCCAACAAGTCTTGAGTCTTCCCGTTGTCCTGAGTGTCTTGTGATCTTCCTAAAATGTTAGTACTCACGGACAATAGCAACATTAAATGATATTCAATGAAAAATAGTTTAGGCAACATTATTTGGCATCATCAAAATCTCAACCTCGAGGTCATGGGTTGCAACAATCTCCCCCTTTTTGATGATGTCAAAAAATTTTTGTTGTTAGCAAGTTTGAAGGGCATTTTATTTATTTATTTATTTTTTAACATAAGAACAAGAAAAGCACTAAAGAGAAATGCAATACGAAAGGAAATACATTATATGAAACACAAGCAAACTACAACACAAAGAAAACTACAACAAACTTCTCCCCCTTTTGACAGCACTAAAAAGGGGAGAAAACACTAAAGAATGAAAAGAAAGCTACAATACAAAGATAATTTAAAATGGAGGATCCTGATCAGTTGGTGGTGGAGGTGGGTTTGGTTGGAAGTACTGAAGGAGAGCGTCAAAGTGGTGATCAATAGCAGTAAAGCATTCCCCAAACCAATGCATGTCAGTCTCATGTTACTGATGTTTCTCTTGAATGTGCGTGTCGAAACGAGTCTGAAGTTGGTCAAAACGTTAGACCAGATCATCATCAGGGTAAGCTGGTGTAGGTGCTCGGGGTGGTGCATGTCGTCGTGGACGTGCTTGAGCTGCAACTGGGGCATCTTCTCCTTCTTCGTCAAAAATAGGTTCTTCAGGCTCGTGTCCCCGATGGAAAAGAATACGGAAAGAGGCATCCGTATAAAAGATAGGAAGATTGTCGGGTTCACCATGATAGGTTATTTGATATTTATTTAGGAGGATATATCCTACAAGGTGACCAAGAGCTATATTTTGTTTTCGGTGAGTAGTAGGGAGACGAACGAAGGTCATATGGCGAATGTAGCCAATAATTTAAATCGGCCTCATCAAATTTGGTATTGGTCATAATAAGATATGTAGCGACAGATAGAGTCGGGGTCATGTTAACAGGGTCGCCAGCTTTGGGTATAATGGAGGTTCTAAGGACGTGTTGAATGATTCTGGAGTTTTGAGTGAGTGATTGTATGAGAGGTTGGTGTTGATAAAATGTGGCGTTCCTAAGGACTTGATTAACCTCACCCCAGTCAAAGTCATTCGTGAGAAATGAATGAACCATAGGCCCTTCAGTAGATAGCCCAATGTATTGGGTGATGTCGGCTTTTTTTATTTTGACATTTTAACGACAAACAAAGGAGTGAAAAATGAGGTTGTTGACGGTGTAGGTTAGGTTGGCAAGGAATTCTAAAAGGAGTTCAGAGTTGTATGGGAAGGCCAGGGTGAGAAGAAATTGGAGGGTGATGGAAGTAAAGAGGTTCAGTACCTTGAAGTTCAGAGCCTCCTGATTTAGCAGTCTGGATGGTGTGATTTTGCAGGCTTTGAACTTGTGGTATGCATCCTCATTTTCTGCATTCAAGAACCGAGCGCTATGGAGGCGAGAGGAAGACGAGCTTCCCACTACCATACAACCTCTCTTGCTTGAACTAGACATCGTGTAAAGGCTGAGTGAAAGGTGAGAAGGAACAAGTGGAGGTGAGTGAAGTGAGTTTTGCCTTGCCAGCCAATTTATAGAGTTTTTCCAGAATCGTACAGTACGATAGTATATCATACAGTATGATATGGCATTAACTGTTCTGACAAATTGTATTGGGAAAAGGTGGTCAAAGCGTACAGTACGATGGCGATCGTACAGTACGATCAGAAGAATATCGATCGTCCCGAGGGCGTCAGGACGACTTTTGACCAAAAGTATCGTACTGTACGAACAAGTGTATCGTATAGTATGAATGACATTAATATCGTACCAAACTCCTTTATATCATTCTTATCCGTTTGCTGAGGTGGATCGTACAGTACGAAGTGGATCTATCGTATGGTATGAACACCAATAATAACAAACCAGCAAGCATAAATTCATCCCAATCTGTTGATGACATGGATCGTACAGTACAAATAGGATGTATCGTACCGTACGATGTGTAATAATGTATCGTACCGTACGATGTAGGTCGTACAATACGATCAACAGAGATGAAATTTAGCTTTTGGTGAATTCTGTACAGATTAAGTATATCGTACAGTACGATCGGAGTATCGTACAGTACGATAATACAAAGTCAAGTAAAGTGATTTTTGTGTAGTGAGTGTGTGATGATTAGGAGTAGTTTTAGAAGATTTTTATTTTATTTTATTTTATACAGTTATTGGTGGGAAAATTTATGTCACCACGCAGATTTTGATTTCTCCTATTTTGTAATTGAATACTACATTAAGAATAAAGTACAATCTCGAGAGACTGGCACAATATTCTACAATGGATTAAATATCAGAATAGGGTTTTGAAAATTGATATTTCTATAATCAAACATAGTTCAAAGAATAACATATCATCTCAAAAGATGAACATGAAATTCTATAGAATATGATTAAAGATAGAAATACATTTTTGAAAAAGTTTATTCATTCTTTTATTTAGATATGGCAAGAAGAATATTATATCATCTTAAAAGACGAACATAACATTCTTTAAGACATCCAAAATAAGAATAGATTTTATAAAATTCATCATTTCCAAAATTGAATATAACAAGCAGGATATTATATTATCTGAAAAGATAATAATAACATCCTACAAATATATTTAAAATTAGAAATGAAGTTTTAAAGACATCTGCATTACCAAAGATTCTTCCCTTGTTTTATATGAATAAAACAAGGTTTATTTTAGTCTGGGGTTCTGAAATTCCTATAGGAGCAAGCTCCTATAGTTAATTACATCCTAGGAGGAATGCTCCTAAGAAAACTCTCGATTAAAGCAGTGATTTCATACCCTTTTGACTACAACGTAGAAGACAAGAAACAGAAGTAAGAATTTTCCAAGGAGAAAGCTCAATGTTGAACATTTATTAGCGAGTCAAAAGAGGAAAAGTAGGAGGAGCCAGATTCTGAGAAGCTCAGACGCAACCTCAGTCTATCCTATCTTGGGCTTTACATTTTAAGAGAGAAATTTTATCTTTAAGTTGACGTTTTATTAAAAATTTGACATTATATTCTCGGAGGGTGAGGACTTAAGATCTAAAAAGAATCTGCCTCAGAACCTAAATCTAATTTGGGGACTATAAAATAGTGACCCGAACTAACTAATGAAGTGCAAATCTAGACTTATCCCGGCCTGGATTGGGGAGCCAGCTAACCACCTAGGCGCTTTAAAACCATGTGTCAAGTCACTTATGAAAGATGTGTAAGAATGTTGCTTAAGTTTTAAGAAATTAGGGGCCGACATCTAAAACAGTTCCTAATTGGCCCACTAACTTATGTAGAGTGAGTTATGCTTAGAAATAATACAATTAACATTTTAGACTCTTTTTAATTTGTATCTAATGCAATGCATGCTAATTGACTCGAATGCATAAAATGAATATGAAGCAGTTTAAAAATTAGGCTTAGAAAATAGGTTTTTTCCCTAGAGATTGCACAACTTCCCCTTGACAAAACTGCACCCTCATAGGTCAAGTGGTCTGCCAGAACCCGCAGGCGGGGAGGTGCCTAACAAGGAAGAGAAAGTAATAATATGCTTATGCTGACTCTCGGCGGTCCCGAGCTTACTTCTTAGATCGTTAGAGTTACTATGTGTGCCTAAAAATTTTTATTAAAATTACAAGTAGAAGAATTTTAAGCGTACCCTTACGAAAAAATCTCTCCGATTTGAATCCAGACTAAAACAAAACACGACATGCAAGGGCCCTAAAAAAAGCTACTGCACAAATAATGTAAACAAACAAATTAAATAATCTAAAATTATAATATCCAATGTCCAATGTCCATATTACACCCAGAATTTGCAGAAAAGTAAAGTGGCCGGGCACCACTGACAACAAACCTGGATTCTAATCCTAAAAATGACGCAAGTGATTTTTGAACTGGGATATACTAATCCTTGAATCTTTATTTCTTCGTCTTCTTTCTTCAATCTTCTCATTCTGTCTTTTCTTCTTCTACAAGCTTCTCGGGTCCGCCGGGTTCTGGATATCCAAATGAAAAGAAACTCATCCCTAAGAGGGGTATTTTCTTTTCTATTTGGATATTGAATCATCCTAATTTGGCTTTCCAAATAAAAGAGAATAATACTTTAAGGTATATTCTCTTTTCTTCGGATTCCAAATTGAATGTGATATCCCATTTTCAAAATCACTTTCACAATTTTGACTCTTGATATATTATATTTACATTACATTTCATTTCACCGAAAGAGAAGAAAAATCTAGTCCACCTGCAGGGTTATCCTAAGCAGTTTATATAAAAATCATCCCAAGCAGTTATATATTCGCATTTAAATTAAATTAATTAGCCATACTTGGCCACACTCTTTTTATTTGGGGGCTAAGCAGCTGAAGCACCTTTAGCATTTATAAAATTATTGATTAATTAGCCCCCTTTGCCCTGCATGAGTGTGGCCACCTGCAGGAAATCATGTTAACAACCCAGATCGCTCCTAACCTATGGGTAATCTAATCGTCACTCAAATCACAACATAGAGTGCAGTAAAAATAAATAAACAAACACACCAACAATTTTACAACCAGCATGCAATGAAAGCTAAGAAAAAGCCCGTCACAATGCAGTAAGGAAATAAACACCGGCCTAACCTAAAACTAGAGTCGGTTGTCCTAGCAAACAATTCTAAGTGTGTGCAGTAAGTTGTGAGGTTTTGATATGTCATAGGTCAATTATTGGCTAAAGTTTTCTAATTGATTGAATTTTAGTTTAAAGATATTCACTAATCCTAAGGTGAGGTGTCACTAAGTTTTCTATGTTATATGTCTCTACCCTAAAGTGTACATGCATCCTAAGTCTAAGTTTTCTAAGACCCGGTCCTTAATTTTTGTCCTTAAATGTCACTACTATTATATAGGTGAAAATCCTTTTTTATTATTATTAACCCTTATAACTTTGCGTATATGTAAAAGGAGTTTAGGGATCTAAGAACAAATAAAAATAAACTTAATAAAATTGAAGTTACTACAGGAACCTAAAAGGGAAGGGTTCGCGCACACCATATCAAGGGGCCCCTAAAGGTTTTCTAAGTTTAGAATACTCACAGTCTCTGGGGGCTACGACCCGGTGGTTCCGCCCGTAGCACCTCTACCCGGTTGGATAGAGGCGACTGACGTCATTAGCTCCTTGTCCTTTGGTTCCCTCGACCGGTATCGTTCCTCGTAGTTTATGCCAATAAAGAAAAGAAAATAGGGATTATAGGGATTAGAAGCACTCTTAATAAATAATAATAAAATAATTGAAATTTACTGAAAATAAAGTCGTACCTTTCTTCGGGCTTAGACACTGGCTTTGTTGATTGCTTTTTGAAACCTTTTCTTTCAGAAGTATACTTTATATCTTTCCAACATTCACTTACACTTTTCTAAATTTATACAATTTTCATAAAATAAACACTTTACCTTTCACATTTGCATATTTTACCATTCCCAAAATCATACTCTATACTCTTCCTTTTCAAAACACTTTCATACACTTTGATATTCAAAACACCTTTCAACACACAAATTCCATTTTCAAGACATAAATCTTTCACCTTTCTAAATCACAAAAATTTCAATTTCAAAAAAAAAAAAAACAATTTATTTCAATACTTCATACACTTTACTATTCGGCATTTACACATACAACACCTTTCAACACATACAATTTAGTTCATATACATACAAACTTCACAATTTCACTTTTCAAACATACATAAATAAACTACTTTTTATTTTTAGAAAATACTTGATGCACTTTTTCAAAACATATGTACACATTTCCTTTCAAAATAGCATGCATTTTATCCTTCTAAACTCATACAAGTTCTAACACCATCCAAGAGATACAAAATTTCCATTATTCTAAAATACATACGATTTCCACTTTTCAAAACACACATACATATTTGAGAAAGAAAATCAAACTTCTTCTTTTCAATATAAATACATCTTACTTTCAAATAAATACCTAACAAACTATATTATATTTTTTTTTAACACAATACTTTTTCTAGCGCGCGCACACACTTAACATACTACAATAATATCACCATGTAGATTCACAAATTAATTTTTGCAATGATTTCTAATGATTAAGACCCTTACCCTTAGTCATACCAATAATATCAATCATCTCATCTTTCTGAAAAACTGCATCAATGAGAACCTGCTTCTCAAAGAAGTTGTAGGCATAGTCAACTTTTTGAGCAATAGTTCCACCGTTCACCTGGATCTCCATCAAATTAACCTTCTTCTACTTCAGGCCCTTCACCTTCCTAATCTGAGTGTGAGCCAATACACGAACAACAGATGCAAATTTTTTTTATCTTTTCAAGTTGAGCATGGATCTCTTTATTTCCATCCTCGGATTCATATTTCTTTGAATACTTGGTAAACGCCTTCTTCTTGGATCTATACCAAATCTTATAAAACCTTCTCCTAAGTTCCTCACTCAGATGTTGAGCCCATATAGTATTAAGTGAACGAAGACCACGAGGGGTCTTAATATAACCAACCACTCCAACAATGACCACGGGTGTAGTCTCAATGACTGTCACAGCCTCATGCGTTTCCTTCTTGTCAAACTTTGATCCCGGCTTCTCCACTTCACAGACAATGTGAGTCATACCTGCCTTATACCCAAGGAAAGCCGTAAGCTTGTAGGGCTTTGTTGGATCATCCCTTGGGAATGACTTAACTTTTCCACGTTGACGAGCGAAACGTTTCCTTGGAAGGAACCCAAGAGATCCGTGCCTTAGATGCTCAAACTTCCTGTGCGACATTGTTCCTCCTCACCCTGATAATCCTCAGTGGCGACGGACTGGAGGCGTGCGAACAAAGAGGGATCAGTTTGGAACTGGGAGCATTCGGCTCTTTCCCTTAGCATTGTACAAAGCAGAGAAGAAGCGTGATTAGAGAAGGGAGTTTCCGCCTGTGGCTGGGGTTGTGCGAACTGGGTTCTGCGAATAAAAGAGATGGTTCTAGCGAATCATAGAGAATGAGACGCGGAGGGGATTGTCGCCTGGGATTGAGACCTTCGGCACTCTTGCGAACAGAGAGGAGGGTGATTTCGCCTGGGGAGATCTGCAGCCTTTCACACAAGAGAGCAAGGGAAAAGCAGGGGGATTTTGGCCTTGACCTTGTGCAAAATTGAGAGAGAGACAAACTCTCGGTCCATGCAAATGGAGAGGAGATAGGCTGGAGAAGGGGATTTCGTGCGGGCAGAGCAAATGACGGGGTGTGACTGCTACTCATCGAGAGGAGAAGGTAGTGGCTTCGGGGCAGTTCGAAACTGCAGAGAGGACCGAACATGAGAGAGTTCGGGGTTTTTGAACTAAAGAGGAGGCTGAGTTTTTAACTGCAGGCGTGAGGGGGAGGGAGCCTTAGGGAGTGCGAACTGCTGGGTGGTTTTTCGAAAATGAGAGAGAGTGAGAGGGATTGTGTGGGGCTGGGTAGTTTAGACCGGCCATTAAATTCCTATTTAATTAGTTTTAGGCATTAATATTATTTAATTAATGATTTGATTTAAGAGTTTTATCAGAAAGTATTAACTTAAAATTTTTGATTTGATATTACCATTATTATTATTATTAAAATTTTTTTTTTAGTCAAATTGCTCTTATTAGAATTTATTAATTAAAAAGTTATATATTTATTTGAAATTTATTTTAAGGATTTTAATATTTTATTTTTTTTGAAGAAATTAGAGTTGATTTTAATAAGATTAGAACGTTAACTTAGTGAATTTAATTAAAATTTTTTAATTTGATTAGTTTTGATTTGATTTTAGATGGCTCGGGGTAAGTCAATTCAGGCTAATCGGGGTTATTGAAATCAAACTCGACTTGAGTTAATTTGACTTGGTTTTGCTTCGATTGGTGTAGCAAATTTGATTTTAAAAAGTCTATTTGAGTTTTGTTTGGAGTTGAATTAAATCTAGATTGAATTGATTTTAATTCGAGTTGAATGACAGGTCTGAGTCGATGCTATGTCATTAGGTGTCCACCTAAAGGGAAATTATGCGGATGCGACATCTACACTAGGCTACGAAAACCTAGATACTAGAGTCGATTAAGGGGAAATTGGCCTCGAATAATGAGGTCAACAGTTATGTCTATGACACCTAATCTAGTACTCAAGGTACTAAAGGTGTCGAAAGCTAGAGATTTTCTGAATATGTCAGCCAATTGATCTTCTATAGCAATGTGATGTAATTCTATATCCCCCTTAGCAACGTGATCTCTAATGAAATGATGTCTAATGTCTATGTGTTTTGTTGGAGAGTGTTGAATTGGGTTCTTAGAGATGCAAATTGTGCTTGTGTTGTCACACATAATTGAAATGGTTCCTACAGGTAGGCCAAGATCAAGAATTTATTATTTTAGCCATAGTACTTGTGCAACACAACTTCCTACTACAATATATTCTGCCTCGTCTGTGGAAAGTGCTATTGAGTTTTGCTTCTTACTGGACCAAGAAACTAATGATTGTCCTATGAATTGGCAGGTACCAGAGGTGCTTTTTCTATCTATCTTACAACCTGCAAAATTAGAATCTGAGTGCCCTAAGATTTCAAAGGAAGTTATGTGCCTAGGATATCAAATTCCTAAGTTTGGGGTGCCTAGTAGCTATCTAAGAATTCTCTTGACAACAGTTAAGTGAGACTCTTTAGAATCAGCTGGAAAACGGGCACAAAGGCACACACTAAATATTATGTCCGATCTACTGGAAGTCAGGTAAAGAAGGGACCCAATCATTCTATATTTTTTCTGATCTACTGATTTTCCTTTAGGATCTTTATCTAATTGAATTGTTGAGCTCATAGGAGTGTTCTTGGGTTTAGCACTATCCTTTTCGTATTTTTTCAAAATATCCTTAATATACTTTATTTGGCTAAGAAAAGTTTCATTATCCATTTGTTTTACACTAAAGCCATGAAAGTAGTTAAGTTCTTTCATCATGCTCATTTCAAACTCATTACTCATTATTTTTGAAAATTCATTACATAACATTCCATCCACATAAATCTAAACAATAAGAATTTCTTCTTTAACCTTTTGTAAAAAGAGTGTAGTATCTACACTACCCTTTTCAAATCCTCTATCCAATAGGAATGAGCTAAGTCTTTCATACCATGCTCTAGGTGCTTGCTTTAATCCATAAAGTGTCTTCTTTAATTTGAATACATGGTTTGAAAATTGTGAACTTTCAAATCCGAGGGGTTTCTCAAAATAGAAATCTTCCATAATCATCCCATTCAGAAATACACTCTTTACATCCTTTTGATATAACTTAAAGTTCTTGAAGCAAGAAAAAGCTAAGAGCACTCTTATTGCTTCTAGTCTAGCAACAGGGGCAAATGTTTCTTCAAGGTCTATTCCCTCAATTTAATTGTACCCTTTAACTACTAGTCTGGCTTTATTCCTTATTATTGTTCCTGAATCATTCACCTTATTCTTGAAGACCTATTTTGTTCCAACAACACTTTGTTCTTTAGGTCTCTTGACTAACACCCAAACATCATTCCTAGTGAATTGGTTCAGTTATTCTTGCAGTGCTAGAATCCAAAATTCATCTCCTAAGGCTTAATTTATACTAGTGGGTTCTATCATAGAGATGAATGCTGAATGGCTAACCTCCTTCCTAAGTCCATGCCTAGTTCTTACACCTTCTGAAGGGTCTCCTAAATTCAGATCTTTAAGATGACTAGAAGAATATCTCCATTCTCTAGGAAAATGTTCCTAAGGTTCTACCCTTTCTCCTAATGTCATAGTCTCAACTCCTTGAATTTCCTCTATTTCATCATCTTCAATTTTATATTCAGAGGGCTTATCTGATTCATCAAATACTACATGGGTGGACTCTTCTACTATAAGGGTTCTCTTATTAAAGATTCTATAGGCCTTACCTATAGATGAATAGCCTAAGAAGACACCCTCATCAGACTTGGGATCAAATTTTCCTAGGGGATGTTTACCATTATTAAGATGAAGCACTTGCACCCAAAGACATGTAAGTGTGAAAGGTTCGGTGTCGTACCGATAAGGAGTTTTGTTCAGCTTAGATCTAATGTTCACCCTATTTAAGACATAGCACGATGTGTTGACTGCTTCTGCCCAAAAGTATCTAAGAAGGGTGTACTCTACTAACATTGCCCTAGCAGCTTGTACCAATGTTCTATTCTTCCTTTTAGCTATACCATTTTGCTGAGGTGTTCTAGGGGTTGAGAAATTGTGTTCTATTCCTAGCTCTTGACAGAATGATTCAAAACCATCATTTTAAAATTCTCCACCATGATCGCTATGAATTGTTGAGATTTCACATCCTAATTTCCATTGAATCCATGTGGAGAAAACCATAAATTTCTCAAAAGACTTATTTTTATTTGCTAAGAATCTTACCCAAGTGAATCTAGTGAAGTCATCTACAATCACAAAACCATAATTTTTTCCACCTAGGTTGGCTGTACTAACGGGTCTAAATAAGTCCATGTGTAGGATTTCTAGTGGCCTAGAGGTGATCACATCTCTAATTGAATGAAAGATGATTTGACTTGGTTTCCTAGTTAGCAAGCATAACATAAATGATCCTTTGTGAAATCTAACTTAGGTACGCCTCTAACTAGGTTTTTTTGAGTGATTTTTCTAAGAGTTTTCATGCTAGTATGGCATAGTCTCCTATGTCATAGCCACGAGTCATCAACTATTGTTTTCAAATAAAATGAATTTGAACTATCAATGCAATCAAGGTCTAACATGTAAATATTGTTCATTCATTTTCCTTCTAAGACTAGATTATCATTTAAACTAATCAGGCATTTATCAGACAGAAATTTAATATCAAAACCTTTGTCACACAATTGACTAATGCTAAGTAAGTTATGCTTCAAGCTATCAACAAATAAAACATTTTCAATTAAAAAATTCTTAGCATTACCAACAATACCTGAGCCTATCACTTTCCTGGTAGTGTTGTCTCCCAATTTTGGTCTCTAGTAGGATGAACTTCTTCATATCTCCAGTCATGTGTTGCGAGCAAGGTACCACATGCTCTCACTAGGTCTTTTGTGAGAGCATCCCTATGATTTCATTCAAAGATTAGATTTGGGAACCTAAGTGAGTTTGGGTTCCTCCTTATGCTTGCACGAATGAGATGTATGCATGTTATGCTGTGATGGATGCAGTTTAGGTCTCCATACTAAGTGTGTCCTACGCTGAATTGTGCATGTGCGAACTATGTGACCTAGCATGCCACAAGAGAAGCACCTAACACCAGGAAATGGGTTTACTAATCAATGTGGGTGGTGGTGCCTCTTCATAAAGTTATGTGATGCATGCTGTGTTGGCGGTTGACAAGGTTGGGCTCATGTGAGTGATGCAATTTCTTTTTTTAATTATTTGATTCTTTCTTAAAAAGTGTTGTTTTGATATGTAAATCCATGAACTTATTTTTTTAACAAATGCTCACTGTGATCTACTTTTAATGCAAGTTTGTCTAATCTATGAAAAGCCTCTTCTAGTTCAACATGAGTGGTTTTCAAGGTTTCATGCATTTCAGTTAGTTCAATATGTTTCTTATTTAATGCATCATACTCATCAAGAAGTAGCATATGAGCACGATCTAAATCAGAATTTTCCTTAAACAACTTAGCATGCTCGGTTTGTAAAGAACTAAACTCAATATTAAGCTTGGCATACATCTTTTTCAACTTCCTATATGAGCCATGGATATTCTCAGAAATATGTTGCAATTCTTCATATGAAAGCTGACATACCTCATCTTGATCCAGATGATCCATGTTATCATTAGCCATAAGACACAAATTTGTTACCTCCTCCTCTGCTTCTTCTTCTAACGATTCTGAGGCAGAGTCGGCCCAAAAAGCTTTTTGTGTCTTCATATTTCCTTTCTTATATTTGGCTTTTGTCATCACCTTTCTCCTTAGCTGGTTGGCTCTTTAGATTGGGGAAATCGGCTCAAAGGTGACCTAGCTTCCTACATTCAAAATAGATTGTATCAGATGAAGCTTTATTAGAGTTTGAGCTTTTACCATTATTCCAGCTATTCTGATGTTGCTTCTGTTTTCTCTTCAGGAAGTTCTTGAATTGTCGGGTCATCAGTGCTATTTCATCCTCATCCTCTCCTACAAAGCTTTCACTTTCTGAGTTATTTGCTTTTAACGCTACCGTTCACTCCTTTTTCTTTTCACCTGCATCACTTTATCTTTGACTCACTCCTTGCTCATATACAATGAGTTACCCAAGGAGATTATCAATAGAATAAATGTTAAGGTCTTTAGATTCAGTGATAACAGTTATCTTTGCATCATAGGAACTAGGTAAGTATCTAAGAATTTTGTTAACTTTCTCAAAATTTGAAATCTCTCTACCTAATGCATGCAAGGATGTCATGATTTGGGTGAACCTAGTGTACATGTCAGATATTGTTTCTCTAGTTTCATACAGAACAGTTCATAATTGTGTAATAAAATATTAAGCCTAGACTATTTTACTTCACTTGTTCCTTCATATGTAATGCACAGTCTATCCCAAATCGCCTTACCAGTGGCACAGGTAGAAACTCTCATATAATCTTCAGAGTTTAATGCACAGAAAAAGCTATTTAAGCACTTAGCATTCAATTAGGCTAATTCCCTATCCTCATTGCTCCATTCATTAAAAGGTACAGGAGTTTTCAATCCATTGACATTTTTAAACGGTGCAACATATCCATCATTCACTAACATCCACATGCGGTAATCAATAGACTGTAAAAAAGTAGACATTCTAATTTTCTATAAATCAAATGAAATGTTATCAAAGAGTGGTGGACGGGTTATTGAATAACCCTCCGCGGTGTTACGATTACCAAAATGTGATATGATCATTTTTTTAAGGTTTTCTAAAATACTATTTTTGAAAACTGGCTCTGATACCAATTGAAATTACTAGATGGACAAGAGGGGGGTGAATTGTGAAAACTTCATTGCAATAATTAAAACCAAAGCAGGAGTTCTAATTTTTTGGTGTTTTTAAAATTTTAACATGAAAATTTAAAATAACTTCTAAGGCAACGGACAACAATAAAATCTTTTTCTTTCACAATTTTTCCAAGCAAATATTTTGAAATAAAAATGCACGCAAAAAGAAAAATAGTAAGGAAAAAGCACATCGAGATTTTTATAGTTGTTCGATCAAATCATGACCTGCGTCTACTCCCCGGAGTCCTCCGCTCCGGGATTTTCACTACCAACAATAGCTCTCATTTTGCCCCCCTCAGCAAGGCGGACAAGCCCTTACAATACTCCCTTTCACCAACCCGGCGTGGCGGAGTGCCAAGCGCTGTTTTCACCCTCCTGGTAAAGGCATAGAACCTTCTCGTTTTTCTCCCTCCTGGAGAAGGCAGAGTACCTTCGAGGTCAACGGACATAGACCAGTCTCCCCCTTAGAAAGCCTCCCACAAGTTCTTCCCAGACCATAGGTGGATCAAGTTGCAGCAAGATCGGAGCAATCATGTGATCTCCCTTACAACTCTTCTTCCTCACCAAGCTCACCTTCTCCTTCCTCTCTCAACCCCTCAAACTTCTCAAGCGCTCGCTCTAGGATTTTCTCTCTACTCACGTTTCTCTCTTCTGTCTCCCTCGTTCAAAATATGACAAGTTTTTACACATAAAAATGGGCTCCAAAATTCCTGAGATCTCAAAGTAGCTGTTACCATCATACAGTACAATTCTTGGTCGTACAGTACGATATGTACAAACTAGCTTCATCCTGGTACAAAGGTGTACGAATAGTTCAAAAACTAATCATACAGTATGATAAAACATTGTACGGTACGATTCACAAAATATTACTCGTGTAGAATGATAGCCGGGATGATCAAATGTCGTCTCTGTTTATCGTATGGTATGATCTACATCGTACCGTACGAATAGTGAAAATCAAGGCATCATCCAGGACGAATTTCAAGATGATTAAATATTGTCTCTATTCATCGTATAGTATGATCGTTATCATTCGGTACGATGAGACAAAAAATATAGGATCATCCGGGATGATCTTCGGGACGATCAGAATTCGTCTCTGTTCATCGTATTGTACGAAGGGGTTCGTACAGTATGATTTTTAATTTGTAATTAAGCCTTGATTTCTTACACTAATCACGGGTTAAATTAAGTATGTATTTAAAATAGATCGTACCATACGAACCTAGTCGTACAGTACGAACGTAGCAAAATATCATACTTAACATGTCATGACGGATAGGGTTTTAGATTTGAAACAGATCGTACCGTACAATAGTATTCGTACAGTATGATGTGTTCACAAAACAAATGTTTTGATAGTAGATCGTATAGTATGATTACCAGAGAATGAAAAACTATATTTCTTACTTTTAAAAACCCTCTCCCCTTGTGTGTGTGCATGATTGCTCAGACTTACCTATAGTTTGTGGCCAGACTCAAGAAAATAAAAAATAAAATAAATAACAAAATACATTGTCTGACTCATACTCTTAATCCAACTACTCTTGAGTCTTCCCGTTGTCCTGAGTGGCTTGTGATCTTCCTGAAATGTTAGTACTCACGGATAATAGCAAACATTAAATGATATTCAATGAAAAATAGTTTAGGCAACATTATTTGGCATCATCAAAATCTCAACCACAGGGTCATGGGTCGCAACACCACAAAACTAGCATAGAGACATATGCTAAACAAGATATTAGGTCTATTGGAAGTTATATAAAGAAGTGATCTAATTATCTCTCTATATTTTTTCTTATCAAATGCTTCTCCATTTATATCCTTATATATATGAATGGAAGAGCTCATGAAAGTATTAATCACATTTGCATTCTCCATCTCATATTTCTTAAGGATATCATTAATATATTTTAATTGGATAAGGAAGGTTCCATCATGTATTTTCTTCACACTAAATCCAAGTAAATAAGTTAGAACTCCCATCATGCTTATCTAAAACTCTTCACTCATTTTCTTTGTAATTTATCACATAAACTCTTATTTTTGGATCAAAATAGTATATCATCAACATAAATTCTAGTAATGAGTAGATCTTCTCCTACTTTCTTAAAGAATAGTGTGGTGTTTACACTACTCTTAACAAAGGCTCTATCAATGAGGAATGTGCTCAACCACTCATACTAGACTCTAAGTGCTTGCTTCAATCCATATAATGCCTTCTTTAATTTGAATACAAGTTTGGGAAATTGAAAATTCTCAAAACTTGGGGGTTCCTCAACAAACATATCTTCTTTAATCACAACATTTGGAAAGGCAATCTTAACATATATCCAATATAATATAAATTCTTTAAGTATGCAAAGGCTAGTCGTACTTTAATGGCTTCTAGTCTATGTACAAGAGCAAAGGTTTTCTCAAAATCATTTCCTCTTATCTGATGGCACCACTTACCTACTAATATAGCCTTATTCCTAACCACTATGCCATAGTCATTTATTTTATTCTTGAAAACCCACTTTATTCCTAGAACACTCTGGTCATATTATCTTCTAACCATTTTCCATATGTCATTCCTACAATATTAATCAAATTCTTCTTGCATTCCTGGGTTAAGTTCTATAGAGTGACTAGGTGATAAAGGCTTGTGAGGTTCATGAAAGTTTGAGGAGGTTTTGAGAACTTAATGAACTAGCCTTAGGCATCCCAAGAGGGGTGGGGGGGGGGGGGAGGGCATGCAAATTGGCAATTCAAAAGTAAACTAATAAAAAAAAAACTAATTTTTTTATTTTTTTCTTCAAAATTTTTTTTAAACTAAATCAATGTAGATAAATAA
Organism: Dendrobium nobile; assembly: GCA_022539455.1. Classification (NCBI taxonomy): domain Eukaryota; kingdom Viridiplantae; phylum Streptophyta; class Magnoliopsida; order Asparagales; family Orchidaceae; genus Dendrobium; species Dendrobium nobile. The sequence goes on along the minus strand of CM039735.1, from coordinate 48,186,433 downwards.
AAATTATTGGGAAGTAATTTAAAAATTTAAAAGATTTTTTTTTTTTGTATTTTTCTTTAAAATGCTTGCAAATTTTCTTATTGCAAGACAAAATATAACATAAGTGTAGTTAATCATAAATTTTGAAATCAGTAAATTTAACTCATAGATTATATGACAAATTGGAAAAAGAAAATAAATGTAATTAGGAAAAAGAACACTAGAAGATTTTATATTGTTTCGTTCAACCGTGACCTACGTCTACTCACCAGAGTCCTCCACTCAGAGTATTACGTTATCACTATAGTGTCTCTCCTTTTGCCCTTATAGAAAGGCGGGGAAGCCGTTGCATAAATCCCTTCCACAAGACTCACTGCGACTGAGAGCTAGAAGCTTTATCACCCTCCAAGCAATGGTAGTGGACCTTCAATCATTTTTTCCCTCTTGGAGATGGTAGAGTACCTTGAACTTATTTCTCACCCGCATGGTGATGATAGAGAACCTCATCCTTGAGCTTAAAAATTTATCTTAAGTAGCCTAGATAGACACTTGGAGGAATAAGGTAAGAAATATTCTTGGAGTAATCATATGATTCCCTCACACTACTTCTCCCTCATACACAAGCACTACCTCATATTCCCAAAGCTCTACTAGATCTTCTTCTTGAAGCTCCCTCTCAGTAACACTCAGCAGCCAAAATCTTTGAAATAAACTAATGAAAGATATTAAATACTAGCCAAACAAAATGCCCTAAATTAAATTTTTGTAACTCTAATCTTACATTACGATCCAGGATCATTCAGTATGATTAGTTCAAAGTGCTCCTATTATTACTATATGAAGAGGTAGTTCTTGTACACTCAATTCAAAGTATTGAGTTGATTGTTCAAGACAACTTAGATCATTGTCTAGTATATAGTTTAAACAGCTTGAATTATCCTCCATTACAATTGGGGATGATTTAATTATCGTCCCATGCAAGAATAGAGCTATATAGTATGATTGGTCAAATCAACTTATACGATTTGACCAGATTAATTAATATAAATTTGTTATCTAATCACATGATTAATTTAGGCATTATTTTATTATATTATACTGAATGATACATATTGCCCAGTTTGATTTGTACAAAATTTGAATCTCAAACTATTGCCCAAATTATGATTAGCAGTTTGGATCCTAATTTTTAACTAATCCTCCTATATGATATACATTATACATTATGATTAGTTTATCTTGCATTAATTATCATAATTAGCTATTTTTATCATTTTAAAATTAGTTAATCTTATAATACGATATGGATCATATAGTATAATTAATTTAGAGAACTTAAATTCTGATTTTGCACTAACTCACTCCCCTAAGTCTGTGAGTGCATGGTTTCCAAGAATAGTATCCCCCGAATACATGACTTGACTCAAGAAAGACAAAAATATATAAGAATTAAAAATATAGACTCTACATGACATACTAAACCCTAGTTTAACATATCTTGAGTTCATCAAACTTGCAAGTGTATGGTGGACCTAAAATGATAGTATATAGGTTAAATATATATGAAATGATTATAAATTATTGGAGATAGCACAATAAGAAATCCAATAATGTTTGTTATCATCAAAACCACAAGATTTAGGTTAAGATTTGTAATAGTCTCTATGTTTTTTATAAAGACAAACATTGTTGGTAAATATCACAAATATATTTTTACTACTTCTTAAACTCCTGCTCACTAGGTGAATATTTAAAAAAAAATCATGAGTTTTTTAATAAAGAAATTAATGCATAATTAAAGAGCACACATATAGTAGAAGAATATAGGATTAACCATTTAATCACAAAGTATAACCTACTAACAACAAACTACTCCCCTTTTGTTATCATAAAATGGAGGAAACTATTAAACAAAGATACTAAAGAGAAACACATACCTCAAAAAGTATTGAAGTAAAAATAATACATAAACAAAGATGAAAAATACCAAGCAAACTAAAAATATGAAGGATCCTGATTAGGTGGAGGAGGTGGTGGTGGTGGTTGGAAGAATTGGTGGATTGAGGTAAATTGCTCCCAAAATAAAGCTATGTTATTGTCATAATTTGGTGCTGTTGTGCTATGTAGTTATCAAAGAGAGCCATATCATTATTATATTATTGTTACTACTCTGCTATGTAGGTGTCAAACCGAGTTTCATACTAATAAAACCTTTGAACTAGTATACTGTACTAAGACTAATGGTGGATAAGTGTTGGTGCTAGAACTTATGCTGGCGCTAGTTCTAGACCTCCCTCTTTTTCCAATGGCTCATAATCTATATAGAGAACATTGTGGTAATAAGTACTTAGAAGGACATGGAAGGAGCTATTAGAATAGAAAATTGGAAGGTGATATGGCAAGGCAAGTGTGGACCTCCAGAAGAGCACCGCTATGGCTGTAGGATTGCAGAGGAGTATACAAACGCACCTACCCCGAGGGATAGAGATGATCACTGGCCTCCGCGCTCCTTGTAAATGGGCCAAGACTGATTGGACCATACATACGATTAACCATGGAGGATAGCGGCTCTCGCCTATGCACCTTGATGGGTAATAATATATATGGCCTGATCACAGTCACGTGTTTCCCCCACCTGATGCATCAGCTTAGATGAGGTTTAGTAGATGGTGGAATTCAGTTTTCCATAAGTGCAAGACCCCATGGTTAATTACATCTCAGGCTGGGGTCTGAGAAGACCCTCGATTAAGGATCATATATTATCCTCTCCAAAATGGGACTGGCACAAGGGTATAGACTAAGAAGTCCTACTCAAGGGGAAGAAAGGTATTAAATGTCTTAGTCAGCATGCATGGTTCATACCAGCATTTGAAAGGACTAAGGTGGTGAGAAAAACTAGAGAAAGTAAAAGTCAAGCAATTGACACATGTGTGAGAGAAAAGATTAGGTGGCATCATCCATGTGACGCAGATAAGTAGGATTTATAGTCTCTAAAAGAAATGGAACATACCCACTATTTAGGCATACTACGAGATCGAATGTAGTAGCCTTGAATCCTAAATCTAAATTGGGTTTAGTATTCTACGCACTCTAACACCCGTATCCTAATTAATGTAGTGCAAAAATTGGACTTACCCTAGCTTGGATTGGGGAGCTAGCTAACAACCGAATCATTTTAAAAAAATATCGTCAGGTCATTTTATGAAAGATGGGTGGGTGGAATGGTTTTTGGAAGTTAAGGCCGACATCTAGAGGGTTTCCTAATTGGCCTTTTACTTATGTGGAGTAAATGCTCCTAACTAATATAAATTAAAATTTAATTTAGTTAATTACTAATGTAATGCAATGCTAGTAGAATATGCTTCAAATCATGAATGCTTTAAACTTAAAAAATAGGCTTATAAAAAAAAATTTTAGAAAAGACTGGGCCCCCCAGGTCCGGCAGGGAGTTGTCTTATTAGAAGGAGAGAGGAGATGCAATAATATGCATGTGACCCGAGATGATTCAAATAATTCTCTAAATTCATTAAGTTTCTATATTATTTAAATCTTAATATTTTAAATATTAAATTGTGAGTAAAAAAATTTTGTAGTCCTTAGAGAGCATAATGAAATTAAGGCTAAAATAAAAGCGGCATGCAAATCACCAATAAACTAGGAAAAACAGGCAACCATAGAGGCAATAAATATAAACCAAACACATCAATATAATCAAACTAATCAAGTAAATGTACATAGGCCAACTATCTTTTAATTACAAACCAGGATCTACAAAAAGTAAAATGGCCGGGAAACACTGCCAACAACCCGAATTTCAAAATCTAAGACTGACGAAAATAACTTTGGGTGGGATATTTGGTCTTCAGGTCTTCTTTGGATTTTTTCTCCTTGGACTCCTTGGAACTCTTCTCTTGGGACTCTCCTTTGGACTCCTTGGATCTCTCCCCCTTGGATTCCTTGGATTCATCATGGCTTGAATATTAAAACGAAGAGATAATTTCCCTATGTAGGGGGTATTACCTTTTTTCTTTGGATATCTAAAGTCATCCAAGCTCGATCTTCCAAATGAAAGAAGTCTCTTCCCTTTGAGGATGTCTTTTTCTTTTAGAATTCTAGTTGGATAAGAATATCCCAACTCAAAGACACTTTCACAACTCTTACATATATTATAAAACATTTACATTAATGAAACACGAGAAATCAAGACACTCCTACAAGGTTATCCTAATAAAAAGCCCAAGCAGTTGATATATCACAAGCAATTTATATGGAGATAAATGTACACATCATAGTCACACACTTGGCCATGCTCTTAATTATTGAGGGCTAAGCAGTCTCTAAAGCACCTGTAGCATTTATTATTAATGATTCTTATCCACAGGGTGCAGTAAAAGTAAGCAAACACACCAATCAATTTTTCACAACATGTAATAAAATCATCGAAAAACTGGCAGATAGAAGAAAAGGAAATTTTGGCCTAGCCTAAGTCTAGAAGTGGTTCCCTAGCAAACAATTATATGTGTGTGTAACGCTTGTGTGGTTAGGATAGATCTTAAGTTGGATAGTTAATTAAAGTTGCCTAGAGTTCAGATTTATTGAAGGCTAGAAAAGAAAACTTTATTTAAAGTTTAAATGTTAATGAATTAGGATCCATTTTAGTTAATTTAGTTTTTAGATCACTTTTTAATGCTTAAGATAGTGATATTTGAAATTCAAATTGTATTATCCAATTTTGGAAAGTCTCGGGTCCTTTAATGTGCTAGGTTGAGGGGGTCCAAAAGGTCACTATGAGAAATATGCTATGTTTGGGGTTTTTTAAATTTTACATAAATACTAGGGCTTAAGATGAGTAATTAGACAGGTAGTTTGCTAGATTTGGAGTTTTCAATGAAAAGTTATGATTTTTTAAAGTTTTGGGCAATGAATGAATTATTAAAACTGCCTAATTAAGGTTGATTATATGGTTTTGATACAAATCAGCTCCAAACTATTTGGAATCACCACCAATGGTAAGAAATGGCCTAAGGAGGTGTTCCCAAGTTTTTGGAGAAAATATGGAATTTTTAATAATTTTTAATTATCTAAAAAAGTGCAATAATGTAATTTTTAATTAGGGTTAAATTAAGGGTCAGATTGAAGTCAACCTAAGGTTCCCTATTTATCTCAAGTTAAGAACCAAATTCTAAACAATTTGAGCTATTGTGTGTAATTTTCTAAGTTAAAATGAATTTATTAAAATTTTTAGAAGTTACCGAGCCCTATTTAATGGGTAAATTTGGGTTGGTTAATTAAAAGGTCTAAAAGCTCCTAAAAATTCTAAAAAATTATTGGATATTTAGGATGTCACTAAGTTAAAATTTTGAATTTTTCATGTCAATCTTCGATCTATCCTAGCTCCTAGAATTTTTTAAGTTTGCAAGACAGTTTCTTAATTGTTGTTCTCAGGGTGTCACTATTTTGAGTAGATTTAAAATGAAGTTTAATACTTACCCTCAAGGTAACAATATAAAGAGTTCACAAACAAATAAACACACCATATCCTTAGATTTAGGAGATCCTAAACTAAGTGCTCGTGCATCCTACACATGCAAAATACGATAAAAGGAAAGTAAATGCGGTTAATGAAATGATTAGTGAATGATTATGACTCAACCATTCAGTAATCCACTCCCCCATGATTGTCCTTCACATGAACAACTTATGCTTAAAATTTCATAAATAGTGGCCGGATCTTCCAAAATTAAGATTTAGTTATATGTAGTTTAAAAATAGTTTTAAAATACTTATAAATGTAGAAATTTTAGAAAATAGGATAATGAAAAATAGATCTTTTTACAAAAAATAAATATAGGGGAGATCCTCTGGTCACCCTAACGAGGTTTTAAAAAGGGTTTGAAAACAATTTATAATTTAAAAATAATTATTATACTAACTATTTAAATAATATTAAAATACTCAAAAAAGTTAAGTAAAACGAAAATCTTTCAAAACAGTTAAAATTAGTTTCTAAAATAAATTTTAAATTGAAATTCACATTTTTCTAAAAAATAACGAGGTATTATACTTAACAATTAGATTTAAGACGAAGAAGTTATGAATTTTTAAAGTTTAAATTCAATAAAAGTAGTTTTAAAACAATTTAAAATACTAATATTTAAAAATAATTGTTAAATTTAGTTACAAAATAAATATTTAACTTTCTGATTTTTAAAATGACTAATCATATAATAATAAATTAATTATTTGAAAATAAAGTAAGTTAAAGAATGATTTGGAAGGGAAGTATAAATAATAATAATAATATTAATATTAAATATAAATGATAATAAGAAAATAATAATTATAATAATTAATAAATTTTAAAATAATAAATTAATCTAAATAATAATAATAATAATGGTTTTAAAATAATAATAATAATAATAATAATAATAATAATAACAATAATAATAATAATAATAATAATAATAGTAATAAAATTTTGAAAATACTTTAAATTTTAAAATAACAATAATGATAATAATAATATTAATAATCAATATTAATAAATATAATCATAATAATTACAAATAATGATAAATAATTAAAATAATACTAAAACAGTAATAATATCATAATAGTAATAATAGTAGTAAATAATGATTAAAAATAATTAAAAAAAACTGTGTTTTTAATATTTTTAAAATAACATAAAATATATTAATTATTTTTAAGTGAAAATAATTTTAAACCATAGAGGATTCAAATATGAACAAAGAGATATATTATACATAATTTTTGGATCAAAAATGTATTTTTTGAGATTTTTTAAAGTTAAAATACCTTAAAATGATTAAAAATAAAAAAAATGCCAAAAAGCCCTTGGGACGACACTTGGCATGCTCTCGTTGGACGTGCGGGTTCGGGCAATCATTGCCTTATGACACAATGATTGCGCCGCCGGCAATAATTACCGCAATCATGTGGTAATTAAGACCGCATAATGCGGTCTTACTTATCCACGTAGGCATGCATTCAGAGCCGTCCGATCACACACGGTTCGGATCGACAACTCTTAGTGCACCAGACAGAAGGATGTCTGCGGGCTCGAAGTAGCGGTCGGATGAAACCTCGGTCCGACCAGATCTGTACCATTAATTGATGGAATTAATGGCCTAAAATACACACAGCCGAGGGCTATCCTAAGTCTATTTTTACTTCATTCAACCACGATACTCAACCAAAATTATTAAAATTTTGAACACAGTATCTATGTATGAATAACATTGTTGGGGGAGTAAATTTACATTCTAAAATGCAGTATGTGAGAAGTTATTTAAACCTAAGTGTTCTAGGCTAGGGAATAGGTTTTCACCTTAGTTTTTGGATGGTTTGACCTGTATGTTGCGTTATTGCACTTGTAGATTATCCACGCATCTAATTATAGAAGAAGCCACGAGCTTTTGATGCCTAGATTGCAAGCAAGGCAACTTAGAACGTATTTGCCTTCGGTTCGTGAGAGATCTCACCGTCGGCTACCTGGGATCTTCAGGATTTGGTTCGGGAAGATGGAGGGAGGTCATAAGAACTCTATTCCCAAATTTTAGAGGCAAAGGGTGCTTAGATAGAGAGAAATTACAAAAACGTCCCCTCTAAGACCTAATTTTTCCCTATTTAAAGCCCCTACCCTATGATGGACGGTTGGGATCGAGTTTGGAATCAAATAGGAGGGAAATAGGTCGATTTTGGCCATGATTTGTAATTTAAATCCTTTTTGGCATTAATTAGGGCATTAAATGGGATTAAATGGGCCTTAAAGGGTTAATTTGACCCATTAAGTGCTAGGGTTGACCGCGTTAATGTTTAACCTGGTCAAACCAGTCAATTAGACACAATGAAAGAGTGGATTGAGCCAAGAATAGGGTTTGAAATGAGTTTAAATTTAAGTAGACCCATTTAGGCCAATTGGGTCTACCTGTGTTAACATGGTCAACCAAGTTGACTCAGGGCACAAGTCTTGATTTAGTAGACTGGGCTTGACCTACTTTGTCCATGGGTGAAGAGAAATGGACTCGAGGACCTCTAAAATGGAATTTAGATTGAAAGAAGGCATTTTGATCAATTTGGGTCAACCCTGGTTGACCCAGGACCTGGGTCTGGGCTCCATAGACTTAGTTTGGACCAAGAAATTTATTGAGAGAGGTCTTGAGACCTGGCTTAGTCACTTTGACCAACTCAACTCTCCAGCCCAAGAATTTTGAAAAAATCAAGGTCAACAAATGGACCCCCAACAGGAGTAATGAACAACTAGTGAACCGCTCGTGTTGGCATTGATCGACTATGCCAATGGAAGTAGAGTGGAGACCATAAGTAAGTGAATACCAAACAAGTGGAAGACAGTAAGGAGCTCTTCTCTTGGCCGTACCCTATAGCGAGGGCAAAGCCTAAGAGAGGATGAAGGGCAGTAGTGCACAAGTAAGATGTCACCAAAATGGTGAACCAGTAGTGGGACCTTTTCTTGGCCTTACCCTTCAACAAGGATAGAGCCAAGGAAAGAACCAAAATAAAATAGTAAAAGTAAACCAACTATCTGTTTGACCGTATAGAAACAACATAATAAAAGGTGAAAGAAGTGGTGAAGAATGCCTCTAAGGTACTCTATCGTGCTCTCTCAACCAAGTAAAGTGAAACCAACTATCAGCTAATCATGTCGATCAACAGGATAGAAGGTGAAAGAGTCCCATATCCTCCTGATCCTTCTAGAACAGTGGATTGAGTTGACTCAATATTTTCTTGACCATATCACAATAGCAAATAAAGGAGTCATGAAATTTGGTGCCTGCCTGATCACAATAAGACACTCAAGGTAAAAGATGGTGAGGAATGTCTCCTAGGGACTCTATCAGGTACTCTCAACCAGGTAGGTAAAGCCAACTATCTATCTCACTATATCAGAACAGCAAGATAGAAGGTAAAAATAATCCCGTCTCTTCCTTATCCTTCCGAAATAGTAGATTGGGGTGACATAACACTTCTGCCTCACCTCAGCCAAAGTGACTAAGTCACAAAATGGAAGCTTGCCTAATCTTTAACAGGACATCTGGAGTAAAGGGGTGGTGAGGAATGCCTCCTAGGGACTCTGTCGGTCTCTCTCAATCGGGTAAGTAAAACTAACTACTAGTCTAACCATATAGGGACAGCGGGGAAGAAGGGAAAAGGATCCTGTCTCCTCCTGATATTTTCGGAATAGTGGATTGGGGTGACTCAATACTTCTTCTTGACCTCAGCAAAAGTGAATAAGTCACAAAATGGAAGCCTGCCTAGTCTTTAACAAGACATCTGAAGTAAAGGGGTGGTGAGGAATGCTTCCTATGGACTCTGTCAGGCTCTCTCAACCAGAAAGGTAAAACCAACTACTAATGTGACCATATAGGGACAGAAGGGTAGAAGGTGAAAGGATCACGTCTCCTCCTAATCCATTCAGAATAGTGGATTGGGGTGACTAAACACTTATGCCTGACCTCAGCAAAAGTGAATAAGCCACAAAATAGAAGCCTTCCTAGTCTTTAATAGGAGATCTGAAGTAAAATGGTGGTGAGGAGTGCCTCCCAAGAACTCTATCAGACTCTCTCAACTGGAAAAGTAAAACTAACTACCAGTCTAACCATATAGGGATAGCGGGGTAGAAGGTGAAAGGATCCCGTCTCCTCCTGATCCTTTCAGAATAATACATTGGGGTGACTCAACGCTTATGTCTGACCTCAACAAAAGTGAATAAGCCATAAAATTGAAGCCTGCTTAGTCTTTAATAGGACATCCGGGGTAAAAAGGAGTGGTGAAGAATGCCTTCCAAGTGCTCTATCAAGCTCTCTCAACCAGTTAAGCTTCAACATATGCTCAACCAGCTCGACCTTGCAAATGAGGAAGGGCTCAATACTCACTTACTCCTATCGGGTGTAGTGGGTAAAAAGTTAGGCTCTGGTACCTGCCTGATCATAGTAGGACACTCAAAAAGTGAAAAGGTGGTGAGTAATGCCTTCTAGAGGCTCTATTAGGCTCTCTCAACCAAGTAAAGTGAAACTAACTATCTATCTGTTTGTATCAAAATAACAGGGTAGAAGGTGAAAGTCACCTCAACATCAGCCTGACCAGCTCTGTGTAGGGATGTGAGGGAGAAAGAAAAGGTACATGAAAAAAATTCCAAGGGTAGAGTTATCTAAGGAATCCCAAGCTAGCATTTTGGTAACCACATTTTAAAATTATAAAAAATCATACCAAGATAGGTATGCATTTATCCTTGAGGCAAACACCAAGGTGCCTCAAATGAGAGAGAAGAAAAAGAACTTTGAGGAACTTGTGCTCCTAGAGAGTATTACCGGGTTCCTCTTGTGACAAGGGTAACTAGTTTTTTTTTTACTAAGAGCTTCCCTCTTTTTATTATATGCATTTATTTTTTTTTTATATATAAGAGAGGCAACTATGAATAGCTTTGATAACCTAGGCTATTTTCGCCACATGAACAATACTGAGGAAAGACATTACACAGGATCTTGTAAGGAAATGAATTATTGATTTTGATAACCCAGACCACATTCAACTCATGTGAATGAACTGAGGAGCACAATCACAACAAAATTAAAGTAAAATAAAAAATTAGGATAGAAGATTAGCATTACCACTTCTGACTAGCATAGGATGGTATGGAACCAGTACCTTATCTCCAAAGGGTCTAAACTAAAAGCTATGACATCCCCAATCACATTTAACTCACATGAGTGGACTGAGGGCTACATCTGTCAGAGTAGGGCTGATAGGAAGAAGATATTCATATAGGAATAGTGGATCACTATCATCACACTTGACTGACATAGGTGGGTGTGGACCCAGTATCACATCTTAATAAGAGGTTTTGAATCTATTTATTTTAATATCTCGGACCACACTTGAGGTAGCCAAGTGAAACTGGGTATTATAGCACTAATATTCCTATGATGTATTAGTGTATCACCTTTAAGGACGACCATAAAACTTTTAAGGCGAACATCATGTGGCAGAGTACAAGTCGTCATGGCCAAATACACTGTCAAAAAGGAAAAGGGATCCTTTTAGGAGCTACATAAATAGGGGGATATTTGCAGGAGGTAGGGGGTCCTCCTACTACATACAAAACTCAAGCATAGTACTTTTTTAGGTATTGCCCCTTAATGACAGGCATGGGGTGAACCCCATTCGCATCAACGAGTAGGTAGGCACCACCTTCATATACTTGCTCTATAGTGAAGTGGCATTCCCAAATAGGATAAACTTACTACTTCAACGTTGACGTAAAATGGTAGTCCTATGCAAAATAAGAAGTAAATCACCTACCTGAAAAGCACGGGGTCGAACAAGGCGATCGTGTGACCGGGCCATTTGAGCCTGGTATAGCTTAAGGCTCTTATGAGCTTGTAAATGGAGCTCCTCTAAACTATCAAGCTCTTCCAACTTTAGTTAGGCATTATATTCTTCAGATAGATTATAACTAACTGCTATAGGTAGTGAGGGGAGCTCGACCTCAAGTTGGAGGACTGCTTCAACTCCAAAAGCCAAAGCATATGGGGTGGACTGAGTAGGTGCGTGGTAGGTAGTCCTATAGAACCATAATGCTTCAGGTAATCTTTTATGCCATTCTCATTTATTTGTAATAAGGGTTTTCCTTATCAATTGCACAAGAGTCTTATTAAATACCTCTGCCAATACAATGGCTTTGGGATAGTAAATCAAAGAATATCGCAAATTAATATTATGGAGGTGGGCAAATCTGGCAATTTTGGAGCTTCTAAAGGACGAGACTTTATTGAAGATTATATGGCGTGGAACACCAAAGTGATAAACAATGTTATCACGAAAGAAGCGCATCACAACTTCTGATTTAACTTCCTTAAGTGGGATAACTTCTGCCCAATTATGGAAGTAATCCGTGCTGGCTAAAATGAACATCTAACCCTTAGAAAAAGGTGAGTCTATTAGACCCATTACATCTGTGCCCCAGCCCTCAAATGGACAAAACAAATCAGTAAGGTGCGACGGATTAGGGGGTTGGTGAATCACCATGCTATGAATCTGACACTAGTGACACCTTCTAGCATACTCGATGCAATCACGGATCATAGTCAGCCAGTAGTCGCCAAGACATTTAATTATGCCTTTCATTTTAGGTCCGGATTGATGGGCACCACAAATCCCTTTATGTATCTCGCCCATGACCTTATGCGCATCATCTTTATTATGGCATCGTAATCACATTTGGTCAAAAGAGCATTGGTATAAGGTATCATTTACATAAGTGAATGATAGAGCTCTCTTTTTAATTTAAGCGGTGAGAGATCTATCATCTAGAAGCCTATGATGCTTCAAGTATTCTATGAAGGGTACTATCCAATCTAACTCATCATCAACAGTAAACACTATCAGGGTCTGATCTAGAGAAGACAAGTCTACGGGGCATAGAGCTTGATGATACTGGACAATAATAGACATATGGTTTCCAGTAGGGTTAGCTAATTCTTTTGCTAACTAGGCCAAGACATCTACTTTTCTATTTTGAGATTTAGGGATCTTCGTCAAAGTTACTTCTGGTATTAAGCACAAAAGCTCCATTAGTTTATTATTGTATGGAAAAAACTCAGGCTTAAGCACTTTATAGACACCAGCTACTCGATTTTTTATTAGTTAAGAGTCTCCAAATATTTTTACCTACATAATATTCATCTGAATGTCTAACTAAAGCCCCAAAATCAGAGCTTTATACTCAGCTTCATTATTAGTACGAGGTTATGCTAAACTATAGGAGTACCATAGAGTATGACCTTCAGGGGATACAAAAATTAGGCCTAAATCTACCCTAACTATAGGAGTTTTATATGGACTTAAGGATTTGATGGATGACATACCATCAAAGTAAAACTCCCAAGTAGGAGACTCCTATTCATCCACACCCATTATTAGTTCATCAAGTAGATCATCATTGAGTGGGGAATCAGCAGGGATCAGATGATCGGCCAGAAAGTCAGGTAGAGTCTGTCCTTTGACGGCCCATTGAGGAACAAAAGTAATGTCAAATTACAGTAAAATTATAATCCATCATTCTAGACGACCTGAGAGGGTCAGACGGGTCATCAAGTACTGCAAAGGGTTAACTCGAGAGATTAGGTTAATCTTATGTGATAGCATATAATATCTAAGCTTCTGTACTATGAAGATCAAGGCTAAACATTGCTTTTCCATCGCTGGGTACTTAAGCTCTGTAGGTATTAATCATCTACTAAGGTAGTACAAGGCATTCTCCTTGCCTTCCTCATTCTCTTGAGCCTTTAATGCTTTATACTTTCAAAGGCCTTCTAACAATGCTCATCACTATGGAATCGGGCATCCTTCTTCACTAGGGCAGAGAAGGGATGACACCTACCAGAAAGGTTTGAGATAAATCTTCATACCATAAAGGCTGGAGATAAATCTTTGTAAGAAAGCAAGATTACTCATAAAGGATCTCAACTAGGTAAGACTTTCAGGGGGTTCTAAATCTACTATGACTTTAATTATATAAGGGTCTATCTCAATGCCACGATAGCGAACTATAAACCCTAAGAACTTTCCTGCAAGAAATCCAAATATGCATTTTAAAGGATTCATCTTTAAATCAAATATGTAAAACTACTATCAAAAAGTAGTGAGAGAAACTCTGAGGAACGGCTTGGTTTTTTCACGGGAATTTAAAAATTTTAGTTCGCAGAATTTTCGGCTTTTGATGGCAGCGGACATTCGCCGTCGTCTTCCGATCGGCAGTACCTTGGAAGATCGTCGTTCAATGACTAAGGTCTTGAACGGATCATCACGTCAATTGCTATCCCCTCCGGCATTCGGTGATGGTAAAAATGGTTTTGGTCTGATTAATAAAACCATGAATAACAAAGGTATTATTATCAAAGAAGGTGGAGTAGCAGCAAGGATTGAACTGAAGGTCATTGAAAAGGGTAAAGGTAAAGTGATAGAAGAAGATGTGGGAAGATTTCTTAAAGGAAGAGTTGCTTTGAAACTTTCTGATGGTTCAGATGCGTCGCCTTCCTCTCTAGCATTAAAGATGAATAGCCCCTCTTCCAGTGGAATTATAATCAGCAAAGAAGTAGAAAATCTAGATCGCAATCGATCTGTAAATCCTAATATGGCAAATTCTGAGGCAAGCAAAAGGAAAAAGGAATCAAATTCTCCACACGTGAATGGTGAAACAGAGAAATTGTTATTCTCTGATTTATTCAATGTCAGAGAAGTAGAAACAGCTGATGAAGGAATTGGTGGAGTTGTTGTTCCAAGTTTAATCAGTGAACTTGAAGGTGAGAAAAAAAGTGGTTGGAGTAAAAAGGTGAATATTAATGTTTTTGATCTTCAACTGGGCGATTTTCTTGCTGAAGATGGACTGACAGTTAAACTACATAAAGATAATGAAAAGGAAAATGCAAATAGACTTTGCAACTCAATTGTTATTAAAGTGTTTGGAGGCGACCCTCCATTGAGAACTATCAGCTATGAGCTGAGAAGGCAATGGATGCAATTTGGAAAATTCCACTTGATAATGCTAGGCATGGGATGGGTGTTATGTTCATTTTATGAACCAGAACACATGGAGGCAGTGATGACAAACGGTCTATGGTTTGTTAATGGCAAAATCATTGGAATGGACAAATGGTCCCAGAATTTCTCTACAAATTCTTTGAAAGGATTGACGGCTCCAATCTGGATAAGATTGCCAAATTTACCTCTTCATTATTGGGATAACATCAATCTGTGTAGAATCGCCTCAATGGTTGGAAAGCCATATTTGATTGACGGAAATATGTTCCAGTGGGGAAGGAGAGAATTTGGAAGAGTATGTGTCCGGATTCAACTAGACAACAAGCTTCCTCTTGGTGTTTGGGTTGAAGGAAAAGCTGGAAGATTCTATCAAAGGATTGAGTATGAACGAGTGCCTAATTTCTGCTTCAAATGTGGTCTAATTGGACACAATATTGAAGTCTGTAAAGAAACCTTCGAAGAGAAAATCATAGCAGGGAATAATTCTGTTTCAGAAATCAGTGCACCAGTAAAAGCTAAAGAAGATTCAGGTTACGGGCCTTGGCTTGTTGTTAGTAGAGGGAGGAAAAAATCCAACTATCAAAATCAGAATCAAATTCTCAACAGCCCTCTACAAAAAGTTAATAAAAGTTTGTGGAAGAAAAAGGAGGTAAATAATGTATCTGGAAATGTTGATAATACAACATATGAGGAGAATTTGGAAGTTATTCCAGATACTGTTGAAGATCCTATTGCTAATAACAATGAGATAGAAGAAATTGTTGAAGAATAAATAAAGAAAGCTTCTTCTTCTAAAAACATCAGTCCAGGAAAGTTGATATTGTTGAATCAAAATTGTAACAACAGATTCAGTTTATTGAGTAATCAAACAGAAGAAGGATAGATTTTTCTAGAAGAAATGGTTGAAGATCTAGTACAGGAAGAACCTCTAGATAAGAATTTTGCTGATCCCAGTTTCATCTCAAATCCTTTAGTTCAATTTAATGAAGATGTATGTATTAATGGGAAGAAGAAGAAATCTAAACAATTGAAGGACTTGGGTCCAATCAGTTCAAATTTAAGGAGTAGGAGGTTGGAAATGGGAACTAAAGGCAACGTGGGGAGCCAATCCCCCATCATTCATTAAATGTATTCGTTTGCTTTTTGGAATTGTAGAGGAGCAAAAAAGAAGAGTGCTTCTCTATTCCTAAAAGTGTTTGTGAGATTGCATAATGTAATTTTTATGGGTTTGTTGGAGACTAAATTGACTTCTATAGAAAGGAAAGAAGTTAACAATCTTAATGGTGATGGTTGGAACTATGATATGGTATCCTCCAATGGATTATCTTGAGGCATAATTATTTTATGGAATGCAAATGTAGCTGACTTTACTATGGTAGACTCTTCTAATCAACGCATCATTGGAGACCTTGTGATCAAGAATGTTAGCAAGTGGAGGTTGGCAGCAGTTTATGCAAATAAAGATTGCTGTATAAGAAGAGAACTTTGGGAGAAGCTCGGTTTTAATTCATACGTGGAGTATCCAATGGTAATAGCTGGAGACTTCAATTGCCTCACCTCAAGAGAAGACAAAAAAGGTGGTAAAAGGTTCTCTTATTCTCAAGGCTCTAAAGATATGGAATCTTTCTTTGCTAACAATGACTATCATGAGGTTAACTTCATTGGACCAAGGTTCTCTTGGTCCAACAACAAAATTGGAGGAGCTCGGATTTTGGAAAGACTTGACAGGTGTTTCTTTAACACTTATGCTTTAAATTTATCTTCTCCTTTAATTGTTAATCACTTAGCTAGAATAGCTTACGATCACTGCCCCTTAGTCCTCAACATTATCAATTCAAAATTCCAATCTGTTAAATCCATTAAGTTTGAGGATGTATGGATTTCATACCCGGCTGCTCTCAAGGTGGTCAAGAAAGCTTGGTCCATTAATTATCAAGGGAGTCACGCTCATATTTTGAATTCAAAATTTAAAAGAACTCTCAGATCTTTATTTTTCTGGAGCAAGGCAAAGAAGGTGAACTTGAACTCATCTAAGGATAAACTGATGAAGGAAATTCTAGAAATTCAAAATTTTGAAGCTGAAAAGGGCCATTTGTCTAATGAAGAATGCTGGAGATTAAAAGCTAAATTATTGGAGCTGAATTCTATTATGGCTAGATTAAACACTTGGTGGAAGCAAAGAGCCAAAACCAAATGGATGAATGAAGGGGACAGCAATTCCAAATTTTTTCAAACTTATGCTAGTGCAAAAAGAAGATTGAATAACATTTTGAAGATCCAAGATGAGGATGGTAATGTAGTGGAGAGACAAGATCAAATTGAAGGTGTATTGCTCAGATTTTTTGAACAAAAATTGAGGCAAAGGGAGAGCTCTTTAGAGGGATGGCCATATCCGAATTCTACTGTGAATGGTGATGATAGAATTTGGTTATCCAGAGCCTTCATGGAGGAGGAAGTAGAGGCTGTTATCAAAGACTTAGGCAGCAATATTGCACCAGGTTGTGATGGGATCACTTATTCCTTTTTGAGAACTTATTGGGAAATCATAAAGAAGGATTTCTTAAATGTTATCTTATATTTTCTTCAACATGGAGATATGGAGAAGTCGTGGAAAGATACTTTGATTGTATTAATACCAAAGATTTCTAATCCTATGAGCCCCTCAAACTATAGGCCAATTAGTCTTTGTAATTCTGTTTACAAAGTGGTAACTAAAGTCATTCTTAATAGGCTATCTTTCATTATTCCAAAAGTTATTTCTAAAGAGCAAGCATCTTTCATTCAAGGGAGATCTATTTCAGATCATATGTTAATTGCTAAAGAGGTTTTTCACAAATTCAGGTTTTCAAAATCTTCCAAAGGGCTTGTAGCTTACAAGATTGATATAGAACAAGCATATGACTCAATGAGTTGGGATACTCTTGAAGGAGTCTTGAAATACTATGAATTCCCTCCTTTATTTTCCAGAGTTATTTTGGAATGTGTGTTAAAGCCAAGTTTTTCTATTATATTCAATGGGATCAATTCGGACTTGATTTCAGCAAAAAGCGGCTTCCGACAAGGCTACCCTTTGTCCCCATTTCTTTTTATATTGTGCTCACAACTCCTTTCAAATGCACTAGCTTTGACTAATCTTGGGATGAACATATCTACTAATGGTCCTCGAATTTCCCACTTGCTTTATGCTGATGATGTAATGATATATTCAGTAGCAAGTAAAAAGAATGCTTTGAAGGTGAAAAGAATTCTATCCAATTTCAATAATTGTACAGGACAAAACATTAACATGGGAAAATCTGGTATCTTATTTGGTAAAATGGTTGATAGAAGGAGGAGGAAGGCCATAACAAGAGCTTTGGGAATCAAGGAAGTAAAAGAAATTACTTACCTTGGGATTAAGATGGCATTGAGGAGACTTAAGGCTAATTATTTTCAATTCATCATTGAAAAATCCTTAAAGAAGATTAATGCTTGGGGAAGTAAGCTGCTCTCCTTAGCTGGGAAGATAACACTTGTGAACATGGTTTCATTGGCATTTCCTGTATTCTATGGTACTCAGTCATTGGTCCCCATGAGAGTTCTTGAAGAAATCAACAAGCTTTGTAGAAATTTTATTTGGAATAAGCACAAGGGTGAATTTGGCATTCATTATGTAAAATGGGAGGATCTATGCAAACTGGTGGACAAAGTTGGAAGGGGATTGTGCTCTCCTACTTCTAAAGTTGCTGATCTGAGAGCACGACTTTCTTGGAGATTTTTGAATAAAAATTCATTTTTGTTCAATCTGTTAGCTCCCAAATACGGTTCCAGAGTTTATGAATGCAATTATAAGAGGAATGTTTCTTCCTCTTGGAAAATATTGACTGATGGAGGAAAAGTTCTGCAACCTTTTCTAAAATGGAGTGTGGGGAATGGATCCAAGATCATGGTTTTTGAAGACAAGCGGCTCCTTGATAGAAAAATAAATGAATGGCCTTCCTTTATTGTCCCTCAGGATGAAGAAACTGTTTTTCTGGATAAATTCATAGAAGATGATAAATGGGATGTGGTTGAATTAAGAAAAGTATTTGGAAATGAAATGGTTGAAGTTATTTTACAAATAAGTATAAGCAGTGATCAAAGGGAAGACAAGAAGGAGCTGATACTCAAGAATTCAGGGAAAATAATTCCTAGATTGATAGCTGAAGCCAAATCTCTAAATCTGACAGAGTTTAAGTACTCTATTTGGATGAAGAAAGCCAAAATCAACCCAAGAGTTGAAATTTTATGTTGGAGATTATTCAAGGAAACTATACCAACATTTCATTATCTGGCTCGAAGAATAATTCAAGAGAATGAGATATGTCCTAGATGCTTAGATGGAATTGAAGATACGGAGCACATTATATGCAAATGTTCAAAAATCAAGGAGGTGTTATCTCAATTAAGCAAATGGGGATTTCAGATTCCTTTCTTTGAAAACATTCAAGATTTCTGGAATTGGATGGAAATTTCAGCAAATCATAATGGTATGTTTCTCAATTTATTCATTAATGTCTTGTTTTTTTCTTGGAAGGCTAGAAAAAAATGGATTCATGATAAACTGGTAGAAGGATCTATTTCGGTGGCTGTCAATGCTGTTAGTTATTCTTCTATTTCTAAATTGATTATTAAAACCAATTCGGAATCATGGGATGTTAACCAGCCTCCTAGGCCATCAAAAACTTGGCATCCCCCTCCACCTAATTGGTTGAAAATCAATGTTGATGCTTCTATAGAAGAATCTTATAAAGCTGGTGTTGGAGGTGTTATACGTGATAGTAAGGGAAGGTTTTTAATGGCTTTTGGAGTAAAATATACTCATTGGGATGTATTTCATTTGGAGCTTCAAGCTATCAAATCTTTGAAGGATATTGTCAAAGATTGGATGTTCAAATACAAAGGAGCTATTATTGAAGGGGATAATGCAAATGTTATTAGAAGACTTCAAAAGGCAAGAGTTAATGGATTTAAAGGAGAAGAAGAGTATGGTTTCATTTCATATTTTAATTTACTTATTTTTTTCTTGTGTTGATAGAAGTAGAAACAAGTTAGCCAATTGGTGTGCTAAGTTTGCCTCTGCCAACAATTTTATTTGGGAAGAACTCTGCTTGAATAAGATTCCTCCTTCATTTATTGATATTTTGAAAGAGGAAAATTGACCCTGTAGTTTCTTTTTTGTTTTCTTTCTTAGCTATTAATGCATTTATTGCTCTTTTCAAAAAAAAAAAAGGATTCATCTTTAAATCAAATTTGTGCAAGCGTTCAAAAATGATTCGTAGATCTCAGAGGTGATCTCTACGGACCTTGCTTTTGACTACCAAATAATCCACATAGCACTCAACTTGCTCGTGTATCATCTCATCAAAGATAATGGTCATAGCATGTTGATAGGTGGCCCTGGCATTCTTGAGACTAAAAGGCATTACCTTATAACAAAATACGCTTATAGGTGTACGAAATGCAGTGAACTTCTCATCATCAGGGTCCATCTTTATCTTATTGTAACCAGATGAACCATCCATAAATGAGAAAATGCTATGGGATGATGCTATATCCACCAAAAGATCGGGATATGCCTTATTCAAGTCACGGAAGTTAAAACAGACAGGTATCTATCTGCTCTTCTTCCGGACTGGAATAATGTTGGCAAGCCAAGTAGGGTACTTCTCTTCATGAATGAAATTAGCTTCTATAAGCTTCTTGGTTTCAACGATCTCCTATTATTCAAATTCTAATCTCATCCTGTGAGGTTCTTACTTAATAGGGACTACATCAGGTTTAATGGCCAATTTATGGACTACCACATCTCGGTTTAAACTAGGCATCTCGGTGTAATTCCAGGCAAAGCAATCTCTAAACTTTGATAATAACTAGATGTATTCTTGAGACTCTGAATCAGATAAATGAAAGTGAAAAAGTAATGCTCTGATACCACTTGAAAGTGCTCTGATGGCACTAGAAAGTTCGTTAGGGATGTTAAGCTCTCATGAATTGGCCTAAGGCTAACAAAGAGAGAGATGAATTGGATAACTTTAAAACCAAAGATAAAACTTAAACCAAAATCACCACAGAAATCAAAGTGCGGAAATTAAATAATGTAGAAGCAATAATAAGAAAATAACACACCGGATTTATAGTGGTTCGGTCAAACTTTGACCTACGTCCACTCCTTGGAGGCACCCTCCAAGTATTGCACTAAACAAGTGTCTCTCTTTTATCCCCCACAGCTAGGCGGAGAAGCCATTACAAAATCACTTCCACCTTCCCCGGTGCGGCGGAGTCGCCAGGTCCTTTGACACCAAAGAGATCTTCTTCTTTGGTGAACTTCCCTCGAGACAAGCCTTGAATCTGATGGTACTAAGGTGTAAGTTCGCCGGAGCAACCGTGTAGAATCCCCTCCACACTCCCTTGAGTTCCTCCCCCTCACAGGATCTTCTTCCTCTCAAACTCCACCCTTTCCTCTCTCCCTTTCAAGCTCTCTCTTCAAGTTTCCCCCACAAGAACGAAGCTCCAATGGCTGCCAAAGACACTTACAAAGTGTCACGCCAAGCTTAAATAGAAGCTCTCAAAAACGAGCTCATTAATGCAAGTTGCCGACATTATCATCCAGGACGATAGGTATATCATCCTGGCCGATCAGTACAAATTCAGCTCATCAGCCCGGGATGATTTGGGACGATCAGAAGAAAATTGGTTATATCGTCTTGGCCAATATCACGATCATCCAGGCCGATTAGTTTAAAACTAATTTTAATCATCCTAATCATCGACCTGAATTCGAGCTGTCCGATGTAGATCATCCAGGACATCGTCCTGGCCGATAAGGAGATCATCTCGGACGATGTGATCGTATCAATCAACCAATAATGCTTTCCAAAGTTACCAGATCAATTTAGACATAATTGAGTTAGATCGTCCTGGACGTTAATAATATCGTCCTGGCCGATTTCATTAAAACAAAGAATTCCTAAACTTATTATGGCGGTTGATTCTTTCTGAATTGAGATTATTGTCCTGGCCGATACAGGTATCGTCCAGGCCGATCCTTTAATGACGGCTGCCTTAATGAGGATGCCCTAATTAGGGTTTCTAATTTTGGACACATCGTCTAGGACGATATAAATATCGTCCCGGCCGATATTACCAAAAATAGAAATCCTATAGGGAACAACAGGAAATCTTCCAAGTTATAAATCAACTGATCCCTCAAGAAAGGAAAAAGATTACAAACTGACTCAGACCCAGTCTACCCAATCTTGAGCTGATTCCAAATTGCAGTCTGATCGTGTGAACCTGAAACGTTAGTACATAAGGCAGTTATAGAGAAAAAATATTTGCTATCATCAAAATCATAAACCATTGATCCGCAACAATCTCCCCCTATTCCATTGATTAAAAGGAATATCAATTTTAACACCATTAATTTCACGAGAAGGTGGAGAATATCTTCTGAGGTAGGATGACTGTGTAGAGGGTGTCATTGGTGACTAGGCAGGTGGAGGTTTATATGTCTTCTGAGGTACGTAGTACTCAGCATCATTATAAATAGAGACATCATATACGAAAAAGGCTTAGGTGTCTCCAAAAATGGTATACTCGACAACATTCCTTGTAAAATTTATATATTGGTGTAAGGTGGAGGGTACCATTCCATACTCATGGATCCAAGGCCTTCCTAAGAGATCCCTATATGTGGTATCAGCTACAAGTACAAGAAACATTACCTTAGAAAATTTCCAAACTTCAGAGGTAGGGTAACGGACCCTAGAGCACGTTGGCCTTGATCAATGAAGCCTTTCAAACTAATCTTATCTAAAGTGAGCTTCAAATGACCTAGAGAGAGACCCTCTAAAATTTTATGAGTAAGAATATTTACTGAAGCCCCTGGATCGATGAGGACCCTGTTCAACTCATAACCATTGACTTCAGTAGTGACATATAAGGAACGATTGTGCCCAGAAGTCCCTAGGAATAGATCATTATTTGAAAAGGTAATGCATGGCATCTCCTTCAAATGGCATGCATCCCTTACAGATTCAGAAGTAAAGAATGCTTTATAGGACTCTAGTTCAAGTAATGCTTTCACCAGTATCTCTCTGAAGTCAGGGAACATCATCAAAGCATCGTAGACACTAAGGAGGGAAGGAATTTTCCTTAAGTGAGCTAATACATTGTAATCCACTTTCAGCTGAGGGCCTTTCCCTTTCTCCTTAGACTGCTCTTGGGGGGGAGGGCCAGGATCATCCTGTTGGGTTACAATATTTTTATCTTTTTCTTTTGAATTCTGAGCCATCCAAGGTGGAAGGACCTACCCTGAATGCAAACAAACTTCCTATATTGAGTAATCCTCAGTAGGAGATTCCATTGGTTCAGTGGTTATGGCTGGTGTTGGCTCTAAAAAAAGTCCCTGAAGTGGGTTCTCGGATTCATCTTCTGAATCCATAAAATAACCACCCTCTGGTATGGTAAGGATTGGTTCATCTTCGAACTCAGACTCTTCACCAGAATTATTAACATTAGAAGAAGTATTTAAAATAGTAGAAGAGCGAGTACTAGAAGAAGTAAAAGCAGTAGTAGAAGTAGGAACAGAACATCAAAAGTAGCCAGAATCACATTCTTCTATTATTTTATCATCAAATGAAGGGAGAATGAAATCCTTCAGCGTAAGTACTGGAAGAAGTCCCATCTTCCCATTTGAGATTATAATAAATTTTTCCCTTCTGTATATTTTCTTATTACAAAAAATAGAAGAACAAGAAGAAGAAATGTGCTCAGTAGGCACTAAAATAGAAAGAGAAGAAGAGAAAGGTGCTGGCGTAGTAAGTGGAGTGGCAACTGTCGACTTATCCTGGGGAGGCCTCCTCTCAACTACCTCTAAACTCTGAACTACATGATTAATCATCTTCTTGGTCTTCTTGGAGAGTACTAACTATCACTGTCCCTCAGAACTGTAGAGTGATCTACTGCTACTGCCCTGACTATAACTCTGACTATCACTGTGGCTAGGACTGTGGCTAGAACTGAAGATCATCTGAACTGTCTAAGTAGCCTTGCCCTAGGGCTGCACCAAATCACTATTCTAGAGGTGTATTTGTCTGGTGCTAATTAACCTCTCTATTTTATCCTTGAAAACATAACAGTCCTCCAAAACATGGCTGATGTGTCTATGGTAGGGACAATAGAGTGGGTGATCTGTCTGTCTCTCCTCCTCCACTCTATTGTTATTCGGGAATGTCATAATATTTTTCTTAGTAAGGAATTAAAAAAAATTTCTTACACTTTCCCTTTTGAAAGGTTATTCCATATAAGCTTCTCTTATAGGTATTGCTGACTCTCGGGAGTCCTACGGGAGGGTCTGGATTGTGTTGCTGACTGACCCTATGTGTGAGATTACTATGGTGGTGCTGAATTGCTTAAGGGCCTCTTGCCCTTATCTTGAGGTCCATTTGTACTTTGTACATCTTCTCTCCTCAGTGGAGGTGCCTATAAAGACTCCTGATCCTGAGGTCTATGCTGAGGCTGACTCTCATCCTTAGGAGGAATTGCATCGGGTATATTATCCTGTAAGCTGACTACCTTCATGAGTAACTTTTGGAAGGTTCGAATACTAAATCCGTTGAGGTAGGGTGGTATTGGACCATCTATGTTCTTTAATAGAATCTCAACTACATGTTGCTCCTATAACTATGCCTCACACTATAAACTAAGGTTCCTTCATCTGACTATATAATCCGAGAGAGTCTCTCGAAGGCGTTGTCTAGTGACCAATAACTCTCCTACGGTGCTCTACACTGACAAACTTCTGTATGAATGACTGCTCTAACTCTGTAAAGGTTTGGACCTAGTCATTGGGGAGGTTAGTGTACCAAGCAAACCCCACCCCAATCAAGCTACTGATAAAAAGTCTCAACATCAATGCATCATTCCCCTATGTTGTAACATATGGCCAAGTACTGAGCCACATGCTTCCTCAGGTTCCCAAGCCCATCAAAGACTCTGAATCATGGGGGAACAAATTAGGAGGACAGGGCTCCCACTCATACTCCACTGGGTAAGTCCTACCTCTGCTAACAACCTCTCTAGCCTTCTTGGAGGAAATGGTCTGCTCGACCTTCTAGGCTATCAAATCTTGAATCTGACTAACTAATAAGTGTACTAGCTGACTCTTGACTGGAGGAGTGTAAGTAGGAACTGTGGGTGGTGTTGGGACAACTCTATGGACCCTCTCCACTCCTATGGGGTCTAGTGCAACTCGTGGAACAACTAGCTCATCCCTAGACGTAGTAAGAGCGCATACGCCCATCATCTAGAGGATCGCCCACAAGGCTGTCAATTATGCAGTCATCACTACCATAGCTCGGGCCATCTCTGCCATCTGTGCCTAGAGATGTAAAATTATAGCATCCGCATCCACTAACTTGGGAGATCCACCCACCTCGGGTTCTCCCTGCTCATTATCCTCAGGCTCCCTCTACTCGTCTGAATGACCTCACCGAGTAACCACACAAACTCTATATATTGGTACATCCTCCTCTAACTCATCTCCGAGTGTGTTGTCCTTGGAGAAGGCCTGGCAGAGTGCCTCTATGTAAGGACTCATCAGGGAAGTAATCCTATGGGGGTTAGGAACTGATTGAGTCTCTATCAAAATTGGTGAACCATCATGAAAGACTACCTCATCCAGATATGCTATCATATCACACACTATTGAAACTATCTCTGACTGTCTAACTATGTCTAATAACTGAACTATCTCAACTGGTGGTGCTGTCTCGACAGGGGTGTCCTCCTGCCGACATCTCCAAGCCCACCTACTGTAGCAGGGCTTCATACTAGTAATCGGCTACTGAGGGGGTACCATAACTGAATTGATCTGGGGCCGAGTAGGCTCCCACTGCTATCTTTGTCTGTGGTGACATGGGTGTCGTCATATAGTAGAAGTAACTACCAGTGGTTTAACAACAGGAGCTATCTCAACCGACTGCTGAGGTGGCTGTCCTCTCTGCCACCTTTACATCTGCTTGTAGTCTGCCTCTGCAACTAAAAAGTAGCCTGAGATATCTGTCTTAGTAACCTCTCTAGCGTGATAGTCCCTCTACCATGCCATAGGCAGATGATGCTCCAAATCCTCTAAGAGAGGACTCGGACACCAGCGTCCTTGGGGACCCTAGCCTGTGGTAGAGTAGTGGTGACAGGATGAGCCACCGCGATGCGAGCAATGTCCTCCTCATCCCCACTATGTGTCAGTGGAGAGAAGCATCCTCCTTGGATCACCTCTATATCAAGAGCTACTACCACATCTGGAGTGGATACAACTACAACTGGTCATGGTCTCCACTGCCTTGGAGCCACTCTCCTCTGAACAAGCTCCTAGTGAGCTATCACCTCTGCCATCTGTTGCCTATCTGTCTCAGATGCAGCCAAACAGAGTCTCCTATTCCTATTCCTCCCGACCCTTCTCCCAAGGCTAGAGGTAGAGGAGGATGGAACATATGAACCAACTGCCTAGGTGGTAGGGGGAATAGGGATAATAGGAAGGTTCGGGGTCTACTAAGTGATCTCATAGTGAGAGAGCTGAGCAAAAACAAAAACTTGACCAGAAGAAGGCAAAGGAGCCTCGGTCTGAGTACCCCTCTTTCTATTAAAAGTGGGAGGTGGAACCCAAACTCTAGGGACCTCCATCGGAATAGCAATGGTAACAACAACAGGTTGTCGACACTGAGGGACCGGAGCAACTCGAGCAGCAAGTGTGGTAGGCACTGACCACCTAACTACAGGATGAACTGGTGGAACAGAAAGTGGCCTAGGTACTGGTCACCTAGCCACATGGTGCATTAGCTGTATAGGAGCAAGAACGGGAAGAGCAAGTGCCCGGGCTATCCGCCGAGCAACTGGACATCCAAAGGGATGCATGGCTACTCGTCCTCTTCTCTGGGGAGGAGAGAATACAGCAGCCTCAACTATGGTGGGTCCACGAAGAGTGACGAATGCCGAGTTGACGAAGGAACCAAAATTGATCGCTCCAATGGGTGGACTAGTAAGTAGGGACTCAGGAAGAGTCACCCGTGCATCCGAGCCAAAGCTAAAAGTGATGGAAGGAACAAAGGAAGAAATGGTACTACTTCCAAGAAAGGAAACTCAAAAAGTTAGTCAGAATAGAAATCATGAAAGAAAGAAGGAATGAATAAGGATGGATAGGGGATGGAATAGCCTGTTAGGCTAGAAAGAAGTAGAGTAGGGAGAAACTCTAGCTAAGAGGAAGGAATCCTTTACTAAGGTAAGACCCTAACTAAGAGTGGGATGGACCTAATCTAAGGAGTTCCAATCCTGTAGTACACACAAGAAAGGATAATATATGATCTAAAGATGGAGAGAGAAACTAGCCCCACCGTGGTCGCTAAAAACCTGTAGGCCTCTGAAAGAGCACCGTCACTACTGCACGATTATAGAGGGGTATATGATTGCACTTATCCCGTGGGATAGAGATGATCGTTGGCCTCTGCGCTCCTCATAAATGGGCCAAGTGGAAGGGACAGATTGGACTATACATACAATTTACCATGGAGGATAGTGGCTCTCGCCTACATACCTCAATAAGTAATAATATATATGGCCTGATCACAGTCATGAGCTTCCCCCACCCAATTCATCAGCTAAGATGTGATTTAGTATATGGTGGAATTCAGTTTCCCATGGGCAAAAGCCCCCGTAGTTAATTACTCTCAAGTTGGGGCATAAGAAAACTCTCGATTAAGGATCATACATTATCCTCTCCAAAATGGGACTGGCACCAGGGTATAGACTAAGAAGTCCTACTCAATGGGAAGAAAGGTCTCAAATTGCTTAGTCAACATGTGTGATTTATACCAGCATTCGGAAGGATTAAGATAACGAGAAGAAATTAGATAAAATAAAAGTCAGGCAATCGACACATGCGTAAGAGAAAAGATGGAGGTGGCGTCATCCATGTGATGTAAATAAGTAGGATTTCTAGTCCTTGAAAGATAGGGAACGTACCCATTATTTAGGAATACTACGAGATCGAATGCAGTAACATTGAATCCTAAATCTAAATTGGTTTTAGTGTTCTACACACAATAACACCCGTGTTCTAACTAATGTAGTGCAAAACCTGGACTTACCCCGACCTAAATTGGGGAGCCAGCTAACCACCTAATCGCTTTAAAACCATGCTTTCATGACATTTTATGAAAGATGGGTGGGTGGAACAGTTTTTAAAAGTTAAGGACGACATCTAGAGGGTTTCCTAATTGATCTTATACTTATGTGGGGTAAATGGTTCTAACTAATATAATTAAAATTTAATTTAGTTAATTAGTAATGCAATGCATACTAGTTGAATAGGCTTCCAATCATGAATGCTTTAGACTTAAAAAATAGTCTTATAGAAAATAATTTTTACAAAAGACTAGGCCTCCCCAAGTCCAGTATTTCATCCTCATATACAAGATTATCCGGACTCTACCCGCAGGCGGGGAGGTCTCTTATTAGAAGGAGACAGGAAATGCAATAATATGCATGCAACTCTGAACGATTCTAGCAATTCCCAAGATTCGTTATGTTTCTATATTATTTAAATCTTAATATTTTAAATATTAATTGAGAGTAAAAAAAAATTATAGTCCTTAGAGAGCCTAATAAAATCCAGGCTAAAATAAAAGTGGCATGTAATTCACCAATAAACTAGAAAAAACAGATAACCCTAGAGGCAATCAATATAAACCAAACACATCAACATAATCAAACTAATAAGGTAAATGCCTATAGGCCAACTTCCCTTTAGTTACAAACTAAGGTCTGTAGAAAAGTAAAGTGGCCAGGCACCACTACCAATAACCCGGATTTTTAAACCTATGATTGACGCAAATGAGTTTGAGTGGGATATTAGGTCTTCAGTTCTTCTTTGTATTTCTTCTTCTTGGACTCCTTATAACTCTCCTCCTTGGACTCCTTGGGACTCTCCTCCTTGGACTCCTTTGATCTCTCCCCTTTGGACTCCTTGGATTCATCGTGGCTTAAATATTCAAACAAAGAGACAATTCCCCCCTATAGGGTGTATTGCCTTTTCTCTTGAGATATCTAAAACCATCCAAACTCGATCTTCCAAATGGAAGAAGACTCGCCCCTTTAAGGATGTCTTCTTCTTTTGGAATTTATGTTGGATAAGAATATCCCAACTCAAAGGTACTTTCACAACTCTCACAAATATTACAAAACATTTACATTAATGAAAAGTGGGAAATTTAGACTCTCCTGCAAGGTTATCCTATTAAAAATCCCAAGAAGTTGATATATCACAAGCAGTTTATATAGAAATAAAAGTACACATCATAGCCACACACTTTGCCATGCTTTTAATTATTGAGGGCTAAGCAGCCTGTGGATAACCTGTAGCATTTATTATTAATGATTCTTAGCATTTATTTATTTAGGGGGGCTGAGCAAATTAAAGAGCACCTGCACAAAATATCATTAGAAATCATGATATTTGCCCCCCTTTTATTTAGCATTGCATGAGAATGACCACCTACAAGATATATATATATATATATATATATATATATATATATATATATATATATATATATATATATATATCATTCCTAACCTAGGGGTAAATTTAATGCACATCACATTAATTTCATAGGGTGCAGTAAAAGTAAGCAAACACATCAAACAATTTTTCACAAGATGCAATAAAATCATCGAAAAACCTGGCAAACAGTTGAAAAGGAAAAACCGACCTAGCCTAACTCTAGAAGTGGTGCCCTAGCAAACAATTCAATGTGTGTGTAAGGCTTGTGTGGTTAGGATAGATCCTAAGTTGGGTAGTTAATTAAAATTGCCTAGAGTTTTGATTTGTTGAAGGGAAACAAATGAAACTTTATTTAAAGTTTTAATTTAATGAATTAGGGTCCATTTTATTTAATTTAGTTTGTTGATAACTTTTTAATTCTTAGGGTAGTGATATTTGAAATTTTATTTGCATTATCCAATTTTGGAAAGTCATGGGTCCTATTGGGTGTTAGGTTGAGGTGGTCCAAAAGGTCACTATGAGAAATTGGCTAGGTTTGGCTTTCCTAACATTTTAGGTAAATACTAGGGCTTAAGATGACTAACTAGGCTGGTAGTTTGCTAGATTTGGAGTTTCCTATGCAAAGTTATAATTTTTTAAAGTTTTTGGCAATGAATGAATTATTAAAACTGCCTAATTAAGGGTGATTTTACGGTTCTGATCCAAATCAGCTCCAAACTGATTGGAATTATTGCAAAAGGTCAAAAATCACCTATGGAGGTGTTCCCAAGTGTTTGGTGAAAATTTAGAATTTTAATAATTTTTAATTATTTAAGAAAAGAAAAAAATATAATTTTCAATAAGGGTTAAATTAAGGGTTAGATTTAGATCAACATAAGGTTCATAATTTATTTCAAGTTAATGAATAACTTCTAAAACATTTGAGCTAATGTGGGTATTTTTTTAAGTTAAAATGGATTTATTAGAATTTTTAGATGTTACTGGGCACTATTTAATGGGTAAATTAGGGTTTGTTAATTAAGGTGTCTAAAAGCTCCTAAAAATCCAAAAAAAAAAATTTTTTAAGATGTCACTACGTTCAAATGTTGAAGTTTTCATGTCAATAAGGGATCTATCCTAACTCTTAGATTTTTCTAAGTTCGCTAGACGGGTCTTTAATTGTTATCCTTAGGGTGTCACTACATTGAGTAGATTTAAAATGAAGTTCTATACTAACCCTCAAGATAACAATGCAGGAGTACACAAACAAATAAACACACCATGTCCTTAGAACTAAGAGAGCCGAAACTATGTGCTAGTGTATCCTACACATGCAAACTACGATAAAAGGAAAGTAAATACACTTAATGAAATAATTAGTGAATGATTGGGACTCAACCATTCACTAATCCACTCCCCCATGATTGCCCTTCACATGCAAATTTATGTTTAAATTTTCATAAATAGTGGATCTCCCAAAATTAGGATTTTATTATAAGTAATTTAAAAATAGTTTTAAAATACTTATAAATATAGAAATTTTAGAAAATAGGATAATTAAAAATATATTAATTTACAATAAATAAATATATGAGAGATCTATTGGTAACCCTAATGAGATTTCTAAAAGGGTTTGAAAATAATTTCTAATTTAAAAATAATTATTATACTAACTATTTAAATAATATTAAAATACTCAAAATAGTTAAGTAAAATAGAAATCTATGAAAACAGTAAAAATTAGTTTGTGAAAGTAATTTTAAATTGAAACTCACATTTTCTGAAAAGATCGAGGTATTATACGCAAAAAATCAGATTTAAGACGAAGAAGTTATGAATTTTTAAAGTTTGAAGTCATTAAATGTGGTTTTAAAATAATTTAAAATAACTAATATTCAAAAATAATTGTTAAATTAGGTTACAAAATAAATATTTAACTTTCAAATTTTTAAAATGACTAATCATATAAAAATAAGGTAAATATTTGAAAATAAAGTAAGTTAAAGAATGATTTAAAGGGGAAGTATAAATAATAATAATACAAATAATAATAATATTAAATTAAAATGATAATAAGAAAATAATAATAATAATAATAAAGCTTAAAATAATAAAGTAATCTAAATAAAATTATAATAATTGTTTTAAAATAATATTAATAATAATAATAATAATTTTCAAAATACTTTTAATTTTAAAATAACAATAGTGATAATAATAATAATAATAATAATAATAATAATAATAATAATAATAAGTAATATCAATAAATATGATCATAATAATAACAAATAATGTTAAATAATTAAAATAATACAAAAAAGTAAACTAATAATAATAATATTAATAATAATAATAATAATAATAATAATAATAATAACAATAACATAATTATAATAATAATAGTAAAATAATAAATAAAAATAATTAAGAATAATTATATATTTACTATTTTTAAAATAACATAAAATATATTAATTATTTTTAAGTGAAAATAATTTTAAATCGTAGAGGATTCAAATACGAACAAAACGATATATTATATATAATTTTTGGATCAAAAAATGAATTATTTAAGATTTTTTAAATTTAAAATAGCTTAAAATGATTAAAAATAAAAAGAAAATGCCGAAAAGCCCTCAGGACGACACTTGGCATGCTCTGGTTGGATGCACGGTTTCAGGAAATTATTGTCGGCTATAAAATGATTGCGCCAGCAGCAATGATTGTCGCGATCAACACCACAAAATGCGGTCTTGCTTATCTACGTAGGAGTGGATTCAGAGCAGTCTTATCTCAAGCGTTTCGGATCGTTGGCTCTAATTGCATTGGATGTCAGGATGTCCATGGGCTCGAGGCAGCAATGGACGGAACCATGGTCTGACCAGATTTCTACCGTTGATTGACAGAATCAAAGGTCCAGAATATGTATAGCTGAGGGCCAGCCAAACCGAAACCCTAAGTCTATTTTCGCTTCGTTCTACCTCGATACTCAACCAAAATCAATGAAATTTTAGACATAGCATCTATATATGAAGAGCATTGTTGGGGGAGTAAAATTGCATTCTAAAATGCAGTATGTGAGAAGTTATTTAAACCTAAATGTCCTAGGCAAGAGTTTAGGTTTTCACCTTGGTTTTTGGACAGTTTGACCCGTATGTTGGATTATTGCACTTGTAGACTATCCACGCTCCTAGTTATAGAAGAAGCCACAAGTTTTCGATGCCTAGATTTCAAGCGAGGAGACTTGGAACGTATTTTCCTTCGCGTCGTCAGAGATCTCACCGTCGGCAGCCTGGGAACATCGGGATTTGGTTGGGGAGGAAGTAGGGAGGTCGTAAGAACTCTCTTCCAAAATTTCAGAGGCTGATAGTGCTTAGAGAGAGAGAGAGAGAGAGAGAGATTGCAAAAAAACCCCCTCTAAGACCTAATTTTTCCCTATTTAAAGCCCTTACCCTATGATGAATGGTTGGGATCGAGTTTGGAATCAAATCAGAGGGAAATAGGTTAGTTTTAGCCATGACTTGCAATTCAAATTCTCCTTGGCATCAATTAGGGCATTAAATGGGATAAATGGGCCTTAATGGGTCAATTTGACCCAATAAGAGCTAGGGTTGACTAGTAAATGTTTGACCTGGTCAAAACAGTCAATTAGATCCAATGAAAGAGTGGATTGAGACAAGAATAGGTTTTGAAATGAGTTTGAATTTAAGTAGACCCATTTAGGCCGATTGGGTGAACCTGGGTTGACCTGATCAACCAAATTGACCTAGGGCACAAGTCTGGGTTTTGTAGACTGGCTTGACCTACTGGGTCCAAGGGTGAAAAGTGTTGCAAACCTTCTTTCATGGCTTATGATTTGATGATTGGAAAACCCTACTGATTATCTTGGACTGCCTATTTTTTCTAACATTTCAGGAATCGAAGATTGGACGAACAAACGATGCAAATGAAGAAGTGGGAAGGATAGGGTTGAGTCAGTCTATAATATTTTTTTTCTCTCTTCTTGAGTCAGTTTGTAATGTTAAAAAGACTGATACTAAGTAACCCTACACACACACACTTGAGATATTTAGAATCTCTGTTTTTGCTCACATCGGCCAGGCCGATCCATTGGATCGTCCTAGACGATCGAGTTAAAACCAGAGACACTAATCAGGATTCTTTATTAAGGCAGCCGACATTACATATCGGCCTGGACGATACGTGTATCGGCCAGGATGATAAGCTCAAAATAGAAAGAAGTTGCCGCCATAGACAGATAAGGTATACTATATTTTTAAATTATCGGCCCGGACGATCCTTGATCGGCCTGGACGATATGCAAAATTATGCCTTAAATGAACAGACAAATCAGGGAAGTAATTAAGGATTATTGATACGATCACATCGTCCTGGACGATCGCAGGATCGGCCAGGATGATATATTTCATATCCTTGGTCACTCCTAGACGATTAGGATCGGCCAGCATGAAAACAGGGCAATGCTCAGGACGATTTTCTTCTTAATTGAACTAATCAGCCTGGACGATCGTGAGATCAACCAGGACGATCAAGTCAAATTTCAATCGTCCAGCACCCAAAATAGGGTGATGCCCAGGCCGATCTTCTGAGTTTTGTACTGATCGGCCAGGCCGATGTCCATATCAGCCTGGACGATATTGTCGGCAACTTGCAATTAATGAGCTCCTTTGAAGCTCTTCTATTTAAGAGCTCTTGTTCAACGTTTTTGAACACCTTTGGCTGCTGCCTTGACCTGAGGAGACCTTGAGGAGAGAAAGAGAGAGAGGGAGAGAGAGAGGATCTTGTGAGGGGGAGCTTGTGAGGGGATTCACAAGGGTTGCTTCAAGGATCGCTCTGCTTGTCATTAGTCTAGAGTTTCTTGTCCGTGGAAGGGTCGGTAGAGGTAAGGAGTTTGCTTCTGGTTGTGGTTCTCTGCCAGCTTCAGGAGAAAGGAAAAGGAGGTAGGTTCTCTGCCTTGCCGGGGTGGCAAAAAGGAGGTTCTTGTAAGGGCTTCTCCGCCTAGCCGTGGGGGCTAAAGGAGAGTCACGTTTTGTAGTGCAATACTTGGAGGGTGCCTCCAAGGAGTGGACGTAGGTCGAGTCGACCGAACCACTATAAATTTTTGTGTTCTTTTTCTTGCTTCCGCACTTTTAAATTCCGCATTTTATTTTTGTGGTGTGATTTGGTTTATGAAATTTTTTATTCTTTGTGAAAAGAGATTTTAAAATACCAATTCACCCCCCCCCCCCCTCTTGGTTTGCTTGGGACTAAGTTCATAGGGCTTAACATTCCGAACAAAATTTCAAGTGGTATCAGAGCGGGATTCAAAAATTTAAGTTTAAAAACTTTTTGAATTAGATTTATGGCTAACTTTGGAAATAGAAACTCTTCTGAAGGTTATTCGATTACACGACCTCCACTATTTGACAACTTACCGTTTTATTTTTGGAAAACCCACATGTCAACGTTTTTACAATCTATTGATTATCGCATGTGGATGCTTATTCAAGAAGGTTATTCTCCACCTTCTCATGAAATTAATGGTGTTAAAACTGAAATTGCTTTTACTGAATAGACTTTTGATGAACGTGATTTAGCTCAATTAAATGCAAAATGTTTGAATTGTTTTTTCTGTGGTTTAAAATCTGAGGATTACATGCATGTTTCAACTTGCAAAACTGGTAAAGAGATTTGGGATAAATTATGCATCACCTATGAAGGTACTAATGAAGTTAAGCAATCACGTTTGAACTTTCTCTTGCATGACTACGAACTTTTTCGTATGAAACCTCATGAATCGATTTCTGACATGTACACTAGATTTACACAGATTGTTACTTCACTGCATGCTTTAGGAAAAGAGCTTTGAACTATGAAAAAGTTAACAAAATTTTGAGATGCTTATTTTCTTCATATGATGCTAAAATCTCTGCTATATCTGAATCAAAGGAATTAAACACCTATTCGATTGACAACTTACTTGGCTCACTCATTGCTTACGAGTAAGGGGTGAATCAAAGAAATCTTGATGCAGGTGAGAAGAAGAAAGAAAAGACTATTGCTCTAAAGGCGCACAAATCGGATTCAGAATCTTCCGGGTCTGAAAGCGATGAAGTTGCCTTCATCACAAGGCAATTCAAAAGCTTTCTAAGGAAGAAGCACAAGCACCATATGAGAAAAGGTAAAGATCATAAACATCCTAAAGTATCTTCTGATGTTGTATGCTATGAATGTAGGAAGCCCGGACATGTGAAAATAGATTGCCCTACACTTCAAGATCACTCAAGCAAAGGAAAGGGTGAGGAGAAATCTAAGTACAAGAAGGGCAAAGGGAGATTACAAAAGGCATTTTGGGCGGACTCTGCATCGGACTCATCGAAGACAGAACCAGAAAATGAAACATCAAAGCTATGCTTGATGGCAGATGATAATACAGATCAAGATGAGGTATGTGAACTTTCCTATGATCAACTTCTTGAAGTTTCAGAAAAAATACATGCATCATATAGGAAATTAAAGAAAATTTATGCTAGCTTGAAATTGGAATTCTTGAACCTACAAAAGGAGCATGAAATTTTGACTAAAGACCATCAAATGATTGATTCAAAACATATGACTTTACTTGATGAATTTGATGAGTTAAATAAAAATCATGGTGAACTAATTAAAAAATATGATGCATTAAAAGTTTCACACACATCACTTGAAGCTAATTTTGTGAAATCTAAAGAGATGGAGAAAAGTTTGAGAGTTGATATTGAAGTTTTAAAGAACACTAATTTGAAGATTCAAAATGAATTAGAATCATGCAAGAACACTAGAATGACACCAATATATAATCAAGAGCCAAAACCTAGGAAGAGGCATTATATCTCAAATCATTTAAGAAACCCTTTTCCTAGAGTTAGATGCTTTTCATGTGGCATGCTAGGACACATCTCACACACTTGCACAGTTCACCATAATACACATTGGGTGTGGAGACCTAAGGTGCAAGATTCACAGCATACCACTCATGCATTGCACTCTACTCTTTATAAGAAGGGACCCAAACCTGTTTGGGTTCCTATCACTAACATTTGATAATCTTGCAGGTGTGCTCTCACAAAAGGCCTCGTGAGAGTATGTGGTACTTGGACATTGGATGCTCTCGACATATGACTGGTGATGCAAATCAATTTGTTGTTTTGGAGTCCAAGACTGGAGGCAAGGTTACTCTTGGAGACAACACCACCAGGAAGGTGGTAGGATCAGGTATAATCGGTAATTCCAAGAACCTTATGATTGAAAATGTTTTGCTTGTAGATGGATTGAAGCACAACCTGCTTAGCATCAGTCAATTTTGTGACAAAGGCTTCATCGTGCAATTCTTTGCAAACTCATGCATTGTAAGTTTAAGTAACAACACTATTTTGTAGGGAAAGAGGACCAACAACGTCTACATGCTTGATTTAAATAACATTGAATGTGCTGCTTCTTTTTGCTTAAAAACTATTATTGATGATTCTTGGTTGTGGCACCGGAAACTTTGTCATGCTAGTATGAAAACCCTTAGGAAAGTGACCCAAAAAGACCTAGTTAGAGGTGTCCCCAAACTCAAGTTTTCAAAAGACCACCTTTGTGATGCCTGCCAACTAGGAAAGCAAGTTCACTCCACCTTTCACCCCATTAAGGACATTAGCACCTCTAGACCTTTAGAAGTCCTTCACATGGATTTGTTTGGACCCATTAGCACTGCTAGCTTGGGAGGGAAAGTCTATGGATTTATGATTGTTGATGACTACTCGAGGTTCACTTGGACAAAATTTCTTACACATAAAAATGAGTCTTTTGAGGAGTTCAAAACCTTTTTTACTTGGATCCAGAAAAAGCTAGGTTGTGAAATAGTGACCATCCATAGTGATCATGGGGGAGAGTTTGAGAATGAAAGATTTGGTGATTTTTGTGAGGACAAGGGGATTAGCCACAACTTCTCAGCCCCTAGGACCCCTCAACAGAATAGGATAGCTGAAAGGAAGAACCTGACCTTGATGGAAGCTGCTAGAGCCATGCTTGCCGAGTATTCACTTCCAAAATACTTTTGGGCTGAAGCGGTTAACACAGCTTGTTATGTGTTGAATAGGGTGAATGTTTGAGCCAAACTAGAAAAGACACCCTATGAGATCCTTAAGGGTAGGACACCCAATCTTTCCCACCTTCATGTCTTTGGTTGTAAAGTTTTCATTCATAACAATGGGAAGTCACACTTGGGAAAATTTGATGCAAAATCTGATGGAGTCTTCTTAGGATATTCTAGTGTTGGGAAGTCTTTTAGGGTGTTTAACAACAGAACTTTAATGATAGAAGAGACTACCCGTGTGGTTTTGATGAGTCTGATCCTAAGAAACCTAGAGTTGAAGATGATGAGGATGTTGGAGAGATTACTAGTGGTGTAGAAAAGTTGGGGAAGGGAGTTGAACAACAAAATGAAGGAATAGGAGAAGTCACCCAAGGAGTAGAAAATTTTGACTTGGATTATAGGAGATACTCTAAAAGTCACCCCAATGATTTGATCTTAGGAGACCCTTCTAGTGGAGTCAAGACTAGACATGGACTTAGGAAGGAAGTAAACCACTCAGCTTTTATTTCAATGACTGAACCCACCACCATTAACCAAGCCCTTACTGGTGAATTTTGGATTTTAGCAATGCAAGAGGAATTGAATCAATTTGTTAGGAATGATGTTTGGGAGCTTGTAGAAAGACCTAAGGAACAAAGTGTAGTTGGAACAAAGTGGGTATTTAAGAACAAGGTGAATGATTCAGAAGTGGTGGTTAGGAATAAGGCAAGATTGGTGGCTAAGGGGTATAACCAAATAGAAGGGATTTACTTTGAGGAGACCTTTTCCACTGTAGCTAGATTGGAAGTCATTAGAGTGTTATTAGCCTTTTCCTGCTATAAAGGATTTAAGCTTTTTCAAATGGATGTCAAGAGTGCCTTTTTAAATGGGGAAATAAAAGAAGATGTGTTTGTAGAACAACCCCAAGGTTTTGAGAGTTCCTAATTTCCAAATCATGTGTTTAAATTAAAAAAGGCCTTGTATTGTTTAAAACAGGCACCAAGAGCTTGGAATGAAAGGCTTAGCACATTTTTACTAGAGAAGGAGTTTGTTAAGGGGAGTGTAGACACCACCCTTTTTCTTAGGAGAATTGGAGATGATTTACTCATTGTTCAAATTTATGTGGATGACATACTCTTTGGATCTTCTAATAAAAAATTATGTGAGGAGTTTTCTAAAATAATGAGTAGAGAGTTTGAGATGAGTTTGATGGGAGAATTGTCCTACTTTTTGGGTTTTAGCATAAAACAATTGAAGGATGGAACCTTTTTGAATCAAACAAAATATATAAGAGACATTTTGAAGAAATATGAGATGGACAAAGCCAAACCAATTAACACTCCCATGACTTCTAGTGCTCCATTGGATAAGGACCCAAGTGGTAAGTCCGTTGATCAAAAGAAGTATAGAGGCATGATTGGATCATTACTTTACTTGACTGCAAGCCGACCTGACATTATGTTTAGTGTTAACCTTTGTGCTAGATTTCAAGCTGACCCTAAGGAGTCCCACCTGACTGCAGTTAAGAGAATTTTTAGATACCTTTTAGGGACACAAGGCTTAGGGATTTGGTACCCTAGACACAGCACTTCTTTTGAAATTGTTGGATTTTCTGACTCTGATTTTGCAGGATGTAAGGTGGACAGGAAAAGCACGTCAGGAACTTGTCAATTCATTGGACAGTCTTTGGTCTCATGGTCTAGCAGGAAGCAAAATTCAGTTGCACTTTCTACTGCTGAAGCAAAGTACATTGCTCTTGGAAGTTGTGTGGCCCAAGTTCTTTGGTTGAAACAACAGGTATTGGATCTAGGAGTTCCGGTAAGCACTATCTCAATTTTTTGTGACAACTCTAGTGCCATATGCATATCTAAGAATCCTATCCAACATTCAAGAACTAAGCACATTGACATTAGACATCACTTCATTAGAGATCATGTGACAAAGGGGGACATTGAGGTAAACCATGTGTCAACTGAAAATCAACTAGCCGATATCTTTACTAAACTACTGGCCTTCGATACTTTCAGTTCATTAAGGACCAGATTGGGTGTGATTGACATAAATGCATGAACTTGATTTCTTTACTTACTTTTTTTTCTTTTTTCCTTTTTCTTTTTCTTCTAGTTTATATGTTCTTTTGTTTTGGTTGATTGTTCCTTTTTATGTTGTTTTGTTTGTTTGATTTATTCTTCTTAAAAATAAAAAAAATAAAAAAAAAATTCAAAATCATCGCTAATATGATATCGTATGCCTTGCATTTGCTTTTGAAAATTTGTAGTCAATGGTTTGCATCTCTTAAATCCATTAGATGATTGAAAAAATTCTTTTGATTGTGTCTCTTTCTTTAGTATAGTTTAGTGGCACAGTTTTCTTCTCTAATCAAAAATCTATCTCAAATTAAACAATTATATATGAAATTAAGGGCTTTTCTAATCTTGCTAAAGCAAATCAATCTTATATTATAGGGATTAAAGTCTTTTTATCAAATCAAGATTCATAGTTACTCTTTACATTGGTCTGTGATTCTGTTTTGTGGATTGTTCTTCTCTATGTTAGAGAGAGAGCCCCTATTCTCTAATATCTAGAAGATATACTCACAACTAAGTCCTTTTTAAGAGATGACTAAAAGAGAATCTAGCTTGAAAAAAAAATTTTGGCCAAAGATGCCAACAAAAGAAGCGCAAAGCCGCCAAATTGAATTTATGAAAAAAAGGGATGCGCAAAGCGCGATTCAAATGACAAGAGGCTTAAAATGAGCCCATCAAAAGCAAGCTCTTCTCTCTTTTCAAATCTTTTAAAAACTTAGAAGCTTTCATATGCCAAAGACTTGAGTTCGTTTTGCGATTATGATGTATCTACTTTGATCCTTTATTCTATAAGATATTTTTTTTTCTTGACTCAAGTGATGATTAGATGCTTCATACTAATATCTGATTGAAGTTTTGAGTTAGGTCATTGATTTCAAAAGACAACTCTACCCTACAAAGATACTTCAAGCTTAAGGGTAAACATGATCGGATACTTTTCTGATTCTTTGAATTTTTGATGTTGTTCAAACTCATTAACTTACATACCTTTAAAATCAATCACATGGAATGCTATATCATATTCATGCTTTCAATCAAAATTAAAAATTGTAGGTGAGATTCTTTTTCTTCTTCTTTTTTGCATATTTTCTTTTTGATATGTCAAAAGGGGGAGAAATAGGAAAAATGGGAATTGCTTATTTGTTTTGCCATCATCAAAAAGGGGGAGATTGTTGCAAACCTTCTTTCATGGCTTATGTTTTGATGATTGGCAAACCCTACTGATTATCTTGGACTGCCTATTTTTTCTAACATTTCAGGAATCGAAGATTGGACGAACAAACGATGCAAATGAAGAAGTGGGAAGGATAGGATTGAGTCAGTCTATAATATTTTTTTCTCTCTTCTTGAGTCAATTTGTAATGTTCAAAAGACTGATACTAAGTAACCCTACACACACACACTTGAGAGATTTAGAATCTCTGTTTTTGCTCACATCGCCCAGGCCGATCCATTGGATCGTCCTGGACGATCGAGTTAAAACCAGAGACACTAATCAGGATTCTTAATTAAGGCAGCCGACATTACATATCGGCCTGGACGATACGTGTATCGGCCAGGACGATAAGCTCAAAACAGAAAGAAGTTGCCGCCATAGACAGATAAGGTATACTGTATTTTTAAATTATCGGCCTGAACGATCCTTGATCGGCTTGGACGATATGCACAATTATGCCTTAAATGAACAGACTAATCAGGGAAGTAGTTAAGGATGATTGATACGATCACATCGTCCTGGACGATCGCAGGATCGGCTAGGACAATATATTCCCTATCCTTGGTCACTCCTGGACGATCAGGATCGGCCAGCATGAAAACAGGGCGATGCTCAGGACGATTTTCTTCTTAATTGAACTAATCGGCCCGGACGATCGTGAGATCGGCCAGGACGATCAAGTCAAATTTC
This sequence comes from Dendrobium nobile, assembly GCA_022539455.1. Lineage (NCBI taxonomy): Eukaryota > Viridiplantae > Streptophyta > Magnoliopsida > Asparagales > Orchidaceae > Dendrobium > Dendrobium nobile. Next base: position 48,145,217 of record CM039735.1, on the reverse strand, counting down.
AATCGTCCAGCACCCAAAACAGGGCGATGCCCAGGCCGATCTTCTAAGTTTTGTACTGATCGGCCAGGCCGATGTCCATATCGGCCTGGACGATATTGTTGGCAACTTGCAATTAATGAGCTGCTTTAAAGCTCTTCTATTTAAGAGCTCTTGTTCAACATTTTTGAACACCTTTGGCTGCTGCCTAGACCTGAGGAGACCTTGAGGAGAGAAAGAGAGAGAGGGAGAGAGAGAGGATCTTGTGAGGGGGAGCTGGTGAGGGGTTTAACAAGGGTTGCTTCAAGGATCGCTCTGCTTGTCTTTCGTTTGGAGTTTCTCGTCCGTGGAAGGGTTGGTAGAGGTAAAGAGTTCGCTTCTGGTTGTTGTTCTCTGCCAGCTTCAGGAGGAAGCAAAAGGAGGTAGGTTCTCTGCCTTGCCGGGGTGGCAAAAAGGAGGTTCTTGTGAGTGCTTCTCCGCCTAGCCGTGGGGGCTAAAGGAGAGTCACGTTTTGTAGTGCAATACTTGGAGGGTGCCTCCAAGGAGTGGATGTAGGTCGAGTAGACCGAACCACTATAAATTTTTGTGTTCTTTATCTTGCTTCCGCAGTTTTAAATTCCGCATTTTATTTTTGTGGTGTGATTTGGTTTATGCAATTTTTTATTCTTTGTGAAAAGAGGTTTTAAAATACCAATTCACCCCCCCTCTTGGTTAGCTTGGGACTAAGTTCATAGGGCTTAACATCCCGAACGAACTTTCAAAAAGAAATGGACTCGAGGAGCTCTGAAATTGATTTTAGATCAGAAAAAGGCATTTGGGTCAATCTCGATCAACCCTAGTTGACCTGGTCAACCAGGTTGACCCAGGACCTGGGTCTGGGCTCAATAGACTTAGTTTGACCCAAACAATTAATTGGGAGAGGTCTTGATACCTAGCTTGGTTAATTTAACAAAGTCAACTCTCCAAACCCACGAATTTTGACAAAATCAAGGTCAACAGGAAGGAATTTGAAGTTGTATTTAAAATTAAAGATGAAAGCAATTATGTGACCTAAGGCAAGATTTGGCTTAATCTTATACCTAAGATCTCTAATGTAGGTTAGATGCTCAAGATATCACATCCATTTTGAGGTTTGTAATCATAGATAGAATAGGTGTGATGTTAATTCGATCCCCAATTTCAGAATTATGAAGTTATGAAGGTTTTGCTGGATGATTCTATCATCTTATGCTAAGGTGTTGACATGGGCAAGGTGGTATCTATGATTTGAATTTCTAAGGGTAGCATTTTCAAGTGTCCAATCATAGTCTAGATTTGAAGCAAGAAGGAACATTTTTTTGAGTTGTGGAAAGGTGGAGGAATTCAAAAAAATATTGGTAGGCGATTTCAATAGGCCTCCTATTTATTTAAGATTGGAGGATAGTGCCCTCAATAATAATTCAAAGACTAGAAAAAAAATTAAAAAGAAGATCATAATTAAATGGCTAGGTGAGTGTGAGAATAAACAGAGCGGTGGTCGAGCAAATAGAAAGAGAGAACATGAAAGTTTAAAACTTTCTAGTTTATGATCTCAGAAAACATGATCCTTATAATTTTGTACCTATTATAAGCCCCTTCTTCAATGGTGTTGCAAATCTATTTTCATGACTTATGTTTTGATGATTGACAAACACTATTGATCTTCTTGGACTACTTATTTCTTCTAACTTTTCAGGAATCGAAGATCGGACGAACAGATGAAGCCAGTTCAGGATTGCGTAGGTCTAGGGTTGTTTCAGCCTGTACTTTGTTTTTCCTCTTCTTGAGTCTATTTGTAATGGTCAAAGAAACTGATGCTAAGTAACCCTACACACACACACTTGAGAGAATTAGAATTTCTATTTTCACTCATATCGGCCAGGACGATATTTACATCGTCTTGGACGATCAGGCTTAAAACAGAAAGTCTAATTAAGGATTCTTAATTAAGGCAGCCGACATTAACAGATCGTCCTTGACGATACGTGTATCGGCCAGGACAATAAACTCAAAACAGAAAAAGTTGCCGCCATAGATAATTAAGGTAAACTGTATTTTTAATTAATCGGCCAGGACGATCATTGATCGGCCAGGATGATCATTGATCGGCCTGGACGATCATTGATTGGCCTGGACGATATTAACAAATTATGCCTTAATTGATCAGGAAATCAAGGGAGTAATTAAGGATGATTGATACGATCATATCATCCTGGACGATCTCAGGATTGGCCAAGCCGATCTATTCAAAAAAACCTTAAGTTACTTCAGGACGATAAATATCGGCCAGCTCGTATTCAGGGCGATGCTCTGGACGATTTTCCTCTGATTTGAACTGATCGGCCGGGATGATCGTAAGATCGGCCTGGACAATCAAGCCAATTTTAAATCATCCAGTTTGCATTCAGGGCGATGCTCTGGCCGATCTTCTGAGATATGTACTGATCGGCCAGGCCGATGCCCATATCGGCCTGGACGATATTGTCAGCAACTTACAATTAATGAGCTCCTTTGAAGCTCTTCTATTTAAGTGCTCTTGTTCAACATTTTGAACAACCTTTGTGCTGCTGCCTTGACCTGAGAAGGCCTTGAGGAGAGAAAGAGAGAGAGGGAGAGAGAGAGGGAGAGAGAGAGAGAGGATCTTGTGTGGGGGAGCTTGTGAGGGGATTCACAAGGGTTGCTTCAAGGATCGCTCTGCTTCTTCTTCATCTAGAGTTTCTCATCCGTGGAAGGGTCGGTAGAGGTAAGGAGTCAGCATCTGGTTGTGGTTCTCTGCCAGCTTCAGGAGGAAGCAAAAGGAGAAAAGTTCTCTGCCTTGCCGGGGTGGCAAAAAGGAGGTTCGTTGTAAAAGCTTCTCTGCCTAGCTGTGGGGGCTAAAGGAGAGTCACGATTGTAGTGCAATACTCAGAGGGCACCTCCGGGGAGGGGACGTAGGTCGAGTTGATCGAACCACTATAAATTTCTATGTTCTTGTTTCTTGCTTCCGCACTTTTAATTTCCGTATTTACTTTTCTCGTGGTGTGGTTTTGGTTTATGTAATTTTTTTTTTGTGAAAAGAAATTTTTTAAAATACCAATTCACCCCCCCCCCTCTTGGTTAACTTGGGCCAGTTCTATAGGGCTTAACATCCCTAATGAACTTTCAAGTGGTATTAGAGCGGGATTCATAAAAACTGAGTTTGAAAACTTTTTGAATTTTGATCCATGGCTAACCTTGGGAATCGTAACACTACAGAAGGTTATTCAATTATACGACCTCCCTTGTTTGACAACTTACCCTTTAATTTCTGGAAAACTTGCATGTCAACGTTTTTACAATCTACTGATTATCGCATGTGGATGCTTATCAAAGAAGGTTACTCTCCACCTTCTCGTGAAATTAATGATGTTAAAGCTGAAGTTGATTTTACTGAATGGACTTTCGATGAACGAGATTTAGCTCAATTTAATGCAAAATGTTTGAACTGTTTTTTCTGTGCTTTAAAATCTTAGGATTATATACATGTCTCCACTTGCAAAACTGGTAAAGAAATTTGAGATAAATTATGCATCACCTATGAAGGCACTAATGAGGTTAAACAATCCCGTTTGAATATTCTCTTGCATGATTACAAACTTTTTCGTATGAAACCTCAAGAATTTATTTCTGACATGGATACTAGGTTTACTCAGATAGTCACTTCACTGCATGCATTAGGAAAAGAACTTTCTAACCATGAAAAAGTAAATAAGATTTTGAGATGCTTGCCTCCGTCATACGATGCTAAAATTACTGCAATCACCGAATCTAAGGATTTGAACACTTATTCTATTGATAACTTACTTGGCTCACTCATTGCTTACGAGCAAGGGGTGAATCAAAGAAATCTTGATGCAGGTGAGAAGAAGAAGGAGAAAACAGTTGCATTGAAGGCGCACAAATCAGATACTGAATCTTCCGGGTCTGAAAGCGATGATATTGCCTTCATCACAAGGCAATTCAAAAGCTTTCTAAGGAAGAAACAAAAGCATCATTGGAGAAAAGGTAGGGATCATAAAAATTCTAAAGGATCTTCTGATGTTTTTTGCTATGAATGTAGAAAACCAGGACACGTGAAAACTGATTGCCCTACAATTAAATATCATTCAAGCAAAGGAAATGGTGAGAAGAAACCTAAGCAAAAGAAGGACAAGATGAGAGTACAAAAAGCATTTTGGGCAGATTCGACATCGGACTCATCGGAGATAGAACCAGAAGATGAGACATCAAAATTGTGCTTGATGGCAGATGACAATCCTGATCAAGAAGAGGTATGTGAACTTTCCTACGATCAACTTCTTGAAGTTTCAGAAAAAATTCATGCATCATATAGAAAATTAAAGAAAACACATGCTAGCTTGAAATTAGAATTTTTAAATCTACAAAAAGAGCATAGAATTTTGATTAAAGACCATCAAATGATTGATTCAAATCATATGACTTTACTTGATAAATTTGATGCGTTAAATAAACATCATTGTGAACTAGTTGAAAAGCATGATGCATTAAAAGTTTCACACACATCACTTGAATCTGATTTTAAAAAATCTAAGGAGAAGGAGAAAAATCTGAGGATTGAAAATGAAGTCTTAAAGAGCACTAGTTTGAAGATTAAAAATGAATTAGAAGCATGTAAGAAAACTAGGATGACACCCACTTTTGATCAATTGTCAAAACCTAGGAAGAGACATTATAACTCAAACCACTTAAGAAATCTCTTTCCTGGAGTTAGATGTTTTTCATGTGGCATGCTAGGACACATCTCACACACTTACACAGTTCACCATAGTACACATTGGGTATGGAGACCTAAGGTGCATGATTCACAGCATATCACACATGCATTGCATTATACTCTTCATAAGATGGAACCCAAACCTGCTTGGGTTCCTAAATCTAAAAATTGGTAATTTTGCAGGAGGGCTCTCATAAAAGGCCTCGTGAGAGTATGTGGTACCTGGACAATGGATGCTCTCGACATATGACTGGTGATGTCAATCGGTTTGTGGTACTAGAGTCCAGGATTGGAGGCAATGTTACTCTTGGAGACAACACCACCAAGAAGGTGGTAGGCGCATGTATAATTGGTAATTCCAAGAACCTTATGATTGAAAATGTTTTGCTTGTAGATGGATTGAAGCACAACTTGCTCAGCATCAGTCAATTCTGTGACAAATGCTTCATCGTGCAATTCTTTGCAAATTCATGCATTGTAAGTTTAAGTAACAATACTATTTTGCAGGGAAAGAGGATCAACAACGTTTACATGCTTGATTTAAATAACATTGAATGTGCTGCTTCATTTTGCTTAAAAACTATAGTTGATGATTCTTGGTTGTGGCACCGGAGACTTTGTCATGCAAGTATGAAAACCCTTAGAAAAGTGACCCAAAAGGACCTAGCTAGAGGTGTCCCCAAACTTAAGTTTTCAAAAGACCACCTTTGTGATGCCTGTCAACTAGGAAAGCAAGTCCACTCCACCTTTCATCCCATTAAGGACATTAGCACCTCTAGACCTTTAGAAGTCCTTCACATGGATTTGTTTGGACCCATTAGCACTGCCAGTCTGGGAGGAAAAGTCTATGGTTTTGTGATTGTTAATGACTACTCGAGGTTCACTTGGAATAGATTTCTTTCACTTAAAAATGAGTCTTTTGAGGAGTTTAAAACATTTTCTACTTGGATTCAGAAAAAGCTAGGTTGTGAGATTTTGACCATCCATAGTGATCATGGGGGAGAGTTTGAGAATGAAAGATTTGGAGATTTTTGTGAGGACAAGGGGATTAGCCACAATTTTTTAGCTCCTAGGGCCCCTCAGCAGAATGGGGTAGCTGAAAGGAAGAACCGGACCTTGGTGGAAGCCGCTAGAGCCATGCTTGCTGAGTATTCACTTCCAAAATACTTTTGGGCTGAAGCGGTTAAAACAACTTGTTATGTGTTGAATAGGGTGAATGTTAGAGCCAAATTAGAGAAGACATCCTATGAGATCCTTAAGGGTAGGACACCCAATCTTTCCCACCTTCATGTCTTTGGTTGTAAGGTTTTCATTCACAATAATGGGAAGTCTCACTTGAGAAAATTTGATCCTAAATCTGTTGAAGGAGTATTCTTGGGATATTCTAGTATTGGGAAGTCTTTTAGGGTGTTTAACCAGAGAACTTTGATGGTGGAAGAGACAACCCATATAGTATTTGATGAGTCTGATCCTAAGAAACATGGAGTAGAAGATGACGACGTTGGAGAGATTACAAGTGGAGTGAAAAATTTGGGGAAGGGGATAGAACACCAAAGTAATGAAGGAGTAGGAGAAGTCACCCAAGGAGTAGAAAATTTTGATTTTGATGAAAGGGTTGGACCTTCACACACTTTGCTTAGAGATTGGAGATACTCTACAAGTCAACCCAAGGATTTGATCTTAGGATACCTTTCTAGTGGAGTTATGACTAGACATGGATTTAGGAAGGAGGTGAACCACTCTACCTTTATCTCAATGACTGAACCCACCACCATTAACTAAGCCCTTACTGATGAGTTTTGGATTTTGGCAATACAAGAAGAATTGAATCAATTTATTAGGAATGATGTTTGGGAGCTTGTAGAAAGACCTAAGGGACAAAGTGTTGTTGGGACAAAGTGGGTCTTTAAGAACAAGGTGAATGATTCAGGAGTGGTGGTTAGGAATAAAGTAAGATTGGTGGCTAAGGGGTACAATCAAATAGAAGGGATAGACTTTGAGGTGACTTTTGCCCCTGTAGCTAAATTGGAAGCCATTAGAGTGATATTAGCCTTTGCCTGTTATAAAGGATTTAAGCTTTTTCAAATGGATGTCAAGAGTGCCTTTTTAAATGGGGAAATAAAAGAAGATGTGTTTATAGAACAAGCCCAGGTTTTGAGAGTTCCCAATTTTCAAATCATGTTTTTAAATTTAAAAAGGCTTTGTATGGTTAAAGCAGGCACCAAGAGCTTGGTATGAGAGGCTTAGCACATTCTTACTAGAGAGGGAGTTTGTCAAGGGGAGCGTAGACACCACCCTTTTTCTTAGGAGAGTTGGAGATGATTTACTCATTGTTCAGATTTATGTGGATGATATACTCTTTGGATCTTCTAATAAGAAAATATGTGATGATTTTTTTAAGACAATGAGTAGAGAGTTTGAGATGAGTTTGATGGGAGAGTTATCCTATTTTTTGGGGTTTAGCATAAAATAATTGGAGGATGGAACCTTTTTAAATCAAACAAAATACATAAAGAACATTTTGAAGAAATATGAGATGGACAAAGCTAAGCCAATTAATACTCCCATGACTTCTAGTGCTCCATTGGATAAGGACCCAAGTGGTAATTTTGTTGATCAGAAGAACTATAGAGGCATGATTGGATCTTTACTTTACTTGACTGCGAGCCGACCTGATATAATGTTTAGTGTTTGCCTTTATGCTAGATTTCAAGCTGACCCTAAGGAGTCCCACATGACAACTGTTAAGAGAATTTTTAGATACCTTTTGGAGACACAAGGTTTAAGGATTTGGTACCCTAGACACAGCACTTCTTTTGAGATTATTGGATTTTCTGACTCTGATTTTGCAGGATGCAAGGTGGATAGAAAAAGCACTTCAGGAACTTGTCAATTCATTGGACAATCTTTGGTCTCTTGGTCTAGTAGGAAGCAAAACTCTGTTGCACTTTCCACTGTTGAAGCTGAGTACATTGCTCTTGGAAGTTGTGTGGCCCAAGTCTTTTGGTTGAAACAACATGTATTGGATTTAGGATTACCTGTAGGCACCATCTCAATCTTTTGTGACAACACTAGTGCCATATGCATCTCTAAGAATCCTATCCAACATTCAAGGACTAAGATAATTGACATTAGGCATCACTTCATTAGAGATCTTGTGACTAAGGGAGACATTGAGTTACACCATGTGACAACTGAAAATCAATTGGCTGACATCTTTACTAAACCACTGGCCTTTGACACTTTCAGTTCCTTAAGGACCAGATTGGGTGTGATTGACATAAATGCATGAAACTTGATCTTTTAGTTACTTTATTTTGCTTTTGTTTTTTATTTTCTCTTAGTTTTTGGTGTGTTTTATTTTTCTTTTGTTTCTTTTTACTAAGTCTTCAAAATCATCGCTAAAATGGTATTATATTCCTTGTCCTTGCTTTTGAAAATTTGTAGTCAATGTGATTTTGATCTCTTAATCTCTTAGATGGTAAAAATATTTTGTGATTGTGTCTCTTTCTCTAACCTATTTTAGTGGCATAGTTTTCTTTTCTAATCAAAAATCTATCTCAAATTAAAGATTGTTTATGAAATTGAGATCTTTTCTTAAACTTGCTTAAGCAAATCTATCTTATATTTATAATGTTTAAAGTCTTTTTGTCACATCAAGATCCATCGTTTTCCTTGTCTTTGATTATTGATTCTATTTGTGGTAATTCTTCCCTATGTTAGAGAGAGAGCTCCTATTTTCTAATATCTGAGAAGATATATTCACAACTAAGTTTTTTTTAAGAGGTTATAAAAGAGAATGTAGCTTGCAAAAATAAAAAAATTTTGGCCAATGATTCCAACAAAAAAAGCATAATGACGCCAAATTGAAAATATACACAAAAGTGTATCAAAAATAAAAAAGATGCGCAAAGCGCCACTCAAATTGACAAGAGACATAAAATGAGCCCACTCAAAAGCAAGTTATTCTCTCTTTTTAAATCTTTTAAAACTTAGAAGTTTTTGGTTTTCAAAGCCTTGATTTCGATTGTTTTGCGATCGTGACAAATTTACATTGGTTCATTATTTTATAAAGATAGTTTTTTTAAGCCAAGTGATGGATGGATTCCTTTTCTCATATCCAATTAATTTTTTGAGTCAGGTCATTGATTTTAAAAGACGATTCTACCCTAAGAAAACGTCTGAGCCAAGGGTAATCATGATCGGATATTCTACTATTCTATGGATTGTTGAGATTGTTAACTCATTAACCCACAAGTTTTTAAATCAATCACATGGAATACTACATCATTTTCATGCCTTGGTTTAAATTTTTTTTTTTTTTTTAGCTATTGTGTTCCCTCCTCTTTTTTGATATGTCAAAAGGGGGAAAAGTTTATGATGCTCTTTTTACTTGTCAATCCCGTACTTTTTTTACTAATTATTTTCGTAGTATTTTGTCATCATCAAAAAGAGGGAGATTATTGCAAATCTATTTTCATGACTTATGTTTTGATGATTGACAAACACTATTGATCTTCTTGGACTACTTGTTTCTTCTAACTTTTTAGGAATCGAAGATCAGACGAACAGATGAAGCCAGTTCAGGATTGCTTAGGTCTAGGGTTGTGTCAGTCTGTACTTTGTTTTTTCTGTTCTTGAGTTTATTTATAATGGTCAAAGAGACTGATGCTAAGTAAGCCTACACACACACACTTGAGAGAATTAGAATTTCTGTTTGTACTCATATCAGCCCGGACGATATTTACATTGTCCTGGACGATCAGGCTTAAAACAGAAAGACTTATTAAGGATTCTTAATTAAGGCAGCCGACATTAACAGATCGTCCAGGACGATACGTGTATCAGCTAGGACGATAAGCTCAAACCAGAAAGAAGTTGCCGCCATAGACAATTAAGGTATACTGTATTTTTAATTAATCGGCCAGGACGATCATTGATCGGCCAGGACGATATTAACAAATTATGACTTAATTGATCAGGAAATCAAGGGAGTAATTAAGGATGATTGATACAATCATATCGTCCTGGATGATCTCAGGATCAGCCAGGCTGATCTATTCAAAAAATCATAAGTTACTTTAGGACGATAAATATCAGCCAACTCGTATTCAAGGCGATGCTCTGGATGATTTTCCTCTGATTTGAACTGATCGGCCGGGATGATCGTAAGATCATCCTGGATGATCAAGCCAATTTTAAATCGTCCAGTTTGCATTCAGGGTGATGCTCTGGCCGATCTTCTGGGATATGTACTGATCGGCCAGGCCGATGTATATATCAGCCTGGCTGATATTGTCGGCAACTTACAATTAATGAGCTCATTTGAAGCTCTTCTATTTAAGAGCTTTTGTTCAACGTTTTGAACAACCTTTGTGCTGCTGCCTTGACCTGAGAAAGCCTTGAGGAGAGAAAGAGAGAGAGGGAGAGAGAGAGGATCTTGTGAGGGGGAGCTTATAAGGGGATTCACAAGGGTTGCTTCAAGGATCGCTCTGCTTCTTCTTCGTCTAGAGTTTCTCGTCCGTGGAAGGGTCGGTAGAGGTAAGGAGTCAGCGTCTGATTGTGGTTCTCTGCCAGCTTCAGGAGGAAGCAAAAGGAGAAAGCCGGGGTGCCAAAAAAGAGGTTCGTTGTAAAGGCTTTTCCGCCTAGCTGTGGGGGCTAAAGGAGAGTCACGATTGTAGTGCAATACTCGGAGGGCGCCTCCGGGGAGTGGACGTAGGTCGAGTTGAACGAACCACTATAAATTTCTATGTTCTTGTTTCTTGCTTTCGCACTTTTAATTAATGCATTTATTTTTCTCGTGGTGTGGTTTTGGTTTATGTGATTTTTATTCTTTGTGAAAAGAAATTTTTTAAAATACCAATTCAACCCCCCCCCCCCCCCCCCCCTCTTCGTTAGCCTGGGCCAGTTCTATATGGCTTAACATCCCTAACGAACTTTCAAATGGCTTAGGAAAACTAAGGATCTATAGGGTGTCAAAAAGAACATCTAATTTGAGCTCATGAATGCTTTACTCCTGACATTTCAAAGGACAAATCTTTAGGGAGGAGATAAAAAGAGTGAAATAAGTTGAGCGAAGAAAAGCTTTAAATTTGCTCTCTTTAAATAGAATGGCCATATCATATATTATAATAGATACATCATACAGTACAACTGAGTGCATTCAATTTTGTCTAGTTTGATTAGTCAAAAAGATTATATTAACGATCAGAATCATTCTGAAAGATTAGAGAGAAGACATTCATTCATAAGCATCAATCTGGATGATTATTGACTAGTTAGAACATCTTGTATGAATAAGTGTTCATACAGTAGGTTACGATATTAAATATCATGCCAACTAACCTTAATTTATCTAATAACCATTACCATGTGTATCATACATTACGAATTAGGTGTTCGTATAGTACAATCACCAATTGTTGATGAATATTAACTGTTGGATGTGTTGTGATCAGTGATTTGGTGTTATATGAAGATCATACAATGTGATGGACATTGTATAGGATGATGTAAACAAAATTTAGAAAGTTGTGTGTGATGATCAAGAAAGCTCCATAAAAAGAACATAAAATAAATTACAAAAACAAAACAAAAGAAATAATACAAACAATCATAAAATGAATTTGAAAAGAAAAGATGCAATAAAATTTATTTTTTTACAATTTTTAAAAATTTCTTTTGCAAGAATAAGCACAATAATGTGAACACTAATAGAACAAATTCAAAAGAAAGACACAATATTTTTTTTTTCACATAATCCAGATTAAGATTTGAATATCTATTATACCTACTCTAGTTGTTAAGGTATTAAAAGTTTCAAAAGCTAGGAGTTTTGTAAAAATATCTGCCAATTGATTTTCAGAAGCTACATGATGTAGGTCTATATCCCCTTTTCTCGTATATATGCTCTCTAATATAATGGTGCCTAATATATGTGTTTGATCCTTAAATATTGGTTTAAATTATTTGATATATAGTTGGCACTAGTGTTATCACACATGATTTGAATGGTGCCTACAGATAGTCCAACTTCTAAGATTTGTTGTTTAAGCCATAGGACTTGTGTAATATAACTCCCTATAACTATAAGTTCTGCTTTAATGGTAGATATGGCTACAGAGTTTTATTTTCTACTGGACCTGGTGATTAAATATTGTTCTTTGAATTGGAATGTTCTAGAGACGATTGTTTTATCAACCAACAATCTATAATATCTTAATCAGAATATCCAATGATCTCAAAAGAAATACTATATCTATGATACCATATTCATATGTTTTAAATTTCTGAAATATATCGAAGAGTTCTTTTAGCAACAGTCTTATTGGATTCTTTAGGATCAACCTAAAATCTAGCATAGAGATAAACACTATCAGGTCTACTAGTAGTGAAGTAAAGGTGTGATCCAATTATCCCTCTATACTTCTTCTAATCAATTGATTTTCCATTTAGGTCCTTATCTAACTGAATAGTCAAGCTAATGGGAGTATTTATTTCCTTAGCATTATCTATTTAATATTTCAAAAGGATGTCCTTGATGTATTTGAATTGAGTAAGAAACATTGCATTTTCCTTCTATTTCACACTAAATAAAAAAATAATTTAACTCTCCCATCATGCTTATCTCAAACTCCTCACTCATAATGTTTGAGAATTATCATAATGATTCATATTTGTATAACCAAATAGTACATCATCAACATAGATTTGAAGCATGAGTAGGTATTCTCCTTCTTTCTTTAGGAATAGGGTGGTGTCTACTCAACCTTTAACAAAAGCTATATCTAGAAAGAATGTACTCAGCCTCTCATACCAGGGAGTAGGTGCTTGCTTCATTCAATACAAAGACTACTTCAATTTGAATACATGATTAGAGAATTTAGAGTTCTAAAAACTTGGATATTACTCAACATATACATCCTCTTTAATTACCCCTTTTAGGAAATCATTTTCAACATCCATTTCATATAGCTTAAATCCTTTAAATCAAACAAAGGCTAAGACCACTCTAATTCCATATAGTCTAGCTACTGGAGCAAAAATCTCTTTAAAGTATATCCCTTTAATCTGATTGTACCCCTTAGATAGTAATATAGCCTTATTTCTCACTTATATGCTTTAGTCATTCATTTTGTTCTTAAAACAAATTTAGTTCCTACCACACTATGTAATTAATGTCGACTCACTTACTCCTAAACATCATTCATTACAAATTATTTCAATTCTTCTTGTATTGTTAGGATCCATAATTCATCAACTAGGACTTAATCAATGTTGGTAGATTCTATCATGGAGATAAATGTAGAATAACTTACCACCTTCCTAAGTCCATGCGTAGTTCTAACACCTTATGATGGGTCTCCTAAGATTAGTTCTTTAGGATGATGAAATGAGTATCTTTATTCTCTAGGCAAGGGTACCTGAGGTTCTAGTCTATCTCCATGGTCAATAGCTTCTACCCTTTGAATTAACTCTACTACTTCTTCTTCTAATTTAGATTCAGAGGTCCTATCTTATTCATCAAATATAATATGGGTAGACTCTTTTGCTACTAAGGTTCTCTAGTTGAAAATTCTATATGCCTTACCTATTAATGAATAACCTAGAAAGACTCCATCAACCTTGGGATCTAATTTTCCTAAGGGTGATTTACCAATGATCAAGATGAAACATCTACACCCAAAGACATATAAGTGATAAATATTAGGTGTCTACCCTCAAAGATTTCATAGGGGGCACATATAACTTAGATCTATCATTCACCATATTCAAAACATAATAAGTATTATTTACTGCTTATGCCCAGAAGTATGTAGTGAGTTAATATTCAACTAGCAGCTCCCTAGTAGCTTCTATTAAAGTTATATTTTTTCTTTTAGCTAATCCATTTTATTGAGGGGTTGTAGGGGTAGAGAAGTCATCTTCTTTTCATATGCTTGACAGAAGGATTAAAACTTTTCATTTACTAACTCTCCACCATGATCACTATGAATGGTTGAAATTTCACATCCTAATTTCCTTTGAGTCCATTTGTAGAAAGTTTTAAATTCCTCAAATGACTCACTCTTACATACTAGGAATCTTACCTAAGTAAATCTAAAGTAGTCATCTTTCTCCTAGGCTGGCTATACTAACTGGTGGAAATAGGTTTATATGCAGTATTTCTAGTTTTTTTTTTTTTTTTTGAATAGAAAGTCGAAGCTAGCATATATTAAAAAAGCAAAATCAAAGATACATCTAAATAGTGGATTTCTCCTTCAAAATGTTAAAGAATGAAGGAGGAATCTTATTCAAAGTGAACTCATCCCAACTAAAGCTACAAACAAGAGCATAGTTAGCACACAAGTTTGCTAACTTATTACTTTCTCTACTAATTCAATTGAAAATAGCAAAATTAAAATCTTTAAGAATGTCAAGGTCTTCATCTTTGTAGATACCCTTTTTCCAAATCCGTTGCAAAAAATAAATGATATTGGAGTTGTCACCTTCAATTATGATACCTTTATATTTGAACATCCAAACCTTGATGACTTTCATCAGAAACTGGATTGCTAGAAGCTCCAATTATGAAATATCCCAATGAATGCAAGTTCTACCAAAAGCAAATAGAAATCTGCCTTTACAGTCTCTGAATACTCCAGCAATGCCTGCTTTATAAGAAGGTAGAAGAGATGTATCTACATTAACCTTTAACCATTTGGGTGGAGGAGGTTGCCAATAATTAGACAATCTGATCGACTGGTTGACATCCCAGTTACCCAAAATGAAATGGCTATAATTATGATGTACTGATGTATAGCATATAGCATTAGATGCAACAAAAGAAGGAATTTCTTCCACTCCTTCATGGATGCTCTTATTCTAGCTTTCCAAGATAAAAAAACTGCATTACAGTATAAGTTTGCTAACATACCTCTCTTCAATGCTATCATTTCTATCCATGTAATACTTTCTTCTAGGCTTTGAGATACAGGAATACCAAATCCCCAATGATTTAGAAGGTTAATTACCTCTTTTAACTTAAAGCAGGTACACACAACATGCTCCGTATCTTCAATAGCAATGCATCCTCTTGGACAATTAGCATTATTCATTAACCTTCAATAATGTAGGAATTTGAATGTTGGGATAGCATTTTTACACACCCTCCACCATAACATTTCCACCCAAGCATTTAGCTTCATTTTTTTAAGCCAATTCCAATGTTGAGAATCACTGTTCTGTTGTACCATACCGTTAAATGCCATTCTAGCAATTGTCAAACTAGATTTTTGCTGAACTAGCTCCATTCAATCTCCCTCCCCTTCTTGAACTATCTTCACATGTATTATAAGATTCACCAATTCTGTACCAAACATACTCAGCAGTTTTGGTACATTCCAGCATCCATCGTGAATCAATTCTTTTACAAACACAGCTTCATCTTTTTGTGGAGCTACAAACGTGGGCCATAGATTAATGCACTTATACAAGATCCAGATGTCTTTAAAAACATCTACATTTTCATCATCTACCAATGTCCATCTAACAATTGGCTTTAGTATCTTACAACCTTCCTTCAATAATTTCAAAGATGAGGAGCATTTCCCTCTATTATTTTCCATGTCAAGCTTTTCTCCATATTTAGCAGCCATTACCACATGTAGAAGAGAATCCTTGCCTTGAAAGAACCTCCATGCTAGCCTTGCTCTTAAAGCAGTTGTTTTAGAAGCACTTGAATATAAACCCCTTCCACCTTTGCTCATAGGTTTACACATTTCCTCCCAACTGACAAAATGCAAACCTATAAAACCATTCGATTTGCTCCAAACAAAACTCCTGCAGAGTTTATTTAGATTCATCTAATATCCATTTTGGAACCAGGGAATGTGTAGCATAGAAAGTAGATAAAGACAACAACACCGATTTCACCAATGTTAGTTTTCCTGCTAAAGAAAGAATTTTACTCCCCCATATGTTAAGCATTTTCATTGTTTTATCAATGATGAATTGAAAAATCATCAAAAGAAAGTCTTCTTAAAGCCACCTTCATCCCCAAGTAGTTGAATTCTTTTATAATTTTGAAGCCCATAATCCTTGCAATGTTTTTCTTCATCCTTCTACATACATGTTTCCTAAACAACATGGCTAATTTGCTCAAATTTATATGTTGCCCTGTCCAATCACAAAAATTATATATGATCTCCGTAACCTTCTTAACAGCCACTTTATTAGCTTCAGAAAACATAATCACATTATCTGCATATAATAAATGTGATATTCTCAGTACACAAGAATTGATTTTAATACCACAAGAGCTTTGAGCAAAAGCATTGGAGAGAAGTTGTGAACAAAGAATGAAAAGAATTGGTGACAAAGGACAACCTTGTCTAAAACCACTCTTTGCTTGAATCCAACTGGAGCAACTACCATTGATAATCAAAGCAAACTTTGGATCTTCCACACATTCCATGACTAATTTAGATATATTTGGAGGAAAGTTAAAATATTTCAACACATATCTGAGAGAATTCTAGGACATGGAATCATAGCCTTGTTCCATGTCCACCTTTAAGGAAACCATACCTTTAGCAGCATTAGAGAACTAAAGTTTGTGGAATACTTCCTGAGCAACCAATACATGATCTTACAATGATCTCCCTCGGATGAATGCTGCTTGATCTTTTGGAATAAGCTTTGGAATAACCTCAATTAACCTATTTAAGAACACCCATGCAGCCACTTTGTAAATCGAATTACATAGACTTATAGGTCTATAGTTAGAAGGCATAAGAGGATTGGATACCTTTGGAATTAAAATAATTAGATTTTCCTTCCAACCTTCATTTAATTCTCCGTTGCAAAATAAATTATTCAATGCTTTCAAGAAATCATCTTTTATGATGTTCCAATATGACTTAATGAAAGAGTAAGTGATACCGTCCTTGCCAGATGAGATATTACTGCCCAATTGCTTTAGCACTCTCTCCACTTCTTCTATTGAAAAATCTGCATACAGAAAATTCCTTTCTATGTTATTCAAGCAAATTGTTGCTGTCGGCCATCCATGTAGCTTACAGTTTTTAGCATCCCATTTCCTTTCAAAGAATTTGAAAAATGCTTCTTCAATTAGTACTTGCTCTTCCACCAAATCTCCAAATTCATTTTTAACTTTTATAATTTCATTTGAATTCCTCCATGCACTGGCATAAAATGGAAAATTTTAGAATTTCCATCACCATCTACTAGCCACTTCACTTTAGCTCTTTGTTTCCACCAAGCATTGTTGACCTCATTTTTGTATGAGGTCACTTGGGCCACTCTTGACTCTAAATCATCAATCCAAACTCTAGGATCCTCCTAGAATCTTAACCTTCAGATCTACCCAGATCTTAGAAATCCAAACCAAAATTCAAGGCTAAAAGGCCAAGTCCTAAAAGCCTTTTCAGCAAATTTTCAAACACTTCAAAACCCAATCAATTGACTTTTGATTCAGAGTCTGTCAGTTGCATACTGATGGGACATATCTCTGAAAGCAACCCTCCAAATTTGAGCCCATTCTGAGGTCTCTAACCTCAAAAACTAAATCAAAATCCAAAGGATGTAAAATCATCAAATATTTACAACCTATGCCACTGGACCTGTCACCTAGAAGATTCTGACCTTAGAGCCTTCACCAAAGCCTCTAGTCACCTCTAGACCATTAATCCTGATATGTTGATCAATAAACTGCATTTTTCTGGACTCATCTCAACCCCTAGTGGGCATGAGCTCAAAATGACCAAAATACCCCTATGGGGCTCAAATAGTAATTTCAAACCAAATGAACTCCGAATTGAATGCAACCACCTCCAACAAGTTTTAAATATCAAACTAAACTTGTTGGACCCATTTCCAGACTTTGGGTCAACCTGGTTGACTAAGTCAACCTAGTTGACCTAAGAGGCCCATTAAGGGGCTAAATGGGTGTTTTGGCCTAATTGATTTCCTTGAACCTTCAAAACACATTCAACAAACTAAAAACCATATTTCAAACTTGTTGAGGCCAAAATTGGACCCTTGACCTAACCAATTGTTGACCAAGTCAACTAAGCCATGGTTGGTCCCCATATGACCTAATCCATTTCATTCAATCGAATCAACACATTCAAATCATATCAAATCAATCAAACTCTCAAACACATCTTCAAATATGTTTCAAATCCATTCAACTCAATTGGAATCAAATCCATTAGAGTTTTGATTTAGTCAAACCCAAAATCATAGTCAAATTTTCACTTACATGTTCGTATATTTATATTCAAACATTAACTTTCAAATTTTAAATCCATCATTCTAGCACCCATGGCATCCCCATATGCTACCCTACCTATCTTTGCCCAGTTGACTGGTCAACATAGTCAACAAACCCCTTTAGGTGGTTTAAATGTCCAAATGACTTGACCCAAGCTAGCCCCTTTCTATCAAATTATTCCAGCCAACACTCAAATATGCCATATCACCAGTCCACATGGCAAGTGGACTGGTCAAACAGTCAAACCAATCCTTTAAATGGGTCAAACTTGGTCAAAGCATTATTTAAAATTAATCCATTCCACTTAGGACCTAACCAACAGCCCTAAGGACCTCTAGAACCTTCCTAGAGCCTTTCCTGGCCTTTGGATCCAGATCCTACAGCTCTAAATCAAACCCATGTGGACTATGGGACAAAAGAGGCTTTCCACCTCACATGTCCTTGTGTCCTTTGATCCACCAGCTTTCCAACCACTCTCAGGACACTTGGAAACATCCAGAGGTGCACTCAAGTGATCTTAGCCGTCCAAGTAGCTTAAGGTTGTTTGAATAGGGCAAAACGATGGAAAGAGCCCTCATTCAACACCTAGCTCTCTCTCACCACTTCCAACCTCTCAAGCCAAGCTCTCTGTTCCATTGAGCTTTCCAGAGACTCCTATCCCTCTCCTCGATCAAATCCAGCCGGTCAAAGTGGTGGCCGACGAGCCTCCGGTGAGATCTAACCCAAGTCCGATCAAGGAGATCTAGCATTCGATCCAGGAGCTCTCGAGCTGAGGAGTCTTCCACAAAATGGAGCGTGGACAGTCTACAAATGCAACAAATCTTTAAGCGGTTTAATCCGTCCATAAACTAAGGTATAATCTCAAACCCTAGTATAGGAAGCACTAGATTAAATAGCCTGATTTAATGCATATTTTAAGCTTTAAAATTACATCCCAATTAATTATGTTCATTCAAATAATCTACATTAAAAATTTCAAGTAAAATAATCTATCCGATTGAGAAAAATGTTCAAAAAACTTCATCTATGGCTTCAGACGAACTGCACCTGAACTACATGTTTTCTGGACCGTTGATCGCGTGATCAACGGTCCGAAGTAAGCCAATCCGCAGTTCTGCTCGACCGCGTGGATTGATTCGTGGACAGGATTTCATCCGGCGCGATCTCTACCGCCCATTCGAAACTGTGGGGTTGCTTCTCCGCCTTTTGATCTCTCTCCACTGAGATCAGATGGCGGGATCTGATCCCCATCGTCGGATCAAAGTCCAGCGGATCCGACGACTACCGCGAGATGCTGACGCGGATAAGTGGAAACCGCGTGGGTCCCAGGCGCATGCTAATCATTGGCCGCCGCCACCCGTGGTTTCACGGGTTAATGGTGCGGCGCCACGTGGCCTTCCCAGCCGCCATAACCAAATAACTATTTTTAATTAGTTTTTTAATCATTTTAATTAACAGAATACTTTAAAAAAATCATTAAAAATTAATTAAAAATCAAAAATTCCATATTTTATATCAAACTGTTCAGAATGTTAAAATCTTTTAAATAAAATTAATATCTTTTTTTTAATATTTAAATTATTTTGAATAATATTAAAACATTTAAATTTGGATATTTATAATATTAATTCATTAAAACAAATCAAAGTAAAATCATAATTTCAAAATAAATTTATTTTGTAATTATTTCAGATATATATATATTCTATATTTGAAAATCCTTGAATTGATTAAATATTTAAATATTTGATTTATATTTAATTCAAATTTAAATTCAAATGATTTAAAAATTAAAAAAAAATTTCTATTATAAGTTTCAAGAAAACTTTTAATCTTTAATTAATTTTTAATAAAAAAATCTTTAGTATTAATTAATTTTAAATTAATTTAAATATTTTGATTAGTGTTAAACTTTAGAAATTTAAATCAAATTGATATCAATTTAAGGAAAATTTAAATAATATATCTTTTTTTTTTAGATTCAAAATACTCTAACTTTACATTAATTTTAAAATTTGATTGTTTATTTATTTTGAATCATTTGAATTATATTGAATATTTTAATGTCTAATTAATATTGATTAAATATTATATTAACTATTTTAAAATTAAAAATTTATTTTTAAATAACTTAAAATAAATAATAGAAGATCCCTTATTGATATTTTAAAATAATTTTTTTTATAATACATTATTTTTATTATCTTATTTTAAAAAATCTATATTTATATATAGGTTTATCTTTATATACATATATTTTAAAATCTATTTTAAAATTACATGAATTTAAATCCTTACCTTTGAGAGATCCATTGAAATTTTAAACTTAGATTTGACATGTTTGAATAGAATTAATGGGGATTCTTAGTGAATAATCATTTATTGATTATTAACTAATCTTATCTTTAGTTATATATTTGATGTTAATCTTTGCATGCTTAGGAATGTGCACCCACCACTTAGATTTAGGCTCTCCTAGATCTAGGGTTTGTTTGGTGTGATTACATGCTATGTGTGTTAGTTCAAAGGGTTAGTGAGAACAATTGATTCAAACCTATAACTTAGTGACATTAAGGACAATAATTAAGGACTTTGATTAGACAACTTAGAAAATATATTGTGATTAGGATACACCTCATTTGAACTTGAAATTTGAACCACTTGAACTTAGTGACACTATCAGCCCATAGAAAAATTTTCACTGGTTTTAGACACCATTAAGCCCCCTAATTAATTTTCCTAAGTTTAGACGTTAATTAAGCCATTAAAACTTCCAAAAAATGTAATAAATCTATTTTAAATCTAGAAAATACATGTAACCCCTCTAACTGACCAGATTTGAAGTCTTAACCAATAAAAATTAAAACCAATTTCAATTGACAGCAAATTAGACTTTAATTGAATTTTAAGTGAAATTAAATATTTAATTGATTTAATTAATTAATAATTATTAAAAATCCCAAAAAATTTCCCAAACACTTGGGAATCTCCCTTTAGGTCATTCTTGACCTTTAGAGCTGATTTCAAGGAGTTGGGATCTCATTTGGAGCAAAATCACAAGAAGGGGCCTTTAATTAAGGATTTTCAATAATTCAATAAAAAGTCAAAACTTTGAACCATCATAACTAATTCCAAAAAATTCCAAATTAATCAAACTCACTTGCATTCAACTCATAATGATGCCTAATATTTATTAAAAATATTAAAATTCCAGAAAAACTTTAAATTCAAAAAGTCAGCAAACCGGTCAACTATAGGTCAAATCTAGTTTAAAACTTCAAACCTTCGTAATAAAATGTAGAAAACTCCGATTTCAACGTACTTACCTCCTAACTGATTGTAGTAAGGTCTTGTATTTTAATAAAATACAAAAATTTTAGAAAACACCCTTAATCAAAATTTCAACTTTTGACCCTTTAATTAAGTGATTAAAATATTCTAAAAATTCATAAAAACTCAAATTCACTTTAAAAACTCCAGAAATTATTAATCAACTCTTATAATCAGTAATCAACCAAATTTGATTAAAATTCATTAACCTTCAAACTTTAACCAAATCAAATCATTTAATTATACCGGGTACCACTAGGTAACCCAGGCCTACGAGACTATTAAATTAGCCCTAAGGAAGGTGAAATAAACTTCACGGCCTCGGTGTGAAACAAAGGTGATATTCAATAAATAATTAAAAATCAATCTTAAAATTGACTTCAAACCATTAATACTTAAACTCTAATTAAATTACCCATAAGCCTTTCAACCAATCAGAACCTTAAGCAACTTTAACAAATTATCCTATTTAGGAAATATCAAAATCACACGACCTACCTCACACACTTTAGATGGTTTGCTAGGACCACCGACTCTAGTTTTAGGATAGGACGGTGTTTACTTTTCTGCTGTGTGCCGGATTTTCGAGCTTTTACTGCATGCTGTTTGCTAGTGTAGAATTGTTGTGTTTGCTTACTTACTTCCTGCACTCTGTGATTGATTGTACGTTAGATTTACCCCTAGGTTAGGTACGAATTATACTTGTGCAATCTTATGCAGGTGGCCATGCTCATATAAGGAGCTGAAATTAAAGGGGGCAATTAATAAAAAAAAATCATATACTCTTTGCACAGGTGCTTCAGAAGACGCTTAAGACCCCCTTTAAATAATAAGAGCATGGCCAAGTGTGGCTAAAAAATGAATTTCAAATTTTCATGTTATAACTGCTTGAGATTGAATATATAACTGCTGATTATTAGGATAACCTTGCAGGATCGAGTCTAGATTTTCTATTTCAAATTAATGTAAATTCAATTCAGTAAAGATTGTAATTTATTTGAAATGATTTGAGATTATGATACTTAATCCAATTTGAATTCCAAAGAGGTGAAGACAACCCTAAAGAGGAGATTCTTCTTCCATTTGGAAGTTAAATTAGGATACTTTGCAAATATCCTAAGAGGAAGGATAACACCCCGATCGAGGGGGAGTTTCTTTCCATTTGGATATCCGGAACCGACGAATCAAGATGCTCGTGAGAAGACGAAGAAATGGACCACGAGAAGAATCTCAAATCTCAAAGTCATTTGAGTCTTAAGATAAAATCCGGATTGTAGTCAGTGGTGCCCGGCCACTTTAATTTTCTGCAAAATTCTGTGATGTAATAATAAGGGGCACTTGCCTACGGACAATCAATTTGATATATTTAATTTGATTAATTTATTTAAATTGATTGCGCATTAGAGATACCTACTTTTCTAGTCTTTTTACCTGCATGCCGACTTTGATTTGACCTGGAATCCAACTGTAGGCTCTTAAAGACTTAATAAAATTTTTCTACTTAAATCAAATTAAAAACTTTAAGCTCACATAGAAACTCTAACGTTTTAAGAAATAAGCCCGGAACCGCCGGAAGTTTTCATTTCATAGCATTCATTCAAATTCAAACTTTTAATTGAGTCGATTAGCATGCATCATATTAGCAACTAATTTAAACACTCTTTAAATCTTTAATTACATTAGCTTAAGCATCAAACCCAGCATAAGTCTAAGGGGTCAATTAAGGATCTGCTCTAGATGTTGACCCCATTCCTTTATACTTTTCTAATTAACGTCCCTACCACTCTACAAAAAAGACCGGACTCATATTTTAAAATCGTTTAGGTGGTTTAGCTGGCTCCCTAATCCAGGCCGGGGTAAGACCAGATTCGCATTGCACTAGCTAGGTTCGGGGCACTAATTTTTGGTTCCCAATTTAGACTTAGGTTCTGAGGCTGGCTCGGGCCATAAGACCTCAACTTTCGGGAATTGAATACCAAATTTCTAATAAAATTGACCACTCAAACTAAAATTTTTTTTTTCAATCAAATACAAGCCTAACACTTAGGATAGATTGAGGTGTTTCTGAAGTAATTCAGAATCTCAAAACACTTCTTACTTTTCTTCCTTTGACTTCGAAAATAAGTCTTCAATTTTGAACAAATCCCATTTGAAATTCCTACCATTTTCTTTCTTTGATATCAAACTTTGAAAATCATAAATAAAATTTACACCGCTATTTTAATCGAGAGTTTTTGTAAGAAATTTTAGTTTCCTACGATGTAATTAACTACGAGGGTTTGCACTCGTAGGAGATTTAGAAACCCAGAACTTATTTTTAAAACCAATAATTTTTCAAAACCTCTAATTAATTTTCTTTGGAAAAATCAAACTCGACGATCATTATCGTCATTTTCGAAGGATCCATAATAATTGATATCTTCTTTCTTTGGAGAGATATATCAATTATTATCGTGACTTCGATTATGAAATTAACGATCTTTTATCTGAATCAGAATAATCAAACAATTGGTTAAATTCTATTTTGATCCTCCGGGGTCGAATGTAATTCTCCCTTTGAGTTTGACTACGATAATTTGAATAAGAATAGAATTCTTAAATTTGAACCCATTAGGGAACGATATGATCATCTTTCGAGGTGATATATTGTTCATAATGATGTGTTAAATTTCAAAATTTAAAATTTAAATATTCCCAAAGAAAATTAATTCTTTTTCAAAACTATATATACTTAAATATATTTTTCGATCAAAACAAGCATTCAATCTAGCCATAATAGAATTTACTTCATTAACCTTTGCCTTAAGGCTCCAGCAATCAAATTTCGAAAGGACTCCTTCTTATGCTTCTTTGTTTTGTAGCTCCAAGATTTCTTCGATAAGTTCCTCCTTTAGCTTATTAAGATCCTTGAATTTGGCCCTTCTCCAATAGAATAATGACTTCAATGATTTTTAAAATTTCTTTTTAAGAACTTGAGAGCTATCTTCCTGATAATTTTTATTCCATTCCTTCTTCACCACCGCAAAAGTTGCATGATAGGATACCCAACAGTTTTCAAACTTGATATTTTTTTTAACTGGAGGAAAAGAGTCAAGAATGTTGAAAATGATTGGACAATGATCCGAGGCTATTCTAGCCAAATGCCTAACAATCAATCTTTGAGAAGAGCACAATGCAGTGGAATTAATGAAGCACCTATCCAATCTTTCAAGAATTCTAACTCCCCCACTTTTATTATTGCACCAAGTGTATTTAGGTCCAATAAATCCAACTTCATGAAGATCATTTTTCATCAGGAAATCTTTCATAACCCTTGGACCTTGTGGAAAAAGAAACCTTCTTCCACCAATTTTATCCTCCTTAGCCAATATGCAATTGAAGTCTTCACCTATTGCCATAGGTAATTCATTTTCTGAGTATTTATCCAGCAAATCCTATAATTCCTTTCTCTTTTGCACTTCTTTGCTGCCATACACTGTTGCCACCCTCCATAGGCCTTTGTTGTGCACCTTCAAGTCTCCAATACTACTTGAGCAGAGTAATCAATTACTGAAAAAGTCAACAACATTAGTCTTCCATAATATCAAAATTCCACCAGCTAATGCAGATGAAGGAACATAGACATATTCCCATTCACTCCAATCAAAAGATTGACTTCAATTCTATCAATAGAATTCTATTTGGTTTCTTCCAAACCAAAAAAAAAATACTTCATGTAATTTAACAAATTCCCTAAGAAATAGAGAAGCACTCTTCTTTCTTGCTCCTCTACAATTCCAAAATGCAATAGAATACATTAAATGGAAGTAGGGGGATACATCCCTAAGGTACCTTTCCCTTCAAGCTCCAATCTCTTTGTTCTGATAGAAGAATTGATAGGGCCCAGCTCTCTCAATTGCTTAGAAATCTTCTTTTTTTGTTGATTGAGAACAACCAACCTTTCCTCCACTTCCACTATTCACAGAAACTCCAGCTCTAGGAATATTAAATTCAATGCCATTCTTCACTTCAACAGTTGCTATGGCATTAAAATTATTACTGAATTTAACTCTTTATGATCTGATTCGTCTTCCATATGCTGGACAATCTCTTCTTCTTATTCAAGATCCACAAGAGCTTTAAAGCTATTCCGATCTTTGAGATCCAGAGTATCTCTGGTTAATGGAACTTCTGAAGTTTATGATACTGTTTTATCAGGATCATTGCTGTTAAATTATTGCTTCTCTGTTCCCTGAGTAAAAAATTTCTCCTTCTCCATGTTGTTTTTTCATTCTTTCTATCATTGTTCTTCATTGGTACAAAGACTTTTTTACTTTCTGTCCGAGGAAGAAGCTTCCTCGGCACATTGCTGTAATACTTCTTCTTCCCATACTTCACCAATATCCAAGGCCGATACTCTTCTTTATCAGTGTCCTCAACATATTCCAGACTCTGATTATTTCCATCCTTACAAGTTTCCTTCACATTTTCCAGATTTCCATTTACAGGCAATGCATTCTTCAACTTATTTTCCATGATAGATTTGGCACAATTGTTTTTAACATGTCCAATCTTCCCACAATCAAAGCATAAGCTAGGAATCCTCTCATACTCGATCTTCTGGTAGAATTTGTCATTCTCACCTTCTACCCAAACTCATGTAGGAAGTTTTGCATCCAGCTCAATTCGAACACATATTCTTCCAAATTCTCTCCTTGACCATTGAAACATATTACCATCGATCAAGTAAGGCTTGCCAACCATAGATGCTATGCGACATACATTAATTTCATCCCAGCAATGTATTGGTAGAATTGGTAATCTAATCCAAATAGGAGCAGTAAGTCCTTTGAGTGAATTTGGATTTAAACTTTGCGACCACCTATCAATACACACTATATTTCCATTGAAAAACCAAGGGCCATTGGTTAAAACTGCTTCCACATGGCTGGGGTCATAGAATGAGCATAAAATCCATCCTCTCCCAAGCACTATATAATGGAAATTTCCATAAACCATCCACTGTTTCCTCAGCTCATAGCTGATTGAAGAGAAAGGAAATTCATCACCAAAAACTTTTACGACTAAGGAGTTCTCTAGCTTCTTAGCATTGTCTAACACCTTCTGCTCATGTAACCTGATTGATTTCCCATCTTCTGATAAAAAATTACCAAAATCCAGTTCATCAACTCTAATGTTCTATTTTCTCTCCCAAGCATTAGGTTGATTTCCAAGTACTGGTATCTCAGGCATTTCCACATTCATATCATAACATCTGGCTAGATCACCATTGCTGCATTTACGGACTTCATCCATATTTGAATTTATTATTGCTTTGGGAACATATCCTTTCCTCTTCTAGTGACTTCAGCTTCCTTGGACATAATTGCTCCTTTTATAAGATTATCTTCCTTCTTAAAACAAGCAGAACATATATCCTCTGTGTTGGAACTTTGAATTACTTCATTCTTCAAGAAAGATAATGGAGATTTTGCCACACCTCCTTTGGATAGCACACCCGTTCCATTTGAACCAAAAACATCAAGATTGTCTTCTAGCAAGGTACATTTTCCTTTACCAAAAACTTCAGGCTCTTTATTTTTCACCAACAATCCTCCCCTTCAATAATCAATGGCTTGTTCATTTTGACATTTGCTCTATTGAAAGACAGCCACTCGTTGCCAAATGCCGGAGGAGAAGAAGAAGCTCCAAGAGCAACACCGATCAATGAAAATCCTGTAGAGCGACGTTCTTCAGGTGGTCTGTCGGCCATAGAAGGCCGACGACCATTAGCTGCCATCGAAATCACAAAAATTGCAATTTAAAAATTCAAATTTTAGTAGACGATATCCCAGACTTTCTCTCTCTCTAAGAGCAATATTTCTAGTTGCTTAGAGGAGTTGATGTCATGAATTTAATTAAATGATGACTTAACTTGTCTTCTTAATTAAGAGGCATCACATATGTGGTCCTTAGTAAAAAATAACTTAGGTATGCCTCTAACTAAGTTTTTCTTGGTAATACTCATAGGTGTCTTAATTCTTGCATGTCATAGTCTCCTATTACATATCAAAGATTCATCAATTATAGTTTTCAAGTACAAGGAGCTAGAATATTCAATACAGTTCATGTCAAGTATATAAATATTATTTTTCATTTTCCTTCTAAAACTAGTTTTCTATTTAAAATAATCATGCATTTTGCAGAAAGAAATTTAATGTCAAAACCATTTTCAAATAATTGACTAATGCTCAATAAGTTATGTTTTAGAACATCAATTAATAAATCCTTTTCTATTATAAAATTGCTTGAGTTTCAAACTATACCTGAGCTAACCACTTTTTAAGTGGTATTGTCTCCCATTGTTATCTTTCCTATAGACATAGCCTCTTGTGTAGTGAACTACATCAAATCAATAGTCATATGTTTCAAGCATCCACTGTAAAAGTATCACATGCTTTCACTAGGTTTTTTGTGAGAGTAACTATACAAAATCACTTAAACATTAGATTTGGGAACCCAAGTGAGTTTGGGTTCCACCTTATGCTTGAATGAATGAATGATATGAATGCATGATATGCTGTGATGCATACTATTTTGGCCTCCACAATAAATGTGTATTATAGTGGATAGTATAAATGTGGGCAATATGTCCTAACATGCCATAAGAGTAACACCTAAGATCTGGAAATGAATTTACTAATCTAAGATGGATATGGTGCCTCTTTCTAGGCTTATGTGATGTGTGATGTGATGAAGGGTTATAAGATTGTGCCAATATAGGTTATGGTTTACTATTATGAAGTTCTTTTATTTTTTCTTGCTGAAACTTATTTGAACTTTCTAGAATAGATAATCCAATTTTCAATCCATGTACACTTTCCTCTATTCCTAATGGATGTGCTTCTATTTCCTTGAATGATTTTTTCTAGCTCAGCATGCAAGATTTTTAAAGAATCACATGCATTAGATTGATTAGTATGCTTTTTTTTTTAATGAATCATATTTATCTTGTAAAGTCATATGATCACTATATATAGTAGAATGCACACTTACCAAACTATCATGAACTTTTTAAAAGTAAAAAAATTAGTATTTAGATTTGCATGCATCCTTTTTTAATTTCCTATACAAATCATGATTTTTTTAATATAATAAATAATTCTTCATACGAGAGTTGGCATACCTCATCTTCATCTAATTGATCAAGATTAGCTTTAGCCATAAGACACAGGTTTGTTTCCTACACCTCTACTTTTGGTTCTAATGATTCTGAGGCGTAGTCATTCTAAATTTCTTTCTATGTCTTGTTCTTCCCCTTCCTAAATTTTATGTTTGCTTCACCCTTTTCTTCACTTGGTGAGTCTTTAGGTTTGTGTAGTCTATTCAAAGATGACTTGGTTTCTTGCATTCAAAATAGATAATGTCAGATGATGCTTTAAAATTTTTATTATTTTTATCATTTCTAAAATGTTGTTGATGATCTTTGTGTCTTATTTTAAGAAAATTTTTGAATTATCATGCCATCAATGCAATGTCATCATCTTCTTCTACCATAGATTGTCCCTATCTGAATCATTTTCCTTAATGACCATAGTACTCTCCTTCTAATTTTCACCTGGATCATTTTTCCATTGACTCACTCCTTACTCCTTACAAGTAAGCAACGAGTGACCTAAGTAAATTATCAATAGTGTTAACATTCAAATATTTTGATTAAATAATTATAAATTTATTAGCATTATAAGAGCTAGGTAGGCATTATAAAATCTTATTAATATTTTTAGAGTTTGATAATTCTCTGCCTAATGCATGCTAGCATGTCACTATCTTATACAACCTCATTAGGTTTTATGCAAAAAAGTTCTTAGCCATGTAGTACAATGTTTAGCCTTGACTATTTAACTTTAATATTTCCCTCATAAGTAATGCATAATTATCCCAAATTTCATTCCCATAGTGCTTGTAGATACTCTCATATAATCCTCAGATTTTAAAGCACAGAAAAAATAATTTAAACATTTAAAATTTAAATATGTGAGTTCTATATCCTCATAACACCATTCTATAAATGGAATATTGACTTTGGCACCATTAACTACATGTGATGGAAGTGAATAACTAGTTTGATCGTATGCCAAAATTTATAGTCAATGGATTGAAAAAATTTAGATATACAATTTTACCAGAAATAGAATGCAATGTTTTCAAACAAATGTGGATGGGTTATGGAATAATTATCTACAATATTCATATTATAAAAATGAACCATTAGATCTATACTTCAAGATTTTAAAATCTAAATTTTAAGATCCGCTCTGACACCACGCTAAGTTTGAGGAGGTTGTGAGACCTTAATGAACTAGCCCGAGGCACACCAAAAGGGGTTGTGAATTGGTAATTTAAAAGCAAAGTTTTAAACAAAAATACTTTTTTTTTGTTACAAAAAAAATTTGTAAACAAAATATAGTTAGATAACTTAAAATTTTGCATAAGTAATTAATAATTTTAAAAGATATATTATGTTTTTTTGTTCTTTTAATACATGAAAATTTTATTTTTGCATGCCACAATTAAACTTAAGTGAAGTTAATAAAAAAAATAAAAAAAAAAGCAAATTTAACTCTCATCAAACAATAAAAATCATAGAAAGAAAATAATTGCAAAAATGAAAAATCTTAGAAGATGATTTTAAAGTGGTTCGATCAATCTTGACCTACAACCACTCCCTGGAATCCTCCACTCTGAATATTGCACTATAACTATAGGGTCTCTTATTTTCCCCCCACAATAAGGCAGAGAAGCCCTCACATAAATCCCTTCCACCAAACCTAGTGGGATGGAGAGCCAAAAGCTTTTTCACCCTCCAGTAATGACTGCAATCTTTTAATATTTTTCTCCCACATGAAAAAGGTAGAGTACCTCGAACTCTTTTCTTACCCTCCTGGTGATGGAAGAGAACCATGTCCTTGAGCTGAAAAATTTCTTACTAGAGGAACCCAAGAAACCTAGATAGATAGTTGAATGAATAAGGCAAGACAATTTCTTGGAGCAACCGAGTAATCCACACAAATAACTTCTCTCTCACATAGAAGTACTCCTTCTTCATAACAAAGCTCTGCTTGATCTTTTCTCAATGCTCCCACTCAAGTATTCTCAATAGCTAGAAACATTGAAATATGTCAATGAGAGTGATTAAATACAAGGCCTCACAAAAAGCATTAAATTTAATTCTAGCTAGTATGATCATTCATTATGATCCTAGATCGCCCAAAACAATTAGTGCAAAGTACACCTCTTAATTCTATATGAAAAGCTTTGTGTTGTACGACCAATTCAAAGAATTGAGCTGATAATCCAAGATGAGTCTGACCATTATCTAGTATGATTAGTTTAAATGACTTGGATTATTGTACAATATGATTAATGATGATTTAATTATCATCCTATATAGGAATTGGGTCTTATAGTATGGAAGCTCAAATCATCCTATATTACATTATTGGATAAATTAATCAAAATTCATTTCCTAATCACTAGATTAATTTAGGCTAGATTTAATTTCATCGTACATTATAATGCTTATCATATAGTATAATGAGTATAAAATTTGAATTTCAAAATATTTCCTAAATTATGATTGGTTGCTGGGATGTTGATTTTCAACTAATCATTCTATATGATATATATCATATAATATGTTTAGTTTATCTTGCTTAAATTTAGAATTAGCCATTTTAAACATTTTTTGATTAGTTGATCATACAACACAATATAGATCATCCATTATGATTAGTTCAAAAAATATAACTTCTGATATTATCACTAACTAACTCCCTTGAGTGTGTGCATTATTACCAAGATTAGTATCCACCAAATATATGATTTGACGCAAGAAAGATAAAAATATAAAAGTATTGAAAATACAAACTCTAAAAGTTTGTTAGGGATGTTAAGCCCTTATGAACTAACCCAAGCTAACTAACAGGGGGGGGGGGGTGTGTGAATTGGTATTTTAAAAAAACTTTCAATCAAAAAACAAAATCTTAACCAAACAAAAATTTACCACAAAGAAATCATATGGAAATTAAATACAGAGAAGTAGTAGAAATAACACAAAAATTTATAGTGGTTCGGTCAACTCAACCTACGTCCACTCCCCGGAGGCGCCCTCCGAGTATTGCAATAAAATCACTAACTCTCCTTTTGCTCCCACAGCAAGGCAGAGAAGCCTGTACAAAACCTCCTTTCCACTGACACCTGCGAGGCAGAGAACTCAACTCCTTTTACTTCTTCTTGAAGAAGGCAGAGAACCTTGATCGATTGCTAAAGTGAACATCTCTTGAACCTCCAAGAATAAGGGACGACGATCAAAGAAGATGACATAGATCCTTGCTTGGAGCAACCTTTGTGAAACCCTTCATAAACTCCCACTCACAAGATCCTTTTTTTCTCTCTCTCTCTCTCTCCCTCTCCTCTAGGCTCTCTTAGGACAAGATTACGTAAAAGATGAGCTCTTGGGTAGAACAAGAGCTCTTAAATAGAAGTGTTTCAGAATAGCTCTTATTTTACACAAACCAATGTTATCGTCCAGGATGATATGTATATCCTTGAATATTACTGAGATAATCACATTGAATGGATGTCTGGATGATAAAAAAATAGCTTGATGAAGTGATCATCCTGGATGAAGTGATCAAAATAGAGAACTCTAACCAATAGGCAAAAATGTTCCCCCATATTTGTGTGTGCAAGGTTACTTAGCATAGGGAACCACATCGTTTATAATAGACTCAAGAAAGGGAAAAATTATAAAATGACTTTGACCTATCGACCCAATCTTGAGCTGGCTTGAGTTGCACTCGATCTTGTGGACCTAAAATATTAGCGGGCAAGACAATCATAAAAAAAACCATGAACGTTTGCTATCATAAAAATTCTAATCCATAAAATTAGATTTGCAACAGACTCTTCACGACATACTAAACCCTAGCCTACCCAATCTTAAGCTTGTCAAACTTGCAAGTATATGGTGGTCCTAAAATTTTAGTGCATAGGAAAAATAAATATGCAATAATAGCAATTAAAAGGAGATAGCTTAGTAGGAAATCCAAAAATGTTTTTTGACATCAAAATTATCGGACTTGGGTTCAGATTTTGTAATTGTTCAACTCTATCTCCTAAGTCAATGGATTCTACCTCTTAGGTTACATTTTCTACTTATTGTTCTTCTAACCTATTCTTAAAAGATTTATATAATTCATCAAACATGACATTAGTAGACTCATCTACTACTAAGGCCCTCTTATTAAAAAAACCATAGGCTTTACCTACATATAAATATCCTAATAAGACACATTGAACAGATTTAAGACCAAATATTCTAAGATGTTATTTTCCATTATTCAGAACAAATCTACAACCAAGGATGTCAATGTGAGATAGGTTGGGTGTCCTACAAATAAGGAGCTTATAAGGTGTCTTATTTAACATGGATCTAACATTGACCCTAGTTAACGTATAACAACTAACATTTAAAACTTCTACCCAAAAATATTTAGAGAGAGAATATTTAGCTAACATGGCACAAAAATATTCTATTAAAGTTTTAATCTTTCTTTCAGCTATTCCATTCTATTGAGGGGTCCTTGTGGCAAAAAAGTTATGCTCAATCCCTACCTCTTGACAAAAGGATTCAAGCTTATCATTTTCAAACTCTATACAATGATCACTATGAATAGTCGATATCTCACATTATAATTTTTTCAATATCCTTGTGGAAAAGTTTCTAAATTCTTCAAATGATTCTTTCTTTTATGTTAGGAATCTAACCCACGTGAATCTAGAGTAATCATCATCAATCATAAATCCATATTAATTCCATCCTAGGATGGTTTGCCTAACTGGTCAAAATAGATCCATATGAAGAAATTTTAGTTGATTACAGGTGATGACGCCTTAATTTAATAAAATGAAGACTAAATTTTCATTTAAAGTAATCATACAATTTATGATGAGAAATTTAATGTCAAACCCCTTGTCACATAAATAACTATGCTATGTAAATTGTGCTTTAACCCATTTACAAGTAAAACATTCTCAATGATGAAATTCTTTGAGTTTCCAATTATACATGAGCCCACCACATTACTTGAGGTGTTATTTCCCAATGTGACCTTGCCACCTGACCTTGCCAGCTAACCTTTCCTGTAGTGTAATGAATTGCTTCAAATCTCTAATCATGTCCCTTGAACATCAGTTATCCACAGACCACTTGCTCTTACTAGGCCTTTTGTGAGATAATTCAATAAAGTCAATAAATCATTAGATTTTGGAATATAAGTGAGTTTGGGTTTAAACTTTTTCCTTAATATGTAACTTGAATGAATGTTATGTGTAAGTGATTTGGATCTTCACACTAGATGTGTCATAAACTATATTATGCAAGTGTGAGCCTCACTAGTTTATACTCGGAGTTGTGCGTATTCCTAGGAGTATATAATGCTTAATGTGATGCGGTGTTATACCATTGTGTCATTGTAGGTGGTGTTTTATTTTTTTGAACTGCAAGGATTTTTCGTATTTAAAATTGATATGCACTTTTAACACTTGTAACTTCCAATTTTTAAGCATGTTCATTACTATCTAATTGGGTTACAATTGTTTCTAGTTATTTGTATGAAATTTTTTATATCAAAATGCTTTGATTTTAAAGATTCATATGAATTTCTTAGATCAATAAGCTTCTTGTTTAATCCATCAAACTTATTGAGTAAAGACATGTGATTACTATCTAAAGCATAATATTCAACTATAAGATAATTATGCTCTTTTGGTAAAGTAGAAAAGGTAGTGTTTAAACTTGCATACATCTTTTTTATCTTTATATATGAGTCAAAATTTTTTTTTAAATATGATAAATAGTTCATCATAAGATAGCTAATAGAAATCATCGTAATCTGACTTATCATAATTATCATTAGTCATAAGAGAAAGATTTGTTACCTCCTCCTCTACTTCATGTCTAGAAGATTCTAAGGCAGAGTCAGCCCAAAACGCTTTCTATTTCCATTGCTTCCCCTTTTTAAGCTTTGCATTCTCTCCTCGTCCTCCTTGATAGAGTGAGTTTTCAAGTTGGGGCATTTAGTTCATAAGTGGCTTTATTTCTTGTATTTAAAGCAACTTTTGTGAGATGATGCTTTAATTTTTTTACTATTCTTACCTTTGCTCCATTATTATTAATGATATTTTTTCTCTCTTTCATAAAACTTTTGAACTGATGGGTTATCAAAGCAATGTAGTCATCCTCTTCAACAATAGAGTTGTCACTATTTAAGTCATTAACTTTCATGGCCATAATCTTTTCCTTTTTCCTGTCACATGCATTAAAGAATATTTGACTCAAGCCTTACTCATAGAGAATGAGCGAGCCATGCGAGTTAACAATTGAATACATATTTAAATATTTTGATTTAGAAATCACAGTGGCCTTAGCATCATAAGTACAAGGTAGGAAACATAAAATCTAGTTAACCATTTATGAATTGGAAAGTTCTCTACCGAATACAAGAAGGGATGTCACTATCTTAGTGAATCTAATATACATCTCAAATATAATCTCACTAGATTTCTTATGAAGTAGTTATAAACATGAAGCAAAATATTAAACCTAAACCATTTGTCTTCTCTAGTTCATTCATATATAATGCATAGTCAATCATATATTTCCTTCCCTATAGTACATGTACACAATCTCATTTAATCTTCAGATTTTAAAGCAGAGAAAAAGAAATTTAAACATTTTACATTTAAATAAGAGAGCTCCCTATCCTCATGATTTCTTTTAGAAAATGGGACATCATATTTGACTCCATTAACTATTCAGGATAAAAGTGAATAACAAGTTTGAATCATATTCCAAATTCTATGATCAATAGACTAAAAAAAAATGTAGACGCACAAATTTTTAAAAAATAAATAAGAATATTTTCAAATAGAGATAGATGTGTTATGCAATAACCCTCCATAATATTTCTATTACAAAACAAAACCACAAGATATTTACTTGGAAATTTTAAAATTGTGGATTTCAAGATGCGCTATGGTACGACTAAAAAGATTGATGAGGTTAAAAGACCTTGTTGAACTAACCCTAGACACACCAAGAAGGTTCCTTTTATTTTATGTAAGATAATAACCTTTAAAGAAATTCTATATGAGTAACTAAAACTTGTGGAACAAATTTAAATCTTGATCTTTTTTTTAAAGCATTAATAAATCAAGCTAAAATTTTGATAACACAAATTAATTATAACTTTTAATGAAAATTTTAATTCATAAAGGAAATTTAGAGTAAAGAATCTAAAAGTGAAAAAAAGAGAAATTAGAAAGAGCAATCCAAAAAATTTTATAGTGGTTAGATAAACCTTAACCTACGTCCACTCCTTAGAGTCCTCCTCTTCTTATATTACATTAATATAATAATGACCCTCTTTTTGTCCCCACATAATGGAGGACAAGCCCTTACAAATCACTTCAATAAAACTTGGTTCATCCAAGAACAAAAAGCTATGTCACACTCCTGGTGAAGGAAGAGAACTCTAGACCCAGAATTTGAAGCTTCTCTCCCAAGAGAAACTCAAAGAATTCACCATGGCCATTAAGGAAGCAAGGTGCAAGCATTCTTGGGGAAACCGTACGATCAATTTATCTTCCTAATGCAAAACCTTACCTTCTCATTCTCTATGCCCAAAACACTCTATAAAATTCTCCCTCAGAGTTTAACAACCAAAAAGTCATACTCGAGACATCATCGAGTTGCTTTAGTAGAATTCACCATGGCCATCGTTTTAACTTAAGTAAGTTATTTTACGTCGTTCATACAGTACAAACACATTCATACTGTAAGATTTATTTTAAATACTTACTTAATTTAACCCGTGATTGGTGCAAGAAATCCGGGCTTAATTATAATTTGAACATCGCGTACTGTACGAACCCATTCGTACAATACGATGAACAGAGATGAATTATAATCATCCTGAAGATCATCCTAGACGATCTCTTGGGTTTTGTCTCATCGTACTATACGATGCCAATCATACCATACGATGAATAGAGAAGATGTTTGATCATCTCGGATATCGTCCTGTACGAACAGTATTGTTATGGATCGTACCGTATGATTTAAAATCATATTGTACGAATATTGTTTGAACTGTTCGAACCACTTTGTACCAGGATGAAGTCTGTTTATACATATTGTAATGTACGATTAGAAACCGTTCTGTATGATAATAACGGCTACTTTGAGATTACAGGGATTTTGGAGCCCATTTTTAGGTGTCAAAATTGTAATGTTTTGTGTGTGTGAATCAGAGAGGGGAACGTGGTTAGAGAGGGATTCTGAGGGAGAGAGCTCTTGAGAAGTTCTTTAGGGTTTGAGAGAGGAAGGAGAAGGTGAGCGTTGTGAGGGAGAAGAGCTGTGAGGGAGATCACACGGTTGCTCCAAACTTGCTGCATCTTGCTCCTCCTATGGCCCTAGAAGAATTTGTGGGAGGATCTCCAAAGGGAAAGGCTCTTCTACATCTGTGACCTCGAGGTACTCTGCCTTCTCCAGGAGGGAGAAAAATAAGAAGGTTCTCTGCCGTCGCCAGGAGGGTGAAAACAGAGTTTGGCACTCTGCCACGCCGGGTTGGTGAAAGGGAGTACTGTAAGGGCTTCTCCACCTTGCCAAGGGGGGCAAAAGGAGAGCTATTGCTTGTAGTGAAATACTAAGAGCGGAGGACTCCGAGGAGTAGACGTAGGTCATTGTTTGACCAAACCACTATAAAAATCTCGGTGTGCTTTTTCCTTATTGTCTTTTATTACTACATGCATTTTATTTTATAATATTTGCTTGGAAAATTTTGTGAAAGAAAAGTTATTTAAATTTTCATGTTAAACTTTTAAAAACATCAAGAAAAATTAGAATTCCTGCTTAGGTTTTAATTATTGTCAAAAAATTTTCACAATTCATCCCCCTCCCCCCCCCCCCCCCCCCCCCCCCCCCTCTTGTCCATCTAGTAACTTCAGTTGGTATCAGAGCCTGTTTTCAAAAACAGTGTTTTCAAAAACATTGAAAAATGATTATGTTGCATTTTGATAATTGTAATACTGTGGAGGGTTATTCAATAACCCGTCCACCTCTTTTTGATAACATTCCATTTGATTTCTGAAAAATTAGAATATCTACTTTTTTAGAATCTATTGATTACCGCATGTGGATGTTAGTGAATGATGGATATGTTGCACCGTTTAAAACTATTAATGGATTAAAAACTCCTGTACCTTATAATGAATGGAGCAATGAGGATAGGGATTTAGCCCAACTGAATGCTAAATGTTTAAATTGCTTTTTCTGTGCATTGAAGTTTGAGGACTATATGAGAGTGTTTACCTGTGCCACTTGTAAGGAGATTTGGGATAGACTGTGCATTATATATGAAGGAACAAGTGAAGTAAAACAGTCTAGGCTCAACATTTTATTGCATGATTATGAACTCTTCCGGATGAAACCTAGCGAAACAATATCTGACATGTATACTAGGTTCACCCAAATTGGGACATCCTTGCATGCATTAGGTAGAGAGATTTCAAATTCTGAGAAAGTTAATAAAATTCTTAGATGCTTACCTAGTTCCTATGATGCAAAGATAACTACTATCACTGAATCTAAAGGCCTTAACATTTACTTTATTCATGATCTCCTTGGGTCACTCATGTCATACGATCAAGGAGTGAGTGAGAGGCAAAGTGATACAGGTGAAAAGAAGGAGCGAACGGTTGCATTAAAAGCTAACAACTAAGAAAGTGAAAGCTCTACAGGGGAGGAAGAGGATGAGATAGCACTGATAACCCGACAGTTTAAAAATTTCCTGAAGAGAAAATAGAAGCATCATCAGAACAGCTGGAATAAAGATAAGAGCTCAAGGTCCAATAAGGTTTCATTTGATACAATCTATTTTGAGTGCAGGAAGCCAGGTCACCTTCGAGCCGATTGCCCCAATCTGAAGAGTCAACCAGCTAAGGAGAGAGGAGATGACAAAGCCAAATACAAGAAATCAAAGATGAAGACACAAAAAGCTTTTTGGGCCGACTCTGCCTCGGAATCATTAGAAGAAGAAGCAGAGGAGGAGTTAACAAATTTGTGTCTTATGGCTAATGATAACCATGATCAATCGGATCAAGATGAGGTATGTCAACTTTCATATGAAGAGTTATTACTTATTTCTGAAAATATCCATGACTCGTATAGGAAGTTAAAAAAGATACATGCTAAGCTTAAAGTTGAATTTAGTTCCTTACAATTTGAGCATGCTAACTTGTTTAAAGAAAATTCTGATTTAGATAGAGATCATATGCTACTTCTTGATGAGTATGATGCATTAAATAAGAAGCATATTGAACTAACTGAAGTGCATGAAACCTTAAAAACCACTCATGTTGAACTAGAAGAACCTTTTGATAGACTAGACAAACTTGCATTAGAAGTAGATCATAGTGAGCACTTGCTATTAATAGAAGTTGATGGATTGACAGATCAAAATAAAACTTTTAGTGAAAGAATAAAAGAACTAGAAAATGAAATTGCATCACTCACATTAGACCATCATAGCAAACCCCCAACACAGCATGCATCACACTACTTTAGGAAGAGGCACTATCACCCACATAGATTAGTAAACCCATTTCCTGGTGTTAGTTGTTTCTCTTGTGGCATGTTAGGTCACATAGCCCGCACATGCATAATTCATCGTAGGACACACTTAGTATGGAGACCTAAACTGCAGCCATCATAGCTTAGTATGCATACATCTCATTCATGCAAGCATAAGGAGGAATCCAAACTCAATTGGGTTCCCAAATCTAATATTTGAATGAAATTGTAGGGGTGCTCTCACAAAAGACCTAGTGAGAGCATGTGGTACCTGGATAGTGGTTGCTCATGACACATGACTGGAGATATGAAGAAGTTCATCCTATTAGAGACCAAAACTGGAGGCAAAGTAACGTTCGGAGACAACACTACCAGGAAGGTGATAGGCTTAGGTATTGTTGGTAATGCTAAAAAATTTTTAATTGAAAATATCTTACTAGTTGATGGTTTGAAGCATAATTTACTTAGCATTAGTCAACTGTGTGACAAAGGTTATGATATTAAATTTCTATCTGATAAATGCTTGATTAGTTTAAATGATAAACTAGTTTTAGAAGAAAAATGAATGAACAATGTTTACATGTTAGACCTTGATTGCATTGATTGTTCAAATTCATTTTGTTTGAAAATAATAGTTGATGACTCGTGGCTATGGCATAGGAGATTTCGCCATGCTAGTATGAAAACTCTTAGAAACATCACTCAGAAAAACCTAGTTAGAGGCGTACCTAAGTTAGATTTCACAAAGGATCATTTATGTGATGCTTGCCAACTAGGAAAATAAGTCAAATCATCTTTTCATTCAATTAGAGATGTGATCACCGCTAGGCCACTAGAAATCCTACACATGGACTTATTTGGACCCGTTAGTACAACCAACCTAGGTGGAAAAAATTATAGATTTGTGATTGTAGATGACTTCACTAGATTCACTTGGGTAAGATTCTTAGCACATAAAAATGAGTCTTTTGAGGAATTTAAGGTTTTCTCCATATGGATTCAACGGAAATTAGGTTGTGAAATCTCAACAATTCATAGCGATCATGGTGGAGAATTTTAAAATGATAGATTTGAATCATTCTGTCAAGAGCTAGGAATAGAACCTAACTTCTCAGCCCCTAGAACTACACATCAAAATGGTATAGTAGAAAGGAAGAATAGAACCTTGGTAGAAGCCGCTAGGGAGCGGAGTATACCCTTCCTAGATACTTTTGGGTAGAAGCAGTCAACACAGCGTGCCATGTCTTAAATAGGGTGAACATTAGATCTAAGCTGAACAAGACTCCTTATGAACTCCTTAAGGGTACGACACCAAACCCTTCACACTTACATGTCTTTGGGTGCAAGTGCTTCATCTTGAATAATGATAAACATCCCTTAGGAAAATTCGGTCCCAAGTTTGATGAGGGTGTCTTCTTAGGTTATTCATCTGTAGGTAAGGCCTATAGAATTTTTAATAAGAGAACCCTTCTAGTAGAAGAGTCCACCCATGTAGTATTTGATGAATCAGATAATCCCTCTAAATCTAATATTAAAAATGATGAAATAGAGGCAATTCAAGGAGTAGAGACTATGACCTTAGGAGAAAGGGTAGAACCTCAGGAAGATTTGCCTAGAGAATGGAGATATTCTTCTAGTCATCCTAAAGAGTTAATTTTAGGAGACCCTTCAGAAGGTGTAAGAACTAGGCATGGACTTAGGAAGGAGGTTAGTCATTCAGCATTCATCTCTAAGATAGAACCTACAAATATAGATCAAGCCTTAGGAGATGAATTTTGGATTCTAGCAATGCAAGAAGAGCTGAACCAATTCACCAGGAATGATGTTTCAGAGTTAGTCAAGAGACCTAAAGAACAAAGTATTATTGGAACAAAATGGGTCTTCAAGAATAAGGTGAATGATCCAGGAACAATAATAAGGAATAAAGCCAGACTAGTAGCTAAGGGGTACAACCAAATTGAGGGAATAGACTTTGAAGAAACCTTTGCCCCTGTTGCTAGACTAGAAGCCATAAGAGTGCTCTTAGCTTTTGCTTTCTTTAAGAACTTTAAGTTATATCAAATGGATATAAAGAGTGCATTTCTGAACGGGGTAATTAAGGAAGATGTCTATGTTGAGTAACCCCCCGGATTTGAAAGTTCATAATTTTTAAACCATGTATTCAAATTAAAGAAGACAATTTATGGATTAAAGCAAGCACTTATAGTATGGTACGAAAGACTTAGCTCATTCCTATTGGATAGAGGATTTGAAAATGGTAGTGTAGATACTACACTCTTTTTACAAAAGGTCAAAGAAGAAAATCTCATTGTTTAGATATACGTGGATGACATTCTATTTGGATCTTCAGATAAAATGTTATGTGATGAATTTTCAAAAACAATGAGTAATCAGTTTGAAATGAGCTTTTTTTTTTTTTTTTTTGAAAGTTGCAAATTTGCATTAAAGGAAACTAAAAGGGCTAATTACAGTTGATAAATGGGTATCCATCTTTCTTGATCAAATCCATAAAGATAGATGGAATACTACCAAAGGAAAAGCTATCAAACAAGAAATTACCATCTAATGCCAAAGTAGCACAAAAATTAGCTACTTTGTTACAATTCCTATTCACATGATGAAAAACAACTTTATTAAAATCATTAAGGAAGTGAAGTTGATTACCCAAGTTCTTCTCCCTCTGCCAATTGATTTCTTCATAGACTGTTGAATGTAATTAATCACATTGAGGTTGTCACTTTCAATGATGACACCAACATATTCAAGCATCCATCCTTGAATGAAATCCCGAAGAGCA
Organism: Dendrobium nobile; assembly: GCA_022539455.1. Taxonomy (NCBI): domain Eukaryota; kingdom Viridiplantae; phylum Streptophyta; class Magnoliopsida; order Asparagales; family Orchidaceae; genus Dendrobium; species Dendrobium nobile. Next base: position 48,103,390 of record CM039735.1, on the reverse strand, counting down.
AAAACTGATTCCAATTCCAATTGACCACTGTCCCAATGCACAGAACTCCTCCCAAAAGCTAGGAGCATTCTGCCCATATTATCTCTGAATATGCCTCCTATACCAGCCCGGTAATTAGAAAGCAATGAAGAATCTATATTAACCTTAATCCAATCTAGCGGTGGAGGGTGCCAAGAATTCAAATACTCCCAAGAGAGGTTAACACCTCAGCTATCTAGAAGAGGATGAAGGTTAGATGAAGATAAATAAATCACATTTGCAGCAGCCATTGAAGCAAAAACAGTAGGTTTCCCATGCTTGACCATGTTACGGTTTTTCCAGTTCCAGAAAACCATGGTACAATACAATCTGACCATTCCAGGATTGTTGCTAGATTGTCTTCTAAGTACCGTCAGACATTCATTAAGAGATTGAAACACATTGATAGAAAATCCCCATTCTCTAATTTTAGTAATAATATTATTAATATGCTTACAATGAACTACAATATGAGCATAGTTCTCAGTCATACCACAGCTTCTAACATAGAAATCACTATTAGCCAATCTTCTATATTTAAGAAAAGAATTGGTTGGAATTGCAAACTTACTTAATCTCCACCAAAACAATTCTACCATTGCGTTAAGTTTAAGCTTCTCGAGCCAATTCACATAGCCATCATCAATATCAGTGTGTCTCTTGTTCATAGCAGCTTCAAAGGCTAAGGCTGAAACAGAGCAACCCGTCAGCTTCTTAACAGGTTCCATCCTATCTCTTCCACCTTCCTTGTCCACCTTAACTTGTTTGATTAACCAGGCCAATTCCTTATAAAAAAACAATCTCAACTTCAGCTCATCCCAACTTCCATCATCAGTTAAAAGCTGCTCAACTTTTATACCTTCTAAGTCTGCACAGTTGATATAAGTAGGCCAAGAGTTGAAACTTCTGTCTAGGACCCATATATCAACGAGCACATCAATATCTTTACCATTGCACACTCTCCATTTAACCACCTCCTTCAGATATTTTCCTCCCTCAACAAAAATTTTCCAAGCAACAGACGAATTTTGCTTACATTTCCCCTCAAAAATGTTATCCAAATATCTGGCTTTGAGAGACCGGTGTAGAAGGGAATCAGGATTTTGAATATAATTCAAAGCAATTCTAGCTTTCATTGTACCACTTTTAATGATACAAGATTGCAAACCAAGACCACCAGGACATCTAGGCTTACATAATTCATCCCAAGCAACGTAATCTAATCCTCTTTCCATATTAGATTTATGCCAAACAAAATTCCTGCATAATTTCTCAATCTCCTTCAGAATTTTTTTCGGAACCATAGAATGACTGATGACAAAGTTTGGCAAAGTTAATAAAGAAGACTTTAACATCATGATTCTACCACTCAACGAAATATTTCTTCTTCCCCAAACATTAAGTTTCTCCATAACCTGAGCCAAAAAATCTTGAAAATCTGCAGCCTTTAATCTGTTAATAGACATTTTAATACCCAAGTATTTCCATTTATTAACAACTTTAAAACCAAGAATTTTGATAAGTTTCTTTCTACATGTTCTACCAACTACTTTACCAAATAGAATTTGAGACTTGTTGGCATTCACCTTCAAACCTGTCCACTTACAGAATTCCTCCATGATTCTCATCATTTGCCTAGCCATCCCACATGTTGCATAAGAGAAAATGAGGACATCATCAGCATACAGTAAATGAGTTATTCGAGGACCCTTAGAGGCCACTTGAATACCCAAACTATGACCCCTTTGTATGATATCATTAGATAGGAGTTGTGCACACATGATGAACAAGCAAGGTGACAACGGGCACCCTTGACGAAATCCACTACAGGAATCAATCCATCTAAGATTTTTCCCATTCATAATAATAGCAAACCTCACATTTGATACACATTCCATTACAAAACCAGAGAAAACCGAAGGGAAGCCATACCATACTAGAATTTGCTGCAGAGTACTCCACCCCATGCTGTCATAAGACTGCTCCATATCAAGCTTGGCTGCCATTAATCCTTTCTTATTCCTTGATGTTTTAAACTTATGAAATATCTCTTGGGCAAGAATATAATGATCAGACATTGTTCTCCCTGGAATGAAAGCAAGCTTCCTCTGAAATCATCTTATTCATGAGGTTCTTTAATCTATTCACAAGCATAGATGCAACAATCTTGTATATAGTTTGACAAAGGCTAATGGGGTGGAAGTTAGAAGGAACAATTGGATTATTAACCTTGGGGATCAACACAATCAATGTGTCCTTCCAATTTCTGTGCATAATTCCAGAACTGAAAAACTTCTTAATTGCAAGCCATGTTGTCTCTCCAACTATATTCCAACCTCTTAAAGAAAGATAAGGTAACCCCGTCAGATCCAAGAGATTTGTTGTTACTCTGTTGGAATACCGCCACCCTACATTCCTCCATATCAAATTCCTTATTCAACATCTGCCTATCCAGCTCACTGAGCCGCTGGGAAGCTTCAATCTCTGGCCATTCCTTCAGGATACAATTCCTTTGTTTCCACTTGTCTTCAAAAAAAATTTAAAAAGATCTGCTCAATCTGCTCTTCATCATCCACAATACGATTGTCAGCACTTCTAATATGCTTAATTATATTTGAACTCCTCCTAGCAGAAGCAAAATTATGGAAGAAGGCTGAATTCACATCTCCCTCCTCCATCCATGTAGTCTTGGCTCTTTGATTCCACCACGTTGCAATTCTCTTCAAAGTAATATTCAATTCATGGACCTTATGCCTAAGGAGGCACAAGTCATCACCCGAGAGACCACCATCAGACATCTCTTTGGTTTGTAAATCAAATATCCTTCTTCAACTCATCTTTTAGCTTGCACAGATCAATGCATTTATTCCTATTCCAAAAGAATAGGGCCTTCAAGGTTCTTTTAATCTTTCTATGAAGAATTTCCACCTCATCCCCAAAGTCTGTTTTCAGCCAAGATTTGTATACTATACCTCTTGCAGCTGGATACGATCTCCATGTATCCTCAAATCTAAAATGCTTTTCTTTATTAGAATGCCAAGCTTCCATACTATAAACAATCGGACAATGATTCGATGCCACACGAGCTAAATGCCTAGCTCTACCAGCAGGAACCCAATGCAAGAAAGCTGAATTTACCAAGCATCTGTCTAGTCTCTCCCATATCCTTGATGAACCTTCCTTATTGTTACACCAAGTATAACTTGGTCCAATAAAACCTGCATCATAAAAATCAGCATTAGTCATAAAGCTCTTCAATTCTCTAGGTCCTCTAGAGAAGATGAATCTCTTCCCATCCTTCTTCTCTTCCTTCTTAAGAACACAATTAAAGTCTCCCCCTATTAAAGAAGGGTTCGGGCTTATCATGTTCTTCTCAAGAATACACCAAAGATCTCTTCTCTCCACACAACATCTACTCCCATACACCGTTGCCACTTTCCAATCTCCCAATGAAGGAGTGGAAAGAACTCCAATAACAACTTCAGACGAACTATTTTGAATAATAAAGGAAACTTTATTTCTGTTCCAGAGAGTCAAAATGCCTCCAGATAATCCCACTGCTGGCTGATGAAAAATATCCCACTCACTTCCAATTAGGCAATCCACGTCATATCTGTCAATATTATATAGTTTAGTTTCCATAATGCCAATAAACACTACCTTATGATCCCGAACAACTTCCTTCAGATACAGCGAAGCCTCTCTCTTTCTGGCTCCCCTACAATTCCAGAACAATATAGATGACATTAATCAATAGAAGCGGATCCATCCCCGCTAGTAGAATTCCCCTTTCCATCCCTTCTCTTCTTCCTGTGTTCAGGCTCAACCGGGCCCAAAGATCTTAGCTCCTTAGCCAACTTGATCTTAGCCGAATTACATTTGGATAATTCATCAATTAACTACTCATTCACATTTCCATCTATCATTCTTAAATCAACAGGTTTATTGCCATCATGTTGATCCGTCACTTCTCCCTCTTCTACCTCATCAGGCTCATTCATAAGAATTTGAAATTTATTTTCAACTTCAACATTGACCTTGTTATCTTTGACATTGTTAACCATATCAGATCCCATTGTCTTTTTTACAACCTCCTGAACTTTATCAGAAGTTGTTTTCATTTTCTTCTGCTGCTCAATCACTGCTACCTTGCTATCTACTGTCTTCTCCATTTTAGTGAATCTGCCTTCTTTGTTAACTCTGATATTCCTAAATACTCTGTTTCTGAAGCGAACATGAATCCACATACCATAATTTGGTTCTAAAATCTTCTCATCCGCTGGATTACTACCAACATCCTGCTTGTTATTCACCTTCAAAGCTTCCTCAGCCTTTTTTACCTTAGGACATACCACCTTCTCGTGTCCCACCTTTTCGCAGTGGAAACATAGCTTATCAATCTTCTCATATTCAACTTGCTAAAAAAACCTTCCAGCAATGCTGTAAATCCAAACACCTTTAGGAAGGCTGTTTTCAAGATTAAGTCATACACAGACTCTGGCAAACTCAAGTTTGCTCCATCTAAAATAATTTCCATCCACATACATAGGAACTTCGATTCTGGATGCAATACGTGCAATATTTTCATCATCACAACAATGGAGAGGCAAACAGGGGAAACGTATCCAAACAGGAGCAGTAATCACCTTGAAAGAATTGGGATTGAAAGATGTAGTCAATTTATTCCTTCTAACAATGTACCCTCCAACAAACCATGGACCACTGTTGAAGACTTCCTCCATGGCCTCCTCGCTCTTGAATGAGCAGAGAATCCAGTTTGAAATGAGCTTGATGGGAGAACTTAATTACTTTCTTGGCTTTAGTGTAAAATAAATGGATAATAGAACTTTTCTTAGCCAAACAAAGTACATTAAGGATATCTTGAAAAATTATAAAATGGATAGTGCTAAACCCATGAACACTCCAATGAGCTCAACAATTCAATTAGACAAAGATCCTAGTGGAAAATTAGTAGATCAGAAAAAATATAGAGTAATGATTGGGTCCCTTCTTTACCTGACTACTAGTAGACCGGACATAATGTTTAGTGCGTGCCTCTGTGCCTGTTTTCAAGCTGATCCTAAAGAGTCTCACTTAATTGCTGTTAAGAGAATTCTTATATATCTACTATGCACCCAAAACTTAGGAATTTGGTATCATAGGCACAACACTTCCTTTGAAATCTTAGGGTACTCAGATTCTGACTTTACTAGATGTAGGATAGATAGAAAAAGCACCTCTGGTACCTGCCAATTCATAGGATAATCATTAGTTTCTTGGTCCAGTAGGAAGCAAAACTCAGTAGCACTTTCCACAGTCGAGGCATAATATATTGCAGTAGGAAGTTGTATTGCACAAGTACTATGGCTAAAACAACAAATTCTTGATCTTGGCCATGTAGGAACCATTTCAATCATGTGTGACAACACAAGCGCAATTTGCATCTTTAAGAACCCAATTCAGCACTCTTGAAGAAAACACATAGACATTAGACACCATTTCATTAGAGATCATGTTGCTAAGGGAGATATAGAATTGCATCACATCGCTATAGGAGATTAATTAGCTGACATATTCACAAAACCTCTAGCTTTCGACACCTTTAGCACCTTGAGAACTAGATTAGGTGTCATAGATATAACTGCATTAAAAAAAAAAAAAACAAACATAGAGCTGCTCCTGATCATAACACACTCACTACACATAAAGCAGTAAACTTGACTCTGTAATATCGTACTGTACGATACACCGATCGTACTGTACAGTATACTATAATCTACACAGAACACACCAACTAGTAAATTTCATCTCTCTTGATCGTACTGTACGACTCACATCGTACTGTACGATAAATTATTGGTCGTCGTACGATATGATATCTCCTCTTCGTACTGCACGCGCCACGTTAGTGAACGGATTGGGATGAATTTAAGCGTGCTGGTATGTTATTATTGCCGATCGTACTGTATGATATACACACATCGTACTATACGATCCACCTTAGCAAACGGATGAGAACGAAATAAAGGGGTTTGATACGATATTAACGTCATTCGTACTGTACGAGACACCTGTTCGTACTGTATGATACTTTGGTCAAAATTCATACTAACGACCCTCGGGACGATTGATATTCATCTGATCATAATGTACGATATTCATCGTACTGTATGTTTTGACATCCTTTTCCCGGTACGAACCGTTAGAGCAATTATTACCATATCGTACTGTAAGATGTACTATCGTACTGTACGATGTGTGGAAAACTTTATATATTGGGTTGGTAGGCCGACCTCTTCACATGCACTACATTAATCAATTCACTTGGTTCTTCTCACCTCTCACTCAGCTTATACACAATATCTAGTTCCAGCAAGAGAGGTCGTTTGGTAGCGGGAAGTTCTTCTTCCTCTCGCCGCCATAGCGCTCGATTCTTGAAAGCCAAAAATGAGGATGCATACCACAAGTTCAAAGCCTGCAAAATCACACCCTCTAGACTGCTAAATCAGGAAGCTCTGAAATTCGAGGTACTGAACCTCTTTTCTTCCATCACCCTCCAATTTCTTCTCATCCTGGCCTTCCCGTACAACTCTGAACTTCTTCTAGAATTCCTAGCCAATCTAACCTATACCGTCGACAACCTAACTTTCCACTCGTTCATTTTTCATTAAAATGTTGAAATAACCAAAGTTGACATCGCCCAATACATTGGGCTATCTACTAACGGGCCTATGGTTCGTTCTTTTCTTACAAACGACTTTGACTGGAGTGATGTTAATAGGGTCCTTTGGAACGCCGCATTCTATTAACACCAACCTCTCGTTTCATCACTAAATAGAAATGCGCGCATAATTCAACATGTCCTTCATACCTCCATAATACCCAAAGGTGGTGACCGTGACAACATGACCCCGACCCTATCTGTCACTACCTACCTTATCATGACCAACACAAAATTTGACGAGGCCAATCTGATTATTGACTACATTCGACATATGACCTTCGTTCGTCTCTCTACCACTCACCGAAAATAAAATATAGCTCTTGGTCGCCTTATAGGATATATTCTCCAAAATAAATATTAAATGACCTATCTTGGTGAACCCAATAATCTTCCTATTTTTTATATAGATGCCTCTTTCCGTATTCTTTTCCATCAGGGACATGAGCCGGAAGAACCTATTTTTGACGAAGAAGAAGGGGAAGATGCCCAGGCCGCAGCTCAAGCATGTCCACGAAGACATGCACCACCCCGAGTACCTGCACCAGCACAAGATGATTTAGTCGAACGCTTCGACCAACTTCAAACTCATCTCGATACTCACATTCAAGAACAATATCAGCAACACGAGACAGATATGCAATGGTTTGGGGAACACTTTACTGCTATTGATCAGCACTTTGACACTCTCTTTCAGTACTTCCAACCAAATCCACCTGCACCACCTACTGATCAGGATCCTCCACTATAAATCTCTTTGTATTGTAATTATTTTTTCTTTTTTAGTGTTTGCTCCTCCTTTTGGTGCTGTCAAAAGGGGGAGAAGGTTGTTGTATTTTGTTTCTATGGTTAAATGCATTTTTTTTTCTTTCGTACTGCATCTTCTTTTATTTCTTTTCTTCTTGTTCTTATGTTTAAATTAAATTTTTAAAAAAATGCCTTTAACACTTACTAACAATAAATATTATTTGACATCATCAAAAAGGGGGAGATTATTGCAACCCATAACCCTGACTTTGAGATTTTGATGATGAACAATAATGTCGGTTGAATTATCTATACATTGAATATTATTTTATTTGCTATTGTCCGTGAGTACTAACATTTCAGGAAGATCAAAAGCTACTCAGGATGACAGGAAGACTCAAGAATGGGTAGATTAGGAGTATGAGTCTGCAATGTATTTTATTGTTTATTTTCTTGAGTCTGGCCATAAAATACATAAAAGTCTAAGCAATCATACACACACACATGGGGAGAGTGTTTTTAAATGAAAAATTTAGAGTTTTTCTTTCTATGTAGATCGTACTGTACGATGTTATTTTGTACCGTACGATCAGAGCTTTGTAGGATGATTCTATGAATAGATCGTACCGTACGAATGTAATCGTACTGTACGATATGTTCAAATCCAAAACCTTAGACGTCATTTTAACTTAAGTAATTTATTTTATGCCATTCGTATAGTATGAACACGTTCGTATTGTAAGATTTATTTTAAATACTTACTTAATCTAATCAGTGATTAGTGCAAGAAATCCGGGGTTAATTATAATTTGAATATCATACTGTATGAACCCATTCGTACAATATGATGAACAGAGATGAATTATAATTGTCTCGAAGATCATCTTGAAAGATCTCTTGGGTTTTGTCTCATCGTAATGTACGATGGCAATCATACCATACGATGAACAGAGACGATGTTTGATCGTCCCGGATATCGTCCTGTACGTACAGTATTATTATGAATCATACCGTACGATTTAAAATCATACTGTACAAATGTTTTTTGAATTGTTCGTACCACTTCGTACCAGGATGAAGTCTATTTATACATATCATACTGTACGATAGTAACGACTACTTTGAGATTTCAGGGATTTTAGAGCCCATTTTTAAGTGTCAAAATTGTAATGTTTTGTGTGTGTGAATAAGAGAGGACAATGTGGTTAGAGAGGGATTCTGAGGGAGAGAGCTCTTGAGAAGTTCTTTAGGGTTTGAGAGAAGAAGGAGAAGGTGAGCATTGCGAGGGAGAAGAGGTGTGAGGGAGATCACACGGTTGCTCCCAACTTGTTGCATCTTGCTCTTCCTAAGACCCTAGAAGAATTTATGGGAGGATCTCCAAGGGGAAAGGCTCTTCTACATCCGTGACCTCAACGTACTCTGCCTTCTCCTAGAGGAAGAAAATGGAGAAGGTTCTCTGCCATCGCCAGGAGGGTGAAAACAGAGTTTGGCACTCCGCCACGCCGAGTTGGTGAAAGGGAGTATTGTAAGGGCTTCTCCGCCTTGCCAAGGGGGGCAAAAGGAGAGCTATTGCTCGTAGTAAAATACATGGAGCCGAGGACTCCGGGGAGTGGACGTAGGTCATTTTTTGACCAAACCACTATAAAAATCTCGGTGTGCTTTTTCCTTATTGTCTTTTATTACTACGTGCATTTTATTTTACAATATTTGCTTGGGAAAATTTGTGAAAGAAAAGTTGTTTAAATTTTCATGTTAAACTTTTAAAAACATCAAGAAAAATTAGAACTCCAACTTAGGTTTTAATTAAATGTTTAGGGGGGTTGTGAGACTTCAATGAATTAACCCTTAGTGCACCTAGAGGTGGTGGGGGTGAATCATTACTTTTCAATATATATATATATATATATATATATATATATATATATATATATATATATATATATATATATATATATATATATATATATATATATATATATATATATATATATATATATAGTAACAAAAAAATCTTTTTTAATGCCAGAAAGCATTCTGAAAGAGTAAATAAACACATGCCAAAGCAATTCAATGTTTAAAATATTTTTTATTTTGAGGTAAAAATATATCAATCAAATATAATTTTTTTTTTTACTAAACAACAATTCTCCCTAATTACTATTTGTAATAAAAGATGAAATTCATGTAGGAAATTTAAAAAGCAGAAATAAAATTGCATTAAAGTAAAAAAAATAAGAAAGAGGGCACAAAAGATTTTATCGTGGTTTGGTCAACATTAACAAATGACCACTCCCCAGAGTCCTCTTCTTCAGGTATTGCACTAACACAATAGTAACTCTACTTTTTTCCATGACAGCAAATAGAAGAAGCCCTTTAAAGAATCACTTCCACCAAACCCGATGTGGCAAAGAACCCAAAGCAATGTCCTCTCTTAGTGACGGTAGCAGACCTCGAATCCTTCTTTACCCTCCTAGTCATGGAAGAGAACCCAAATCATTTTTCACCGTCCTAGTGAAGGAAGAGAACCTTAGATTCTTGACTTTGAAGATTTTCTCCCAAGAGAATCTTCAACAACTCACTAAGGCCATAGGTTAAAGCTAGGTGTAGTGTTGTCTAGAGCAAACAAGTGAATACCTCTCACACGCCTTCCTCTCACAAAACGTCACCTTCTTCTTCCTCTCTAAGCCTAAATCCTCTCAAGAAAATTTCCTTGGAGTTCCTTCAATAGATAAAGTCATTTTGAAAAAGACATCAAAATGATGCTTATGTACAAGGCATTAAAAACCCTAATTTTAAATTGGATGTCTTTCATCATACATTACATTCTTGGCTCATATGGTACAATCAATTCAAAAATAAGACACATCTAGTACGATGAAACAATCATTCAAATGAATTGTTCAAATTCAGCAAATATATCGTATAGTATGATCATAATTTTGTACGATATGGTTAGTTCAATTCCTCTCTTATTTGTACAAGTTAATTATCGGGACAATTAGAATCCAACTTTGTCAATCGTACGATATGATTCACATTGTATAACAATTTTAGTTCAATATCAATAGTTCTTACAATGTGATATAGATTTTGTGCAATACAATTAGTTCAAAATTTAAGGTTTTTGTTAGGTACGATCTCTAGGAAGAAAAAATTTTGTCTCTATCAATCATGTGGTATAATCTTGACCATAAAGTACTGTTGGCCATATTTATTAAACTTTAAATTAATTGACTAATTACTATGGATAATTTAAGTAAAATATTTAATATCATATAGTATGATTAATTCAAAATTAAAATTTTTAAAATTTTTGCTTAATTTATCTAATGGCTATGGTTTACAGATCAAAATAAATTCTATAGTATGATCTTCATCATATAGTATAATTAGTTTATTAGAATTAATGATTTAATTAACCATTATACTTCTTTTTAATATAACAGATAGTATAGTTTGATCATATTCATAATGCATGATTTGTTCAAAAAAATTTAATCTTAATTTTGCTCACTCTCTTATGTCTGTGTGCACCATCGCTAATTTTGCATACACCATTTCATGGCTAGACTCAATAAATAAAATATGGATGAATGTTAATAATAAAACTCTTTTGAATGACAACATATTATACTCAAACTTATGTCTTGAGTAATCTTGAGTGGTGTATGATGTACCAAAAAAGTTAATGCGCACAAACAAAAATAATATCAATTTATATATAAGGAGAAATAAAACATAAATCAATAATATTTGTTATCATTAAAATCACAAGTTAGGGATCTTGAATTTCAACAATTAGATATTTCATTTACTCTTTTATAGTGTTAGGGGTCCCAAGACTCCTACTATTATTGGCCCTTCAAAAACATATCGACTAACTTGGCTCTCCCCAATCATCACATCCCCTTACATGCTTACCTTGCTTGCTTAAAGCTCAGGATGTTACTTTTAGTTGAAGAAGAGATGGGAAAAATAGTTCCTTAGCCTGATCACCCTAACACTAGCATTAAAACTTAAGGTATGAATAAAAGAGGGGTTCCCAAAACCTACTAAAATAGTGCCCCTAATGATATAGGTTAAGGAAGTATAAATTAAATTTTCCACATCAATAGTACACCCAACCTGAATTGCATAGTTTAGAATAACATACTCTTAGGTGACTTCACTAATGTTCATTTTGAGCGTAAGGTGGGTAGAAATGAAATAGTACCAAGCTTTTTAAGTTTGAGTAAGGAAGGTAGAAAAAATATTAACGAAAGTCTACTTTTCAAAGTAAAAATCTTTTAACTTGAACAAGTGGTTAATGAGAAATGAATTAAGGGAACCCACTTTTCTCTCACATAAAATTTATTATCTACAACCTTATAATGTTAGGGTCTATAATGAGCATAGGGGACTAGAGAGAAGCTCTGAGGATTTTCTAGAGAGAGAAATCGTTCAGGTTTTTTGAATTTCGAATATAGCGGGAATTCAGCGGCTGAAGGAGGCGGCGCCGGAGGTTCGCCGGCTGTTCTTCGCCGTTGATTCATGAACGTCCAGCGTTCATCTGGCTCTCTACGAGCTAATGGAAAAGCTTCTAATGGGATTGTGATCAGGGAAGGAGTGAAACCTCAATGCCGTTCGATTGCAGTGGAAGGTAAGGGGAAGAATGTCTTGTTGAATGATTGTGTTGTTACAAAGAAAATTGATGAAGATAGAAATACGGATTTGAATGTTCTTGAACCGATTGTTCTGGAAGATTTAATCTTACATGTTAACAATTTTGCTGGAGTTCTTGATTCGAAGAAGGATCAGAATGTTGAGAAGAATGTTTCGTCGCTGGAGGATCGGAATGTGGATAACATTGTAATGGCAGATGTGGGTCATTTGAAGATTTCTAAAGCTCCCTTGATCTTGAAGGAAAATATGAGTACAATGGATATCCAGGGTAACAAGAATGAGATTGCTGAGGCTTGGTCGAAGCCAAAACATATCAAGATATCTTTCAACAAGGATCAAGTAGAATTTACTGATGATGGAATGGCAGTGAAGATGAATTCCGATACGGGGGTGAAGAATGTTGAAATTCTGAAAAACTCAATTGTTTTTAAAGTTTTGGGAAGCAACATTCCATTCTCAGTTTGTAGTATTGAATTGAGAAAGCAATGGAGTAAGTATGGGGGATTTCATATGACCTCCATGAGTATGAACTGGATACTCTGTTCGTTCAAGATGAATGATGCGGTGGAAGAAATTTTGAATGGAGGACCTTGGTATGTTAGTGGGTTCATTGTTGGTATGGATAGATGGTGTCCTGAGTTTGATCCTAATTCTCTTATATATCAGCTCCGGTGTGGATCACACTTCCGAACTTACCTCTATACTGCTGGGATGAAGACAATTTGGCAAGGATTGCTTCTTGTGTTGGAACACCTATGTATTTTGATGGTAACACATTTCGGTGGGGTAAACGGGAATTTGCTCGTATTTGTGTTAGAATTGAATTGGAAAAGAAGTTACTAAATGGTGTGTGGGTTGAAGGCTTGGCTGGCAGGTTTTTTCAACGTGTGGAGTATGAGAAGATTGATCTTCTTTGCTATCATTGTGGCAAAGTGGGTCATGAAGAAAAATCTTGTCCAGAAAATGTATCAATTGGAATTCTGGATCAAAAAAGTGGAAAGCCTGATCATGTTAACAATGCAGACAATAAAGAAGTGATAGATGGGAAGAAAGTCATTAATAGTTCAGAATTTGGTCCTTGGATACATGTGCAGTTCAAAAACAATAGGAGGTCTAACAGCAACTTATTGAACAAAAAAGTCATGGGGGAGAAGAATAGTATGGAGAACAGAGCTAACAGTAATCGGTTGAGGACTCAAAAAGTTAACAATGTGAAGATGGTGATAGAGGAGAATGTTGTGAAATCTGTTACTGAACCTGTTGCTGGACCAATGGCTGCTGATTGTCAGGGGAATAAACCAGTAGAAGTCATGATTATTAACAGATTTTCTATTCTAGCTGATTGCAGTGAAGATGAAAACAATGACAAGTGTGTAGAACATGTGAATTCAAAGAAGGATGGATTGGAAGGAGCCAAAACTGAAGCTGTTCAATTGGAGGTGATTTCTCAAAGTGGTGCTGCCAAGATGAAGTTAGCCAAAGAATTGAGATCTCTTGGGCCTGTGGAACCTGATTTTAAGAAGAAGAAAAGGGATGGAAAGGTGAGTTCCATTATTGGGGAGAAATCCCCTTTAATTGTTTAAATGAATTCACTTTTGTTTTGGAATTGTAGGGGGCTAGAAAGAAAGAGGCCTCCTTATATTTGAAAGAAGTAGTTAGAGATCAAAATGTTTTCTTTATTGGTCTTATGGAGACCAAGATTTCTAGTATGGATAGAAGGGAGATTGATTGTTTTATTGGAAAGGATTGGGATTATTGGCATCATTCGGCTATTGGTACTTCTGGTGGGATTTTGGTGTTATGGAATGTGAAATTGGTTTCTTTTATGGTTAAGGAAACGTCTTCTCAGGTTATTGTTGGTGACCTCATGATTCCTAATATAGGGATTTGGAGAATTGCAACCGTGTATGGTAGTAGATGTTGTGTGGAAAGAAGCAATTTATGGAAGCAACTTGAAGATTGGATGGAGGACTCTATTCCCTCTATCATAGGAGGGGATTTTAACTGCATTTTGAGCAAGGAAGATAAGAGAGGAGGTAAGAGATTTCTTTTCTCTAAAGGTCCTAAAGAGATGAAAGGCTTTATGGTGAATTTGGATTTTCATGACATTGGCTATATTGGGCCAAGGTTTACTTGGTGTAACAACAAGGTTGGGACCTCTCAAATTTGGGAGAGGTTGGATAGATGTCTTTTAAATTCATCTGCCATTCAGAAGATCCCTCTTGCTGTTATTAAACACCTAGCTAGAATTGTTTCAGATCATAGTCCAATTGTTCTTAAATTGGATGCTAAAGTTCGATTCAAGTCTAAAAATATCAGGTTTGAAGATACTTGGAGATCTTATCCGGCATGTAAGGGTATTGTCAACTATTCATGGAAGAAAAAGGATGTGGGAAATGAGAATGAAGTGCTTCAGAAGAAGGCCAGCAGAACACTAAAAGACTTATTTTTTGGAGTAGAAACAAATGCAAAGACTTGAATACTCTAAAGGAAAAACTGAAAAATGAGATTATTGATCTTCAGAGGAAGGAGGCTTTGGGGGAGAGTTGGACTGATGAGGATCTTAAATTGCTTCATAATAAAGTACATGAGTTTAATATTACTTTAAGAAGGCTATCTACTTGGTGGAACCAAAGAGAAAAAGATAAATGGCATGAAGAAGGTGATATGAATTCCAAACTTTTCCACAATTTTTCAACGGCTTGTAGAAATGGGAATAGAATTAATCAAATCAAAGATGAGTCCAACAATTTGGTGGTTGATGAAGATCAAATCCAGAAAGTTTTTTATGACTTCTTTGAAAAGAAATGGCATCATAAAGAATGCAGTTTAAGGGGTTGGCCTTCGGTTTTACAGGGACAGAAAATTTTTTCTGAGGACAGCAATATGCTTAATGAGGAGTTCTCGGTGAATGAGTTGAAATGCTCGGTATTCTAGCAAGGTAATAACAAATCTCCTGGTATAGATGGGGTTACTTCTTCTTTTTACAAAAGCTTTTTGAGTATTATTTGGGAAACCTTATGGAAAGCTGTTAATAATTTTTTTTTAAAACCGGTATTATGTGTAAAGAATGGAAGGACACTCTTATTATCTTGATTTCTAAAGTCAAGAATCCTTTGGTTCCGGCCAATTTCAGACCTATTAGTCTTTGTCAAATGAATTACAAGATTATTGCCTCTATGCTTGTGAATAGATTGAAGGAAATTATTTTCAGATTGGTATCCGTAGAACAGATGGCATTTATACCTGGAAGATCTATTTCTGAACATTGTCTTTTGGCTCAAGAAATGTTTCATAAGTTCAAGGTTTCCAAAAACAAAAAGGGTGCAATGGCTATTAAACTAGACATGGAGCAAGCTTATGATAGTATGGGGTGGGCTACTCTTCATCAAATTCTCAAGTGGTATGGTTTTCCATCTCAATTTTCTAAATTGCTTTTGGAATGTGTTACTGAAGTGAGGTTCTCCATTCTCATTAATGGTAATAATTCCAATTGGATTAATTCTTATAGTGGGTTTCGTCAAGGATGCCCACTCTCAACTTACCTTTTTATTTTGTGCTCCCAACTATTGTCTAATGCAATCAATCAAAGAGGTCAATCTCTTGGTATTCAAATTTCTTCTGGAGGACCAAAGATTACACATCTTTTGTATGCAGACGATGTGTTAATATTCTCCCATGCTTCTTCTACCTTGGCTAAATCAATGAAGATTATAGTGGAGGATTTTTGCAAATGGACTGGTCAAAAAGTGAATTTAAGCAAATCTCAAGTTATGTTTGGTAAAATGGTTAGAAATAATTTGAGGAGGAAGATTACTAAAGTGCTGGGCATTAAGATGGTGAAGGAAATGGTGTATCTAGGTGTGAAGATGTCTCTTAGAAGACCCAAGATAGCAGATTTTCAGGAGCTTATTAGCAATGTCATGGATAGACTTAATGCTTGGAGTAAGAAGTCTCTTTCTTTGGGAGGTAAACTCATCCTTATTGATAGCTCTTTACTTTGCATGCCAAATTATTTGATTACAAATTCTTTAGTTCCCAAGAGAGTGCTTCTTGAGCTTGAAAAGTTATGTAGAAATTTTTTGTGGAATAAAAAGGATGGCTCTAAGGGAATGCATTATGTTGCATGGGATGAGATCTGTAAACCAAGGAGACTTGGTGGTTTGGGTTTGCATTCTCCACTACTTAGAATTGGAGCTCTTAGATCCAATTTGGCTTGGAATTTTCTTCAAAAGCCTGATTCATTGTTTCATAAAACAATGAAACATAAATATGGGGATGATATTATGCATGAAACTCACAACAGCACTTGCTCTAATGCTTGGCGCATACTGTTGGATGGAGGGAATATTTTGAGGAATGTGGTTAGATGGAGAATTGGCAAAGGTAATAGTATCAGTGTTTTAAATGATACTTGGTTATTTGATAAATGTATAAACCGGTGGCCTACATTTGTGGATTGTGATTACCTTGAAAATGTTAATATCAATGAGATCCTATTAAGTAATGGGGAATGGAATTATGTAAAGCTACAGAGGGCATTTCATCAAGAATTGATTTTTCTTATCAGCCAAATCAGTTTTGATCAGGAGATGGAGAATAGCATTGAAATGATAAACTGGTGTTCTGGGAAGACGGTTTCAGCTCTTGCTTTTGAATCTATTACTTCCTACAGATTGAATGAAGAGGAAAATGGGTTTTTTAATTGGGTGATGAAGCTAAAACTGAACAAAAAAGTTGAAATATTCTAGTGGAGGCTTGGCAAAAGAGCTATTCCAACTAATTTGTTTTTAAAGAACCGAAACTTATCTGATTTTGTAAACTGTGCTAGGGGCTGTCATTCCATTGAATCTTATGAACATATTATGGTTCATTGTAAATATATGGTTGAGGTGATTATGAAAATACGTGAATGCGGTATTCATATACCAATTTTTCAATCTCTGGACAACTGTTTACAGAGCTTGGAGGCAATTGCTGTGCAGAATTCTGGTATTGTGAGGTTATATTGCACAGTAGTATATTTGTCTTGGAGAAATAGGAATGAAGTCAAACATCAGAAACCTGCTTTGCCGTGTTCTATGGTAGCTTCCAATGCTCTTTATTTGGCTACTTCTAATTCTAATCCTTTTCTTGTAAGTTGGGGAACTAATCTCCTCAGGGAGTCCCATGATCCTTGGTGCCCTCCTCCAAAGGATTGGATTAAAATCAATGTGGATGCTTCTTTACTTTGATCCAATCAAGCTGGGATTGGTGGCATTTTTAGGTACTACAAGGGCAAATTTATCAGTGCTTTTGGGAAGAAGAAAATTCATTGGGATGTAGCTCAACTTGAGCTAGATGCTGTATGTGCGGTTAAAGAATTCCTTTGTGATTGGATGCTAGAATGCAAAGGAATCATTGTTGAAAGTGATAATGTAAATATTATCAAATTCATTCAAGACTCTTTGAAGAAGAAGAATAATTGGATCATGGATAGGTGGCCATACAAGGATCCTTGTTTGTTGAATGACTTCAATAAGGTAATTCTCCATTATACATCTAGAAATTTTAATAAGGTAGCTAATTGTTGTGCTACCTTGGCTTTGGATAATAGCTTTTATTTTGATAGGTTTTCTTTGGAAAGCATTCCGGCATTGTTATGGAAACTTATCAAGGAGGAATGTGATCCTTTTATTACTTGTAATTAGTTTGTCTTTGGTTCTTAATGCATTAATTTGCTTTCGTAAAAAAATAATAATAATAAATACAACCTTATAATGTTATTAATTGCATTATGAGGTGACTCCTACTCAGTATAGTTTGCATGACATGAAGACTAGGGATTTGAAAACCATGCTCTTAGATAAAATGTTTAGTGACTAAAAACTTAGCAAACTTACCCTAAATATTTGTAGAAATTTGTATATGCTTGTCCTAAGATGAAGGGGGTCGCTTCTAACTAGACATTTTTGGGGCAATTACATGAGAAGTAATGAGGCTAAAAACACTCAAGATCAAGAGAGTTTAGGAATGAATAATAAAATGATTGAAAATAAAGAATTCTTATTTAAAAACATGATGAGGGATATTGGGCTATGGGGATTACCTCTACAATACCAAAAACAAATAAAGTAATAGTTGCATCAACCTGATGTACACTACAACAGGAAGGGGTATGTAGCATAACTATGCTTGGTTTTGGAAACTAAAGAATCACTTCAAGCATGTGAATCTGCTATGGTATTTACACATACGAGTGTTGTGATATTTGAAAAGACTAATTCTATGGCCATATAAATGAAATAACAATGATTTTAACCTAACACCAGGGTGCTAGTAATAATGTTATAGTGTTGACCAAAGTGAAAAAATAGAAAAGTTAGGTTAGTATAGTTACTTTTTAAGTTATTAGAGTTGACTTATAAATTTGTGACCTAATGCTGCAGTGCTCGAATATTTAGCATTGAGGCACTGTATGAGTAATCTTAAGTGATATTGTGTTCATGCATATACCATTGTAGTGGTTCAAATAAATATTTATCCGAAGTGCTTAGGGTTATCAGGCCATTTTTAATTATTCAATGTTCATCGTGAGAAAGTTGTGGTGCTTTAATCCCATGCACTGTAACACTAAGTCAATTTTTAGCACCTCAATTTTTTTCTCAGAACTTAATCCTAACTTTGATTAAAATATAATATAGAACATACAAACAATGCAAAAATATTTTTAATATTAAAACTTAAAATATAAAAAGGAAAATTATAACAAATTATAAAGCACAAAAAAACACAAGGTTGGGTTTCCTCCCAAATTGTGTTAAGTTTATAGACTTCAACAAGACTTGCCTAGAGTTATCAATTTGGTTGGGGTACATCACTACCACTCAGTTGTTTTCATTAGATTCTTTTACATTATCTTTAAGTTAACTTCAATATTGTTTGGGAGAGATCTAAGAGGTATACTACAAAAAGATATTGCAAGCTATCCAAATTAAGTATCCATGTTTTTAATTGAAGCAGCATTACTTTGCAATTGAGTTTGTAATTGAATCAATTCCTCTTTCAAAGTGTATTTTTACTCCCATACTAGTTATTTTGATTAAATCCTAGATTGTAAAAATGTTTAGGATTATTCCACACAAGTTACGGAGGATTACTCCAATCTCCTTGTTGATTATGTTGTCCTAAAATCTACAAATTTTATCCAGTAGTATTATTTGACCAACTAAATTTAGGATGGATCCTTGAACTTGGATTCTATGTACTGGAAAAAGGATTATTTTATCTTCAAATCAAATTCACATTTTTAATGTCAAAAGAACAAGTATCCTTAATGAAATTCAAGTGAGTATCCTCCAATTATATAAATGAATTAGATCTTGAGTTGTCTCTAATTGTATCTAATGTTTTTTTACATAATAGTTACATGAGTAGTAAGAATTGATAAAGCTTCATATTCGTAGACTCTAGCCACTCTCTTAAGTTTCACCCTATAAGCACGCCATTGAAAATTTTTAATAGCCATTTCTTTTATTAATTTCTTTGCATTCTTAAATGGCTTAAACATCAAATATCCTCCACTTATAGCATCTATGATTGACTTAAGAGATCATAATAATCCATTAAAAAATATAAATAACCATCCAAACAAAAAAAGCATGGTGAGGGCATTTCGTAAACATCTCCTTAAATCTCACCCAACCTTTAGTTCAAAATGAACATAGAAAAGAACACCTTCAAAATGGGCAAAAGAAGTTATATCATTTCTAAGTTTAGTAGTTTTTAAATATGGGAAATACTTAGAAAAGAATTTGTATGCCAGCTCATTACAAGTGGTTATAGAGACTGGGGGGAAAGAAGTTAACCACATTTTAGCTTTTCCCTTCAGAGAAAAAAGGAATAGTCTAAGTCGATGACATTATCACTAACACTATTAAACTTAAAAATTTCATAGATTTTTATAAAATTGGCTAAATATAAGTTAGAATCTTCGAATGAAGTTCCCCCAAATAGAGATTTCTAAACCATTTGCGTAATGGAATATTTCAATTCAAATTTATTAGCCTTAAAAATATGTTATTAATGCTTTGTTGCATTTCTTCAACTACATGATTAGCACACTCCCTGATTATTTTTGCATAATCTTGATCTTAAACTAGGTCAGACATGATTAAAACTTTGTTAGATTTTTAAATTTTTATATGCATCCTTTCTGTTTTTGGGTCAAATAATAAGAGTACCTTATTAGATCTACCAAGCATACAATGAAATAATAAAATATAATATATATTTTTTAAAAAAATTAATAAAGAAATAAAGATAAAAGATACAAGTAGATCTAATATACACTTATTTCAATAATATAGTAAATTGCAATAAGCACATTACATTCCTAACAATGTCACAAAGAACTTTATGTGGAGCTTATAATATGATTAGTTAATTGTGAGCTAATGTGAAACTCGTTGAATTAGAAATATGCTTAGATTTATTTTGATATTAAAATTATAATAGCCAGCTAATCTATGTAAGTATACATGCTAAATTAAGTTATAAAGTGATAGTGTAGTATCAAACCCACTTGGAAGTTCTCTACTATACTGCAACGAACTACTACTATTTACTTTAATTATCTTAATTTATCCTGCTGAAATGAAAAATGAAGTTTTTGAGTTTTTAGCATGAAATAAAAATATTTAATATAGTTGAAAAAATTTTAATAAACTATTTTGAACGGATGCATGTAAATAAAATATTTTTCCTAGAGAGACTCTTAATTGTAGATGTGGATCAGAGCATATACATCCCAATATCTCTGTCGAGCTTGTAGTGAAAGGATTGATTTTTTTGTCTTCTTATAGATTTTCTATCTCAATAGAGCCAAGAATATTCAAATATTATTTGTCTAGGCATGTCAATATTCAATTTTAATATTCCAATTTATTCTCACATTCCTTTATAAGGGCTATACATCACACTAGGTTCTATCTACACACTTGGCCATTATATGCATTAAATGAATAATGGGAGATATTAAAATATCAATATTTATATTATAGAATAAGAGTCTACATTATAACTTAATTTGCACCTTAAATCACCAGCCCAAAATAAGAGAGCTAGCAATATATGGAAGAAATAACAAGCAACCTCATATTCATTTTATTCATAAAGGTACATTGTACAAGAAAAGTATTAAGAAAATTTAGACTAGGATGGGTCAAAATATCTTTTATATACTTGTTCATCATTCATTTAAAGAGTTTCTTATAAAAATACTAGTTAAACTCTCCCATAAATTATATTATGGATTTTTTCTAGCAAACTGTAGACATTATTCTAAGGGGATACTAAAGAAATTTATTAAAAAGTACTAAATTTTTACTCAAAGAATTGAACTCCATAAACAATAGAACTACCATGTATTTATAATAAGTATAAGCTAGGATTCGAGCATTACAACTCTGGATATGGAGGCATTATGGCTGTAAAAAATGAACAAATGCCTTATCGCTGTAGTGTTAGCTCTGGTGCAGCGATGTGTGATGTGGCATGGATAAATCTTGAATTGGTGCATCTATTCATTAGTTCAGTGTGACTCTTAGTAGTAGAAAATGTTTCACCATGGTGCTATAAAATATGAGCACCGTGGAACTTGGAATGACATTCCAGCACCATGGTGTTATAATGGTTAGTGCTCTTACATGAATTTTCTTGAGACAACAAGAACTATCATGTTGGTTTTTGGCATTGCAACATTGTGATACACCGAGATGTTGGAGTTTGCAATATCGTGGTTCTTATAACTAGAGAAGGTCAATGTTGTTACATTAAAATTTGTGCTTAAATTTTCATTGATATGGCATTGTTGTATAAACCTTATGGCACTCCAGTACAATTAACTGTTATAATTTTTACTTTTTATTTCATAATCCTTGTATAAACAATTATTTGTACAAGGATTATATAATAAAAAGTTCATCCAAACCATGAAAATATTTTTAAACCTTCTTAAACATTAAACCATTCATTATTAAATATGGTTGAGTCAATGGTGGGCCATGGTTGACCCAACCCACATTGAACCCACATATTACCTAAATGAACTTTACATGTACTTTAATATGGCTTGCCTTTTCAAAAATCTTGGCGCATTATTAATAATGATATTTTTGTTGCTATTTTGGATTTTTTTATTGGTAGCTCTATCCCCATGTTTTTAACTTCTACTTGTATTGTGCTTATTTCTAAAAATAACTTTGTTAATACTTGGAATGATTTTAGAGATATCGATCTTTATAAATTTTTTAACAAATTGATTTCTAAAATTCTCATGAATCGTCTTACTTCTATTTTACCTAAAATTATCTCTCCATCTCAGATGGGTTTTGTGAATGGGAGGGCCATTATGGATAATATTTTATTGTCTTAAGAATTCTGCCAAGATTTGCATGTTAGAGTGAGAGGGGGGAATTTGATTTTGAAGCTTGATATTGCCAAAGGTTTAAGACAATATTTATTGAAACTTTATTTATCATATTTTAGAGTTTTTTGGCTTTAATTCAATTTTTATTAAGCTTATTAATAACTAAAATTAAAGATGTCTATTTCTCTATTATTTTTTAATTATTCTAATAATAGTTTTTTTAAATCATCTCATGGTTTAAGGCAAGGTGACCCAATTTCTCTGGCTCTATTTATTATTGCTGCTGAATTTTTATTTGGGGTCTTATCAATCTTTTTGAAAATAATCTTAGTCTTTATTTTAGAACTTTGGGTGGTTTTCCCATATGTAATTTGTGTTTTGCGAATGACTTTATTATTTTTATTAATTCTTCTATTAATAGATTTAAAAAACTTATGGACTTTTTTTTCAATTTAAGATGGCTAGTGGCTTATCTCTTAGCAAATTTAAAAGCTATTTTATTACTTCTAAGAGGAGTCCTAATGATCATATTTTATAAATTAAAGATTTAACTGGTTTTATGCATGCTCATTTACCCATTAAATATCTTGGTGTCCTTTTTTTTAAAGGTAGAAGGAAAACTTTTCTTTTTGATGATCTTATTGGCTCTGTTCAAAATAAACTTTTATCTTAGGATTCTAATTTTCTTAGCTTTGGTGGTACAGTAGTCTTATCAAAAGTGTTCTCTATTCTTTACCAGATTATAGTTTTCAAACTATTCTTTCGACTCAAGTTGTTTGTAATAGTGTTCATAAGCTTATCAATAAATGTTTTTAGAAAGGTACTTCTACTAACACCAAAATTACTTGGGCTGCTTGGGATAAATGTTGTGATGTTTTGGTTGCAGGAGGATTAAGTTGCAAGAATATGAATGATTTAGCAATGGCTTTCTCATTTATACTTTGGTATACTTTTCATGTTAAAGTGAGCCTTTGGGCTAATTTTATGTTTTACAAATACTATGTTGGCAAGCACCCTAGTACTTGTTCCTTTAAAAAGTGCTTGCCTAATTTTTAGATCTAGGAGAAATATTAAAAATATTTTCTCTTTGATTTGGCATAAGAGCATTCCTACTACTATGGCCATCTTTGTTTGGAGAATTTTACATAAATTTTGTTCCCATGGAAGATAATCTCACCAAAAAAAGGTTTTATATTGCCTTCCAAGTGTCAATGTTATTACCATGTAGAGAATATGTATCATGTTTAATTTTTAGCCCTGTTGCTATTAAAACTTGGGTTTGTTTTGATGATTTGTTTCAGTAAAACTGTTTTAAAGCTCATTTATCCATTAAATTTATGCTTAATGCTTAGTTTATGAATTCTAAAGGGCTTATCCATAAAGTTATTCCTTCTCTCATATTATGGTTCTTATGGTTGGAGAGGAATAATTTTCTTTTTAATGATGTTCGAATGAATCATCATAATGTTATTAAGAAGGAGAAATATAATATTTTGTCTCTTGTTGCAGTTAAACTACACTCTTTAAAGAATTTTAAAAACTAATCTTTTGTTGAGACTGCTTTAGGCCTTAATTTGAAGGGTGATCCTACTGCTTTAAAGGCTAATATTATTTATTGGACCAAACCCCACAGTAAGTTTTTTAAGTTAAATATGGATGGTGCTAGCAGTGGCTCTTCTGTGGGATGTGGTGGAGCTATCAGTGAAAGTAGCAATGGTAGCCTTATAATGGCTTTTACTGGTCCTTTACATAATGGTAATAATTTTGCTACTACCACCATGGCTATTCTTCATGATATTATGTTATGTATCTCTCTTAACATAACTAACTTGTTTAATGAGGTTGACTCTGGTTATGATTTCAAATTTTTATATGCTGATAATGATATGCGTTACATCCCGGATCTTTTCTATCAAGTTAGGGAAATTAAAAATCTATTACTTTTTTTAATTAGTTATTTCATCATATTTGCAAGGAGGGTAATGTGTGTGTTTTTGGGCTTGCTAATTAGGGGTATAGTCCTGACTAATTTTCTGATGTTATTTGGTCCACCATTCTGGTGGGTCTTATAGGTATGTTTAAACTAGATGCGCTTGGTCTTCCCAATATTAAACTTAAGTGTTTTTTCTGGTTGATTTCTTCTTGTTCTCTGTCCATTGGCTTTTTTTGGTTATCCTGGGTAGTGTGTTGGGGTTTGTTGTTGATTTTATGTGGTTGTCTTATTTTTATGAGTCATCGATCAGTTTTGGCTCCATGGCATTATCTGCTGGTGGTTGGTGGTGTTTCTACAAATTTATTTGTTGATGGGAACTATCACTAGGGCAACTGGTTATTCTATGGGGTTGCTACTTTGGTTCTTCTCGGGTTAGCTGGTTTGTTGCTCTTTTTAATTCTTCCTGGAGGTGTGTGGTATTTTCTTTAGTATGGATTGTTTTTATGGTCGCCAAGCCTTATGGTTTTTTGTATTGGCTTGAAGTTTGTTCCTTGTTTGGGGTTTTATGTGCTGCATTGTGCTTATCTTATTTCTCTAGTATTATTCTATCCTACTATTGGTGATATGTTGCTGGCATCTCTTTGTGACATTCAATTTAGCTGATGTCTTTGTGGATATAGACTTGAGCTGTGATTGCACAAGTTATGTGGCTGATGGATTTTCCCATTGTTACTCTCCCACCTTCAGGTTTTTGCTTTGTCTGGCTGGGGGTATCCGTGAGTGTTTGGCTAGGCTTTGGGGATGTGTAGGCTCTATTTTTGGTTTGGAGGTTGACTGCATGAGTTTGGTTGTCCCCTTTGGTCTTTGAATTTTGGCTTGGTATCTGTCAAACCTATTTTGGTGGATTGGTTTGGGGCTTTATTTTGTTCTGGTATTGGTCATAGTATGGAGGTTTTGTGTTGCTTTTTTTGGGGGCTTTAAGATTTGTTGTTTA
The DNA here is from genome assembly GCA_022539455.1 of Dendrobium nobile. Lineage (NCBI taxonomy): Eukaryota > Viridiplantae > Streptophyta > Magnoliopsida > Asparagales > Orchidaceae > Dendrobium > Dendrobium nobile. Next base: position 48,077,907 of record CM039735.1, on the reverse strand, counting down.
GGACATTTTGAGGTGTCTTTAACTTTTCCTGAGGGCAGGATTCAGTGGCTTGTGGATTTACTTAATGAGGCTTCCTGTTTTAATTTTACTCTGAGCTCTATAAGTCTTCATCCTCTCTTTGGCTTAATTTGGTGGCACGGTTCAGATTACTTGTTATTATCCCAATTTAGCTATTCTTATTTTGGTAATGGCTTAAATTTATATTATACTTTCGGGTTAACCTATAAATTTTTGTGTTATAGCTTTTTCTTTTGCAACCACTTTGATTTGCATGCAGAGTTGCTTAAGGCTGACATTAAGCTTTTTTGTAGAAAGATTAAGCTTCATTTCCTTACTTTTATATTTCTTTTTTGGATGCTTGACTATAACATCTTTGGAATGTCACTAGGTTTCCCTATATTTTTGTTTAGTGAAGACTATCGGCTCGTAGGTTTTCTTTTTCTTTATTTTGTACCTCATTCAAGCTTTAGTGAGCTGATGGTCTCCCTTAAGGACTGTAATTGTTTTTATTTATTAACACGCATGCCCCCTCAGTGGGTTTTTTCCAAAAAAAATATGGCTTGCCTTTTCCATGACTGAAGACCTCTTCCAGCAAGATTTAAATATCATTTGAAAAGAGTTGGACCTATCCCCAAGGCCTAGTAAATATTGGTTGGCCAAGAAAACCTAAATTGACCAAAGAACCCTTGAAGCCCTCATTCTTTAATTAAAGTGACCAAGCCCAATTCAAAACCTCCAAACCCTTTACGGCTGTCCACTAGTTGCCCAATAATCAACCATAGAAATTATAGAGAGAGTTGATATTTGCATGTTTTATATTCTTGCAACTTGTATTATTTTGATGATTTCAAATATTATTGTTTTTATATATCTCCTAATAGTTTTTAGAAGTTTTATTTTTGCTCTAGTGTGTACTAACATTTCAAGAAAATCAACTCCAAACGATGAAGACTTCAAACTATTCTTTTGTAAATTACAAGTTTTTAAAATGAAAGGGAGTGATTGTAATTGAGTGAAAAATCACAACACACACTCTTGGGGGACAATTTTTATGAACTGATCGTACGGGACGAACATAGTTTGTACGGGACAATCATGTCAATTAACCCTCAGAAGAGCACTGGTTCGAACGGGCAAGGAGAAAATTTTTTAAGTCCTAATAGTTCAGGATGAATTTAATATTCATCCTGGGATGAAACTCTCAGGATTCTCACTCGCAATGTTCGTCCAGACAAAAAATAAGGTTCGTACCGGGACGAAACTCTCTATATGAGTTCGTACAGGACGAAATTAATTTTCGTACCGGGATGAAACTCTCTGTATGAGATCGTACAGGACGAAATATATTTTCGTCCCTGGACGAAACTCTCTGTTTAAAATCGTCCCAGGATGAAACATGTTCGTCCCAGGATGAATTGAACTGACTTACGTCAGTTGGTTACGTCCTAAAGAATTTTTGGAAATTGACCTACGAAATAACCATTTCGTACCGGACGAACATAGTTCGTACGGGACGATGAGCGTGTACGAACATAATTCGTACCAATTTACATTAGGTTCATTTCCAGCACTTTAAGTAAAATCATCCAGGACGATCCACGATCGTATGGAAAGATCCACTACATACAGAATTGAAAACTTGCACTTTTTGGGCAATTTTTCTTGTCTTTTGTATATATAGTCTAAATTAGACTCCACCTAATCTTTTTGCCATTTGATCTTTGTGCCTATTGAAAGAAAAGTCAAGGAGAGAGTGTGAGAGAGTATTCAAAGGAGTATTCCTACCACTGGAGCATGAAGGCTTCACTTGGTATTTAAAGGTAAGAATCTCTACTTGTGAATTGGGATTACTTCACTATTTTCTTCCTTCTTTCTAGATTTCTTGTGAGAAGATCTGTCAAGGAGATCCTATTCTCTGCCGACACTAGGAGAGTGTGAAAAGATGAAGGGTTCTCTGCCCACACTAGGAGAGTGTGAATGGACGATGGGTTCTCTGCCAACACTAGGAGAGTGTGAAAGGACGGACGGTTCTCTGCCAACACTGGGGATTGTGTAAAAGGATGACGATTCTCTGCAACACTGGGTAGTGGTGAAAAGAGTGTTTGTACAGGCTTCTCCTCCTTGCTGTGGTGCAAAAGGAGAGACACTATTGGTATTAGTGCAATACTCAGAGGGTGCCTCTGAGAGTGGATGTAGGTCTGGTTTAGACCGAACCACTATAAATCTTGTGTCTTTTTATTTTTTACTGCTTTTTATTTTCTGCATTTACTTTATTGTTTTAAAGAATTGTGGTTGAAAAACTTTTTATAAAAAAATATAATTAAAGTCTAAAATCGGTTAAAATTATCAAAAGATGGAAAATTTTTAACTACCAATTCACCCCCCTCTTGGTAGCCTTGGGACATTAACTTAGGTTTAACAACCTATTTACTAGACTCAATAAGTGGTATAAGAGCACCGTTTCAAAATTATAAGTTTAAACTATTTTTTGATTAACGTAGATGACTACATTTGGAAATCAAAATACACCTGAGGGTTACTCTATTACTAGACCTCCATTATTTGACAATATACCTTTTAATTTTTGGAAAACTCGCATGTCTACTTTCTTACAATCACTTGATTATCATATGTGGATTCTAGTCCAGGAAGGTTATACAAAACCAACTAGTTTAATTGATGAAGTTAGGGTAGAAACACCATTTGCAGATTGGACTATAGAAGAACGTGACTTAGCTCAACTAAATGCCAAATGTTTAAATAGCTTCTTTTGTGCTTTAAAATCTGAAGACTACATGTGGTTTTTCACTTGCAAAAGTGGAAAGGACATATGGGATAGACTTTGTATAACTTATGAAGGGACTAATGAGGTTAAGCAATCAAGACTTAATATCTTGTTACATGATTATGAGTTGTTTCGCATGAAACCAAATGAATCTATTTCTGACATGTACACAAGATTCACACAAATTGTCACTTCTTTGCATGCACTTGGTAGGGAATTAACTAATGCTGAAATGGTTAATAAGATTCTTCGTTATTTGCCTACTGCTTATGATGCTAAAATTACAGCAATTACAGAGTCTAAAGATCTAAACATTTACTCTATTGACAATCTTCTTGGTTCACTCATTGCTTACGAGCAAAGAGTTAGTCAAAGAAAGATTGATGCATGTGAACCATGAAAGGAGAAGAATATTGCACTAAAAGTGGAAGAGTCAGAGAGTGAACACTCACAACCTGAGGATGAAGATGATATTGCATTAATGACTAGACAATTCAGAAGCTTTCTGAAGAGGAAGCAGAAGAGACGCCAGTAATGGAATAGAGGTAAGTTTAACAGAAATGACAAGGTTTCTAATGAAGTGATTTGTTATGAATACAGGAAACCAGGTCATATCAAGACTGATTGCTCAAAATTCAAAGCCACTCCTAGCAAGGAGAAGGTAGAGGAGAAACCAATTATAAAGAAGGATAAGAAGTTTCAAAGAGCTTTTTGGGCGGACTCAGCTTCAGATTCATCAGAGATTGAAAAGGAAGAAGAAGTCATCAATCTTTGATTGATGGCAGATAGCATAGATCAATCAGATCAAGAAGAGGTATGTGACTTAAGTTATGATGAATTATTTGAAGTTTCTGAACACATGCATGATGCATATAGGAAAATGAAAAAGATGCATGCTAGTGTAAGTCTAGAATTGGAAGAACTTAAGAAAGAACATGAAATCCTTAGGAAAGATCATGCTTTAATAGATGACAACCACATGAAATTACTTGATGAATATGATGATCTGAATAAAAATCATGAGATTTTAAAATCATCCTATGTTGATCTTGAAAAAGAAATTAAAATATTTAAGGATGAATCTGAGAGCAAAAATATCGAATCAATTATACAAATCGAATCTTGGAAGATATGAATTCATTTTATAAGTTGAAAATAAGAGCTCTTGAAGATAATAGGATAAAACTTGAAGATTTTACAAATCCTAAATTTTATCCTAAATATATGGAATCCCTTAAAAGGCAAACAAATGGTAGAAGACTTAGGAATACTTTTCCTAATGTCAAATGTAATAATTGTGGATTATTTGGACATATATCTCACACCTGTACTTTGAAGATGAAATCTAATTTTGTGTGAAGACCTAAGATGCATAAACCTAGACATATCATACATGCATTTGATTATAAATTTCTAAAAGGTGAACCCAAACTTGTTTGGGTTCCCAGGTCTAACATTTGATATTTTTGCAGGGTTGCTCTCACACAAGACCTCGTGGGAGCATATAGTACCTGGACAGCGGATGTTCAAAGCATATGACTGAAGATATTGCTCAATTCATAACGCTGGAAGCCAGGAGTGGAGGCAAGGTTACACTTGGAGATAATACCACAAAGAAAGTGGTTGGATCAGGTATGATTAGAAATTTGAAAAAAAAAATTTATAGACAATGTGTTATTGGTTGAAGGCTTAAAGTATAATTTGTTAAGTATAAGTCAGCTATGTGATAAGGGCTATAGTGTAAAATTTTTTTCTACTAGCTGCATATTAAGCCTAAATGGAAAAGATGTTTTAAATGGAAAAAGGGTAAATAATGTTTATATGCTAGATTTAAATTGCATTCATTTTCCTACTGCTTTTTGTTTAAAAATTATTTCTGATGAATCATGGCTTTGGCATAGAAGACTTTGTCATTCTAGTATGAAAAACCTTAGGAGAATTACCCAAAAGAACTTAGTGAGAGGTATACCAAAACTAGACTCTACTAAGGATCACCTTTGTGATGCATTTCAATTAGGAAAATAAGTGAAGTCCTCTTTTCAGTCCAATAAGGATCTTAGGACTAGTAAACCATTGGAAATTTTACACATGGATCTTTTTGGACCAGTAGGAACTGTAAGTCTAGGAGGGAAGGTATATGGATTTGTTATAGTGGATGATTTCTCAAGATTCACTTGGGTTAGATTTCTATTTCATAAGAGTGAATCATTTGAGGAATTTAGAAATTTTTTGACTTGGATTCAAAGAAAATTAGGGTGTGAAACAATTTCTATACAAAGTGATCATGGAGGAGAATTTGAAAATAAAAGATTTGAAAATTTTTGTAAAGAGAAAGGAATTGATCACAATTTTTCTGCACCTAGAACCCCTCAACAAAATGGGGTAGTCGAAAGGAAAAATAGAACATTAATAGAAGCTGCCTGAGCAATGTTGGCAGAATACCCACTTCCTAGATATTTTTGGGCTGAGGCGGTTAGCACTGCATGTTATGTTCTGAATAGGGTGAATGTGAGATCGAATTTAAATAAAACACCCTATGAGTTACTAAAAGGTAGAACACCTAATTTGTCTCATTTGCATGTTTTTGGTTGCAAGGTGTTCATTCATAATAATGGAAAATTTGCCTTAAGAAAATTTGATCCGATATTTAAGTGTTGGAAAATCTTATAGGGTATTCAACAAAAGAACTTTGGTTATTGAAGAAACCACACATGTTTTATTTGATGAATCTGGAAATTTAGAAGAGCCAAATGTTGTTGAAGATGAGATTGAGGATAACTCCCAAAAAATTGATAGAATAAATTTGGAAGAAATGTGGAAGAGAATTTGGAAATAGAAAACCCTTTGCCTAAAGATTTAAGATTTTTTAAAAACCACCCAAGGGAATTGATTATAGGTGAACCTAGTGAGAGTGTTAGAACTAAGCGTGGATTAAACAAAGAAGTCAATCATTCAGCCTTTATTTCAACTATAGAACCTACTAATATTAATCAAGCACTTTCTGATGAATTTTGGATATTGGCCATGCAAGAAGAGTTGAATCAATTTGTAAGAAATAAAGTTTGGAAATTAACTTCAAGGCCAAAAGATCAAAGTGTTGTTGGAACTAAGTGGGTGTTCAAAAATAAAATGAATGACTCAGAAGTAGTCATTAGAAATAAGGCTAGATTAGTTGCTAAGGGGTATAATTAAATTGAAGGAATTGATTTTGAGGAGAGATTTGCCCCTGTAGCTAGTCTTGAAGCAATTAGGGTTTTACTAGCCTTTGTCTGTTTTAAAGGATTTAAATTATTTCAAATTGGTGTGAAAAGTGTCTTTTTAAATAGGGTAATTGAAGAAGATGTTTTTGTAGAACAACCTCAAGGTTTTGAAAATTCTAAATACCCAAATTATATTTTCAAGTTAAAAAAGGTATTATATGGATTGAAATAGGCACCTATGGCTTGGTATGAGAGGTTGAGCACCTTCCTACTTGAAAGATCTTTTGAAAAAGGAAGTGTGGATACAACTCTCTTTTTAAAGAAATTTGGAAAGGATATACTCATTATTCAAATTTATGTGGATGATATCATTTTCAGATCTTCAAATAAAAATTTTTCTGATGATTTTTCTAAAACAATGAGTAGTGAATTGGAGATGAGTCTAATGGGAGATTTAAATTACTTTCTAGGTTTTAGCATTATGCAACTTGAGGAAGGTACATTTCTTAGTCAAACTAAATATGTTAAGGACATCCTTAAAAAATTTGAAATGGACAATGCTAAACCTGTTAGTACACCAATGAGTTCCTCAGTTCAGTTGGATAAGGACCTTAAGGGAAAATTTGTTGATCAAAAGAAATTTAGAGGGATTATTGGATCTTTACTTTACTTGACTGCTAGCCGACTAGATATTATGTTCAGTGTTTGCTTATGTGCTAGATTTTAATCAGATCCAAAAGAATCACATTTGAAAGCAGTGAAAAGGATTTTAAGATATTTACTAGGAACTCAAAATTTAGGAGTTTGGTATCCTAAGTTTAGCTCTTCGTTTGAAATTATTGGTTATTCATATTCTGACTTTGCAGGCTATAGGGTGGATAGGAAAAGTACTTCTGGAACATGCCAATTCATTGAAAATTCATTAGTTTCATGGTCTAGTAGAAAACAAAATTCAGTGGCCCTATCTACTGCAGAAGCAGAATACATTGCATTAGGAAGTTGTGTGGCACAAGTACTTTGGTTAAAACAATAGTTGATTGATTTGGAATTACCTATAGACACTATTCTAATTTATTGTGATAATACTAGTGCTATTTGCATTTCCAAGAATCGTATTCAACAGTCAAGAACCAAACACATTGACATAGGCACCTATGGCTTGGTGTGATTGATGTAAATGCTTAAATAAAAATGTGTTTGTAACATTGATATTTTGTTTTTGTAGTTTACGTTTTTATGATTTTGTTTTTGTGATTTTTGATTGTTTTTGAGTGATTTTTATTTAGAGTCTGTACATTTGTCATTTTTTATTATGTTTTGTGTGTTTGATTTGATTTTCTTTAATAAAAATACAAAAATTGAAATTTTGTTTTAATCGTCCGAGACAAAAAATTTTTTGTATAGGACGATGTGTGCATGTCAATCTGCGTGATTTCAAACTTTCTTAAGAGCAGTTTTTAATGTAGTTCGTCTGTACGATCCTCACGATCATCCGGGATGAAATATTTTTTCTCAAACGTCGGGACGATTGAATACAGCAGCTAAATGGATAAGACAGTTTTTATTATGAACTTCGTCTGTACGAACCTTTGGTTCGACCAGACGAACAGATGTCGGTTCATAGCGGGGGACGGTTTTCAACTGCCATTAAAATGAATTATATCTTGATCGTCTGTACGAACACGTGTTAGTCTGTACAATCGTCTTGGTCAAAAGTCTGTACGAATGGACGCTTCGTAAATTATGTGATTACGAAAAGCCGTTAATTTTTAATTCACTCGTTCGTCCATACGAAATATTTTCGTACGGGGACGAATCGAATTCGTACGGGACGAACCAAAATTTAATCTGGTACGAACAATCATTTTTCCTTTAAATTGAAGGCAATTTTTACTGAACAGTCACTCTCACACATCTCTTTCAAAGCTTTCATCTTTTCAAATCTTTCAATGGCAAGTTCTAGCAAGCGCCAAAAGACTTTGGCAAAAGGCCCTCCTAGGAATACATCCGAAAACTTCCTGTCTAAAGCCAATGAAGAATCTTTTCCTAGGTTTGTCTCTACAAAAATCACTCCATCTAGAGTTCTCCTATAGGATCATTTAACCTTCAAGGTAATGCACTTGATTTCCCATACTCAATTTGGTTTTATCCTCACTTTAGTTCACTTCTACAATAAAGAAACCTTCCACTATTTTCTGGAAAACATGTCATTCAACTCCGACCACTCTGTTATCAGTTCTTTTGTTTTCAAAAAGAAAGTTGAAATCACCAAATATGACTTTGGTATTTTTTTAAACTTAAGGACTGAAGGCTTAAGAGCACACACTTTAACAAACTCAAGTTTTGATTGGACTGAAGTCAATAGGGTAATTAGAGGAATAAGAGTTAAGGATCATCTACCTAAAGTTTCATCTTTATTGCGTGAAGCCCGTATCATCCAGCATGTTCTAAGAACTTTCATTATCCCTAAAGCTGGTGATAGAATCAACATCACTCCTCTTCTTTCTACTGTTACCTACTTTATTATGACTAGACAACCTATAGATGAGGCTCAACTCTTAATTGACTACATTTATACTCTCTCTCTGAAATTGGTCATGTTGATCACAAAAGGAAGAAGAACATAGCCTTAGGACATCTGATTGCTTATATTCTGGAGAAAAAGTATGATTTAACTCATCCTGAACAAGACTTTGAAGAACCGCTCTACTACAACGATGCATCCTTTAGAGCTATCTTCAATAAGGATGAGCCCAGCAGAACTCATATAGTTCTAAGTGAAACAGAAGAAGAAGCCGGACCTTCACATGCAGCTGGACCAAATAATGAGGATTTGGTTCAAAGATTTGAAAATTTAGAGGCTCATTTTGATTAAAGATTTGATCAAATTGAAACTCATCTGCAGCAGCAAGATTTTCAGCACAATCAGGATATGGGATATATGCGTGAACAAATAAATGCCATTAATACCAACATGTTCACGATAAGTAGTTACTTCAGCTTTTTTGGTGCAGCACCACCTCCTCCTCCAGATCAGGGTCCATCTGAGTGATTTGTTCAGTGTTTATTCAGTGTTTGCTCTATCTCTGTTCTATAATTCAGTATTGTTCTTGTGTTAGTGATTTCCTTTTGTGTGTTATCTTTCCATGTTTTAGTTGTGTATTATTGATATCATGAGTTTAAATTGTAATAGTTTTTATCCGATATCAATATAAGTTTCAATATTTTGCTGTTAATTATTTTAGAAATGTGTGTTAGACTTTATGACATTCATTTTATTTTAATCTTAATAGTGCTTTATTTAACTTGTAAATTTAAATTAATTTCATTAGAAAATATGATTTTTCAAAATTTAAGACATGTTTATAACTTGATATTCTTAGATTTTTCAATTCCATGTCTCTTATTTAGACTACATTATCTTGGTATTATTATTGCAATTTCGATGCTTTTTTATTTTGTATTTCTCTTTTCAGTTAGTATTTATGCACTTAGAAAAATTTGAAATTTTAGATTATTGATTTTGGAAAGAATTCAAATACTGTTGAAAAATTGTACAAATGTATAAAAATCAAAAGAAGTATGCAAAAAATTTGCAATGACAAAAAGAGGCACAAAATAAGCCCAAATCAAAAAGATGCACAAAAATGTGCTGGTATAAAAATAGAACAAGATGCGTAAAGCGCCACATGTGGTAATTACTTCTTTCCAGACTCTTTTAATCTCTTAATTCAAATTGATCTAATGTTCATTTATAATTTATATTGAAATTTGAAATATAAATTTTTTTACTCATCCTTAGTGTAATGATTCTCTTTATCTTCATGTCTAAATTGACACATGCCCTTAAAAAACTCTTTTTATTTTCTAAGTTATATCACTTCTTAAATTATATGAAATTTTATATTTTTCTAATGTTTTTCAATTTTATTTGCATACCTTATTTCAATCACTTTCAAGATTAAAATATCAAATGAATTTCATATTTCTGCCTATACTTCTAACATTCTTTTCTTCTTCACCTTTTGATGTTGTTAAAAAGGGGGAGAAATTGTTTGTTGACTGCGTATGTTTTTGCACTATTTGATTTTCGTAGTGTTTGATTTTTGTATGTGTTATTTTTGTTGTATTTGATTGTTTTCTTTATTTTATCTTTTGTGTTGTTTTATGTTGTATAAAATTTTTGAAAATCAAAAATTTTTTAAGTAATTCAAATGCCTCCTTATTTTTATGAGTTCATAAATTTAGGGGGAGTTTAGGAGATGCTTAAAATTTGAAATCCTACAAACAATAATTGTTTTGCCATCATTAAAAAGGGGGAAATTATAGAGAGAGTTGCTATTTCCATGTTTTATATTCTTGCAACTTGTATTATTTTGATGATTTCAAATATTATTATTTTTATATATCTCCTAACAGTTTTTAGAAGTTTTATTTTTGCTCTAGTGTGTACTAACATTTCAGAAAAATCAACTCCAAACGATGAAGACTTCAAACTATGCTTTTGTAAATTAAAAGTTTTTTAAATGAAAGGGAGAGATTGTAATTGAGTGAAAAATCACAACACACACTCTTGGGGGATAATTTTTATGAACTGATCGTAAGGGATGAACGTAGTTCGTACGGGACGATCATGTCAATTAACCCTCAGAAGAGCACTGGTTCGAATGGGCGAGGAGAAAATTTTATAAGTCCTAATCGTCTAGGAAGAATTTAATATTCATGCCGGGACGAAACTCTCGGGATTCTCACTCGCAATGTTTGTATAGACGAAAAATAAGGTTCGTACCGGGACGAAACTCTTTATATGAGTTCGTACAAGATGAAATTAATTTTCATACCGGGTTGAAACTCCCTGTATGAGATCGTACCGGACGAAATATATTTTCGTCCCTGGATGAAACTCTCTGTTTAAAATCGTCCCAGGACGAAACCTGTTCGTCCCAGGACGAATTGAACCGACTTACGTCAGTTGGTTACGTCCTGAAGAATTTTTGGAAACCAACCTATGAAATAAACGTTTAGTATCAGACGAACATAGTTCGTACGGGATGATGAGCGTGTACGAACATAGTTCGTACCAATTTACATTAGGTTCATTTCCAGCACTTTAAGTAAAATCGTCCATGACGATCCACGATCGTACATGACAATTCACTGCGTACAGAATTGAAAACTTACAGTTTTTGGGTGGTTTTTCTTGTCTTTTGTATATATAGTCCAAATTATACTGCCACCCAATCTTTTTGCCATTTGATCTTCGTGCCTATTGAAAGAAAAGTCAAGGAGAGAGTATGAGAGAGTATTCAAAGGAGGATTCACTTGGTGTTTAAAGGTAAGAATCTCTACTTGTGAATTGGGATTACTTCACTCTTTTCTTCATTCTTTCTAGATTTCTTGTGAGAAGATCTGTCAAGGAGATCCGGTTCTCTGCCGACACTAGGAGAGTGTGAAAAGATGAAGGGTTCTCTGCCCACACTAGGAGAGTGTGAAAGGATGAAGGATTCTCTGCCCATACTAGGAGAGTGTGAAAGGACGGACGGTTCTCTGCCAACACTGGGGATTGTGTAAAAGGAAGACAGTTCTCTGCCGCACCGGGTAGTGGTGAAAAGAGTGTTTATAAAGGCTTCTCCTCCTTGTTGTGGTGCAAAAGGAGAGACACTATTAGTATTAGTGCAATACTCAGAGGGTGCCTCTGGGGAGTGGATGTAGGTCTGGTTTAGACTGAACCACTATAAATCTTGTGTCTTTTATTTTTTACTGCTTTTAATTTTCTGCATTTACTTTAGTATTTTAAAGAATTGTGGTTGAAAAACTTTTTATAAAAAATATCATTAAAGTCTAATTTCGGTTAAAATTATCAAAAGAGGGAAAATTTTTAACTACCAATTCACCCCTCCTCTTGGTAGCCTTGGGACATTAACTTAGGTTTAACAACCTATTTACTAGACTCAACAGAAATCTCAACTCCTGGAATCCTTTGGCTTAGCCAATTGGGCTAACCCATATGAACCCATATGGGTTTCCTTAAGTCAAATCCCATCCTAGGTAAAATCTACCAAATCAACACTAGCATTCAACGACTTTTGATCCAATGAATTAATTCTAAAAGGCCCAGCCCTTGGGTTCAAAATGTGTTTTTCTTAAACTATATCTTGAACTACAAGCAATTAAGCTAGACAACCTCATGCAATTCTCTTTAAACATTTCAAGACATCTGAACTAATTAGCTCTTCCAAGATGGTGGCCTAATATTGCTGGTAAACCAAGAAATTGCAAACTACTCACATTAGTTCAGTTACAACTTCTTAAGCAACATCCCGAGTACTTTAAAATTCTTTAGAATACATGTTTAGATCCTATTAGACCATCCAAATAAGAAATTGTGGTTGGTTACCAAGTGGGTTGGTCAAATTTTGAAAGAACACCTGCTGGTTTCACTTAATAAATACACAGAATTTCTTTGAGTAACGGTTTTGGATATTTTTTCTCCCAAGATATCCCTAGTGTTCTCTCATTATTCCATTAGTTTCCCTAGATTTCTAGAGCCTTCATTATGCAAAACTGAATAAGCTTGAGTACACTTGGACAAATTTATATATATTGATCCTTTGCTCTTGATATATCATCAAAAAATTATCTTGGTCGGGCACAAATCTCGAGGCAAAATCAAGTCAAAAGCTTCAAAAATTAAATTCAGGATCACCTGAACTCTGATTTCAACAAACTTATAGTCGAACTGATCATCTCAGAAATACAAACCCAATGACACCAAATTCAACTCAATCTGAGCCCAAATGAGTCCAAATCAAGGACCCGAAGCACTGTTGGAAAGTTCGAACCACAGTTTGAGTTACCAAATGGTTTCCAAACATGACATATTCGATAATCAAATCGAGCAGTTTTATGAGATGAATCCAACGAGCCCAAGATAGCCAAATTTTGACATCATTAAGACCTTCAAATGTCTGGCGAATGCTCCACGATGAAGGATTCAATATCGATCGTCCATTCAAACCACTCCCGATTCGCCCCTGATCTCTAACCAATTTACAGGCCATGCCACTCTATAAATCTATAAATAGACCCCTCATTTCTCTTGTGAGGGGGAATAAGAAAAAAAAAAGAGAAGAAGAAGGAAGAAGAAGAGAAAGAATGGAGGAAAGAAGCTCCTCCATCACCACTGCCAGAATTCTGCCTAACGCCCGAGTGACGCCAGAATTCTGTCCGATGCCCGAGTGATGTTAGAATTCTGCCTGAAGCCCGAGTGATGCCAGAATTCTGTCTGATGCCTAAGTGATGTCAAGTGACGTCAAAATTCTGCCCATGTAACATCGGAGTTTCACCTGAACTCCAAGTGACGCCGGAATTCTGCTCGACCTCCAAGTGACACCAAAATTCCTAATGACCTCTAAGTGACGCTGGAGTTTCACCTGAACTCCAAGTGACATCGAAGTTCCCCTCGGCCTCCAATTGACATTGGACCTCTGCTCATCGCCAAGTTTCTACCCGATGCCAAACTTCTACCAGTTGTCGGACATTCGTTGGATATCTATCCGAAGATGAATTTCTTTCCATTATTGAACTTTTACCTGACTATAATCTTTCTAACCTCTGTCACCCATAGACAGTGGTCCTTTTGACTTATGTCGTCCACCGACTACAATCCTTCAGATCAAACGCACACATTAACTGGGATTCTTTGTATCTCCCATTATGTAATGTACTCTATAAAATGTACATCAAGTTGAGGCCTTCCTCCAAGGAAGGCCTCATTTGTAATCAACTATAAATACTACTGGAGTCATTTAAAATGGGCTAGGCCCTACGATTTTCCCACCTTTTTAGGGGTTTTCCACATAAAAATCTTGGTGTCTCCTTTAATGTTGCACTCTCTCTCTTATCTGATTATGGGTCAGATTTTTGTACAATGCTAAGACACTAAACTTTATATTGCTCTACCACCATGAATACTCTAGGACACAATAGTTTGGTGCCATCTATGGGAGTCAAACCCATGACCACATGGTTAGGAGCAAAATTTTCCCCCCTAGTCGGGATCCACGTTCCCACAGATGGCGCCAAACTGTTGCATCCTGTAATATTCATGGCGGTAGAGAAATATAAAGTTTAGTGTCTTAGCATTGTACAAAAAATTTGGTACGCAATCCAATAAGAGAGAGGGTGCAGCGTTAAAGGAGACACCTAGGTTTTTAAAACCAAGACGGTATATAACGAAACTCCCAGAAAATGCAAGGATACTTCCAATAAATTTCAAGCCACATACAGTCCTTTACTGGACTTCTACTCCTTGGGCAAGGTCTTAATCTCGACCTCAAAAAGGTACTAACGGTCTAAAGATAAACCATTCTTCACCTTTGATTTAGGATATACGTGACGTTTGCCTCTTCCTAATCAAGGCAAAATCGATTCAAGTGGGATCCAATTCGACCTCTTCCATACAGGTTAATGTCATTGAGTAAAGGCTATGACATACAACCTCGGATAGGTCTTACATCATTGATGGATTCTTTTGACCTCTTCCATACAGGTTAACATCTTCGAGTAAAGGCCTCGACATATAACCTCGGATAGGTCTTACATCCATGATGGATTCTCTCGACCTCTTCCATACAGGTTAACATTGTAGAGCAAAGGCTCTGACATACAACCTCGAATAGGTTTTACATCCTAAGTGGATTCTCCTGACCTCTTCCATATAGGTTAACATAGTCGAGCAAAGGCTTTGATATACAACCTCGGATAGGTCTTACATCCTTGGTGGATTCTCTCGACCTCTTCAATACATGTTAACATCATCGAGCAAAGTGCTCTGACATAAAACCTCAGAAAGGTCTTGCATCTTTGGTAGATTCTCTTGACCTTTTCCATATTGGTTAAGATCATCGAGCAAATGCTCTAACATATAACTCGGATAAATCTTACATCCATGGTGGATTCTCTCGACCACTTTAATACATGTTAACATCATTGAGCAAAGCGCTCTGACATACAACCTAAAAAAGGTCTCGCATCATTGATGGATTCTCTTGACCTCTTCCATACTGGTTAACATCATCAAGTAGGGCTCTGACATATAACCTCGAAAAGGTCTCGCACCCTTGGTGGATTATCTCAACCTCTTCCATGTATGTTAATATTATCGAGCAGGGCTCTGACATACAACCTTAGAAAGGTCTCACATCCTTGGTGGATTCTCTCGACCTCTTCCATAAAGGTTAATATCATTGAGCAGAGCTCTGACATATAATCTTAGAAAGGTCTCGCATCCTATGTGGATTCTCTCAACCTCTTCCATATGGGTTAACATCATAGAGCAGGGCTCTGACATATAACCTCAGAAAGGTCTCGCATCTTTGGTGGATTCTCTCGACCTCTTTCACCCAGGTTAACGTCATCGAGCAAGGCTCTAACATACAACCTCAAAAAGGTCTCACATCCTTGCTGTATTTTTTTGACCTCTTTTATATAGGTTAACATCATTGTGCAGGGCTCTTACATACAACCTTGGATTGGTCTCACATCATTGCTGGATTATTTTGACCTCTTCTATATAGGTTAACGTCATCGAATAGTGCTCTAACATAAAACCTCGAATAGGTCATACATCCTTAATGAATTCTTGTAACCTCTTTTACAGATGCAACCTCTTCTACAGAGGTCAGCATCATCAAGTAATGTTCTAAGTGAACATTCTCTCTAAAGAAGATCTCATGAAAGCAAGTGATTGATAAAATCATCACTCATATAAAGAACTTAACAGTTTGATAGTGCCTCCAAAAATATGGGGGACAATATATCAAAATATGTCTCAAATATACAAGAACTTCTCTTCCTCAAACAGACAAATTCTTAACTTCATATACATTATCATTGGAGTTACATTACAAATTATACATCAAGTATAATCGTACATTTATTCTCAAGCTGAAATTAAAAGTACATCTAAATCATGTGTACAAGTCATCAAATATCTTCTTCTTCGAAGGAAGATTACAATTTGATCTTCATCAGGCCTCAACTCAGTTGACACTATAAGTGTGTCGCCAAACTATTAACATAGCACACTAGTTTGGCTCCTTGAATCAGGAATATCTGATGTCGACAAACTTCCATTTGGATGCATATTATCTTTGAAAAATGCCACTGGACTCCCGCCATCATCGGCCCTTCATTTGATATATGCCAGTGGTCCTTCACTTCATATCAGCCATCATCAGCTTCTCGTTTGACTACTACTAGTAGCACACCGTCGAACTCTCTCCTTCAGCTCTACACTCGATAATTGACTGCTAATGGGCTTTATCTCGATCTTCCATCACGTCAGACTTCCGCTCAAACAACATCAAAATTATCCCCGTCTACTGGCTCTCCTCGTGAGTATTGTTACCTCCAGATCTTCTAAGATTATTCTAGCATGCAAGCAGCAATTAATCTTCTTCTATCAAGAGTTATCTATTAAGAAGATATCCTCTCATCGTGACTCCTTCAACATAAGAGAGGGGCACTGAAGCTTGATAGGGGAATGCCACCTATCTACGATAGTGGAATGCCTCCAATGTAAAAAGAAAAACACAAGAGAAGAACAAGGAGCAATAATTCTAACTTCTATAAGCCCTGAATTTTTGTAGGGGATGCTGCCTACAACAAACATGGGAATGCCTCAACTGTTAGAAAGTTAGAATGAGGAAGGAGAAAGAAAATGAACGGCTGGAAAAAGTTTAACTTCTACATAAGAAGAGGGGCGCTGATTAAAGTAGGGAAAGTAACCTACTAAAAAATAGTGGAAGACCTCTAGAGCAATAAGAAAAATGGGGGGAAAGAAGGAAAAAGAAGATAAATTTCTAACATCTATACAATAGGAGGGGCAACGATTTTAGGAGGGAAAGTCACCTACGAAAATTAACAGAATGTCTCCACTATAAGAAAGCCAAAATGAGAAAAAGAGGAGAAATCTCCAACTTCTATACAAGAGAAGAGGCGCTAAGTTAACTAGGGAAAGTCACCTACTAAAAATTGAAGTTACTAGATGGACAAGAGGGGGGGTGAATTGTGAAAACTTCTTGACAATAATTAAACCAAATTAGGAGGTCTATTTTTTTTTTTTTTTTTTTTTTTTTGATGTTTTAAAAATTTAACATGAAAATTTAAACAATTCTTTTTCACAAATTTTCTCAAGCAAATATTAGAAAAAAAAATAAAATGCACGCAGTATTAAAAGACAATAAGAAAAAGCACACTGAGATTTTTATAGTGGTTCGGTCAAACCATGACCTACGTCCACTCCCCGGAGTCCTCTGCTCCGGGTATTTTACTACAAGCAATAGCTCTCCTTTTTCCCCCCTTGGCAAGGCGGAGAGGCCCTTACAATACTCCCTTTCACCAACCCGGCGTGGCGGAGTGCCAAACTCTGTTTTCACCCTCCTGGCGACGGCAGAGAACCTTCTCGTTTTTCTCCCTCCTAGAGAAGGTAGAGTACCTCGAGGTTATGGATGTAGAAGAGCCTTTCCCCTTGGAGATCCTCACAAAAATTCTTCTAGGGCCACAAGAGGAGCAAGATGCAACAAGTTCGGAGCAACCGTGTGATCTCCCTCACACATATTCTCCCTCACAACGCTCACCTTCTCCTTCCTCTCTTAAACCCTAAAGAACTTCTCAAGAGCTCTCTCCCTCGGAATCCCTCTCTAATCATGTTCTCCTCTCTCTAATTCATACGCAAAACATTACAATTTTGACACCTAAAAACGGGCTCCAAAATCCCTGAGAATTCAAAAGTAGCTGTTACTATCATACAACACGGTTTCTAATCGTATAGTATGATATGTATAAATAGACTTCGTCCTGGTATGAAGTGGTACGAATAGTTCAAAAAGGTATGTACAGTATGATTTAAAATTGTACGGTACGATCAACAACAATGCTGTTCGTATAGGATGATAGTCAGGACGATCAAATATCATCTCTGTTCATCGTATGGTAATATTGACATCGTACAGTACGATGAGAAAAAATCAAATGGATCGTCCAGGATGATCTTCGAGACGATTATAATTCATCCATGTTCATCGTATTGTACGAAGTGATCGTACAGTACGATGTTCAAATTATAATTAAGCCCGGATCTCTTGCACTAATCACGGGTTAAATTAAGTAAGTAATTAAATAACATCGTACAGTACGAACGTGTTCATACAGTATGAGCGGCAGAAAACAACTTACTTAAGTTAAAACGACTGTTAGGGTTTTGGCTTTGAACATATCATACAGTACGAATATATTCGTACGGTACGATCTATTCACGGAATAGTCCTACAAAGCTCTGATCGTACGGTACGAAATAATATCGTACAGTACGATCTACATAGAAAGAAAAATCTAAAATTTTCATTTAAAACACTCTCCCATGTGTGTGTGCATGGTTGCTCAGACTTTTATGCATTTTATGACCAGTCTCAAGAAAATAAAAATAAAATAAAGAACAAAATACATTGCAGACTCATACTCCTAATCTACCCATTCTTGAGTCTTCCTGTCGTCTTGAGTAGCTTTTGATTTTTCCTGAAATGTTAGTACTCACGGACAATAGCAAATAATATTCAATGAATCCCAACATAATTCAAACGACATTATTTAACATCATCAAAATCTCAAACTCGGGGTCATGGGTTGCAACAAAAATTAGTGGAAGACCTCAACTATCTGAAAGACGGAAGGAGAAAAGAAGAAGGTACAGGTTCCCCCTATCCCTAAGGGGGTATTTATAGCCTTTTTTGGGAAGAAAAGAACATTCCAGAACTTCCTAGAATTTTTCCAATTTTTATTTTAATTTTTTTTGAAATTTTCTAGAATTTTTTGAGATTTTTTTGCGAATTGTTTGGCAAATACAAATGCATGTGGACCTCACATTATAATATATATATATATATATATATATATATATATATATATATATATCAAACTGCGCGACTAACTGCCGTGAAACCGTGCGGTCAACTATGGTCGCGCCGGTCTGTGCGTCGAGCGGGTGCCGCTGCTAGCAGCGTTCGGCCGGCCGGCCGGTCGGTTCAGCCGCCTACACTTGTCTGGGCCCAATTTTTGGTTTGGATAGTCCAAATCCGACGTTTTTGGGGTCCCCCGACACATTTTTTGACGTTCCAGACTCAATTTTCATAATTTCAAAGCTCAACAAGGCCTCTTTGATCAAGTTTGAGAAAGTTTTTAATTTTTGAAATGCAATTTTTTGCAATTCGGCCAATGCAAAATATCGACACATATATTTTTGTACTCCTGGAGCTTCGACATCTGAAAATAGGGGGGCAACTGATATATATCAACAAAAAATTATCTTGGTAAGGCATGAATCTCGAGGCAAAATTAAGTCAAAAACTTAAAAAATTAAATACAGGATCACCTAAACTTTGATTTCAGGAAACTTATAGTAGAACTGATCGTCTTGAAAATACGAACACAGCGACACCAAATTCAACTCAATTCGAGCCCAAATGACTCCAAATCAAGGACCAGAAGTACTATTGGAAAGTTCAAACCACAATTTAAGTTACCAAATAGTTTTCAAACATGACGTATTTATAATCAAATCGAGCAGTTCGATGAGACAAATCCAACGATCCCAAGATCGCAAAATTCTGACTTTATTAAGACCTTTAAATGTCTTGCGAACGGTCCACGATTAAGGGATTCAATATCGGCCATCCATTCAAACCACTCCCAATTCGCCCCTGATCTCTCACCTATTTATAGGCCATGCCACTCCAAAAAATTTTAAATAGACCCCTCATTTCTCTTGTGAGGGGGGTCAAACAAAAAAGAAGAGAAGAAGAAGGAAGAAGAAGAGAAAGATTGCAGGGAAGAAACTCCTCGACGACCACCACCAAAATTCTGCCTGATGCCCGAGTGATGCCAGAATTCTGCCCAACGTTCGAGTGACGCCAAAATTCTGCTTGACGCTCAAGTTACGTGAGAATTTTGCACATGTAATACTGGAGTTTCACCCGAACTCTAAGTGACGCCAAAATTCCACTCGACCTCCAAGTGACGTCAAAATTTCGCCTGCCTCTAAGTGACGCTGGAGTTTCACCCGAACTCCAAGTGATGCCGGAGTTCTCCTCGGCCTCCAACTAACATCGAACCTCTGCTCATCGTCAAGTTTCTACCCAACACCGAACTTCTACCGGTTATCAGACTTTCGCTGGACATCTATCTGAAGATGGATTTCTTTCCATTATTGAACTTCTACCTGACTACAGTCTTTTTGACCTCCGTCACCCGCAGACAACGATCCTTTCGACTTATGTCGTCCACCGACTATAGTCCTTCAGATCAAACAAACATATTAACTGTGACTCTTTGTAACTCCCATTATGTAATGTACTCTAGAAGATGTACATCAAGTTAAGGCCTTCCCCCAGGAAGGCTTCATTTGTAATCAACTATAAATACTAGTAGATTCATTCAAACTGGGCTAGGCCCCATGGTTTTTCCCCTTTTTTAGAGGTTTTCCACGTAAAAATCATGGTGTCTCCTTTAATGTTGCACCCTCTCTCTTATCTAATTACGTGCCAGATTTTCATGCAATGCTATGTTACTAAACTTTATATTTCTCTATTGCCATGAGTACTCCAGGACGCAACAGCTCTCCAGCTCTTAAAGTTTGAACAAGATTTTTGTTTTAGGTCCATAAATACTCTCTTGAAGTAAAATACCCATTAGTCTTATCCTCTATGAAGTTAATTTTAAAACCATAGCATAATTTCACTTAGGTTTGGTCAAATGTGAAGTGAATTATTAATGTAAGGTAAATCTACCTTTAGATTGAAACTCCATACTTGAATAATCCTCTTTGATCCAATTGAGAGGATTTGGATGGTTGGATTCTTTAGATAATGCATAGTTATCTATATGACTAAGAATCAAAGTGGGAGGTTGAAGAAGAAATACGGGCCATTCATTTGATTCAAATTTGAAGAATGACACTGATTGAGTTAGACTAGTTGACATACTACTCTCATGCTCTTTTGAGCCAACATATCTTAATTATTTTATCTTTGATCAAATTGCTATAATTAACCCTAACTTTTTTAGTGATCCACCCATTATTTGAAGAGCCAATTAAACAATGCCATCTGGAAATTACATTTAACTATGTGTATCCATAGAAGTAATTGGATAAAATTCAGTCAATTCTTAAAATAATTCATAACTCTTCATACACTTAGTTAAATTAGAAGATCAAGGGCTATATGGATTTCTATTGAGAAGAACTTGAAAATTTTTATAGCTTTGGGTATTTTTTTTATTTCTAAAAAATAATATTCAAAAAATTTCCCCATAATATTTTTAGGATTATTCTTTAAACTTATAAATCTAGCTAAACTCAGATTCATAGGGATGATTCTTAGACATGTTCAACACATGTCCAAACTTAATTAAATCAATTTGAGCTCAAATAGGCCTTCAATTTGAATTTTAAATTTCTAAGTAAAAAAACCACCTATAAATTAAAAATTCAATAAAATTAAGTCCATATATCCATTATGGTTATGCTTTTTCGATGTGATAGTATACTTCAAAGGTTAGTTAGCCACTGATTTGATCACATGCTCTATGCTAGTTAGAATAAGAACTCTTTTAATTTATATATTTATTAACTTTGGATTTATTAACACTATAAGAAATTCATCAATTATCCGCAGTCTGGACCAGCGGTTCTCCAACCGCTGGTAATAACGGCGGCTTAACCGGCGATGTGACCATCGGTTTTTACTGATGGTCTAACCAGCGGTTATGTAAATTAAAGCTGCCGGAAATAACGGCGGTCCAGAAATTACCGGTTTACCTGCCGGCATTAAATCTTACAAGCACGTTACCTGCGACTTGAACCATCGGTGTTAAGTAAATTATTTTTGTCGGTCTAAACCACCGGAAAGCCGTCGGAAAATCCCCTAGAATAAGCCATTCCGAGCCTTCCATTTCATTTCATCGCCTGCTCCTTTCTCTCCTACACGACGATCACCCCCATCTCCTCCGTCCTCTCGCAATCGAGACGCACCCTATGTCCACTAACGAGGTCCCTCCGGCCACCGAAAAGGTCCTCCAAATGAAGATCTCTCCCCCACTGCATGGCTAAAGATTTCTCCCCACTCCCCGCTCATGCATGAAACTGGCCCCCGAGGTTTACAATTTTAGTTTTTTTTTTTAATTTTGAAGTTATTTTTGCTATTTCGGTTTGATTACATCAAGGATCAGCCTTACGCTAATATCTTTTTGTTGTAGTCATGGATGTTCTCACTAGACATTTACGAGAGGATATATGTATGCTTTTTGCTGATGATATTCTTCTTGTTGATAAGATTAGAGATGGAGTTGATGGTAAACTAGAATTATGGAGGTCAACCATAGAGTTTAAAGGTTTTTTCTTGAGTATATCTAAAACTAAATATATTAAGTGTAATTTTAGTAGTAATAGACCTAGTGAGGTTTTTGTGACTTTGGGCAATCAAGTCATTAAAAAAAGTAGCGTTTTAGATATCTTGGATCTATTGTTCAGAGTGATGGTGAAATAGAAGGGGATATTATCAACAGAATTCAAGTTTGATGGTTGAAATGGAGGAATGAATCGGGCTTGTTGTGTGATAGAAAGGTCCACCTCAAACTTAAAGGAAAATTCTATAAGATGGTGGTGAGATCTGCAATGATTTATGGTGTTGAATGTTGGTCATTAAAAAAGATGAATAATACTAAGTTAAGTGTTGCAGAGATGAGTGTGCTTAGGTGGATGAGTGGCTTTACCCTTAGAGATAGGATACGAAAAGAGCATATACGTGAAAATGTTGGCGTACCTCCAGTGCATGATGAGATTAGAGAGTGTCGCCTTAGATGGTTTGGTCACATAAAATGACAGCCTTTAGATGACCTAGTTAGGAAAGTAGAAGTATTAGATTTGACTTATGTTAAGAAAGGTAGAGGTAGACCTAAGCATCCTCATCTCTGCAACACTTAACTTAGTATTATGCTTCTCTTTTACTGGCCAACATTAGGCACCATAAAATTATGAAGTTGTTTTTGTTTGAGTGGATGAGTGGCTTGACCCTTAGAGATAGGATACAAAATGAGCATATACGTGATAAGGTTGGAGTAGCTCCAGTGGAAAATAAGAATAAAGAGAGTCGCTTTAGTTGGTTTGGTCACATTAAATGGAGGCCTTCTGCTGACCCGTTAAGGAAAGTTGAGGTATTAGATTTGACTTATGTTAAGAAAGATAAAGGTAGACCTAAGCATCCTCATATCTACAACACTTAACTTAGTATTATGCTTCTCAACATAAGCATTATTAACTCCTTTATTTTCAAGAACTATCCATAGCACTTCTCTTGGAACTTTATCATATGCTTTCTCTAAATCAATAAATATCATATGAGATGGTTGTGAGACCTACAATGCATTCCAATTCAAGTAAAGTACACTTGTTCGAAAGTATAGCACGCATACTTGTTCAGGGTGCATATCTTCTAATAATTATTCTCATAACTATGTAGGGGGATGTTTGCTTCAATGTCCAAATGACTATCCAAGAAGAGAGATATTGGATGTATAAAAAATTGTTATCGGGTTGAAGAGAATTGACAGATGAATTTATACAGCGAGTTGAGACTTTCATTCAAGTTGCATCTCAACTGCCTTCCTTTAAATTTAATAAAATATTTAGATGTCCATATTCGAAGCATAAAAAATCAAGCATTCCTTAAGCCTGATGATGTGAAGCTTGATTTATATCATAGGGGATTTCTTTCAGACTACTAGATTTGGACATCACATGACGAGTATGAGCCATAAAGAGATACTCATGCTGGTCCATCCATAACTTATGAAAAATTTAATGAAGAGCAAATGAGCAGATCGTATGAAGAACTTATTTTTGATGTAGCAGGTCCTAATTTAAGGACTAGGGTTGAAGAGCCACTATATATAAAAACCAAAAAATTCTTTGAGTTACTACATGCAGCTCAAAAATTAATTTGGGATGGTAGCAATAGTCATTCAGAATTGTTGATTGTAGTGAGAATGCTAAGTATTAAAACTGAGTATAATATTCCTTGTGACTGTTTCAATGACTTCATTGGTTTTCTCAAGGAAACTAATCCAACGGACAATTTAATTCCCTCAGATTTGTAGCGAACGAAGAAATTAGTATCTATGTTTGGTCTCACTGCTATAAAAAATAATTATTGTATCAATATATGTATATTATACTATAAGGATAATGCAACATAGGATTATTATCACACTTACAATGCTCCTTAGTTTAAGCCAAACTCGAAAAACCAACGTTGTCAAAAGAAAGATGTTCCATATTTCAATGTGAAAAGTAAAGACCTGACCAATATATATACTGAATAGGTTCAGATTTCATATTAAGTCATAGAGTGAAGGAAGAAAAACTGAAAATTATGGAGTATGTGTTAGAGGGAACACTCATGAAGAAGATGAGTGTAATTATTACGGTATTCAAAATGAGATTCTTGATCTGGATTACCAAGATGAAGATGAGAACTTTATATCCTTATTTAATTATCAATGGTATGATTTAGTATAAAATAGATGCACAAGAATTCATCCTGCATATAGTTTAGTAGATATAAAATATAGTAGTAGGTACGAAAAGTTTGATCCATTTGTGTTAGCAAGTCAAGCTATTCAAGTTCATTTCAGCAAATATCCTAATGATCATAGGGATAAACAAGATTGACTAGTTCTCATAAAAATAAAAGTACAAGGAATAATTAATCAATATGATGTTGTGGTAATTGCACATCCAGAGGATGAGATGTCAAATTATAGGTTTGTTAAAATTGAGGAGATGCTAACTATAACCCCTAGTATTGAAATGCAGTTAGAAGATATGAATTGTTCAACTAGCTCATCAAGTGAGAACGAGGATGAAAGCGAAGATACCCTAGAGAGCAATAAAAATATTTCTAATTATGAGTAATTTTTTATAATTTAGAATTATAATTTTTATAATTTAGAATTGTAGAATTATAATTTTTGTAATATTTTTGAATAGTTTTTGCACTTATAGAATTGTACTTTTTAAATTTTGAGTAATAAAAATGTGAATCATTATTTTATATTCTTAATTCTTTATTTTAGTAATTCATTAATGTGTATTATGTATTCTTTATTTTTTATATATTATAATACTTTACTAATTGCTTCTTTTAATGTAGATGGTTTTAACTGATGATCCTCCTCGTGGATCCTTTGCCTCAAAGTTTTCTATAAAAATGTTGAGTGTTAATCCTAACAGACCTAGACAACCTGATGATTACGAGGGAGAGAGAGTTGTTCCACCAGTTATACCATCATCACCACCACCCAGAAGTCAGTAGTAGTCCCCTAGTGAGCAGGGTCAGGGTCAGTCAGATCCACCTATTGTTGTACCATCACCCTTTCCTGGGTACTTCTCTCCTCCATCGATGAGTCCTCACTTTTCCTCTGGAGATCAGGCATGTGCAGCTCCATTCTATTTATATTACCCCCACCATCATCACAAGTTGCAGGTCCATCCACTATCCCTTACCCTCCTTACCCCCATTCATATTATTTCCCATATCCGATTCAACTAGAACACAGTGGATCCATCTAGACCAGCAGAGGTTGGTGCTGGGGTCATGCAGCTGCAGCTGATAAGCTTCAGTACATTGAGCCTAAGGGTGATAAGTAAGTTCAATTTATGTTGTTAAGTTTCTTGTATTTTGATATATTATATGTTATTGACAAAAAAATTAACCTGCAACTTCAATCCTTCAAGACCACCTACTCACAAGATTTGGGATATTATAAAGAACAAATAAGATGCTCCTTACTTATCATAGAAGAAGATCCTAAAGGAAATTAGGGTATATGGTTTGGAGAATTTCAGATATACTTATTTGACATGAATTCAAATATTTAATTTAATTTATATTAATATTTTTTATTTTGCCTATATTTTTTCATAAAAAGAATTTAGGTGGTTGCCTGAGCAAACATGAGGATCAGAACAAATTTTGAGAGAAGAGGAGCGACCCGTCCTACATACATATTCACGACATTAGAAAGTCCAAACAACGTCCAATATGGATTGGAGAGGGCATATGGACAAATCTGAGTAGAGCTTGGACAACCCCTGAGTTCATAAAAATAATAGAGCATAATAAGCATAATAGAACATCTGACTATGGTGGTTTTGGAAGCTCTCTTCATATTGGTGGATTTGTTTCTCATACGAAACATAGACAACAACTACTAAATACTTCAAATTAGTTTATTAAATATATTTATGTTATTATAACTATATCTTATATTTTTAGAAAGAGTTTTTTGGTCGGGAGCCAATACTGCTGGAGTTGCATATGAGAACTCACCAACATCAAGCTGACCATCAGTGGGTTGATGAAAAGGCTAAAAAGGTGTTGACCTGCTATGCCGTGCAAAAAAAAAATCGAAATAAAATCTTACCTGTCCGGCTCCTGCCATCCCACGACGTTCGCACGTCGTCGCCATAATCAAAGTCGCATCCTCGCACGTCGTCTACACGACTCGATCGAGTCATTAAATGGCAGAGGAAACGAAGCCGCTCGGCTCCCTTACTGACTCTTCCGCAAGCTCTCGCTCTACTCCCTCGTTCGACCTCGCCATTCGACAACTTTCCTTCTAGTAGGATCGGACGTTATGCTCTTTTGATCGGAAGCAACTATGGGAGATCGCACGCTGTGGAGGCGACTTTCTTCCTTCGGAGCGCTTCTTCCGCCCCTTCCCTGCCGTTCAACTTCTCTCCATCGACGGCATCCCTTACCTGTAGGATCGGAAGCTGCGACACTTTGATCGGAAATAATTAGGAGCTCTGTATGCTGTGAGGGATCGGGAGCTACAACATTTCGATCGGAGGCGACGACAGGTGCTCTCCGGCTCTGAAGGAAGCTTTCTCCCTTTCGGTCGCTTCTTCGGCTGCGCTGCAACCCCTCCGACGCCGTTCGACTTTGCTCTTCCACGACTTCCCCTCCTATTAGATCAAAAGTTAAGTCATTTTGATCGGAAGTACAACGGGAGCTCGCCGCCTGAGAAGATAACTTTCTCCCGTTCGGCTTCTTCTTCGTCCAAATCCCGTAAATGTAAACAGAGAGGGAGAAAGGGTTTAGTGATTTGATTAACTCTAATTAGGGTTAATTGAGGGTTAATTTCAATTAGTTATAATTAGTTATAATTATAATTATTTTAGTTAGTTATATTTATTATAATTAAATAATAATTAATTTTAATTAAATAATTATAATTAATTACAATTAATTATAATTAGTTTTAATTAAAGTTAATTTAAATTTAATTATAATTAATAATCTTTTAATTATAGTCAATTATTATTTATTAATTATAATTATTTAAGGTTAATCGATATTAATTAATTATAATTAATTAAAAGTTAATTATAATTAAATATATCAGTTAATTATAATAATTATGGTTAATAATTTCAATTAATTATAATTAACTAAGAGTAAATATAATTAATTAAATATAATTAAATATAATTATAATTAATTAATATTAATTATTGAATTAACTCGTGGTAATGCTTGCTTCTCCTCTTACCTCGGTCCACGAGTCGACACCGCCGACAGTCCCCGCCGGTCTTCAAGGTATAATTTCTAACTTAAACCCCGTGCTCGACATTTGCAGCGGACCGGGGAAGCACCTATACGCGCTCTTGTAGCACGGTAGGAGGGAGCCCGGTGCGAAGCATAAGATGAGGCGGGTAAGCCCTATACACGCTCTTGTAGCATGGTGGGGATAGCGTGGTCGGGACGGTCCTCGACCTCGACACCGACACCGCCGACGACTGCTACGAAAGGTAAGATGTTCTAAAATCCCATTCTCGACGTTTGCAGCGGACCGGAGAACCACCTATACGTGCTCTTGTAGCACGGTAGGAGGGAGCCCGATGCGACGCCTACGACGAGGTGGGAGAGCCCTATACATGCTCTTATAGCGTGGTGGGGAGTCACTGCTGTTCTGGTACGTCATTGCTGTTCTGCTGTACGGGTACTACTGAAGGCCCCATATACGCTCTTGTAGCTTGGTGGGATGAAAATTACTACGGCCGTGGTGTCTAAGGACACCTACCATACACGCTCTAGTAGCGTGGTGGGAAGGCCCAGTCCCCCTATTTTCCCCCAAATGGGGGATATGCCGGGTTGCTGCCGAAATTTTCACTGAAATGTATATAGACTTGAAAAATTTGAAGACCTTCTTGGGCAACAATATAAAAGACCCGTACTTGAACTGAAAGCATAGAACTCAAACTAAATGAGCAGAGGACTTGTACGATGAACAGAGGACTTGTGGACTTAGATCTGAACAAAGATTTAAATGATTTCTAAAGGTCAAATCCAAATAAAATAAAATCAAAATTGAACTCAAATTCAAATCTTTTGAGCATAAGATTGAACTTGCAAAAGACTTCAGAGGACCCTGGAAAATCAATTTGAACTTATACTATGAACTCAAAGTTGATTCGAATCAAGCCTTCAGTGCACTCAAACGAATATGCAAGGACTTGTGCCAAGACTTGCAAACTCAAACTCTACTTGAATACCTGGACTCAATGAACTCGAGCAATAAAGAACTTGTGACACCCAATATGACTCATCTACACGCAAGCAGTCATATCCGTCCGTTACAAACACAAGATCAAAATACAGTTAAGTGTATTGAGTCCTACAAGCAATGGGATCAAAATCAAATAAAATAAGATCAAGCCAGAACTGAAATTCAATTCAATATGAAAATGAGCTTAAACTCTACAAAAATTAGAGTGGAGCTTAAACTACATAAGAGACCTGAACAAGCACTTGAACTTATTCTTGGAACTCGAACTGTGCAACATCAGGGGACCCGAACATAGAACTCAAGCTTGAACTCAATTTATAAATGAAATAAATTGAACAAGATAACTTGAATTTGTACTCTGAACTCAAAACTGGAATGAGATGTGGAGGGTAAGGAGCTCAAACTGAACTCAAGATGGATCCAAAATAGGGACTTGAGTTTGAATGGGATGCCAAGAGTTGAACCCATAATGACATACAAGACTCAAGCATGAGCTGGACCTTGATCTCAGGTCTGATGAAATACATAGGACCAGGGCTTTGGGTGAATGAACCAATCAGAGTCTAAATGCACAGTTCTCTAAATTAACAACAAGTTACTAGCGGGGGATGAAATCCCGATGCACATGAAAGATGTGTTAATTCCTACAACAATCTCTACAAAATGCCTGTTGATTGAGATGGCAACAGTAGAGATCAACAATCAATGCTTCAATCCTCTACAAATAAATCAGACCACCTGAGATTGGTGAAAGGTGGATATGATGAAAATGATAACGGCCCTCCTACGAATACTTCTAAGAGGTCATAGCAGATGCAATGGGTCCTTGCAGACAAATACAAACTACTTGTGGATAACAACAGTGGGTATATCGTAGGTACAATGAACCACTGTGGGCACAAGTATTGATATCACCGATGACATTGGTTGTCAAGATCTTCAAGCATGTGGGGTACAAAGACAGCTCGATGTACGAAAAATAACACCTCTTGCAGAATGGAAGAGATGTTTGAACAAATTAGAACCAAATTTCCTGGTGTTCCAAAGTCTCTTTTTAGTTCTATAATTAAGAAGAGAACAGTTCGGGTGCCCACAAACACCGGAAATAACAAATCTATTACACTGATGGTTTTAAAAAGAGTTCTCCACAAAGCAACAATCTCCAAAATCCAGAAAATAACCTTCCCCGATGAATGAGAAAGGGGGAGTTAATATCAAGATGCACGCCACCGGATCTGCAACCTCCGTATAAGCAGACAGAAGGCGTCTATAAATATTTTCAAAGTACCCCCACACGAGCACCTTAGCTTGTATACACATAGGTACATTGAAAGAGGAAAATACAATCTCAACACCCGCATGGGCCCCGGCGAGCGTGTTATTGGTACACATGTGACGTCTAGGGATGCTGCACGGGTCAATAAGTGAATTCAAGTTCGAACCTGATCCTTCTATATGGACCAACAGAAGTCGATAGGGTTCGAACCTCTAAACAAATATGTGGCCGTGGTGACCAAAATATTTATTTTAATACATTCATTTTAGGCCTTCAAGGCTTATAATCAAAAGAATTCACTCTCAAAGGCATAAAGCCTACGAAACCCGATCCTCTGTAGACAACCAGACAGAGTCGAAAGGGTTCAATCAACAAATGGAAATTATCCCAAAATACCCCGATGATGGCCGTGTTGGAGGCAAATCTCAACCGGAGGGGTTTACACATTTTCAAATGCCACTCAAATACTTCAAAGTTCAAAAACCCAAATTCCATAAATATTTAAATTGAAATCTATCAATCAACGCTTAAAGCAAAATCCATCCACCCTCAGCAACAGTTTGCCGGGGTGGACAAATTAAAAATTACTTCAGCTCACAAAGAGCCAAATGCCTAGTCCAAAATATCACTAGGATCCATTCTCAAATAGTCTCCTACCAGTAAGGACGTGGTACGTGTCCTCTAACCAGCGGTCTGCTGCCAAATGGCACCGCAGGATAAACGGTTATGACCCGGGGCCCTCTGAACCGAGTGGTTTTGCCGCCAAATGGCACCACGAAATACCGGTTATGGCCAGCGCCAATACGTTCCTTATTGGCATCAAATCCTTGAAATATGAATCAATAGGATATAATCGATAGGGCACTAAGCTCTCTGTCAGCTAAGGTGGATTCAAATTTGTCCCCTTAGACAAACATTCACCCCAGGTCTACAAGGTCCCCTTGAACGAAGCAACCCATGGCTGCCGACAAGGATCCTTCTGTCAGGTTGGGTCGACTACCTCCTCTGACTAAGTAGACCAGGGACCACGATGGCCCGGGACGACGGAACCATGGGATCTTGATCGGGCCCATCATCCATTCCCCCACCATCCGCTTTAAGTGTAGGATGGTGCAGTTTCTATTTAAATATCAAATCTTCCGAACCAAATTCCAAATCCAAAAACTCAATTCTTCAATTCCCAATATCCAAACCCTTCAAATATCCAAACTTCCCAAATCCTCAAATCCAAATCCAGTTTTCAAATTCAAACTCATTGCTGCTACTATATGCCAGATGCAAGTATATTCTACGTATCTGATCGACGACTAGCCTTAATCGAAAGTTCTCTCTCGTGATCGGGAGGGGTAATTAACTATAGGGGCTTGCGCCTATAGGAAACCAGAACTCAGATCATAAAGTCCTCAAAAAATGAGGGCGAAATCTCTGGGTAGTGTCTTATCTACAAACCCATCTACCTTCCAAAATTTACCTCATAACTTATTTTGTTAAAACTCCCCCTCGCCGAATAAAAGAAAAAGTGCGGCGGGGAGGCCGGGGCCGAATTTTCGAAGCCCACAAAAGGCTCATGTGAGTATATTTTTTTAGAGTTTGGGAATAGAAATTTATTATAATAAAACTCATTCTAATATCATTATATTTTATAGATATATTCTCGCAGGAAGATTTTGTACGAGCTCGAGAAAGTCGTCAGTCCACTGGTGAGGGATCATCTTCAAGATCGACCCAAATTTTGGAGTATCATATATGATCAGATGTTGTTGGTGGAAGGCAGAGGGGAGGGTATATGGCTTGGGTTTGCAATGCTATGCTTATAAGGGTAGTTCATCTACCTCGACATTTTATGATCCTAGTGGAGCTGAAGAAAGTGTATGCCAGAGGGTTGCAGCGCTGATGAGGGAGATAGAAGAGATGAGAAAGGTTCAAAAAGAGATACAGGAAGAGCTGCGATCCTACAAATATGAAAATCAAAAGAAGAAAGTGCAAGAGCAACAGCAGCCACATGTATCACAAGTCAGCGAGGATACGGAGGAGGATTAGTACTCTTTTTCTTCGATAAACTTATGATGAACTTATTATTAACTTATTTGGTTATGAACTTATTTGGTTCACTTATTGAACTTAGTTATAAACATATTTGGTTAAACTTATGAACTTATTTGGTTTCACTTATTGATTTATTTTAATGAATATATTTGTGATAATTGTTGTGATTGACTATAGTGGCGGGTTGCCCAAATTTGTGAAAATTACTATATTTTCTTTGCAGGTTTAGAGTTTAGGGTGAAAATTTGTAAAATAGAGAGGAGGCTGTCAATTTTTTTTTCAAATGCTACAGGTTTCCAGTAGACACCTGGCGGTTTGGACACCGAAAACTTCGCTACCGGATGGCTAATTATAGCTGCCGAAAAACTACTAAAATTGCTGGTACATATCGACGGTATACCGATGTTGTCCGGTGGTACACCGGCGACATGCCGCTGATCTCACCGCCTGCAATTCCTTTGGTTTTAACCGCCGAGAAGGACCCAGTAACATCACCGGCGGCGTACCGGAGGTCTACGCTGTAATAACGTTGATAATTATACCGGCGGTTGAATGGTCGGTACGCCGCAGGTAACAAAACCGGCGGTCACCGGTGCTTAGACTGCTGGAACCTAACCGGCGGTATTAACCGACAGTGAAAAAAATAGTCGAAAAAACACCGTCGGAAAAAGTTTCCGGCATGGTTTTTACCGGCAGTTTTTATACCGCCGACAAGCCGCCGGTGTTTTACAAAACTGCCGGAAAACTATTAGTAACCGCCAGAACAAACTGCTGGTAATGAGTGATTTTCCTGTAGTGTGAAACTGCTAAGAAAACTTTGATAGGCCATAAGTTTTAGGGTTAAAACCTCACATCATTTTTAACATATGGTCTAAATTTCAAGCGAATGAAAGTTCTTTTTTCTATCAAATAGTAAAATATAAATTTGAGAATATAAATCAACTAAAATTTTTATTAAACAATGGCTTTCTCTCATTTCATTTTCTATTTCTCATATTTTATAGGAAGAAAATGTTGCTGCTGATTATCTAGCTAAGATTGGTTTTAATTTGTTTAGTTTTATTGAAAATGTTGGGGTTCCTTACTGGATAAAGTAAGGGTTTGGTTAGGCTGAACAATTCTGGGATTCCTTATGTTTGATCCAACTAATGGTGTGCTTTTTCAATTTTTCAGTTTTGATCGTTATTTGTTATATGTTACAGGCCTTTCTGTTCTTCGGTCTACCAATTTTTAGAGGTTGTTTACTAGTTTTCTTATGCGTTCTTTTCATTATGATCATTTATGTGGGCCTTTTCTGGGAGCTTGGACCATGGAATTTTTATATGTTTCATCAGCATTCATGATGAGCAAGGCTATATTGGTTCATTCGTTCTTTGTTCTTATATTCTATAGGCTTTGTGGTATGATTTAGTTCCTCTCACGCATCCGTGAATTTTTTTTTCTCTACAATTTTCCCACTTCGCTAGCCTTGCTTTGAGTATTAAATGCTATTTATTGTGGTGATTTGGGGGGGGGGGGGGGGGGGGGGGGGGGGGGGGGGGGTGGAGGGCATTCATTTCTATTAAATTTATTGTTTTCTCCATGCTGCTTTATCTAATAATTTAAGTCTCCTTCACTACCAGTTGGGTGTTTGGCCTATTTATGTAGAGTTTTATACTAAATTTCATTATCCTAATTCCCTTATGAAGTTTTCAATAGTTACTGTAAATATTCTCTGTTGGATTATGATAGCGAATGGTTGATATTTATGCCAGCTGGTTTATTTTCTATGGGACATTTTGTTTCATCCAAAGGAAATAACTAGTTGGCATAGATACTCATATTAAAGATGGTTAATGTGTATTATTTCCATACTACTTTTTTATATGTTTATTTCTATTGTGTTGTTGTCTTTTTATTCTATTAGTTTCTTTGTAGTTTTCTTCTGTCATACCTGGATTTTTTAATAGGTTGTTATGTACTTGTGCTTATTGGGGAACTCTGGCTCATGGGTTATTTTTCTTCTTTTTTGTATCTTGTTCAAGTAGCTGAGAGCTGGAGGTCCCCTTAAGAACCATGGACAATTTTTTAAATATTTGCGTGTAAGCCTATGGATAAGTTTTAACAAGAAAAAAAGTATTTTTATTAAATCATCATAATTTTCTTAACCCTAATTGCAGCCATTACTATTTAGATGTGAATTTTCAAGTGACATTTTGGGCTCAAAATTCATATAGCATCTTCCATGGAAATACGAAGGCATCATCCACAGCTCTCTTTGCAACAATTTTCTTTCTTTTTTCTTGCAATTTTAGTTTCTTTATCATTTCTTTTATTGGTTGGGGGCCATTTTTGACCCTTCGAAGGATTTTTCTTTATTTATTTTTTTACCCTTCTTCCCTTTTTTGTTTTTATTTTGGCTTCATGATAGCTTTATCATCCTCTTATAACCCCTTGACTTATTGTAAACCTTACCTACTGGTAAGAATGGGAGTTTTTTTGGAATCTCTGATTTCAACGGTAACTCATGGGCATTTCAAGATGTTGTTTCTAGTTGTGTTTCCACTTCTTCTCCACATTTCCCTTTGTCCCAAACTATTTTTGAACGTATTCTTACATTGATGTTTGTAGAATATATGATTACTAAATTAGCTGCACCAATTGAGTTTACTCTTGTACACTAATTTGATCTGCACAGGCCTAATATTGACATGATAAGAGCTTTTTTTATTAACCTTAAGTTTTTTGGATCCTTCATGGCTGGTATTTTGAATCCATGCCATATAAAAATTAAAATTTTGAAGGAGTTAGACTATAGCCATATTTTCTCAAGAAGGTCTTATCATATTAACTCGTGTCAAATGAGCCTACTTAAAATGATTCAATTTATTGACATGTAAGGAATAATTACCAATAGCACTAGTGTTGATTTCTTTTCCCAATTTGTGTTTACATAAGTTTAGTACCAAAAATTTTCACACTTCAGCATCTATTTTTGGTATGCCCCTTCAAATGGAACAAGCCACCACATCAAATTCTCATATGTTTGTTGCTCTTGCTCTAGTTGAATTAGATGTTACTAAAAAGTACCTTAATGAAATTTGGCTTGGTATAGAGAACTTGGTGTATCTACATAAAGCTAAGATCACAAATTTTCCAAATTTTTGTAATCACTAAAAAAATACATGATCATTATATCTCTGAATGCTTCAAATTGCATCCTTTTTTATGCACACATAATGAACTAATTAAGAATGTTAATGATATCAATAGTTTGGTTACCATCCTAAAGTGCCTTCTCATGGCAAGAACCTTCTTGTCCAAATAACTAATTCACAACCAACTAAAATATCTCCTATTGAACATGATGTGATTCCGGGAGTGTTAGGTAGGATCTGACTAACATGGAATTGTGGGGCAACCAGATCCTTTATTGGGAAATGTTGCTTTTCTTACTGTGCAGGTTTATATTCCCATCATTAATGAATTGTCATATTTATATTATCAAATTACTGTGATCAATTCTAAACACAATAATGCTTTAGCCTTATCTCACATGCCTTGTGTTATTAATAAGAACATTCATTACTTACAAAGCTTAGCTACTGATGAAGTTATTAATGTTAATCCTATGTCTAATGCTTATATACCTAATGTGCAAGATAGTGTGGAAGAAGGTGAAATTATTAGGTATCCCATTCTAATAATACCCATAAAGATTATATGAATTCCTCTTCTAATAATACAAATCCATTTGATTTTGAGAAAATGATCTCTGAAGGAAAACATATTCCAATGATGGGGACATGGAGGATAGAGATGATGGTTTTATCAAAGTTCAAGGTAAGAAGCACAGGAAAAATAATTTCTTAACTAAACAATCTCCTAGGAGTATAAGATCCAAAACTACTATTACTTCTACTTTTAATGATTAAGTCTCTTAATTCGAAAGTCAGGGGTATCAGTTGCCCCCCTCTAGGATTCATGTTAAGAATATTTGTTGAAAACAGAATATCCCTATTTTTGTCTTGCTCGAACCTTTAATTCCTGCCACTAATATATTAGCCACCAATCAATTTTTTAGGGTTTTAATCATTGTTTTCCAAACATCTCTAACAAGATTTGTGTCTTTTGTGTGGATCCTATGGTTATTGATTTTATTTGTGATTTTCCTCGAGTCTGACATTGTCATATTGATCTCCATAAAATTAAATGTTCTGCCTCCTTTGTTTATGCTTCTTCTTCTAGGTTTATTAAAAGAGCACTTTGGGACCAAAATTCAACCGTAAATTCAATGGTATCCCTTCCTTGAATTATTGGTGGTGATTTTAAAATTATTATATTTTCTCTAAAAGACTAGGTGGAGATAAACCTATCTATGAGTCTTATGAAGACATTAATAACATGATTTTGGATTTAAATAGGTTGATATTTGTTTTCTTTGTAATATCTTCACTTAGAATCATGGGATTTTAAGCTAACATCTTGATTATATGCTTTTTAAAAACCAGTGGATTGATCTCTATCATGGTACTTATGTTGAGAACCTCAATAGTGTTGCGACTCGAGGTCACAAGTTTTATGTTTTTGATGATAACAAACATCTTTATATCTCATAGTATTTTTCATTCTATATTTGATTGTGTGTATACTAAGTTTCAGGAATACCATGCAACATCAAATAAATAATCAGAGCTCAAAATTGGGTTGAATAATGTTATGTTGTAAAGGGTCTGTAATATTCATTGATGTAATTTTGATTTCTTGAGTCAAGTCCTATAAGGGAGTATGCTTGCTTGGTGACCATGCACACACACACTCAGAGGAGTGAGATCTAGTCAAATCCAGAATATCAAGTTTTGAACTATTCGTACTTGACGATTTTGGACTATCTAGGACGATCCTTTATGATCTTGGAAAATAGCAGCCAACGATAATTTAGGCAAGATTTTACGATTCAATTTTTGTCCTAATCATCCCGGACGATCAATACAAATCTTGCCTAAATTGATCATGTGGAGTTTGAGAGAGGGAGAAGAACCTTGGAGTGGGTTTCAAGGGAGTGTTGAGGGGGTTTCACACGGTTGCTCTGGCAAGCTTGCACCTTAGTATCCTCAGATTCAAGGTTCATCTTGAGGGAAATTTCAGGAAGAAGAAGATCTCTTTGGTGTTAAAGGACCCGGCTACTCCGCCGCACCGGGGTTGGTAGTAGTGATTTTGTAAGGGCTTCTCCGCCTAGCTGTGGGGGCTAAAGGAGGGTTTCAAGTAATAGAACTTTATCTGATCATTCCCCTCTTCTTATTGGTATTAAAATGTAGCATTGTACCACCCCTTCTAATTTTATATTTTAAAATATATGGCTTTCAGATGATTCCTTTTTAACTAGGGTTTAAAATATTGGTAAGCTCCTTTGCATCCAGATGATTCTATAAAAGGCATAAATAGACTTTGGTTGAAACATAGATTGTTTAAGTTCAAAATTTACTTATGGATTAAGAACATCTTTAAAAAAATATTCTCTACAATTTTGGTGGCTGAACCAAATATTAAATCCATTGAAAATAGGTGCTAGTATAAAGCAACTGATCAGAACTTTAAACTTCTCAATGATGCCCACAACTACCTTTTCAAACTTTAAGCCCATGAAAAGGCCTTTTGGAAACAGGAAGCAGCTTCTTAGAATCTTGTGGAGGGTGATAATAACATCAAATATTTTTATGCCTTAGCGAAAAAATGAAAAATGAAAAAATTTATTCATAAGATCCTTCTTATTGATCGTACTACTTTAGAGGATGCAGATGATATTGCCAATTCTCCTGTGAATCATTTGAAAAATCTTCTAAGTAACAATTTCATCCAAAATCCTGTTGATATTCCCCATCAATTCCCTACTATTACTAGGGAGGAAGATAACACAATCCTAGCCCAACCCCTTTTTTCTAGGGAGATTTTGAATATAATTAATTCCATTAACTTTTACTCTATAGTCGATCGTGATGGTTTCACAACTATATTTTTCTCAAAAAGCTTGGAATAGTATTGACAATGATATGCATAAGGAAGTTTTGGTATTCTATGTTGTCAAACCTATTCCAAAGTATTTTTCTTCTACTTCATTTGTTTTGATCCCTAAGAAAACTGTTACCAATTACTAGGATGCTTTTACACCCATCAGTCTTTGCTCTTTCTTTAGTATGCTTATTTCTAAGATTTTAATTGGTCATCTCAAACCTTTCCTTCTTTCTATTATTTCCCCTTATCAAACTAGTTTCATTAAAGGTAGATATATCTCTGAAGGCATTTTGCTTGCTCAAGAGTTGCGTCATGATATTGTTACTAAGGTGAGAGGGGGGAATGTTATCTTCAAGTTAGATATTACTAAAGCTTATGATAATATCAATTGGAACTTTTGTAAAATATCTTTTTATTATTTGGTTTTAACTTTGCTTTCATTCAACTCATTAAAAACTACATTAAAGGTTACTATTTATCAGTGATTGTTTATGGTAAGAGCTATGGTTTTTCCGAGCTTCCGAAGGGTTAAGATAGGGTGACCCATATCTCCTTGTTTATTTATTATAACTACTAAGTATCTATCTCGAGGATTTGAAAACTTGTATGACAGCCACCTAAGTTTGGTTTATAGGACTTTGGGTTGTCTTGATATTTCTCATTTAAGATTCACTAATGATATTTTTATATTTGCTAATTGTTCATTGAACATGGTTAATATCCTCATGAAATTTCTGGGGAATTTTGAAAGTACTAGCGGTCTTTTCATTAATACCAATAAGTGTTGTTTGATTACTTCTTTGATTATTCCTCATGAACAAATTAATAAAATTAATAGTATCACAGGCTTTGCAAATTTTATCTTTCAATTAAGTATTCAGGGGTTCCTCTTTATAATGGAAAGAAGAGGTCTTTTCTTTTTGATGGCATTATTACTTATGTTCATAACCGATTAGCATCTTCGGCATTCACTTTGTTGACCTTTGGGTGGAGACATACTCTAATCAAGAGTGTTTTGTGCTTCTTACCCATTTATATTATTCAAAGCATTCAACTTACTCTTTCTTTTTGTAACCTGTTGGAGAGAATTTTTTACAAATGTTTTCTTGGACTGTATTTCAAATCATTCTAAACTGCACTAGTTTTCCTGGAATAACTATTTTGGTGAGCCTGAGAAAGGAGGTTTGGGTTCCAAAAGAATGACTGATTTGTCTCATGCTTCCTATATCAAACTTTTGTTAAATTTTAGTGCTAAGCAAAGCTTGTGGGCAAAGTTTAAGGCTTTCAAATATTGTGTTGGCAAACATCCTAACATAGCAAACATCCTATGCCTAAAACTCCTATTTTTAAACTCAATATTGATAGCGCTATTAAATTGTCTAATTGTGGGCATGGTGGTATTATCAAGGACTTTATTGGTGACACTATCATGGCTTTTGTGGGTCTTCTGACCATATATTTTGTTACTTATCCTAAGCTTTTTATGATTCATAATGGCCTCAAGCTTTGCCTATCTCTTAGCTTTTTTCACATTTGGATTGAAGTGGATTACACTTACAACATTCAATGTTTGAATGGTATGGAGGATGCTATCTGTAGCCCTGATATTTTTTATCTGCTTCGTGATATTAAGCAGCTCTATAATTTTGCAATTTTCAAATTTCTTATATATTTTGTGAAGAAAATTTTTGTGCCGATTGGTTAGCTAACTATGGCTACACCCTAAATTACCTTACTAATTTCACCATTTGTAATTTACCTGTTCCTATTAAAGGTCTTATTAAGCAAGACAAAATGGGTCTTCCTTATCTCAGATGACAGTCCTAGCTTGCTGCTTGTATGACTTGTTGTATTCCTTCTGGGTTTTGTATTCTTTTCCATTCTACATTGTGCTTTCTGTTAATTCTGCAAGCTGGGCCTACCTTTCATAATCTCTAGTATGAATTTTTTCTATTTTTGTCTAGTTTTCAGTTAGATTGTTCTAGCTGGGTCAGTGTTGGAATTGATTTTAACTATTTGGTTGACATTAATCTAGCTTGCTGCTTAACTATTTCCTTACTGATCTTAAGAGGGATTTTTTGGTAATTTTAGTGAGGAATGCATTGATCAGTTGTTGGGAATAGATTGTTCAGGTGTAGTTATGGTGTCTCTGGCTTAAGTTCTTTGCAGCAGCTACCTCTTAGTTTTCTCTATCAATATCTGTTTACATTTCTATAGTGGTATTGCCTTTTATTGGTTGATTACTATTACTTGAAAGTATGTGTATTTTGTCCCACTTAGTGGGCTTCTATTACCACCTATGGCTCTAATGGTTTCTGAGTGCTCTATTGGTTTGGGAGTAGTTTTGAGCGTCATTTGGTATTACACCACGATTGCTTATGAGATATTTCTTCCATGAGCTGGCCTAATTTGACTGATTATAGCCATTTTAATAATGTTAGCAGT
Organism: Dendrobium nobile; assembly: GCA_022539455.1. NCBI lineage: Eukaryota > Viridiplantae > Streptophyta > Magnoliopsida > Asparagales > Orchidaceae > Dendrobium > Dendrobium nobile. Next base: position 48,037,475 of record CM039735.1, on the reverse strand, counting down.
AATCATTATCCTCATAACTTTGTTGTTTCGATACCTTTTATGAATTTGAGGTTTGTATTACTGTTTGTTTTTCATGTTTGGTGCTTTTCTTGGAGTTTTTGGTGTTCTGTGGTTTGTTTTTTTCTTGTGGTCATTATTACTGTAGTCTATCCCTATATTTTCTCCATGGAGGCTAGATCTCTTCTTATGGTAATCTCTTTTAAGCTGATGCATCTTTGTTTATGGTTTTTCTGTATTTTTCTGGTTGTGTTGGTGTTGCCGCTGTCTTCCTATGGAAGCTTTCTCCTCTCGTTCTTTATTCTGTTTTATCCTGCTATTGGGTTGTGTCATCGGAGTTTCGCTATTTTTGTTTTCTTTTGCTGGATGGTTCGTGCTCTCGTCTACTGTTATGGTTTTTTATTTTCCTGGGTATGTTTGGATGTGATGTGTTTCTGTTATCCCGCCGTGTGGTTCCTTTAGGATTATATTGCTGAGATTGCTGTTATGGATGTTCTGGACATTATTTTGCTCTTTATGTGGTCTGGGACTTTAATGATTTTACTATGCCTGATGTCAGATATTATATTTTTGGTAATTTTTACGTTAATGCTGATAGCTTGAGCATTTTTTTATTCTATTGTGTTTATTGTAGCTGCTATTTTATTTTTAGGTTGACTCAATTATTAGAAGATAATAATTGTTTTTTTTTTTTTGAAGGATGCAAAGTTGCATAAAAATTAATAGAAGCCTAGATACAATCTAATGTGAGAAGACTAAACTTTCACATTCTTCTTTTATTAGCTCAATAAAAGAAGAAGGAAGATTGCTCTCACCAAAAAAGTCCCAAAAAAAATCATAAGAACAAGCTAAGTTAGCACAGTAATCAGCTAACTTATTACAATTACGATTGACCCAATGAAAGAAAACATTATTAAACTCACTAAGGAAAGATAAATCTTCTTCCTCTAAGCTCCAATCCTTCTTCTTTGGTTTGTTGTATAGTTTTTGAAGAAAATGGATAACATTCTTATTATCACCTTCCACAATAATGCCTTTAACATTTTGAAGTCTACCATGTAAGACTTCTTTGAGAGCTGAAAAAGCCAAGAGCTCAACTTGAGCAATGTCCCAATGTATTTTTCCTTTTCAAAAAGCTAGAATAAATCTGCCTTTGCAATATCTCACAATACCACTAATACCTGCTACATAATTACCTTTCAAAGAAGCATCAAAGTTTATTTTAACCCACTCGGGTGGAGGAGGTTGCCATTTATTTGTACACAGTCCAAAGGACTGATTAGCAACCCAGTGATCCGAAATGGGAGAACTAAATTTAGCTGAGCCTAGAAAAGCCAGAGTAGATGCTGCTATCATCATATTGTTGTCTTCGGTTTTCCCATGCTTCCTCTTGTTTCTACAGTTCTAGACAAACCATAAAAGAGTGAGATTGTGAAAGTGCTCTGATGGCACTAGAAAGTTCGTTAGGAATATTAAGCCCTTATGAACTGGCCCAAGGCTAACAAAGAGAGAGGTGAATTGGATAACTTTAAAACCAAGGATAAAACTCAAACCAAAATCATCACAAAAATCAAAGTGCAGAAGAAAATAATGTGGAAGCAATAATAAGAAAAGAACACACCGGATTTATAGTAGTTCGGTCAAACCTTGATCTACCTCTACTCCTTGGAGCACCCCCCAAGTATTGCACTACAAAAATGTCTCTCTTTTAGCCCCCACAGCCAGGCGGAGAAGCCCTTACAAAATCACTTCCATTTTCCCTGGTGCGGCGGAGTCGCCGGGTCTGGCACCAAAGAGATCTTCTTCTTTGGTGAACTTACCTCGAGACAAGCCTTGAATCCGATGGTACTAAGGTGCGAGTTTGCCGGAGCAACCGTGTGGAATCCCCTCCACACTCCCTTCAGTTCCCCCTCCTCACAGGATCTTCTCCCTCTCAAACTCCACCCATTCCTCTCTCCCTTTCAAGCTCTCTCTTCAAGTTTCCCCCACAAGAACGAAGCTACAATGGCTGCCAAAGACACTTACAAAGTGCCTTGTTATAGCTTAAATAGAAGAGCTAAAAATGAGCTCATTAATGCAAGTTGCCGACATTATCGTCCTGGACGATAGGTATATCGTCCTGGCCGATTAGTTCAAATATGAGGAAAATCGTTCTGAATATCGCCTTAAAATGAAGATGGATGATGTCTAATCGTCCCGGACGATCTTGCGATCGGCCCGGACGAAATCACCATTAATTGCTTTCCAAAATTGCTAGAGAAATTTTGGAAAAATTGTCCTGGATCGTCCTGGACAATATTTTATAGTCTAGGACGATCCACCAGGCTGATATCCAAAAATAAGATTTTCCTAAGTAGATATGGTGGCAGATTCTTTCTGTTTTGAGCCTATCGTCCTGGCTGATATAAAATCGTCCATGACGATGTGTTTTGTATAATGATGGCTGCTTTAATGAGGATGCCCTAATTAGGGTTTCTGCTTTTGAACAGATCGTCCCGACCGATATAAATATCGACCAGGACGATGTTACCAAAAATAATAAACTCTAAGGAACAGTCAGAAACTCTTATACGTTACAAAGCATCAGGAGCCACAACAAATACAATAGACTCAAGAAAGGAAAAAGTGTACAAACGGACTCAAACCTAGTCTACCCAATCTTGAGCTGGTTCCAAATTGCAGTCCAATCGTGTGAACCTGAAATGTCAGTACATAAGATAGTCGTAGAGAAATAAAAATGTTTGCTATCATCAAAATCATAAACCATTGATCTGCAACAATCTCTCCCTTTTTGATGATGGCAAACAATTCAATTTGAATTTTCAAGCACAAGTTTCGAACATATCAAGAATTTTCTTAAGTTTTTAGTAGTATAAGAAAAAATAAGCATATTTTTTTTTGTGGGCTCATTTTATGCCCTTTATCACTTGAATGGCTCTTTGAGCATCTTTTGATTTTAATACACTTTGTGTATTATTTTTTTTTTAAATTGGCATCATTACGCATCTTTTGGTTTGGCATCATTGGCCACTTTTTTTTTAATTATTTTAAAAAAATGTGCTTTCTTTTTTATATTTTTAAAACCAAAGTAAATTCAAATTATTGACAACACGAACAACTTGATTAAGAAAATTTTATGGTGGATTCAATAATCATGCAAAAGATTCCTATGCGATAGAAAAAATATAGGGAGATAAAAAAAACAGTTTCAAAATCCAATTTAAAATATGATGAAGATTTTGAATCAAAATTAAAATAACCTCTTTAAGAAGAGAGAAAGAGAAATAAAATCATGAGTTTCCTTCCTCTGACTATTTTAGAGAAGTCAAACACAACTTACCAAATATTTCAAAAAAAAAAAGGAAGTAAATTTTTCATTTTTAAAAAAGTGAATGTGAGTGTTGATCAGAGAAAAACTTTCACGAAAAAAAAAATTCAAAGAATAAACAAAACACAAACACAAAATAAAAATGAAAAACATAGAAACAAAAATACAACACAAAAATATGAAAGACTTTTAACCATTATCTCTTTCATGATCCGATGCTTCAGAAACTAGGTCTGCACATGAGATTTTTTGCCTTTCATTATTTCCCCAGTTTAAATTTTGCTTCGCCTTTCCCTTTTCTTTCGTAGGAAGAATTCTTAAATTAGGGCACTGATTTTTCATTTGTCCAGGCTTCCTGCATCGAAAGCAAATAACGTCAGAAGAAATATGGACATTCTTACAACTTTTACCTTTTTTCCACTTTTGCTTATGCTTTGGTGAGCTTTGTGATTTGCTTGACAAGTCATTGCATTCGTCACCAACTAAGCATTCTTTTTCCGTATCTTCAGTTTTTAGAACAATCGTTTCACCTGTATCCAAAAGTCTTTGACCCAAACCTTGCTCATAGGCAATGAGTGAGCCAATCAAATTATCAAAAGAATAATCATTCAAATCTTTTGATTCACAATTAGCAACAACTTTGGCATCAAATTTTTCAAGTAAACAACGAAGAATTTTATTGACTTTTTCAAAATTTAAAAATTCTCTTCCTAAGGCATGCAATGATGTTACAATTTGAATGAATCTAGTGTACATGTCTAAGATTGTCTCATAAGGTTTCATGGAAAACAGTTCAAAGTCATGCATTAACATATTCAACTTGGATTGCTTGATTTCACTAGTGCCTTTGTATATGGTGTGTAGTTTATCCCAAACATCCTTACCAGTAGTGCATGTGGATACTAACATGAAATCTTCAGAATTTAAAGCACAAAAAAAGCAGTTTAAAGATTTTGCATCCAATTGAGCATTTACTTGTTCTTCCCTATTCAATGATTAAAGGGAATATCAATTTTAACTCCATTAACAATACATGACGATGATAAATAACCAGTTAAAATCATATGCCACATGTGAAAATCAACCGATTACAAGAAAATAGACATGCAAGTTTTCCAAAAATCAAATGACATGTTTTCAAATAAAGGAGGTATGGTGATTGAATAAACTTCCGCAACATTACGATTAGCAATGTATCGAAATATTCAAAAGCTTTTAAAAACTTATTTTATGAATACGGCTCTGATACCACTTGAAACTGCTCTGATGGCACTAGAAAGTTTATTAGGGATGTTAAGCCCTTATGAACTGGCCCAAGGCTAACAAAGAGAGAGGTGAATTGGATAACTTTAAAACCAAGGATAAAACTCAAACCAAAATCACCACAAAAATCAAAGTGCAGAAGAAAATAATACGGAAGCAATAATAAGAAAAGAACACATTGGATTTATAGTGGTTCGGTCAAACATTGACCTACGTCCACTCCTTGGAGGCACCCCCCAAGTATTGTACTACAAAAGTGTCTCTCCTTTAGCCCCCACAGCAAGGCGAAGAAGCCCTTACAAAATCGCTTCCACCTTCCCCGGTGCGGCGGAGTCGCCGGGTCCTTTGACATCAAAGAGATCTTCTTCTTTGGTGAACTTACCTCGAGACAAGCCTTGAATCCGATGGTACTAAGGTGCGAGTTCGCCAGAGCAACCGTTTGGAATCCCTTCCACACTCCCTTGAGTTCCCCCTCCTCACAGGATCTTCTCCCTCTCAAACTCCGCCCTTTCCTCTCTCCCTTTCAAGCTCTCTCTTCAAGTTTTCCCCACAAGAACGAAGCTACAATGGCTGCCAAAGACACTTACAAAGTGTCTTGTCATAGCTTAAATAGAAGAGCTAAAAATGAGCTCATTAATGCAAGTTGCCGACATTATCATCCAGGATGATAGCATATCGTCCTGGCCGATTAGTTCAAATATGAGTAAAATCATCCTGAATATCATCCTGAAATGAAGCTGGACGATGTCTAATCGTCCTTGACTATCTTGCGATCGTCCTGGACGAAATCACCATTAATTGCTTTCCAAAATTGCCAGAGAAATTTTGGAAAAATTATCCTGGATCGTCCTGGATGATATTTTATAGTCCAGGTCGATCCACCAGGCCGATATCCAAAAATAAGATTTTCCTAAGTAGATCTGGCGGCAGATTCTTTCTGTTTTGAGCCTATCATCCTGGCCGATACAAAATCGTCCAGGACGATGTGTTTTGCATAATGACAGCTGCTTTAATGAGGATGCCCTAATTAGGGTTTCTGCTTTTGAACAGATCGTCCCGACCGATATAAATATCGACCAGGACGATGTTACCAAAAATAATAAACTCTAAGGAACAGTCAGAAACTCTTATACGTTACAAAGCATCAGGAGCCACAACAAATACAATAGACTCAAGAAAGGAAAAAGTGTACAAACTGACTCTAGTCTACCCAATCTTGAGCTGGTTCCAAATTGCAGTCCGATCGTGTGAACCTGAAATGTCAGTATATAAGACAGTCATAGAGAAATAAAAATATTTGTTATTATCAAAATCATAAATCCTTGATCCGCAATAGATAGATCCTTACCAAGAACAAATTACAATTCTTCAGTCTCATAAGACCAGTCAAACAGTCCTCCTAATTCCTATAAACAGGAATCTAGAATCCCCAGCTTCTCAGAATTTCAATAACCTTTAACAGTTTAAAGCAACTAGAAGAAACATGGTTCACATATTCAACTTCATCACAACCCAATGGACATAGGTTATTATCCAACAATCTCCTTCTATATAAAAATAATTCAGTTGGTATTGCATCTTTGTAAAGCCTCCATATGAACATTTCCACCCGAGCATTAAGTTTCAATTTGAAAATCCATAAACACAGAGCTTCTTCCTGCATATCTCTGAAACCATCTTCCATTATTAATGTTGCTAAAGATTTACCTGTCAATTGTAGCTTCAGTTCCATCCTATCTTCATGATCATTCTATAAAATCTGTACATCAGCAATAATATTCAGCAAATCCCCTCCAAAGTGCAAGCTCAATTTATTAAAATCCCATCTACCTTCAAGAATGAAGAAGTGAAGAGTTGTATTATCATCAATTAAATTCCCAACAAATGTAGGCCATTTGCTTAAACTTATATCCAAAATCCAAGTATCCTTTAAAACATTGATCTTGGAACCATCCCCAACCTTCCATCTTACAAAATTATCAAGAGCTTTCCATCCACTAGAAATAAGCTTCCAAGAAGAAGAGTTGTCTTTAGAATTCACATTCTTCCACCATTTATCTCCAAATTATCTCAGTAAATTCTTGTTCAACAAAGTGTATGGATCAATAAGCCTCCATGCAAACTTTGCTATCAAAGCTTCTCTCCTAGAAATAGCTGAAGGAACTCCGCAACCACCAAACTGTTTTGGTTTACAAAGTGAATCCCAATCTACATAGTGTATCCCTCGGCTTCCATCACTTCTATTCCAAATGAAATCTCTACACAACTTTTCAAAATCTTTCAAAGTTCTCAAAGGAACACGAGAATGTGTCAAGAGAAAAATGGGAAGAAAAAGGTAAACAGTTTTTACCAAAACCAGTTTTCTCACTATAGAGATGTATCTATTTCCCCAAGCATTGAGTTTTTTAATAATTTTATCCAGTAGTATTTGAAAATCCAGCTTCTTCAATCTCCTTAGAACCAGCTTGATACCCAAGTAATCAAATTCTGCCACGAACTTTATTCCCAAAACATTAGAAATTTTTTTCCTCCTCCTTACCATAGAATTACCGCACATCAATGAGGATTTCTGAAAATTAATACTCTGGCTGGTCCAAGAACATTAGTCTTCAACAATTCCTTTGATCCTCTTCACACTTCTCATATTGGCTTCAACAAAAAGTAAGATATCATCTGCAAAAAGGAGATGAGAAATCTTTTGGGCTTTAGAAGAAATTTTAATACCCAACTCTAGTCCTCTATTAGAGAAGCAATTTGATAAGAGTTGTGAGCATAGAATAAAAAAGGAATGGAGAGAGTGGGCACCCTTGTCTAAAACAACTCCTCCCTTCAATCCAACTAGAATTAGATCCATTAATCATAATGGAAAATCTAGGATTTGAAACACATTCCATCACCAATTTGACAAATTTGAATGGGAAACCCAAATCAAACATCATTTTCTAGAGAGTTGCCCAACTCATACTATCATATGCTTACTCCATATCAACTTTAATTACTAAAAATCCATTGCTTGCTTTAGATCTCCTTGACTTACCAAACACTTCTTGAGCAAAAAGAATGTGATCTGAAATCGATCTTCCCTTCACAAAAGCCACTTGTTCTTCAGACACAATTTTAGGGATGATCTCCACCATTCTATTCAATAAGATTTTAGCAATAATTTTGTAAATGGAATTACACAAACTGATTGGATGAAAAGAAGCAGGAGAAATCGGGTAAGAAGATTTGGGAATGAAAATAATCATAGTATCTTTCCAGTCTTTGCACAGCCTTCCTTCAAAAAAAAAACATTTTAATAGCTGTAATAACATCCTCTTTGATGATACACCAAAAAGCTTTAAAAAAAGAGTAAGTAATCCCATCACAACCAGGAGCTTTATTATTACCCAACTTCATGACAACCTCCTCTATCTCAAGCACAAAAAGCTCCCTATCCAACCATAATTTATCATCAGGACCTAAAACCTGCCATGATTTAGGCCAATTTTGCATACAACACAACCTACTACTCCAAATTTTATGGAAATATTTAAAGAACACCTCTTCCACCTCTACCAGATCTTCAGTTAAAAAACCATATGAATTCCTGAACTGAGAAATCCAGTTGGTGTTCCTTCTTGCATTTGCAAAAGTATGAAAAAACTTTGTGTTTGAATCACCATCTTCAATCCACTTCACTTTAGACCTTTGTCTCCACCATGTATTCAAGCAATTAAGGATAACATTCAGCTCTTTGACTTTACCTCTAAGCAACCATGATTTCTCTTCATCAAGCCATCCTTCACTAACTTCTTCTTCCTGAATCTGAGAAATTTCAACCTTCAATCTTTCTTTTTCTTTTGAGAAATCTTTCAACTTGAATTTTCTCCAATAGAATAAGTCCTTCAAGGTTCTTTTGCACTTTTTATTCAGTATTTCCATGTCATTTCCCATGAAATTTTTCTTCCATACATTGAAAATAATGTGAGCTGAAGTTTTAAAAGTTAACCAAGCATCTTCAAACTTTAAACACCTCCTCCCTCTAGTGACCGAATCAAATAGCTTCAAGACAATAGGACTATGATCTGAAGCCATGCTGGCTAAGTGCCTCGCAATAGCTATTTGAATCTTGTTAATGACCAATGAATTGAGAATACAACGATCCAATGTTTCAAGAATTCTCCCACCTCCAACTTTTTTGTTGCACCAAGTAAACCTTGGACCAACGAACCCAACTTCATGAAAGTCGTTATCATACATAAACTTTAACATTTCCATGGGACCTTGAGAAAAAACAAACTTTCTCCCTCCCTTCTTATCTTCCTGAGCCAAAATACTGTTGAAGTCACCACCAATAACAGAAGGAATTTTCCTCTGAGAATGCTTCTAGACACACTCCCAAAGTAATCTTCTTTTATGAGCCTCCTTACTACCATAGACAGTGATAATCCTCCGAACTCCTTTATTAAAGACATTAACATCTCCAATAATACATTGATCTAATGTTTTGACAACCAAAAAAGATGCTACATCCGATCTCCAAATAATCATAATACCACCAGATAAACCTTCTGAGGGAAGAAGGAAAAAATCCCACAATGGGCCCATCAATCTAACAAAAGAGACTTTATCAAAAGAATTGAGTTTAGTCTCAACCAAACCCACAAAAAAGACTTTAAAATCTTTAATAAATTCTTTCATATAGAGAGAGGCCTCTCTCTTCTTGGCCCCTCTACAATTCCAAAAAGCAATGGATTCCATTTAAAGAACCTTGGGGGAAGAGCCCCCATCTCTTCTCTTGTTAACGCCATCAAGAATTCTACCACGATGAATTTTTTTAATGTCCCAAGGGCCTAAGCTCCTTAGAAAGTTTACACTTGATCGTATCCCCATTAGAGCCAATATCATTCTCTTTCTCTACACCCACCACCTTCACCTTATTGACTTTTATTTCTTCAATTTTATTAGATGCTCCACCTCCAACCACCTTAACATCCCCTTTACTGCCACAAACAACCAAGGAGTTAATCAGTTCAAATCCCTCCCCTATCAACTCTTCCGCATTCAGCACTTCAAATTTATTTTTATTAACTAGAATAAGAGATTTTTCATTTGATGAATGAAAACAAACCTTTAGAGCTGCATCCACTACTTTATTCGGGCTATCCACAGCAACGTCCGCATCACATTCTGGATGTATTCTTTGAACAAGAATATCCTTTTCAACATCAATTTCTCCTTCTTCTAGAATATTATCTTCAGCATTAGATTCCAACTCCATAATTGCATCCATATTCTGTGTTGATTTTTTCACTGCAGCAACCTCACCATGAATATCTGGAGACTTTTTCCACTATTTTTTAGGAAGATTCAATTTATCCTTCATCAAAATAGGTCTTCTATTATTCCTCCTCCTATTAACCATTATCCATGGTCCATAGGTATCTCCAACAACCATATCTTGCATCTTATCCACCTCCTTGATATTGTTAGAATTCTTTTCACCAACAACTCTATCCAAAACATCAGATTTCAAAAGTTTGCAATCAGGTTTTTCATGGCCAATAAATCCACAATTATAACAAAAAGTGGATATCTTCTCATATTCTAATTTCTGAAAAAACCTCCCAAATATACTCTCCACCCAAACTCCTAGTGGAAGACATTGATCAAGCTTTACTCTTACACAAACTCTAGCAAACTCCCTTTTTCCCCATTGAAACATGTTTCCATCCATCATAAGAGGTTTGCCAACCATAGAAGCTATTCTTGCCACATTAACTTCATCCCAACATTGCAAGGGTAAATTAGGCATCCTAATCCAAATTGGAGAGGATAAACCTTTCAATGATAAAGTAGAGAACTCCACCGTCCACTTTTCTATACCCACAATGTGCCCATTGACAAACCAAGGTCCTCCTGACAAAACACCTTCCATCATCTCCGAAGAATCAAACGAGCATAAAAACCAACCTTTGCCAAGGGTTGTGAAATGAAAACTCCCAAATTGTTTCCATTGTCTTCTTACTTCCCAAGCTACAATAAGAGATGGGATTTCCTTCCCAAATACCTTGATCACTAAAGAGTTCTTCAATTTATTTGAATTCAGGACCTCAACATCATCCTTCAATTTCACAGCTTTACCATCTTCAGTTAAGACCAAATCCTCCTCTTTGAAATACAGCTGGATATAAGGTTTCTTCTTCCACGACTTATTTTCTACTACCTTCTCAGATCTAATAGCCATTTCCACATTTACATCAACTGCAATTTCAATTTCCTTATCAACCGAACAACCATTGGAATGATAATTTGTGGAAATAGGAATTTGAGAATTTGCATTTATCCTAGAGACAACTCCCGAGATTGCATTTGAATTACCAAACCTGTTAACATAAATTTTCATTTCAGACGACAATGCCGCTAGATCAACTGAATCATGTTCCATGGATTTCTTGGCTATTCCAGGAGTAACAGAACATACCTCTTCAATAATGGATTTTCCTTTGCCTTTAACATAAACCTTCTTCTTAGGAACCTCATGTAAATTTGCCTTAATCAGCAACAGCCCACCAACACTTTTAAATGCAGGTTCCAAATCGAATTGTTTTGAATTATCATTCCGGCGATTGCTTTCTCCCAAATTATGATTAATCAACCCTCCATCAGCATTGCACTTCCTTGCCTCAGCCAAGGAAAGACGACGGCCCTCCTCTACCATCTTCCACGTCAACTCCTCTGGTAATGAACAAATCGGGAACAAAAAAATTCAAATTTAGAACCTTTCTCTCTCTAGAAAACCAGAGTTTCTCTCTCAAATCGAATTGTTTTCTCAATCCTATATACTAATAATCATGTTTAGTGGTTAAGTATTATGACTATTTCATACAGTCTTTATTATTTTTGTTTTCTCCATTTGACTTTATAGTTATATCTTTACATGTGGCCTGGTTCTTATAGAATTTAACAGGGTATTTCCTTTTGTTGGATGATTCGGCAAAACGTATATCCTTGGATCTCATCTTTTTGGGTGTTAACTCCTTGCACCCATATTGTTACTATGTGTTTTTGTTTGGTGCTTAGCGGGGACCTTGGGCTCTAAGGTTTTTCTTTCACTTTGGTTTGTAGCTCTTTTGAGTAGTACCAAACTAAAGGCCCCTTTTAAGGACTAGTGGTCCTTTTTATTTATATTAATGTGTAAGCCAGTTAGTGGATTTTAACTAAAAAAAGATGAATTTTATTAAATCATCAAAACCTTGTGATAAATTAGAAGAATTTGAAAAAAAAATTATTGGACTCTATACCAAAAATTCTTTAAGGGGCTATTTGGTTGCTTGAAAAAGGAGTATAGTGTAAAAGGAATGTTATTGTAAAAGGAATGTGATGCAAAAGGAATACATTGGTATTATTTGGATGAGTATAAAAGGAATGTATGACTTTACATTTTTTTAGTTTGAATTAAAGTGAATGCAAAATAAAGGATAAAAAGGTTGTTCCCAGGGCAGCTGGGCGGCTATGACTGGTGATAGAAGGTGATTGCAATGGGTGATAGGTGGCAGAATGATGGCTTGTGGTAGGTGGTGAACAATGCTAAGTGGTTGCTGCTAGTGCTTAGTGACTGGTGGTTGTGGGCCATGGTGTGAGTGATGAAGGGTAGTTATGTGTCGGCGACCAGTACTAGGCAATAATGGCTAACAACGACAACAATGGGGGCTAGCAGCTATGGCGATGGGTGGTGGTGATGCTGTGGTTTCCAAAAATTTAACCCCGACCTCTGCCAGCTTTATTTTACTTTTCTTCGGTAAGGGAGTTTTAACAGAATAAGTTTCAGGTGAAATTTTGGAAGGCAGATGAGTTTGTAGATAATACACTACCTAGAGATTTCACCCTCATTTTGCGAGAACTTTATGATTTGATTTTTGGTTTCCTATAGGCGCAAGCCCCTATAGTTAATTACCCCTCCCGATAAAAAGAGAGAACTTTCGATTAAGGCTCATCGTCAATTAAATACATAGAAATTCATAGTATCTAGCATATAGTAGCAGCATAGATTTTGGAATGGTTGGAGAATTTAGGAATTTGGAGGATCAGGAGATTTGATATTTAAATAGAAATTTCACTATCTTGCACTTAAAGCAGATGGTGGGGGAATGGATGATAGACACGGTCAAGATCCCATGGTTCTGTCATTTCGGGCCATCGTGGTCCTTGGTCTACTTAGTCAGAGGAGGTAGTCGACCCAACCTGACAGAAGGATCCATGTCGGGAGCCATGGGTTACTTCGTCCAAGGGAACCTTGTAGACCTAGGTTGAATATTTGTCTAAAGGGAATAATTTGAATCCACCTTAGCTAACAGAGGGCTTTATGCCTTATCGATCATATCCTATTGATTCATATCTCAAGGATTTTATGCCAATAAGAAACGTATTGGCTCTAGCCATAGCTGATATTTATGGTGCCATTTGGCGGCAAAACCACTCAGTTCAAAGGGCCCCGGGTCATAACTATTTATCCTGCGGTGCCATTTGGTCGCAAAATTACCGGTTAGAGGACATGTACCACATCTTTATTGGTAGAAGATTGTTCGAGAATGGATCCTAGTGATATTTTTGACTAGGCATTAGCTCTTTATGAGTTGAAGTTATATTTAAGTTTGCCCACCTCGGCAAACTGTTGCGGAGGGTGGATGAATTTTGCTTTAAGTGATTTATGGTTATATTTCAGTTTTAAATATTTTTGAATTTTGATGATTTTTGGAAGTTGGACTTTTGGGTATTTGGGTAGCATTTAAAAATATTTGTGAACCCTTTCGGTTGAGATCTTCTGTGAATATGGCCATCATCGAGGTGTAAGGGTCATTTCCATTTGATTGAACCTTGTCGACCCTATCAACTTGCTGATAGGGGATCGAGTTTCATAGACTTTGTTCCCTTGTTTGTGAATTTTCTTTGTTATAGGATTTGAAGGCCTAATATGAATAAATAAAATAAATATTCCGGTCAATTTTGTGACTGCATATTTATATGATGGTTTGAACCCGGCCCTATCTACTCCTATTTACCTGCTTATGAGGATCGAGTTTTGTAGACTTTGTGTCTTTGTTAGTGAATTCTCTTGATTATAAGCCTTGAAGATCTAATATGAATGTATTAAAATAAATACATCAATCGCAACAATCATGTATTTGTTAGATAGTTCGAACCCTGTCAACTTCTATTGATATGTATAGAAGGATTAGGTTTGAACTTGAATTCACTTATTAACCCACACAGCATCCCTATACATCACGTGTGTATCAATAACACTCTCGTCGGAGCCCATATGGGTTGAGATTATATTTTCCTCTTTAGTGTACCTATGTGTATACAAATTATAGTCAACGTGCAGGGGTATTTTGAAATTATTTAGTTGTCCACGTAATTGCCATTCGAATACACTATATTTCATTTAATAATTTATACACTCCTTCTGTCCGCTAGTACGAGTGTTGCAAATTCGATGGTGGGGCATAGCAGCTTCTAAATAGAGTTGTTCATTGCTTTATACAGGTAGACTGTCGTGCACTACTCATTGTTCTCTGCATGTGGATTGTAGTGCATTAATGAGTCTCCTGCTTTAACCCGTAGGAGCTCGTATTTGTTGAAAGCCTTATATATTTTCTCATAGATGTCACTTAATTTTTATAGCAGGTCTTTTACAGAAGTTCATAGGAACTTGCATTTACTGTATTCTTTATGTATTTTATTGGGGTCTTTTGTTTATATAGTACATCTGCCACAACCACAAGTAGAAAGGTAGATGTATTCCTTCACAGACTGAAATTAACTTCAGGATACTGCATTTACTGAAGTCTTTCTACATCTACCCATAAGTGGCATGTTATACATACATCTGTATGTTGCAAATCTATTTTCATGACATTTATTTTGATGATTGACAAACACTATTGGTTCTCTTGGACTACTTGTTACTTCTAACCTTTTTGGAATCGAAGATCGGACGAATAAACGAAGCCAGTTCAAGATTGCGTAGGTCTAGGGTTGAGTCAGTTTGTACTTTGTTTTTTCTCTTCTTGAGTCTATTTGTAATGGTCAAAGAGACTGATGCTAAGTAACCCTACACACACACTTGAGAGACTTAGAAATTTTGTTTTTACTCATATCGTCCAGGATGATATTTACATCGTCCTGGACGATCAGGCTTAAAATAGAAAGTCTAATTAAGGATTCTTAATTAAGGCAACCGACTTTAATGGATCATCCTGGACGATACGTGTATCGGCCAAGACGATAAGCTCAAAATAGAAAGAAGTTGCCGCCATAGACAATTAAGGTATACTGTATTTTTTAAATAATTGGCTAGGATGATCATTGATCGACCTGGACGATATTCATAAATTATGCGTTAATTGATCAGGAAATCAAGGGAGTAATTAAGGATGATTGATATGATCATATCGTCCTAGACGATCGCAGGATCGGCCAGGACAATCTATTCAAAAAACCTTAATTACTTCAGAACGATCAATATCGGCCAGCTCGAATTCAGGGCGATGCTCTGAACGATTTTCCTCTAATTTGAACTGATCGGTTGGGACGGTCGTGAGATCGGCCTGGATGATCAAGCCAATTTTAAATCATCCAATTTGCATTCATGGCGATGCTCTGGCTGATCTTCTAAGATTTGTACTGATCGGCCAGGCCGATGTCCATATCGGCCTGGACGATATTGTTGACAACTTGTAATTAATGAGCTCCTTTGAAGCTCTTCTATTTAAGATCTCTTGTTCAACATTTTGAATAACCTTTGTGCTGCTGCCTTGACCTAAGAAGGCCTTGAGGAGAGAAAGAGAGAGAGGGAGAGAGAGAGGATCTTGTGAGGGGGAGCTTGTGAGGGGATTCACAAGGGTTGCTTCAAGGATCGCTCTACTTCTTCTTCGTCTAGAGTTTCTCGTCCGTGGAAGGGTTGGTAGAGGTAAGGAGTCAGCATCTGGTTGTGGTTCTCTACCAGCTTCAGGAGGAAGCAAAAGCAAATAGGTTCTCTGCCTTGCCAGGGTGGCAAAAAGGAGGTGCTTTGTAAAGGCTTCTCCGCCTAGCTGTGGGGGCTAAAGGAGAGTCACGATTGTAGTGCAATACTCGGAGGGCACCTCTGGGGAGTGGAGGTAGGTCGAGTTGACCGAACCACTATAAATTTCTGTGTTCTTGTCTCTTGCTTCCGCACTTTTAATTTTTGCATTTATTTTTCTCGTGGTGTGATTTTGATTTATGTGATTTTTGTTCTTTGTGAAAAGAAAATTTTTTAAAATACCAATTCACCCCCCCTCTTGGTTAGCTTGGGCCAATTCTATAGGGCTTAACATCCCTAACAAACTTTCAAGTGGTATCATAGCTGGAATCATAAAAATTGAGTTTGAAAGCTTTTTGAATCTTGATCCATGGCTAACCTTGGGAATCGTAACACTATGGAAGGTTATTCAATTACACGACCTCCCTTATTTGACAACTTACCTTTTTATTTCTGGAAAACCCGTATGTCAACATTTTTACAATCTACTGATTATCGCATGTGGATGCTTATCAAAGAAGGTTATTCTCCACCTTCTCGTGAAATTAATGGTGTTAAAACTGAAGTTGCTTTTACAGAATGGACTTTCGATGAACGAGATTTAGCTCAATTAAATGCAAAATATTTGAACTATTTTTTCTGTGCTTTAAAATCTGAGGATTACATGCGTGTCTCCACTTGCAAAACTAGTAAAGAAATTTGGGATAAATTGTGTATCACCTATGAAGGCACTAATGAGGTTAAATAATCCCGCTTGAATATTCTCTTGCATGATTACAAACTTTTTTGTATGAAACCTCATGAATCTATTTCTGACATGTACACTAGGTTTACTCAGATAATTACTTCACTGCATGCACTGGGTAAAGAACTTTCAAACTATGAAAAAGTAAACAAGATTTTGAGATGCTTGCCTTCGTCATATGATGCCAAAATCACTGCAATCACTGAATCTAAGGATTTGAACACTTATTTTATTGATAACTTACTTGGCTCACTCATTGCTTACGAGCAAGGGGTGAATCAAAGAAATCTTGATGCATGTGAGAAGAAGAAGGAGAAAACAGTTGCATTAAAGGCGCACAAATTAGATTCTGTATCTTCCGGGTCTGAAAGCGATGAAGTTGCCTTCATCACAAGGAAATTCAAAAGCTTCTAAGGAAGAAGCAAAATTATCATTGGAGAAAAGCTAGGGATCATAAACATCCTAAAGGATCTTTTGATGTTGTTTGTTATGAATGCAGGAAGCCTGGACATGTGAGAGTCGATTGTCCTACACTTCAAGATCACTTGAGCAAAGAAAAGGAAAAAGGTGAGGAGAAACCTAAGTTTAGGAAGGACAAGAAGAGAGTCCAAAAGGCGTTCTGGGCAGAATCTGGTACTGATTCCTCTGAGACTGAACTAGAGGAAGAGACTATAAACCTATGCTTAATGGGGGAAGAACATCTTGTGCAATGTGATGAGGAAGAGGTATGTAAACCAACCTATGATGAATTGTTTGAGATTTGTGAGAAAATCCATGCATCATACAAAAAACTTAAGAAGACTCATGCTAGCTTAAAAGTGGAACTTATAAATTTGCAAAAAGAGTATGAAGTCATTCTTAAAGATCATTCAACAATTGATTCAAATCACATGACTCTTCTTGATAAATTTGATGATTTAAACAAAAAGCATTTGGAATTAATTGATGAACACAATGCATTAAAAGTTTCTCACACCTAACTTAATTCATATCTTAAGAAATCTAAAGAGATTGAGAAAAATTTGAGGATTGATAATGATGCATTAAAAAGAACTAACTTGAAGATTCAAAATGATTTATGTAAGAAAAATCGGATGACATCTACTTTTGATCCTAAGCTAGAACCTAAGAAAAGTCATTATAACTCAAACTATTTAAGAAACCCTTTTCCTGGAATTAGATGTTTTTCATGTGGCATGCTAGGACACATCTCACACACTTGCACCGTTTACCATAGTACACATTGGGTGTGGAGACCTAAGATGCATGATTCACAGCATACCATATCTGCATTGCATTCTACTTTTCCTAAGAAGGGGTCCAAACCTGTTTGGGTTCCTAAATCTGACTGTTGTTGAGTTTTGCAGAAGTGCTCTCACCAAAGACTTTGTGGGAGCATAGGACAACTGGACATATGAAGGCTCGTAGCTCATAAATGCTTAAACCTGCTACTTCAATAATTTCTTGAAATATGTTTTCTTTTTTTTGTGTGTTTTATTTCCGCTTTGTTGTTGTTTTAATTTGTTTTGTTTTCACTTTGCTTTTATAATTGGTTTCCCATATGTTGAATCTTTTCAAGATTTTAGATTTTGGAGTTTTGAAGATAGAGTTTAGCTTTTCTAAAATTGGTTAAAGGGAGAAACACCGTTGATGATTTCCCTCCTTCTGACCTTGTTTAGTGGTATGATTTTCTTCTCTAAATAAAAGTCTAACTCATTTTAGCCAATGGTTTTTAAAACTAAGATTCTTTTTAACTTGCTACAATAATTTATCTTGTGCATAATATCCAAAGTTCTTATATATCTTTTAAGTTATTTAAAATTTTGTCATTGCTTTTATCACATGATTTTGATTTTGTTTTGTGACTTGTTCTTCCCTATGTTAGAGAGAGAGCTCCTATTCTCTAATATTTGGAGGATATACTCACAACTAAGGGCTTTTTAAGGGTTTTGTTAAAGGGAATGTAGCTTGAAAGAATTAAGAAGGAAAATGAAAAGATGCAAATTTGAAATATATTTATACACAAAAGTGTATCAAAAATTAAGATGCTCAAAGAGCCAATTCAAAGACAAAAGAGGCATAAAATGAGCCCACTAAATTCAAGCTACTATCTCTTCTCTAAACTCTTAAAACTTAGAGAACTCGCTGATTATTTGATGATTTCAAAGGCTTGATTTCAAATTCCATGATTGAGATATATTACTTTGTTTTATTATGTATGAGATTCTTTCTCTGTAAACAAGTTTTGATTGGATCTTCTTTTTTCCCAATTAGGTTTATTCTGAGTTAAGCATGTTTGTTTTTCAAAAGAAAATTTGTACCATAAAGAACGTCTGATCTAGGGTTAACAGAATCGGATATTCTACCGTTGTCTGATTAGGATTGGCTAAACTCCTTAATCTTGTGGAACTCTAAAGTTTAATTATTTGAGAACTTCTCATATGAAGCCTTGATAAAACAAAAAAATTTAAAAAAAAATTAAATTCAAATTCAAATTTTTTTTTGTTGTTTTTAGCTTTCTAATTACTGTATTTTTTGTCTAATTTTATTTTATTTTATTTTTGAGGGCCTTGAACATCACCATCTTTTCTTTGGATTCAAATTCCTTGTCACATCGTCCTAGCGATACCTGTATCGTCCTGGACGATTAGATAAAATCTCTTCAAATCTCCATCTGCTGGTCTTTTCTGTGCTTACTGTAACTCATCGTCCTGGATGATACTATATCATCCTGGATGATCTGATCGAACTCTGTTGCAATCATGATCATAGTCCTGGCCGATAAAATATTTCGTCCTGACCGATGCATTTATGGTCATTGTCCTGGCCGATACACTGGATCGTCCTGGACCATCCACGTGTCAGCACGTTTGAATCTTTAAAATTAGCCCCGGACGATCCATTATTGGACAATCGTCCTGGCCGATCCATTGTTCGTCTTAGACGTACATGTGGCACAGATTTAAAATGTTTTAACTCTGCCGGAACGATCAATTATTGTGCATCATCCTGGACGATACACCTAATCGGCCTGGATGATATGCTTTTTCAACGGTCGTCCGGCCTGACTCCTCGGGATGAACGCATGTGTCTAATCGTCCTAGACGATATCTGATCGGCCCAGACGATCAGACCACCTTTTTAACCAATCGGCCTGTACGCAATTATTGTGCCATATCGTCCTGGACGATTCTGCGATCGGCCTGGACGATATGGCCATTTCTTTAAATTCTGGTCGATCCAGCCATATTTTCCACTTCATCCCTTCTCCTCTTGTGTCTCCTTGCTAATCCCTTACTATGGCTGGTGGGAAACGAGCTCGACAGGCTTCTGGGAGTTCCTCGAGGGCCACACTGGACCCTCGATTCAGGGAGGCTGAGGATCAGGCTGCCTACCGTCGCTATAAAGAGTGTGGCATTACCCTTTCCCGAACAATCAATCCTGCATACCTCTCGTATCCGGTAATGGATCTCTTTGCCCACACTTCTCTTTGTTTCATACTCACCCTCGCTGTTCCTTTTTCTTCTGAACTCCTGCTAGAATTTTATGCAAATCTTTGCATAAATTCTACTTTCACAGCCCTGACCTCCTATGTGAATCGACGCCCGGTCGAGATCACATATCAGGACTGTGCGGAGCTTTTACAGCTATCCACCACCGGGGATAAGCTGCACATAATCGTTATAGATCCGAATTTTGATTGGTCCATGACAAACCATTTTCTTCGCCAAACCAACACACCCTTTCACATTGGAGAGACTAGCTCTTTAGTCAAAGAGGCTAGGACAATCCAACATGTCCTTCGGACCTCCATAATTCCAAAAGCCGGGGACCGAATCCACATCACTCCTCTACTTTCCTTAACTACCTTTTACATTATGGCCCGGAGAGAATTTAATGCCACTGATCTACTCTTTTGCTACATTGATCATTTAACAATGATTCGCGATCCAGGCCATAAGAGGAAACCCAACCTTGCCTTAAGACATCTCATAGCCTACGTTCTTGAAACCAAATACAATCTCTAATATCCTGCTCATCACGACCTTCAGCCTCCTTGCTACTCAAACAATTCTTTCACTATCCTTTATAGTACTCGTCTCCACCTAGGAGATGGGTAAGATCGGGGGGCTGAGGAGGAGGAGGCTCCCGCTCCCGCTCCCATTCCTAATCCTGTTCCTCTCCACTAGCACTCACCGATTGATCAGTTGATATAGAGGTTTGATCGATGGGAGACCCGCTTTGACGCTTACGTTGCTGCACAGGAGCAGCAACACTCTGAGGACATTGCCCACTACGAGCAACACCGCACTGAGGATTTAGCCCGTTTTGACAACTACATTACTCACCAGCAGCAGCAGCATGACCAGGACATCGCCTGGTTCAATGCTCAGTTTACCACGCTTGCCAGCTACTTTCAGCAGCCACCTCCACCACTTCCATCTGATGATCAGGGTCCCTCATTTTTTAGTCTGTATTTTCTGTTGTTTGTTTTCTGTTTTTTGTAGTTTTTATTATAGTTTGGTGTTTTCTTTTTCTTTTGTATGTCTAGAACCCTCTTTTTGAGATGACAAAAGGGGGAGTAGGATGTGGTAGGAAAAAGGGTATGTTCTTGTAACTTTAAATTTCTAGTGAACTATTTTTTTTCTGAGTTTTTTCCTACTTGTATTTGCTATCATCAAAAAGGGGAAGATTGTTGCAAATCTATTTTCATGACACTTTTTTTAAGATTGACAAACACTATTGATTCTCTTGGACTACTTGTTACTTCTAACTTTTTAGGAATCGAAGATCGGATGAACAAACGAAGCCAGTTCAAGATTGCGTAGGTCTAGGGTTGAGTCAGTCTATACTTTGTTTTTTCTCTTCTTGAGTCTATTTGTAATGGTCAAAGAGACTGATGCTAAGTAACCCTACACACACACACACTTGAGAGACTTAGAAATTCTATATTTACTCATATCGGCCAGGACGATATTTACATCGTCCTGAACGATCAGGCTTAAAACGGAAAGTCTAATTAAGGATTCTTAATTAAGGCAGCCGACATTAACGGATTGTCCTGGATGATATGTGTATCGGCCAGGACGATAAGCTCAAAACAGAAAGAAGTTGCCGTCATAGACGATTAAGGTATACTGTATTTTTTAAATTATTGGCCAGGACGATCATTGATTGGCCTGGACGATATTCACAAATTATGCCTTAATTGATCAGGAAATCAAGAGAGTAATTAAGGATGATTGATACGATCATATCTTCCTTGACGATCACAGGATCGGCCAGGACGATATATTCAAAAAACCTTAGTTACTTCAGGACGATCAATATCGGCCAGCTCGAATTCAGGGCGATGCTCTGGACGATTTTCCTCTGATTTGAACTGATCGGTCGGGACGATCGTGAGATCAGCCTGAACGATCAAGCCAATTTTAAATCGTCCAGTTTACATTCAGGGCGATGCTCTGGCCGATCTTCTAAGATTTGTACTGATCGGTCAGGCCGATGTCCATATCTGCCTGGACGATATTGTCGGCAACTTGCAATTAATGAGCTCCTTTGAAGCTCTTCTATTTAAGAGCTCTTGTTCAACATTTTGAACAACCTTTGTGCTGTTGTCTTGACCTGAGAAGGCCTTGAGGAGAGAAATAGAGAGAGGGAGAGAGAGAGGATCTTGTGAGGGGGAGCTTGTGAGGGGATTCACAAGGGTTGCTTCAATGATCACTCTGCTTCTTCTTTGTCTAGAGTTTCTCATCCGTGGAAGGGTTGGTAGAGGTAAGGAGTCAGCATTTGGTTGTGATTCTCTGCCAGCTTCAGGAGGAAGCAAAAGGAGATAGGTTCTCTACCTTGCCGGGTGGCAAAAAGGAGGTGCTTTGTAAAGGCTTCTCCGCCTAGCTGTGGGGGCTAAAGGAGAGTCACGATTGTAGTGCAATACTCGGAGGGCGCCTCCGAGGAGTGGACGTAGGTCGAGTTGACCGAACCACTATAAGTTTCGGTGTTCTTGTTTCTTGCTTCCGCACTTTTAATTTATGTATTTATTTTTCTCGTGGTGTGATTTTGGTTTATGTGATTTTTGTTCTTTGTGAAAAGAAATTTTTTTAAAATACCAATTCACCCCCCCCCCCCTCTTGGTTAGCTTGGCCCAGTTCTATAGGGCTTAACATCCCTAACGAACTTTCACTGTGTTCATAGAGAGATTGTATGTATTGTTGATCTTTTATATTTTCTTGCAAACTATATGTCAAATGTACAACGGGCCTCCTGTAATGTACCGTAGGCACTTGCACTTGTTGTATATCAAATTCTCATCACATGTAAGAGACAGATGCATCTACTTATCACTGCCTGATTATAGGTTGTATTAGTATCTTAACACTTATGGAAGACTCCTTATATCCTTCTTGTAGATGACATGTTGCGTGCACAGCGGGTCTTCTACAAATTTCCATAGGCATTTGCATTTGTTATACGTCCGCTTCTGTATGTAGAGAACTAGTGTATTTGACATATGTTGAATTATTATTAATGATGTGTTCTTCTTGTGAACATCTCATGTTGCATACTAATTGCTATGGTTTGTAGAGGATCAGTGCATTTATTTGATAATTACTCATCACACCCGCGTATGTATATTACTATGCATATGACACATCTTCCATCATTGCTAGTAAGAGTTCACATCCGCTACTATCTTCTATCTCATTCATGTAGAAAATCTGTGACACTGGTGATGTATTCACCAACACTACTTGTATATAAGATCATTGTATGAATGAAGAGTCTTATATGTTAACTTGTAGGAGCATGTATACTTTGCCGATGTGTTACCCTTGTTTGTACCTTTGCTTGTATGTTGAATTGTTGTTGATAATGGAGACTTCACTACATTCATATGTAAAGCTTTTATGAATATCCCCATTGTAACTGTCTTTGCTCATCAAGTTCATATCACTTGCTCTTATGAGTGAGATATAGGGATCCTATTCACCATAGGTCATTACTTATAATTGTTTGTTGATGTTTGTAAGAAAGTTAATCTTGTAGTTCTCTTGCATTTAGTTCATTTGAACTTGAGTTCCCTTGCATATGATTTAGTCAAGTTCAAATTCTGCTCAAAGGTTAACAAGTTCGAGTCCAAGTATAGTTTAGGTTTAAGATGAGACTCTTCCCTTCACTTGAGTCCCATGTAGTCCTTGCAAGTTCAAGTTATTCATGTCTATTTCTTTTGAATTCAAGTCTAAGTTTGAGTGCACAAGTTCACTGGTCCCTTGTATTCAATTCGATTTGAGTTCAAAGTATATGTTCATATTGGATTTGACTCCAATTTGATCTTATTTTATTTGGATTTGGCCTTTAGAAATTATTTAAATTATTATTCAGATTTAGGTCCTCAAGTCCACCAGCCTACTGCTAATTCTCATTTGAGTATAGGTTCTTGTTCTTTTGAGTTCAAATAGATCCGAGTGTAGTAACATATTTTCACTCAAAATTTTGGCAGCCTCACTGCGTCTCCCCCGTTTAGGGGAAAACTACGAGAAACTGAGCCTTCCCACCACGAGCAATAAAGGGGTGTATGGTAGGTGTCCTCGGACGAGGACACTGTGGCCGTGAACTTCACTCCCACCACACATAATAAAGATATGTATGGGGTCTTTGATAGTACCTGTTTAACTAAAAAGTTTACTTTCCACTCGCTTGAGAGTACTTATGAATAACCCCAGCTCACCGTAGGTGCCACACCTGGGTCCCATTCCACCTCACGTAATAAAGGCGTATATAGGCAATTTTTTGGTGCACCATGAACTTTGAAATAGGCTTTTAGGTGATTACTCGCCTCGTCGCAGGCGTTGCATCGGGGTCCCATCCCACCATACACAATAAAAGCGTATATAAAAAGTTTTCAGATGTGCCATGAACTTCAACAAATGGAATATGAGTTTTAGAAATATTTGTACCTTCGCAGGGTTGTCGGTGGGGTCGGCACGTAAGTCGAGGTAATATTTTTTTAAAGATTAAAATTAATTATAATTAATGTTAATTAAGTATTATTTAGGGAAATTTAATTATAATTAAATTTATTTAATTATAGTTAAAATATAATTAATTAATGATTAATTATAATAAAAAGTTTATTAATCATAATTTAATTAATTATGATTAATTCATGATTAATTACCAATTACTTATAATTAAAAAAAAATATTTAGTAATAATTAAACTTAATTAATTATAATTAACTTATAATAACTAATAGAAAATTATATTAAAAATAATTAATGCAAAATAAATCGTTTGCTACCCTCTCTTTGTAATTCGGCATGTTTTTTTTGGGATTTGGTCGAAACAGCCTGTGAAGAGGAGCAAGTTACCTTCACAACCAATGGGCTTCCACTATTGCCTCTATTTAAAATGCCATGACTTCTGATTTGGTAGGAGGGGAAGCCGACAAAGGAGGTGAAGTCCTCTAGGGCAGTCGGAAGGTAAGTGCTGCCTCTCTCTCTCTTTCTCTCTCTCTCTCTCTCTCTCTCTCTCTCTCTCTCTCTCTCTCTCTCTCTCTCTCTCTCTCTCTCTCTCTCTCTCTCTCTCTGTGTGTGTGTGTGTGTGTGTGTGTGTGTGTGTGTGGATCGGAAGAACTTGAAGGTCGGATAGGGATTTCGGAAGAGGAGGCTCGATTTTGCTTTTGACAAAGAAGAGATCGGGTGCGGGAGTGGGGTTCGGATAGGTGAGGAGTTCGAATGTTTTTTCGACTAAGTTTGGAAGAGGATTTGTCTAGAGAAGTGGAGGTCTCGGCGAGTCTAGAGCACAGGAGAGGCAGAGGTTGCAGGTTTGGTCTGAGGGATTCTACGTGTGGGAAGAGGCCCCTCTCAAAGGCTTCAATTGGTTTGGTATTTAATGACGTGCAAGGGTACTCGATCTAGGCAGGTTGTAGGAATCTTGTGAGGAGACCCGAACGGCGCCGACTGAATAGTGTTTTTAGTGTGTTTTGAGCTGGATTTTCAAGATTTCAGCTGGGATTTGAGTAGGATTTTGGATTCAGATATCTATTTATTTCATTTTTTGTGAATATATTATTGAGGTCAACAAATGCCCCCAAACAAATGTGGTTCACGCCCAAAGAGAACTACATTTGTTGTAAGCTGATTGACCTTGTGGATCATTATATATTTACTCTGGATGTCACACTATGGTTTTTTATTTAATTTATCTCCAAAAAATTGCTAAAACTTTTATTATGTAGATCTCCAAGAATCCATCTATATGCCTTCATAGCTCTTTAAATGACTTGTAATCTTCAGTATAGTTGATATATTTGCTCTTGGTGTCCAGTAGAGATCCATGGGATCACGAAAGGATACTCCATACTTAGATCCATTGAGTGTTACTTCATAGATTGGCGATAGTAGGTAGCACTGTTACTACATGCACTCTTCTTTTAATATCATTGTCATTTTTGTTTATAGTATTTTTGTATATGCTTAACATTCTTCTATCATCTAGTTGTGTTATGGAAAAATTTTAAATATTTATTTAGGGATCTCAACACGCAGTGCGATGTTGAATCAAATAAATATTTAAAATGCCCCCAGTCTTTAGGAACATTTTTAGATGTCATCCAGGGTGCTCATTCCACAGCTTTTGCTTGAGTTCTCAGATTTTTTATTCTTTTTGTCCAGTGCTCTAAGTAGCAAATTTAGAGAAAAGTTATATGATTTGTCTTTACTGACTTGTTAGAAGATTTGTATGCCTTCTATCCTTTGCTTCTAGCTTTGGCGGGCTTAATGAAGTGGTAGATGCAGGTGACCTAAACCCTTTAGATTTGTACTAGGTTGGTGGAAAAAAGTCATAGGTCCAAAGCTTTGTGCATAACGGACTTGTTGATGATGAATCCTTTTAGTTTAGCCTAAGGATTTATGTGATCTTTGGGATAATTTTCTTTGGTCCTTTGCTTTGTGCTTTAACGGACTTGTTGAAGAAAAATTCCTTTGATCATCGCTTTGTGATTTACGGATTTGTTGAAGGATTTATAGGTTTCAAATTTAGTTGATAGTACCGAATGTATGTAGTATCTTGACCCTTAACCACTTTAGGAGACTTTAATCTGAGTCACTTGAGTTTATCAAATTGGATGAGCTAAGATTTGATAGATCTTCATCCTCTGGTTGCTGAGATGGGGGTTCCTCTACTACGGCCTTTCTTATGGCTTATTGAGTAGATGGAGCTGCCAGCGATCTGGCTATATTTGGGCTTATTGGATCCAACCTCTTATTCCCATTCAGGCTTCAGACTTGAGCTATGGAAATCACGCTTCCAAATACTAATTTTACTGAAGTTGACATATTTGGAGTTCTCCTTTATGGTTGAAGATTTGGAGCCTATGTACATTCATTGGTTGCTCGATATCCTTCCTTCCCATTGGAACTTTGATTCATCAGTCATTTAGGAGAATTTTATAGACTACAATCACTTGAACTGGTTGAGTCAAATTGGCCTTCGTTCTTCTTATTGTACCTACTAATGGGTTGACGAAGTGGGGGTTCCTCTACTGCGGCCTTTCTTATGGCTTGTTCATAGACAGAGCTGCTAACAATCTGGCCATATTTGGGTGTGTTAGATTTGGCCTTTTACACCCATTTGAATCTTAAGCTTCAGGCAATCGAAAGACTTCAAGGTTTTTTGGCTCAATTTATTGGAGTGTATAATCATAAAAATCTCTTTCTTGACTTTTGAATCTTGGTACGTTAGAGGAGATGGTATCCTGAAGTTTTGAAAGATCACCTACATATACTCTAAAAAAGAAATCATTACATTCTTCAACATGAAAGAATATTTTTGTTGATAATTTTAAATATTTATTTAGGGATCTCGGCATGCAGTGCGATGTCGACCCGAATAAATATTTAAAATGCCCTTGTCTCACAGGGACATTTCAAAGTAGAATAAATTTGAGATTTTGAGATTTTAAATATTTATTTGGTGATCTCAACATATAGTATGATATCAAACCAAATGAATATTTAAAATGCCCCCATCTCGCAGGGACATTTTGGATAGGCTTTATATCTTTGGGATTTTAAATATTTATTCCAAGATCTCAGCACACGGCGTGATGTTGACTCAAATAAATATTTAAAATGCCCTCAATCTGATGAGGGGTTTTAAAATGCATTCTTTCTATAAAAGAGAATTTTAAAATAAAAGTATGCAGGGATAAATGTGCATGCAACATTTTAATCATTATAAAGTATATTAGACATGAAATTTTCATGCAAAATACTTCTTTAAATGTCAGTCTTTGATAAGTGGCATAGGCCTCTGACCATTCAAATCAATCAACTGATACACTCCTCATTGGTACATCTTCTCGATGACGAAGGGGCCTTCCCAATTAGATACGAATTTACCACCAATTTTTTTGTGTGGGATGATTAGTCTTCTCAGCACCAGGACCAATTCCCCTTCTCAAAATGTCCGTGGGCGCACCATCTGATTAAAGGATTTTGCCATTCTTTCTCGGTAGATTTCCAGCTTTTGTTGAGCTTGTAATCTAATCTCATCGAGTGGATCAAGCTCTTCCATTCTTAAACAAACATTTGGTTCTTGAGTAAGGTCGTTCTGGATTACTATCCGGACTGACAATAATTCAATTTCTAGTGATAATACTGCTTCAACTCCAAATACTAATGAATAAGGAGTGGCTTTGGTTGGCATTTTGTAGGTTGTACGATATGCCCACAATGCTTCTACCATTTTCATATGCCATTCTCTTTTATTCTTAGTGAGGATCTTCTTCAATAGCTTCACTAGCATCTTGTTGAAGGCCTCTGCCAAACCATTTACTCTTGGATTATATATAGGCCAGTATCGCCAATCAATTTTATGCTGATCAACAAATTCGTAAACTTTTATACTTTTGAATGACATACCATTATCTGAGATTATGCAGTGTGGCACATCAAATCTGTATACAATATTATGGGTAAAGAAATTAATTACATGCTCGAATGTGACTTCTCTGAATGGAGTCATTTCTATCCATTTAGAAAAGTAGTCTGTTGCTTCCAGAATAAAGCGGTGTCTTGCTGATGATGGTGGGTCTATCAACCAAATTATATCAGTGCCCCAGCATTCAAATGGCTAGGATGCTACAGTTGGGTGCAGAGGATTTGGAGGCAGATGTATAACATCACTGTGGATTTGATATTCGTGGCACCTCTTAGCATGGTTAATACAATCCCTTATCATTGTCAGCCATTTTGGGACCTGACTGATGTGAACCACAAAGTACTTCATGAACTTCTGTTACCACTTTATCAGCTTCCTTGGTCCCTAGGCACCTTGGCCACGTTTGATCAAAAGCTCATCTGTATAATGAGTCATTAATAAATGCATATCGCAATGCTCTTTTTCAAATTTGTGTAGCTAGAGATTTTTTCATCGGGAGTTTGCTTTCTTTAAATTTATTAATGAATGGTTTCCTCCAATCATCTCCTTCCTCAACATCGAGGCAATGCAACCATTAATTTGAAGCTTGACTAGCTATATATCTTTTGGCCACATGATATCCTTTAGGATAATTTTCCATAATGATCTGATGGAGAGGTTCATGGTCAACTAGAGTTTCATCTTACTGACTTGAATATGGAATTCCCTCTACCTTCAGAAATTGTAACAAAGCAGGCTCTAAGATTTGACGGTTGTAAATTCCGATGAATATATGCTTTTCCTCATTGGTATTTGCCATTTTCTTGGACAATTTGGCCAAGCAATCTGCTTTGGCATTTTGTTTCTGAAGAATCTGAACTATTTTAACATTTGGCATGTACTTCAGGAGCTCAAGTTTCCATCGGTGGTAATGAGCCAACTCAACCTTACAAATCTTATAAATGCCCAAGACTTGATTTATCACAAGTTGAGAGTCGCCGAAGATTTGAAGATTTCAAATTTTGATGTCAATTGTGATCACTAATCCAGCTATTTGAGCTTCATACTCAGCTTCATTGTTTGTCTGAGGTTCAGTCAAACTGAATGAAAATCTCATTATGTCTCCTTTAGATGATATGAGAACACAACCGATGCCGGCTCGAGCTTTTGCAATTTTTGGAGGTCAGGCAGGTTTAATCAATGATGCCCTGCCAAAATATATTCCCAGAATGGTAGCTTTTCATTCTCCTCAATCTGTATGATTTGTTTATTAGGCAAATCATCATTGAGGGGAGAGTTTGCTGCGATGGGATGTGCGATGAGAAAAACTGCCAAGGCTTGTCCTTTCACCACATTTTATGGCATTTATATGATATCAAATTTTAATAATAATACTGCACACCTGGGTAGATGACCTTTCAATGCTGGTCTTGTCATCTAGAACTTCAGCGGATCGATCTTTGTAATTAATGTGATTATGTGAGATAATATATAGTGGCAAAGTTTTTGAACTGCAAAAATTAATGACAGGCAATGCTTTTCAATAGGAGAATAATAGCTTTCTTCTCCAATTAACATTCAACTGATGTAGTAGAATGTATTCTCTTTTCCTTCTTCATTATTCTAGGCCAATAATGCTCCGAGGGAC
This sequence comes from Dendrobium nobile, assembly GCA_022539455.1. NCBI lineage: Eukaryota > Viridiplantae > Streptophyta > Magnoliopsida > Asparagales > Orchidaceae > Dendrobium > Dendrobium nobile. The sequence continues at coordinate 48,007,525 of CM039735.1, read as the reverse complement.
TCTTCTAGTGCTGCCGTGTATAGTATAAGAGGCTTCCCCGGAATTGGCACTGCGAGAATGGGTGGGTTTAATATATATCTTTTGATGCTATTAAATGCTTCATAGCACTCTGTGTCCCACTTGAAATGAACATATTTCTTCATTAATTTTAAGAATGGCTGACACCTACCCGACATATTCGATATGAATTATCAAATGAAAGCTAGTTATCCTTGCAGTGAGCGAAGCTGTCGATGGTTCCTTAGTGGTGACATCTCCGTGATCGACTTAATTTTGTTAGAGTCAATCTTGATTCCTTGATGACGAACCATATACCCTAAGAATTTTTTGGAGGAGACCGTGAAGGCGCATTTGAGGGGGTTCATCTTTAGATCATATCTTCTGATCCTCTTAAATACAATTCTGAGATCTTTTAAGTGTTCTTTTCGGCCAAGGCTTTTAACAACTAGGTCATCTACATAGCACTCGACCTTCTGATGTATCAAATCATCAAATATGTGAGTCATCGCCCACTAGTAGGTGGCACCAGTATTCTTTAAGCTAAAGGGCATGACCGTGTAGCATAATATATCGATGGGCATCCTGAACGATGTGTGCTTTTCATCCTCAGGCGCCATCTTATTTTGATTATATCCTGACGATCCATCCATGAAGGAGAACATGTCGTAGTTGGATGTGTTGTCTACTAGGAGTTCGGATATTGGGAGTGGAAAATTATCTTTTGGGCACGCTTTATTAACGTCCCTGAAGTCGATACAAACACGAATTTTTTCATTCTTCTTTTTTTACAGGAACAATATTGGCAATCCATTCATCATACTTTTCCTTTCGAATGAATCCTTCCTCTATAAGCTTCTTTGTTTTAGCAATCACCTATTCTTTAATCTCCAATCTCATTCTCCTTGGAACTTGTTTAACAGGTGGTGCATCTGGTTTAATGGCTAATTTGTGAATAGCTATATCAAGGGATAAGCTAGGCATCTTAGCATATGTGTAGGCAAAGCAGTCCCTGAATTCATAAAAGAGCTTTTTTATTTTCTCCACTTAGTCTTCTGATAGAATGATAATGATGAAGGTCAGGCAAAGATCTTCCTCAGTCCGAGAAGATATAGTTGAAAGCGATGGAATTTCTTGAAGGATTCTTAAAGATGTCGACCATCAAGAATATTATTTCTAGGTTCTATCTTTAGGACCCAGTTTTAACAAATTTCTTTAATGATGGATCTCTAGGGGTACACACTAGATGTCACGCCATTATTTGAATATTTTTTTTCTAGAGATGTGAGTCTCTATATTTATTTTTTCTTATATTGGGACCTTTCGACAGTGAATTCTTGGATATTCTTCCAAGTGTTACACCTCGATGCTCACCATACATATTTTGATTCTTTCTTTATTTCACCATCATAATAGATGGTTGTTTTTTCCTCTTCAACGGGACATTTCAGTGATGGATTTTTGCATATAAGGACCAAATATCACATCTTGAAGTTATCACATCCTAAAGTTCACCGTGTAGAGCTCAGTATTATCATTACTTTTTTTTCTACTACTAAAACATTTAGACAACTAGTCAAAGAGTGAAAAGAGAAACTAATCCACAACAGAGTCGCTAGAAATCTGTGGGCTTCAAAAATTCGGCCCCGGCCTCTGCCCGCTTGATTTTGCTTTTCTTCGATGAGGGAGTTTTAACAAAAAAAGTTTCGGGGTAAATTTTGGAAGGCATATGGGTTTGTAGATGAGATACTACCCAGAGATTTTTCCCTCATTTTGCGAGGACTTTATGATCTAAGTTTTGGTTTCCTATAGGCACAAGCCCCTATAGTTAATTTCCCCTCCTGATAACGAGAGAGAACTTTCAATTAAGGCAAGTCATTAATTAGATACATAGAAATACGTAGTATCTGGCATATAGTAGCAGCATAGATATTTGGAATGGTTGGAGAATTTGAGAATTTGGAGGATTGGGAGATTTGGAGATTTGATATTTAAAATAAAAATTTCACCATCTTGCACATAAAGCAGATGGTTGGGGAATGGATAATAGACCCGATCAAGATCCCATGGATCCATCATCCCAGGCCATCATGGTTCATGGTCTACTTAGTTAGAGGAGGTAGTTGAACCAACCTAACAGAAGGATCCTTGTCAGCAGCCATGGGTTTCTTCGTCCAAGGGAACCTTATAGAAAGCTAGGTTTAATGTTTGTCTAAGTGGACAAATTTGAATCCACATTAGCTGATAGAGGGCTTTTTGCTATATCGATCATATAATATTAATTTATATCCCAAAGATTTGATGCCAATAAGGAACATATTGGCTCTAGTCATAACCAATATTTGTGGTGCCATTTGATGGCAAAATAACTCGGTTCAAAGGGCCCCGGGTCATAACCGTTTATCCTGCAGAGCCATTTGGCGGTAAAACCGCTGGATAGAGGACATGTAACACATCCTTATTGGCAGGAGATTCTTTGAGAATAGATCCTAATGAAATTTTTGACTAGGCATTAGCTCTTTGTGAGTTGAAGTTATATTTGAATTTGCTCACCTCGGCAAATTGTTGTGGATGGTGGATTAATTTTGCTTTAAGTGATTTATGGTTCTATTTCAGTTTTAAATATTTTTAGATTTCGATGATTTTTGGAAGTTGGACTTTCGAGTATTAGGGTAGCATTTAAAAATATTTGTGAGCCACTCCGGTTGAAATCTTCCATCAATATGGCCATCATCAAGGTGTAAGGGTCATTTCCATTTCATTGAACCTTATCGACCCTATCAACTTGCCGATAGGGGATCGGGTTTCATAGGCTTTGTGCCCTTGTTTGTGAATTTTCTTTGTTAAAGGCCTTAAAGGCCTAATATGAATTTATAAAATAAATAGTCTGGTCAACTTAGTGACCACATATTTATCTGATGGTTTGAACCCAATCTATTCCTATTCACCTGCTTAGAGGATTGAGTTTCATAGACTTTGTGTCTTTGTTAGTGAATTCTCTTTATTATAGACCTTGAAGTCCTAATATGAATGTATTAAAATAAATACGTTGGTCACACAACCATGCATTTGTTAGATAGTTCGAACCCTATCGACTTCTATTGATCCGTATAGATGGATTAGGTTCAAACTTGAATTCACTTATTGACCCATGCAGCATCCCTAGATGTGACGTGTGTATCAATAACACGCTCGCCGGGGCCCATGCGGATCGAGATTATATTTTCCCCTTTAGTGTACCTATGTGTATACAAATTACAGTCCACGTGTAGGGGTATTTTGAAATATTTTAGTTATCCAAGAAATTGCCATTTGAATACACAACATTTCATTTAAGAATTTACATATGCCTTCTATCCGCTAATACGAGTGTTGCAGATCCGGTGGCGGGGCGTAGCAGCTTCTGACTAGAATTGTTCGCTGATTTATACAGGTAGACTATCGTGGACTACTCATTGTTCTCTGCATGTGGATTGTAGTGCACTAACGAATCTCCTTCTTTAACCCATAGGAGCTCGTATTTGTTGAAATCCTTATATATGTGCTCATAGATGTCACTTAATGTTTATAGCAGGTCTCTTATAGAAGTTTGTAAGAACTTATATTTGTTGTATTCTTTATGCATTTTGTTGTGTTCTTTAGTTTATATAGTACATCCACCACTTCTACAAGTATGTAGGTAGATGTATTCCTTCACAGACTGAAATTGACTTCAGGATACTGCATTTACTGAAGTCTTTTTACTTCTACCAACAAGTGACATCTTATACATACATCTGTATTCATAGAAAGATTATATGTATTGCAGATCTTTCACATTTTCTTGCAATCCATATGTCGAATGTACAACGGGCTCCTGTAATGGATCGTAGGCACCTGCACTTATTGTATATCAAATTCTCTCCACTTGTAAGAGACAGATGAATTTACTTGTCACGGCCTAGTTATAGGCTGTATTAGTATCTTAGCACTTTTGGCATACTTCTTGTAGATGACATGTTGTGTGCACAGCGGGGCTTCTATAAATTTCCATAGGCATTTGCATTTGTTATATGTCTGCTTCTGCATGTAGAGAACTAGTGTATTTGACATATGTTTAATTATTATCGATGATGTGTTTGGCTTGTGAAAATCTCATGTTGCATATTAATTGCTATGGTTTGTAGAGGTTTAGTGCATTTATCTGATAATTACTCATCACACCCGCATATGTATATTACAATACGTATGACACATCTTCCATCATTGCTAGTAAGAGTTCACATCCACTACGATCTTCTATCTCATTCATGTAGAGAATTCATCACACTGAAGATGTATTAACCAACACTACTTGTAGATAAGATCATTGTATGAATGAAGAGTCTTATATGTTAACTTGTAGGAGCTTGTATACTTTGTCGATGTGTTACCCATGTTTGTACCTTTGCTTGTATGTTGAATTGTTATTGATAATGAAGACTTCGCTACATTCATATGTAAATCTTTTATGAATATCCCCATGTAACTGTCTTTGCTCATCAAGTTCATATCACTTGCTCTTATGACTGAGATATAGGGATTCTATTCACCATAGGCCATTGCTTATAATTGTTTGTTGATGTTTGTAAGAAAGTTAATCTTGTAGTTCTCTTGCATTTAGTTCATTTAAACTTGAACTCCCTTGCATATGATTTAGTCAAGTTCAAATTCTGCACAAAGGTTCACAAGTTCAAGTCCAAGTACAATTCAGGCTTAAGTAGGGGTGTCAATATTTGACCTGACCCGAAAATCGACCCGGACACGACCCGGAAAATCCGGGTTGGACCCGACCCGTTTGATAAACGGGTAGGGTTCGGGTTCGCAGATTTGACCCGTTGGAAAAATGGGTTGGGTTCGGGTTGACCCAGCGGGTTGACGGGTCAACCCGGCAACCCGTTTATTTTAAAAAATTTTGAATTTCCCATTGTTTCCACCAACCTGCCCGCTGCCTACCTGCCCGTTGCCCGCTTGCCCCGCGCTGCCCTGCATGCCCGCCTGCCCCACGCTGCCCTGCGTGCTTCGCCTGCCCCACGTGCCTGCCTGCCGTGCCCTCGCCCCGTCGCCCCGCCCCCCTCTTTCGCTGGCCACTGCCGCGTGCCCCGCAGCCACTGCCACGGCCGAACCTTCGCTATTCGCGGCCGAACCTGTGCTGCCGAACGACCCGAACCCTCGCGGCTCGCAGCCTCGCCTAGTCGCCTGTCGCCACTGCCGGGTCGCGATCATGTCGGGTCAACCCGGTAACCCGGCCAGGTCGGGTCCGGGTTGAAATGTCCGACCCATTTGCAAAAATGGGTCGGTCGGGTTCAACCCGTCGGGTTTAACCCGAACCCGACGGGTTGACCCGAATTGACACCCCTGTGCTTAAGATGAGCCTCTTCCCTTCATTCGAGTCCCCTGCAGTCCTTGCAAGTTCAAGTTCTTCGTGTCTATTTTTTTTTTGAATTCAAGTCCAAGTTTTTGTGCACAAGTTCACAGGTCCCTTGTATTCAATCCGGTTTGAGTTCAAAGTATGTGTTCATGTTGGATTTGACTCCAATTTGATCTTGTTTTATTTGGATTTGAGTTTTAGAAATTATTTAATTTTTTTTTTCAGATTGAGGTCTTCAAGTCCACCAGTCTACTGTTCATTCTCATTTGAGTCCAGGTTCTTGTTCTTTTGAGATCAAATAGGTCTGTGTGTAGTAACATATTTTCACTTGAAATTTTGGCAGCCTCCCGGTGTCTCTCCCATTTAGGGGAAAACTATGAGAAATTGGGCCTTCCCACCAAGCGTAATAAAGGCTTGTATGGTAGGTTTCCTTGGACAAGGACATCACGACTGTGAACTTCACTCCCACCACGCACAATAAAGGCTTGTATGCTTTCCCGATGCTTGAGGGCACTTATGAATAACCCAACCTCACCGTAAGTGTCATCTGGGGTCCCATCCCACCATGCATAGTAAAGGCAGGTATAAGCAATTTTTCAGTGCGCCACGAACTTTGAAATAGGGCTTTAAAGTGATTATCCGCCTCGTCGTAGGCATTTCACCGGGGACCCATCCCACCATGTGCAATAAAGTCATGTATAGGTGGTTTTTTGGTGAGCCATAAACTTCGAGAGAGGGAATCTTAGTTTTAGAAATATTTGTACCTTCGCGGGGTTGTCGGTGGTGTCGGCATGTAAGTCGAGGCAATATTTTTTTTAAAGATTATAATTAATTATAATTAATGCTATTAAGTATTATTTAGGGAAAATTAATTATAATTAAACTTATTTAATTATAACTAAAATATAATTAATTAATGATTCATTATAATTAAAAGTTATTTAATCATAATTTAATTAATTATGATTAATTCATAATTAATTACCATTTAATTATAATAAAAAAAATATTTACTAATAATTAAACCTAATTAATTATAACTAACTTATAATAAATAATAGATAATTATATTAAAAATAATTATTGCAAAATAAATCGTCGGCTTCCCTCTATTTGTAGTTCAGCATATTTTTTTTGGATTTGGCTGAAACAGCCCGTGAAAGGGAGCAAGTTACCTTAATAACCAACGGGCTTCCACTGTTGCCTCTTTTTAAAATGTTGTGACTTCTGATTCAGTAGGTGGGGAAGCCGTCAAACGAGGCGAAGTCCTCTAGGGCAGTCAGCGGGTAGGTGCTGCCACTCTCTCTCTCTCTCTCTCTCTCTCTCTCTCTCTCTCTCTCTCTCTCATTCTTTCACTGGATCGAAATAACTTGAAGGTCGGACAGGGATTTCGGAAGAGGAGGCTCGGTTTTGCTTGCAATAAAGAGGAGAATTAGTGCTGGAGTGTGGTTCGGATAGGTGAGGAGTTCAAATGTTTTTGCGGCTAAGTTTGGAAGAGTATTTTCTCGGAGAAGTGGAGGTCTTGGTGAGTCTAGAGTAGAGGAGAGGTGGAGGTTACGGGTTTGGTCTGAGGGATTCCACGTGTGGGAAGAGGCCGCTCTCGAAGGCTTCAACTAGTTTGGTATTTAACGATGTGCAAGGGCTCTCGATCGAGGCAGGTCGCAGGAATCCCATGAGGAGACACGAACGGCGCCGACTGAACAGTGTTTTCAGTGGGTTTAGAGCCTAATTTTCAGGATTTCAGCCGGGATTTGAGTAGGATTTCTGGATTCAAGTATCTATTGATTTCATTTTTTTTTTGTGAATATTTTATTGAGGTCAACATATGCCATGAGATGCAAGGTGGTGTTCAACAGAAATTGGAGGTGGGAGGAAGCACCCAATAACAGGAAAGAAATAAAGATAGTATCTAATATATTGGTTGCCAAGGAAGCACTTGAGCATTGTAAAGAATTCTCGATCAGTGTGGGTGAAAACTTTTTACCTAAAAAATTGAACTAAAATCAAATACATTGTTTTTATTTAAATCTACCTTGTAATTTCTTTTAATAAAACAAAAACTCCAAAGAGTGAAAAATTAATGCATTTACTTCTATTCCACTAAAATAGCTCCTAAATGAAGAATAAAATCATTATCACTAATTTTTAAAATAAAAATTAATTTAAGATTAATGAAAATTTAATAATTATTTAAATAAACTAAAAAAGAAACCAATTAAGCACAAAATGACTCAATCTTTTTTAAAACATCATCTTTGGTCATTCATGACTTGTGGTGATGATTTTAAGTTCATTAGAGCTGATTTGGTGCAAAAATCAAAATACATTAATTTCCTTAATTAAATAAATAATTAATTTGACTAATCTTGTTAAAATCATAACTAAATATATTAAAATCATGAAAAACATCTTCATCCCAAAATAAAATATATAATTTAATTAAAATAATAAACCCTTAAAATATAAAATATAAAATAAATATCAAAGTTTTGTCAAATTATTTAATAAAAAAGTTAAAACAAAATAAATAACACAAGGAAAATTAATATAATAATAAATAAGTAAAACACCAAATAATATAATTTGTAAGCATAATAAAATAAATAAATATTGAATAATAAATAAAAAAACAAATTTCCTAAAAATAAACATGAATTATTTAATTAAATTTAAAATAAATGGAATAAAAGAAATTGGAATAAAATGAATTTAATTTAATAAATTCCAAATAAAATTTAAATATATATAAATTTAAAATATAAAAGAAAAATGAGAAAGAATTAAAAATAGAAAGAAATTTAAATCGAACTTAATAATTTAACTCAAATAAATAAAAGAAAACTTTAAAAATAAATAAAATAAAATAAAAGGTAGAAAAAAATATTTGAATTAAAAAAACATCATCAATAAACCTAGATAAATTCAAATTGAATAAACTTAAGTGGTTAGATTAAATTTAAATTTCTAACTTGAATAAATAAAAAAGAAACTCCTTATTGTATTTATATATTAAAAAAGAACAATAAAACAGGGGCGGAACCCCATGTAACCCGGGAATTGCCCCCCATCAAAAAAAAAAAAAACTTATAGAAGAGTAAAAAATCATTTTTGCCCCTCCTAAAAAATCAATTTTGCCCTCCTAAAAAGCTTTTTTGCCCCTACCTTCCATTGATGATGTCCTCTTTACATTTAAGCTATTTTCATTCTTAAAGCTTGATTCATCTCTACCATAAATTTTATTTTCTACTTTATCTTCTCCCAATGTATATAAACTATCTATTTTTTAATTGTTATGAAAAATGGTAGAAATGAAGGCTCATTTTTCTAAGCAATAACTTTAATATAGAAATACTTTTTTAAAGTGACATAATTAGCACAAAAAATTATGTAGGATTTGATTAAGAATATCAATTATGTATATTTTTTTCCTGTTCTTGCAATATTTTTACTTTTAAATTTTTTTCCCTGGCTAAAAACATGGCGATGATTTTGATATACATTTTATTTGCACTTGGAAACAATAAAAAAAAATTTAGATAAAAAATAAAGCTTAGAAAAAAATTTAAAACAAATTTTCATAATATTATATATTTAAATTTTTTATTTTTTTTATATTTTATATTTTTTTACTTAATTATTTAATTTGCCCCCCCCCCCCCCCCCCCCCCCCCTCAAAATTAGAGCTGGTTCCGCCCCTGAATACAACCTAGGTGATAGTTACTTTATCACAATTCCTTTAACACTGACAAAAGAGCTGAATGTGTATCACTATCTAATACATCCCTTAAGAAATCACCTAACCTGGCATATATTGCACTATAATTAGCAACCTTATCATATTCACTAAGAATATGATGAAAAATAACTTGCTTAAAGTCATGCAAAAAAGATAAGTTTATGAAACACTTATTTACACTTGTTTACATCACGAAATAAATGGACAACATTAAAGTCATATCCTTCTATCCAAAATTCTTGGGCTTTCTCCATCCATTCTTGAAGTAGATTTCAAAGGGCAAGAACAACAAAAACTTAAAGTTGAGTAATGTCCCAATGAAATGAAATAACTTCTTTCAAAATGTATTGATGAATCCTACTATATGGTTTCTTATAACACCTCCAATTCCATCACTGTTGGATTTGAGTAAAGCAGCATCCATATTCATTTTAATCCAATTAGGAGGGGATGCCAAAAATTAGTTTTAGCTTTGGAAGTTGTTTAGCACCCTAGTTCTCAGGAATTAGATTAGAATGTGGATCCGTGGAAGTAGATGAAATAGTAACAACCCTGAATGTAGGAAGATTAATAAGTTCTACATGTTGCATGTTGTTTCTGATTTTCCAAACATGAAAAATAGTATACTAGTATGTTCTACTTATAATATGCTTATCAGCAAAAATACTTTGAATTTTTTGCATCATCTCAAGAAATGTATTGAATTCAGGTACAGGAATACCCAACGACTTCAACATATAAAGTAACTGTTTGAGTTTGAAACATTTAACTTAAATGTGCTCAATATCCTCCTATAATTGACAACCCATGGGGAAAATACTGGTGTCATATAATTTCCTATGCTTAAGCAAACAATTTGTAGGTAAAGCTTTTCTTGTAAGCTTCATCCAAAAGAAATCTTTACTAGGTCTCAACTTTAACTTTTTTATCCAACCTAGGATCTTTAATCCTTCAATTTTGAAATTTAAATTCCATAGCTAAAGACTCAATATTTTTACTAGAATGCCAGTGAATTAAGTCCATAATATCATCTTCAAACATTGAATTACCTGAAATTTGCCTCATATAACCAATCAACTCATCACCAAAAAAATCTATGAAGCTTAACAGTCCCCCTACATCTTTTCTTATTTAACATCTCACTAATTATTAAATACTATAAATTTATGTGATTACAGAACATGGGAAATTTGTCTAAAGATTATTCAGTTATCCAAGCATTTGTCATAATTTAAATGCTCTTCCCATTCCTAATCATCCATCTAATAAGGGGTTCTAGATGTTGAGCTCCATGCAGAATTTTCCACATTGCCAAATTACCTCTGTTTGTAGTAGAAGACCAAATATTCTTTCCATACTTGGATATTAAACTTCTTTTACGTAAAGAACCAGAAATATTGCAAAAATTCCAAGCTAATCTTGCTCTCAAAGGACCTTCCCAATTAGATGTTAAATGAGACCCCATGAATCCTAACTTACTGAGAAGACAAAGAACCTCCCACTTAACATAATGCATACCTTGCCTACCTTTTTCTTTATGCCATAAAAAGTTTCTATAATATTTATCTAAATCATCAAGCAGCCCATTAGATACCAATGAGTGAGTTATGAGAATAGAGGGAATATATAGAGAAGAAGATTTAATCAAAACCACTCTTCCGGCTACTGACAAACATATACTACCCGATGAATTGAGCTTATCCAATGTATGTTTGAAAATATTTTGGAAGTCTACATTAGCATGTCCTCTAAGAAAATTTTTTACTCCAAAATAAAGAAGCTCTATCACTTGGCTAAACCCAAATTAGCTTCACCATGTTACTCTTTAATTTTTATTCAAAACCTTAGAACAAAAAATGGCTGATTTATTAAAGTATACTTTTTTTCCATGTCCAAGAATAATATTCTGCCAAAATAATCTTAATAAGACAAATATTCTGTAGTTTAGCTTCAGTAAATATCAATACATTTTTAGCGTAGAGAAGATGAGAAATTTTATCAGAATTTGAAGATAATTTGATGACAAGATTCATAGCTTGCTATTGGAAAGCCTTGTAAAAAAGTCGAGAACATAAGAAAAATAAATTAGGAGATAATGGACATCCTTGTCTAAACACACATTCAACTTATATCCATTTTAATATTTGATTGTTAATAAAAGCTAAGAATATAGGAATAAAATCACATTCCATCATCCAATTTACAAATATCAGTAGGAAATTCATCAGTTTTATAACATAGAATAAAGTTGGCCAGCACATACTTAATTTTTTGCTTCATCGCTTAAATTTTTATAACAATTTATAAATCTTACTTTATCACTTGGGGGGGAAATTGCATTAATTTGAGAGAATATGACTTATTAATTAAAAATTTTTAGAAATATTTAATTTATTAATTAACATGGTTCTTTAATTTAAAAAACAATATTAATAATAACCCTAAAAAAATGTTAAATGAAATGATAAGGGACTCGATGCACTAGCTTCATATCTTAGGGGGTAAATAAATGCTTTACCATTAAGAGGCATAAGATTTGTTGATTCTTTATTTAAATTTTCACTTGAAGTTATTAATCATCAAGATTCTATATTTATTACACTACAAGAAAATGGTTGTTAACCAGCCACATTTTGAGTAGATATTTATCAACCGGTATGTGTTCAAGCCTTAGAAATTACTACTGAAAATAAGCTGCAAAATTTCCAACGAAAAAAATCATCATTGTAACTGCCAAAATATATGAAGAGGGCATGCAATGCTAGCAAAAAATATGCAGAAGTTTACCAGTTGAATTTCTAGCAGAAATTTCACCGGCTTACTTAAACCCAATGAATTGTATACAGTTGTATTTTCGCTGGAATATTCACCCAAGATAATACTATCGGAAAGAGCACTATTTCCCATTATGTGGCGATGGCCTTCTCATTTCATTCATTTTCTCTCTTGCACATGACTCCATCACCTCAAGCGCCTCCGTTGCTTCCAGCGCCTCTGTTGTCTCCCACCCCTCCGTATGCATCCTTCATCTTTTTTTTTTTTTTGAGAAAATGCAAAATTGCATTAATTATAAAGGAAAGGACAACCTAATACAAACTAGGTAAAAGAAACTAATGGTTCCTTTTTTAACATTAAAAAGGGACCTTATTGAACTTAAATTTATTAATTTAAACTTAATATAAATGATATGAAACCCACTAATTCCTATTTTGAAACTGTTGAGATGCAGGGGATACCAAAGAATTAAACAACTCGATGGTTGATTAGTATCCCAGAGTTCCCATCCAGTTAGAAAATAAGACTTAGTAAAGATCCCATAATCAAAAAAAATAAGTTTAAAATGACAAATTTTAAGAAAAAATAAGCAACAAAAGCTAATAGGGAAATTACATTCCAACAGTGAATTCCAAAAATCACTTAAGAATATTTTTGATAAATATTCTATAAGCTTTTTCCAACTTCCAAAGTCAGAAATTGACGATGGCATTAATCCAAACCTTTTGATAATTTGTCTCAACTTCATGTAACTATCCACTTTGTTATTATCACCTGGATTACCATCAAGCATGTTAATGGGGCAAAAGGGACGAAGAACCTTTCATGTCGTTCTTCACTTTGTTTTCAGCTATCTTCCTTCTAGGTAGATCTTTAACCGGTCCTAATGCTTGAAGTTCTTTGAACAATGTGTGCTTTGATCCCAAGGACTTACACTCCTTGGCAACTCTTATAAGAGAAGTTTTCTTAAAATTCAAACAAACATCCGATAAAGGAGAAGAATCTCTTAATAAGCCAATATTATTCTTTACTTCAGTTTTTGTAGCTGAAATAACATCAGTATTAATGCTAGAAACATTCTCCAAAATTTCCTCCTGAGAATCTGAATTTTTGAATTCAAATTTAGGTTTGTTAGAACCCTGAATTTCAGCAATCTGATATGGATCGGTTGGGACAGCATCTATTGAATCTTTAAAACTTCCTTCCTTATTATCTCCCACACTATCTGGTAATTTGAATTCAGGATTTGAATCCAAATTGCTAACTGATCCATAGATTCCCAAAAAAATAAAAGGAATGGAATATTTTTCTTTCACAGGTTCAGCCATAGTTTCCTGATTTTCAGCTTTTTGTGTTGAATCAACAACTTCAGCTCTTACCTCCACTCTTTCATCCACAATTCCTGGAATTTTGAATTCAGAATTTGAATTCAAATTGCTGTTGGGCTCCAAGTTATTACTACCTCCATCCACGAGATCAGCCAAACGAAATTCAGGAATTAAATTTTGAATTTCCTGATTTTGTTCTGCAGTAAAATTCTCCTCCCTTTGTGGGATTTGAATTTGAAAATTTTCAGAATTAACATGATGGACGGTTGGATATACACCTCCTTGTCTAGCTGCCTTTCCTTCTTCTTCCTTATTTTTAGCAACAATCTTAGCTGTGAATTGATCTTCAGCAACAGCAGAATCTGAATTCCCGTTTCCTTCAACATCTACCAAGGCAACTCTTTTGATAACACAACCATCTTTTGGTTTATCCATGGTTGAGACCTTTTTAAAAAACCTTTCCTGAGGAATAAATCTTCTCTTATTTTTGAACTTCACATGCATCCAAGGTCCCAAAGTATTATCAGATTGAAATGAATTTAAAAGGACCTCTTTGACAATAGGATTTTGATTTTGTGTAGAATTGGGACACATATAATCAATATGCCCAATTTTCCCACATTTGAAGCAAAAAAGAGATAGATTTTCAAACTCAAACTTTTGAAAAAATCTACGATGAATCCCTTCCACCCAAATTCCAGCGGGGAGTTTAGAATTCAAATTAACTCGGATGCAAACTCTCGCAAATTCTCTCCTCCCCCATCTAAACATGTTAACATCCAATAAAAGTGGAGTTCCAATTCTAGAAATAATTCTAGTGATATTGGATTCATCCCAACAGTGTAATGGCAAATGAGGAAGATGAACCCAAATTGGAGAAGAAATTCCATTCAAAGAAAAAGGAGAGAAGGTAGGAGACCACATGTCTAAGCCTACCACAAAACCCCCTACAAGCCAAGGCCACCCATTAAGGACTTCCTCCATGGCTTCATGAGATTGAAATGAACAAAGGAGCCAATCTAGACCAAGCAATGTAATATGAAATCCTCCAAATTTTGACCATTGCTTTCTTAATTCAAAAGAACACTTAGAAAAAGGGTAGTTTTTCCTAAGAATTTTAACAACCAAGGAATTGTTCAAAATTTGAACATTAGACTTTTCCTTATCCTTGTCAAGAATGACAACATTTTCATCTCCAATATCATCATGTATTTCACTAAGATTTATTTTAATGTGAGGTTTTTTAATCCACACATTAGGGGTATCCAATTTTGAAGAAGTAATAGGATCCTACTTCAAAATTTCAGCAAAACTTCCTCCAGATGAAGATGCTTCCTTATCATTTGCTCCAGCAGTGATAGCCGACCAAGGTTTTGGCTTATCATTCAAAAATGTAATTATTTCGTTACCTTTGCCTGAATCGGCAATGGTTTCTTCATAGCATTAAAACCTCCTTCTTTTATGACTAAAGGAGATTCCAAAATCAGAAAAGAAGAAATTCGATTGCAGGAGAATCTACCTTTTGAATCCAATATGATTGGACTCACGGTAGAAATCATATTTTTGGTGTTCAGATCATCCTTGGATGACCGGCCACCTTCTTCCATTTCCAACAATGGAACCCATGTTCTTCAAAATCTTCTTCCAAATTCTTCATTAATTTGTGGAACCTAAGTATGCATCCTTCATCGACATGCCTCATTTGATAAGTTGTCACTCAATTTCTTGCGCCTCCATCGAACGTGCCTCTCCACTGATGTTCTTCGTCGACATCTTCATCAATCTATTAATGTAAGTCGCACAGTAAGTTTTCTTTATTTATGGCTATTCTCAATAGACATTTGGATTGGTGGGATTCTTATATTGGGTGATTATGTCATTAGAAATAGTGAATGTTTTAGATTTCTCATGTTTTTTTTTTTAATGAGATGGTGAAAATGATGGGGATATTATTAGTAGAATTCAAGTTAAATGATTGAAGTGGAGGAATACATCATGCCTATTATGTGATAGAAAAGTATCCCTAGAAAATTTCTATAAGATGGTGTTGAGACATGCAATTCTTTGTAGTGCTTGGCCACTAAAAGTGAAGCATAAAGTTAAGTGTTAAAAGGATGAGAATGCTGAATGTTTTTTATTTCTTAAGTCAATTGTTCTATGTGATGGTCGTAATAATGGGGATATTTTTGGTAGAATTCAAGTTGGATGGTTGAAGTGGAGGAATGCATCATGGCTATTGTGTGATAGAAAAATATCCCTCAAACTTAAAGAAAGTTGGTGTTAAAAAAGTAGAGGTATTAGATTTCTATTTTGTTAAGAAAGGTGTACAGGTATTAGATTTACTTTTGTCGGTAAATCCATTGGACTATCGTGGGAACAAATTAGGTTTTTATTTAGGTACCTTCTTAAATACTTATACACGCCTTTCTTCGAGTGGTAGGATTAAAAGGCCATGGCTGTGTGGTCACTCGACATCGATCATACACATCTTTCTTCATGTGGTGGGTAAGCTAAGACATTTTGTATTTATCCTAAACAAGGGAGATGCCAGGAGGCTACTAGATTTTTCATTGATAGCGTACCTGTGTGAGATAACACCATTCAATTTGTAAATAAAATTGAAATCAATCTATTTTCCTTCAACAAATTTTACAATAATATCTAATATCTTCATATAATATATAAGCTATATTATTCATATTAGAAATCAAAGAAATTGGATGTATAATCGATTGTCACATGGACAGAAGACTTTGACATAGGAGTTCATTTTTTTGCAGGAATATTTTCATTAAGACAACTCATCAACTGCCTAGCTTCACCTAAGATGGAAAGTTTTGATGCCCATGTTCTTGTTAACCTAATTTTTTGTATGAGGTCACAAGGAATCCAATTTTTTTTTTAGGGATCAAATGCTTAGAAGATGTTCACTTCTTAACCATATAGGTCCTAGTCAAAGAGCATATCCAAGTATTGTCAAATTCAGTTCTACCCCGTAATTCAATTTCTAGTCCAACCTTCTGCAAATTTACAGTTAACTTCCAAACCATATCCAATCAATTTCAATCATTTATTTGGCTTCCATTTCTATGTATAGCTCAAACTCAACCAATAAATTACAAAATTCAATCTAAACTCAACATGTCAAATAAACTGTAGGGTTAAGAACCCATGCCCTGAAACCCTTTCTGGCTGATTTATGTGTCACTTTGAAACCTAGTCAATTAGCATCTAATGTAGAGACTATCATTTGCATATTGATAAGACATGTCTCTAATTCCAACCCTTAAAATTTTTTCTCATCTAGAGGTCTCTAACCCCATAAACCAGATTGATTTATAAAAATAGTAATATCTTCAATTTTTACAAACTATGCCACTGGATTTCCCATCTTATGGAAATTGATCTTGGAACCTCCCCCAAACCCCTTGATCATGATTATAGCTTTCATTATGGCTTGTTGAAAAATAATATACACTTTGTTGGACTCAATTTGATTGAGGGTTGGCCAGGGTCAAAATGACCAAAATTTCCTTTAAGGGGAATTTTTATTTTTTCCCTATAATTCAATATGGCCTTCCCTCATCAATCTCCAAAACCTATCCCAATGGATCTTAAATATCCTTAGGAACACATTAAAACCAAAACCACACTTTGGTTTGACCTAGTTGACCTAGTCAACCATGGTTGACCAAAGAGACTCCCAAGGGTTTAAACATCCATTTTCAACCAAATAACTTTTCCTTGGCATGGGACCTCTTCCATTGATTTCACACGATCAACTTAAACTTAATGGACCCAATCCTTGACCCTAGGTCAACTTGGTTGACCAAGTCAACTAAGTTTGACCAAACCTTCCATACACTCCCACCTTATCAAAACCTTTGAACAAGCCCTCTCCAAACCCAAGGGGTGACCCAATAGGTCCTCAAGAGACCCCTTTTGAAAACCCAAGCCTTTCACTTACTTGAGTTAGCAATTTGGCTTCAACCAAGTGCTTAAAGAGTTGTTACCCTTGAGCTAATTTCCAACCCTAGCCCAATTGGATCACACCAATTATGGTATTAGGTTCCCCTTAACCCAATACACCTTCCCTAGTTGACCCAACCCTTGGGACAACTTGGGTTAGCAATTAGGCTATTCTAAAGTGGCCAAAACCACTATGGGTTGAGCTATTTCTCAACCTAAGCCCCACTTAACCAAATTAACACTTCCATTGGAAAGTCATAGACATAAGGCACCAACCTTCGTTAGTCGAGCCCTTGGGTTGACTTGGGGCAACATCTAGGCTAGCTCAAAGTGGTCAAACCCATCTTAACCACATCCATTTCTCACCTAAAACCCTATTGGATTCGATTTACCATTGCATTTGGTGCCAATTGACCCAATGCACCTTCCACTAAAATCCCAACACATGGCCTAACCAAGGATGAGCTCAAATCGACCCAAACCACATAGGTTTGGGTCAACCCAAGCCTCATTAGTAATCCAAGCTCCTCTATGCATAATTAACCCTTCTATTGAGTTCACTAGAGCCCCAACAATCTTTCCATCATGACCTAACCTAAAATCTGCTCGGTAGTGGCCGGAACCAATATTGATTTAGCTCTGGTGGTCCCCTCCATCTTGGACCACATCCAAAGGCTTCCAAAGCCTAGGTTGACTAGGTTTACTAACTCCAAACTAACGAGGACTAGAGGACATGTCCCCTTTGACCTAGAGGCCATCTAATGGCTACTCTGATTGATCTCAATCATCTATGGATATGGGGATGATTAAAATAGGGTAATCCCTCCCAGCCATCTTTATTCCATTCTAACATTTTAAAAAGCATCCCCAAAGCTCCCCAAGTAATCCCAAAACATTACCTAGCTTCCCATCCTCTTTCAACGATGGTCCTAAGAAAACTCCAATAAAAGGTCTTTGTCCTCCACTCGAAGTCATACCTCAGCCATCCACTGGTCCTATTATTAAAGGAAAAGTGTCGTCGTCCCTCCTGAAGCTTCAAAATAGAAAAACCCATTTGATTATTATGAGAATCCCTTCTTGAGCACCTAGTAAGGTAGTGGTGGACAAGTGTGAACTAAACTGTCAGCCCATTTGAATCCAACTATTACTTTGACAATTTATCTTGTCCTGATCCTTCCTATCAAGTTTTATAAAGTTTAGTTGGTGGGATTAACCAGATCATGCCAGAGAATGCTTATAGTTAGGGTCTGAGTGGAAGGTTGAAGATAGAATCTTAACCATTTATCTAGATCAATAATTTAGATTAGATCCCATAGTTCTAGAGCTAGTTTAATTACAACCATTCGATTAGTGATCCAATGGTTATATCTAATTCTATGTTTATACAATCAGCACCCATGATTGACTGATGAATCAGACGGTGCTTGCATGGAAAGCATGGGTGACTATGTAAATCCATGTTTATTAAATCTAAAAATCACAGGAATCTTCAAAAAATTATGTCTCCCTTTACACTTGACTAAATTAGGTTTTCTTAGACTCATTTGAAAGATCAAAGAGAGATAACTAAAAGCCCTATAGTCCTAAGCCTTGATTAGTTCTGTATTGATGTTTTTTTATATTCGAATATTTAATGTATTATATTTGTGTGGTATTTAGGTTTCTCCATACCTTTGGGCTTTGGGAGATTGAATTTGGGCATGTCTTTCACTTGTTAAAATTTTATATCCACTGTTTGAAACATCTAAGGGCACCATTTGGTCAATTTTGAGTCAAGGGTCATGGGATGGCCGTTGATTTCAAATTTCCTCCATGATCTTTTGAATAGGATTTAGGATTTGAATGCTTGTGTATTAATTATGCTTAGCCTAAAGGGTGTAGAACCACTTATTGCAACCCCATCTAAGGCTAGGGTAGGGACATAGGGATTTTTTAAGGTAAACTAGTGGTTTCCTTGGATGGCTTGGTTAGCCACCTTAAATAGGTCCATTTAAGCCAAAAGTAAGGTAGATTAGACTTTGAGATTAGGTGATCTCATGATAAAAAATTCACTAGATTTGGGACCCATTTGGCCCACCAACTAGGAGTCCCAAACTCCCACTCTAAATTTAACCTAGAACCTTAATTAATTCATACAAAATTCATTTAAACCCCTAAAAATTCACATAAAGCCTCAAATTTTACCTAATCAAACCCTTAATTAACAAAAAATAAAACACCTTTAAAAAATCCCTAATTTCACTTTAATTTAATTTTTAATGAAAATTAATAATCATATAAAATAAATAATTAAAACTTTTTAAAAATTCCCAAAATTTCCAAATTCTTGGGAACATCCCTTTAGGTAATATCTGACATTTGGGGGTTATCCCATGAGGTTTGGGATTGATTTGGATCAAAATAAAAAAAAATCCCTTAATTAAGGAAATTTTAGAAATTCCAAAAAAACACATAATTTTGAAAAATCATAAATAATTCCAAAAAAATCTAATATAATAAAAATTAATATCATTCAACTCTAATTATAATTTAGTATTTTATAAAAATATCAAAACCCCAAATTAAGTCAAAGTCAAAAACTTAACTTTTTGGCCAATCATTGTTCAAATCTATATTTAAGCATCTAAGAATTATAATTTTTTTGTAAAAAACTCCAAATTGAGTAAACTAATAATCTAATTGCTCATATTAGGGTCTAATATTTATTAAAAATCTAAAATTTTTAAAGTTAACTTTAATTAAAAAGTTAACTTTTGGCCCTTTAATTAATTCTCAAAAATCCAAAAAAAAAAATAACAATAGGTTAAAATCTTAGGAAACTCTTATTTGAATAATAAAATCAATTAGACAACATTCTAATGCATAACAATTACTCTAGATATGAAGTTTTAGGATGGGGTACCTCGAGCTGTGAGGCTAAATATCTTAAGGAGGCTTATTTCCTCAAGCCTGATGGCAGAATGAGAGGAAAAAATTCAATGGAGTGTGAACTTTAAAATTAAATAACTCTTAATTTTTCAACTAATTTAAAATCTTTAATTCAACTACATCAACTAGGTTTTTAGGATGGACTACTTTGGGCTATGGGGCTAAGTGTCCTAAGTAGGATTGGTTCCTCGAGCCTGATGGTACAATGCCATAAACCAGTTGGTGAAAAATCTAAATTAATTTAATCCCAAAATAGCAATTAAAAAATTAATTAAATTTTAATTATCCTATAATCTTTAATAATTAAATTTATTTTATTAATCAACTCTTGAAATACATCTTAAATTAAACGTTAATGCACTAATACTTAGACTCAAACATAAATTTACCTACTGTCTTCAATAAACCTATATGTTACACAACTTTAAAAAGTTTTCCATTTTAGGATATACCCCAGCCACATGACCTTCAACACACCTTTTAAGTGATTTACTAGGATAAGCAACTCTATTCTAGCCTAGGCTGGTGTTTACTTTACTGTTGTGTGTTAAGTTTTCTGAGATTTCATTGCATGCTGTAATTAAAAATGTTCTTAATATGAGTGTTTATTTACTTTTATTATGCTCTGTGAATTGATGTAATCGGTGATAGTTTACTCTTATGTTAGGAAATATCTTATTGTACACTAAACTTTCTACAGGTCGCCATGCATGTGCAAGGCAATAAAAGATGGTTAAAATTTAATAATTATTTAACTACTATATGTGCTTCAGCTTGGTTATGCCCTAAATAAACAAGAGCATGGACAAGTGTGGTTGGTTTGAATATTTTAATTTTACAATATAACTATTTGGGATGCACTTTACTTTTAAATGCTTAGGATAAACTTACAGAGAGTATAGATGTTTATTTTATAATTAATGTAATTCATTTCAAGTTAAGAGTTATGAAAGTTATTCTTTAAGTAAGGATACATAGATTCAAAATTGGTCTCCAAGGAGGAAAGGATACCCCATAGGGGGATATTCCTGTTCCATTTGAAAGCTAAATTTTGGATCATTTTAATATCCAATGGGAAAAATAGTAACTTCCCCATCGGGAGAAGAGTTTCCTTTTCCATTATGGTATCCATGTATGACAGATCTAAAGAGTTCAAAGATAAGAAGAATGAATAGTTGATAATAAAGAATATCCCACTAACATTCTACTTGTATTAGTTATAGGATTAGAATCTAGGTTGTGGTTAGTGGTGCTTGACAACTTTTAATTTCTACAATTCTATTTTGTAATAAATGGGGTATTTTCCTATGAACTTTACTCTAAGGAATCAAATTAATTGATTGATGTATTTGATTTGATTTTATTTCCTATAGGATTGCCTATTTTTTCTAGTTTTTTGGCATTTGTGTGTCATTTTTTTTAGCCTATTTAAGCAGATGCTTGTGACGGCACATTAAAACCTTTTCTACCAAAATTAATTAAAACTTTTTGCTCATATAATAACTTTAATTTTCATAGAAGTAAGCTCGGGATCACCAGAAGAGTGCATAAAGCATATTATTACTTTCTCTTACTTGATAGGCATTTCCCCGCCTATTGGTTCTAGCAAACAACCTAGTCTTTGAGGGTACAGATCAGTCAAGGGGATGTTAGTGCAATCTCTAGAAAAATTATTTTTTAAAACCTTTTTAAAAAATTGTTACATTCCATTTTATGAATTTAATCGAGTCGATCAGCCTGCATTGCATTAGAAACCAACTAAAAGTGTCTAAAATTTTAATAACATTCGAGTCACAACTTGATGTTTGCCTCTCGATTTGTAGTTCCAAAACTACAATATGCATCTCTTATGCATGACATTTGGAGCACCTCCAAGCTTCAAACCTATCATTGTATGAATTCTTTCAAACTTAGAACCAACTTCCAAGTTCTCCCACCTTGTTTGTTGGAGCATAAAACCAACAAATATCCCCATTCATGTGTGATGTTTTGGAGCACCCTCAAAGCTCTATATTCTTCTATCATATGAATCTTCAAAACTTTAGAGCCAAATCCTAAGTCTAAACCTTTATTTGTTAAGATATGAAATTAACAAATGAACAATCCTGTTTTATGTATAATGCCAGGAGCATTCTCAAAACTCTAAGTGTTAGATTGCATGAATCTTATAATCTTAGGATTAGAATTCTAGGTGTACTCTATCATGTTTGTTGAGATAAAACTAACAAGAAATCATTTCTCTCCTCCCTCATGCATTGCATGTGAAACCTCCCCAAGGTTCTAAATGCCATATTACATGAGCTTTTGAACTTAGAAAAAATTTACAAGTCATCAATCCTTTGTTTGTTAAGATAAAGTTAACAAACAATCATCATCCCTCTCATGCGTGTTGATTGGAACTTCCTCAAGGTTCCAAATATATCATCGCATGACTTTTAACTTGCCTTAGGAGCTACCACCAATCTCCCCATGCATGATGTTGTAAACTCTTGAACTTGAGATCAAGCATCAGATTCTTTCATCTCATTTGCTCAGCCACTAATTAGGCAAATGAATATTCCTCCTTGGACACCAAATGTTCAAGGAATCCCTTTCAACATGCAATCCAAAATTTGCTTGTTGCTTCTCTCTTCCACAACTCAAAATCTGTAGAAAGCCTTTTCATTCTCCTAAGCTCAAATTTAGGAGAATGGTTATCCCCCTTTGAATACCAAATTTTCAAGGACATTCATGAATGTGTAATCTCTAAGTTGCACGTTCTCTCCTTCTTTTACCAAACAAAGTGTAGAAAATCTCTCCATTCACTTAGCCTAAATTAAGTGAATGTTAGTCCCTTTCTTTGAACATCAAATACTCAAAGAAATTCCTCCAACTTGTAACCCATAAGTTGCACTTCATTTCTCCCTTTCTACAACTCAAAAGTTGTAGAAAACTATCTCATTCTGCTATGATTCTAAATTATGAGAATGTACATCCCTCTTTGAACACTAAATATTCAAAGAATGTTCATGAGGATTTAACTTCCAAGTTTAATTTCCCCATTTCTTCTCTACAAACAAAAATTGTAAAGAAATTCCCTCCTTTCTACTACTCAAAAGTTATGTGAAACTCCTTTCACTCAAACCATGTTGAGTGATTCAATCCAGTTCCAAACCAACTTATTTCTTGAACCAAAAACAACAAATAGCTTCATCCCAAACATAGGATTCAAAAGTCTTATCTCCATTCATCCTTCCAACCCAAGTTAGAAGGGTCTACCATCTTTTTGAACATCAAAATGTTCAAAGATATTCATGAATTTATAACCCATAAAGATGCATATTTCCCCAACTCTCCTCTAACTTCCAAATCATAGAAGATTTTCCCTCTCTTTAGCTCCAAAAGCTAAAGAGAGTTCTCCAATATTTAGCCCCAAAAACTAAATTTTGGATTCCTACATTCTCTTCTTAGATTCAAAAACTAAGGAGAATTCTTCAACACATAGCCCAAAATGTAAAACCCGCAAAATGTCATTTTAGGCTTCGCATGCTTTTCAATACATCGCGACGAGTTTTAAGTGAATTTTTCAAAGTCATCAGAATTTGATGAAATAAATTTTATAAAATAGAGCGCAAAATTCTGAACGAAATGATGTAGAACCCATATTAGATTTTAAGTATTTTGGGAGTTAAATTCTTGGAAAACTCTTAATGGTGACTTTGCCCTTGGAATCATTTTAATAGAGGAGGATTTAAGTGAGGGCATATAGGTAATTATGCATTTATGAGAGCTTTTCCACTCTTATTAGGGGACCGAATGTTTCGGTCCCCATTTCTTCATTTCAGCTGAATCGAGCAGAGAGAGGAAGGAGGGGCGTCGGGTAGGAGGAGACTCCGACGATCCAGGAGGCGGTTTTCGACGGCATTTCATGGAGGAAATTGTAGGGAAATCTAAGAGAAAGCTAAGGTAAGTGTTTTGAAAGAGATTTCTCTTCTTTTCTATGAGTTTCCTCTAAGGGAAGGAAATTAGGGTTTTGAGAAAACTTAAGATTTCTTTTAGATAAGATTAGGAAAGGGTAATATGATGTTTTTAAACCCTAATGTGAGCTACTTTCATGAAAATGTGTATTTTGAAATTTAGGGTTTTATCCGATTTTTTATTTTCTATCAAAATACCTTTGTAGGAAAGTTTCATTTTGAGGTTAGGAAGCCTTTTTGTGAAGATAGATTCTTTTTAGGAGATATTTTTGCATGCCCTAATAGTTAGGGTTTTCCAAAAATCATGAAAAACTCTATAAGTGTGTTGTTTTCTTTTTAATTTAGGGAGATTTTTAAAGCAAGAATTTTAGCTTTAGAATGAATTATTATTTTTTTAATTTTTTAATTAGAAAACCTAACGAATTGTTGTATGGTAACTTGAGTTTAAGGGGAAAGAGGAATGTTGTATCTTTGAGGTGAGCAAATAATTGATTTAGGTTTTCCAAAAGCTAGAGTTAGGATGAAATCCTAATTCTAGTGAAAATAAAATTAATTTGACATGGTTTGTGTGAGGGGTTTTATAAAAAATCAAAACTTGATGTATGAACTAGTTACATGCTTATAATCTAGGGCTTTTTAAAGGTTTGAGAGGGAAAAAATTTATGTTTACACGTTATGTTCATCTCTTGTAGATTTTGATTGCATAAGAGGAAAGGGGCGTAAGAACTTTTGAAGGATCGCATTGTGGTGCACAAGTTGAGGTAGGTGAAATAGACATTCTTCTAAATTTAAAAAAAAAATTATTTCATGCAAATACATAGAAATGGAATTTCTCATTTTTATGCTCTTTATGGTATTATATTGACTAGCATTTTCCTTATGAGCTTATGATCTCTTGATGCAAATGTAAAAGTTCTTTTTATGAAATTTTAGAACTTATGAAAGAATCTCATGCTCTTTTCTTTACATGTACTACAAATATCTTTCCTTTTCATGCAAATAAACTTATGAGCATAGCAAAGACGTATACCCTTATGAAAATATAAATTTTATTAGTTTATGAATAGTTTACATAAGCATCTCTTATGAATTTGTAAGTATTATGTGCATGTGCATGTTGACGTGGAAGTATCAAATGGTAAAGGAGCTCTTTTGAGCAATGGTAAAGGAGGCTCTTATGAGCCTAATGGTGAAGGAGGTTCTTTTGAACCAATGGTAAAGGAATGGCCAATTTTATATACTTGATCAGTACAAGTGATACTTCCGAGACGGGTGTTATTTGTATATATATATTAAGATATTTATGAACATTTCATATTTATTTTATATGCATTTAAGACTATCA
Source organism: Dendrobium nobile (assembly GCA_022539455.1). Taxonomy (NCBI): domain Eukaryota; kingdom Viridiplantae; phylum Streptophyta; class Magnoliopsida; order Asparagales; family Orchidaceae; genus Dendrobium; species Dendrobium nobile. The sequence goes on along the minus strand of CM039735.1, from coordinate 47,982,102 downwards.
TTTAAGGCGTGAATCTTTTGAAATGAATAATAAAAAGGTTATGAAAGGAATAAGAACTTGAATGTTGAAGTAAAGACATGCATTATCTTAGACAAAATGTTGTTATATGTTGATTATTCTTTTACTAAGATATCAAAGCATGTTATGATCTTCTTCCCTTGACTCTAAATTTATTTGAATGACATTTACAACTATTTAGTTGTAACTCATCCATGTTGTGGGACACTTTTCAGGAGGATCTGATAAAGGATAAATGGTGGATAAACCTCCCCTCACGTACCATCTTAGGGAGATAACGGACGGCAAATTTTGTTTTGTTATTTTGATATTCTATATAGAAGAATTAGAGATGGAGTGTAAGGAAATGATTTTTAGACACCTCTCATATTTTGAAAACTTTATATTGATGTGGTGATGAATGAAATGAATGAAAAGTTTTATTTTGAGATTCATTAGTGTATCTTTCATCATGTTGAGAATGTTTTGTATATGTTTGGAGACATGTTAATAGAGTATTATGAAGGTTTTTATGATTTTTCTCCTATCCGACTTTCGTTCCCACCTCGCACTTGCGAGCTAACTGGGCCAAGTCGTGACACAAAAGCTATATGTTGGACGTCTTTTTTAGATCCAAAATCTAAGTAATCATTTTTATTTAACCAATTCAAGTGATCTCTCCTTTGACATGTAAAATTCTAAACACATAGATGTCCTTTAGGAGTTATCTCATCTGTTGAAGTTCATCCTACCTTATTGGATGAATTTCATAAAGTCCTGAGTGCAACCCTTAGGCATGTCTATCTTACCCTATTAGATAGACACTTCTCTTATCCAAGCACTCAGAGAACTCCAAAACACCTATAAATCACTTAGGTTCATTTTGATATAATGATCAATCATCTCCCCCAAAAGGTGGGATGTCTACATCTTTGTATCTTAGGATTCATAAGTAACAAGCTTTCCCAAAAGCAAGCAGTGGTTACTTTATGGATTCTTCATAACCCTCATAAATATGAAATATTTAAAAATCAAATAAAATCTTTAAGAAACAAATAACTTAAATTGAAATTATCATTGGACAAAGATCAAACATCTTTATTCCAAAATAAAATCTAACATCCTTTGTGTGATGTACCACACAAGCCTCATACACTTATGTGCATAACCCCTAGGCATGCTAGAACTAGAATTTTTTTATGTGCATGTGGTTGATGATTTGGTATGATTACCCTTAGATTGTCTGTGTTATGGGTACATGCACTTAAGTGGATAGTATAGAAATATAAATATTCTTCTTGAATGTAGCCATATCTAAAGGGGGCATTATAAATCATAAATAATAATTTGCTTGTATGGCAGGTGCTGCTCTAAAAGGGGGGCATTATAGATCATAAATAAAAATTGCTTGCATGGTAGGTGCTACTTAAAACCCCCCAAAGGATGTGACCAATAGGGTAGAAGTAGGTGTTTGACACTCTAAGTGATAAATAATATTTTGGATGTGATGCTTTATTATATAAACTGCTTACAATTCATTGTAGGCTTGAGTATCTTTTCTTTTCAAATATGTATTTAATAGAATTGACATGTAATCAAACTTGTGGGGGTTAGGAGTAAAAGAAGGAAGTGGACTAGAAGGATGTACCTGCCGAAGGTGAAGCTCTAGGTCCATTCAGAAGTCAAAGGCTTAATGATCCCCCCATAAGTAGAGTTTGTAATAAATTTGACTGTGTTGTATAATGGCAGACAACTCAGTTGTCAAATCTAGTTGTAATAATTTGGACTCTATTTACATTACTTGTATTTAATTTATTTATACAAGCATATTTTGATTGTTTACCCGATTGCACAATAGAAGTGCATATTCTCTTAAGTTTTTTTCTTGCTTTTGCTTGGGTGTGGCCTGGACTTATGAATTAGTAGGCTCTTAGGACCAAAATAAGTTTTCTACTTATTAAAATATAAATAATCTAAAAAATGAAATTAGGCTCCATGATTTCATAATAAAAGAAAATTATATGACTCCCTTTCAAAATGTCAAGTTTTTCCAAAATTTAAATTGAGCATACATAGCCCAAATGTGTCTCATGTAGAAAAGCTACTGGATTATATAATAAAAAGTCTATTTTCTTTGTGAGTAAGCATTTGTATACCCTACATACAAAGATATCTTGGCCTCAAAGCCAAGCTATAAGCCCTATTTTTTAAATAAAATAACCCTCCACTCTTCATATGTATTGAAATCGAAAAACATTATTTTAAAATCATTTAGGTGGGTCTAGATGATAGTCTTTTCCAGGCAGGATAATAAATCCAGAGGTCGGGCTGGCTATGCCTCATGTGAGGTGTAGTTTGTATGTCTCTTTTGCATTTCATTAGACTTAGGTTTGAGGCACTACCTCTTGGTAGCCCTCACCTTAATTTTGAAAGTGCTCAAATGGCGCTTAAAAATTTATTAGGGATGTTAAGCCCTATAGAACTGGCCCAAGGCTAAATAAAGAGAGAGGTGAATTAGAAATGAAGAATCTTTAAATCAAAACACAAACCAAAACTAATATCACCATAATAAAAACCAAAGTGCAAAAATTAAATGCGGAAACAATAAAAAGAAAGAACACACCAGATTTATAGTGGTTCGGTCAAACCTTGACCTATGTCCACTCCTTGGAGGAACCCTCCAAGTATTTCACTAAATAAGTGTCTCTTCTTTAGTCCCCACAACTAGGCGGAGAAGCCCTTACAAAATAACTTCCACCTTCCCCGGTGCGGCGGAGTCGTCGGGTCCTTTGACACCAAAGAGATCTTCTTCTTTGATGAACTTACCTCGAGACAAGCCTTAAATTCGATGGTACTAAGGTGCGAGTTCGCCGAAGCAACCGTGTGGAATCCCCTCCACACTCCCTTGAGTTCCCCCCCTCATAGGATCTTCTCCCTCTCAAACTCCACCCTTTCCTAAGTAGAACTGGTGGCAGATTCTTTCTGAATTGAGCCTATCATCCTGGCCGATACAAAATCGTCCAGGATGATGTGTTTTGCATAATGACGGCTTCTTTAATGAGGATGCCCTAATTAGGGTTTCTGCTTTTGGACAGATCATCTAGGACGATATAAATAGTGTCCCGGATGATGTTACCAAAAATAGAAATCTTTAGAGAGCAATAGAAATTCTTTCAAGTTACAAAACATCAGGAGCCACATCAAATACAATAGACTCAAGAAAGGAAAAAATGTACAAACTGACTCAGACCTAGTCTACCCAATCTTAAGCTGATTCCAAATTGCAAATTGCAGTCTGATCGTGTGAACCTGAAATGTTAGTACATAAGGCAGTCATAGAGAAATAAGAATGTTTGCTATCATCAAAATCATAAACCATCAATCCGCAATAATCTCCCCCTTTTTGATGATTGCAAATAATTCAATTTGAATTTTCAAAATAAGCAATTTCTCCTAATATCCCCCTCACTAGAATAAACTCTTTTAAAAAAATATGGGAGATAAAAAATATTTTTATTATTTTTAATTTTTTTGAAAAGAAAAAAAGGATACAAATTCAACATTACGTTCTCACCCTTTGACATTATCAAAAAGAAAGGAGGCACAAAAAAAAAAATGAACAAAAGAAAAAAAAATGTTCCCTGATCTACTAAAAAACAAATATTCTTAAAATGAGAAAGTTACCTCTTGGTTTTAATCAAAAACTTAGTAGAATTGAATTGACATCGCATAATCCAGAAAATGTTGAGTCTAGTGACTAGATTGTTAAACCTAAATTAATGTCCCAAAGCTACCAAGAGGGAAGGGGGGTGAATTGGTAGTTTAAAAAATTTCCCTCTTTTGATAAATTTAACCAAAATTAAACTTTAATGAATTTTTATAAAATGTTTTTCAACCACAATTTTTAAAATACAAAATTAAATGCAAAAAATAAAAAGCAGTAAAATAAAAAGACACACGATTTATAGTGGTTCGGTATAAACCAAACCTACATCCACTCCCTAGAGGCACCCTCAGAGTATTGCACTAATACCAATAGTGTCTCTCCTTTTGCACCCATGGCAAGGCGGAGAAGCCTTTACAAATACTCTTTTCACCACTACCCGGTGCGGCAGAGAACCATCGTCCTTTTACAGTTTTCCTAGTATTGGCAGAGAACCGTCATCCTTTTACACTCTCCTAGTGTGGGCAGAGAACCCTTCATCCTTTCACACTTTCGTAGTGTGGGCAAAGAACCCTTCATCCTTTCACACTTTCCAAGTGTCGATAGAGAATCGGATCTCCTTGACAGATCTCTTCCCAAGAAATCTAGAAGGAAGAAAGAAAAAGAGTGAAGTAATCTCAAATCAAAAGTAGAAAATCTTACCTTTGAACACCATGCAAAGCCTTCACGCTCCAGTGATAGAAATTCTTCTTTGAATGCTCTCTCTCTCTCCTTTAGTCTTCTTCCAATAGGCACGAAGATCAATGAGCAAAAAGATTAGGTGGCAGTCTAACTTGGACTATATATACAAAAGATAACAAAACTGCCTAAAAACTGTAAGTTTTCAATTCTGAACGTAGTGGATCGTCCCGTATAATCGTGGATCGTCCCGGATGATTTTACTTAAAGTGTCAGAACGATCATAATGAATATTGGTACAAACTATGTTCGTACACACTTATCGTCCCGTACGAACTATGTTCATCCGGTACGAAATGGTTATTACATAGGTCAGCTCCCAAAATTCTAAAGGATGTAACCAACTCAGGTAAGTCGGTTCAGTTCGTCCTGGGACGAATAGGTTTAGTCCTGGGACGATTATATACAGAGAGTTTTGTTCAGGGACGAAAATTAATTTCGTCCTGTACGATCTCATACAGAGAGTTTCGTCCATGGACAAAAATTTATTTCGTCCTGTACGATTTCATACAGAGAGTTTCATCCCGGTACGAACCATATTTTTCGTCTGGACGAACAGTACAAGGTGAGAATACAGAGACGTTCATCCCGAGACAAATATTAAATTCATCCTGGACGATTCGGACTTAAAAAATTTTCTGCCCGCCTGTTCGATCCATTGCTCTTCCAAGGGGTTAATTGACATGAACGTCCCGTATGAACCAGGTTTATCCCGTACGATCAGTTCACAAAAATTCTCCCCCAAGAGTGTGTGTTGTGATTTTTCACTCAATTACAATCACTCCCTCTCTTTTCAAAACTTGTAATTTACAAATGAATAATTTGAAGTCTTCATCGCTTGGAGTTGATTTTTCTGAAATGTTAGTACACACTAGAGCAAAAACAAATCTTCCAAAAAGTGTTAGGAGATATATAAAATAATAATATTTGAAATCATCAAAATAATACAAGTTGCAAGAATATAAAATATGTAAATAATAATTCTCTGTAATCTCTCCCTTTTTTATGATGGAAAAATAATTATTGTTTGTAATATTTCAAATTCTAAGAATCTCCTAATATCCCCTAAAATGATGAACTCATGAAAATAAGGAGGCATTAAAAAAAATTTAGTTTTTCAAAAAAAAAATTATACAACACAAAAGATAAAACAAAGAAAACAATCAAATACACATACGAAAATCAAACACACATATGAAAAACACACATACGAAAAACACACATACGCAACAAACAACAAACAATTTCTCCCTTTTTTGACAACATCAAAAAGTAAAGAAGAAAAGAATGTTAGAAATGTAAGCAGAAGTATGAAATTCATTTGATATTTTAATCTTGAAAGTGATTGAAATAAGGTATACAAATAAAATCAAAATATTAGAAAAACATAAAATTTCATATAATTTAAGAAGTGATATAACTTAGAGAATAAAAAGAATTTATCAAAGGCATGTGTCAATTTAGACATGAACATAAAGAAAATTATTACACTAAGGATGAATAAAAATTTTATATTTCAAATTTCAATATAAATTATAAATGAACATTAGATTAATTTGAATTAAGAGATTAAAAAAGCTTAGAAAGAAGTAATTACCATATGTGGCGCTTTGCGTATCTTTTTCAATTTTTATGGCATATTTTTGTGCATCTTTTTACTTTGGGCTTATTTTGTGCCTCTTTTTGTCCCTCTTTTTGTCATTGCAAGTTTTTGCACAATCCTTTTAATTTTTGTACATTTGTATAATTTTCAAGAGTAATTAAATTATTTCCAAAATTAATAATCTAAAATTTCAAATTTTTTTAAGTGCATAAATGCTAATTAAAAAGAGAAATACAAAATAAGAAAACATCTAAATTGCAACAATAATATTAAAGATAATGTAGTCTAAATAAGAGACATTGAATTGAAAATTCTAATAATATCAAGTTATAAGCATCTCTTAAATTTAGAAAAATTATATTTTCTAAAAAAATTAATTTTAATTTACAAATTAAATAAAGCACTATTAAGATTAAAAAAAATAAATGTCATAAAGTCTAACATACATTTCGAAAACATTAAACGATAAAACATTGAAACATATATTGATATCGGATAAAGCTATTACAATTTGAAGTTCAAGATATCAATAGTAACACAACTAAGACAAAAATGAAAAAAATAACAAACTAAAGAAAATCACTAACACATGAACATTGAACAAGCACTGAACAAACACTAAACAAATCATTCTGATGGACCCTGATCTGGAGGAGGAGGAGGTGGTGCTGCACCAAAGAAGTTGAAGTAACTACTCATTATAAGCATGTTGGAATTAATAGCATTTATCTGATCACGCATAAATCTCATGTCCTGATTGTGCTGAATATCTTGCTGCTGCAAGTGAGTTTCAATTTGATCAAACCTTTGATCAAAATGAGTCTCCAAATTTTCAAATCTTTGAACCAAATTCTGATAATTTGGTCCAGCAGCATGTGAAGGTCCGCTTCTTCTTCTGTTTCACTCAGAACTACATGAGTTTTACTGGGCTCATCCTTATTGAAGATTGTCCTAAAGGATGTGTCGTTGTAGTAGAGAGGTTCTTCAAAGTCTTGTTCTGGATGAATTAAATTATACTTCTTTTCCAAAATATAAGCAATCAGATGTCCTAAGGCTATGTTTTCTTTCTTTTATGATCAACATGACCAATTTTAGAGAGACCATAAATATAGTCTATTAGGAGTTGGGTCTCATCTATGAGTTGTCTTGTTAAATCATGTAGGTAACAGTAGAAAGAAGAGGGGTGATGTTGACTCTATCATCAGCTTTAGGTATAATGGAAGTTCTTAGTACGTGCTGGATGATACGGGCTTCACGTAATAAAGTTGATACTTTAGGCAGATGATCCTTAACTCTTATTCCTCTAATCACACGATTAACTTCAGTCCAATCAAAACTTGTGGTGGTTAAGGTATGTGCTCTTAAGCCTTCAGTCCTTAAGTTTAGGAAGATACCAAAGTCATCATTGGTGATTTCAACTTTCTTTTTGAAAATAAAAGAATTGATCACAGAATGGTCGGAGTTGAATGACATGTTTGCCAAGAAATAGTGAATGGTTTCTCTATTGTAGAAGTGTACTAAAGTGAGGATTAAACCAAATTGGGTAGAGGCAAACAAGTGCATTACCTTAAAGGTTAATTGATCCTGTAGGAGAACTCTAGATGGGGTGATTTTTGCAGAGACAAACCTAACAAATGATTCTTCATTGGCTCTAGAAAGGAAGTTTTCAGATGTATTTCTTGGAGGACCCTTAACCATGGTCTTTTGGCGCTTGCAAGAACTTGCCATTGAGAGATTTGAAGAGTGGAAAGGTTTGAAAGACATGTGTGAAAGTGACTGTTCAGTAAAAACTGTCGTTAATTTAAAGAAGAACGACTGTTCGTACCATACAAAATTTTCGTTCGTCCCGTACGAATTCGATTCATCCCAAATGAAAATATTTCGTATGGACGAATGAATGAGTTTAAAAATAAACGACTTTTAGTAAACACACAATTTTCGAAGCGTCCTTTCGTACAAGCTTTTGACCAAGATGATCGTACAGATGAACACGTGTTTGTACGGACGATTAGAAATTTAACTCGTTTTAATGGCAGTTGAAAATTGTCCCCCGCCATGAACCGACATGTGTTCGTCTGGACGAACCAAAGGTTCGTACGGATGAAGTTCATAATAAAAACTGTCTTATTCAACTGCTGCATTCAATCGTCCTGTCGTTTGAAAAATATTTCATCCCAGACGATCGTGATGATAGTACAGACGAACTACATTAAAAACTGCTCTTAAGACGGTTCGAAATCACGCAGTTTGTCATTTTGCACACATCATCCCGTACGAAAAATTTTCGTCCAGGACGATGATGACCACAAATTTTCATTTTCACACTCAAAATAAAAATGAATAAAAATAAACAAGACAAACTTAAATACACACCAAAAATAAACAAAATAACAAAACAAAACAAAAATACAATGAACATAAAAATAAAAATAAAATATCAATTTTACATAAAAACATTTTTATCTAAGCATTTAAATCAATCACTCCAAGCCTAGTTCTTAATGTACTGAAATTGTCCCCCAAAAGTGTGTGTTGTGATTTTTAACTCAATTACAATCACTCCCTCTCATTTCAAAACTTGTAATTTACAAATGAATAATTTGAAGTCTTCATCGCTTGGAGTTGATTTTCTTGAAATGTTAGTACACACTAGAGCAAAAACAAATCTTCCAAAAAGTGTTAGGAGATATATAAAACAATAATATTTGAAATCATCAAAATAATACAAGTTGCAAGAATGTAAAATATGCAAATAGTAACTCTCTCTACAGAAAAAGTAAGAAATTCATAAATTGTTAATCCAAGCTCAAGTTCTTTTAAAGGCTAAAAATACTTTTGAATTCAATATCCAAATCAAGGAATAAACGGGAAAAGAAACATTAATTTTTCAAAACTCCTTTCATAAAACATATCTAATAGAAGATCAATGCACGAATTATTGAATCAGGAACCGAGATTTTCAAGCACAAGATTCGAACATATCAAAGATTTTCTTAAGTTTTTAGTAGTATAAGAAAAAATAAGCATATTTTTTTTTGTGGGCTCATTTTATGCCCTTTATCACTTGAATGGCTCTTTGAGCATCTTTTGATTTTAATACACTTTGTATATTTTTTTTTAATATGGCGTCATTGCGCATCTTTTGGTTTGGCATCATTGGCCATTTTTTTTTAATTATTTTCAAAAAATATGCTTTCTTTCTTATATTTTCAGAACTAAAGTAAACCCAAATTATTGACAACATGACCAACTTGATTAAGAAAATATTATGGTGGATTCAACAATCTTGCAAAAGATTCCTATGCGATAGAAAAAATGTAGCAAAAAAATCAATTTTAAAATCCAATTTAAAATATGATGAAGATTTTGAATCAAAAGGAAAATAACCTCATTAAGAAGAGAGAAAGAGAAACAAAATCATGAGTTCCCTTCCTCTGACTGTTTTAGAGAAGTCAAATATAACTTACCAAAGATTTCAAAAAAAAAATAGAAAGTAGATTTTTCATTTTTAGAAAAGTGAATGTGTGTATAAATCAGAGAAAAACTTTCACTAAAATAAAAATTTCAAAGAATAAACAAAATTAAAATAAAAAAATAAAAAATAAAAACACAACACAAAAACACGAAAGGCTTTTAACCATTATCTCTCTCCTAGTCCGATGCTTCAGAAACCAGATCTGCCCATGAGATTTTTTGCCTTTCATTATTTTCCTAGTTTAAATTTTGCTTCGCCTTTCCCTTTTCTTTTGTAGGAAGAATTTTTAAATTTGGGCACTGATTTTTCATAAGTCCAGGCTTCCTACATCGAAAGTAAATAACGTTAGAAGGAATATGAAAATCTTTACCATTTTTACCTTTTTTCCACTTTTGCTTATGCTTTGGTGAGCTTTGTGATTTGCTTGACAAGCCATTGCATTCGTCACCAACTTAGTTATCTCTTTCTATATTTTCAGCTTTTAGAACAATCGTTTCTCCTGCATCCAAAACACTTTGACCCAAACTTTGCTCGTAGGCAATGAGTGAGCCAATTAAATTATCAATAAAATAATCATTCAAATCTTTTGATTCACAAATAGCAACTACTTTGGCATTAAACTTATCCAGTAGACAACGAAGAATTTTGTTAACTTTTTCAAAATTTGAAAATTCTTTTCCTAAAGCATGCAATGAGTTTACAATTTGAATGAATCTGGTATACATGTCTAAGATCGTTTCATAAGGTTTCATGGAAATTAATTCAAAATCATGCATTAACAAATTTAACTTGGATTGCTTGATTTCATTCGTGCCTTCGTATATGATATGTAGTTTATCCCAAACTTCCTTTCCAGTAGTGCAAGTGGATATTAATATGAAATCTTCAGAATTAAAGCACAGAAAAAGCAATTTAAAGATTTTGTATTCAGTTGAGCATTTAGTTGTTCTTCCTTAATCCATTGATTAAAAGGAATATCAGTTTTAACTCCATTAATAATGCATGACGGTGATGAATAACTAGTTAAAATCATATGCCACATGCGAAAATCAATCGATTGCAAGAAAATAGACATACGAGTTTTCCAAAAATCAAATGACATATTTTCAAATAAAGGAGGTCTGGTGATTGAATATCCTTCCGCAATATTATGATTAGAAAAGTTAGCAATGGATCAAAAATTTAAAAGCTTTCAAAAACTTAGTTTATGAATTCCGCTCTGATACCACTTGAAAGTGTTCAGATTACACTAGAAAGTGCTCTGATACCACTTGAAAGTGCTCGAATGGCACTTGAAAGTTTGTTAGGGATGTTAAGCCCTATAGAACTGGCCCAAGGCTAAATAAACAGATAGGTGAATTGGAAAAAAAGAATCTTTAAATCAAAACACAAACCAAAACTAATATCACCACAATAAAAACTAAAGTACGAAAATTAAATGCGGAAGAAGTAAAAAGAAAGAACACACCGGATTTATAGTGGTTCAGTCAAACCTTGACATACGTCCACTCCTTGGAGGCACCCTCCAAGTATTGCATTAAATAAGTATCTCTCCTTTAGCCCCCACAACTAGGCAGAAAAGCCCTTACAAAATCACTTCCACCTTCCCCGGTGCAGCGGAGTCGCCGGGTCCTTTGACACCAAAGAGATCTTCTTCTTTGGTGAACTTACCTCGAGACAAACCTTGAATCCGATGGTACTAAGGTGCGAGTTTGCTGGAGCAACTGTGTGGAATCCCCTCCATACTCCCTTGAGTTCCCCCCCCCCCTCACAGGATCTTCTCCCTCTCAAACTCCACCCTTTCTTCTCTCCCTTTCAAGCTCTCTCTTCAAGTTTCTCCCACAAGAACGAAGCTACAATGGTTGTCAAAGACACTTACAAAGTGCCTTGTCATATCTTAAATAGAAGGGCTCAAAACAAGCTCATTAATGCAAGTTGCCGACATTATCGTCCAGGATGATAGGCATATCATCCTGGTCGATTAGTTCAAATATGAGGAAAATCATCCTGAATATCGCCCTTAAATAAAGCTGGCTGATGTCTAATCGGCCCGGACAAAATCACCATTAATTACTTTTCAAAATTGCCAGAGAAATTTTGGAAAAATTATCCTGGATCGTCTTGGCCGATATTTTATAGTCTAGACCGATATCAAAAAATAAGAATTTCCTAAGTAGAACTGGCAGTAGATTCTTTCTGAATTGAGCCTATCGTCCAGGCCGATACAAAATCGTCTAGGACGATGTGTTTTGCATAATGAATGTTACTTTAATGAGGATGCCCCAATTAGGGTTTCTGCTTTTGGACAGATCGTCCAAGATGATATAAATATCGTCCCGGACGATGTTACCAAAAACAGAAATCTTTAAGGAGCAATAGAAAATCTTCCAAGTTATAAAACATCAGGAGCCACACCAAATACAATAGACTCAAGAAAGGAAAAAATATACAAACGGACTCAGACCTAGTCTACCCAATCTTGAGCTGATTCCAAATTGCAGTTCAATCGTGTGAACCTAAAATGTCAGTACATAAGGCAGTTGTAGAGAAATAAGAATGTTTGCTATCATCAAAATCATAAACCATTGATCCGCAACAAATTTTAGGATCTGATGCAATTGGTTGATTCCAATCACCATATAAGTCCTCGCCTTCTGGGCAGTTCCTCCAATATATGTTATTGGAATGTAAGCCCTAAATTTCTAATAAAAATGTCAACTTAAATAAAAAAAAAAGTTAGAGTTAAGAAAAGTAAAGCCCAACATAGGATATTCTGAGCATCTCTGAGATTTCTCATAATCAAGTATTTTACTTCACCTCCTTTGGGTTTCATTTCAAAATTTGATTCTATGTTGATCCCTTCACCCCTTGAAATTCTTGAAGGCCAAAACCTTTAAACAAGACTTTCATGGATTCTAAAAATCAAACATTAGTTAATATTTAAGTGACTTCAAAAAAAAAGGAAAATCATTAGTTTAATCAAAAGTTTTCTCAAGCATTAAATCTTGAAATGTAATTAATCATAGGGGCTTGCCAGTTTTTTGTGACATAAATCATAAATAATAGTCCAGTTGGTGATTTTACTTTAAGCTGCTTGTGACTTAAACATTTTATTCGGTTTCTTAGGATTCATATTTAGGATGGTTATAAAGAACCCATAGAGCAACCATTGCTTTCTTTGACGCAAGACTTTTACCTATTTTATCCTAAGATGTAATGACATAGACATTCCAGATTTTGGGGTGGTATGACACATTCATTGCCTCAAGAGAAAACTAGGTGATTTTTATGTATTTTATTCGAATTCTCTTGGTGTTTAGATAAGAGAGAAGTATTTATCTAATAAATTAAGGTAAATATACCTAAGGGTTTGGTTATACTTTATACTATATGAAATTCATCTAATTTGATAAGGTGAATTTCAAAAGAAGACTCTTAAAAGATATATAAAGCTTGCATTTTAAATTTTGTGGAAGGGGAGGGATTATTTGTTTTAGTTAAGTGAAGATGTCTAGAGTTTGGGTATAAATGAAGAAGAGATTATTTATGATTTGGGCCAAATAGATAGACTTTGACTTTTCGGCCAAATAGGAGGAAAATTCTTATTGGATTTGTTAACAGAGTTGCTATTTGCATATTTTATCTTCTTGCAACTTGTCTAGTTTTGATGATTCCAAATATTTTTATTTTAAACTTTATTTTCTCCTAACACTTGTTGGAAAAATTATTTTGCTCTTATGTGGACTAACATTTCAGGATAATCGAACTCCAGACTAATGAAGACTTCAAATCAAAATTCAGCATGAGATAGTTTGCAAATTTTATTGTAATTTAGTTTGAGAAAATATGATTTTAATTCAATAAGCCTAGCCCATGCACACTTGGGGAGATCTTTAAAAATCACACTTATCGTACGGGATGAATCTTGTTCATACGGGAGATCAAGTCAGTTATTCCCTCGGAAGAGCAATGGAACGAATAGAAAGTGAGAAAATTTTTTTAAGTCCTGATCGTCTAGATGAATTTCTTAATTCGCCTCGGGATGATCTGCTTTGCATTCTCACTTTGTGCTGAATAGTCCAAACGATTCATCCTATTCGTGCCAGGACGAAATGCTCTCTAGAAAATTTTCGTCCAGACGAAATCCTATTCGACCCAGGACGAAATACTCTCTGAAAAATTTTCGTCCAGATGAGCTCCTATTCGTGCTACGATGAAATGCTCTCTAGAAAAATTTCGTCCAGACAAAATCCTATTCATCCCAGGATGAAATGCTCTCTAAAAAATTTTCATCCAGACGAGCTTCTATTAGTCCTAGGATGAAATGCTCTGTGGAAAATTTTTATCCAGATAAACTACTATTCGCCCCAAGACGTAATGCTCTGTCTTTTGAAATTTTGGTAACGTCCTGCAGTTTATCGAAACCAACCCATGAAATAACTATTCATACAGGATGAACATAGTTCATACGAGATGATGATCGGGTATGAAGTAAGTTCGTACCTATATACATTGGGTTTGTATGCAACTGATTTAAGTAGATTCGTACGGGATGATTTGATGATCGTACATGACGATCCACTTTGTACAGACTTGAAAATCAGCAGTCTTTGGACGGTTTCTCATGTCTTTCATATATAAAGTCCAAATAAAACTATCTCTTAATCTTTTTGCCTACTGATCTTCATGTCAATTGAAGGGAGAGTCAAGCAGAGAGTGTGAGAGAGTGTTCGAAGGAGGATTTTTATTATTGGAGCAAGAAGTATTCACTTGGTACTCAAAGGTAAGAGTCTCCACTTATAGTTTGTGATTACTTCACTCTTTTCTCTCGTCCATCTAGATTTCTTGTGAGAAGATCTGTCAAGGAGATCTGGCTCTCTGCCGACACTTGGAGAGTGTGAACAGACGAAGGGTTCTCTGCCCACACTTGGAGAGTGTGAAAGGAAGAAGGGTTCTTTGCCCACACTTAGAGAGTGTAAAAGGATAAAGGGTTTTCTGCCTACACCGGGAGAGTGTGAAAGGACGGACGGTTCTCTGCCAACACTTGGAGAGTGTAAAAGTACGACAGTTCTCTACCACACCGGGTAGTGGTGGAAGAGAGTTTTTGTAAAGGCTTTTCCGCCTTGCTATGGGTGCAAAAGGAGAGTCACTAGTGGTATTAGTGCAATACTCGGACGGTGCCTCCGGGGAGTGGATGTATGTCGTGTTTGACCGAACCACTATAAAACTTGTATCTTTTATTTTTTTCGCTGTTTTTTTTTTAATGTTTTAACTTGTGGTTGAAAAACATTTTCTACAAAATTCACTAAAGTTATTTTCGGAATAAAATATTTTTAAAAGAGAGATAAATTTTTAATTACCAATTCACCCCCCCCCCCCCCTCCCCTCTTAGTTAGCCGCTAGGACATAAGCTTAGGTTTAACAGCCTAATTCATATTACATAAGTTTTGATAAGTGGTATCAGAGCTTTGTTTCAAAATCATAAGTTTAGACTACTTTTTGATTAATGTAGATGGCTACATTTGGAAATCAAAATACACCTGAGGGTTACTCTATAACTAGACCTCCATTGTTCGATAATATTCCTTTTGATTTTTGGAAAACATGCATGTCTACATTTTTACAGTCACTTGATTACTGTATATAGATCTTAGTTCAGGAAGAGTATACAAAACCAACTAGACTAGTTGACGGAGTTAAAGTTGAAACACCTTTTATGGACTGGACAGTAGAAGAACGTGACTTAGCACAACTAAACGCCAAATGCTTGATTAGTTTCTTTTGTGCACTTAAATCAGAAGACTACATGCGAGTTTCTACTTGCAAGAGTGGAAAGGACATATGAGATAGACTTTGTATAACTTATGAGGGGAATAATGAGGTTAAGCAATCTAGAATCAATATCTTGTTGCATGACTATGAATTATTTCGCATAAATTCAATTGAATCCATGTCTGATATGTACACAAGATTCACACAAATAGTCACCTCTTTACATGCATTGGGTACGGAACTAATGAATGCTGAAATGGTTAATAAGATACTTCGTTATTTGCCTACTGCTTATGATGCTAAAATTACTACAATTATAGAGTCTAAAGATCTAAACATTTACTCTATTGACAATGTTCTTGGATCACTAATTGCTTATGAGCAAGGAGTTAGCAAAGAAAGATTGATGTAGATGAACCACGAAGGAAGAAGAATATATCACTAAAAGTGGAGGAGTCAGATTGTGAACATTCATAACCTAAGGATGAAGACGACATCGCACTAATGTCTAGACAATTCAGAAACTTTCTAAAGAGGAAGCAAAAGAGACGCCAACAATGGAATCGAGAAAAATTTAATAGGAATGTCAAGGTTTCAAATGATATTATTTGCTATGAGTGCAGGAAACCTGTACATATTAAGACTAATTGCCCAAAACTCAAAAACCACTCCTAGCAAGGAGAAGGTAGAGGAGAAATTAATTGTGAAGAAGGGCAAAAAGAAATTCCAAAGAGTTTTCTGGGAGGACTCTACTTCGGACTCATTAGAAACGAAAAAGAAAGAGGAAGTCACTAATTTTTGTTTAATGGTTGATAATCTTAATCAGTCAAATCAAGAAGATGTATGTGACTTGACTTATAATGAACTTTTTGAAGTTTATGAACACATACATGATGCATATAGAAAGATAAAAAAAATACACTAGTCTGAGCTTAGAATTTGAGGAACTACAAAAGAAACACGAAATCCTTAGGAAAGATCATGCTTTAATTGATGACAACCATATCAAATACTTGATGAATATGACGACTTGAATAAAAATTTTGAAAATTTAAAATCATCCTATGCAAAACTTGAAAAAGAATTTAAAAATTTTAAAGATGAATCTAAGAGCAAAATTTATAAATCTAATTATACAAATCGAATTTTGGAAGATATGAATTCATTTTACAAATTAAAGATAAATGCTCTCAAGGATAATAGGATACCCCCTAAACTTGAAGATATCACTAATCCTATTTTGTATCCTAAATTTATGCAATCCCTTAAAAGACAGATGAATAGTAGAAGACTTAGGAATCCATTTCCAAAAGTCAAATATAATAATTGTGAATTGATTGGACATATAGCTCACACATGTACTTTGAAGAAGAAAACTTATTTAGTGTGAAAACCTAAGATGCATAAACCTAGACATATCATATATGCATCTATTTATAAATTGCCAAAAGGAGAACCCAAACTTAATTGGGTTCCCAGGTCTAATGTTTAATAATTTTACAGGGTTGCTCTCACATAAGACCTCGTGAGAGCATATGGTACCTAGATAGCGAATGCTCAAAGCATATGACTGGAGATACTATACAATTCATATCGCTGGAAGCTAGGAGTGGAGGCAATGTTACACTTGGAGATAACACCATAAGGAAGGTGGTTAGGTCAGATATGATTAGAAATCTTAAGAATTTTTATATTAAAAATGTGTTATTGGTAGAAGGCTTAAAACATAATTTGTTAAGTATAAGCTAGCAATATGACAAAGGATATTGTGTAAAAATTTTTCCTACTAGCTGCATATTAAGCCTAAATGAAAATGATGTTTTGAATGGTATAAGGGTAAACAACGTGTAAATGCTAGATTTGAATTACATTAAAACTCCTACTGGTTTTTGTTTAAAAACTATTTCTAATGAGTCATGGCTTTGGCATAGGAGACTTTGTCATTCTAGTATGAAAAACTTTAGGAGGATTACCCAAAAGAACCTAGTGAGAGGTATATCAAAACTAGACAATACTAAAGACCACCTTTGTGATGCATGTCAATTAGAAAAATAAGTGAAGTCCTCTTTTCAGTCCAATAAGGATCTTAGAACTAGTAAATCATTGGATATTTTACATATGGATTTTTTTTGGACCAGTTGTAACTATAAGTCTAGGAGGGAAGGTATACGGATTTATGATTGTGGATAATTACTCTAGATTCACATGGGTTAGATTTCTATTTCATAAGAGTGAATTATTTGAGGAATTTAGAAACTTTTTGACCTAGATTCAAAGAAAGCTAAGATGTGAAATTATGATTATACAAAGTGATCATGGAGGAGAATTTGAGAATGAGAGATTTGAGGATTTTTATAAGGAAAAAAAAATTGATCATAATTTTTCTGCATCTAGAACCCCTCAATAGAATGGGGTAGTCGAAAGAAAAAATAGAACATTAATAGAAGTCACCCGAGCCATGTTGGCAGAATACTCACTTCCTAAATATTTTTGGGCTGAAGCAGTTAGCTCTGCATGTTATGCTCTGAATAGGGTGAATGTGAGATCTAAATTAAATAAAATATCCTATGAGTTGCTAAAAGGATGAACACCTAATTTGACACATTTGAATGTTTTTTATTGTAAGGTGTTTATTCATAATAATGGAAAATCTGCTTTAGAAAAATTTAATCCAAAATTAAATGAAGAAATTTTTGTAAGATACTCAAGTATTGAAAAATCTTATAGAGTATTCAACAAAAGATCTTTGATAATTGAGGAGACCACACATGTTATATTTGATGAATCTGAAATTTTGAAAGAGCCAAATGTTGTAGAAGATGAGATTGAGATAAACTCCCAAAAGATTGATAAAATAAATTTAGAAAAAAAATTGGAAGAAAATTTGAAAGAAAATTTGGAGATAGAAAACCCTTTGCCTAAAGATTTGAGATTTTCTAAAAACCATCCAAAGGAATTGATAATTTGTGAACCTAGTGAGTGTGTAAGTGTTAAGAGAGTTGCTATTTGCATGTTTTACATTCTTGCAACTTTTATAGTTTTGATGATTTCAAATATTATTATTTTATGTATAGTTATCTCCTAACACTTCTTGGAAAAGTTGTTTTTTGCTCTTGTGTGTATTAACATTTCAAGAAAATCAAACTCCAGACCACAAAGACTTCAAATCAAATACAGCATGAGATACTTTATGGATTTAAAACTTGTATTTTTTTTTTTTGGAATTAAGTTTTGAAATGGAGTGATTGTAATTGAGTGAATACACACACACATTTAAGGAGATCTTGAGAAATTTATACTGATCGTACGGGACGAACATAGTTTATACGGGATGATCAGATCAGTTATCTCCTCTAAAGAGCAATGAAATGAACATGGGTCAAAGAAAATTTTTCTAAGTCCTGATCATCCAGGATGAAGTGTATTCGTCCCAGGACGAAATGTTCTCTGAAAAATTTTCGTTCAAAAACGAAGTGTATTCATTCCAGGACGAGTTGCTCTCTGGATTGCTATCGTCCAGGATAAAGTGTATTCATCCTGGGATGATTTGCTATCTATAAAACTTTCATCTGGATAAATCTCAACTTCGTACCAGGATGAAGTGAACCGACTCTAAAAATTAAGTGTCGTTCTGCAGTTTTTGGGAACTGACCTATGGAATAACCGTTCGTTCCGGACGAACCAAGTTCGTACGGGACGATGTGTGTGTATGAAGCCATTTCGTACCCATATACATTAGGTTCATTTCCAACGCACTTAAGTAAAATCATCCAGGATGATCCACGATCGTACAGGACGATCCAATTCGTATTGACTTAAAAATTTGCAATTTTTGGACGGTTTTTTGTGTCTTTCCTATAAATAGTCCAAATTAAATTGTCACATAATCTTTTTGTCCACTGATCTTCGTGCCTATTAAAAGAAGAGTCAAGGAGAGAGTGCAAGAGAGTGTTCAAGGAAGGATTCTTACTACTGGAGCATGAAGGCTTCATTTGGTATTCAAAGGTAAGAATCTCTACTTGTGATTTGAAAATTAATTCGCTCTTTTCTTTCTTCCTTTCTAGATTTCTTGTGAGAAGATCTGTCAAGAAGATCCGGTTCTCTGCCGACACTTGGAGAGTGTGAATAGCCAAAGGGTTCTCTACCCACACTTGAAGAGTGTGAATAGCCGAAGGGTTCTCTGCCCAAACTAGGAGAGTGTGAAAGGACGAAGGGTTCTCTTCCCACACTAATAGAGTGTGAAAGGATGAAGGATTCTCTGCCCACACTAGGAGAGTGTGAAAGGACGAAGGTTCTCTGCCCACACTTGAAGAGTGTGAATAGCCGAAGGGTTCTCTGCCCATACTAGGAGAGTGTGAAAGGACGAAGGGTTCTCTTCCCACACTAATAGAGTGTGAAAGGATGAAGGGTTCTCTGCCCACACTAAGAGAGTGTGAAAGGATGAAGGTTCTCTGCAAGTATTGGGGATAGTGTAAAAGGACGACGGTTCTCTACCGCACTGGGTAGTGGTGGAAAGAGTGTTTGAAAAGATTTCTCCACCTTGCTGTGGGTGTAAAAAGAGAGTAACTATTTGTATTAGTGCAATACTCAGAGGGTGCCTCAGGGGAGTGGATGTAGGTCTCATTTTGACCGAACCACTATAAATCACGTGTCTTTATTTTTTCACTGTCTTTTATTTTTGTGCTTTTACTATTAAAACTGTGGTTGAAAACATTTTCTATAAAAATCATTAAAGTTTATTTTTGGTTTAAAATTTAGAATAAAAAAAATTGAGGGGATTAATTTTTAATTACCAATTCACCCCCCCCCCCCCTCTTGGTTAGCAGCTAGGACATAAGCTTAGGTTTAACAACCTAATTCATAGTAAATGAGTTTCAACAGTAAAGACGGCGTGGACTAAATAAAGAACTCAAGCATTCAGCCTTCATTTCAATAATACAACCCACAAATATGGATCAAACACTTTCGGATGAATTTTGGATTTTGGCTATGCAAGAAGAACCGAATCAATTTGTAAAAAATAAAGTTTGGGAATTAACTACAAGGCTTAAGGATCAAAGTGTAGTCGGAACTAAGTGGGTATTCAAAAATAAAATGAATGACTCAAGAGTAGTCATTAGAAATAAGCCTAGATTAGTTGCTAAGAGGTATAATCAGATTAAAGTGATTGATTTTGAGGAGACTTTTGACCCTATAGCTAGACTTGAAGCAATTAGGGTTTTGTTAGCCTTTGTATGTTTTAGAAGATTTAAACTATATCAAATGGATGTAAAAAGTGTCTTTTTAAATTGAGTAATTCAAGAAGATATTTTTGTAGAATAACCTCCAAGTTTTGAAAATTCTAAATACCAAAATCATATTTTCAAATTAAAAAAGGCATTATATGGATTGAAACAGGCACCTAGGGCTTGGTATGAGAGATTAAGCACCTTCCTACTTGAAAGATCATTTGAAAAAGGAAGTGTGGATACAACTCTTTTTTTGAAGAAATTTGAAAAGGATATACTCATTGTACAAATTTATGTTGATGACATCATCTTTGGATCTTCAAATAAAAATCTTTGTCATGATTTTTCTAAAATAATGAATAGTGAATTTAAAATGAGTTTAATGGGAGATTTAAGTTACTTTCTAGGCTTTAGCATTAAGCAAATTGAGGAGGGTATATTTCTTAGTCAGTCAAAGTATGTTAAGGATATCCTCAAAAAGTATAAAATATACAATCATAAACCTATTAGTACACCTATGAGTTCCTCAGTTTAGTTGGATAAGGACCCTAAGGGAAAATATATTGATCAAAAGAAATTTAGATGGATAATTGGAACTTTACTTTACTTGACAGCTAGCCGGCCCAATAGCATGATTAGTGTTTATTTGTGTGCTAGATTTCAATCAGATCCAAAAGAATCACATTTGACAGCAGTAAAAAAGATTTTAAGATATCTGTTAGGAACTCAGAACTTAGGAATTTGGTATCCTTAGTTTAACTCTTCATTTGAAATAATTGGTTATTCAGATTCGGACTTTGTAGGTTGTAGGATTGATAGAAAGAACACTTCAGGAACATATCAATTTATTGAAAATTATTTAGTCTCTTCGTCCCGTAGAAAACAAAATTCGGTAGCCCTATCTACTGCTGAAGCTGAATACATTGTATTAGGAAGTTGTGTGGCATAAGTACTTTGGTTGAAACAACAGTTGATTGATTTAGGATTAACTATAGGCACTATACCAATTTATTCTGATAACACCAGTGTTATTTGCATTTTTTAAAATCCTATTCACCATTCAAGAACCAAACATATAGATATCATGCATCATTTTATAAGGGATCATGTATCCAAAGGAGAAATTGAACTCATTCATATTTTTATAAAAAATCAACTTGCATACATTTTTATAAAACCTTTAGCTCTTATACTTTCAGTGCATTAAGAATAAGGCTTTATGTGATCGATTTGAATGCTTAATTAAAACATTTTTGCAACTTTTATGTGTGTTTTTCTAGTTAGTATTTTTGTGTGTATTTATTTTTTTTAAGTTTGTGATTTTCTGTATTTGGGATTGTGTTTTTATTTTTTATTTTTGAGTTTGTGTTTTAGTTTTATAAATTTTTCACATCTAGACTTTAGATTGCATGTTTTTTAAAAATTGTGTGAAAATCATCCAGGACGAAATAATTTTCGTACGGGAGAAATTGTGTAGTGTGATAATTGTCAGATTTGAACAGTTTGTATACATTTTTTTAGTTTTTATTTTTCACTTTGTCTGTACGATCGTCATGATCGTCTGGACGAACTTTTCAAATGTCTGTACGATTGATTATCAGTTAAACGGATAAGGTGTTTTTTAATATTATATTCATACGTACGAACTTTTGGTTCGTCCGGACGAACGCTTGGCGATTCGATGTGGGGGATGGTTTCAACTGCCATTAAAATGATCTTAAATTTTTTGATCATCTAGGACGAACACCTGTTCGTCTGTACAATCATTTGGTCAAAAGTCTGTACGAATCGACGCATCATTACTTGTGTGTTTACGAAAAGTCATTTCTTTTTTGGACTCATTCGTTCGTCCATACAAAATTTTTTCATGTGGGAAAAACTAAATTTTGTACGGGATAAAAGTAATTTCATCAGTACGAACAGTCATATTTCATTAAATTGACAGGCTTTGAACTCAACAGTCATCCCTTACACATCACTTTCAGGCCCCTTTTTTCTTTTAGATCTTATCCATGGCAAGCTCAAGCAAACAACAAAAGGTTCTAGCCAAGGTCCACCCAAGAACTTAAGTGATCATTTTCTGTCCAAAGCCAACGAAAAGTCATTTCCTAGATTTGCCTCTGTTAAGATCACCTCTTCTAGAGTTCTTATTCAAGAACAACTGATCTTTCAGGTAATGAACTTGTTTGCTTCCACTCAATTTGGTCTCATTCTCACACTAGTCAACTTCTACATTAAAGAGACCTTTCATTACTTCCTAGCAAATATGTCTTTCAATTCTAACCATTCGGTGATTAGGTCATATGTTTTTAAAAAGAAAGTAGAAATCACAAAATCAAACTTAAAAATTTTTTTGAACTTAAGGACTGAAGGGATTAGAGCCCATACCTTAACCACTACTTCTGATTTTGACTGGACTGAAATTAATGAAGTGATTAGAGGAATTATATTTAAGGAGCATATGCCTAAAGTGTCCTCTCTTGTTCGCAATGCTCGTATCATCCAGCATGTTCTTCAAACTTTCATAATTCTTAAAGCTGGTGATAGAGTCAACATTACTCCTCTTCTTTCAACAATAACCTGCTTGATTATGACTCACCAACCTATAGATGAAGCCCAACTAATCATTGACTATCTTTATGGACTTTCTGAAATTGGTCATGTTGCCCATAAAAGAAAGAAGAACATCGCCTTAAGACATCTTGTTGCCTACATTTTGGAGAAGAAGTATGAATTGGTTCATCCAGTTCAAGATTTTGAAGAACCTCTCTGCTACAACAACGGACCTTTTAGAGCAATCTTTAATAAAGATGAACCACATAAAATACATGTTATTAGTGGTTCAAAGGAGGAATCTAAACCTGCACCTGCTAGTGAATCAAATTACCAAGATTTGGTTCAGAGATTTGATCGCTTAGAGTCTCATTTTGATCAAATTGAAACTCACTTACAGCAGCAGGATGTTCAGTACAATCAAGATATGAGATATATGCGAGAACAGATAAATGATATAAGTTTAAATATGCTCATGATAAGCAGTTATTTTAATTTCTTTTGTACTGTACCTCCTCCTCCTCCAGAACAGGGCCCATCAGAGTGACTCATATACTTTGCTTATGATTTCTTTAGTTGATGTGATTGTGATGTAGTAGATTATGATGTGATATGTTTTAGTTATGTGTTAGTTTTATTTTATGTTTTAGCTTTTATATTTTATATAGTATTGATATCAAATTTCACTGAATGTAATATTCTCTTTTATGATATCAATATAAATTATCTTGTCTTAGTTTTAATTTTGTTTTGAAATGTGTGTTAGCCTATATGACAATCTTTAAAAATTTTGATCTTAAGAGTGTTATACCTTGAAGTGCAATACAAAATTAAATTCATTAGAAAAATCTAATTTTTCTAAATTTAAGTTTTGCGTATAACTTGATGTAATTAATATTATCAATTTCATGTCTCTTATTAGACCGTATTAATGTTTAATATTATTATTACAATTATGATGTTTTCTTATTTTATATTTTACTTATCAATAAATATTGATGTACTTAGAAATATTTGAAATTTTTTATTATTGATTTTGGAAAGATTAAGATTACTCTTGAAAAATATACAAATGTACAAAAATCAAAAGGAATGCGCAATGGTTCGCAATTTGAAAAAGAGACACAAAATAAGCCCACAAGTAAAAAGATGCACAAAAATGTGCCACAACTGTTGAAAAAGATATGCAAAGTGTCACATGTGGTAGTTATTTCTTTTCATAATCTTTTAATCTCTTAATTCAAATTGATCTTCTATACATTTATATTTCGTATTGAAATTTGAAATATACAAATTTTATATTCATCCTTTATGCAATAATATTCTTTATTTTAGTGTCTAAATTGATTCATATTTTTTATATATACTTTTTATTATCAATATTATATTTCTTCTTAAATTCTATGATTCATTTTTATTTGCCTAATGATTTAATTTTATTTACAAAATTTATTTCAATCACTTTCAAAGATCAATTATCAAAGGATTGTCATATAACTGCTTACATTTCTGATCTTTTTCTTCTTGTCTTTTGATATTATCAAGAAGGGGGAGAAAATATTATTCGTATTGTTGATCTATATCATATTGTTGTTCTGTATCATATTTTTGTTTTGTATTATATCTATTGTATTAAAAAATAGAGAGAAAAAGATAAAATTGTTGTGCAATGCCTCCTTATTTTCATATGTTCATCAATTTAGGAGTTTAGGAGATTCTTAGAATTTGAAAATTATACAAACAATAATTATTTTGCCATCATTAAAAAGGAGGAGATTGTTAAGAGAGTTGCTATTTGCATATTTTATCTTCTTGCAATTTGTATAAATTTGATGATTCCAAATATTATTGTTTTAAACTTTATTTTCTACTAACACTTTTTAGAAAAATTGTTTTTGCTCTTATGTGGACTAACGTTTCAGGATAATCGAACTCCAAACTAATGAAGACTTCAAATCAAAATTCAGCATAAGATAGTTTGTAAATTAAAAGTTTATAATTTATATTATAATTGAGTTTGAAAAAATATGATTTTAATTGAATAAGTTTAGCACACTCACACTTGGGGAGATCTTTAAAAATCACACTGATCATACGGGACGAACCTTATTCATATGGGATGATCAAGTCAGTTATTCCCTCAGAAGAGCAATGGAACGAATAGGAAGTGAGAAAATTTTTGTAAGTCCTGATCGTCCAGACGAATTTCTCAATTCATCCCAGGACGATCTACTCTGGATTCTCACTTTATGTTGAATAGTCCAGACGATTCATCCTATTTGTGCCAGAATGAAATGCTCTCTGGAAAATTTTCATCCAGAAAAAATCTTATTCGTCCTAGGATGAAAAGCTCTCTGGAAACTTTTCGTCCATATGAGCTCCTATTCGTGCCAGGATGAAATGCTATCTGGAAAAATTTCATCCAAATAAAATCCTATTCGTACCAGGATGAAATGCTCTCTAGAAATTTTTTGTCCAGACGAGCTCCTATTAGTCCAAGGACAAAATACTCACATGCACCGTAATCCGTATGCACATAGGTACACAGAAGGGGATGTATAAAACACCCGCATGGGCCCCGGCGAGCGTCATGATCAGGTCCATCATCTATTCCCCCACCATCCACTTTAAGTTCAAGATGGTGAAAATTCTAATTTTAAATATCAGATCTTTCAACCCTTCAAACTTCTCAATCACCCTATACCCATGCTGCTACTATATGCTAGATAACACGTATTTTATACGTATCTAATTGACGACTAGCCTTAATCGAAAGTTCTCTCATGAATGGGAGGGGTAATTAACTATAGGGGCTTGGACCTATAGGAAATTAGAACTCAGATCATAAAGTCCTAATAAAATGAGGGCAAAATCTCGAGGTAATGTGTTATCTACAAAACCATCTTCCTTCCCAAAATTTATCCCAGAACTTAATCTGTTAAAACTCCCCCTGAAAGAAAAAGTAAAGAGGGCAAAGGCCGGGGCCGAATTTTCGGAGCCCACAGGACCCAATTGAATGATATGGAACATAATTTAAAATAAAATTTGTAATTTGATAAAATGGCAACATGCAAATAAGGGAAAATGGACAATGCAGTGACATGTTCATAATCAACAATGAAAAATTCTCAATGAACATTAAGGAATTGTCACTTCAATTGGATTGGAAGTGTCATTATGCAAACTCATCATACAAGATTTGAGTCATCTTCATATGACAGTGGAAGACTTGTAACATTCAACATGGCTCATTTACATGCAGCATTCAAATGACCGGTGATAAGTAAATTTTTGCATACCACTTGCTTGCAAGCAACGAGTAATGAAGGTTATGGAGAACATGATAATTCATGTGAAGGTGAAAGATTTATAATATGCCACGTTACCCTTCTACAACTAATAATCAACAAGGGTTGTAGAAAATATGATGATTTGCTTGTAAGCAACGATAAGAGGCAGGATAATGACAGTGAATGGAAGCTACTGCACAATCAATGCTACTCGACTGTGGAGCAAATACACTGAAAATCCTTAAATCATATTGATTAATATAGAACGAATACTCCTCATCATTGACAATAACTCAACTTCAAGCAAGTATAGCAATTCCTTACAAATGGAAGGCGTTAATACGTAATGAACATAGAAATGTAAGGTGCCTGCAAGAAATAGCAAGAGATTGGAAACACATATAGTATCATCCTTCACAATCAATGCTAGAAGATGGCCTATTAAATACAACGCAAGTGTGATGGGTCTTCTATGAATGCAAGTATGCACCTATGATATTATCCACAAATGATGTCATTTAGCTACATGCAAAACACACTAATCCCTTACAAGTGATAATAGTGAACATGCAATGAAGTTTATTATTCATTAGCTGATATGCATGAAGGTGGGTTGATAATGAATGCAACTCAACTAGTAATTAATGACAGAATTCAGATTAGCACATTAACCTGTATGCAAATGATGAAAAAGGATATACTGTCAAAATAATTAATCTCTTGAGCACGTAGGTGTTTGTGCGAGGTGTAATTCACAAGCAAAGACGAAGATTTGCTGTGTTGGATATCTATAGACAAATGTAGAAGACTTGTCACACACATGATAATCTACTTACAGGTGATGACATATAATGTGTAGAATCATAAACATGTATGGGCCCCAACGAGCGTGTTGTATTTTTGCACATGACGTCTAAAGATGCTGCGCGAGCCAATAAATGAACTTAAGTTTAAGCTCGATCCTCCTACGCGGGTAGATAGGAGTCGACATGGCTTGAACCATCAAACAAATGTACAGTCACAATGTTGACTGAAACATATATTTTACACGTTCATATTAAGCCTTCAAGGCCCATAATATGAAAAATTCGCTCATAAAAGCGTACTACAAATAGCGAACCCAATCATTTATTGGTAAGTTGATAGGGTCGATAAGGTCCAACCAACAAAATAAAATATCCGTTAACACCCCAATGATGGTAGTGTTGAATGCAAATCTCAATCGAAGAGGTCCACACAAGTCTCAAAAAAATACCTCCCAAATGCTCACAAAATTCAAAACCTCAAAAATTACCAAAAACCCAAATACTTAAAATTAAAATTCAACCATTAAAACACTTAAAGAAAAATACATCCACCCTTCACAACAATTTACCGAAGTGGACAAATTCAAATATGCTTTAGCTCACAAAGAGTTAGTGTATGGTCGAGAATTTTAGTATGATTCATTCTCAAACGATCTCTTACCAGCAAGGACGTGGCACGTGTTTTATAACTGACGGTTTTGTCGCCAAATGACACTGTAGTTAAACGATTATGACTGGGCCCTCTCAACCGAGTGATTTGCCGTCAAATGGAACCACTATTTTACGGTTATGGCCAGAGTCCAAATGCTCCCCAAGGACATTAAATCCTTCAGATATGAATTAATAAGATATAATTGATAGGGCACAAAGCAATCTATTAGCTAAGGTGGATTCAAATTTGTCCCCTTAGACAAATAGTCATCCCAGGTCTACATGATTCTCTTGGACGACACAACCCATAGCAGATTGGGCCGACTACCTCCTTCGACTAAGTAGACCAGGGACCACAATGGCCTAGGGCGACGAAACCATAGGATCTTGATCGGGTCCATCATCTATTCCCCCACCATATGCTTTAAATATAAGATGGGGAAATTCCAAAATTTAAATATAAAAATTTCCAAAACCCTGATACCATGTATCTACGGATATGATGTTTTCATTTAAAGACTAGCCTTAATCAAATGTTCTCTCATTATTGAGAGGTAATTAACTATAGGGGCTAGCGCCTATAGAAAATCATAACTCATATTATAAAGTTCTCTAAAAAATGAGGACAAAATCTCTGGGTAGTGTCTTATCTACAAATCCAATCTGCCTTTTGAAATTTACCCCGGAACATAATTCATTAAAACTCCCTCGAAAGCACGGGGAGGCTGGGGCGTGAATTTTCGGGGCCCACAACAGGATATGCAATGAGCATGTTTGTGAAAAGGTTGGAGTAGCTCCAGTTGAAGATAGGATTAGAGAGAGTCACCTTAGATGATTTGGTCACTTAAAATGGCAGCCTTCCGATGACCCGATTAGGAAAGTAGATGTATCGGATTTAACATATGTTAAAGAAAGGTAGAGGTAGACCTAAAAAGACTTGGTTAGAAAATATTAGAAATGACCTCTCTTTATCAGAATAGGACATAATGGAGAAAAAGGATTCATGTAGCTGACCCCACATAGTGGGGTAAAGGCTTGTTGTTATTCTTGTTGTAGTAGTATTTAAGTTCAACAAGGATTGAAAATATGAGTCCACATTTTTTTGCTAAACAATATTTAAATGTGCGCCCCCACCCCCCCCCCCCCCCCCCCCCCAAAAAAAAAAAATTCCAAAGAAAGGTTATGAAACATTTAAAAGTGTAAAAATAGTTGTATAATATGGGAGAAGTTTGGTTTCTATCCCTTTCATTCTGAAGGCTAGATAAAAAAGATCAAGTAGTTAGTGACCCTTTAAATATGCAGTTTTTCCCCTTTAGTAATTGTGATGGCTACTATAGTAAGGATCTCAGTTATGCTCTCGATTTAATATCACCAAAATCTTTTTTTTTTTTTTTTTCTTGTAATCTTGTTGAGATGTTGGAGTTATACAAATTGGGGCTTAAGACATGAGGTTGAAGAGCCAGTAACGAAGGATTTGGGTATGAATGCTGTTCGGAAAGAAGGTTTTTCATTTTGAATATGATGGGAATTGGATGTGTTATGAAAATGAAACTGCTGGGTATGAATGCTATTTGGAAAGAAGGTTTTTCATTTTGAATATGATGGGAATTGGATGTGTTATGAAAAAGAAACTGCCCAAAATAGTTGTAGAATGTATGCAGTGGAGCTATAAATTAATATTAAATTAGAAGAAACAAAAGAAGTTCACAGTGATAAAAAGTTGTTGCATTCAATTAAAAAAAAACTAGATTGTTTGCTCTAATATCAAATAAATGCAGGGTATTCAGTGTAACTATATATTTAACCATAAAATAGATGAAAGAAAAAAGGAAAAAAAAATAAGGTACCAGACAATGAGGCCTCAAATTTTATATTTTGAATTCTCAAAGTTTTTGTATTATTGAATACTAAAAGTAAAAAATTTGGTAGTTATGATATTGGTGGCATGAAATTTCCATTTGACTCTTTATGACATCATTTTTTTGAAGTGCTTAACTTCTATTTGTAGGAATAGAATGACAACTAAACTGCTAAGCTTTCCTAAACACTCTACGAAATGTTAATTCCTAATAGATATTAAATGCGAATGTATAAATGACCAATCTTGCATTAATGTTGTAGTGAAGCATTATAAATTAAGGATTACTTGCAAATAGTCGCCTAATAAAATTAGCTATATATTTCCTTGAAGCAATATTCTCTTGGTCGTCATCCAGTTTGTATTTGGTGAAGCATTCTTCTCCTCTCCAAGCAAAGAAAACCTAAAGAGTCCATTGGTATCATTCGTCAGTTGAGTCCAAATTCATTGAAGCAATGTCCAAGTAAAATTGATAACTATCCTTAAGATATGCTATATAGTCTTAATGGTCGTGCTAAATTTTATAATTTCTCATCACATGCTTTACCTAAAGGGTCAAGATAAGGTGTTTGGCTATTATGGAGTGCACGTCATTTTGCCTATGGCTTTATTTGCCTCAATATATCTGTAGCATAAAATTTCATTTTTTGCGTTAAAAGATATCTAGAAAAGAAGTCATCAAGACATTGCTCGCATTAAGTAGGCTACAGGAAGTCTACTGGTGACCGAAAAGAAAATCTTCACTTAAGAGGAAATACTATAAAAATAAAAAGTAAAAAATGAAAAAAAAAACTATAATACCAAAAAGGCAATAATAGCTACTTTGTTATTTCTGCAGTAAGTCACCAATCCAATGATTTAAAAATTGCCATGCATTTCAAATTCAAAATAGACCATGTAATAAAAGATATTGTTGATTAAACCAGGCTCAGGCCCTGGCTAGTAATAGATTGGATAGTTCCTCAAAATCAAAGGATCATGTCTAAAATGTGCTCTTAAATCACACATTGACCATGCTGTAAAACCTATATGTTCTAAATTTCCATACCTTCGATTTCTAAGGTGGGTTGAAAGACTTTTTCTAGCTGAGGTCTTTCTCTAAATATCATGTCATGTTTTCAACCTTCATTGTGTGGGTTTTACCTTGTATTTGAACTCCTGGTTTCTAACATGGTCTCAATTTTCTTAAGAATTTTATCTCCAAGCCCCTATCTCTGCCGCACACCCGATCTCTAAACATGGAAGGACACATTTCAATGCAAAATATTGGCAGACATCTTAGAGCCAAAATTAAATTGGAGCATTGTGACATTGTTTATCGAAAGTTGTGTTCCATGATTGGGAGAGACATTTGATTTTGCAGGCATATGGCCATAGAAAGCTTTGAATTAGGAATATAAAATTCTCAACTAGTGCAAAATCTCATGGAATCAAGTTATCTACTTTCTAATTTTCTTGTGGAAAATATATTTTCAATTCTTGCAAGTAATAAGGAACTTAACATGAGCGCATAACAATCAACAATAAATTATTTAAATTGAAAAATACTGGGAAGTTCAGGAGAAAAATGCTCTAGATCTATTATTTTAAGAGACATGAATTGAGTTTGATAAAATAAAAAGAGTACTAAATGAATCATAACACTTCTAAATGCTTGTAAAAAGTGATTTTGAATGAAGAGTTGATAATTAAGAAGTGATCATTATCTTGGAGAAGGCCTAGTTTGATGTCGTTAGGCTATCATTACTAATTTTTTTCTGATGAACTAGGATGTGTCATTTGGAAGTTAAAAAGATTAAAGGTTTTCCGTTGCAATATGAGAGGACGTCATCTGTGTTGAGTTGATGAGTAAGGTTGAAGATAAAATACATTGATCCATTGGAGCTTTGAGAAAGAAATCTAAATGGCAATATTGAGAATGCTTAAGTTGATTCATTTAGGTGGGGTTTCCTATACTAATGGAGCCTCATGCCAGACAACAATTAATTATGCTTTATTCATGTATTCTGTAACTAGGCCTATATTGGGCTAAAGATTCAATTTGTACCCACTTATCTCCTCTTTTAAAAAAGAAATGTTTTTGTCTGTATGTGATATGCATACTTAAAAAATAATCATTTTTCACGTGCATCTTCTCTATGACTTTATTAGTATTTGGTTTGACTTGTTGACTAACTTATTTATCTACGTGACAGTTTACCAATTTTATTTTCGAAAGCACGATATACTAACAAGGTCAACATGGTTGTATGAAGTTATTCCTAAGATTTACCTTGAAATAAACACTTAAGAAAAGATAACAATTTTAACATGCTAATAAAAAAATATGTTCTTTACAATTTAAACTAGGCATAAATAAAATGACTGATAAATACTTTAATTGGTTCATTACTGTTATTATCGGGCATTTCACATGATAGGGTTGATGAATTAGCTTACATTGCAACACATCCAAATCTTGTTATGTTATGCATGTTCATCTATCCTTATCCATCATATGGTATCCCATTTAAAACACTTTTTTAAATATATATTCAATTTTGAATTTTCATAACTTGAGGTCCAGCTAACAAATGGTGTCTAGAAGTTGAATAAAAATCTATGAAACCTTCGTTATGGCCCAGTTTTCTGCACTAAGAAGTGCCTCTTATGCTGATTCATCTTTATTTAAAGGAGGATGGCCTTTCTTCATTTGTGCTCCTGTTTTACAGAATTACCGTCACTGCAAAATAAATGTTGAATATTGTTATTGCGTTTTGTGAGTTGTAGGAAATTGTTGTTTCTTACCATTATGTTTTATTTTGCACTTTATAGCTACGCAATCAGTGAGACCTCAATTCATTGGTTGGCGTACATGGAACGGCTATTAACATTAGGGGATGATTGTTTTGAGGAAAAGAAACAATTAGAAGAAAAAATGATTCACTTAGTTAACCTCTACTACGATGCTTTGGATGCTCCGAAGAGTGGTCTGAAGGTTTGTTTACTTTATTATATGTTACCGTTGAAGTTGTCTTTGTTTTCAAAGGTCTCTGAATTTTATTATATTTCACTGTTACCTTCCTGTTATTCTATTCATGAAACTTGGTCGATTTTGTTGCTTAACGTAATTTTGAAAGCATCATTTTCATATGTGGTTGATGTGACCATTGTAAAGCTTGAGATAGTCTAGCTGGAGTGGAGTAGCTGCTCTGTTCTTTTGTTTTTGTATTCTAATATTAGCGGTCAGATGTATTTAGTGTTGTAAAAATTTAGAAACTTACTAATACTGATGTAAATTGCGATGATTCTCGGCATCCCTTGAAAATGACTATATACCTCGTTTTAAAGCCACATCCGTAATTTTGTGCTAAGGTTGAAGTTCCCAGGGATCTCAAAGCTGACCTTTTTCCACATTTTATGGGAAGAGCAAACTCTTACATTTCAAAGTCCATACTCGATTTGATCCACGATCAGGTTGATACTGTTCAGACAGAAGATGTTCCTCCAAATGGTAACCCTTTTTAATCTATTAATTGACATGTTTCCCGCATGTAACATGATATATTTCTGCATCGTGGTTCTAATCTTAGACAATATTTTGCAACCTTACAACTAAATGTGACTGCAGACTTATTAAATGATGATTTTTTTTCTGTTTTCCTTAATAATGCGTATATTATGCTGTTTTAGTTATTGATGTACTTTTCCTTATTTATTAAGTTGCTATTCTTGTTCTAAAGTTCTCTAACCAATAACTTTCCTGATGATATTTTTATTTTGTAGAGACCATTTTTTTAATGCTTTGTAAATTAAGTTATATTTCTTATGTGTAATATTCATTAGAAATTTTTTTCTTCTTGAGATTCTTTTCTTTTTGCATAAGAATGTCTTTGAAATTAGAGGAATAAGCTAATGCTCCAATATGCTGATCGGACTAATTATCAATATAAGTTGTTACCCTATTTCTATACATAGAGCTTAGAGGATCTTATTTTCTCATAGCTTAGTGTGGATGCTTAATACATTTGTCTCAGGAGCAATATCAAACTGTAAACCTAACTCACAAATTGCCGATACCTACATTGTCAGCAAATAAGGTGCAGTTCATAAATCTATTATTGTTTGTGGCAAAACTGCACCTAACTTATCATTGACTGATGCATCCAGATCAATACAATGAGGCATAGCTCATGCATCCACTATTGTCTATGACGGTAAGATTAAAGTCATTAATGCGCTATTATATTTTGCATCCTTGCTATATAAGGGGTAAGTCCATCTTTCAACATGCGAATATATTCATTTATGTATATCATTTAGTTAACTTTCACCTCAGCATGCATCAACAATTTATGAGAAAATTTGCATAAAATAGTATAAAGATTGCATTAGTAGTTTAAACATAACATGAAATTTATATTTCTTTTAAACCATATGAAAATCACTGCAAAACTATTCTCTATTCTCAGTAACAAATCTTAACACAATAACTTCATGTAATGTATATGAAGGTAAACGAATTAGATACATATCAATCAAACGAATCAAATGTGGAAGAAAGGAGCATTTAGCCTATTTTTGAAATCAGACATGCGCACTTCAGCTTTTGGAGATTTAGTCCACCAACCAATCCTCATATGTTGCCCATCATAGCTTAGTACCTAAACATCGTATATATAACTACATGCAGGACATTCATTTTTTGTTAACTTGTTTAAATTCTACTTAAATTGCACAATCCCATATGCTCCTCTTAATTAAAATTTTCTTTCTTCCTATCTAATACTTATTAAAATATGAGTGATCTTTCTTTTGGTTAATCCGGCTTGCAACAATGCATAGTGAGGGAGCACACCATAGGTGCCAGCACTTATCTTAGGTATAGGGACAAACAGTGAGGAGAATAAGCACAATCCAATTCATAGTTAAATAAGTGTCTACAACATTTTTGGTGCGCCGTCATTATCAATGGTGGAGAGATGAATTGTGATCCGGGTAGCGGGTTGTGCTCGTTGTGGATGCAAATCGGTCATATAGAGAAAAATGTGTGCTGGTAAAGGCAATGTGCTTGTAAGTGGGAGCATGATTATTACAACATGTCAGTGAGGACAAGCCTTTATTGAGGATAAGCGAGCACATGAATGCTTATGACTTGAGTGTGACTATTATATTCAAGTGGGATGGGGGTGGATCAAATAAAAGCTGAACATACGAGAAACTATAATGAATGTACCTGAATGTAGGTGTCATGTAGAGCATTGCAATTGGGGATTAGTTGCATGGCTATGGAAGGCGTGAGATAGAGAACCAATTTTCAGGATGGTGAGGCTTCGATGCCAAAATGAGTATAAAGGAAAAATGATGCATAGAGAGAAAATCAACTAGATATTGTTAAGCCGAGAGAATCTGTGGGTAGGTAGAAGGATTTTAGAATTATGACAGTCCAATATAACCTATTTTGCAGCCTAGCAAGCTCTTTTATAGGCCAAGAGCAAATTAACGAACTAAAATAACACTACATGCATTCACCTTCTTTTTTTTTTCATGATTCTTTGTACATAAGAAAATATGCAAATAATAAAAAATGTACAAAGTTGCAAAATTAAACTTGCAAAGGCTATCATGCTTTTTAAATGCTTTGCGTAAAAAAAGGTTATAGGTGATTTTTATAGAAGAAAGTTGGTATTTATGAAGGCAATGTTGTACTGGTTAGAACTGGATCAGAGTGTTTTCTCTAAACATGTTTAAAAGCTATTGCATGATATTCTTATTTATACAAAGTTCCTAGGTATTTATTTTACTTGTTTGTTTGATTGAATTGTCTCTAGAATTTAATTTAGCTATTTATTTACCATAAACAAAACCCTATCAAGGTACATTTTAACATATATACTTTCTTCTAATCAAGTTTTGCTGTCCACATACTTCTATTTTCCATTATTACACGAATTGGCAACATTGAATAGGCAGAATAGCTCATCACTGATTAAATCATCCCATTGGTTTTACAGTGCATAATTATTTTTTAGTGTCATCTTCTCATGGAAGATTTTTGTATCACACGAGTTGATTATGATAAAAAGAGTTGTACTTTTAAGTGTGCCATGATTATGACCTTTTTTTGAGGAAATCAGGGGCAGAGCTCAAATACACACACAGCAAATATGTGAGCCAAACTCCCAACCAACGAATCAATAAGAGCTGCGTTAATTATGACTCTTCAGATGTTTCAACTGAAATCAATAATCATGTCTAGACCCAAGTCTAGGTTGAACCAGATTAGCTTATGAATTTAAATTATGCCTTTTATTTAGTTGTTTTTATTGAAATTTTGTAAAAATTATCCTTCTCTTGGATTTTTTTTTTTTTTTAATATTTGATTGCAAGACTATTTAATATTGAACTTGAAGATGGGAATAGTTTTAAATTTTAATGAAAACCCTATTTCTGTAAATATAATATGTAGGTTGGTATATTGGTCTTCAAGATTTGAAATTAGAATTTTGCATGATAGGTAATGTTTTATGCAAATAAAATTGTCTTTTTGACGTAATGCTTTATTTAATTTATTTTTTTTCCTTTCATGCGGTATTTAGCCGTGTGGCTTATTCCTTGCCTTAGTGAAGAGGCTCGTGAACCTTACTTAAGTATATGGAAGAAACATTATGATGACAACAGATGTGATATGACGACTGCGTTGCTGGGGCCACAAGAATACAAAGACAAACGGGCTAATGAAGTCATTCAGAAGTATAAGAAGGTAGGATTATTATTCATGAAGCTTTTATGATTGAGTTTTTTTTAATAGCCCGTCCTAATACATAAATATATTTTTATTTTTTATTTTCCAAAAAACCATTAAGTTGTTGTATGGAGCTGCTGACTTTGAAGATAGCACAAAAAAGAAGATATATTCAATGAAGCTCTTGCAATATATCAGATAGCTTATAAAATGGCCAAGTCTACTAGTAAAGTTAGCTATTGCAGCTTTGCATGGAAGGTTGCAGGAAGGGCACTATGTCAGCTGCATGCCCAAAAACAAGAAAAAGATCCGTCATTTTTATGCCTACGATCAGTTCTAAGGGAAGTCTTAGGTTAAGATTTCATATAGATTATCTCATAGGCATAATGTTGTAACGTTATTTATTGTAGTTTAAGAAATACATTTTGAACTCTAGATTGGATTTTCAAAAGCAATTTGATGTAATTTTATTTGTCTGAGCAGTAGATAGGTGGCTGAAGTGGTGGGGACATCACATTTTGGGTGAACTCTTTAGTATTTTATAGTACATTAAAAAACTGAACCCTAAATTTAAAAGTTTAATTATAATTAAATATTAAGAAAACCTTACCAACTAAATTTAAATGTTTAATTATAATTCAGTTGTAGTTATATTTTATAACTATATATATATACTTCTCAAATGTTTGCCAGGTAACGATTGCTCAGCATCAGATTCCTCAAAAACTCACCCAAGATTGTCACCATCTATTTGCCCATGATTGAATCTTGGTTTTTGATGGCTATTGGCACTTGCACTCTCGACTTAGTGAATTTAATATGTAGAAAGGCCTAGGTGCTATGGGAGAGTAAGGTGCCTATATGGTCATAAAAAGAGAGTTGTTTTGAGGGCCTAGACTAAAAAGGGAAGCATGTTGACGCATTTGCCTTTGGCGCCTGTGGACCTCCGAAAGGAAACACCTTTGTGCGGGGGACAAAGCGCGGAAGGGTACGGGGTACAACCGCACCTTCCCGAAGGATGAAACAATCGCAGGCTTTCGCACTCTTCGCAAGTGGGCGAATGGAAGGACAGATTAGATCGTACATATAATTAATCATTAAGGATAGCGGCTCTCGCCTACGCACCTCGATATGTTATATTATACATGACCTGATTGAAACAACGAGGTTTCCCCCACCCGATACATTAGCTCGAGTGAGGTTTATTCGATGTGAGATTTTAGTTTCCCACGGGCGCAAGCCCCCGTGACTAATTACATTATAAGCAGGAGCCTAAGAAGACTCTCGATTAAGCATCCTATATTATTCTTTCAAATGGGATTGACATATAGGAAGGAGACTAAGAAATTTCTACTCAAAGGGAAAGAAGGGTTTGACTTGGCTTAGTTAACACACACGACTCACATAAATATTTGGAGGGACTGAAGTAATGAGAAGAAATTGGAGAATTCGAAATGAATAATGTACTCATAGGATACAAGAGAGAAGGATGGAGGTGACGTCATCCATGTGCTGCAGATAGGCAAGATTTATAGCCCTTGAAGAATAGGGGACTTACCCACCGATGGGGCATACTACGAGGCACCGAATATAATAGCCTTGAAGCCAAAATCTAGAATGGGTTTAGTGTTCTACACATAACATTAACACCCGTGTCCTAGCTAATGCATTCTGGACTTATATCCTGCTTGAAAAGGAAGGCTAGTTAATCACCTACTCGTATAAATTCTATGTTGTTCGATTTTCATGATAGATGGGTGGGTAGCTCAGTTTTTGAAAATTAAGGCCAACATCTAGAAAGTTTTCTAAGCGGTCTTATACTTATATAGAATAGAAAGCTTCTAGAACTAATGCAATTAAAATTTTGATTTAATTAGTTTCTAATGTAATGCATACTAGTTAAAGTTTTCAAATCAAGTATGCATGAAATTTAAAAAAAGACTTATAACATAATTTTTTTAAAAAGACTTTACTTCCCTAGATTCAGCACCTCATCCTCATAGGTCGGATTATTTGGACTATACTCGTAGGCGGGGAAGTGTCTTAAAGCAAGCCATGAGAAGATACAATAATATGCATGCGACCTTGGATGATCTAGCTATTTCCTAGATTGTTAGATTTATATGTTATTTAATTCCTAAAATACTAAATTTTAGTTATAAGTAGAAAAAGTTTTAGTTTTTAAAGAGCCTAATAAAATCAGACGCATAATCATCGGATAATTTTTACGGCGCAAACAAAATAAACACATCAATATAAATAAAACTACTAAAGTAAAAAAGAAAATCCATGGCAAGTGTTAAATATAGTACAACATAGGGTCTATAGAAAAGTAATGGAGGTCAGACCTCACTGACAACAACTTGGATTCTAATTCTACTGAATGACACAAGTCTTAAAATAGGGCATTTTATCTTCATCTTCGTCTTCAAAATTCTTCTACGGATCGTCTTCCTTCAATCTTTGTAGGATCCGTCCTTCAGAAGGGTACCCAAATTATTAAAAAAAATTCCTATGAAAGGCCTTTCTTTTTCCCTATGGATTTCTTATGTTTGAAATGTCTTATATTTTAAGACTTTCATAACTCGATACACTAAATACATTACATACATGAAAAAAAGAAAATATAGACTCTCTTGCATGGTTATCATAAGTAGTTAATATAAAACATATCGAGTAGTTATATATATATATATATATATATATATATATATATATATATATATATATATATATATATATATATAATAAAGTACTCATTCAGCCACACTTAGTCATACTTTTATTTATTTGAGGGCTAGCCGGCTGAAGCACATGTAGCAAGTAATTATATAATTATTATTTATTATTTTAGACCCTTTTATTAGCGCTGCATGAACATGACAATCTGTAAAAGACATCGTTAGTATCAAATCATCCATAACCTATGGGTAATCTATCATACAATGCATCATAAATAAAATATAAAAAAAGCTCATTTTCACAGTAATCACAGCAAATCAAAGCAACTATCACACGTGCCACATGTAGAGTGTCACATCATAGAAATAGAAAAGGAAAGCATCGGCCTAACCAAGAGCTAGAAATAGTGTCCTAACAAATAATTCTATATGTGTGTAGTAAGCTGTGTGGTTTTGGATATGTCCTATGTTGAGTGATTAATTCAACTTATTTGTGATTCGATTTGTTGAAGGATAAAAGGGAAATTTTGTTAAGGTTCAAATATTAATATATTGGGGTTAATTTTAATTGATTTAGTTGGTTAGTCAGTTTTAATGCTTAGGGTATTATTCTTTGAAGTTTAAATTAGATTAGCGGATTTTAGATGGTTCGAGGTGATCATATCCACTAGGTTAAGAGGTCCAAAACATCACTTTTAGAAGCAAACTAGGTTTTGGGGTTCTAGCATTTTATTTAAATATTAGACCTTACAAGTAGTAATTAGATTTTGAGTTTGTTGGATTTGAAGTTTTTTACGCAAAATTATGAATTTTAGAAGTTTCGGGTCCTAATTGTGAACTACAGTTGATCGGAGAGTTGATTTTTTCAATTTAAGTTGGTTTCCGGAAAGTTAATATTTTTAGTAAATACTAGATTTTAATTAGAGTTAAATGCCTTTTAGTTTATTTTGTGGAATTAGTTATGATTTTTCAAAGTTTGGATATTACAAGTCTTTTAGGTTTAAGTTAGATTTGTTCATCTCTTTTAAATTTGGATTTGCAAGAAGGTGATTAATGGATTGATCAGTTTTAGTTTAAGTTCATTTTCTAATTTTATATTTTTGGTGATTATGTGTGTTGGTTATGGTTTAATTAAAATTTAAATGTTTACTATGCATTTTGACTTGGATTATTAGTGATTTTCATTGATTAATTATTACATACTAATCCTAGGATAACGCATCATTAAATTTTCTCTGTTTTATATTTATATCCTAAAAGGAGCATGTATCTTAAGGCTAAATTATCTAAGACTCGATCCTTAGTTTTTTTCATAAGTGTCACTAGTATTGTAGGAGATGAAAAGAGGTTTATTTCTAACCCTTTAGACATTTGCACATGTGTAAATGGGTCTAGAGATTTATAATAAAATAAGATAAGAAAAATAATCAAATAATTGAAATTTCTACAAGGTCCTAAAGGGCGGGGGAACGTTCACACGGAAGGGCTCCCTAAAGGTCATCTAAGTTTTAAGAAAAACTCACTACACCCGGGGCTATGACCCGGTAGTTTCGCCCATAGCCCCTTCACCAGAATGGATGGGGACAACTAATGCTCGAATCCATTTGTCCATGCTCCTTCGTCTAATGCGTCAAATGATCCTTCTTCTTTGCTCTCCAAAGTCCCCTCGGAAAGAACAAAGAAAAGGGAGAAGGTTGTATGAGAGCAAGTTAATATTAATCATGTAAATAATCAAAATAAAATGCAATAAAAATAATAAGTACTTTTTTTCGAGCTTGTATACCGGTTGAGCCATTTGCCTTTTGAAGCTTTCAATTCTTGAAAATGTTTCATGCATTTCATCACATTTTATCTCAATGCACAAGTAGTAAAAAAAATAGTAGAAAGAGAAAGGGAGAAGTAAAGAGTGTCAATGTTTACTTTACAAACTTTTGTACTTGAACCATCATCCAACAAGCTTAAGTTTCCAACATATGTCTTTCTCCAAAATTCATAGGAAAACACTTCGTACAACATGTAAAGAAGACGATGCAACTTCCCTCTCAAATAACCACATGAAACATTGCAAAGCATTTATACTCATTTTTATCACAGTGGGCTACTAATACAGGTGACAAACTTTATAAAAGCTCTTAAATTTCTTTTTAATTGACTCATAATCAATGAAATATGAAAGGATGCCTTTGAGGATTATACCACACATGCCAAGTCACCTCTAATGTTTCTACCCAAAGCCATCATAACAAATCCATACGTATTTAAGAAAACTCTTTAATAGAAAATCCACATAAAGATAACTATGAATATTCTCCTTTGAGAGAGAAGGCACACAAATGCTCTCAAACATTCTGTATACCCTTCCAAAGAAAATTATAAAACCTTTCAACATAAAGCAAGACATCTTGTATTTGAATAATTGAATCTCAATAATTGAAATCAACATGAAGCGTAGCTCTCCACGACCCAAAACATGCTCAAAAGTTGAAACACAAAATGCCATTTAGATTCTCCAACACGATTGCCAACGCTACTCTTTCATGGAATCCAAGCAAATAGAGAAGAAATAAGATTCAAGAAAACATGAAAAGACCCCAAAGTCCGCCGATGATTCATAGCTAAACATGCCTCCAATAACATAAATAACATGATTTTGAGTTTACAAAATACATATATATTCTCCAACAAATTTTCCACCTTCACGTTATATGCCACTAAAAAGTTTTAAATGGAACTTCAACTTAAACTTGTGAACATGCTTTTGTGTCAAACATACAATACTTGCCAAAGGTTTAAAACCCATTTTATATTATTGAGAAGAAGATGGACAAACTGAAAAGACACGCTTTCTCGAATTAGCCTAAACTCATGATTAACAATAATACCATTGAAGTCAATGAAAGATTTTTGACATTTGTTATGTAAATCGAGACATAGAAATATAAATCATGCTTCAAGCTAACAAATATATGATAAGATCCTTCTAAACTTAGGCTCACAAATTTCCTTTCATGCCAAGACCATTCTTCAAATAAGAAATTCATTCCGAAAGAAACCTATCTCAAGACAAATCAATGCATTTACAAAAATCCTTCATATAGGGCTTCTTTAAACAAAAAATCCACATGAAGCAAAATCAAATTTATGTAAAGGCTCATATTTGAAACACGTGAAACTTATTAAAAAAGAATATATTTTCAAATGCATTTTATAAGATAACAATGAATGCTTGTCATTGAGAGAGAAGACATATAAATGCTCCCAATCATTCCAAACAAGATCTATCATACATTTATGTCACGTTCCCTCATTGAGGCATTTCATCGAACAACTAACATGCGATGCTACAAAGATCTATAGAACCAATCATTGTGAAAATCATGATTTATATCCTAAGGAAAAGAGGATATATATATATATATATATATATATATATATATATATATCCAAATGCTTAGTTAATCTCACAAGAATGTAATCTCCTCCCATTTCATTAGGAACTTTAGGATGAAGGAATATATCATTAAACCATAGCCTTTCAAATGGATTTGCTAACATATAATCATGGCATTTTGAATTAGATTGCTCAAAAAAATCTACTCAAAGCATAATCATCCATAACTCAACATAGCATGCATACATCGTCCAACAACTACAAAACACAACAACTTTCTCATAAGCAACAATGATGAAAAGATCTCTATAAAATAACATGACTTAAATAATCACCTTCATAAAGTAAACATTGCTTCAAACAAAATCTACATACATCATAGTCATCTATGCAAGACAAACTTCACTTTGAACCAATCAAATCTATTACATCTTGGTGATCAGAAAGATTGAAGAAAAAGGAAAGAAGGATGAGAAGAAGAAGAAATGGTAGAAGAAGAAATGAGAATGAATAAGATGTATACCTGCTGTTGAAGAAGTGAAATGGGGCTCGGGTCCCTTCGCCTAGGCCGATCCAGAAGTGGGAAAGATGGGAGTAAGGAGGATTTTGCACACCTGGAGTCGGACGAGTCTTGGAATGGCATCAGACCTCCTAGGACAGAGCTAATCTGGAGACAGGGATATCGAGAGCTTCGGGGTCATTCGTCTGGGTTGGTTCGAAAGAAGGAATGGCCAGGAGTAGGGAGCTCTCGCATATGAAGGGAAGGAGGTTTTTGTCCGCCTGGCTTCTACGAACCAGAGGAAGATCTCAAAAATCTGGAGCCAGATCCGGAGACCGTCGCCAATGCTCGGGGTAAATACCCGTCCATGCCGAGAAAGGAAGCCCGCTGAAATTCTGCTACCGAGGCCTGCATTCATTCTAAGGTTTGACGACTTTCTTACTGTTTCTAAAAGTCTATATTTGTGAAGGAAAGCTATTTTTAGAAGCAGTAAGGAAGTCGTCCCAAACAAATCCTAAAATAATCATATCATGTGAGTGAATTGAGGCAACAACTCAGTATTTGAATTTTGATGAAATCTCTATCGTTGGTTTGATTTATTAATTTAGGAAGAAATTCAAACTCATGAGAAAAAAAAAGAATTAAATTAAACACATTGAACTAAAAATCAAGCTCAAAATAAGATCCGATTCAGGTCAATTTGGGTTTAATTTGATTTGATCAAATTAACATAATTAAATTTAAATAAAATGACGACTCGAATAATATCAAACTCGACGCGGCTAAGACGGACTATTCGGGCTTAATCGAACACGGTTGAGTCTAATTCGACTCAATTGGAGTTGATTCAAGCTTGAATTGGACTCAACGGAGCTTGATTAAATCAATCAA
Organism: Dendrobium nobile; assembly: GCA_022539455.1. Lineage (NCBI taxonomy): Eukaryota > Viridiplantae > Streptophyta > Magnoliopsida > Asparagales > Orchidaceae > Dendrobium > Dendrobium nobile. Next base: position 47,938,281 of record CM039735.1, on the reverse strand, counting down.
AGGCCCTCGAGGGCACTCGAACGAAAATCTAGGTCAACAAACAGACCCGCAACAGGTGGGGCGAATGACAAGTGAACCGTACGTATTGGCATTGACCTCCCTATCTCTAGGAAAATATAACCCTATGATTAACTAATAAGATTTACTAAGAAGATGTAGTCCTAAAATCAATTAATAAGAATCGAGAAACATACAATCACATAACAATTATGCAATAAATATCTCATCATGCTATGATCCCACAATCACACAATGCCCATGTAACCATACATCAATAACATAATAATATAATCAAGCAATAGTATGATGATCACTGAATCATAATATCACATAATTATACACCCATGCCATAATCAACTAAACATATAGCAATAATTTAGTCATACCTAAATTATGCGATCACATAGTATCCACAAGACCATATGATAAATATATGATAATCCTCTAATCATATCAAATCGCATAATAATAAACAAATGATCATGCAATAGTCATACAACAATCATATAACTACATAATGATCACATGACAATGCCACTTCATTTAATCATGCAATGGTCATATGTTCATGCAACAAACTCAAATATGAAACAATCACTCAATTATGTAATGAACAATCTAAGATGCAATGATCACCTCAAGATCAAACAATCATATAATGACCATGCACTCAATCAATCAACGACTCAGTCATGCAATAATCACACAATCATGCAAGCATTGTTGGACAGAAGGAAGAGAGAAACTCAACATTTGCCTTACCAACTCAAAACATTGAATGAAGGAAACCCTATTCACAATCATAGATTGGGCATACCCTATACTGTCAAAGACAATAACACATGCTAGAGTGAACATTTATCATATCCATGAGTTACTCATAGTATAGAAATATCCTCTAATGATTGAAACACAAAGAGAGGGAGATATGAATGACTTTGATAACCCATACCATATTCTTCACATGAATAAAATTAGGGAGAGAGATTATACAAGGTCTTTTAAAGCAGTGACACATTGGCTTTTATAACTCAGGCCACATTCAATTAGTGTAAATGAACTGGGGAGCACAATCATAGCAAAATTAATGTGAATGAACTTTTGAGTAGTGCAAATCTTGGAGTGGAGGACTCTAGGGAGTGGACGTAAGTCAAGGATGACCGAACCACTATAAAAATTTCTAGTGTTCTATTTCCATTTATCATATTTTATTTTTCTTACATTTAACATTGTTATAACTGCTTGGTGATAATTTGATTTTAATATTTCGTTGTGCAATTTAAAATTTCATCACTATTATTGCAATCGTTATTTAATCAGTTTATTTCACTTCGAATTAGTTAAGTCATCTTTTTAAATAAAAAAAATTACAAAAATATAACTCTTGGTTAGGATTTAGTTTTTTTTTTTAATACCAATTTACCACCCTTCTTGGTGCATCTCGTAGTTTCAATTGGTATCAGAGCGGGGTTTTAAAAATAGTATTTTAGAAAATCTAGAGAAAATCGATCATGACACATTTTGGTAACCATAATAATGCAAAGGGTTATAACATAACTCATCCACACTTGTTTGATAACATACCGTTTGATTTTTAAAAAATTTGAATGTTTATATTTTTACAACCTATATATTACCATATGTGGATGTTAGTACAAGAAGGTTAGACTGCACCTTTTAAACTTTTGAATGGCATTAAAACTCAAATATCATTTAGTGAGTGGAGCAATGAGGATAGGGAACTTCCGAAGTTAAATGCAAAATGTTTGAATTATTTCTTTTGCGCATTGAAATCAGAAGACTACATGAGAGTGTCCACCTGTGCTATTGGTAAGGAGATCTGGGATGGACTGTGTATCACGTACAATAGAACTAGTGAGGTTAAACTTCCTAGATTAAATATTTTATTACATGACTACGAACTCTTTCGCATAAAATCTAGCGAAACTATATCTGATATGACACTAGGTTCATCTAGATAGTGACATCCTTGCATGCACTAGGTTGAGAGATATCTAATTATAAAAAAGTTAATAAAATTTTGAGATGCTTACTGAGTTCTTATAATGCTAAAATCACTACAATCGTTGAGTCTAAAGATTTAAATGTTTATTCAATTGACAGTTTGCTTGGATCATTCATTGCTTATAAGCAAGAAGTGAGTCAAAGGCAAAATGATATAGGAGAAAAGAAAATTGATCGAATGGTGGCTCTAAAAGCAAACAATTAGAAAGTGATATTTCTAAAGCGGAGGAAGATGACGAAATAGCCTTGATGACTCGTTAATTCAAGAATTTTCTGAAAAGAAAATAAAGGCGTCATCAAAACAACTTGAACAAAGGTAAAAACAAAAAAGAATACTAAAGTTACATTTAACAAAATTTGCTTTGAGTGCAAAAAATCAGGTCACCTCTGAGCTGATTGCCCCAACGTGAAGACCTATCCAACCAAGTAGAAGGGCAAGGATAAGCCAAAGTATAAGAAAGGCAAGCTAAAGACATAGAAGGCATTTTGGGCCGACTCTATCTTAGAATCGTCAAAAGAAGAATTAGATTGGGAGATAACAAATTTTTGTCTAATGGATAACGATAATCTTGATCAATCAGATCAAGACGATGTTGTCAACTTTCATATGAAGAATTGTTTGTTATTTTTGAAAAAATTCATGATTCATATAAAAAGTTAAAGAAAATGCATGCTAACCTTAACACTAAATTTAGTACTTTATAAATTGAGCATGCTAATTTAGTTAAAGAACATTCTGATTTAGATAGAGATCACATGTCCCTGGTTAATGAATTAAACCAATTTAGTTTCTTCCATAGTCAAAACAACAACTGTATCACCATCCATCACCCTAGTTCCTTCTGTTCCAGCTTGCTTCAAATTGATGTTCTGATTCTCCGAACATGCAAGAACATTATCATTAGTCACACAAACAGTATTGTGAGTGACATTAACTATTTTATAAATGCTTGCTTTTGCTCTACTACCAACATTACCAGCTGAGGGGTAAATGACATTTCTTGGTTTATCACCGTTATAATATTTCTTCCTTCCATAGCTCATGTAAATTCATGGGCCATATTCTTCAGGGTCCTTACAATCGAGAGTTTCATTTATACCATCTTGCTTAGGTAATCTACCTTCATTAGCAACAAAAGAACCACCAGTTTGAACACTACTTGAGACATTACGCAATTGTCCAGAAGGGACATCTCCAAAATATTTAACGGCCATTTCTCTCTTATTACACTTTATTTGATCATGATCGATCATTCCACATTTATAACATAATTAAGAAATTCTTTCATACAAGATTTTTTGAAAAAATCTCCCCAAACTACCTTCCACCCAAACACCTAGAGGTAGTTTCTCATCCAGCTTCATAAGAACACATACCCTTACAAATTCTCTTCTTCCCCAATTGAACATATTACCATCCAGATATAATGGTGTGCTCACCATTGATGCTATTATAGAGATATTAATCTCATCCTAACAAAATAATGGAAGAAGTTGAAATCTGATCCATATTGGTGAGAAAACATTCTTCTTGGTTAATGGAGAGAACTCAGTGCTCCAATTTTCCATACCGATGATGTGCCCTCCTACATACCAAGGGCCTTTGCTAAGATCTACTTCCTTAACTTCATCTGAATGAAAAGAATACATTAAGCAATCCATTCCAAGATTGGTTAAATGAAATGCACCATATTGGCTCCATTGCTTCCTTAGATCATTGCTAATAACTGATAGAGGAACTGAATTTCCAATGATTTTCACCACCAACGAATTGCAGAGTTTATGAATATTGGCTTTCTCATTTTCTTCATATAACTTAACTGCAACACCATCCTCAGACATTTATATGGAATTTAAGAAATCAACAATCTTGATATTTGATGGCCTTTTCCAAGCATTTGTTTCTCTTTGAAGAAGCACATTTGATTTACCAACTTCAGTGTTATTCTCTGAGTCAATAACTTTCGTTGGAGAGTTGAGAATTATTTTATTTGTAGAAGTCAAAACACCAGTATTTGAATTTTCATGCGACAAACTATGAACAGCCTGAGCGTAAGAAGAGGGGGCTGCAACCTCATTCTTTATAGATTTTAAAAACCTATTAACAAATAGTTTGGCACCAGAGGATGAAGAAGCTTCAAGATCATTATTGTGGATCATTATCTCGTTAGGGACAATCTTTTTCAGAGGAATCACATTCTCATCAAATATAAGGCCTTTTCCCTTTTCCAATGAATTCATTTGAATGTCATGTAGATGACAAAATGGGTGGTTCAGCAACATCTTTGATAATCAATGGCGATCCACCCTAAGATATACGAGATGGAATTGACGAAGGCGGTAGAGGGATCCCCGGCAAAAGCCTGCGATCAACTCCCAACATAACCAAGAAGAATGGAATTTCAAAACAAATGGAAGTTTCTCTCACTAGAAATGGGAGTTTCTCTTACTTCCAAAATAAACTTAAATGACTTTAAACCCACATAGATTGATCATTAGTTCACTAATGACCTATTAATCAATTCTTATGAAGTTTGTAAGCCATTTGAAATCTTAAATACTAAAGCCCAATACATATATATAATTCATATACTAAGAGTTTTCATAGAAATACTCTAACATGTAGAAATGAGGGCGAAGGCTCCCTGATGCTTCGGCGCTCTGCTAGGGCTTTGCCTTAGCTTTTTCTACGGAGAGCTTTTTGGGTGATTTGCTACTTCAGTCCGGTAGGGAAGTCTCACTCTCCTTTTTTCTTTCTGGTTTGGCTTCCTCGTCTCTTCCACCTCCGACCATCCGCGGTCGGAATGATTGTTAAATGAGTTTATGACCCCAGTTTTCTGAATGGTTCATTTAAATCACGGTCTTTTGTCGATGCCCTTTCTAGTACTCCTTCTGCTTCTTTTCCTGAGCTCCGACAATGTATATTTTGTGGTTTGGCTTCTTTGTGGATCTCGGAGGAAGAAATTTTGGCTCTTGTGGTTCCATTTTAATTTTGGCTCTTGTGGCTTTGTCAGTGAGTAATTTAAGTTTGGATCATTCTAATCGGTTGAACGTGTTTGATGATAATGTTGGTCAGTTTGCAAATGATTTTTAAGATTCTTAAGATATGTATAATTTCATGGTGGGCTGCGTAGTTGATCATGCAGTTTCAAGTGGTGCTAGTAGGAGATGTAAATGTAAATCTAAGAAAAAATAGCTCTATTATAAGCTTGGGTTTTATGGTGTGGGTGGTTCTGGGGTTATTAGCATGTTTACTGGTGGTGCGCTTCGTGTTGTGCTTGTTATGAGATTTTCTTTGGTTGGAGCTAATTTATTCAGGTTTGGCTTTTTGTTTTGGATTCTGGATTATGATGAGGCAATTTTGCATAACCTTGGGTTGGCCTTGGATTGGCAACCTTGGTGGTTTGTTCTTATCAAGCGGCTTTTCAGTGCCTTGTGGGGTGTTGCTTATTCCTTTTCAGTTCATCGACTGGATGCTTTGTGGCTTACTACCTTAAATGGATGGTCAGTCCTTCGCTACTTGGTAGGTGTAGAATTGCCATGACTGAGTCTATAGGGGTTTTAGCCCTCTTTGTTTTTCCTAGGTTCATTTATGCTTTGTGGTATTGTCAACTCAGCTCGTATTTTGGATTTTATGATCCCTAAAGTTGTAGTGTATTCTAGGTTTGCTCGGGTCATTGTATTTTTCTTTTTATTGAATAAAGTTGGGGCTAGTCCCTTTCCAAAAAAAAAAAAAAACTAATAGTTTTCTTTTCTATCTCATGTTCCCGCTCTCATTCCACTAGGGTTTTCCTAGTAGCCGCTCGGTGGATTTGGCCAACCCTTGTTTCGTCGTTCAAGGTTTAAGGAAGGTCCTCTTCTTTTTATTCTCTAGTTTTCTTTTGATTCGTCCATCTCTAGTCTCTTGGCCGGAATGGCGGTAATTTGTTTGTTCAACTGTGATTTTTTGGATGGTCCCACCAAATCTCGGTCTTTCGTTGATGCTCTCAATGGTACCTCAAATGTTGTTTTTTCGGAATAGAAATCTTCATCTTCTGTGGTCCTAAGTCTTTGTGGATATCGGAGGAAGAGATTTTGGCACTCGCTGCCCCTTTTCAATATGCACTAATCAATTTTTTCCCTCTCGTCGACCTTCCCTTAATTTTATCTATAGGTTTTTTTTTTCAAGCTTAAGCTTCAAGGGGCTTTCTCTATTACATTATCGGATACTTCTCACATTTTGATTAAATTGTTCAATAACATAGATTATAGTCATATTTTTTTATCATAGATCTTATCCGGTTAATAATTGTTATATGAAGTTGAATAAATGGTCTCCTCTTTGTGACATTGCTGTGGAATCTTTGGTTATTCCTATATGTGTTTCTACCCAAATCTCTGCCCACACTTGTTCTCTCCCTACATACTTCATGGGCTCGATTCGCTCTTTGGTCAGCCTTTAAAGGTGGATAATGCTACCTCTTTAGGATCATGTCCTTCTCTTGCTCATGTTTTGCTCGAGCAGAATATTATTAAAAATTATCCAAAAAAATTTTGGCTAGCTGTTGTTATGGAGGAATTTCCTCCCTTTTGTGCTAAGTGTAAAAGTTTTGGGCATGTGCTAGGTGATTGCCATCCTCTTCCCTCCACTGCCTCGCTGAGTGCTGCTACCGGTATTGCTATTGTTAAAGTTGTGGAGGGGGGTTTGAATAACTTGGATAATTTAGATATTAAGGATAGAATTCCTGATTCTTCTGTTCCTAATGTGGCATTGTGCAATGAAACTATCTCCGCTATGGATATTGTCCATTTTGATATTGTTGGCACTAAGAATCCTGGGGGCAATGGTGGTGTGGACAATGCTTCGTTGAATTCTGTTCCTTTTTATGATGATAAGGTTGTTGAGCCTTTGAATATTGCTCTTGTTGATGATGATGAGGTTGTTGTGCCTTTGGCTAGTGGTGGCTTGGATGGTGAGGTTGCATAGGTTTCTAGAGGCTTCCATCCTCCTTTAACTATTGGGGTTGGGGATGTCATGAACTTTAATGTTGAGGGAATGGTTATTGTGCCTTTGGCTAGTGAGGGTATGGAGGCTAATAACTACAATATTAACCTTATAACTATCCCCATTCTTTCTCCTACTTTAGTTGATGAGGTGGCTGATGCTATTGAGTTTGCTTCTAGCTCTCTTGTGATGCTGTTGGAACAACATGTTGAGATTCGTTCACTATGAATTAGGTTATTAAATCTAAGCTTATGTCCCAAGGCTATCCAAGAGGAGGGGGGGGGGGGTGAATTGGAATTTTAAAAAATTATCCCTCTTGAGTATGTTGAACCAAAAATAAACTTTAATAAATTTTTAGAAAAAATTTTTCAACCACAATTTTTTGGAACAAAAACAAAACGTGGAAAATAAGAAGTAGTAAAAATAAAAGACACAAGATTTATAGTGGTTCGGTCTAAACCAGACCTACATCCACTCCCCGGAGGCACCCTCAGAGTATTGAACTAATACCAATAGTGTCTCTCCTTTTACACCCACAGCAAGGCGGAGAAGCCTTTACAAACACTCTTTCCACCACTACCCGGTGCGGTAGAGAACTGTTGTCCTTTTACACTATCGACAGTGCTGGCAGAGAACCTTTATCCTTTTACACTATCCCTAGTGTGGGCAGAGAACCCTTCGTCCTTTTACACTATCCCTAGTGTGGGCAGAGAACCCTTTGTCCTTTTACACTATCCCTAGTGTGGGCAGAGAACCCTTCGGCTGTTCACACTCTCCTAGTGTGGGCAGAGAACCCTCCGTCTGTTTACATTTTTCAAGTGTCGGCAGAGAATCGGATCTCCTTGATAGATCTCCTCACAAGAAATCTAGAAGGAAGAAAGAAAAGAGTGAAGTAATCCCAAATCATAAGTAGAGATTCTTACCTTTGAACACCAAGTGAAGCCTTCACGCTCCAGTAGTAGGAATCCTCCTTTGAATGCTCTCTCACACTCTCTCCTTGACTCTTCTTTCAATAGGCACGAAGATCAAAGAGCAAAAAGATTTGGTGGCAGTCTAAATTGGACTATATATAGGAGAGACAAGAAAAAAAGGTCCAAAACTGCAAATTTTTTAAGTCAACACGAAATGAATCATCCCGTACGATCGTGGATCGTCCTGGATGATTTTACTTAAAGTGTCGGAAAAGATCCTAATGAATATTGGTACGAACATAGTTCGTACTCGATCATCGTCCCATACGAACTAGGTTCGTCCGGTACGATCAGTTATACCATAGGTCTGTTCCCAAATAACTGCATGGATGTAACCAATTTTGGTAAGTCGGTTCACATCGTTCTAGGACAAATAGGACTCCATCGGGATGAAATTTTTACAAAGAGCAACTCGTCATGGCACGATAATGAACTTCGTCTGAACGAAATTTTTATAGAGAAGAATTCGTCCTGGGACGATTTGGATTTCGTTTGGACAAAATTTTTACAGAGAAGAAATTGTCCTGACACGATTATAGATTTCGTCTGAACAAAATTTTTATAGAGCCTATCTCGTCCTGGGACGAAAATAATTTCGTCCTGGACGATCATGACTTAGAAAAATTTTCTCCAACTCCTGTTTGTTCCATTGCTCTTACGGCGAGAAAACTGACATGATCCTCCCGTACGAACTATATTCGTCCCGTACGATCAGTACAAATTTTGTAAAATCTCCTTAAGTGTGTGTGTGTGTTTTTTTTCACTCAATTACAATCACTCTCTCTCAATTCAAAGAACAATTTAAAGCTTCAATTTGCAAAGAATTGTATGCTGAATTTGATTTGAAGTCTTCATAGTTTGGAGTTCAATTTTCCTGAAATGTTAGTACACACAAGAGCAAAAATAAATCTTCCAAAAAGTGTTAGGAGATAACTACACATAAAATAATAATATTTGGAATCATCAAAACTATACAAGTTGCAAAAATATAAAACATGCAAATAGCAACTCTCTTAACATAACTTATTGACATCCTGATTGCTCTCATTTCTAATGACGCATTGGAAGCCTAGTTGGCAAGTAACTTGGAAAATAATTGTTTGGAGCAAAACGATTGGGCTTGGTGATTATGACTCCTCACCCTGCTGGGGTGATGGGGATGACTTGGATTTGCCTGAGAATGCTGTTTAGGCGAGTTATAATTTAAATGTTAACCGCATTATTGAATTATTTTTTGCTTCAGGTGGTAGCAAATGTCATAGGAGGAATCAAAAAAGGAAATAGTTTGGTTCTCCTCTATTGTTGTTGGATCATTTTATTCTATTCATTGTATTGGTGTGAAAGTTCATTAGGGATGTTAGACCATTATGAACTAGGCCAAGGCTAACCAAGAGGGGGGGTGAATTGATATTTTAAAACTTTTTACGCTCAAAGCACAAAACTAAAAATAAAACAATTCACCACAAAGAAAACACAATGCGGAAATAATAAAAAAAGAACACACCAGATTTATAGTGGTTCGGTCAAATCTTGACCTACGTTTACTCCTCGGAGGCACCCTCAGAGTATTGCACTAAGCTCAGTGTCTCTCCTTTAGCCCCCACAACTAGGCGGATAAGCCCTTACAAAATACCTTCCACCTTCCCTGGTGCGGTGGAGTAGCCGGGTCCTTTGACACCAAAGAGATCTTCTTCTTCCCAAAACTTCCCTCAAGATAAGCCTTAAATCCAACGGTAATAAGGTGCAAACTTGCCGAAGCAATAGCGTAGAATCCCCCTCCACGCTTCCTTGAAACCCCCTCTAAGGATCTTCTCCCTCTCTCAAACTCTACTCTTTCCTCTCTCCCTTTCAAGCTCTCTCTTCAAGTTCCCTCTAAAAGAATGAAGCTACAATGGCTTCCAAAGACACTTACCAAGTGTCTTGTCAAAGAATAGGAGATCTCAAAATAAGCTCATTAATGCAATTTGCCGGCTTTATCGTCCAGGCTGATATAAATATCAGCCTGGCCGATCAGCGTAAATTACGCTCAATTAGCCTGGTCGGTTAGGGACGATCAGAAGATTTTTGGTCATATCATCCAGGCCGATAAGATATCATCCTAGACGATTAGTTCAAATCGAAGGAAAATCTTTCTGAACATCGCCCTGAATAGAAGCTAGTCGATCTCAATTCATCTCGGCTGATCCTGCGATTGGCCCGATCGATGTGATTGTGCAAATTACCATTCATTGCTTTCCTTAATTACCAGATTTATTTAGCAAAAAATGTGCTGGATCGGCCAGGCTGATCCGATAGGCTAGGCCGATCCCCGGGACGATATCAAAAAATAAGTAATTCCTAAATAGATCTGGGGGGATATTCTTTCTGATTTGAGCCTATCATCTTGGCCTATACAAAATCGTCTAGGCCGATGTGCTTAGTGACGACTGCCTTAATAAGGATGCCCTAATTAGGGTTTCTGTTTTTGAACCGATCGTCCAGACCGGTATAAATATCGTCCCGGACGGTGTTACCAAAAACAGTTAACTCTAAATCAGACAGAAAAAATTCCCAAGTGTGTGTGTGCAAGGTTACGAAACAAGCAAGCACCCATGACCCAAGAAATAAAGAATTACATCTGTGAGAATTACAAGTAAAATAGTTTTCCCAAATCTTGAGCCAGTTTCAATTGCAGTCTGATCTTGTGGACCTGAAATGTCAGCAGGCAAGACAATCGTAGAGATACAAGAGTGTTTGCTATCATCAAAATCATAATCCATAAATTCAGATTCGCAACATGGTGGTATTTTTTGGTTGTTAATTGTGGAGCTGTTGTTTGTCCTATTTTTTTTAGGGTGGTGATTTCTGTATGTCTGTCTTTTAGTGTCTATTGGATGTATGGGTGTTGGGTAGTTTCTCTATGGTGACGTCTTCCTTCTCCGGCTTCTTCTTTGTTGGGAAGTTGTTGATTAATCCTTTGGCACATTGGTTTTCGTTTTCTTTTCCTATTGTGGTTTGATGTGTTCTTTGCAGGCTCCTTCCAGGTTACTATGTTTTTTCCATGTTGGATTGGTGCTGATTAGTTGGGAGTCTTACTTGGGAGGTTGATGTTGTTCGACTCAAGCTACTGTTTGATCTTCTTATGTGGCTTTTTTGGCTCACTGACTTTGTTTTATTCCTTGTTTTCTTTTCTATGAGTTTTATTATAATAGATCGAATCAAAGGCTCTTAGGTTTTACTTTAAATGTTCTTTTTGTAACGAACGATTGATTCGTTGAGGACTTGTAATTCCCTTTTCTTATTAATGTGTAGGCCCCCGTATGCGGGTTTTATCCAAAAGAAATAAATAAATAAATCATAAGAAATTTTATATAAATATATATAAAATTTAGTCTATTTTATTTTAAATAAGCTTGAAAATATTATAAAATTAATGAAATTAATTAAAATTTAAATTGTAATGTCAATGATGAACTTTGTTCAAGCCTCTTAATAAAAATTAAATAAATAAAATTGATAAATAAAATCTTTTAAAATATAATAATAAATAAATAAATATTCATTATAAAACTAAATATTCAAATTATTAATAATGTTTCAAATGTAATAAAAAGTACTTAAATCATAAATATAAACTTAAATGAATAATAATTCTATTTTAATAAAAATAAATATTTAATCGTAAATATGAACATAAATAAATATTAAAAAAATTTATAAAACAACATAAAAATTGTAGCCTTATTTGATTGCTTTATCCTTCTTTGGGATAGAATTATTACATTCTCTAAAGGCCTATGTTGTATTGATTAATGAATTTATTGCACGTACTATAGGTTCATTGGTCAACATGTTCTTTAAAATAAAACAATAAAATTCAAATATTAAATTCTAAAACATATAATAAAATTATAACTCATTAATAGTTAAGCATTGAATAAAAAATCCTTTAGCTTGTAATTAATGTAAATTGTAGAAAAATTAATCATAAACCTAATTAGGGAATGTCCAAGCCACACAACTTGCACACTTAGAATAATTTGATAGGACAATCAACTCTAGTTTCATGTTATGAATGGTGTTTTGTTATATGTGATTTACTTCTTGCACTTGTGGTGGTTGTGTTTGATGATTGATGAGTAGTGTTTTGGTGGATTTGTGATTATGATGTGATTAATTAATGCATGTGATGATGATGTAATGATTTGGTTAAGAGCAGATAGATATCTTAGGTTAAGAACATCTTTGATGCTTATTACTAATCTAATTTTATGTAGGTGGGTTTTATTATTATTATTATAAATTTCTGTAGGTGGTTATATTTATGCAAGGCTATTAAAGGGGAAGCTAATAAAAATTTAATTTCATCTAACAAACTTGATTTACAAACGCTTAAGCTGCTTAGCGCCCTAATTAAATTAAAAACATGGCCAAGCTTATGTTGCTAAAATGATGAGCAATTGATTGTGATGTGTTTGAGATGTAATGTGTGTGTGTATATATATACTATTTTTTGTACTAACCTTGTAGGTGTGTAGAGTCTTTTTCTTAATTTAACATGTAAAATTTGTTGGAAGTCAAAAATAAAGTTTTTTTATCATAAGTAAAAGAAATAAAAAGAATGAGTCTTGTGTTCAAGATGAAAAATTTTGGGGTTGATCGTAGCCTTGAGATCTTAAAGACCTTATGATAATAAACAACCTCATTTTTTATATGATTTGAGTAGAAATCCAATCTTCTTGTTGGTAGAGGTTAGCCACCATTTATTTCTTGTAGACTCTACATTATAAATATAAGTGGCACTCATCAAATATATTTTATTCACCTTGATGATTGTTGTAATCGGAGTTAGGATGGTCTTCGATTTAATTTTTAAAATTTTGAACTTGATTTTGCCTTGAGATGCGTGTCCGATCAAGATAATTTTTTACTGATATATCACTTCCAATATTTAAGTACTTTAATGATCTCAATTTTGAGTGACTTTGACTAGTATTTATCGAATCGAGATGTTCTTTGACATAGCATGCAACATTAAAAAATCATTTTATTCTTTCATTAATATCATGAAGTTTTAAACATTACTTCAAATTCTTGGATTGGGCTCATTTGGATTTAAAATAGATCAATTATGTTGTCGTTGGATTCATCTTATCAATACTCTCATTTTGAGTATAACTTTTTTTTTCTAAAATTAGAGTTTGTGATACTGAATTTAGTTTTGAAAGTTTTCAATACTTTTACTATATTAGGATTCAGACTAGTTCGGATAGAAAATTTAATGAAATAATTTTATTTCATTAAATTATAATTAAGATCATTATGTTTTCACTTTAATATTTTCTTAATATTTAATTATTGATCATATACTTATGACAAAAAATATCTAAGATTTTTTTCTAGTTTAAGTCTGGAAAGAGCTACACTCGCCTCTTGGATTATTGCTCCCGCTGCGCATTTTTAGTGCAATCATAATCAATTAAAGACGATATCTCAAAATTTGAAACATCGAATAGCTATATCTGAAGACATTGTTCAGAAAATTTGAGAAATTATATGAAATCAAATTTTCATATATATATATATAATTGAAAAAAAATGCCTATTATGTTATTTCATAGTAAAATGTATCCAAGTATATTTTAGATCAAGCTACCTGTCTTTGCAATTCATGAATTGTTTATTGAAGACAATCACGAGAAAAAATAAATCCAGTTTGTTCAAATTTGAACATAATTCTAACACATTCGAATAAAATTCATACGTATGGCAACGAAGCTCGTTGGAACAGGAGTAATGACCATGAAATAGGATTTTGCTCCGGACCACTTGATTGGGCGAAGCTAGGGACTCCTTGATACTACCAATTAAGCTAGGGTTTTGTTGGGGCTCACAGATAAGACCACCTCGCGAACAAAAATAATTCACAATGGAGAGCTCACTAACAAAACCAATGGCATAATGGAAAATGATTTCATAATGGGAGCTCATTGGAAAGCAACAACAGAACCGACAGCTTGAAGAGTCTCATTGTAGATGGCATTGCGAGATAGCACCTATGAAAGAAGGATCAAACCAAATTCAAATATTATTTAATTCATCTTCAAATAGTGTTTAAAAAAAAAGGTTCAATCAAATCTTGTTTTAACCTATTTAAATTTGATTTGAACAAAATTTGAATTTAAACCAATTAGAATTTACTCACAATAGACTTCAATAAACGGTCCCATGCATAAAAGATAGTTGATTTAGTTAAAAATAAATCCTTCATGCATATTTTTCTAAGACTAAGATTTTATTTGAGATAACTTTCTTATAACTTTTTAAAATAAAATTGTATTTTAAAATTTTCAAGTTAAATAAAATTTTCTATCGTGAAGCTTGATATGTACTCCAAAAATTAGCTTGATCGGGCACGAATCTCGAGGCAAAAGCTAGTTGGAAACTTTAAAAATTAATTTTGGGAGCACCCGAACTCCGATTTCCGCAAACTTACAGTCAAACTGAACGTCTTGTAAATACGAACCCAACGACACCAAGATCAACCCAATCCGAGCCCAAATGAGTCCGAATCAAGGGCTCAAAGCGCTGTTGGAAGGTTCAAACCGCAATTTGAGTTACCAAACGGTCTCCGATTTTGACGAGCTTATACTCGAATCGAACGGCTCGACGAGACGAATCCAACGAGCCCAAGATCTCCGAATTCCGACATGATTAAGGCCTTCAAATGCCCAACAAACGGTGCGTGATCAAAGGATTCGATATCTGCCGTCCATTCAAACCACTCCTTGTTCGCCCTTGATCTCACGCCTATTTACGGGCTATGTCACTCCAGAAAAACTATAAATAGAGCTCTCATTCTACACCAAGGGGACTCAAGTGAAGAGAGAGAAGAAGAAGAGAAGGAGAAGGAGAAAGGGGAATAGGAGATTCCTCACCTCCTCGACCACCGCCGCCGGAGTTTTTCCTGCCGCCTGAAGACGCCGGAACTCTGCCGGATTTTCTGGAAACGCCAGGAATTCGCAGAATCTTGTAAATTTCGTGGAAGGAACGAATTGTATTTGGATTATCCCAATTTGTGGGACAAAATCCTCCATTTGTAATCTACGAAAACACTAGTGAAAATTTGCAACTGGGCGAGGCCCCGTGGTTTTTCCCTTTTTGGGTTTTCCACGTAAAAACTATTGGTGTTCACTCCTCTTTTCTGTTTGTGTGTTAAACTTACGTGCAACGCTCGGACGCGAATTCACAAACTCTACCGCCGCGTATTTTCTAACACGCAACAAAGCTATTTTAAAAATCAATACGAAAGTTATCTTAGAAGTCTAAATATATTTCTCAGCTCTCATATATTATGCTGATATAAAGTCAAATTTTCATATACACTTCATTCAGCTCAAATTTAATAGAACAAAACCTTTTTTTAAGGGAATTTTTAAATGAGATTTGCCAAAGTTTTACATTCACTTGATCAGGATTTTTTTTTTTTCAGTATTAATACTATGTTAGTATCAATATAGAATAATTTGGAACCATATATATATATATATATATATATATATATATATATATATATATATATATATATATATATATAGCTAGGCAGAAATTTCTTAAGAGCGGGCATGCTACTACAGACCTAAATAAATAAAACTACTTGCGGATGAGTGATGGAAGCTCCTTCTGGGGACAAATTAGAAAAATATTAATCAAATTTTCTATCTTTGATTATACCAAAATTAATTTCCATGTGTTGTTTCTAAGAAAAAATTCCATCGTCTACTTAGGAGTTAAAAAGTCATTTAAATTAAACAGGCCCTTAAATCAAACCACCTCAGCAAAGATTTAGATGCTTACGTCCATTAGGTTGGCTTTGCTCCTAACTATTAAACAGGATCAGTAATAGGCTAGTTGGCTTGCCCAACGAAATGTTTAACGCCTATAAGATGCCCTGAATAATTTTCATCACTGAGCACTAAAGGCGATCTTCAAATCCAATTTAATAAAGCAAAAATCAAACTCAGTTATATATATATATATATACTACTTTATATATCATCAAAAAATTATCATGACCGGGCACAAATCTCGAGGCAAAATCAAGCCAGAAATTTCTAAAATTAATTCTGGGATCACCTAAACTCCGATTTCAGCAAACTTATAGTCGAACTAATTGTCTCGAAAATACGAACCCAACGACACCAAATTCAGCTCAATCTAAGCCCAAATGGGTCTGAATCAAGGACCCGAAGCGTTGTTGAAAAGTTCAAACCATAATTTGAATTACCAAACAGTTTCCAAATATGACATGCTTAAAGCCGAATCAAGTGGCTCGACGAGACGAATCCAACGAGCCCAAGATTGCCGAATTCCGATATCATTAAGACCTTTAAATGTCTGACGAACAGTGCACGACCAAGGAATTCAATATCGGCCGTCCATCCGATCACTCCACATTTACCCCTGATCTCTCACCTATTTACGGGCCACAATACTCCATAAATCTATTAATAGATCCCTCATTTCTGTTGAGAGGGGACCTAAGCAAAATATAAGAGAAGAAGAAGAAGAGAAGAGTAGGAGGGAAGAACTCCTCCTCGACCACCGCCGGAATTCTGCCCGACTTCCACGGGACGTCGGAATTCTGTCCAACTTCCAAGTGACGCCGAAATTCTGCCCGACTTCCAAGTGACGCCGAAATTCCACCCGAACTCCAAGTGACGTCGGAGTTTTACCCGAATACCATCTAAGTCGGAGTCCTCCTCGGACGCCAATTGACGTCGGACTTCTACCCGACGTCGAACCTCCGCTCGTCACCAAGTTTCTACCCAACATCGGACTTCTGCCCGTTGTCGGATTTTCGCCGGACATCTATCCAATGTTGGATTTTTGTCTATTGTTGGATTTCTACCTGACACTATCTTTCTGACCTTTGTTGTTAGACAATGGCCCTTCCGACCTCCGTTGCCCGTCGATTACGGTCCTTCTGACTTATGTGTCCCACCGACTACAGTCCTTCTAACTTACGTCACCCACCGACTACAGTCCTTCATACCTTCGTCGCCCGCCGATTACGGTCCCTTCGACTTACGTTGCTCATCGACTACGGTCCTTCCAACTAAACGAATATGTTGATAGTGACTCTTTATATTTTCACAATACTTTATATAATGTACATCAAGCCAAGGCCTTCCTCCTACGGAAGGGCCTCATTTGTAATCGACTTCAAATAATAGTGGATTCATTTAAATTGAGCTAGGCCCCGTGGTTTTCCACCTTTTTTCAGGAGTTTTTCACGTAAAAATCTTGGTGTCTCTAGCGAATGCTGCACCCTCTTTTTTTATCTATGTGTGTGCTGGATCTTCGTACAACGCTAAGATAATAAGCTTTATATTTCTCTACCGCCTCGAATACTCTAAGACGCAACACTACTATTATAAAAGGGGTTTGAATTTCCTTCCTTAGCAAATCTTGGCCCTTCATTTTATTCCTTCTTAAATTATCTTCAACATTCATTATATTATAAATAACTAATAATTCAAAAAAGAATAGTTATATAATTTAATGCTATTTATGTAGATCTCATTTAAATTATATGTTTATTAATTTATTTGTTTTCCTATGCCTCTTCGTAAATCTGAGCCCTCTGTCTCCATTAACCAAATTCAGCCGCAAATATCGGCATATGGCTTAAATCCAACATCCTTCGTACTCCCCTCGCAACCCTTCGTATTCATCGTTTTGTTCCTCTAATTCCTCTGCTTCGCATTCCACGCTCTCAGCACCTCTTCTCGGTCTGCCCTCTTTATTAAAACCCTGCCTTCTTCTCCTCCTTCGCCTTCTAGCCGCTCGGGTTTTGTCGATCGGAGAGCATGCTCGCGTGCAAACCCACCTGGCTTCCCTTCACTAAAACTGTGAGCTTCACATCCTTCCTCCTCCTTCGTCTTATTCTTCAATTGCACTTTTTCCTTATGTTGGTTTTCTTACAGTTATCCTGCTTCTACTTGCTCTAATAGATTTAAGCAAATTCTTTTGGAGATCTCATGATATCGCCACTTTTTTTTTAATGATATCACCACTTCAATGCTATGATAGATTGATGTAGCGAAGTGATTATTCGAAGGGCGATTCTCATTTTCTTCTATTCAAAATTGAAAACTCACAAAATTAGGCCATTCCCTATCAGTCAGCTTAAAAATAAGTAACACCAATGTCGTTGTGGTGTTGCTGCCCTCGGACATAAACCTGGGGCCGATGTGCAATGTGCCCGATCTTTACACCTACCGCCTTTTTAATTATGGGCAGACATAGATTTCTGAAGTCGAGGTCGAATACCTCTGAGGCAGGGAACTAATGCAACTACTTTACAGTAACTCACACGTAGTGTAGTATTTGCTCAATCTAATTAACTTGGCTTAATTACATTTTACTTAATTACTAGCTAAGCACGTTTAATTTCTCTGCTTTCTCTTACGGATAGTTGGCGTATTTCTCCTCCCAAGATGGGTAGGACTCACTTATGTATTTTGATAGAAATTACTTTGCTTTCAATGAAAAGTTTTCTCCCTGTTTCCTCTCTCTCTCTCTCTCTCTCTCTCTCTCTCTCTCTCTCTCTCTATATATATATATATATATATATATATATATATATATATATATATATATATATATATATGAAATTAGTATTGATAAGCTATGGTTTCGATCGAGACAAGTGAATGAAGACTTTTTTCAATTCTAGAAAACTCTGCAAGAAGCTTTGGTGTTATTTAACTCCAATTATCTTTTATTTTATTTTCACTGAGCATTATTGTCTGAATCATTTTTATGTTTTATTTTGTGAGGTTACAACCAGTAGATTATAACGTTGGCCTTTCAAATATTAAATTTATTTGTGTGGCTGGTTTTGTTTAATATCTTAGTTTGGTTTAAAGATCATGAACCTCATTATTGTTGATCGAAAGTGGCTATTGAAGTGAGCATAACAGTGTATTAATAAGAAATTTCATCTCGATCCGACTTGCTAATAGTTATGATGTTCTCGCAAAACCTTCAGTTATTCATGAGTATAAACTGAGCATTACGTTTTCAATCATGAGATGGATGATACTTTGTTTCATCTTCAACTAATAACTATTTTAGCACTCTAAGCTTCATCCAAAGACGCTTTCTTTACTTGTTTCCATTCCTTACATTACTTTTCAGACATTAATGAATCTGATTAATAAATAACTATTTAGCATTCAAAACACATCCTAAGAGTCTTTCTTTACTTCCTCTTCCCATTGCTTGCATTGTTTTGCAAACAATCAATCTGAATATTTATAGCAAAAAGTAGATTACGACAAGGATAACAGCTGCTCGCTATGGCGTAAATCTCAGCCTGTCTTTTCTTATTCCATCGATTTGGACTGGTTGCCTTGGAGTGATCATGAAATAACTATGAATCATTGCTTCCCAACAAGAAAACACTTTTTGATATTCCTATTGCACGCGCAACTAGTGCATATGTGACTTCATTAGCACTTGCAGTGTCTGCCTTTATTGTAAATGGAAGCTTGAATGGAGGAGACAAAGCACTGTAAGTTTTTACTTGGTCCTTACGGCGAACAATATTATGGAGAGTCTTTGATGTTTTATAGCTTTATGAAGTTTAGTGCTGATCTGACATATTCATAAGGCCTCAATTCTTCTTCAACAACCCCCTCCTTTCTTTCATTCAAGTTGTTATCGGTCCCTATGCTGAGAATTAAGAAATATTTTTCCTAATGCTGTCGAAGGGGTAGGTGTGCCAGTTGATCCGCTTGCTTTTGCTAGGCTTCTAGGTTTGCTGCAATGAGCTACAACCTTGAGTTTCTCTTGCAGTAGTTTCTATTTACCTACTATTCAAATGTTTGAAAGTAAATGGAACTCGATTTTAAAAATAAAACTTTTTTACTAGAAAACTATTTGAAAAAGCAATAAGAAAGTTATCCCAAAAGAAGTCTAAGTTTAAGCATTTTTTGTTTCTTAGAAATGGTGATAAGCAAATTCTTAGTGTGTGGATGTAAGTGTTGGGTAGTAACAAATTATTGATAATCAAGTTGTGATTCAGTTTAATATCAATTTATTATGGAACAAAAATCAATGGCTATTTTACAATAGAATGTTGTGATTCAGTTTAATATCATATCAAATTAAACTAATCATAAAATATTTAATAAATAAAATCTATCGTAAATAAATTGTGTTTTGTTATAGAACTATTATGCATGTGTTTTTTTTAATTAGTTAATTAATATGTCTGAAAATTTATGGGTTAGTATTTTAATCAGGTGATTGTTAACTCCATTAGCCTTTTTAGATCATTTAATTAAACAGATTGTGTGAATATATTGATTTATGGTGAACATCATTGATTGTGTAAATATCGTGAAAAATCATTTTTTATGTAATACTTGAATTCATATCCCTATGATTATGGAATTCAACTTTTTTAAATTTATATGCTATGGTAAAGTTTAGCTTTTTCAAAAAGTGTTAAATATCACAATATGTTGGTTAATCGGTTTGCTTCTTCATGAAATTTGTTAAATATTACTTCATAAATTTACTGTAGAATGTACATGCATTTGCAGAAATTGCAACATTTGATTGACAAGTCAAAGAAAACTTTGATTGTACCAGCCATTTCTCCCCATCACTGTTGAATAGATCCTACCAACCTCAACCACGATCTTTCATTGATGCCTGTTAATTCAATCGGACTTCAGAGAAATTTTATCCTATGTTTTGCTATCCCAAATAAATTTTTTGTACAGGAGTGTCTTACCTTCTATATTTCTCATCTTATTCTCTTTATATCCACCGTCAAATGCAAATAAATATTTATAGTGGCAAAGGATAAAGTGAAAGCATCTTAAAAAAATTTATGAAATATGAAAGGATTCAAAGATTAATTTAAATTGCTGTTGGAAAAAAAAAAGCCATTCCTTACAAGATATGAAATTTTGTTTATTTAGTTGAAATTTTCTTTGGAATGCTTATTTCCCCTTTTTATATTTCCTTTAGTTTTATAAAATTGAATTAAAGAAGTGTGAATTATATTTACAAGTTTGAAGAGCTGGTTTTTTATCATAACGGCTTACTTTTTGATATAATTGAATTAGATTTTATTTGATAATTTTTTAAGGAAAATATTTTAAATTTGGTTCTGAGATATTTGATATTATATTTTATATGATTCAATTAGACATTATCTACGATTCCTAATTTAGATATAATTTCTTGATAAGTATTTATAGTTTGAGTTTACTTTAAGATCATATATTCTAATCATATATGTTTCATTTAACAATTTATTTAGATAATTTTATTAGATAAGTATTTATTGTTTTTGTTAATTCAGAATTATTTATTCATATCAGTTTGATTTGTCAAATAATTTGTATTGATTTCTAAGATAAATATTTATGATTTTAATTATCACTGTTGATCATTAATAAATCTCATATATCATATAATTTCTTATTTCAGACAATATGTGAAACTTTTATTATTATTATTATTATATATATATATATATTCCATTTTAAATTTATATTCTTTGGATAAGCATTTCTTGCTTTTGGTAATTCAAGATCATCTATTCCTATCAATTTGTTTTATCAAATTATTTATATAAATTTGTGAGATAAGCATTATATATTTTTTTCACTCTATCCTATGATCATTGATAGATTCTATATGTAACATAATTTTTATTTAAGGCAATATGTGAAATGTTTTTTGTTATTATTGCAATTTATTCTTATAGATTATGTTTCTGTTTTTTTTTTTTTTTTTTTTTTTTCTTTTTCATTTTTCAAAGATAGATTTCCAGATAAACATTGATCATTTTTGTAAATTCAGTATCATCTATTCATATCAATTTTTTTCATCAAATTATTTATATGGATTTGTGAGACAAGCATTCACACTTTTTCTTCACTCTATCCTATGATCATTGATAGATCTTGTACATAGCATAATGACTTATTAATTTCATGTTCCATTTTGTATCAGTACTTTTGGGACATTATGATTTGATTGTGTTAGGAGAAGCCCTGAGGCTGATTGTCATGAAAGATGCTGTGATTTTCAACAAGTTTCTCTCACATGTGAACACATTCTAATTTTAGAGCTTTTTTATCATGTTGTCACAGTAATATCAAAATATTATGCCACAAAGTTATATCCATAATTTAGATATCTCTTTATTTATCATCATTGAAATTTTAATAAGATTAAGTGTGCACTTTGTTTCCTTCTCTGGCATGATTGTACTATCTCCATTCTTATTTAGCAACGTGCACTTTGTTCACGTGCATTTAAACCAGTATATATACATATATATAGCATCTCTCGCAATATTGTGAAAATCATATAGGATAATAAACCGGAAGGAGAGGTTCACCGTTCGATGGTTTTATCAGGGTCGAATTGAATGATGTAATAAATATTAATTTTATTTAAATATATCATAATTTATATAATAATGATGCAATCGTATAAAAATATAATGAAAAATTAAAAAAAATAAATAATCATGAACCATAAAAATGAATATCTTTTTCTAATTGAAGACAGTTTTGTGCAACTGATCTATTATTTGTAAGCAAATTGCATGAATACTATAAAATACTTTAAGATAACGTAATTGAATACATGAAAATCTATGCTAGTTTGATGTTTTTATTCGCATGTCTAACTAGCGCTTTTGGCTTCTTCCAAAGCATACCAGCCTACCAACATAAATTCACGCAATAAAGAAAGGAGTGATGAGAGAGCTAGTGTGTTCTGATAAACTATATCAGCATACGAACACTAGTAACACGCCAAAAATATTTCTTATTAAACCTTTTTTTTTCCTATCCATTGTTTCTTGCATGTTATATATTGAACAGAACATCAATGTGGTTTTATTATTCAAACATTCATTACGTTTCATACTGTTCGCTCTGGAAAAATAATAAAATTAGGCACAAATCTTGCTCTCGCAAGCTTAGGGTTCCCTTATTTTCCCCTGAGGTAGATTGGATTTAAAATCTAATTAGATAGATTGGATTTAAAATCTAATCAGATTTTTCCTGAGAGTAGTGTTACCGTTTATTTAGATCTGGATTGTACTTCTTATGAGCGTAAGCCCTCATATTTAATTACCCCTCCTAATACATTATAAGAGCACTCTCGTTTAAAGATGAAATATATTTTGTTTGTACAAAGAGTGTGGAAATGTGCAACAATATTTTAGTATTTTAATCTTAGTTATAGGGGAGATGAAGGTACACTTGATCAAGATCCCATGATTCTGTCATCCCAGGTATATTGTGGGTTTTAGTCTACCAACACTAACAACTATTGATTATAGTGTATAAGGAATCTGATTAGCAATTATGGGTTGCCTCCTCTTAAGGATCTTAAGTAAATTGAAGTGGAGAAATATGAATTTTAGTTTTGTTTGGTTTGGGTTGAGGCTTATGACTTAGCTCAGAAGTTATCCATGTGATTGGATTTGGATAGGGGCTTACGACTTTCATTTAAAAGTAACCATAATAGTGGGTCTTACAACTTCTATTATAGGTGACCTGAATATTTTGGGTGTGAGTGGTTTTATGGCTTCCATTAGAAGTAGCTCGATGATGGGTCTTATGATTTAGCTCTATAAGCTAAGTGGCTCGTATGGTGGGTCTTACAACCTAGTCCTATAGGCTGGGATGCCTAAGTGAGGAGTTTAGGGTTATGTTATTAAATAAACATTTTCCTTAAAGGTTGGACTTATGGTTTATATTATAAGTTGTCAGTGTGTTAATCAGGGATTAGGGGTTAGGTCATTTTTGCCTAAAGATGTTGTCTAAATTCAGACTTACGATCTTCATTGAAAGTTGCCTGTTGGTAGGTTTTACAACCTAGTAAACAAGGCTGACTGTTTGGGTTTATGTTTTGGATTTATTTAGAAGTTCCCTTAACATGCGTGTCTTACTACTTCATTTAGAAGTAGCCAAGTGGTTTGTAATTATTTGCTAGTTTGACATAGACTAAGGTTTTCACCTGTTTACTAGCAGTTATTTACTAGTTAGACACTCATTAGCTAGTAGTATTTTTTACTCTAGCTTTCGGTAGTTTATTTGTTGTTTTTTCTTGTAGTTTTTTTTTCTACTATAATAATTTGTTGCTCTGCTTAAGCATTATTTTTTGTTCTTTATGTAATTTCAGTACTTCTACATGTTATAGCTAGTTTTACTCTTTTTCAATATTAATTTTTGTTATGATATGAACATTGTTTTGGATTTTATTTTATTTTCTTAGAATTACATTAATTAATTATATGAATTAATTAAATAAAATTTTAATAGAAATTAAGTTTTAATTTAAAATTATTTGCTCAACTCATTAATTGTATTTTAAAATTGATTGTATATTTTAAAATTACTTAATTATTTAAATTAAGTTAGTTTCTAAATTAATTTAAGTGAAAGTTATTTTTAAAATTAGTGCATTTTAATTGTTAAATTTTACTTTTAAAGTGGTTAATCAATTTGATTAATTAAGTTTCAATAATTTATTTAATTAGCATATTTTAATTTTAGATTAAAATTTTAAATTTTAAGTTATTTTTTGATTTTAATTCAAGTTTCAAATTACTTGCTTAATTAGATTTTTGAATCAATCAACATGGATTTAATTTATTATACTTTTAGTTAGTTAATTAAACTTGATTTCCAAATGATTAATTGAATTAATTGCAAAGCTCATTTTGGATCTCTGATTTTCATTTAATTCTTATTTCAGTTAATTGGTTGGGTTAAAATGATGAAATTAATTAAGGTTTTAATATTAGCAATGTTATTAATTAATTAGAAGGAATTATTAAATTAATTTAATCATTATATGAGTTAATTTTGTTTTTGTATATATTTTTAAATTGATTGATCAATTTATCAATTATTTAAACTAATAAAAAATAATTAAATTTTAAATTAGTTTAATCGATTAGAATTTGAATTTTATTTAAGCTTATTTAATTGAGTTGAATAGCCATTCAATTTATTTATTAAGAATTTTTATTATTATTAAGATTTAAATTAAATTAAAGTTTTAATTAGAATTCTGCTCAATTATGTTGATCAGATTATATTTTTATATTACAGCTTTAGTTTAAGTTGTTTGATAAGTTCGTTTAAATACTTAATTTGATTATTTTAGAGTTTTAAAGTAAGGATTTTATTGGTTATGAATAGATTAATCAAAACTCCAATTTTATGAGTTCAATAATTTTCTATTGAAATTTTGGCATCCTCTCCCCACAAGAGGAGATAAGGGATGCACTTGCTCTTTTAATCCGTCCATTTAGAAAAATAATTGATGATCAAGGACTTCAGAATGTTGCCGGATCCCAAAAATTGTGTAATGTAGGTTCGATTTGCTTATCTTAGTGTTATGACGCCTTATGACTAATGATTGCAATGTCTTATACTACTTCATTTTATAATTAGAATTATTACAAATAATCTTATAAATAATAATAATAAGATATAATGAATCCTTCTTCTGATTCGTTCGCTCACGCTTGAAGAGATGGGGGAATGAACGGCAGGGCGTTCGGCTAGTTCGTTTGCAAGGGAGCAGACGAAACGAACGTGAGTTCTTCTATGGGCTGTTTCGTGTAAGGCTGATCGGACAGGAGGCAAGATAAGAACGATTTGGGTCGTTTGTTCACAAGGGAGCAGATGAACGACTTGGATTTGCAAACAAAGTGGGTTGAAAAACCCCTTGAATCAGTTTCTATTAACTCACCGCTCATTTTGGTTAATTCTGATGTTATCAAACGTGGGCACCGCTTTCTTTTCAAGAATTATTGTACCAAATTCCCAGATTTTTGGAGTTGCCTTGTGGAGGCTTTCTCTCAGCCCAACATGAGTAGTCCTTTGAGTTCTTTCATCTTCAAGCTTAAGTCCCTTAAGAATGCCTTGAAGCATAAAAATTGGACCAACTCTAATCTTATTCAGACTCAAATTGACACTCTCAAAGATTTACAACATTCAGTTCTCGCTCAAATCCAATGCAAACCTCTGGATCAATTCCTGAATGGCAAACTTCATCAAATTAACACTAACCTAGCTCACAATCAAGCTGCTCTTTCTAGTTGGATTTCCCAAAGAGCTAAGGTTAATTGGATGACTCATGGTGAAGATGATTTGAAGTTCCTATACTCTAAACTCAACATAGCAAAAAACTACAATAGGATCAAGGCAATTTCAAATGACCAAGGCATCTTCTCTACTCAAGCTGATATTGCTAAAGTTTTCATTAATCACTTCAGTGCTCTCTTCAATTCTCCTGCTCCTATGCTGCTGGATAAGGAAATCCCTGCGGGAAGTGTCATCCCGGAACACATTACCTCCTCTCTTATTGCACCAATTACCCTGGATGAGATTAAAAAGATCGTTTTTGCTAGCAAATCCAATTCTGCTCCCGGCCCAGACGGCTTTACTTTTGACTTTTACAGAACAACTTGGAGCGTCACTCATCAGCAACTTTTCAAAGCTGTTTCATATTTCTTCAGCACTGGTTATATGCCAAATCAGGTGAAAGCTACTGCCATTGCACTCATTCCTAAACAACCTCATGCTAGCAATGTCAAAGACTATAGGCCCATAGCTCTTTGCAATGTTATCTATAAAATTATAGCTAAAATCTTAGCTAATAGGATGAAGTTGGTGATGCCCCTTATCATCCACCCTAGCCAAGGTGGTTTTATCCATAAGAGAATCATCTCTGATAACATTCTTTTGGCGTCTGATATCCTTGGTTGTTTCAATCTCAATGCCAAACACAAATTTCTGTGTGCTAAATTTGACATCACTAAAGCTTTCGACATGGTATCTAGAGATTTTCTTTACAAACGCCTTGAAGCTAAAGGCTTCCCTCCTTTGTTTATTGATTGGATCAAAGCTTGCACCTCAAATGTCCACTTCTCTATCTGCATTAATGGGGTGCTTGAAGGTTATTTCAATTCTACTTCTGGAATCAGACAAGGGTGCCCACTCTCTCCTTACCTTTTCAGTATAATTATGGATGGACTGTCTTCTCTCTTGGACCTTGCGACTACCAACAATACACTGCTTGCAATCAAAACTGGGAATTGTGTGGTTTCACACCTAATGTTTGCTGATGATCTCCTAGTGTTTGGCTCGACCACTACTAGGAATGCCTATACTATCAATTCTATTCTTCAGGATTTTGCGGCTGTTTCTGGGCTTACAGTGAACCCGCTGAAAAGTTCAATTCTTTTGTCTAAAAACACTCCGGGAGCTGTAGAAATTTGCAATATTCTTAACATACAACAATCCCTCTCCCCCATTAAATATCTGGGATTACCTATCTTCTACAAAAAACTAAAATTCAGTGATTTCCAGCCTTTGTTACAGAAAATCACAAAACATTTAGATGGCTGGAAGGCAAAAACTCTTTCATTAGCTGGGAGAATCCAATTTATTAAATTCACTATATCCAATACTTTGGCTTATTGGATTCGGGGTTCTATAATACCTAAATGCTGCTGTAAAGCCATTGCTAGGCTTTGTTCCAGGTTTACATTTTATGGCAAGATCAATGAAAGAAAACTTACTACAGTGTCCTGAAATAACACTTGCAATCCTAAGATTAATGGGGGGCTGGGAATCCCTTCGATTGAGTCCCTTACACATAGCTATACTTGCTCCATTATATGGAGGTTTTTAAATGATAATTGTCTCCTTTTTTCGTGGTGGAGAGCTAGATACAGCTCACTGTGGAAGCCAAATACCAGTAAAAATTCTCTTTACTGGAATCTTTTGTGTGCTAAAGAAAAAGAGATTCAAAGTAACATTACTTTTTCTGTTAAGGCTAACAGCAAATTGTCGTTTGGCTGGGACCCTTGGTGTGGAGGTAAATCGCTGGCTGAGTTAACTACATGTACTAATTCTATTTCCAGTCATTCTTCTCTGTTTGATTGGAATATTTCTCAGCTTATTCGGAATGATAAATGGCATCTTCCTAGTGGGCTTGACAGTAGCCTGCTTTCTCTTATTAACTCTGTTAACATTGATTCTCTCAGTGAAAACCATTTCTGGAAGGATAAGCAGAATCCAAATTTTGGGGATTTTAATGCCCAGTTTTATGATAATATGATTAAGGTGCCTTGGTACAAGTTTATCTGGCATAAGAAAAATGCACTTCGTTTTTCTGCTTATGCTTGGTTGGCTTTTCGTGGGGGTTTAAAAACAGCGGATGTTCTTGCTGCTCGTGGTATTCTGGTTCCTAACATTTGCTGTTTTTGCCATAGAGATAGGGAAACCATTACTCATCTATATTTTGAATGCAGTTTTACATTTGATATTACAAAATCTCTTTTCCCTTGGTTGACCCAACTCTTTATGAGGCCAAACATTCATCAGTTTTATGATAATATCTGGGAACAAGGTTTCAACAAAAAGATTAGAAATTACTACTTACTCACTGCCTCAGCCACGATTTACTTTATTTGGAGAGTGAGAAATGACAGACGATTCTGTGGCATTATTGATTGCAATGTCACAACTCTTTCTAAAATCAAGAAAGTTGTGTTGTATAAGTCTCTCACCTGGAAGTAGCATTGCTTGATGTTTTCTGGAAGTTGGAATTTGCTGGTTCGAATGTCTTTTACTTACCGTTCTGCAACCTGTTGTCAATGCACTGGAGCTTTTTGAGTAAACTGGAGGATACATGGCAGAACCAGTCTGCTGGGGTTTTCATTTTTGGTTGGACGATGATGAACGCTGAAATTTTTCAGCTACCCCTTGGACGGCCTACCAGGCAACCAGGGGCTACGCTCATTTTATGTCCCAAGCGAGCTTTTGACCCTTTCGAGAATTGAGCTTTTTTCTGAGTCCACGGCGCTTCGCCATTTAGTCTTACAACTTTTGGTTCAATTTGTATTTTCTTTTTCTTTAGAATCCATAATCTCTTTTTGTTGTTTGAGATTGTTGGATTATAGTCTTTCTTTATTACTTTCTTGTAATCTTTTTATGCAATGATATGGGCTATACGCCCCAAAATTTCCCAAAAAAAAAAGTTTCTTTGAAAGACTTAAACGCATCGTTAGCATTTCCAGCCTTGTAAAGCCCATTGATTTTTTTCTCAAATATCTAACAATGTTGATGTGAACAGCTCTACGCAACTTTTCGAGCTGAATTTCCCTGAAGTATTTGAACCTTACATACAACAACAACAACAACAACAACAAGCCTTTATCCTACTATGTGGGGTCGGCTACATGAATCCTTTTTCTCCTTTGTGTCATATTAAAAATCAAATTCATATTTAAATCTAATAAAGAAAGATCATTTCTAATATTTTCTAACCAATTCTTTTTAGGTCTGCCTTTACCTTTTTTAACATAAGTCAAATCTAATACATCTACATTCCTAATCGGGTCATCAGAAGGCCATCATTTTATGTGACTAAACCATCTAAGATGACTCTCTATAATCTTATCTTATGTTGGAGCTACTCCAACATTTTCACGTATATGCTCATTTCATATCCTATATCTAAGAGTAAATTCACTCATCCACCTGAGCATCATCATCTCTTTCACACTTAACTTAGTATTATGCTTCTATTTTAATGGCAAACATTCGGCACCATAAAGCATTCAGGCCTCACCACCATCTTATAGAAATTTCCCTTAAGTTTGAGGGGTACTTTTCTAAAACACAACAAGCCCTCAGACATCATTGCTTTGTTTAAAAAAACATAGCCATTCTATAGTATATATTTGCTGAGATGTCCATTGCACTTGCACTCACTAATTTGTTTCATTCAACTTTAACATGGTGGCTTTGTGATGGATATCAATTCTCCTATCAAGTCTTGAATATATTGCACCAAATTACAGCTCAGGACTAATTTCTAGGCTCCAGACTGTGAAAACGCATTTTTCTCACATTGATAGTAATCAATTTGAATAATCTTGTTAACACTTTGAAAGTCTTTTCCTTTTTTTTGATTAGTTTAGTATGACTTGGTTGTACATGATACATATTCGTTGTATTGCCAACTAATTAAAAATCAACAAAGTACTTCCCAACAAATTTGTTAAGCATTTTCGTGCAATAAATTTGTTGCAATATTCTTTGAACATTTATTTATCTATTTCTTCTTCTTTTTTGTTCACAGGTTATAGCTTTTTATTGGTCTAGGCCCCGTATGATGCCTAATAGAGAGCCTTCTAAGGATCACATTTGGAGGAAGATTGATAGATTTTATCTCTTCCATTCTGCTTTCATTCGAGACCATCTTTCATGGAACCAGGAGATGTTGATGGACAAGGATAATTATGTTGGATTATGCACTCTCTCTCCTCGTCTACCTGTATATGATTCGGAGCTTCTTACGAGCCATGACCTGACAAATTAAGTGATTACCCTTAGACTACGTCACAATAATGGTAGTTCATTGGATTGCATTATTGAGGGACTGGGTTATAATGCTCAGGATATGCCGCAGACTATTGCAGATCTTTTTGAGCATGCTGACACTATCACAATTTTGAGCTACTGTCTTTCACGCCATGCGGTTGACGAGCAACTCTATGATTCAATATTTAGCAGGCCTCTCGGAATGTTGAGGGGTTATACATGCTCGGCTCGCCATATTCTCAGATCATGTTAGAGGATCCTCAAAAGGAAGACATTTACAAAGCTATATATGCATCATTGTTTAATTACAACCAACTTTCCTATTCATGGCTCCAAAAATTAGCAAAGCATTGGGATAGTGTCTCCAACAACTATTGGTTAAGGCTAAATGAGATGGACATCCCCTACGAGGAGTGCATTCTCCAAGATTATGATCTTTTCAGCTGTCAACTAGCTAGCCATCATAGGCGAGGAGAGTTTGTATATTTAGATGCCATTCATCAGAATCTAGCTCACTACTATCACTTGCATAGATAGAGGAGCCATCACCGCCGAGTCACTATCTCCCTGGAGGACTGGATTGAGAGCTTATTGAGTCGAGAGGTATATACCGTACAGTCAGCTTATCCTCATGATCCATTCGACATAGGGTTTCAATCTACTGAGCCACCTTCGGCCAGGATTTTTGAGCTTGAGCCAGTAGTAGAGTCAAGACTATTTATGCTAGGGGAGTTTAAGAGGAGATATCTTTGGTGGCTTTCATAGCCACCTGGCTGTATGGTTTTGTTTTACTTGGACAAAACAGGATACTTCACCCTAGCACACTTTTGATGGCAAGTCTGATTGTCAGTGTGAGGTATGTTTTGTTAGCTCTAGCTATGCTCGTACTGATAGACTACAACTTTGGACAAATTTTTTCTTCTTATGGTTGTCATCATCATGTTGTTGAGAAGCCATGGCACTATATTTACGGGTGGGTGCATATATATGTAGCATGAGCTTTCAATTGTGATGAACTATCTAGTTATTATACATACCACTTTTTCCCTTTTCTGATTCTGTTAGCCAAGGTGACTTCAATCATAGATTGAGCCCAGATCAGGCTGTTTATGTTTATACCTTTATACATGGTCGGATGTTTCAAACTACTTTACAGATCTTTAGTTGGAGATTTATCACCTTGGAGCCTTGGCGATTCACTTTTGGATTCTTTGACTAAGAGGGATAAGCCCACCTGACTTTTCAGGAGTGGTTATGCATCTATTGTCACTTACTTCATTAGCATGAGGCCTAGTTGGATCTATTATAAGAGGAATGATTTTATAGTTTTCGAGCGGTATAACCCTAACAAAGTACCATGACAGTTTGGTTTCATTTAGACCATTCACTTGGATGGACTTCCAGCACTTCCTCGGGTGACGGATCATCGTCATTTGGGCACTCTCTCATTTTTAACTTACCTCGAGATAACCACTATGTCTTTGGATTTCCTCCCTTGACTTGGGACAGGATCCCAGTTCTATTTGGTCCTTATAGATGCTCATACTGGTATTTCATATCTTCGACTGTCTTGGATCTGACACACTTTTTTTCCTTCTTCGAGTTGGGCATTCATAGATATAGTAGGAGGATCAGGGGCTTTAGACGACTGAGATATTTGTTAGGGCTAACATATTACTCTCCCATGTATACAGTCTTATAGATAACTTGATAGGAGGAAGGAGAGGAGTCATAAGCCTATTTATTTTTATGTAGTATAAAAGTAAATACACATGCTATGTATGTAAATATAGGTAAAGGACTTGGTAAGTAAAGTATAAAAGCCATAGAATCACATGAGCCAAATATATATGTCCAAGCAAAGTCATATGCAATTCCAAGAAGTCTAAGTAAAATATATAGTTTCTAATCACAAATCATTTACAAGTAGGTAATCAATCAATGCATGTGTGTATCAAAAAAGTAGTATAAAGAAAAATTCCATAATAAATGTCATATAAAGTATAAACTATGTTCTGTTATAAAGTAAATATGGCTAGGCTCAACCAACTACAAGCTCAGATTTATACACCAGTACAATGATGCAAGTTTATACAAAGTAAAGTTGCCTATTATATTTCTTCAAGCTCGTAGATGAGAAACACAATGGCAAACCAAGAGAGAGGGGTGGTAGGGGTGGGGGTGAATTGGATTGTGTACTAATTTGAGTGGTAATTTAAAATTATTTGATTTTTCATTAAAGAAAATTTGTGATATGACTGTAATATATAAAAATAAAGTAAATAAATGGGACCCACACCTAAATTATGATTGGAGGTTATTTTTCATAATCATAGTTGATCGTCCTATATAATATTGATCGTATATTACAATTTTTTTAATCACTATTTTTTTGGGAAAACCCACAAAGGAGCTTATGCGTTAATTCAAGAAAAAATTACACGGTCTTTAAAGAGACCTCAAGCTCACTACTCCTCAAATGAGCTACAAAAATAAAGCAAAAAAAACCTAGGAGCTCATGGTCCCTACTAAGCGAAATAATAACCAACACTAGGTATAATCTATGGTGCACAAGAAAGAGCACCCAAAAATTAGGAGAGAACTATAAAGCGGCAACCAGCTCCATCTTCCCATCTAGAGCGAGTTTTCTACTAACACCTGCATAAACAAAATTTTGCAAAAAAGGATGAAGCCCAAGATAGACATAACATAAATTAAAGAATAAACTAGAAAACCAAACCCAGTAGTTATCAACAAAATAGATTATTATAATGCTGAGCCAGATATTACCAATCACCCAATTAATAACCACCAAGCAGCAGGTATACCACAACCTCCAAGGCCAAATGCCAAACTAGAGGAAATCAATACCAAGAACAATGATACCACAGACGAGTCCCACTAGAGAAATGAGGGATAGGGTAAAACAAATCACCATGGACATAGAAGGACCCCCAACCACTCGAATGGCTAAACTCACCAGCAATAACAAGACTGAGCAGCAAACATGATAAGTAACAGACCAGAAAATAAACATAAGGGGCCAAATAACAATAAGAACATGATCCAATAGGTAAATCCCAATAGGAAGAATACCACAAGACATATTCAGCATGGCGAAGCATAACCCCACAAAATATCCCAGACCCCCAAAAACTTGAGAACCAAGATAACAAGACTTAGATTCCCAAACCTATCAAACTCCATAATAAAGATGTTCCAGGAAAAATAGAAACACCACTCAACAAAATCAAGGATAGTAAATCTCCAAGCAACCCCACCAACAACACCCAAATGCCTTCCATAACATGCTTAATAGAGTTCATAAAGCAATACATAGTAACAATGACAGATAAAAAATACCCCAACTAGAAAACCTCAAAAGCAAGGATAACACAATAGGACACAACCATAAAAGCTAACCAATGGATCGAATATAACACAACAGGAAAGACAAGCCACCCAAACATTATAAAACCAAAGAAATAAGAAATAGTTCCATAACACCTAACAGAATCCAACACTAAGACACTCCAGAAAGAAACCAACACTAAAGGCCCAAAAATATCCAGGAACATCATATTGGGAGTCACCAAGCAGCATAACATGCTGGCACCCACAGAATAATATAACAACAAAATGAAGAACCTCAATGGGGTTAACCACTAGCAAACCAGACAAGAAAAAACCCAAGCCAAGGAAGAAAATCCCCACAATCACCAGCAAATCAACCACATTAAATCTTAACATAAGACATACCAATTTTATCTAATCTTAAAAGCCCTTTTAAAGGGATAGATAAATTAGCAGTGGAAAAATCTGTGAAGCAAGCCAAATCACTCACAAAGTTGGCAAGCCAATTAGCACAGGCATTTCCCTCCCTATACACATGAGAGAAAGAAACATTAACAAAGATCATCAAATGTTTAATATCCCTATAAGATAAAAAATCACAGGATTGCACGCTGAGTCCTCAACATTATTTAAGTATTGAATACTATAAGTAGATTCAACTTCAATCCTAATGATAGGAATATCAAGGTATATGAATAATTTCATCCCAAAAAGAATAGCATAGAGGTAAGCAAAGTGCACATTACAGTTTTGTAATGGACCCGTAAAAGCCATAAAAATACTCCCATGACTGTCCCTGATGATCCCACCACACCCTAATATGGAACATTTAGCAACACGATCCATATTTAGTTTATAACACTTAGTAGAAGGTTTAACCCAATAAACATACCTAGGTTCAGAAAGATAGTGAGCCTCTTCCAACCCGAGGCCTAAATCAACATCAACAAAGTAATAATTCTTAAAGTTTTTGATGGAAAGCAAATTAACATAAAAAAGGCTCAAAACTTTATCTTTCATATTTTTAATAATTATATGATAGTTCATACCAACACCATTAAAAATAGGAGTTATTCCTATCCAACCATAAAGACCACAAAATAAGAGAAGGAATGACATTTTTAATATGGCCTTTAGAATTAACAAACCAAGAGTTAAGCGAGCATTAATAGACATGTTAGAATTAAAGCAATTTAGTTTTAAAATATCATCAAAATAAGTCCAAGTTTTAATAGCTAAAGGACCCAAGAAAAACATGATGCATATTCTCTACATGATAACAACATTGGCATTTGGACGATAAGATAAAACCTCTTTTAATTAAGTTATCATCAGTAGGAATGAACCTATGTAAAATTCTCTAGATAAAGATAGCAATAGAAGGACTACTTTTATGTCAAATCATGAAAAAAATATTAGTAACCACATTCTTGGTTCTAAAAGCATGCCAAGCATCCTTTAATCTAAAAGCCACATCTTTGGACAAATTACATAATAAAAGATCCTCTAAATCAGTGTTCAGGGGAAGGTTCAAAATTTTTTGAATAATTGAATCAGGAATAACATGAACAACTTTATCAAAATTCCAACATTATAAGTAATGAAATTCACCTTAACTGCAATAGTAGAAAAAGTATTACTAATGGAATCAATGGAGTGATTACCCAACCAATTTATCTTGCCAAAAGAAGATGTTCCCACCACTAAGCCCCCAAGATAGATGAGGCTCCATAACCCATTTAACATTGTAAAGTCTCTGCCAAACTTTAGATTTGTTGGAACTCGTTCAATAAAAATTAGGATGTTAAGCCTAATTAAATATCCCAAGGCTAACCAAGAGGGGGGGTGAATTGGTAATTAAAAATTTTAACCCTCTTTAAAAATTTAATGGAAATAAAACTTTAGTTTGTGAATTTTTCTAGAAAATGTTTTCAACCACAAAGTTTTAAACACAAAAAGTAAATAAGCAGCGGAAAATAAATGACACCAGATTTATAGTGGTATGGTCAAAACCAGACCGACATCCACTCCCTAGAGGCACCCTCTGAGTATTGCACTAATACCAATAATGACTCTCCGTTAGCACCCACAGCAAGACGGAGAAGCCTTTACAAACTCTTTTCACCACTACCCGGTGTGGCAGAGAACCATTCGTCCTTTCACACTCCCTCGATGTCGGCAGAGAACCGTTCATCCTTTCACACTATTCCCAGTGTTGGCAGAGTACCGTCGTCCTTTCACACCCTCCAAGTGTAGGCAGAGAACCCTTCGTCCTTTCACACCCTCCAAGTGTAGGCAGAGAACCCTTCGTCCTTTCACACTCTCCTAGTGTGGGCAGAGAACCCTCGGCTGTTCACACTTTCCAAGTGTCGGCAGAGAATCGGATCTTCTTCTAAGATCTTCTTCACAAGTCCAATCTAAACGAAAAGAGAGAAGAGTGAACTAATCTCAAACTTGAAAGTGGAAACACTTACCCTTAAGTACCAAGTGAAACCATCACGCTCCAATGGCAAGAAATCTCCTTCAATTGCTCTCTCACATTCTTTCCTTGACTCTCTTCTCAACAGGCACGAAGATCAATGACAAAAAAGATTAAGTTGAAGTTTAGAATAGCCTATTTATAGAAGAGACAAGAAAAACCATCTAAAAATGACAGATTTCAAGTTATCATGTACAAGATCGTCCTGTACGATCGAAAATTATCCCGGACGATTTTACGTAAAAGCCTTGAAACGAACCTGTTTGTATATGTGTACGAAATGATTTGGTACAAGCTGATCATCCCGTACGAATCAAGTTTGTCTGGTACGAACGGTTATAACCAGGTTGGTTCCAAAAATTGCAGAACGAATATAGAAAAACTGTCCTAAGTCTGTTATATCGTCTGGACAAAAATAGGTTCGTCTGGACGAACTTTTTACAGAGAGCAAATCGTCCTGTACGATAATTAATTTCGTCTGGACAAAATTCTTACAAAGAGCAAATCGTCCCGAACGATATTTAATTTCGTCCCGGACGAATAGGACTTAGAAAATTTTTCTAGCCAGTTCCTATTCGTTCAATGTGATCTTAATAGGAGATAACTGTCTGATCGTCCCGTACGAACTGATATCGTCCCGTACGATCAGTATAAAATTTATATGATCTCCTTATGTGTGTGTGTATGTTTTTATTTACTCAATTAAAATCACTCCCTCTCAATTAAAATGACATTTTTAAACTTCAAAATTCAAAAGAATTTCTTGCTGAATTTGATTTGAAGTCTTCATATTTGAGAGTTTGATTCACCTGAAATGTTAGTACACACAAGAGTAAATACAAAACTTCTAAAAATTGTTAGGAGATAACTACACAAAGAATAATAATATTTGGAATCATCAAAACTATACAAGTTGCAAGAATGTAAAACATGCAAATAGCAACTATCATTAACAATCTCCCCCTTTTTGATGATGACAAAATAATTATTGTTTGTAGGATTTCAAATTTTAATAATCTCCTAAACTCCCCCTGAATTGATGAATACATAAAATAAAGGAGGCATTTTGAACTAAAGATCATAATTTTTTGTTTTTCAAAATTTTTATAACAAACAAACAAAACAAAACAAAAATTACAAGGATGCACTAGATTGTATTTCTTTTCCAAAATAAAGGTAACTAAGTGACCTAATGCAATATTTCTTATTCTTTTCTGATCAGCATGCCCAATTCCGGAAAGCCCATAAAGATAGTCTAAGATAAGTTGGGCTTCATCAATAGGTTGATTTTCCATAATAAAAAAAGTCACAATAGAAAGGAGTGGAGTAATGTTGATTATATCACCAGCTTTTGGAATAATAGAAGATCTAAGAATATGCTGGATGATTCAAGCATTTTTGGTCAGTCCAGAAACTCTAGCAATATGATCATTTAGGCTATTTCCTCTAATCACCATATTGATTTCAAATCACTTGAAGGTGTTATTGTTCATAAGGGTGTGGGCTCTAAAACCTTCAGTTCTTAAGTTGAGAAAAGCACCTAAGTCATGCTTTGTGATTTCAACCTTTTGTTTAAAAACAAAAGAACTGACATAAGAGTGGTCGGAGTTGAAACTCATATTTACTAGGAAGTAAAGGAAGGTCTGTTTGTTGTAGAGGTGGATAAGAGTTAGGATAAATTCAAACTTAGTGGAAGCGAAAAGATGCATTAC
The DNA here is from genome assembly GCA_022539455.1 of Dendrobium nobile. NCBI lineage: Eukaryota > Viridiplantae > Streptophyta > Magnoliopsida > Asparagales > Orchidaceae > Dendrobium > Dendrobium nobile. Next base: position 47,900,317 of record CM039735.1, on the reverse strand, counting down.
CTTGAAGTTTATCTCACTCTGGATCAGAATGCGAGATGGAGTGATTTTTGCAGAGGCAAATCGAGAAAAGGATTCCTCATTTGCTTTTGAAAGAAAGTTCTCGGAAGGATTCCTATGGGGTTTCTTCGCTAAAATCTTTTGACGCTTGCTAGAGGAGGCCATTGTTGATCTAGAAATCGAAAGGGATTGAAAGAGATGTTTGGAAGTGTGATTGTTGAGTTAGAAAGCCATCTTATTTAAATAAAACGATACGTTCGTCCTGGACGAAAAAGGTTTGTTCCGGACGAAAATTATCGTTCGTCTGGACGAAAACCTTTCATCGTATAGACGATTGAATTCGTCCAAAATGAAACGGCTTTTCGTAATCAACACAACTTATGATACTTTCTTTCGTACAAACTTTTGACTTGACCGATCGTACAGATGATCACATGTTCATCCAGACGATCACACTTGTGATCGTTTTAATGGCAGTTTTAAAACCGTCCCCTACATTGAACTGCCATGTTTTCATCCAGACGAACTCTAGGTTCGTACAGACGAAGTTCATTAAAAACTACCTTATCCACTCAACGATTTTCTCATTTTTCCGCACAGTTACTTAAAAATTTCGTCCCGAACGATTTGAGTATCAAACAGACGAACTTAAAAACTGCACGAATTAGTTTTAAAACTGACAGTTTCACGCATTCCACCACATCATCCCGTATAAAAAGTTTTCGTCCTGGACGATCTGCTTTCAAAATTTTTATTTTTGTATTTTTATCAAAGCAAATAAAAATAAACACACAAAACAAAATGAATAACGAAAATGTACAGACTCTAAATAAAAATCACTCAAAAACAAACAAAAATCACAAAATCACATAAAAACAAACTATGAAAACAAAACATCAATGTTGCAAAAACGTTTTTATTTAAGCATTTAAATCAATCATACCAAGCATTGTTCTTAATGCACTGAAAGTTTCAAAAGCTAAAGGTTTTGTAAAAATGTCTGCAAGTTGATTTTCAGTAGAAACATGTGTAAGTTCAATTTCACCTTTTGAAACATGATCCCTTATGAAATGATACCTTATGTCTATATGTTTGGTTCTTGAATGTTGAATAGGATTTTTAGAAATGCAAATAGTACTAGTGTTATCACAATAAATTGGAATAGTGCCTATTGTTAATCCTATGTCAATCAACTGTTGTTTCAACCAAAGTACTTGTGCCACACAACTTCCTAATGCAATGTATTCAGCTTCTGCAGTAGATAGGGCAATTGAGTTTGTTTTCTTCTGGACCAAGACACTAAAGAATTTCCTATAAATTGACATATTCCAGAAGTGTTTTTTCTATCCACCCTACAACCTGCAAAGTCAGAATCAGAATAACCAATTATTTCAAAGGAAGTACTAAACTTAGGATACCAAATTCCTAAGTTTTGAGTTCCTAACAGATATCTTAAAATCCTTTTCACTGCTGTCAAATGTGATTCTTTTGGATCTGATTGAAATCTAGCACACAAGCAAACACTAAACATGATATCGGGTCGGCTAGCAGTCAAGTAAAGTAAAGATCTAATTATCCCTCTAAATTTCTTTTGATCAATAGATTTTCCCTTAGGATCCTTATCCAACTGAACTGAGGAACTCATTGGTGTACTAACAGGTTTAGCATTGTCCATTTCATACTTTTTGAGGATGTCCTTAAGATATTTAGATTGACTAAGAAAAGTACCTTCCTCATTTTGCTTAATACTAAAGCCTAGAAAGTAACTTAAATCTCCCATTAAACTCATTTCAAATTCACTACTCATTGTTTTAGAAAATTCATCACAAAGATTTTTATTTGAAGATCAAAAAATGATATCATCCACATAAATTTGAACAATGGTATGTCTTTTCCAAATTTCTTTAAAAAGAGTGTTGTATCTACACTTCCTTTTTCAAATGATCTTTTAAGTAAGAAAGTGCTCAACCTCTCATACCAAGCCCTAGGTGCCTGTTTCAATCCATATAATGCCTTTTTTAACTTAAAAACATAATTTGGATATTTAGAATTTTCAAATCCAGGTGGTTGTTCTACATAAACATCTTCTTCTATTACCCCATTTAAAAAGGCACTCTTAACATCCATTTGAAACAATTTAAATCCTTTAAAATAGACAAAGGCTAACAAAATCCTAATTTCTTCAAGTATAGCTATAGGGGCAAAAGTCTCTTCAAAATCAATCCCTTCAATTTGATTATACCCCTTAACAACTAATCTAGCCTTATTCCTAATGACTACTCCTGAGTCATTCATTTTATTTTTGAATACCCACTTAGTTCCAACTACACTTTAATCTTTTGGCCTTGATGTTAATTCCCAAACTTTATTTCTTACAAATTGATTTAACTCTTCCTACATGGCCAAAATCCAAAATTCATCCAATAATGTTTGATCAATATTAGTGGGTTCAATTGTTGAAATGAAGGCTGAATGATTGTCTTCTTTGCTTAATCCATGCCTAGTCCTTACACCCTCACTAGGCTCACCAATTATCAACACCTTTGGGTGGTTTTTAGAAAATCTCAAATCTCTAGGCAAAGGGTTTTCTATCTCCAAATTTTCTTCCAATCCTTCTTTCAAATTTTCTTCCAAATTTTCTTCCAAATTTATCTTTTCAATCTTTTGGGAGTTATCCTCAATCTCATCTTCTACAATTTTTGGCTTTTCAAAATTTCCAATTTCATCAAAAATAATATGTGTGGTCTCTTCAATTTTCAAAGTTCTTTTATTGAACACTCTAAAAGATTTTCCAACACTTGAGTATCCAACAAAAATTCCCTCATCTGATTTTGGATCAAATTTTCTTAAGGCAAATTTCTCATTATTATGAATAAACACATTGCATCCAAAAACATGCAAATGACTCAAATTTGGTGTTCTATCCTTTAACAATTCATAGGGTGTTTTATTTAATTTTGATCTCACATTCACCCTATTCAGAACATAACATGCAGTGCTAATCGCCTAAGCTCAAAAATATTTTGGAAGTGAATATTCTGCTAACATTGCTCGGGCGGCTTTTATTAATGTTCTATTTTTCCTTTCGACTACCCCATTCTGTTGAGGGGTTCTAGGTGTAGTAAAGTTGTGATCTATTCTATTTTTCTTACAAAAGTCCTTAAATTTTTCACTTTCAAATTCTCCTCCATGATCACTTTGTATATTTATGATTTCACACCCAAGTTTTCTTTGAATCCAAGTTGCAAAGTTTCTAAATTTCTCAAATGATTCACTCTTATGAAATAGAAATCTAACCCAAGTAAATCTAGTGTAATCATCCACAATCACAAATCCATATACCTTTCCTTCTAGACTTACTGTTCCAACTAGTCCAAAAAGATCCATATGCAAAATTTCCAAAGGTTTACTTGTTCTAAGATCCTTATTGGTTTGAAAAGAGGACTTCACTTGTTTACCTAATTTACATGCATCACAAAGGTGGTCCTTAGTAAAGTCTAGTTTTGGTATTCCTCTCACTAAGTCTTTTTGGGTAATTCTCCTAAAATTTTTCATGCTAGAGTGACAAAGTCTCCTATGCCAAAGCTATGACTCATTAGATATAGTTTTCAAACAAAAAGCAGTAGGAGTATGAAAGCAATTCAAATCTAGCATATAGACATTGTTTATCCTTTTTCCATTTAAAACATCTTTACTATTAAGGCTTAATATGTAGCTAGTAGGAAAAAATTTGACACAATACCCTTTATCACATAGCTGACTAACACTTAACAAGTTATGCTTTAAGCCTTCTACCAATAGCACATTTTCAATGAAAAAATTCTTAATATTACCAATTATACCCGACCCAATCACCTTCTTTGTGGTGTTATCTCCAAGTGTAACCTTGCCTCCACTCCTGGCTTCTAGCGAAATGAATTGTGTAGAATCTCCAGTCATATGCTTTGAACATCCGCTATCCAGGTACCATATGCTCTCACGAGGCCTTGTGTGAGAGCCATCCTGCAAAAATATCAAACGTTAGACCTAGGAACCCAAACAAGTTTGGGTTCACCTTTTAGCAATTTATAAAAAGATGCATATATGATATGTCTAGGGTTATGCATCTTAGGTTTCCACACCATATAATTTTTCATCCTCGAAGTACAGGTGTGACCTATATGACCAATCAATCCACAAATATTGCATTTAACATTAGGAAAGGGTTTCCTAAGTCTTCTACAATTCATTTGATTTTTTAGGGATTGCATAAATTTAGGATACAAAATAGGATTAGTGAAATCTTCAAGTTTTTGAGATATCCTATTATCCTCGAGAGCTTTTATCTTCAAAATATAATATGAATTCATATCTTTCAAAATTCAATTTGTATAATTTGATCTATAAAGTTTGCTCTCCGATTCATCCTTAAAAATTTTAAAATCTTTCTCAAGTTTTTCAAAGGATGATTTATAACATTCAAGGTTCTTATTCAACTCATCAAACTCATCAAGTAATTTCATGTGGTTGTTATCAATTAAAGCATGATCATTCTTAAGGATTTCATGTTCCTTTTTAAGATCTTTCAATTCCAAACAAAGGCTAGCATGCAATTTCTTTGTCTTCCTATATGCTTCATGCATGTGTTCAGAAACTTCAAAAAGTTCATCATATGTTAAGTCACATACCTCTTCTTGATCTGAATAATCAAGTATGTCGGCCATTAAGCACAAATTAGTGACTTCCTCTTCTTTTTTTTGTCTCCGATGAATCTGAAGCTGAGTTCGCCCAAAAAGCTCTTTGGAACTTCTTTTTGCCCTTTTTCACAAATGGTTTCTCCTCTACTTTCTCCTTGCTAGGATTTGCTTTGAGTAATGGGCATTCAGTCTTTATATGTCCAGGTTCCTGCATTCATAGCAAATAATTTCATTAGAAAATTTGCGTCTCTTTGAGTAATGGGCATTCAGTCTTTATATGTCCAGGTTATGAATTTTCACTTTCAAACTCTTTCACATTCAATGCTATATTATTCTCCCTTCGTGGTTCACCTGCATCAATCTTTCTTTGGCTAACTCCTTGCTCGTAAGCAATTAGCGATCCAAGAAGATTGTCAATGGAATATATGTTTAGATCTTTAGACTCTGTAATTGCAGTAATTTTAGCATAATAAGCAGTAGGCAAGCATCGCAAAATTTTATTAACCATTTCAGCATTAGTTAACTCTCTACCTAAAGCATGCAAAGAGGTGACAATTTGTGTGAATCTCGTGTACATTTCAGAAATTGATTCATTTGATTTCATGCGAAACAGTTCATAATCATGCAACATGATATTAAGTCTAAATTGCTTAACCTCATTAGTCCCCTCATATGTTATACAAAGTCTATCCCATATGTCCTTTCCACTTTTGCAAGTAGAAACCCGTATGTAATCTTCTGATTTTAAAGCACAAAAGAAACTATTCAAGCATTTAGCATTAAGTTGTGCTAAGTCACGTTCTTCTACAGTCCATTCAGTAACAGGTGTTTCAACTCTTACTCTATCAACTAATCTAGTTGGTTTTGTATAACCTTCCTGAACTAAAATCCATATGTGAAAATCAAGTGACTGTAAAAATGTAGACATGCGTGTTTTACAAAAATCAAAAGGAATGTTTTCAAACAGTGGAGGTCTAGTAATAGAATAACCCTCAGGTGTATTTCTGTTTCCAAATGTAGTTATCTACGTTAATCAAAAAATAGTCTAAACTTATGATTTTGAAACAAAGCTCTGATACCACTTGTTGGAACTCGTTCAATAAGAATTAGGATGCTAAGCCTAATTAAATATCCCAAGGCTAATCAAGTTGGGGGGTGAATTGGTAATTAAAAATTTTAACCCTCTTTGAAAATTTAATGGAAATAAAACTTTAGTTTGTGATTTTTTCTAGAAAACTTTTTCAATCACAAAGTTTTAAACACAAAAAGTAAATAAGCAGGGGAAAATAAATGACACCAGATTTATAGTGGTTCGGTCAAAACCAGACCTACATCCACTCCCCAGAGAAGCCTTTACAAACTCTTTTCACCACTACCCGGTGCGGCAGAGAACCGTTCGTCCTTTCACACTCCCTCGATGTCGGCAGAGAACCGTTCGTCCTTTCACACTATTCCCAGTGTTGGCAGAGTACCATCGTCCTTTCACACCCTCCAAGTGTAGGTAGAGAACCTTTCGTCCTTTCACACCCTCCAAGTGTAGGTAGAGAACCCTTCGTCCTTTCGCACTCTCCTAGTGTGGGCAGAGAACCCTCGCTGTTCACACTTTTCAAGTGTCAGTAGAGAATCAGATCTTCTTCCAAGATCTTCTTCACAAGTCCAATCTAAAAGAAAAGAGAGAAGAGTGAAGTAATCTCAAACTTGAAAGTGGAAGCACTTACCCTTAAGTACCAAGTGAAACCTTTACGCTCCAATGGCAAGAAATCTCCTTCAATTGCTCTCTCACACTCTCTCCTTGACTCTCTTCTCAATAGGCACGAAGATCAATGACCAAAAAGATTAAGTTGCAGTTTAGAATAGCCTATTTATAGAAGAGACAAGAAAAATCATCTAAAAACGATAGATTTCAAGTTATCATGTACAAGATCATCCCGTACGCGGGACGATTTTACTTAAAAGCCTTGAAACAAACCTGTTTGTATATGTGTATGAAATGATTTCGTACAAGCTGATTGTCCCATACGAACCAAGTTCGTCCGGTACGAACGGTTATAACCAGGTTGGTTCCAAAAACTGCAGAACAAATATAGAAAAATTGTCCTAAGTCGGTTATATCGTCTGGACGAAAATAGGTTATTCTGGACGAAATTCTTACAGAGAGCAAATCGTCCTATACGATAATTAATTTTGTCTGGACGAAATTCTTATAGAGAGCAAATCGTCCCGGATGATATTTAATTTCGTCCCGGATGAATAAGACTTAAAAAATTTTTCTAGCCAGTTCCTATTCGTTCCATGTGATCTTAATAGGAGATAACTGTCTGATCGTCCCGTACGAACTGATATCGTCCCGTACGATCAGTATAAAATTTATATGATCTCCTTATGTGTGTGTGTATGTTTTTATTCACTCAATTACAATAACTCCCTCTCAATTAAAATGATATTTTTAAACTTCAAAATTCAAAAGAATTTCTTGCTGAATTTGATTTGAAGTCTTCATGTTTGAGAGTTTGATTCACCTGAAATGTTAGTACATACAAGAGAAAATACAAAACTTCTAAAAATTGTTAGGAGATAACTACACAAAGAACAATAATATTTGGAATCATCAAAACTATACAAGTTGCAAGAATGTAAAACATGCAAATAGCAACTATCATTAACAAGATTCACCTTTGTTAAAGGAGCAAATAGTAGGATGCTTATCCACACAATACTTGGTGAACATAAACTTAGGCCAAAGATTCACTTTAGCATGAAAGGTATACCACAACTTGAAAGAAAAGACATAGTCCAAATCAAGCATACACTTACACCCCAAGCCTTCCTCATTCAACACACCACAACACTTGTCCCAAGAGGACCAGATAATTTTAAAATTCTTATTAGCCCCTTTCCAAAAAAAATTATTAATAAATTTTATCAATTATATTTCAAACCATTTGTGTAGGCAGAAGAGTTTGAAAAGAATAAGCAGGGAGAGAGCAAAGAACTATCACCAAAACTGAAAAAATTATAATCCTAAGACAAAAGCTTATTTTGCACCGAAGTAATCAAATCATCAAAAAGAAAAGATTTCTTTCTTCCTTTGAAAAGAGGAATCCCAAGATACTTAATAGGTGAGTGACCTTACACAAAACCAGTCAGAGCTTTAATAACCATAATACGAGCATTAATCACTTTATTGGAAATAATAAAATAATATTTTTGTTTGTTCAAAGAGAGCCCACTCACAATTTCAAAGATGTGAAAGAAATCCAAAAGTCTATAATCCTATTAAGAGAAATATTCATAAAAATGATAAAATCATCAGTAAAACATAAATAAGAAATAGGAAACCCCCCTAAGGTTCTGAAATAGAGGCTAGGATGGTTATCAAAAAGGTTTGCAAGACCTCTAGAAAAATACTCGGCCGCAATAATAAAAAGGATAGGAGAAATATGGCCACCCCATCTCAGACCATGAGAGGATTTAAATAAACCAGAGCTTTTGCCATTAATAATAATAGAAAAATACGAACCTTCAATGCAATTTCTAATAAGACTCATAAAAATTGAATTAAACCCAAATATATGCAGAATATTATAGAGAAAGTTTCAATTAATGTTTTCATAAGTCTTAAAAATATCAAGTTTCAAGATAATATTGCTACCTCTCACCCTAACATCTAGATCATGGAAAAATTCTTGAGCCAACTATTGCGAATATGAGATTATGGATTAGACTTTTGATGATAGCAAACATTCATATTTTTCTATAACTGCCTTGCCTACTAACTTTTTCAGGTCTACATGATCGAATGCAACTCAAACAAGCTCAAGATTGGGTAGATTTAGGTTGAGTCAAGTCTGTAATTTTTCCTTTCTTGAGTCAATTGTAAAAGTGGTTCCTAATGCTAAGTAACCTTGCACACACACACACACTTTAGAGATTTTATGTGTTTTTCTATTTTGAGTAAATCGGCCTGGACGATGTTCATATCGGTCAGGATCATCTGACTAAAAATAAAAATCATAATTAGGGCATCCTTGTTAAGGCAACTGTCATTAAACACATCGTCCTGGACGATCCTTGTATTAGCTATGACGATAGGCTCAAATCAGAAAGAATCAGCCGCCATGATCAATTTAGGTATTCTATATTTCAGGACATCGACCAGGATGATTTATACATCAGCCTGGACAATGCAGCACAATTATGCCTAAATTAGTTTGATAATTATGGAATGCAATTAAGGCTGATTGATACGATTACATAAGCCGGGTCGATCGCAAGATCCGTCGGGACGATCTCCTAGACGATTAACATCGGTCAGACTCTATTCCGGGTGATGTTTAGGATGATTGTACTCGGATTTAAACTAATCGGCTGGGACGATATTGTATCATCCTGGATGATGTAACCAATTTTCTTATGATCGTCCCAAATCGTCCCGGCTGATTGAGGTTATTTTGTACTGATCGGCCAGGACGATATTCCTATCGTCCTGGACAATAATGTCGGTTCTTGAAACTCTATTTAAATGACCCAAATTTTCTCTTGCAATGAGACCTTTAGCTATTGTCTTGACTTGAGAGAGCTAAGAGGATAGGGAGAGAGAGGGAGAGAAAGGGAGGAACTTGTGAGGGGGAGTTTGTGAGAGGGATTCACAAAGGTTGCTCCAAGCAAGGTTCCAAGGCGACTTCTCCAATCTTCATCCTTCGTCTTTGGGGGTTCAAGGGAGGTAAGCTTCAACAATTGGTCGAGGTTCTTTGCTTGCTCCAATAGGAAGCAAAAGGAGTTGTGTTCTCTGCCTACTTTAGGAGGAAGCAAAAGGAGTTGGGTTCTCTGTCTGCTTAAGGAGGAAGCAAAAGGAGTTTGATTATTTGCCTCGCTGGGGTTGGCGGAAAGGAGTTTTTGTGAGGGATTCTCTGCCTTGCTGTGGGAGCAAAAGGAGAGTCACTTTTGTAGTGCAATACTCGGAGGGCGGCCTCTAGGGAGTGGAGGTAGGTCGAGTTGACCGAACCACTATAAATCCGGTGTGATCATTCTTTATTTTGATTTCTGCATTTATTTTTCCGTACTTTGATTTCTGTGGTGATTTTGGTTTGTGATTGATTGTAAGAATTTTTTTTAAAATACCAATTTACCCTTCTCTTGGTTAGCCTCGGGCTAGTTCTTAAGGGTTTAACATCTCTAACAAACTTTCAAGTGAGATCAGAGCGGGATTCATAAAAATTAAGTTTAAAAACTTTTTGAATTTTGATCAATGACTAACAATGATAATCATAACGCAACGGAAGGATATTCTATAACAGGATTACCTTTGTTTGATAATCTTTCTTTTGACTTTTGGAAAACTCGCATGTCTACTTTTTTACAATCGATTGACTATCGTATGTGGTTGCTTATTAAAGAAGGATATTCTCCATCTTCTCGTGAACTTAATGAAATTAAAATTGAAGTACCTTTTACTGAATGGACTTTTGATGAAAGAGATTTATCACAACATAATGCAAAGTGTTTGAACTATTTTTTTGTGCTTTAAAATTGAAAGATTACATGCGTGTTTCCACTTGCACTACTGGTAAAGAAATTTGAGATAAATTGTGTATTACTTATGAAGGAACTAATGAAGTTAAGCAATCTTGTTTGAATATTTTATTTCATGATTACGAACTTTTTTGTATGAAATCTAATAAAACGATTTCTGAAATGTATACAAAATTTACTCAGATTGTTACTTCATTGCATGCGTTAGGAAGAGAACTTACTAAGTATGAAAAAGTGAATAAAATTTTAAGATGCTTGCCTTCCTCTTTTGATGCTAAAATCACTAAAATTTTTGAGTCTAAAGATTTAAATACCTATTCAATCGATAACTTACTTGGTTCACTCATTGCTTACGAGCAAGGGTTGAACCAAAGAAAGCTTGATGCAGTTGAGAGGAAAAAGGAGAAAACGGTTGCACTTAAGGCGAATGACTTAGACACTGGCTCATCCGGGTCTGAAAGCGATAATGCTGCCTTCATCACTAGGCAATTCAAAAACTTTCTAAGGAAGAGTTACAAGCATCATTAGAATTAGAGAAAAGGTAGGGATAACAAAAATTTTAAAGGTTCTTCTAATGTTATTTGTTTTGAATGCAGGAAGCCTGGACATGTTAGAGCTGATTATCCTGCACTTCAGGATCACTCAAGCAAAGAAAAGAATGAGGAGAAACCTAAGTTCAAAAAGGATAAGAAGCGAGCCCAAAAAGCTTTTTGGGCAGAGTATGCATCTGACTCATCTGAGACTAAACCTGAAAAGGAGAACAAACTTGTGCTTAATGACTGTTGATTTTGAATAATTTGATCAAGAAGAGGTATGCTAACCAACCTATTACCAATTACTTGAAACATGTGAGAAAATTTAAGAAAACTCATGCTAGTTTGAAATTGGAGTTTTTGAATTTACTAAAAAAGCATGAAATTTTGAGTAAAAATCACATTCAAATTGATAGCAATCACATGTCTCTACTTGATGAATTTGATGAATTAAACAAAAAGCATTCTGATCTAATAATTGAGCATGATTCTTTGAAAGCTTCCTACACCTTGCTTGAATATGATTTTAAAGCTTCTACTAAAGAATATGAGCATAAAAAGTATTATTTGGAGATTGATTTAGAAAATGCTCACTTGAGGTTTAAAGCTGAATTGGATGCACTTAAGAAAAATTGGATGACACCCACATTTGATCCAAAGCCAATAACTAGGAAGAGGCATTATAACCCGAACCGATTAAAAAATCCTTTTCCTGGAGTTAGTTATTTTTCATGTGGCATGTTAGGACACATAGCACATACTTGCACCATTCACCGTAGTATACATTGGGTGTGGACACCCAAATTATATAATTCACTGCATAACACTCATGCATCACATTCTTCTTTTCATAAGAAGGAACCCAAATCTGTTTGGGTTCTTAAATATGAGATATGATGATTTTGCAGGTGTGCTCTCACCAAAGATCTCATGAGAGTATATGATACTTGGACAAAGGTTCGCGGCTCATAAATTGCTTAAACTTGCTGCTAAATAAAATTTTGAATTGCATGCTTACTACTCTATTGAGTGTTATTATTTTCTGCCTTAGTTTTTGTGTTAGCTTTTCATATTTGCTGTTATAGTTGCTTTTATTTAGTTACTTTTTGCTTTATGATATTTTCTCGTTATTTTTATTTTTTGGAGATTTATAGTCAATGTTCTAACATCTCTAAATCAGTTAAAGGGAGAAACACCGTTGATGGTTTCCCTCCCTCTAACCTCTTTTAGTGGTATAATTTTTTTTCTAAACAAATGTCTATCTCAAATTAACAACTGGTTTTTAAAATTATGATCTTTTTTTATCTTGCTACAATAATCTACCTTATATTTATAATATTCAAAGTTTTTATATATCTTTCAAGTTAATTGAAATCTTGTCATTGCATTTATCATATAATTACTAAAGTCTGCTTTGTGATCTATTTTTTCTTATATTAGAGAGTGGGTTTCTCTTCTCTAATATATGAAAGATCTACTCACAAATAAAAATATTTTAAGAGTTTTTAAAAAGGGATCTAGCTTGCAAGAACAAGAAATAAAACGGCCAAAGATGCCAAAAACAAAAAGTTGCATAATGACGACAAATTAAAAAATATACACAAAAGTGTATCAAAAATTAAAAGATGCACAAAGAGCGCCATTCAAATTGACAAGTGACATAAAATGAGCCCACAAAAGACAAGATTACCCCTCTTCAAATATTTAAAATTTTAGAAGAATTCATGGGTTACTTGATATTTTCAAAGGCTTGATTTCAAATTTCATGATTGAGACAAATTTCTTTGGTATATTATTTTGTATGATTTTTTTCTTTGGAGCAAGTTTTTAACGGATCTTTTTTTTTTACCCAATTAGTTTGTCTAAGTTAAGTCTTTTGTTTTCAAAAGATGATTTTGCCCTGAAAGAAATCCGAGCTAGGGTTAACAGGATCAGATATTCTATCATTTTCAGATTTCGACTTTGTTAACTTATTGATCTTACAGATCTTTAAAATTTTAATTATTTGGATCATTTATCATATGCATGCCTTGCTAAACTTAAAAAAAAAACTTTGTTTCTTTGCTAGTTTTTTTTCTTTTTTTGTATTTTATCATTGTTGTTCTTAGTTGATTTTATTATTTTTGAGCCTTCTCTGACCATCTTCATCCTTCCCCTGAAGCTCAAAATTTTTTCACATCGTCTTGGCTGATACCTATATTATCCTAGACGATATGTTCTTTTTCATCAAAAACTTCATCTGCTGAATATTCTTACTTTTCTGCTATTCAATCGTCCTGGATGATCCATTATTATCCTAGACGATATGATCATCCCTTGTTACAATCATCTTGATCATCCTGGCCGATCCATTTTTCGGCCTGGATGATGCATTTATTTTAATCGTCCTGTCCGATACACCTATTTATCCTGGATGATACACGTGTCAGTACGTTTAAAATCTTTAAAATCACCCAGGACGATCCATTTTAGGATAATCGTCCTAGGCGATCCACTGTTCGTCCTGGATGATACATGTGACACATAATTTAAAACATTTTAAGTTTGGCCAATATGATCTATTATTGAGCATCGTCCTGGCCGATTTACCTTATCGGCCTGAATGATCCACTGTTCGTCCGGTCTGACTCCTCGGGACGGTCACCTGTGTCTAATCATCCTGGACGATATCTGATCGTCCCGACTGATTGGACAGCCTTTTTGACCAATCGACCAACAACAAATAATTTCACCGGATCGGTCTGGATGATCCTGCGATTGTCCTAGATGATCCGGCCGATTCTTTAAATTGAGCCCAATTCAGCCTCCTTCAGTTTGGCTTTCTATGTTGCAACCCATGACCCCGAGTTTAAAATTTTGATGATGACAAATAATGTTGTTTGAATTATCTTGAGATTCATTGAATATTATTTGCTATTGTCCGTGAGTACTAAAATTTTAGGAAAGATCAAAAGCTACTCAGGACGATAAGAAGACTCAAGAACGGGTAGATTAGGAGTATGAGTCTGCAATGTATTTTATTGTTTATTTTATTTTTATTTTCTTGAGTCTGGCCACAAAATGCATAAAAGTCTGAGCAACCATGCACACAAATAAGGGGAGAGTATTTTTAAATGAAAAATTTAGAGTTTTTCTTTCTCTGTAGATCGTACTGTACCGTACGATCAGAGCTTTGTAGGACGATTATGTGAATAGATCGTACCATACGAATGTAATTGTACTGTACGATATGTTCAAATCCAAAACCCAAGCCATCATTTTAACTTATGTAAGTTATTTTGCGCCATTCGTACTGTACGAACACGTTCATACCGTACGATTTATTTTAAATACTTAATTTAACCAGTGATTAGTGCAAGAAATCCGGGCTTAATTATAATTTAAACATCATAATGTACGAATAAGTTCATACAATACGATGAACAGAGATGAATTATAATCATCACGAAGATCGTCCTGGACGTCTCTTAGGTTTTGTCTCATCGTACTGTACGATGTACATCGTACCATATGATGAAAAGAGACGATGTTTGATCGTCCCGACTATCGTCCTGTATGAATAGAATTGTTGTGGATTGTACTGTATGATTTAATATCGTACTGTATGAATGTTTTTATACTGTTCATACCACTTCATACCAGGATGAAGTCTGTTTATACATATCGTACTGTACGATTAGAAACCGTACTGTCAAATAGTAACAGCTACTTTTGAAATCTCAGGGATTTTGGAGCCCATTTTTATGTGTAAAACTTATCATATTTTGAGGGTGTAAATCAGAGAGGAGAACGTGGTTAGAGAGGGATTCCAAGGGAGAGAGCTCTTGAGAAGTTCTTTAGGGTTTGAGAGAGGAAGGAGAAGGTAAGCATTGTGAGGGAGAAGAGGTGTGAGGGAGATCACACGGTTGCTCCGAACTTGCTGCATCTTGCTCCTCCGATGGCCCTAGAAGAATTTATGGGAGGATCTCCAAGGGGAAAGGCTCTTCTACATCCGTGACCTCGAGGTACTCTTCCTTCTCCAGGAGGGAGAAAAACGAGAAGGTTCTCTGCCGTCACTAAGAGGGTGAAAACAGAGTTTGGCACTCCACCACGTCGGGTTGGTTAAAAGGAGTATTGTATGGGCTTCTCCGCCTTGCCAAGGGGGGCAAAAGGAGAGCTATTGTTTATAGTGAAATACCCGGAGCGGAAGACTCTGGGGAGTGGACGTAAGTCATGGTTTGACCGAACCACTATAAAAATTTCGGTGTGCTTTTTTCCTTATTGTCTTTTTATTATTGCGTGCATTTTATTTCATAATATTTGCTTGAAAAAATTTGTGAAAGAAAAGTTATTTAAATCTTTTTCATGTTAAAATTTTAAAAGCATCAAAAAAATTAGAACTCCTGCTTAGGTTTTAATTATTGTCAAAAAATTTTCACAATTTACCCCCCCTCTTGTCCATCTAGTAACTTCAATTGGTATCAGAGCTAGGTTTTCAAAAATAGTGTTTTAGAAAATCTTGAAAAAATGATCATGTCACATTTTGGTAATCGCAATACTGCGGAGGGTTATTCAATAACCTGTCCACCTCTTTTTGATAACATTCCATTTGATTTCTGGAAAATTAGAATGTCTACTTTTTTACAATCTATTGATTACTGCATGTGCATGTTAGTGAATAATGGATATGTTGCATCATTTAAAACTGTTAATGGATTGAAAACTTCTGTACCTTTTAATGAATGGAGTAATGAGGATAGAGATTTAGCCCAACTAAATGCTAAATGTTTAAATTATTTTTTCTGTGCATTGAAGTCTGAGGATTATATGAGAGTATCTACCTGTGCCACTGGTAAGGAGATTTGGGATAGACTATGCATTACATACGAAGGAACAAATGAAGTAAAATAGTCTAGGCTTAATATTTTACTGCATGATTATGAATTCTTCTACATGAAACCTAGCTAAACAATATCTGACATGTACACTAGGTTCACTCAAATCGTGACATCCTTGCATGCATTAGGTAGAGAGATTTCAAATTATGAGAAAGTAAATAAAATTCTTAGATGCTTACCTAGTTCCTATGATGCAAAGATAATTACTATCACTGAATCAAATACTTAACGTTTACTTTATTGATAATCTCCTTGGGTCACTCATTGCATACGAGTAAGGAGTGAGTCAGAGACAAAGTGATGCAGGTGAAAAGAAGGAGCGAACGGTGGCATTAAAAGCAAGCAACTTAGAAAGTGAAAGCTCTGCAGGGGAGGAAGAGGATGAGATAGCACTGATGACCCGATAGTTCAAAAATTTCCTGAAGAGAAAATAGAAGAGTCATCAGAATAGCTGGAATAAAGGTAAGAGCTCAAGGTCCAATAAGGTTTCATCTGATACAATCTGTTTTGAGTGCAGGAAGCCAGGTCACCTTCGAGCCTATTGCCCCAATCTAAAGAGCCAACCAGCTAAGGAGAAAGGTGATGATAAAGCCAAATATAAGAAAGGAAAGATGAAGACACAAAAAGCTTTTTGGGCCGACTCTGCCTCAGAATCATCAGAAGAAGAAGCAGAGGAGAAGGTAACAAATCTGTGTCTTATGGCTAATGATAACCTTGATCAATCGGATCAAGATGAGGTATGTCAACTTTCATATGAAGAGTTATTACTTATTTCTGAAAATATCCATGACTCGTATAGGAAGTTGAAAAAGATGCATGCTAAGCTTAATGTTGAATTTAGTTCTTTACAATCTGAGCATGCTAACTTTTTTAAAGAAAATTCTGATTTAGATAGAGATCATATGCTACTTCTTGATGAGTATGATGCATTAAATAAGAAGCATATTGAACTAACTGAAGTGCATGAAACCTTGAAAATCACTCATGTTGAACTAGAAGAAGCCTTTAATAGACTAGACAAACTTGCATTAGAAGTAGATCATAGTGAGCACTTGCTGTTAATAGAAGTTGATGGATTGATATCTCAAAATAAAACCTTCAGTGAAAGGATAAAAGAACTAGAAAATGAACTTACATCGCTCACATTAGGCCATCCTAGCAAACCCCCAACACAGCATGCATCACACAACTTTAGGAAGAGGCACTATCACTCACATAGATTAGTAAACCCATTTCCTGGTGTTAGGTGTTTCTCTTGTGGCATGTTAGGTCACATAGCCCGCACATGTACAATTCACCATAGGACACACTTAGTATGGAGACCTAAACTGCATTCATCACAGCATAGCATGTATACATCTCATTCATGCAAGCATATGGTGGAACCCAAACTCACTTGGGTTCCCAAATCTAATCTTTGAATGAAATTATAGGGGTGCTCTCACAAAAGACCTAGTGAGAGCATGTGGTACCTGGATAGTAGCTGCTCGCGACACATGATTGGAGATATGAAGAAGTTCATCCTATTGGAGACCAAAACTAGAGGCAAAGTAACGTTGGGAGACAACACTACCAGGAAGGTGATAGGCTCAGGTATTGTTGGTAATGCTAAAAATTTTTTAATTGAAAATGTCTTACTAGTTGATGGTTTGAAGCATAATTTACTTAGCATTAGTCAACTGTGTGACAAAGGTTTTGATATTAAATTTCTATCTCATAAATGCCTGATTAGTTTAAATGATAAACTAGTTTTAGAAGGAAAACGAATGAATAATGTTTACATGTTAGACCTTGATTGCATTGATAGTTCAAATTCATTTTGTTGGAAAATAATAGTTGATGACTCGTGGCTATGGCATAGGAGATTATACCATGCTAGTATAAAAACTCTTAGAAACATCACTTAGAAAAACCTAGTTAGAGGTGTACCTAAGTTAGATTTCACAAATGATCATTTATGTGATGCTTGCCAAATAGGAAAATAAGTCAAATCATCTTTTCATTCAATTAGAGATGTGATCACCGCTAGGCCACTAGAAATCATAAACATGGACTTATTTGGACCTGTTAGTACAGCCAGCCTATGTGGGAAAAATTATGGATTTGTGATTGTAGATGACTTCACTAGATTCACTTGGGTAAGATTTTTAGCACATAAAAATGAGTCTTTTGAGAAATTTAAGATTTTCTCCATATGGATTCAACAGAAATTAGGTTGTGAAATCTCAACAATTCATAGCGATCATGGTGGAGAAATTCAAAATGATAGATTTGAATCATTCTGTCAAGAGCTAGGAATAGAACACAATTTCTCAGCCCCTAGAACACCTCAGCAAAATGGTATAGCAAAAAGGAAGAATAGAACCTTGGTAGAAGCAGCTAGGGCAATGTTAGCGGAGTACACCCTTCTTAGATACTTTTGGGCAGAAGTTGTCAACACAGCATGTTATGTTTTAAATAGGGTGAACATTAGATCTATGCTGAACAAAACTCCTTATGAACTCCTTAAGGGTAGGACACCAAACCTTTCACACTTACATATTTTTGGGTGCAAGTGCTTCATCTTGAATAATGGTAAACATCCCTTAGAAAAATTTGATCCCAAGTCTGATGAGGGTGTCTTCTTAGGTTATTCATCTGTAGGTAAAGCCTATAGAATCTTTAATAAGAGAACCCTAGTAGTAGAAGACTCCACCCATGTGGTATTTAATGAATCAGATAAGCTATCTGAATCTAAAATTGAAGATGATGAAATAGAGGTAATTCAAGGAGTAGAGACTATGACCTTAGAAGAAAGGGTAGAACCTCAGGAAGATTTGCCTAGAGAATGGAGATATTCTTCTAGTCATCCTAAAGAGTTAATTTTAGGAGACCCTTAAGAAGGTGTAAGAACTAGGCATGGACTTAGGAAGGAGGTTAGTCATTCAGCATTCATCTCTATGATAGAACCTACAAATATAGATCAAGCCTTAGGAGATGAATTTTAGATTCTAGCAATGTAAGAAGAGCTGAACTAATTCACCAGGAATGATGTTTGGGAGTTAGTCAAGGGACCTAAAGAATAAAGTGTTGTTGGAACAAAATGGATCTTCAAGAATAAGGTGAATGATTCAGGAACAATAATAAGGAATAAAGCCAGACTAGTAGCTAAGGGGTACAACTAAATTGAGGGAATAGACTTTGAAGAAATCTTTGCCCTTGTTGCTAGACTAGAAGCCATAAGAGTGCTCTTAGCTTTTGCTTGCTTTAAGAACTTTAAGTTATATCAAATGGATGTAAAGAGTGCATTTCTGAATGAGATAATTAAGAAAGATGTCTATGTTGAGCAACCCCTCAGATTTGAAAGTTCACAATTTCAAAACCATGTATTCAAATTAAAGAAGGCACTTTATGGATTAAAGCAAGCACCTAGAATATGGTACGAAAGACTTAGCTTATTTCTATTGGATAGAGGATTTGAAAAGGGTAGTGTAGATACTACACTCTTTTTATAAAAGGTCAAAGAAGAAATTTTCATTGTTCAGATATAGGTGGATGACATTCTATTTGGATCTTCAGATAAAATGTTATGCGATGAATTTTTAAAAATAATAAGTAATGAGTTTGAAATGAGCATGATGGGAGAACTTAATTACTTTCTTGGCTTTAGTGTAAAATAAATGGATAATGGAACTTTTCTTAGCCAAACAAAGTACATTAAGGATATCTTAAAAAAATATGAAATAGATAGTACTAAACCCATGAACATTCCAATGAGCTCAATAATTCAATTAGACAAAGATCCTAGTGGAAAATCAGTAAATCAGAAAAAATATAGAGGAATGATTGGGTCCCTTCTTTACCTGACTGCCAGTAGACCGAACATAATGTTTAGTTTTTGCCTCTGTGCCCATTTTCAAGCTGATCCTAAAGAGTCTCACTTAACTGCTGTCAAGAGAATTCTTAGATATCTACTAGGCACCCCAAACTTAGGAATTTGGTATCCTAGGCACTGTACTTCCTTTGAAATCTTAGAGTACTTAGATTCTGACTTTACAGGATGTAGGATAGATAAAAGAAGCACCTCTGGTACCTGCCATGTCATAGGACAATCATTAGTTTCTTGGTCCAGTAGGAAGCAAAACTCAGTAGCACTTTCCACAGCCGAGGTAGAATATATTGTAGTAGGAAGTTGTGTTGCACAAGTACTATGGCTAAAACAATAAATTCTTGATCTTATCCTACCTGTAGGAACCATTTCAATCATGTGTGACAACACAAGCATAATTTGCATCTCTAAGAACCCAATTCAGCACTCTCGAACAAAACACAGATATTAGACACCATTTCATTAGAGATCACATTGCTAAGGGAGATATAAAATTGTATCACATCACTACAGGTGATCAATTAGCTGACATATTCACAAAACGTCTAGCTTTCGACACCGTTAGTACCTTGAGGATGAGAATAGGTGTCATAGATATAACTGTATAAAAAAAAATAGGGCTGCTCTTGATCATCACACACTCACTACACAAAAAGCACTAACCTTGACTCTGTAATATCGTACTGTACGATACACCGATCGTAATGTTCGGTATACTATAATCTACACAGAACACAACAAACGATAAATTTCATCTCTGTTGATCGTACTGTACTACTAACATCGTACTGTACGATAAATTAACATCGTACTGTACGATCCACATCAGCAAATGGATGAGAATGAAATAAAGGGGTTTGGTACGATATTAATGTCATTCATACTGTACGATACACATGTTCGTACTGTACGATACTTTTGGTCAAAAGTCGTACTGACAACCCTCGGGACGATCGATATTCATCTGATTGTACTGTATATGATATTCATTGTACTGTACGTTTTGACCTCCATTTCTCGGTACGTACCGTCAGAGCAATTATTTCCATATCGTATTGTACGATGTACTATCGTACTGTATGATGTGTGAAAAACTCTATAAATTGGGTGGGTAAGCAGACCTCTTCACTTGCACTACACTAATCAATCCACTTGGTTCTTCTCACTTCTCACTCCGCCTGTACACAATGTCTAGTTCGAGCAAGAGAGGTCATTTGGTAGCAGGAAGTTCTTCTTCCTCTTGCCGCCATAGCGCTTGTTTCTTGAATGCCAAAAATAAGGATGCATACCACAAGTTCAAAGCATGCAAAATCACACCCTCCAGACTGCTAAATCAGGAGGCTCTGAACTTCGAGGTACTAAACCTCTTTGCTTCCACCACCCTCCAATTTCTTCTCACCCTGGCCTTCCCGTACAATTCTGAACTCCTTCTAGAATTCTTAGCCAATCTAACATATACTGTCGACAACCTCACATTCCACTCTTTTGTCTTTCATCAAAATGTTGAAATAATCAAAGCTGACATCACCCAATACATTGGCTCTCTACTGAAGGGCCTATAGTTCGTTCTTTTCTTACAAATGACTTTGACTAGAGTGATATTAATAGGGTCCTTAGGAACGTCGCATTCTATCAACACCAACCTCTCATTTCATCACTAAATAGAAATGCGAGCATAATTCAACATGTCCTTCGTACCTCCATAATACCCAAAGGTGGTGACCGTGTCAACATGACCCTGACCCTATCTGTCACTACCTACCTTATCATGACCAACACAAAATTCGACGAGGCCGATCTAATTATTGACTACATTTGACATATGACCTTCGTTCGTCTTCCTACCACTCGCCGAAAATAAAATATAGCTCTTGGTCACCTTATAGGATATATTCTCCAAAATAAATATCAAATGACCTATCCTGGTGAACCCGACAATCTTCCTATTTTTTATACGGATGCCTCTTTCCGTATTCTTTTCCATTGGGGACACGAGCCGGAAGAACCTATTTTTGATGAAGAAGAAGGGGAAGATGCCCCGGCCGCAGCTCAAGCGCGTCCACGACGACATGCACCACCTCGAGTACCTGCACCAGCACAAGATGATTTGGTCGAACGCTTTGACCAACTTCAGACTCGTCTCGACACCACATTCAAGAACAACATCAGCAACACGAGACAGATATGCAATGGTTTGGCGATTGCTTTACTGTTATTGATCAGTGCTTTGACACTCTCTTTCAGTACTTCCAACCAAACCCACCTCCACCACCTACTGATCAGGATCCTCCACTATAAACTATCTTTGTATTGTAGTTATTTTTTCTTTTTTAGTGTTTGCTCCTCTTTTTGGTGCTGTCAAAAGGGGGAGAAGGTTGTTGTATTTTATTTCTATGGTTAAATGCATTTTTTTTCTTTCGTACTGCATCTTCTTTTATTTCATTTCTTCTTGTTCTTATGTTTAAATTAAATTTAAAAAAAATGCCTTTAACACTTGCTTACAACAAATGTTATTTAACATCATAAAAAAGGGGGAGATTGTTGCAACTCATGACCCCGAGTTTGAGATTTTAATGTTGACAAATAATGTCGTTTGAATTATCTTGAGATTCATTGAATATTATTTGCTATTGTCCGTGAGTACAAACATTTCAGGAAAGATCAAAAGCTACTCAGGATGACATGAAGACTCAAGAACGGGTAGATTAGAAGTATAAGTCTGCAATGTATTTTATTATTTATTTTATTTTTATTTTCTTGAGTATGTCCACAAAATGCATAAAAGTTTGAGCAACCATGCACACACACAGGGGGAGAGTGTTTTTAAATGAAAAATTTAGAGTTTTTCTTTCTCTGTAGATTGTACTGTACGATATTATTTCGTACCGTCCGATCAGAGCTTTGTAGGATGATTCTGTGAATATATCGTACCGTATGAATGTAATCGTACTGTACAATATGTTCAAATCCAAAACCCTAGCCGTCATTTTCACTTAAGTAAGTTATTTTGTGGCATTCGTACTGTACTAACACGTTCGTATCGTACGATTTATTTTAAATACTTACTTAATTTAACCCATGATTAGTTTAAGAAATTTGGGCTTAATTATAATTTGAACATCGTACTGTACGATCAAGTTCATACAATACGATGAACAGAGACGAATTATAATCGTCCCGAGGATCATCCTGGATGATCTCTTGGGTTTTGTCTCATCGTACTTTATGATATACATCGTACCATACGATGAACAGAGACGATGTTTGATCGTCTCTACTATCGTCCTGTTCGAACAGAATTGTTATCGATCGTACCGTATGATTTAATATCGTACTGTACGAATGTTTTTATACTGTTCGTACAACTTCGTACCAGGACGAAGTCTGTTTATACATATTGTACTATATGATTAGAAACATACTGTACGATAGTAACGACTACTTTTGAAATCTTAGGGATTTTGGAGCCCATTTTATGTGTAAAACTTGTCATATTTTGAGGGTGTAAATTAGAGAGGAAAATGTGGTTAGAGAGGGATTCCGAGGGAGAGATCTCTTAAGAAGTTCTTTAGGGTTTGAGAGAGGAAGGAGAAGGTGCGTGTTGTGAGGGAGAAGGGGTATGAGGGAGATCACACGGTTGCCCCGAACTTGCTGCATCTTGCTCGTCTGGTGGCCCTAGAAGAATTTGTGGGAGGATCTCCAAGGGGAAAGGCTCTTCTACATCCGTGACCTTAAGGTACTCTGCCTTCTCTAGGAGGGAGAAAAACGAGAAGGTTCTCTACCGTCGCTAGGAGGGTGAAAACAGAGTTTGGCACTCCGCCACGCCGGGTTGGTGAAAGGTAGTATTGTAAGGGCTTCTCCGCCTTGCCAAGGGGGGCAAAAGGAGAGGTATTGCTTGTAGTGAAATACCCGGAGCGGAGGACTCCGGGGAGTGGACGTAGGTCATGGTTTGACCGAACCACTATAAAAATTTCGGTGTGCTTTTCCTTATTATCTTTTTATTATTGCGTGCATTTTATTTCATAATATTTGCTTGGAAAAATTTGTGAAAGAAAAGTTGTTTAAATCTTTTTCATGTTAAAATTTTAAAAGCATCAAAAAAATTAGAACTCATGTTTAGGTTTTAATTATTTTCAAAAAGTTTTCACAATTCACCCCCCTCTTGTCCATTTAGTAACTTCATTCTACTTCATGTTTTTTGCTTTTTCTTGCTAATAGCTGGCGGTAAGTGTGCTCATCAAATGTCTGGAAGCTCCTCGAGGGCCACACTGGACCCTCAGTTTTGGGAGGCAGACGATCAGGCTGCCTACCACAGATACAAGTCGTGCAGCGTCACCCTCTCCCGAATAATCAATCCAGTCCACCTCTCTTATCCGGTACTCGACTTTTTCACTCACACCTCTCTGTTCTTTATTCTTACCCTTGCAGTCCCCTTTAATTCTAAACTTCTTTTTGAATTCTATGCCAACCTCCGAATCAATTCTACCTACACTTCTCTCACCTCGTATGTGAATCGACACCCAGTCGAGATCACATACCAGGATTGTATAGAATTGCTACAGCTTTCCACTACTGGGGATAAGTTGCATACCCTGGTTTCTGATCTTGATTTTAACTGTGCTATAACCAATCACTTTCTTCATCACACCAATGCCTCTTTTCATGTTGGGGAGACTAGCTCTTTACTTAAAGATGCTAGGATGATCCAGCACATCCTTCGCACCTCTATAATTCCCAAAGATGACGACAGTGTCCATATCACTCCCCTTCTTTCACTCACTACTTTTTACATAATGGCCAATCATGAATTCAATGCAACCGACCTGATCTTTTGTTACATCGAACATTTGACTACAATTCGAGATCAAGGTCATAAAAGGAAGCCCAATCTTGCTCTAGGATACATCATTGCATATGTTCTAGAATCCAAATACAACTTTCAATATCTTGCTCCTCCCGACCTTCAGCCACCCTTCTACTCAAACAGTTCCTTCAATGTCCTTCATAGTACTTATCTCCACCCTGTGGATGAGGAAGCTCAGGGGGCCGAGGAGGAGGAGGCTCCCGCTCCTCATCCTACACCTATTCCTCTCCGCCAGCACTCTCAGCTGGATCAGTTAATAGAGAGATTTAATCAGTGGGAGACTCGCTTTGAGGCCTACGTTGTTATACAAGAGTAGCAACATACTGAGGACATCATCCGCATGCAGCACCAGCACGACCAGGATATGGCCTGGTTCGGATCTCAGTTTGCCACATTGACCAGTTACTTTTGACCACCACCTTCTTCATCTCATGATCAGGGTCTCTCGTTTCTTTAGTTTTCTTTGTTATGCTATTTTTCTGTAGTTTGTTCTTTCTTATGGTTGTTTTAGTTTCTGTTCTGTCTTTTAGTTTCCTCCTTTTTGTGATGTTGTTGACCTCATTTTTGTATGAGGTCACTAAGACCCATCCAGAACCCAGATTTAATCCTAGACCCTAGGATCCACTCTAGACCTTAGGATCCTTCTAGATCCAAGACCTTAGAGCCTATTCTAGAGCCTAGGATTCCCTTAAATCCTAGATCTCAAAACTCTTCTAGATCTCAAGATCACTCCAACTTCAAATCAATCTCCACCCTTGATCAACCTCAATTTTAAATCAATTCCTATATTTAATCCACTCCAATTTCAATTTGATTCCTACCTGTGATCAATTTGAATCTCAAACTCCATCCAATTCAAATCCAAATTAATTCAAACTTCAAATCAAATTCAAACCCAGAATTCACACTCAAATCCAAACTCTAGAGGCCCTGTCCTAATCACCCTTTTCAGAGATTTTTCAAACATTTCAAAACCCAGTCAAATGACCTCTGATTCAGGGTCTATCACTTGCAAAATGATAAGACATGTCTCTAGAGGTTACCCTCCAACTTTGAGCTCATTCTGAGGTCTCTAACCCCAGGATCTGAATTAAAATTCGAAGGCTGTAAAACCTTCAAATATTTACAACCTATGCCACTGAGCATAACCCTTTTGAGATTTTGACCTTGGAACCCTTATCCAAGCCTCCAATCACTTCCAGACCCTTGATTTTAACCCATTGAGCAGTAAACTGCATTTTTCAGACCCATTTTTGACCATAGTTGACCAATAGGTCAAAATTGACCAAAATACCCCTATGGGGCTCAAATAGGGATTTCAAACCAAATGAGCTCCAAATTGGATGCAACCACCTTTGACAAATTTCAAATGTCATTTCAAATCTTTTGAACCTATTTCCAACCCTTGAGTCAACCTGGTTGACTAAGTCAACTGGTTTGACCCAAGAGGCCCTTTAAGGGTCCAAACATGTGTTTTGACCCAAATGACCTCTCTAAGTCATCCAACTACTTCCATTAACCTTAAAGTATCATTTCAAACCTGTTGAGCCCAAACCCAGACCCTGGGTCAACCTGGTTGACCAAGTCAACCTAGGTTGACCAAACAAGCCCTTAAGGGTTCAAATAGTGATTTTGACCAAATTGACCCCTCCAAACCCTGGGACCACATCCAGTAGACTCAGAATGACATTCTGAATCTATTAAATCCAGTTCCAGCCCTTGAACCCAACTGGTTGACCAAGTCAACCAGTTTTGGCCTAAAAGCCCATTAAGGGCCCATTGAGCCTTTTTGATTCAATTGACATACATGACTCTTCGAATCATCCTCCAATCCACCTAACAAGCCCATTTGGACTACCCAGGTGCAATTTCATAAACCCTTGATTGGGTTGACTGGTCAACCAGTCAACTCAAGGCTTAAAGAACCATTTGTGTGGTCAAACCCTTCAACCTATTGAACCCAGCCCAAGTTAAACATATCCAGCAATTTGGAAAGGTTTTATGACCTGCCTTGATGCCAACTCAGCAAACCTTGACCACTTTGACTGGTCAAACAGTCAATGGGAAATCAAGTGAGCTCATTCGCTCAACACAATTTCCTAGACTAAACCAGATCCATCCAGGCATCCTAACTAATTCTAGAAGACACCTAGGACTCAGCCAGACCCAGCCCGAGCCTTGGCATGCTCCCCAGCTCATCCAAGAGTTCAAATGAGCTCTAAATGGTCAACCCGGTCAATCCTATGTTGATTATCTCCCATTCCCATTTCAGGCCAATACAAGCATTAATTCTTACTCTAAAAGCTTTCCTAAACCTGCCCTGACCTCCCCCAGCTGCTGGCATGGCTCTAGACCCGAGCTATCAACCTAGTGGTCCCCTCCCTACTTGAAAACGACCAAAGGTCTCTCTCACCTTAGGCAACCGCTTCTCCTGTCCCATAGCAGTCTGGGACAAGTTTCCAGCATCCAAAGCCCCTCTCTGATGCATCCTGGCCGTCCCTTTAAGCTCCAAACCCGTGAATAGGCAAGAGACACGATCCCCACCGGATCAAAAGTAATCTTGCGTTCCACTCACTCCCCAGAGAAGATAGGGTTTCGTTTTGATTTCTTTAAGCTCTACCTTCATTTTCCCATCAATCCTCGGCGTTTCGAAGCTGCCAACGGCGAGATCAGGGCTTGACCGAGAGCCATTTTCGTCCAAGCTTCTTCAACTCCATCTATGGTGATCCTCCAAGCTTGAAGCCTGAAGGATATCAACACGTGGACAGTCTACAAGTTCAACCGTGATAAAGCAACTCATTTGATCCATTCTTCGGTGATAAAACCTAAACCCTAGTTTGTTTTCTAGGTTCTTAAATAACCCATTTAATATTGCATCAAATGATTTAAGAATACCTCCCCATTACTCATTAGACTCTAATACGTTTCTGTCCAAAATTTCAAGCCATTTGGTTCAGTATCTTGAGAGAACGAAACAAAAATGCCTTTAGGGTTTTCGGTTTGGCTGGAGGAGGAAGAGAACCCGTTAGCCGTTGGATCTATTCCGTTTGGATCAACGGTTGTGATCGGGTTTGATTTCGAACTCCGTTTCATATTGATAGAACTTTGGATCGACCGATCCTCTGTCCAGCCGAATCCAGGCCGTTAAGCCAAACCGCGGGAGCTAGATCCACCGTTCGATCATCTAGGATTGAACTTGATCCCGCGGGTTTGATCTCAACCGTCGGATCGGAACCGTGGAAGATCGAACGGTTGCAAGCCCTGCCGCGCTGGTTAAGTGGCGGGTCCCGCGTGACCGCCGCCGTCCGCGTGGCTGTATCCGCTCCCGCCGCGTGTCCCGGGTCAGCGCCGCCGTTTGACCCGGCTAATTAAAACTATATTTTAATTCAAAATATTACCAGAACTTCTAAAATTCACCAGAATTTCAATTCTGATCCATTTTTGGTGTTCTTGGGCTTGTTTTGTTCATATTTTTAACTACTATATTCTAAAAATAAGTAAAAATTATTTTGATCTCTATATTATTAGTAATTTTAATAATACCTAAAATCTACCTTTATTTTTAAATAAAAATATATAAATCCTTTTTGGCTGAAATTTGGCAGAGGTGTAATAGGGCCTAGGGTTGATTTTCTGTAATTTTCCTAAGTCAGTTTGATGCAATATGACTTAGTTTATGAATTTACAAAATCTAGATCAATATTTGAACTAGATTTTAGAAATTCATAAACAATTCAATCTAAATCCAATCATGGCATGTTAGGGTTCTATGGAATCAGTGTAAAGTCTCCCCTTTCATTGAAAATAGGTTTAGATCTTGATCATGTATGGTTTAGTTAAAATCTACTTTCAATATCATGCTTAACCTAGTTTAATTAACTAATAAATTGTACATGATCATCATATCAAATTAGATTGACTCTTGATTTAGGGATATTGATATGCATATGCATAAATATATATCCCAAGATCATTTTATTCTAATTTGATGTATCTATTCCTCTATAGTAAATTGTTTAAGTTTATAGGTCATCAAATGACCTATAACTATAATGATTCACTATAATCCTTCCATAGAACATTAGGAGCACTTTTATTGTTCATTGTTTGTATTTTGATGTGATTGTAGTTAGTGTCAAAGGGTTAGAAGAACATCAATTTCGTAGCCCATAACCTAGTGGCATTAAGGACAATAATTAAGGATTTGTGTCTTAGTTAACTTAGATCAATTTAGGTGGACTTCACACATCTCTTTTGAGATGAAACTTAAACTTAGAAAACTAGTGTCATGAACCCAATGGTTGAACTCACTTTGATTTGACATTAATTGATCTCCGATAAATAGTGGATTTAGGTGTTTTTCTCTTTAAAAGCCTTAATGTTCAATAAACTCCAATAAATCAAATAAAATTCACAGAAAATCTTAATCAACCTAAATCAACTCTTACTAGTCATAAAACAAAGTTATAATCATTCAAAATCAAGACTCAAGGCCCATTAATTAAGGATTTTCAATAATTCCTATAAATACTTCAAACTTCTAAAATTCGCTATTAATTGTAGAAAAATTCAAATCAATCAAACTCAGTGGCTAATGACTCTAATTAAAATCTAGTATTTTCTAAAATTGTCAAACCTCCAGAATCTGGTCAAGGTCAAAAAGTCAACAAATTGGTCAAACCATAGTTCAAAACTAGCCCAAAACTTCAAACCTTCGTAATAAAATGCAGAAAAATCCAATTTCAACGTACTTACCTTCTAACTGATCGTAGTAAGGTCTAGTATTTTAATAAAATACAAACATTCCAGAATTTGGACTTAATCAAAAAGTCATTTTCAACCCCTTAATTAAATGATTAAAATATTCAAAAATTCATAAAATTCACAATTATTCCAAAACTCCAGAAAATGTTAACTTAATGTTTAAAACATTCAACAAACCTTTTAAAACACAACAACCATCCCGAAGATGAAGTTTATTGGCTGGACTACTCCGGGCTGCGGGGCTAAGTGTCCTAAGGAGGCTGGTTCCTCGAGCCTGGTGGCACAACGCCACGAATGGAGTCCAAGGGGTGTTAAGCCTTAAGAATAGATTAATTATTAATTATCTAACCTTTTAAAAATCTCTAATTCAATTACATTAATTTGGTTTATCGGCTGGACTACTCCGGGCTGCGGGGCTAAGTGTCCTAAGGAGGCTGGTTCCTCGAGCCTGGTGGCACAACGCCACGAATCAATTAATGGCGAACTTAAATTAATCAACTTTAAAAATCAGTAATTAACTCATTTTTGTATTAATCCACTTTTTTAATTCCAACCAATTTAAGTAACTCAATCAACCCCGATTGCTACTGGGTAACCCAGGCCTACGAGGCTATTAGCTTAGCCCCAAGGAAGGTGAAATAAACTTCACGGCCTCGGTGTGAAACAAAGGTAGTAATCAATTAGCTTTTAAAATATATTTAATTAAAATTCTTAATCTATTAATACTTAAACTTTAATTGAAATCCCCCTATTAAGCCTTAACAAACTCAGACTTTTAGATAACTTTAATTAATCGCCCAACTTAGGACATACCCCTGCCACACTACCTTTCACACACACCTTAGATGATGTGCTAGGACAACCAACTCTAGATCAAGGTTAGGCCGGTGTTTATTTTACTGCTGTGTGCCAGATTTTTCGTAGTTTTCACTGCATGTTGTGGATGAAATTGCTTTGCTGTGTCTACTTACTTTTCTGCACTCTGTGGATGGTTGATGTGTTTGGCGATTAGATTACCCTTAGGTTAGGTACGATATGGATGCTGACATAGTTTTCTGCAGGTGGCCACGCTCATGCAGGGCAATATAAAAAGGGGGCAAATAAAAAAATGCATAAATATTATAAACTCTTTGCACAGGTGCTTCAGCTGCTAAAGCCCCCCCAAATCATAAAAAGAGCGTGGCCAGTGTGTTTACTTTTTTTTCCTGCTCATATATAACTGCTTGGAAATAACTGCTTTTTATATATTAACTGCTTAGGATAACCTTGCAGGTGAGTCTAGATTTTGATTTAAAATAAATGTAATTTGTGTAAGTGTCAAGTGTTGTGAAAGTTCATTTTGAGTTGGGATACATAGATCCAAAGCTTGGATTCCAAAGAGGAAAGGATACCCCTTTGGGGAACACTCCTTTTCCATTTGGAAATCCAAATTTGGATCATTCCTCTCCCTTACCCAAAGAGGAAAGAGTGGCCTTCCCCTTTGAGGGAAATGCCCTTTTATCCATTTGGGTAATCCACTACGAAGATTCCAAGAAGATTGAAGAAAAGGAGTCCAAAGAAGAACAAGATTAAAGATGTGAAGATTTGAAGATTGAGAGTATCCCACTCAAAATAACTTGCGTCATTACTAGATTTAGAACCCGGGTTGTTGTCAGTGGTGCCCGGCCACTTTACTTTCTGTAATATTCTGGTTTGTAATAAGCAAGGCAACTTTGCCTATGGACGTTTATTAATTAATTTATATTTGATGTGATGATTTGATTGCCTCTAGGATTACTTGTTTTTTTTTTTACTAGTTTTTTGGCGATTGCATGCCGCTCTTTGTTTTCGCCTGGAAACGTGAGGCTCGTGAGGGTGTGAAAGTTTTATACTCAAAATATTAAAGTCTAAAATTTTAGTGAGTCTAAATAACATAGAAAGATAACGAATCTAGGGAATTAGCCGGGGATCGTCCCCGGGGTCGCATACATATTCTTGCATCACTCTTTCCTTGCTTTAGACCCTTCCCCGCCTGCGGGTAGAGTCCGGATAGTCTGACCTATGAGGACGAGGTGCCGGACCTGGGGAAGTCCAGTCTTCTAAAAAACTATTTTATAAGCCTGTTTTTAAAAATTTCAAGCATACTTGATTGGAAGTTGTTAACTAGCATGCATTGCATTAGATACAAACTAAAAGAGTCAAAATTTTAATCGCATCAGTTTAGCATTTTTGCGCCCAACATATGTCAAAGGGGCAAATTAGGAAAATCTCTAGATGTCGGCCCCGACCCTCCAAAACTTTAATTACAACGTCCCTACCACTCTTGCATAAAAGACCGGACTCATCTATTTTAAATCGATTAGGTGGTTAGCTGGCTCCCCAATCCAGGCCGGGGTAAGTCCAGACCTTGCACTGCATTAGTTAGGTTCGGATGACTGTGGTCCAGTGTCCAAATTAGACTTAGGATCCGGGGCAGATTTTTGATTATAAGTCCCCAAATTTCGGGAATATAGTCCCAAATTTCTAATAAAATACTCAACTCTAATTAAAATTTTCTTTCAATCCTAAAACATAAAGCCCAACACTTAGATTAGGTTGGGACACTTCCGGATGGTTCTGGAATCTCAAAGTATCCCCTACCCCTCTTCCTTTGAATCTGCTAATAACTGCTCAATCTTGCTCCATTCCCTTTTGATTTTTCCAATAATTCTATTCAGACTTTGATATCATTCTTAGAAACTCTAACAAAATTCTGCCATCATTTTAATCGGGAGTTTTCGTAGGAGATTTTTGTCTCCCTACGATGTAATTAACTACGAGGGCTTGCGCTCGTAGGAAGTTTGGAACCACATACACCTGATTTTAAAATTGATTTTAAAATTCTACTAGATTTCTTTGGGAAAACTTAAAGAACGATCGTCGTCGTTGCATTAGGAGAATTATCGTAGAACAGTGTCATTTCTCTTTGGAGAGATACATCTTTCTTCGATAAGGCTTTGGATGTAAATACGACGATCATACTTCTTGAGTATTGTAAGTTGGGTATTCAGCTGAACCCTGTTTTGTCCCATCGGGGCCATATAAGGTTCTCTTTAGACCCGATTATAATATTCAAGATGAGTTCATATAGTTCTGAGTCTGAACACCGTTATGAAAGTTTATATTTTTCCCCCAGGATAATATATTCCTTCTAGCGAGTTGATTCGACCTTAGAGTTAGAGCTTAACCTTAATTTTGGAATCCCCAAAGAAAACTAGTATCTTTTCAAAACATCTTTTCAAAATTCCACCAACAAAAAAATGGCACGCCCGGTGGGACTAAATCTCTCTCTCCATCTTTAATATTGGCAAAATTTTGTCTCATCGGTAGTCTTAACTACCTTTCTTCCGTTGGTCCCTCTACCCATTTCTTTCTTGGGTGAGTGTGGCCAACATCTAAAAGAAAAGACCTATCAAATAGAGAGGTTAGCGAGGAAACTTTTATCCAAGTCGGACTTTGACATTTTGCCTCCAAGTTAATTGGTAGAGCAAAATGGTCAAGTCAAATTCTTTAAGATCTTCATAAATGTTGCAAGCTTGCATATTCGATTAAATCTCGAGTATGCTAAGTTTCACATTCTACGGAAGACCCTTCAGTTTCCAAATCAAAATTCAACTCTCCCTCTAACAACTCCAGGCTTTGACATTTTTGCCCCTAAGTTAATTGGTGGAGCGAAAGGGTCAAGCCATACCTTAAGGTCTTCATGTCAATTTTGTAAACCTGCATATTTGAATGAAATTCAATATGTTGAGTTTCATAATTTGAAGAAGATCTGTTAATTTCAATCCTAAAATTCAAATCTTCTCAATCAAATGTAGGCTTTGACATTTCACCCCAAGTCGATTAGTGGAATGAAAGAGTCAAGCCTAATCCTAGGGATTCTTCATATCAATTTCGTAGACCTGCATGTTCAAAAAAAAAATCTTACATGTTGAGTTTCGAAATTTGAAGAAGATCCATTTTAACTTCAACATTAAGTTCAAATTTTCTCAACCAAATCTAAGCTTTGACATTTCATCCCTAGTTAGTTGGTGGAATGAGAGAGTCAAGCACAACTCTTGAGATTTTCTTGTCAATTTTGTGAACCTTCATGTTGAGTGAAAACTCAATATTTTGAGTTCCAAAATTTGAAGAAAATCAATTGATTTCAAGATTCCAATTCCATTTCAAAATCAATTGATTTAAATCACCTTTCCTTAATTCAAGAAAATCGAATGTACTCAAAAGGCTAAAAAGATTACTGAATGAGAAGCCTTAAGAGTAAGTCAAATTTGAGGCTAATGGAGGGTTCATTGCTCCTCTCACATACCCCCCTCTTTGGTGGAAGCCACTCCCACCCTCTTCCTCATACTCAAGGAAGGGAGGTTGTGAGAATGATAGCGTGATATCCACTTTGCTCTTTTGACTATTGCACATAAAAGATCTACCAAATCTAAATTGAGCAATCAACAATAATAGACTATAGGCCCCCAATTGAGGGTTATGACCCATCCACTCTATTAGATGAAGTTTGGTCACGTTACTATATGTGCCCTACTATATCACCTATAGAGGAGGAGGTGCAGAAACCGCTCGGGGTGCCACTCTCATAATTGTTAGATCACTAGTAATTAAGGAGGGGAATAATGATGGATCTCAGATCTTGTCAGATAGTGACACCATTTGAATTTAACTTCTAAAAGGGGTCCTATTGTGATAGATTCTTAGATTGAAATAATGCAGCACTAGTTATGGGTAGGGCAGACCCCATAACAATCTCTTTCTCTTAAGAGATTATGGAAATATAATTTATATTGATAGGGTCTTGCCACCTAGACTTGCTATTTTGAAGGAAATCATATTAATTCTCAAAGTGTACCGGATCAGAATTTTTAGGATAGTTGATCCATCTTTTTAATGAAAATTGACCTCTATTTTAAGTCAAAAATATGAGAGAGTTATAGTTGACCCCACTAGATCCTTAAAGGCCCCTCCCTCCCACCGCTTCTGCGGGTTAATTTGATTTTTGAATTGAAATTTGTATCAAACTTAAGTTGGTTTTTGAAATGAAAATCTTCTCAGTCTTCTCGCGGTTTTCTATCTTATAGGCTTCTCTTGCATGTTCTAAATCTATTCAACGATTTTCTAAGTTAAGCTGATATTTTCTTATCAAAAGAATTGGGTCCAATTTGGGGATTATTTTTCCTTGCATAAGAGAATCCTTCTCTTATACTTGCGATATAATCCTGGATTAAAATAAAAGAGCAATCATGTTAAGGTTTTAAAGAAAGTGAAGCCTCTGGTTAAAATAAAATTCGAAGGATGCACAAAGTGCATTAAAAAAAAATTCAAAAAAGAAGAAAGGCGCAAAGTGCGCCAAAGAAATAAAAAGATGTGCAAAGCACGTCACAAAAAAAAGTGAAAGAGGCTTCCTTCTTTTTAAATCCTTAAATCTCAAAGGTCCCGATCACCCTTAATAGCTTGACTTTGAAAAATCTTGAATCTAGATTTATTGTCATGCATGGACAGTTTATTAGATAGAAAATTCTATGCAAGAGAATTGAAAAGATTTAATTTCTCGATCCAACTTAAATCCTTTTGAAATTAATTTTAATTCAAAATTTATATAAGGGAGAACCTAGTTCAATTTCAATGAAATTTGATCTGGGTCAACAAAACCCTTGGCTCTTTTCGGGTCAATTAGGGTCACTCTACCTCTCACTATACTTTTGAATTTGTTCCCACTTGTCGTTTTGACAGGGTCCAAATGATTAAGAGGAAATTTTCAATAAAAAGAATGAATCTTCTATTCTCGATAAGAATTCAAATCCCATTCTTGAGAGATACATGTGAATCCTTAAACATAAGCATCGTTTCTTTTAAGATCTACTCTGTGAAATAACATTCTATGTTGGGTCCAAGCTTGTTCTTATATAGAGGTGTGTTTTACATGGCTATAAATTGACTTTCAAAATTGAGTCACAACTAAGTAGAGTGCCTGACTCCAATTGGAGGATTTCGAAGGCCTTGAAGAAAGTTATTTTGAACTCAACAAAATTTGAAATTATACAAGTTACGTATGATTCAAGCTCGTGATAAAATTGTGTTACCTTAGGACTTTCCAAGTAGAAGATTTGGCTATAGTCCTTTGGAGACCAATTTTAGTCCACCATAAGATTAATGGAAGCTTTGAATCAACATTGACTGGATCGACCACCTTAGAGATAATCTATAAGGGAGGTTCATGGCAATCGATTAATTTTGAAGATACCACCAGATGTTTCCTTTCATTTGGGCGGTTCTTTAAGAAGTGTCATGCCTAATGAGAATCAAATTAAATATCAAATTCACCCCTTCAAATTCAAAGAAATCAAATCAAATTCAAAATCATCAATCAATTGTTCTCAATTCTCTTTTCCTTAATGTTAGGTCCTTCCTTCTCTTAGGATTAGACCTGCTAGTGGTGGAGTACGCCCTCCGTGGCACCACCCCGGCTTTTGACTTGGGGATCAGTGGTGGAGTACGCCCTTCGTGGCACCATTCTGATTCACACCTGCTGGTGGTGGAGTACGCCCTCCGTGGCACCACCCTGGCTTTTGACTTGGGGATCAGTGGTGGAGTACGCCCTTCGTGGCACCATCCTGATTCACACCTGCTGGTGGTGGAGTACGCCCTCCGTGGCACCACCCTGGCATTTGACTTGGGGATCAGTGGTGGAGTACGCCCTTCGTGGCACCACCCTAGTTTGCCAGTTGAGGTCCTCTGTGTGGAGCAAGTTTCCTCCCCACATGACCATTCGCTAGTGGTGGAGTACGCCCTTCGTGGCACCATCCTAGTTTGCCAGTTGAGGTCCTCTGTGTGGAGCAAGTTTCCTCCCCACATGACCATTCGCTAGTGGTGGAGTACGCCCTTCGTGGCACCATCCTAGTTTGCCAGTTGAGGTCCTCTGTGTGGAGCAAGTTTCCTCCCCACATGACCATTCGCTAGTGGTGGAGTACGCCCTTCGTGGCACCATCCTAGTTTGCCAGTTGAGGTCCTCTGTGTGGAGCAAGTTTCCTCCCCACATGACCATTCGCTAGTGGTGGAGTACGCCCTTCGTGGCACCATCCTAGTTTGCCAGTTGAGGTCCTCTGTGTGGAGCAAGTTTCCTCCCCACATGACCATTCGCTAGTGGTGGAGTACGCCCTTCGTGGCACCATCCTAGTTTGCCAGTTGAGGTCCTCTGTGTGGAGCAAGTTTCCTCCCCACATGACCATTCGCTAGTGGTGGAGTACGCCCTTCGTGGCACCATCCTAGTTTGCCAGTTGAGGTCCTCTGTGTGGAGCAAGTTTCCTCCCCACATGACCATTCGCTAGTGGTGGAGTACGCCCTTCGTGGCACCACCCTAGTTTGCCAGTTGAGGTCCTCTGTGTGGAGCAAGTTTCCTCCCCACATGACCATTCGCTAGTGGTGGAGTATGCCCTTCGTGGTACCACCCTAGTTTGCCAGTTGAGGTCCTCTGTGTGGAGCAAGTTTCCTCCCCACATGACCATTCGCTAGTGGTGGAGTATGCCCTTCGTGGTACCACCCTAGTTTGCCAGTTGAGGTCCTCTGTGTGGAGCAAGTTTCCTCCCCACATGACCATTCGCTAGTGGTGGAGTATGCCCTTCGTGGTACCACCCTAGTTTGCCAGTTGAGGTCCTCTGTGTGGAGCAAGTTTCCTCCCCACATGACCATTCGCTAGTGGTGGAGTACGCCCTTCGTGGCACCATCCTAGTTTACCAGTTGATTTGCCTATTTGGAGTAAGTCTTCTATCAGCATCCTATGGGCCTAAGGTTGAGTGATGCCCTTCCTTAGACCCAAGGCTAGGTATTCCCTACCTTGGTTTTCCCGGTTCTCTTTTCCAAATAGGTGTAAGCCTTTCACTAGCTTCCTATGAACTTAAGATTACGAGATACCCTCCCTTCCACCTTTGAGATTCTACTTCTATTCGGTCAACGCCAATGTGTGCAGCAGAAGTTCCTTCTACTACACACATTGGGGGTCCATTTGTTGACCTCATTTTTGTATGAGGTCACTAAGACCCATCCAGAACCCAGATTTAATCCTAGACCCTAGGATCCACTCTAGACCTTAGGATCCTTCTAGATCCAAGACCTTAGAGCCTATTCTAGAGCCTAGGATTCCCTTAAATCCTAGATCTCAAAACTCTTCTAGATCTCAAGATCACTCCAACTTCAAATCAATCTCCACCCTTGATCAACCTCAATTTTAAATCAATTCCTATATTTAATCCACTCCAATTTCAATTTGATTCCTACCTGTGATCAATTTGAATCTCAAACTCCATCCAATTCAAATCCAAATTAATTCAAACTTCAAATCAAATTCAAACCCAGAATTCACACTCAAATCCAAACTCTAGAGGCCCTGTCCTAATCACCCTTTTCAGAGATTTTTCAAACATTTCAAAACCCAGTCAAATGACCTCTGATTCAGGGTCTATCACTTGCAAAATGATAAGACATGTCTCTAGAGGTTACCCTCCAACTTTGAGCTCATTCTGAGGTCTCTAACCCCAGGATCTGAATTAAAATTCGAAGGCTGTAAAACCTTCAAATATTTACAACCTATGCCACTGAGCATAACCCTTTTGAGATTTTGACCTTGGAACCCTTATCCAAGCCTCCAATCACTTCCAGACCCTTGATTTTAACCCATTGAGCAGTAAACTGCATTTTTCAGACCCATTTTTGACCATAGTTGACCAATAGGTCAAAATTGACCAAAATACCCCTATGGGGCTCAAATAGGGATTTCAAACCAAATGAGCTCCAAATTGGATGCAACCACCTTTGACAAATTTCAAATGTCATTTCAAATCTTTTGAACCTATTTCCAACCCTTGAGTCAACCTGGTTGACTAAGTCAACTGGTTTGACCCAAGAGGCCCTTTAAGGGTCCAAACATGTGTTTTGACCCAAATGACCTCTCTAAGTCATCCAACTACTTCCATTAACCTTAAAGTATCATTTCAAACCTGTTGAGCCCAAACCCAGACCCTGGGTCAACCTGGTTGACCAAGTCAACCTAGGTTGACCAAACAAGCCCTTAAGGGTTCAAATAGTGATTTTGACCAAATTGACCCCTCCAAACCCTGGGACCACATCCAGTAGACTCAGAATGACATTCTGAATCTATTAAATCCAGTTCCAGCCCTTGAACCCAACTGGTTGACCAAGTCAACCAGTTTTGGCCTAAAAGCCCATTAAGGGCCCATTGAGCCTTTTTGATTCAATTGACATACATGACTCTTCGAATCATCCTCCAATCCACCTAACAAGCCCATTTGGACTACCCAGGTGCAATTTCATAAACCCTTGATTGGGTTGACTGGTCAACCAGTCAACTCAAGGCTTAAAGAACCATTTGTGTGGTCAAACCCTTCAACCTATTGAACCCAGCCCAAGTTAAACATATCCAGCAATTTGGAAAGGTTTTATGACCTGCCTTGATGCCAACTCAGCAAACCTTGACCACTTTGACTGGTCAAACAGTCAATGGGAAATCAAGTGAGCTCATTCGCTCAACACAATTTCCTAGACTAAACCAGATCCATCCAGGCATCCTAACTAATTCTAGAAGACACCTAGGACTCAGCCAGACCCAGCCCGAGCCTTGGCATGCTCCCCAGCTCATCCAAGAGTTCAAATGAGCTCTAAATGGTCAACCCGGTCAATCCTATGTTGATTATCTCCCATTCCCATTTCAGGCCAATACAAGCATTAATTCTTACTCTAAAAGCTTTCCTAAACCTGCCCTGACCTCCCCCAGCTGCTGGCATGGCTCTAGACCCGAGCTATCAACCTAGTGGTCCCCTCCCTACTTGAAAACGACCAAAGGTCTCTCTCACCTTAGGCAACCGCTTCTCCTGTCCCATAGCAGTCTGGGACAAGTTTCCAGCATCCAAAGCCCCTCTCTGATGCATCCTGGCCGTCCCTTTAAGCTCCAAACCCGTGAATAGGCAAGAGACACGATCCCCACCGGATCAAAAGTAATCTTGCGTTCCACTCACTCCCCAGAGAAGATAGGGTTTCGTTTTGATTTCTTTAAGCTCTACCTTCATTTTCCCATCAATCCTCGGCGTTTCGAAGCTGCCAACGGCGAGATCAGGGCTTGACCGAGAGCCATTTTCGTCCAAGCTTCTTCAACTCCATCTATGGTGATCCTCCAAGCTTGAAGCCTGAAGGATATCAACACGTGGACAGTCTACAAGTTCAACCGTGATAAAGCAACTCATTTGATCCATTCTTCGGTGATAAAACCTAAACCCTAGTTTGTTTTCTAGGTTCTTAAATAACCCATTTAATATTGCATCAAATGATTTAAGAATACCTCCCCATTACTCATTAGACTCTAATACGTTTCTGTCCAAAATTTCAAGCCATTTGGTTCAGTATCTTGAGAGAACGAAACAAAAATGCCTTTAGGGTTTTCGGTTTGGCTGGAGGAGGAAGAGAACCCGTTAGCCGTTGGATCTATTCCGTTTGGATCAACGGTTGTGATCGGGTTTGATTTCGAACTCCGTTTCATATTGATAGAACTTTGGATCGACCGATCCTCTGTCCAGCCGAATCCAGGCCGTTAAGCCAAACCGCGGGAGCTAGATCCACCGTTCGATCATCTAGGATTGAACTTGATCCCGCGGGTTTGATCTCAACCGTCGGATCGGAACCGTGGAAGATCGAACGGTTGCAAGCCCTGCCGCGCTGGTTAAGTGGCGGGTCCCGCGTGACCGCCGCCGTCCGCGTGGCTGCATCCGCTCCCGCCGCGTGTCCCGGGTCAGCGCCGCCGTTTGACCCGGCTAATTAAAACTATATTTTAATTCAAAATATTACCAGAACTTCTAAAATTCACCAGAATTTCAATTCTGATCCATTTTTGGTGTTCTTGGGCTTGTTTTGTTCATATTTTTAACTACTATATTCTAAAAATAAGTAAAAATTATTTTGATCTCTATATTATTAGTAATTTTAATAATACCTAAAATCTACCTTTATTTTTAAATAAAAATATATAAATCCTTTTTGGCTGAAATTTGGCAGAGGTGTAATAGGGCCTAGGGTTGATTTTCTGTAATTTTCTTAAGTCAGTTTGATGCAATATGACTTAGTTTATGAATTTACAAAATCTAGATCAATATTTGAACTAGATTTTAGAAATTCATAAACAATTCAATCTAAATCCAATCATGGCATGTTAGGGTTCTATGGAATCAGTGTAAAGTCTCCCCTTTCATTGAAAATAGGTTTAGATCTTGATCATGTATGGTTTAGTTAAAATCTACTTTCAATATCATGCTTAACCTAGTTTAATTAACTAATAAATTGTACATGATCATCATATCAAATTAGATTGACTCTTGATTTAGGGATATTGATATGCATATGCATAAATATATATCCCAAGATCATTTTATTCTAATTTGATGTATCTATTCCTCTATAGTAAATTGTTTAAGTTTATAGGTCATCAAATGACCTATAACTATAATGATTCACTATAATCCTTCCATAGAACATTAGGAGCACTTTTATTGTTCATTGTTTGTATTTTGATGTGATTGTAGTTAGTGTCAAAGGGTTAGAAGAACATCAATTTCGTAGCCCATAACCTAGTGGCATTAAGGACAATAATTAAGGATTTGTGTCTTAGTTAACTTAGATCAATTTAGGTGGACTTCACACATCTCTTTTGAGATGAAACTTAAACTTAGAAAACTAGTGTCATGAACCCAATGGTTGAACTCACTTTGATTTGACATTAATTGATCTCCGATAAATAGTGGATTTAGGTGTTTTTCTCTTTAAAAGCCTTAATGTTCAATAAACTCCAATAAATCAAATAAAATTCACAGAAAATCTTAATCAACCTAAATCAACTCTTACTAGTCATAAAACAAAGTTATAATCATTCAAAATCAAGACTCAAGGCCCATTAATTAAGGATTTTCAATAATTCCTATAAATACTTCAAACTTCTAAAATTCGCTATTAATTGTAGAAAAATTCAAATCAATCAAACTCAGTGGCTAATGACTCTAATTAAAATCTAGTATTTTCTAAAATTGTCAAACCTCCAGAATCTGGTCAAGGTCAAAAAGTCAACAAATTGGTCAAACCATAGTTCAAAACTAGCCCAAAACTTCAAACCTTCGTAATAAAATGCAGAAAAATCCAATTTCAACGTACTTACCTTCTAACTGATCGTAGTAAGGTCTAGTATTTTAATAAAATACAAACATTCCAGAATTTGGACTTAATCAAAAAGTCATTTTCAACCCCTTAATTAAATGATTAAAATATTCAAAAATTCATAAAATTCACAATTATTCCAAAACTCCAGAAAATGTTAACTTAATGTTTAAAACATTCAACAAACCTTTTAAAACACAACAACCATCCCGAAGATGAAGTTTATTGGCTGGACTACTCCGGGCTGCGGGGCTAAGTGTCCTAAGGAGGCTGGTTCCTCGAGCCTGGTGGCACAACGCCACGAATGGAGTCCAAGGGGTGTTAAGCCTTAAGAATAGATTAATTATTAATTATCTAACCTTTTAAAAATCTCTAATTCAATTACATTAATTTGGTTTATCGGCTGGACTACTCCGGGCTGCGGGGCTAAGTGTCCTAAGGAGGCTGGTTCCTCGAGCCTGGTGGCACAACGCCACGAATCAATTAATGGCGAACTTAAATTAATCAACTTTAAAAATCAGTAATTAACTCATTTTTGTATTAATCCACTTTTTTAATTCCAACCAATTTAAGTAACTCAATCAACCCCGATTGCTACTGGGTAACCCAGGCCTACGAGGCTATTAGCTTAGCCCCAAGGAAGGTGAAATAAACTTCACGGCCTCGGTGTGAAACAAAGGTAGTAATCAATTAGCTTTTAAAATATATTTAATTAAAATTCTTAATCTATTAATACTTAAACTTTAATTGAAATCCCCCTATTAAGCCTTAACAAACTCAGACTTTTAGATAACTTTAATTAATCGCCCAACTTAGGACATACCCCTGCCACACTACCTTTCACACACACCTTAGATGATGTGCTAGGACAACCAACTCTAGATCTAGGTTAGGCCGGTGTTTATTTTACTGCTGTGTGCCGGATTTTTTCGTAGTTTTCACTGCATGTTGTGGATGAAATTGCTTTGCTGTGTCTACTTACTTTTCTGCACTCTGTGGATGGTTGATGTGTTTGGCGATTAGATTACCCTTAGGTTAGGTATGATATGGATGCTGACATAGTTTTCTGCAGGTGGCCACGCTCATGCAGGGCAATATAAAAAGGGGGCAAATAAAAAAATGCATAAATATTATAAACTCTTTGCACAGGTGCTTCAGCTGCTAAAGCCCCCCCAAATCATAAAAAGAGCGTGGCCAGTGTGTTTACTTTTTTTTCCTGCTCATATATAACTGCTTGGAAATAACTGCTTTTTATATATTAACTGCTTAGGATAACCTTGCAGGTGAGTCTAGATTTTGATTTAAAATAAATGTAATTTGTGTAAGTGTCAAGTGTTGTGAAAGTTCATTTTGAGTTGGGATACATAGATCCAAAGCTTGGATTCCAAAGAGGAAAGGATACCCCTTTGGGGAACACTCCTTTTCCATTTGGAAATCCAAATTTGGATCATTCCTCTCCCTTACCCAAAGAGGAAAGAGTGGCCTTCCCCTTTGAGGGAAATGCCCTTTTATCCATTTGGGTAATCCACTACGAAGATTCCAAGAAGATTGAAGAAAAGGAGTCCAAAGAAGAACAAGATTAAAGATGTGAAGATTTGAAGATTGAGAGTATCCCACTCAAAATAACTTGCGTCATTACTAGATTTAGAACCCGGGTTGTTGTCAGTGGTGCCCGGCCACTTTACTTTCTGTAATATTCTGGTTTGTAATAAGCAAGGCAACTTTGCCTATGGACGTTTATTAATTAATTTATATTTGATGTGATGATTTGATTGCCTCTAGGATTACTTGTTTTTTTTTTTACTAGTTTTTTGGCGATTGCATGCCGCTCTTTGTTTTCGCCTGGAAACGTGAGGCTCGTGAGGGTGTGAAAGTTTTATACTCAAAATATTAAAGTCTAAAATTTTAGTGAGTCTAAATAACATAGAAAGATAACGAATCTAGGGAATTAGCCGGGGATCGTCCCCGGGGTCGCATACATATTCTTGCATCACTCTTTCCTTGCTTTAGACCCTTCCCCGCCTGCGGGTAGAGTCCGGATAGTCTGACCTATGAGGACGAGATGCCGGACCTGGGGAAGTCCAGTCTTCTAAAAAACTATTTTATAAGCCTGTTTTTAAAAAATTTCAAGCATACTTGATTGGAAGTTGTTAACTAGCATGCATTGCATTAGATACAAACTAAAAGAGTCAAAATTTTAATCGCATCAGTTTAGCATTTTTGCGCCCAACATATGTCAAAGGGGCCAATTAGGAAAATCTCTAGATGTCGGCCCCGACCCTCCAAAACTTTAATTACAACGTCCCTACCACTCTTGCATAAAAGACCGGACTCATCTATTTTAAATCGATTAGGTGGTTAGCTGGCTCCCCAATCCAGGCCGGGGTAAGTCCAGACCTTGCACTGCATTAGTTAGGTTCGGATGACTGTGGTCCAGTGTCCAAATTAGACTTAGGATCCGGGGCAGATTTTTGATTATAAGTCCCCAAATTTCGGGAATATAGTCCCAAATTTCTAATAAAATACTCAACTCTAATTAAAATTTTCTTTCAATCCTAAAACATAAAGCCCAACACTTAGATTAGGTTGGGACACTTCCGGATGGTTCTGGAATCTCAAAGTATCCCCTACCCCTCTTCCTTTGAATCTGCTAATAACTGCTCAATCTTGCTCCATTCCCTTTTGATTTTTCCAATAATTCTATTCAGACTTTGATATCATTCTTAGAAACTCTAACAAAATTCTGCCATCATTTTAATCGGGAGTTTTCGTAGGAGATTTTTGTCTCCCTACGATGTAATTAACTACGAGGGCTTGCGCTCGTAGGAAGTTTGGAACCACATACACCTGATTTTAAAATTGATTTTAAAATTCTACTAGATTTCTTTGGGAAAACTTAAAGAACGATCGTCGTCGTTGCATTAGGAGAATTATCGTAGAACAGTGTCATTTCTCTTTGGAGAGATACATCTTTCTTCGATAAGGCTTTGGATGTAAATACGACGATCATACTTCTTGAGTATTGTAAGTTGGGTATTCAGCTGAACCCTGTTTTGTCCCATCGGGGCCATATAAGGTTCTCTTTAGACCCGATTATAATATTCAAGATGAGTTCATATAGTTCTGAGTCTGAACACCGTTATGAAAGTTTATATTTTTCCCCCAGGATAATATATTCCTTCTAGCGAGTTGATTCGACCTTAGAGTTAGAGCTTAACCTTAATTTTGGAATCCCCAAAGAAAACTAGTATCTTTTCAAAACATCTTTTCAAAATTCCACCAACAGATGTTAAAAGGGAGAGTAGTCTGATGTATCTTATAATTTGATTCTGAAACTTAGTGAACTATTTTTTTCGTCACACTATTTTTATTAAAATGCCATAAACTA
The DNA here is from genome assembly GCA_022539455.1 of Dendrobium nobile. Lineage (NCBI taxonomy): Eukaryota > Viridiplantae > Streptophyta > Magnoliopsida > Asparagales > Orchidaceae > Dendrobium > Dendrobium nobile. The sequence continues at coordinate 47,855,587 of CM039735.1, read as the reverse complement.
CTTAAATTTTTTTGATTGTGTTTGCCATGATCAGAAAGGGGAAGATTGTTGCGAATATGAGATTATGGATTAGACTTTTGATGATAGTAAACATTCATGTTTTTCTATGACTGCCTTGCCTACGAACTTTTCAGGTCCACATGATCGAATGCAATTCATGCCAGCTCAAGATTGGGTAGATTTAGGTTGAGCCAAGTCTATAATTTTTTCTTTCTTAAGTCAATTGTAAAGTGGTTCCTGATGCTAAGTAACCTTGCACATACACACTTGAGGGATTTTTGGTGTTTTTCTATTTTGGGTAAATCGGCCTGAACGATGTTCATATCGGCCAGGACGATCCGACTAAAAATAGAAATCCTAATTAGGGTATCCTGGTTAAGGCAGCCATCATTAAGCACATTATCCTGGACGGTCCTTGTATCGGCTAGGACGATAGGCTCAAATCAGAAAGAATCAGTCGCCATGATCAATTTAGGTATTCTTTATTTCAGGACATTGGCCAGGACGATCTATACATCGGCCTGGACGATGCAGCAAAATTATGCCTAAATTAGTCTGGTAATTATGAAAAGCAATTAAGGCTGATTGATACGATCACATCAGCTGGGCCGATCGCAGGATCGATCGGGATGATGTCCTGTATGATTAACATCAGACAGACTCTATTCCGGACGATGTTTAGGATGATTGTACTCATATTTAAACTAATCAGCCAGGATGATATTATATCGGCCTGGACGATGTAACCAATTTTATTTTGATCATTCCAAATTGTCCCGACTGATTGAGCTTATTTTGCACTGATCAGCTAGGATGATATTCCTATCTTCTTGGATGATAATATCGATTCTTGAAATTGTATTTAAAGGACCCAAATTTTCTCATGCAAAGAGACCTTTAGCTACTGTCTTGATCTAAGAGAATCAAGAGGAGAGGGAGAGAGAGGGAGGAACTTGTGAGGGGGGGGGGGTTGTGAGAGGGATTCACAAAGGTTGATCCAAGCAATGTTCCAAGGCATCTTCTCCAGTCTTCATTCTTCGTCCTTGGTGGTTCAAGGGACGTAAGCTTCAGCAATTGGTCAAGGTTCTCTGCCTGCATCAGGAGGAAGCAAAAGGAGTTGGGTTCTCTGGCTGCTTCAGGAGGAAGAAAAAGGAGTTGGCGGAAAGGAGTTTTTGTGAGGGCTTCTCCGCCTTGCTTTGGGAGCAAAAGGAGAGTCATTTTTGTAGCGCAATACTCGGAGGGCGCCTCCGGGGAGTGGACGTTGGTCGAGTTGACCGAATCACTATAAATCCGGTGTGATCTTTCTTTGTTTTTTTATTTTCGCATTTATTTTTCCGTACTTTGATTTCTGTGGTGATTTTGGTTTGTGATTGATTGTAAGAAATTTTTTAAAATACCAATTCACCCCCCCTCTTGGTTAGCCTCGGGCTAGTTCTTAACATCCCTAATAAACTTTCACTAACAGGATATTATCAGTGATAGCTGAACCTTTAACAAATCCCATTTGATAGGGAGAGATAATTTTAGGAACAATAAAAGTTAAGCGACTCATGATAATTTTAGAAATTAACTTACTAAAAAGGTATAAAGACTAATATGTCCAAAATCATTCCAATTTCTAACATTGTTGATCATGGGAATGAGAACAATAGAAGTAGATGTTAAAAAATTAGGTATAGTGTGACCAGCACAAAACTCCAAAATAGCAGAGTAAAGGTCAGTACTAATAATATGCCAATATTTTTGAAAAACTTAGTGGTAAACCCATCCAGCTTAGCCACAGAGTCATCATTCATACCATGAATAATCTCTTTTAATTCTTCTAAAGAAAGGGGTTTAGAAAGAAAATTATTATCCTCTTAAGAGATGAGATTAAGGATAATAGAGGGATTCTCAATATGCCAAGGAGTAAAATCCTTCTTGAGCCATTTTTGAAAATGTTGAACTGCCAAATTGGCAATTTCCTCAACATCCTCAGTAACATGACCATCCTCATGATTGATTTTATTAATGGAGTTCTTGGCATGTTTCCTCTTAACCAAAGCATGAAAATACTTGTTGTTATTATCACCTTCAACAAGGTGCTTCACAACCACTTTTTATTTCCAATAGGCTTCCTCCTGAGCTTGTAATTTAAAGAGACTTTTTAGCCTCTCTAAGCAAAATAAAATTATCATCAGTGGGAGACATTTGACATTTAAGTTCAAAAGTGTTCACTCTATCTTTCGCATTCAATATATTAGTAAAAATATTTTTAAAAATATTGTGATTCCTGAAAGTTTGTTAGGGATGTTAAGTCCTGTGAACTTAGTCCCAAAGCTAACCAAAGGGGGGGGGGGGTTGAATTGGTATTTTAAAAAATTCTTTTCACAAAGAAATAAAATCAGAAATCAAATCACACCACAAGAAAACTAAGTGCGAAAATTAAAATGCGGAAGCAGTAAAAACAAGAACACAAAGGTTTATAGTGGTTCAGGCAACTCGACCTACGTCCACTCCCCGGAGACACCCTCTGAGTATTGCACTACCAACGTTACTCTCCTTTAGTCCCCACAGCTAGGCGGAGAAGCCCTTACAAAGACACCTCCTTTTTGCCACCCCGACAAGGCAGAGAACCCAACTCTTTTTGCCTCCTCCTGAAGCTGGTAGAGAACCACGATCAGTTGCTGAATCCTTACCTCTACCGACCCTTCCACGGACGAGAAACTCTAGAAGAAGAAGAAGTAGAGCGATCCTTGAAGCAACCCTTGTGAAGCCCCTCACAAGCTCCCCCTCACAAGATCCTCTCTCTCTCTCTCTCTCTCTCTCTCTGCTCAAGGTCTTCTCAGGTCAAGGCAACAGCAAGGATTGTTCAAAAATGTTGAACAAGAGCTCTTAAATAGAAGAGTTCAAAATAGCTCATTAATTACAAGTTGCCGACTATATTGTCCAGGACGATATGGACATTGTCCTCGCAGATCAGTACAAATCCCATGAGATCGGCCAGAGCATCGCCCTGAATGCAAACTGGACGATTGAAAATTGGCTTGATCGTCCAGGCCAATCTCACGATCATCCAAGCCGATCTCATGATCGTCCAGGCCGATCAATTCAAATCAGAGGAAAATCATCCAGAGCATCGCCCTGAATTCAAGCTGACCGATCCCGATCGTCCAGCACATCGCCCTGAATTTGTGCTGGTCGATATTTATCGTCTAAAAGTAACTAAGGTTTTTGAATAGAATGTCCTGGCCGATCCTGAGATCATCCAGGATGATGTGATCGTATCAATCATCCTTAATTATTTCCTTGATTTGTCTGATTAATTAAGACATAATTGTGAATATCGTTTAAGCCGATCCAAGATCGTCCTGATCGATTGCCAAAAATACAGAATACCTTACTGTTTATGGCGGCAATTTCTTTCTATTTTGATCTGGCTGATACACGTATCGTCCAGGCCGATTTGCTAATGACGATTGCCTTAATTAAGAACCACTAATTAGAATTTTTTATTTTAAGCCAGATTGTTCAGGACGATGTAAATATCGTTCTGGCCAATTTGAGTAAAAACAGAAGTTCTAAGTCTCTCAAGTGTGTGTGTGTAGGGTTACTTTGCATTAGTCACACCAAAGATTACAATTGACTTAAGAGGGAAAAAATAGAATTACAGACTAACTCAACCCTAATCTACCCCATCTTGAGCTGATTCTGATTTCTGTTCGATCTTTGAGTCCTGAAGAGTCAGTAGAAAAAAAACAGTCGTAGTGAAGCAAGATATGTTTGCTATCATCAAAATATAATCTAAAAATATGTTTGTAACAATCTCCCCATTTTTGATGATGGCAAACACAAGTAGGAAAATCTCAATAAAAATAGCAATTCATTAAAATTTCAAAGTTACAAGCATTAACTTTTCCTAACACATCCTACTCCTCCTTTTGTCATCACAAAAAAGAGGGTCCTAGACACACATAAAGAAAAAGGAAAAAACACAACAGAAACTAAAACAAATTACAAGATAAACTATAGAAAATAGAAAACAGAAAATAAAAACTAGAAAAATGAGGTATCATGATCATCAGATGGAGGTGGTGGAGGTGGCTGCTGAAAGTAGCCAGCTAGCATAGTAAACTGAGCATTGAACCAGGCGATGTCCTAGTCATGCTGCTGGTGCTAGTGAGTAATGTAGCTGTCAAAATAGGCTAAGTCCTCTGTGCGGTGCTGCTCGTAGTGGGCCATATCCTCAGAATGTTGCTGCTCCTGTGTAGCAACGTAAGTTTCGAAATGAGTCTCCCATTGATCAAACCTCTCCACTAACTGGTCAAACTATGAGTGCTGGTGAAGAGGAGCAGGATCAGGAATGAGAGCGGGAGCCTCCTCCTCCTCGGCCCCCTAAGGTTCCCCATTCCCTGGGTGGAGACGAGTACTGTGAAGGATATTGAAAGAGCTGTTTGAGTAGCAAGGAGGCTGAAGGTCGTGATGAGTAGGATATTGAAGATTGTATTTGGTTTCAAGGATGTAGGCTATGAGATGTCCTAAAGCAAGGTTGGATTTCCTCCTATGGTCTCGATCGCGAATAGTTATTAAATGATCAATGTATCTAAATATTAGATCAGTGGCATTAAATTCTGTCTGGACCATGATGAAAAAGGTAGTCAGAGAAAGCAGAGGAGTGATGTGGATTCGGTCCCCGGCTTTTGGAATAATGGAGGTGCGAAGGATATGCTGAATTGTCCTAGCATCTTTGACTAAAGAGCTAGTCTCTCCAACATGAAAGGGTGTGTTGGTTTGGCGAAGAAAATGGTTTGCCATGGACCAGTCAAAATCAGGATCTGAAACGATTATGTGCAGCTTATCCCCGGTGGTGGATAGTTGTAAAAGTTCAGCATAGTCCTAATATGTGATCTCGACCGGGCGTCGATTCACATATGAGGTTAGGGCTGTAAAAGTAGAATTTATGCGAAGATTTGCATAAAATTCTTGCAGAAGTTCTGAAGAAAAAGGGACAGCGAGGTTAAGAATGAAATAGAGAGAAGTGTGAGCAAAGAGATCCATTACCGGATATGAAAGGTGGGCAGGATTGATTGTTCTGGAAAGGGTGATGCCACATTCTTTGTAGCGACGGTAGGCTGCTTGATCCTCCACTTTCCTGAATCAAGGGTCCAGATTGGACCTCAAGGAACTTCCAGAAGCTTGTCGGACTCGCTTCCCACCAGCCATAGTAAGAAATCAGTAAGAAAACACAAGAGAAGAAGAAGGTTGAGATGAAAACAATGGCTGGAATGGCCTAAATTTAAAGAAACGGCCATATCGTCCAGGACGATCGCAGAATCGACCAGGATGATTTGGTTCAATTATTACGTACAGGCCGATTGGTCAAAAAGGCGGTCCGATCGGCCGGGCTGATCAGATATCGGCCAGGATGATTAGACACAGGCGATCGTCCCGAGGAGTCAAGCCGGACAACCGTTGAAAAAGTAGATCATCCAGGCCGATTAGGTGTATCGTCTAGGACGATGCATAATAATTGATCGTACCGGCCGAAGTTAAAACATTTTAAATCTGTGCCACGTGTATCGTCTAGGACGAACAGTAGATCGGCCAGGATGATAGTCCAATAATGGATCGTCTGGGGCCGATTTTAAGGATTTAAACGTGCTGACACGTAGATCATCTAGAACGATCTAGTATATCGGCTAGGACGATGATAATAAAATGCATTGGCCAGGATGAAAAATATTATCGGCCAAGTCTATCAACATAATTGCAACAGAGTTCGATCAGATTGTCCAGGATGATAAATTATCGTCCAGGACGAAGATTTACAGCAAGCACAGAAAGGTTCATCAGATGGAATATTGAGGAGTAATTATCCTATCGTCTAGGATGATAAAGTTATCGGTCAGGACGATGTGACAAGAAATTTAAATCCAAGGAAAAGATGTTGATGATCAAAGCCCTCAAAAATAAATGACTCACAATACAAAGCTAGAAACAACAGAAAAAAGCTAAAAAACTAGAAAGAAATAAAAAAACGAAGGAAAGGAAAAATTTTCTTATTTTTGGTTTTTAATTTTTTTTTTGTTTTAGCAAAGTATCCTTATGACAAATTTCTCAAACAATTAAATTTTAGAGATTCAAAAGATCAAAGAGTTAACAAGTCAAAATTTGAAAAAGGTAGAATATCCAATCTTGTTAATCCCTAGCTCGGACTTCTTTCAGGGCAATAATCATCTTTTTTTTTTTAAAAAATAAAAGGTTTAACTCAGAAAAACTTTACTGGGTAAAAAAAAGATCCAATCAAAATTTGGTTACAAAGAAAATATCTTATAAATAATATAACAAAGTAATTTATCTCAATCATGGAATTTGAAATCAAGCCTTTGAAAGCATCAAATAACCAATGAGTTATCTAAGTTTTAAAAGTTTTGAAAAGAGAGGATAGCTTGCATTTAGTGGGCTCATTGATTGGCTCTTTGAGCATCTTTTGATTTTTGATACACTTTTGTGTATATAGTTTTTTTTCAATTTGGCGTCATTGGTCTCTTTCCTTTTTAATTCTTGCAAGCTAAAAACTCTTTAACAAACCCTTTAAAAAGCACCTTAGTTGTGAGTATATCCTCCAAATATTAGAGAATAGGAGCTCTCTCTCTAACATAGGAAAGAACAAGTCATAAAACAAAATCATAATAATGTGATAAATACAATTGCAAGATTTCAATTAACTTGAAAGATATATAAGAACTTTGGATATTATGCACAAGATAGATTATTGTAGCAAGATAAAAAGAATCTTAGTTTCAAAAACCAGGTTTTAATATGAGATAGACTTTTATCTAGAAAAGAAAATTATGTCACTAAAAGAGGTTAGGGGGAGGAAAACCATCAACGGTGTTTCTCCCTTTAACCTATTTAGATATGATAATCAATGACTTTAAATCTCCAAAATCTAAAAGCTTAAAAAAAATAATCATATAGAAAACTAATCATAAAAGCAAAGCGAAAAAAAAAATCTAGAATAACAAAAAGCTAGTACACAACAAAGAATAACACAAAACTAATTAAAAAACATTTCAAGAAATTATGAAGCAGCAAGTTTAAGCAATTATGAGCTGCGAGCCTCCATATGTCCAATTATCTTATGCTCCCACAAGGTCTTTGGTGAGAGCACTCCTGCAAGAATCAACAGCTATTAGACTTAGGAACCCAAATAGGTTTGGGTCCCTTCTCATAAAAAGTAGAGTGTAATGTATGTGTGCTATGCTGTGAATCATGCACCTTAGGTCTCCACACCCAATGTGTACTACGGTGAACAATGCAAGTGTGTGAGATGTGTCCTAGCATGCCACATGAAAAACATCTAACTCCAGGAAAATGATTTCTTAAATGGTTTGGGTTATTATGCCTCTTCCTAGGTCTTGGCTTTAGATTAAGAGTGGGTATCATCCAATTTTCCTTAAAATAATCCAATTCATTTTTATGCATCAAGTTAGTATTTTTCAAAATATTATTATCAAGCCTCAAGTTGCTCTCTATATCCTTAGATTTCTTAAGATCAGATTTAAGTGAAGTGTGTGAAACTTTTAATGCATCATGTTCATTAATTAATTATAAATATTTTTTGTTTAAATATTCAAATTCATCAAGTAGAGCCATGTGATTTGAATCAATCATAGAATGATCTTTGAGAATAATTTCATGCTCTTTTTGTATGTTCGAAAGTTCCAACTTTAAACTAGCATGAGTTTTTTTTAGTTTTTTATATGATGCATGAATTTTCTCATAAATTTCAAACAATTGATCATAGGTTGGTTTACATACCTCTTCTTCATCACTTTGATTAAGATGATCTTCTACCATTAAGCATAAATTTTTTGTTTCTTCTTCTGGTTCTGTCTCCGATGAATCCGATGTAGAATCAGCCCAAAATGCCTTTTGGACTCTCATATTGTCCTTCCTTAGCTTAGGTTTCTCCTCACCCTTTCCTTTGCTTGAGTGATCTTCAAGTGTAGGACAATCAGCTCTCACATGTCCGGGTTTCCTACATTCATAACATATAATATCAGAAGATCCTTTTGAATATTTACTATCTTTACCTTTTCTCCAATGATGCTTTTGCTTCTTCCTTAGAAAGCTTTTGAATTGGCTTGTGATTAAGGCAAAGTCATCGCTTTCAGACCCGGAAGATTCAGAATCCGATTTGTGCGCCTTCAGTGCCACTATTTTCTCCTTCTTCTTCTCACCTGCATCGAGATTTCTTTGATTCACTCCTTGCTCGTAAGCAATGAGTGAGCCAAGTAAGTTGTCATTCGAATAGGTGTTTAAATCCTTAGATTCAGTTATAACAGTAATTTTAGTATCAAATGATGAAGGCAAGTATCTCAAAATCTTGTTCACTTTTTCATAGTTTGAAAGTTCTCATCCTAATGCATGCAGTGAAGTAACTATCTGTGTAAACCTCGTATACATGTCATAAATAGATTCAGATGATTTCATATGAAAAGTTCATAGTCATGCAAGAGAATATTCAAACGAGATTATTTTACTTCATTGGTTCCTTCATAAGTGATACATAACCTATCCCAAATCTCTTTACCAGTTGAACAAGTAGAAACATGCAAGTAATCCTCATATTTCAAAGCACAGAAAAAACATTTCAAACATTTTCCATTCAATTAAGCTAAATCGCTTTCATCGAAAGTCCATTCAGTAAAAGCAACTTCAGTTTTAACACCATTAATTTCACGAGAAGGTGGAGAATAACCCTCTTTGATAAGCATCCACATGCGATAATCAGTTGATTGTAAAAATGTTGACATGCGAGTTTTCCAGAAATCAAAAGGTAAGTTGTCAAACAATGGAGGTCGAGTAATCGAATAACCTTCAGTAGTGTTACTATTCCCAAAGTTAGCCATGGATCAAATTCAAAAGCTTTTAAAAACTTATTTTATGAAAGAAGCTCTGATACCACTTGAAAGTTCGTTAGGGATGTTAAGCCCAATGAACTTAGTCCCAAAGCTAACCAAGAAGGGGGGGGGGGGGGGGTGAATTGGTATTTTAAAAAAAAAATTTCACAAAGAAATAAAATCACAAACTAATTCACACCATAAGAAAAATTAGTACGAAAATTAAAATGCGGAAGCAGTAAAAACAAGAACACAAAGGTTTATAGTGGTTCGGCCAACTCGACCTACGTCCACTCCCCGGAGTCACCCTCCGAGTATTGCACTACCAATGTGACTCTTTTTTAGCCCCCACAGCTAGGCGGAGAAGCCCTTACAAAGACACCTCCTTTTTGCCACCGCGGCAAGGCATAGAACCCAACTCCTTTTGCTTCCTCCTGAAGCTGGCAGAGAACCACGATCAGTTTTTGAATCCTTACCTCTACCGACCCTTCCACGGATGAGAAACTCTAGACGAAGAAGAAGCAAAGCGATCTTTGAAGTAACCCTTGTGAAACCCCTCACAAGCTCCCCCTCACAAGATCCTCTCTCTCTTTCTCTTCTCAAGGTCTTCTCAGGTCAAGGCAGCAGCAAAGATTGTTCAAAAATGTTGAATAAGAGCTCTTAAATAGAAGAGCTCAAAATAGCTCATTAATTGCAAGTTTCCAACTATATCGTCCAGAACAATATGGACATCGTCCTGGCCGATCAGTCCAAATCTCAACTGATCGACCAGAGCATCGCCCTGAATGCAAACTAGACGATTAAAAATTGGCTTGATCATCCAGGCCAATCTCACGATCGTCCAGGCCAATCATTTCAAATCAGAGGAAAATCGTCCAGAGCATCGTCTTGAATTCAAGCTGACCGATCCCAATCGTCTAGCACATCGCCCTGAATTTATGCTAGCCGATATTTATCATTCAGAAGTAACTAAGGTTTTTGAATAGATTGTCCTGGCCGATCCTGAGATCGTCCAGGATGATGTGATCTGATTTGTCCGTATCAATCATCCTTAATTACTTCCTTTATTTGTCTGATTAATTAAGGCATAATTGTGAATATCATCCAGGTTGATCCAAGATCGTCTTGGCCGATTGCCAAAAATACATAATACCTTAATTATTTATGGCGGCAATTTCTTTCTATTTTGATCCTATCGTCCTGGCTGATACACGTATCGTCCAGGCCGATTTGCTAATGACGGTTGCCTTTATTAAGAACCCCTGATTAGAATTTCTGTTTTAAGCCAAATCGTCCAGGACGATGTAAATATCGTCCTGGCCGATTTGAGTAAAAACAGAAGTTCTAAGTCTCTCAAGTGTGTGTGTGTAGGGTTACTTTGCATTTGTCACACCAAAGATTACAATTGACTCAAGAGGAAAAAAATAAAATTACAGTCTGACTCAACCCTAATCTACCCCATCTTGAGCTGATTCCGATTTCCGTTCGATCTTTGAGTCCTGAAGAGTCAGTAGAAAAAAGCAGTCGTATTGAAGCAAGATATGTTTGCTATCATCAAAATCATAATCTAAAAACATGTTTGTAACAATTCCACTAATTGATGATTTGTTTATGTTTTTTCAATTTAAACCAAAATCTCGTAATGCCAAGGATAAAGTTATCAGGATGCAAAGGGGCAAGCCAATTTTTCTAAACCACATACAAAAATGAATCATGAAGTAATCACATATTTTGAAATCTAAAATGAGGCAAAGTGTTCATATGCATGGTCTTAAGACTAATTAATAAAGGGGAGTGATCAGAAAGTGTTCTGCTAAGATGCTCAACTAAAATATAATTAAAAAAGAGTTAAGCCAGCTATCGTTAAATAAAATATGATCCAAACATTGCCATAAATGACCACATTTTCAAGTGATTTTTTTTACTAGAGAAGCTAATGTCAACTAAATTTTAATCCATAATAATATTATTAAAATCCTTCATAGAATAATGTATAAGACTAGAGCACCCAATACGCTCAAAGATTAGAAATAATGTTAAAATCACCACCCACAAGCTAGGGCAAGCTACAAATACTTTGAAAACTAGTGAGTTGCTCCCATAGAACTTTTCTAGTATTATGAGAAGAAGAAGCATAGATAAAAGAGGCACAACAATTCAAGTTAAAAACTTCAATATTATAATGCATGACTTGAGTCAAATCTCTAATAATATCAATCCGAATAGGATCATTCCTAAGCACCCAAATTTTATTAGCAAAATTCAAAACAAAATGCTTAAAGCCTAAAAATCTAACAGTACTAAGTAATTTAGATGTATTAATAAGAGGTTCAAGTAAAAGAAGAATAGAAACATTATAAATATGACATAATTTCTTAACCCTCATCCTAGAAGAAGGGAATCCAATGCTCCTAACATTCTAAATAATAGAATTAAACATAAAAAAATAGATCTAATGACTAGTTTGCAAACGAGTGGTCCTTGGAGATTGTAAAATAAAGTTCTTATTTTTCCTACTTCTCATATTTTGAAATTTAATGTAGCTAGTGTCATTATCATCTTTGGCAAAACATTTGGCAAAAATTTCTATATCCTTCGTATCAATAAAAGCATCACTGTGATAATGAGAGTAAGAGGGAAGCTTACTATCATTTTGCAGGCCCTCCTACCTTACCTTTTGAGGCAATTCACCTTCCTCAAAATTAAAACCATCCTCCACACTTTCTTTGCTTCTCATACCAAGCTTCACATTTTCTTCTACAAACCGAGCCAATTCACCTTCTCCAAGGTATTACCGTCCCCCACATTCCGTTTGCTACTCATATCACTACCAGCAATAATTTCCACCACATTGTTCTGATCATTCACAATAGATTGAAAAGAAGCAGTATTAGTGCAATTATTGGTAATCATCATAAAATCCATATCAAGCAATTTTTTGTTGATAACACAAGGACTAATATAAGATGAAATAACATTTTTTTAGTATAGTGATAGCCAGCATGTGCTCATCCATATTTTCATAATCATTAACTAAGATAGAAGTAATTATTTTTCTGAGCACAAGAAGGAACATCAACATTGAAAGGGGACAATTCAGTATGAACATTGGACGATTGTATTGGATCCTCAAAATTATCACGTGTTTTAGGAATATTGCCTTCAACCTCAACACAATTTGGAATCTCATGCTCATGATCTGTCAAAGTAAAAACATTTCCTTGCGGTTGTTTGGAGGAATCTTTCTCCTTATGGAGATGTGGATATAGCCTCTAACACTCATTAACACCATGGCCATGCATTTTACAATGAGAGCAAAAAATGGGTAAATTTTCAATATCGACTTTTTGGAAATAACCATTTAACTCTGACCAAATCCTGATTTTATTAGGATATTTCTTAGATATATCCAATTTAACTAGAGCACGAGCCACTAACGGACGAGAGATAGAAGTAGTAGCTTGGTCCATTTGTAAAGGTCTTCCAAAAATAGATGTAAGACCAAATAAAATTTGCAAATTAAAAGAATGGAGTCTTAGGTTCAAAAAAAAGATCCACACATGAGAAATTGGGGATTCCTCCTTAACATCAAAATTAAGTGTCAATTTGAGTAAACACATCTAACAAGCTTTAATATAAGATCTCCTTGAAAAATTTGGCTATAATCAAGATCATTAGTAAGTTGAATCACAATATGCCTCTGATCCAGCAAGCCAACATGAAAACAACCTGAAAGCTTCAAGTTAACAAAAATTTTTGAATGACATCAACATTAGAATGTAGAAGAAGAAACTTGCCAACTAACATTAAGGCAAAAGGAGCGGTCAGCTGAGAAACCACAACATCATCAAACATCAAAGCCAAACAACCCTTGAATGAAGTTCGCACAAAGTGAAATTTAGCCAAAGATGAAGAAGATCCAGCTAAAACCTCCTTAAACGACTTAGATTTTCCATCAAAAAATAAAGAGGATGACAGGATAGCTGACAACGACCGTCGTCTCCCAAAGCCAAAACCAAACAAAAAAAAATCTCAAAAGAATAATGTAGAAGGAACAAAGGAAAGACCAAGGAAACAAATCGATGAGAAAACCACAAAAAAACCGTGCTAGGAGATTGAAACCATAGATCACAAATGGAAACCCTAAATCGCCAATGAGTTGCAAGAGAGCACAGCACAGGATGAGAGTAATACAATAATAATTCTATTTGCATAATTTTTTTTAAAATCACTCTTAATTAATATGGGTGCCCTAATTAGGGTTTTCTATTTTAACTAATCATTCAATATGATATAAATTGTACGGTATGATTAGTTCAAAAATAAAAAAATATTTTAACTCACCAACTCACTCCCTTAAGTGTGTGTGTATAAGGTTACTCAGCTTAGTGTCCATCAAATCTATGATTTAACTCAATAAAGGTAAAATTACATTGAAATTAAATTTACAAACATACTTAATCCTAGTCTACCCAATCTTGAGCTGATTGATGTTGTCAATGAACTTATGGACCTAAAGCATTAGTGAGTACGGAAACAAAATAGATATGCAATGATAATAGTGATAATGAAATAATAATATTTATTATAATCAAAATCACAGTACTTGGGCATAGATTTTTAACACTCCCCCTTTTTTGATGTTGACAAATATTATTGTTTAAGAATATTGAAGGCTTTTAACATTCTATGAAACTCCCCCTCATAATGTGAAAATTTCAAAGTAAGGAAGTTAAAAAAAGAAAATTTTTATTTTGTTTTTAAGAAAATATGAGATATATGTTAAAATAAAAGACAATTAAGCAGAAAACTAATTTCACTAAAATACGGGATGCAAACAACAGACTACTCCCTCTCTTCCTCTAAGCTCCCTCTCAAAACAAGTCAATATCAAAAGATCTCTGAAAAGATAGATATAAGAGCTTAAATAAAGGGCCTCCAAAAGAATCCATAATTTTCAATTTACCATCAACAACATCATATGTTCAATTTACCATAGCCCAAGAGGCATAAGAGCATTCCTACTACTGTTTCTATTTTTATTTCGATAATTCTTCATAGATTTATTCCCAATTATGATAATATCATTAAAAAAGGTTTTGTGTTATCTTCCAAGTGTCAATGTTATTATCATATAAAAAATATGCATCATGTTTTTATTTCTGGCCCGGTTGCTATCAAAACTTGGGTTTATTTCGATGATTTGTTTTAGCTAAATTGCTTTAATACTCATTTGTCTCTTAAATCTATGCTTAAGGCTTGGTTCATCAATTCTAAAGGGCACATCCGTAATGTTATCCCTTCTCTTATTCTTTGGTTCATATGATTGGAGTAGAATAATTCTCTCTTTAATGGTATTCGGATGAACCATCAGAAGGTTATTCAGAAGGTTAAAGATAAGGTTTTGTCTCTTTGTGATGTTAAGTTGCTCTCTTTGAAGAATTTTAAACACTATTATTTTGTTGGTACTATGTTAGGCATTAATTTGGAAGGCTATCATATTGCTTTAAAGGATAACATTATTTACTGGCTCAAACCTCCTATTTATTTCTTTAAATTAAATATTTTGGGTGCTAGCAATGGATCTTTTATGGGTTGTGGTGGAGCTATTAGGGATAGTAATGGTAAACTGATTATGGCTTTTGCTGGTCCTATTCTAAATGGTAATTATGTTGTTGCTAGCACTTTGGCTATTCTTAATAGTCTTAAGGTTTGCATCTCTCTTAATCTTACTAACAACTTTATAGAGATGAATTCTGATTTTGATTTTATATTTTTAAATTTTGTGGATGATAGCTGATGCTCTCTTAATCTTTTCTATCAAGTTAGGTAAATTAAAAATCTTTTGGTTTTTATGAATTTCTCTTTTCACCATATTTGCAAGAAGCATAATTCTTGTGCCTCTTGGCTTGCTAATTTGGGTTGTAATATTGAGGATTTTTATGATTATAATGAGGCTACCATTCTTGATGCTCTTAAAGGTTGATTTCGGTTGGATGAGCTTGGTCTTCCCTATGTTAAAATCTAATTGATTTATCTGGTTGTGGTATTTTTGGCTGCACTAGGGTGCTTTGCGGCTTATTGGGATCTTCTATTGTTGGTTTCCTTTGATGATTGCTTCTCCTATTCTTTCTACTGGTGTGAGTTGGTGCTCCAGCTTTTATTGCTGGGGGCTCTCTTTTAGGCTTGTAATTTTTAGTAGGGTTATTGTGTTGATTTTGATCGGGTGGCTTGGTTTGCTGCTTTTTCAAATTTGGAGTTATGGGTTATGTTTCTTTGGTTAAATTTTTTTCTTTCTTACTAGTTCTGGTAATGGTTTTTATAATTGATGGAGGTTTTCCAGCTCTGGGCTATGGTTTCTCTGGTGGTTTTTTGGGTTCCTGTCATTGTTTTTGTTTTTCTGCTAGCATCTCTCTATATTATTCATTTTAGCTATTGTCTTGGTGGATTTATACTTAAGCTATGATTACACATATGATGTTGTTGATTAGTTTTCTCTTTGGTGCTCTCATACCTTATGGTGGTAGTTTTGACTGACTGGGGGTAGTTGTGGTAGTTTAGCTTCGGGCTGTGTTGTTTATGCTCTCGATTTATATTATCCTGGGGCTTTGTCTTGGCTTTTATATCACTTTATGTGTTGGAGTGCCCTTGGGTTGGGTATTGGTGATATGCTGGAGGAGTTATGTTATTTTGTTGGTGGCCTTAAGCTTTGCTGTTTGGGTTTTTTTGTTTCACCTCCTATTCTGGACTGCCTTCAAGTTAGGGTTTTGTGATATTCTAGAGGTGTTGAACTTGTTTGCTGGTGGCCTTAAGCTTTGTTGTTCGGGTCCCTTTGGTTGTTGGATGGTATTTGCTCCTAAGAGTAGGATTGATTGGCTTATGGATTACCTTTATGAGGCTTTTTCTACTAATTATATGCTGAGCTCTATCAGTATTTATCCTCCTTTTTTTGATGTGGTTTATCTATAAAATTTTGTATCACATCCTTTTGCTCTGCATCCTTTTTGTTTTGTAGGTTAAGTTGATTATGGATGTCATCTACATTTTTTGCAGAAAGATCGTGCTCCCTTACTTTCATTACATCTTTCTTTCTTGGATTCTTATCTATAGCATCGGTAGCTTATTACTAGTTTATGTTGTACTTTTGATTAGTGGAGACTTTCCCTCCTATGATTTTCTTTATTTTATTTTGTAGCTCGTTGGATCATTAGTGAGCTGATCGTCTCCCTTAAGGACTTTGTAATCATTTCTTTATATTAACAAATAGGCCCAGCTGTGAGTTTTAATTAAAAAAAAATCATTAGGTATGATCGTTAGTGTTGCAAATCTAGTTTTCAAGAAATATAATTTTGACTACAGTAAACATTTCTATTTCTCTATGACTTCCTTGCCTACTAACATTTCAGGTCCACAAGATCAAACTGCAATTTGAACCAGCTCAAGATTAGGGTAGATTAGGTCTGAGCCAGTTTGTAAAACTTTTCTCTTTCTTGAGTCTATTGTAAATAATATGGTTCCCGAAGCTAATTAACCTTGCATTCACACTTGGGGGAATTTTTTCTATCTGATTTAGAGTTTTATATTTTTGCTCACATCATTTGGGACGATCTGACTATCATCCTGGATGATCAATTAAAAATAGAAATCCTAATTAGGGCCATCAGAGCACTTTCAAGTGGTATCAGAGAGGGATTCATAAAATCTAGTTTTTGAAAATTTCTGAATTTTGATCGATAGCTAACTTTGGTAACCATAATACAATGGAAAGATATTCTATTACTCGATCACCTTTGTTTCATAATATTCCTTTTGATTTTTAGAAAACTTTCATGTCTACATTTTTACATCCACTTGATTATTATATGTGGATGCTTGTTAAAAAAGGTTATACACCTTCTCGTGAAATTAATGACATTAAAATTGAACTTTCTTTTACTAAATGGACTTTTGATGAAAGAGATTTAACATAACTTAATGCAAAATGCTTGAACTATTTTTTCTATGCTTTGAAATATAAAGATTATATGCATGTTTCAACTTGTGCAACTGGTAAAGAAATTTGAGATAGATTATGTATAACTTATAAAGAAACTAATGAAGTTAAACAATCTAGGATGAATATTCTATTGCATGACTATGAACTTTTTCATATGAAAAATTTTGAATCAATTTCTGACATGTATACTAGGTTTACTTAAATTGTCACTTCATTACATGCTTTAGGAGAGAGCTAACTAATCATGAAAGGGTCAATAAAATTTTGAGATATTTGCCTTCTTCTTTTGTTGCTAAGATCACTGTAATTATTGAATCTAAAGATTTAAATACTTATTATGTTAATAATTTACTTGGATCACTCATTGCTTACGAGTAAGAGGTGAATCAAAGAAATCTTGATGCAGGTGAAAAAAGAAGGAGAAAATTGTGGCACTAAAAGCCAACAACACGGACATTGATTCTTCCAAATCTAAAAATGATGATGTTCCCTTCATCACTAGGAAATTTAAAAGCTTTTTAAGAAAGAACAACAAGTATCATCAGAAGTGAAAAAGAGATAAGGATAACAAAATTTATAAAAGTTCTTCTGATATTGTTTATTTTGAATGCAGGAAGCCTGGACATGTTAAAGCTGATTGTCTAACACTTAAAGAGCACCCTAGCAAGGAGAAGGGTTAAAAGAAAACCAAATACAGGATCAGTACCAAAAAGCTTTCTGGGCTGATTTTGCATATGACTCATCTAAAGACTGAAGCTAAAGAGGAGATAATAAATTTGTGCTTAATGGGTGATCATCTTGGTCAATCTGATCAAGAAGAGGTATGTGAACCAACCTATGATCAATTATTTAAAATTTGTGAGAAAATTCATGCATCATATAAAAAACTTAAGAAAAAATATGCTAATTTAAAATTAGAGTTTTTGAATTTGTAAAAAGTGCATGAAAGTTTAAGCAAAGATCACTCTAATTATTAGCAATCACATATCTTTACTTGATAAACTTGATGATTTAAATAAAAAATATTTTGATTTGATTGTTGAGCATGATTCTTTGAAAGCATGCTACACCCCACTTGAATCTGATTTTAAAACTTATACTGAAGAATCTGGGAATAAAGAGCACTTTTTGAATGTTGATAATGCTATTTTAGAAAGTGCTAACTTGAGGTTTAGAGCTAAATTGAATACACTTGAGATAAATTGGAATACATCAGCACTTGATCTAAAACCAAAACTTAAGAAGAGGCATTATAACCCAAACAGATTAGTAAATCATTTTCCTAGAGTTAGATGTTTCTCATGTAGCATGCTAGGACATATTTCACATACTTGTATTATTCATCATAGTACACATTGGGTGTAGAGGCCCAAATTGCATGATTCACATCATAACACACATACATTGTATTCTTCTTTTCATAAGAAGGGACCCAAATCTATTTAGGTTCTTAAATTTGACATTTGATATCTTGTAGGCAAACTCTCACAAAAGGCCTCGTGAGAGTATGTGGTACCTGGATAGTGGATGCTCATGATATATGACTAGAGATGCTAATCAATTCATTTTACTAGAGACCATGATAAGAGGCAAGGTTACTATTGTAGATAATACCACCAGGAAAGTGATGGGCTCAGGTATAATTGGAAATTTCAAGAACCTTTTGATTGAAAATATTTTGCTGGTTGATGGATTAAAACATAACTTGCTCAGCATCAGCCAGCTTTATGATAAGGGCTTCATCATAAAATTCTCGACAAACACTTGCATTATAAGCTTAAATAACAACACTATTTTGCAGGGAAAATGAATCAACAATATTTACATGCTTGATTTAAATAATATTGAATATGCTGCTTCATTTTGCTTAAAAACTATTGCTGATGCTTTTTGGTTGTGGCACATGAGATTATATCATGTTAGTATGAAAACAGTTAGGAGAGTAACCCATAAAGATCTAGTTAGAGGTGTCCCCAAGCTTAATTTTTCTAAAGATCACCTTTGTGACGCGCTAGGGCGTCCCCTGGAAGCGACGTGCTATATGGCCTGAATACAGTGACAAGTGTGCAAGGGCTGCTGCACCGGTGCCCGGGTGTAGTGTTAAATAGGCAAGGGTTCCCACATCAAGGACAGATGTGGGCGAAGAAGCTAGTCCATGAAACTAAAATTAGGATAGGAACTATATGGGTTCCCTTATAGGAAAATTAATGGAATTAATAGATATTATGATTCGTTGGAAGTTAAATATTTTGTGCATTCAGGAAATTAAGTGGGTTGGAGAGAAGGCTAAGGAAATTGATAGTTTAGGATTTAAACTTTGGTATTCGGGTAGGAGTCGTACTAGAAATTATATAGGTGTTATTATAGATAAGAGTTTAAAGAATAATTTTATAAAAATTAATAGGATTGGAGATAGAATTATAGCTTTAAAGATTGCTGTTGATGATAAGATTATTAATATTATAAGTGCTTATGCTTTTCAAATGGGTTTGGATATGAGTTCTAAATTAAATTTTTGGAATGACTTAGAAGAATTAATACAAAAGATACCTCTTGAAAAAAGAGTTTTTATTGGAGGAGATTTAAATGAACATGTTGGTAGAGAGGTAGATGTTTTTAAAAGCATTCATGGTGGCCATGGATTTGGAACGACGAATGAAGGTGGCAAGACCATATTAGATTTTTGTTTAGCTTATGATTTTTCAATTGCTAATACCTTATTTAAGAAAATGAATGAGCATCTCATCAGATATAAAAATGGATATAATACAACTCAGATTGACTATTTTCTTATTAGAAAATTAAATAATTTAGATTGTAAAGACTATAAAGTTATTCCGAGTGAAAATTTATGTACCAAACATCGATTATTAGTTTTAGACTTCAAGATAAAGGGGCATAAAATAAAAAAATAAAGTAAAACATTTTTTCTAGGATTAGATGGGGGCATTTAAAGAGTATTAACAAAAATATTTTTGAGAGTAAGATTTTAGATCTTAAGATTTTGTCTGTGCATGAGGATGCTAATGTTATGTGGGAAAAAATGGCTAGTGATATTAAGAATATTACAAAAGATGTGCTTGGAGTATCAAAGGGAAAAGCTCCTAATAGTAAAAATAGTTGGTGGTGGAATCCAATGGTGCAAGAAAAGATTAAAAATAAGAAGATTTGTTATAAAAATTGATTTACTTTTAAAAATTCTGATAATTGAGAAAATATAAAGTGGCTCGTAAGGATTCTAAGAAAGCAATATGCGATGCAAAGACATAAGCTTTTAGTGATTTATATAATAGATTAAATACTAAGGAGGGAGAAAGATATATGTATAAGTTAGCCAAACAAAGAGATAGAAGTAGTAAGGATTTAGTTCAAGTGAAGTGTATTAAGGATGAAGATCAAAAAATACTTTTCTTAGAAGATGATATTCAACAAAGGTGGATGAGATATTTTTGCTAAATTTTTTAATGAAGATTGTAAAATTAAGATTGACTATAGTGAACTTAGCATCCTAAATAAAAATAAAGATTTATATTTTTATCAGCGTACTAGTAAAACTGAAGTTAGAGAGGCTTTAAAGAAAATGAAGGGTGGAAAAGCTATTGTACCTGATGATAATCCAATAGAGGTGTGGAAATGCTTAGGAAATGAAGAGATTTCTTGGCTTACTAAACTTTTTAATACTATTTTGAAGACTAAAAAGATGCCAGATGAGTGGAGAATGAGTGTGTTAATTCCTATTTTTAGGAAAAAAGGTGATGCACAAGATTATAAGAATTATAGAGGTATTAAGTTAATGTGTCATACTTTAAAACTATAGGAGTGAGTTATGGAGCATAAGTTGCGGCATGATATTAATATTTCTCAAAATCAATTTGGATTCATGCCGGGTAGGTCGACTATGGAAGCCATACATTTATTAAGTGGTTTGATGGAGAAATATAGAGAAAATAAGGAGGATCTATATATAATATTTATTGATTTAGAAAAAGCATATGATTAAGTTCCAAGAGAAGTGCTATGGAGAGTTCTTGAAAAGGAGTCAATAATGCTTATATTCAAATCATTAAAGATATGTATGCAGGAGATATTACTTGTGTTCAAACACAAGGTGGTTTGACCAAGTATTTCCCTATTTTAGTTGGGTTACATCAAGGATCAGCCTTAAGCCCATATCTTTTTTCTTTAGTCATGGATGTTCTCACTAGACATTTGCAAGAGGATGTACCTTGGTGTATGCTTTTTGCTGATGATATTCTTCTTGTTCATAAGACTAGAGAGGGAGTTGAAGGTAAACTTGAATTATGGAGGTCAGCCTTAGGGTATAAAGGTTTTTGCTTGAGTAGATCTAAAACGGAATATATGGAGTGTAATTTTAGTAGTAATAGACCTAGTGAGGGGATTGTGACTTTGGGCGATCAAGTCATTAATAAGAGTACACGTTTTAGATATCTTGGATCTATTGTTCAGAGTGATGGTGAAATAGATGGGGATATTATCAGCAGAATTCAAGTTGGATGGTTGAAGTGGAGGAATGCATCGGGCTTGTTATGTGATAGAAATGTACCTTTAAATCTTAAGGGGAAATTCTATAAGATGGTAGTGAGGCCTGCAATGCTTTATGGTGCCGAATGTTGGCCATTAAAAGAGAAGAATAATACTAAGTTAAGTGTGGCAGAGATGAGGATGCTCAGGTGGATGAGTGGCTTTACCCTTTGAGATAGGATATGAAATGAGCATATACGTGAAAAGGTTGGAGTTGCTCCTATAGAAGATAATATTAGAGAGAGTCTCCTTAGATGGTTTGGTCACATAAAAAGGCAGCCTTCTGATGACCCGGTTAGGAGAGTAGAGGTATTAGATTTGACTTGTGTTAAGAAAGGTTGGGATAGACTTAAAAAGAGTTGGTTAGAAAATATTAGGAATGACCTTTCTTTATTAGATTTAAATGACAATTTGACTTTTGATAGGACACAATGGAGGAAAAGGATTCATGTAGCCGACCCCACGTAGTGGGATAAAGGCTTGATGTTGTTGTTGTACCTTTGTGATGCCTGCCAACTAGGAAAGCAAATCTAATCCTCTTTCCACTCCATTAAGGACATTAGCACCTCTAGACATTTATAAGTCGTTCACATGGATTTATTTGGACTCATTAGTACTGTCAGCTTAGGAGGAAAAGTCTATGAATTTGTGGTTGTTGATGACTACTCGAGGTTCATTTGGATTAAATTTTTGTCACATAAGAGTGAGCCTTTTGATGAGTTTAGATCCTTCTCCACTTGGGTTCAGAAAAAGTTTGGTTATGAGATCTTAACCATCAATAGTGATCATGGGGGAGAGTTTGAAAATGAAAGATTTGGAGACTTTTGTGAGGATAAAGGGATTATTCATAACTTCGCAGCTCCTAGGACCCCTCAGTAGAATGGGATAGCTGAAAGGAAGAATAGGACCTTTGTTGAGGTCGCTAGAGCCATGCTTGTTGAGTATTCACTTCCAAAATACTTTTAGGCTGAAGCGGTAAATATAGATTGTTATGTGTTAAATAGGGTGAATGTTAGAGCCAAACTTGATAACACACCCTATGAGATCCTTAAGGGTAAAACACCCAACCTTTCGCAACTCCATGTCTTTGGTTGTAAGGTTTTAATTCATAATAATGGGAGGTCACACTTAGGAAAATTTTATCTAAAATCTAATGAAGGAGTGTTCTTAGGTAACTCAAGTGTTGGAAAATCCTTTAGGGTGTCTAATAAAAGGACATTGATGATGGAGGAGACTACTCATGTAGTGTTTGATGAATCTGATCCTAAAGAGTCTATAATTGAGGATGAAGATGGTGTTAGAGAGATTTCCAATGGAGTTGAATTTTTCTTTTTAGAAAATGCAAATGGCAAATTTTATTCAAAGAGGACTACAAACAATTAAATTCCTCCTTCAACAAATTAGAGAATAAAGGAGGAATTTTATTGGAACTAATGTCATCCTTAAAAAAAATGTAATCAAAGCTAAGTTAGCACATAGATCCGCTAAATTATTACAATTTCTATTAGAATGAAGAAAAACTATTTGCCTGAAATGAAAAATAAAATCTAAGTCACCTAGATTGGATCAACCTTATTAAGAACCTCCTTGAAGAATTTAATAACATTTATGTTATCTCCTTCAATTATTATACCTTTTGCTTCAAACATCCAATCTTGAACAAATCTTTTAATAGAAAGAATAGCTAGCATCTCAAGTTGTGAACTATCCCAATGAATGCAATTTGATCCAAATGCATATAAGAATCTTTCTTTGCAATCTCTAACAACTCCTCCCATTCCAGTATTATTAGTATGACTTAATGTCGCATCTATATTGATTTTTATCCATTTAGGAGGTGGAGGATGCCAAGAAGGTAAAGACAACTCATAGAGCTGATTGATATCCCAGTTCTCCCAAATGAGATCCTTCTTGAAAGATCCAGTTGAATTGCAAATAGAGTTTGCAGCTATAAAAGAAGAGTTGTCTTCTTTCCCATGATGAATTAATTTGTTCCTGCTCTTCCAACAAAAAAAGATTACGGTATAGAATAGATTACCTTAGAACAGATTCGAATTTGCAAGATGCTTCAGTCCTTGATAACATTCTTCCAGGGAAGCAAATGATGGAGTATTAAAACCCCATTGATTCATAAACATGAATATTTGATGCAGCTTACTGTTGAAAACAATAATATGCTCTTGGTTTTCAGCTCCAGGACATCCCCTCGGGCAACTATCAACGTCAATTAGTCTTCTATAATTCAAAAAGTGATTACTAGGAATCACATTTCTCTTAAGCCTCCACCAAAATAGAGAAATTCCCGGCCTCGATCTAGCTTTCTTCATCTAGCACTAGTCATCCTCTTCATCTTCATCAAATTTTGAAATAGCAGTTGCCATGGACGAATAGTGTTGTCTGAATATTTATACACCAGGTCCAATTTATCAGTTGGTAAATTTGAATGAATTGGCACATACAATATGACATTCACCAGCTCAGTATCAAAAAATTATTTTAGCTTTTCTTCATTCCAGTTTCCATTCATTATGAATCCTGCTACCATTTCAGTGTCATCATCCATATTTCTTGCAAATGTCGACCATTTGCTGATGCACCTGTTTAAGATCCAAATATTATTGATAGTATTATTTCCTTGCCATTTGATACTCTCCATCTAATAATTGAATGAAAACATTTTGCTCTGTTTATAATAATTCTCCATGAAGATGAAGAATTGCTATGTTGAACCAGACTCCAGATATCCTGTCCGTATCAAAGGAGTTGAAAATTTGGAGAATAGAGTAGAATCCCAAATCATTGAAGGAGTAGGAGAGATTACCCAAGGAGTAGAAAATTTAAATCTAGAGGAAAGGGTTGATCCTACACACACTCTACCTAGGGATTAGAGATATTCTTTGAGTCATCCTAAAGAACTGATCTTAAGAGACCCCTCTGAAGGTGTTAGGACTAGGCATGGACTTAGGAAGGAAGTGAACCACTCTACCTTTATCTCAATGACTGAACCCACCAATATTAATCAAGCCTTATCTGATGAATTTTGGATCTAAGCTATGTAAGAGAAATTAAACTAATTCGTTAGGAATGATGTTTGAGAGCTTGTAGAAAGATCAAAGGGACAAAGTGTAGTTGAAACAAAATGGGTCTTTAAGAATAAGATGAATGATTCTGGTGTGGTGGTTAGGAATAAGGCAAGATTGGTAGCTAAGGGGTACAATCAAATAGAAGGGATTGATTTTGATGGGACATTTGCCCCTATAGCAAGATTGGAAGCCATTAGAGTGCTACTAGCCTTTGCCTGTTATAAGGGATTTAAGCTTTACCAAATGGATGTGAAGAGTACCTTTTTAAATGGGGTAATAAAAGAGGATGTATTTGTAGAGCAATTCCCAGGTTTTGAGAGTACAATTTCTAAATCATATTTTCAAATTAAAAAAGTCCTTATATAGATTAAAATAGGCACCAAGAACTTGGTATGAGTGGCTTAGCGCATTTTTACTAAAGAGGAATTTTCTTAAAGGGAAGTGTAGACACCACCCTTTTTCTGAGGAAAGTGAGAGATGAGTTACTCATTATTCAGATCTATATTGATGATATATTTTTTGGATCTTCTGATAAAAAGCTATGTGATGATTTTTCTAAAATAATGAGTAAGGAGTTTGAGATGAGTATGATGGCAGAGTTATCCTATTTTTTAAGATTTATCATAAGACAATTGAATGATGGAACCTTTTTAAGTCAATCAAAGTACATTAAGGATATCTTGATAAAATATGAAATGGATAAAGCCGAGCCAATAAATACTCCCATAATTTCTAATATTCAGTTGGATAAGGACACAAGTGAAAAATCTTTTGATCAAAAGAATTATAAAGGGATGATTAGATCTTTATTTTACTTGACTACTAGTCGACCTGATATAATATTTAGTGTTTATCTCTGTGCTAGATTTCAAGCTGATCCTAAAAAATCCCACCTGATAGTAGTTAAGTGAATTCTTAGATATCTTTTGGGGACCCAAAACTTAAAAATTTGGTATTCTAGGCACAACCTTTTTTTTTTAGATTATTGAATATTCTGATTCTGATTTTGCAAGATGTATGGTGGATAGAAAGAGCACTTATGAAACTTGCCAATTTATAGGACAATCTTTAGTCTCTTGGTCTAGTAGAAAACAAAACTCGGTTACACTTTTCATTGTTAAATTTGAATACATTACCTTAGAAAGTGATGTGGCCCAAATCATTTGGTTGAAGTAACAAAATCTAGATTTAGAATTACCTATAGGCACAATTTCAATCCTTTATGACAATAGTAGTGCGATTTGCATCTTAAAGAATCCTATTCAACATTCAAGGACCAAACACATTGATATAAGACATCACTTTATTAGAGACCATGTGACCAAAGGAGACATTGAGTTACACCATGTGACAACTGAGAATCAATTGGCTGACATCTTTACTAAACTAATGGCTTTTGACACTTTCAGTATCTTAAGGACCATATTGGGTATGATTGATATAAATGCATGAACTTGTTATTACTAATTTCTGAATGTTCTATTTTATTGTATTTTTGTTTTATTTCTCTTTGATTACTAGTTTTTGTTTCTCTTTTTTTTTTTTGTTTTATTTTTCTTCTTTTATGGTCACTTCTGAAATGATATTTTATATCATTTTTTTGCTTTTTGAAAAATTGTAGTCAATATTTTACATCTCTTAATCTGTTAAAAGGAAAAAATATCATTGATTTTGTCTCTTTCTCTAACCACTTTTAGTGGTGTAATTTTTTTTACTAAATAAAAGTCTATCTCAAATTAACAACTGGACTTTGCGATTGAGATCTTTTTTATTTTGCTATAGTAATCTAGCTTATATTTATAATGTTCAAAGTCTTTATATTACTTCAAGATTTCTTGTTATCCTGTCATTGCATTTATCATAAGATTTTGATTCTATTTTGTGGTTTGTTCTTCCCTATATTAGAGAGTGAGTTTTTCTTCTCTAATATCTAGAAGATATACTCACAACTAAAAATATTTAAGAGTTTTGAAAAAGAATCTAGCTTGTAAAAATAACAAAAAAAAGTGGCAAATGACAATAAAACAAAAGATGCGCAATGACTCCAAATTGAAAAGTATACATAAAGTGTATCAAAAATTAAAAGATATGCAAAGTGCACCATACAATTGATAAGAGGTATAAAATGAGCCCACCAAAAGCAAGTTCTCTTCTCTTTTTAAACTTTTAAATCTTAGAAGAATTCATATATCACTCTAGATTTTCAAAGGCTTGATTTTGAATTTTGCGATTATGACAAATTACTTTGATACATTATTCTATAAGATATTTTTTTAAAACCAAGTCTTGAACGGATTTCTTTTTCTTATCCATTTGGTTTTTCTTAGTTAGTTCTTTTGATTTCAAAAGATGATTTTGCCCTGAGAGAAGTCCAAGCTAAGAGTTAACATGATAGAATATTTTATCATTTTTTAGATTTTGACGTTGTTAACTCATTGGTCTTATAAGTATTTAAAATCGATCACATGAAGACTTTATCATTTTCATGCTTTGACTAAAAAAAACTTTGCTTTCATTCTTTTTTCTTTTCTATTTTTTTCCTCCTCCTTTTTTGTGATGTTAAAAGGGAGAATAGTATTTATAGTTGTTTTCATTTTATTTAGTTTTTTGTTTCATTTCTTTTTTGGGTAATTTTGGGCCAAAGCCCATATATTTCAATCAAAAGATGGTTACAAGTAAAAGAAATTAGATGTAAGAAAAAAAAACTACCCATCATATATTTCATTTTCATTTTGATTATTTAAATATTTTTCATCATAAAAAAGGGGAAGATTATTGCGAATCTGGTTTTCAGAGAATATAATTTTGATGATATCAAACACTTCTATTTCTCTACGACTTCCTTGCTTACTAATATTTCAGATCCATAAGATCAAACTGTAATTTGAATCAGCTCAAGATTAGGGTAAACTAGGTCTGAGTAAGTTTGTAAAACTTTTCTCTTTCTTGAGTCTATTATAAATGATGTGGTTCTTGAAGCTAAGTAACCTTGCACACACGCACACACACTTGCAAAATTTTTTTTGTTTGATTTAGAGTTTTTTATTTTTGCTCATATTGTCTGGGATGATCCGACTATCATCCGGGATGATCAGTTAAAAATAAAAAACTTAATTAGGGCATCCTGGTTAAGGCAACCGTTATTAAGAAAATCATCTTGGACGACCTTTGTATTGGTCGGGATGATAGGCTCAAATCAAAAAGAATTAGTCGCTAGATCTATTTAGGTATTATTTATTTTTGGACATCATCTAGGGCATCATCCAGGACATGCAACATAATTGTGCCTAAATTAATCTGATAATTAAGAAAAGAAATTAAAGTTTGATTGCTCGATCATATCATCCTGGATGATTGCAGGATCGGCCAGGACGATCAGTTCAAAAAACCTTAGTTGTCTTGAACAATCAACATCAGACAGATCTATTTAGGTATTGTCTATCGATTTGTACTAATTGTATAGGATGATATCCTATCAGCTTGGACGATATGAACAAAAACCTTCTGGCTGATTGAGCTTAATTTGCATTGATCATACAGGATGATATTTATATCGTCCTGGACGATAAAGCCATTTTGTTGTAATTAATGACCTATTCCAAAGTTCTTCTATTTAAGACCACTTGTTCTACCCGTTAGAATATCTTTTACTGATGTTCTGACCTGAGAGAGCTAAGAGGAGAGGGAGAGTAAGGGAGAGAGAGAGAGGATCTTATGAGGGGGAGTTTATGAGGGGGTTTACAAAGGTTGCTCCAAGAAATGATCCATCATCATCTTCTCCAGTTATCATCCTTAGTTCCTTGGGGGTTCTAGAGAGGTCTACTTCATCATCTGATCAAGGTTCTCTATCTTATTTAGGAGGAAGCAAAAAGAGTTAGGTTCTCTGCCTATTTCTAGAGGAAGCAGAAGAAGTTTAGTTTTCTGCCTCACCTGGGTTGGTGGAAAAGAGGTTTGTAAAGGCTTCTCTGCCTTGCTGTGGTGGCAAAAGAAGAGACACTGAGCTTAATGCAATACTCAGAGGGTGCCTCTTGAGAGTGGGCGAAGGTCATGTTGACCGAGCCAATATAAATTTCTGTGTTCTTTATTACTGCTTCTGTCTTTAATTTATGCACTTTATTTCTATGGTGAATTTAGTTTTTATTTTAAGATTATATTTTAATCAAAATATTTTTTAAAATACCAACTCACCGCCCTCTTGATTAGCCTTGGGACTAGTTCATAAAGGCTTAAAATCCCTAGCAAATTTTTTAGTGCCATCAGTGAACTTTTAATTAGATCATCCTATACGATTAATACAAAACATCCCTTTCAGACTGCACAACCCATATTATCATGTACGATAAATTTAAATATTTGTACCAATCATCCAATATGATTATCAATCATCTTGTATGACTAGTTCAAGATATTGTAATGATCAACCAAAATGACAGGTGATGATATGTGACAATTTAAATATCATCCCATACATTTCCCAAGTCGTCCTGTACGATCTCCCTATACGATTAAAAGAAATATCATAGTTTTTTTTTGTCTTGGATGGTGCAAGATGATTAAGTATTATTCCATGTATCTCTTGGGTCATCCAGTATGATCATTACTGATCATCCTATACGATCTGTTTGAGTAATTATATCATAATTAGTCCCCTAATGACAGAATAAATTTAGGCTTGATTGTCATAAATCAAACAGTATGATGTATATTGTATTGTACGGTTAGAAAAAAATTTGAATATTAAAATATTGCCTAAATTATGTTTAATGGCTATTTTTTATAATCACGATTGATCTGAAAGTTTGTTAGGGATATTAGGCCCTTATAAACTAGCCCAAGGTTAATTAAGAGAGAGGTGAATTGATATTTTAAAAAATCTTTCACAATAAAAATGCCAACCCAAAATCCACTATAAAGAAAACACAATATAGAAATTAATTTCAAAAATAATAAAGGAAAGAACACCAGATTTATAGTGGTTCGGTCAAACCTTGACCTACGTCCACTACTCGAAGGCACCCTCTGAGTATTGCACTAAACTCAATGTCTCTCCTTTAGCCCCCATAGCTAGACTGAGAAGCCCTTACAAAATCATTTCCACCTTCTCCGGTGTGGTGGAGTAGCGAGTCTTTTGACACCAAAGAGATCTTCTTCTTCTCAAAACTTCCCTCCAGATAAGCCTTGATTTGATGGTACTAAGGTGCAAGCTCACCAGAGCAACTGTATGGAACCTCCTCCACACTTAAACCCCCTCCAAGGATCTTCTCCCTCTCTTAAACTCTACCCATTCCTCTCTCCCTTTCAAGCTCTCTCTTCAAGTTTCCTCTAGAAGAACAAAGCTTAAATGGCTGCCAAAGACACTCACAAAGTGCCTTGTCAAAGATTAAATAAAAGAGCTCAAAATAACCTCATTAATGCAACTTACCGACATTATCATCCAAGCCGATATAAATATCGGCCTGGCCGATCATTGTAAATTACGCTCAATCAGCCCGATTGGTTAGGGATGATCAGAAGATTTTTGGTCATATCGTCCAGGCCGATAGGATATCGTCCTGGAGAATTAATTCAAATTAGAGGAAAATTATCCTGAACATTGCCCTGAATAAGAGCTGTCCGATGTCCAATCATCCATTGTATTGTCCTAACCGATCTTGTGATCATCCTGGACGATGTGATCATGCAATCAGCCTTAATTTCTTTCGATTATTACTAGATTAATTTTGGCATAGTTGTGCTGCGTCATCTAGGCTGATAAGATATCGTCCTAAATGATGTCCTAAAATAAAGAACACCTAATAAGATCATGGCAGCTGATTCTTTCTGATTTGAGCCTATCATCTTGGCCGATATAATATCATCCAGGCCGATCAACTTAATGACAGCTGCCTTAATAAGGATACCCTAATTAGGGTTTTTGTTTTTAAACCGATCGTCCAGGCCTATATAAATATTATCCCGGACGATGTTACCAAAAATAGTAAATACTAGGGAACAGTCAAAAATTCTTCCAAGATGTGTGTGTGCAAGATTACTTAGCATCAGGAGCCACACCAATTACAATAGACTCAAGAAATGAAAAAGGTACAAACTGACTCAGACCTAGTATACATAATCTTGAGCTGGTTCTAATTGTAGTCTGATCTTCTAGACCTAAAATATCAGTAGGTAAGGTAGTCATAAAGAAACAAGAGTATTTTCTATCATCAAAATCATAATCCATGAAAATAGATTCGCAATAATCTCCCCCTTTTTGATGATGACAAACATTACTGGTTGAATTTGCAAAAAAAGAAATAATATTCTCCTAATCTCCCCTTTACTAAAATAAAACTTTAAAAATAGGGAAAATCAAAATAAAATTTGTTGTTTTTATTTATATATATATTTAAAAATAGAAAATAGATACAAATACAACAGTACATTCTCCCTCTTTGACATTATTAAAAAGAGGAGGGACACAAAATAATTAGAATAATAAATAAAAACTAAAATGATCCCTGATCTAGTGAAAAAAAAATCAAATATTCTTAAAATAAGAAAGTTATCTCTTGATTTTATTCAAAACTATAGTAAGGAATGGATTGACAGCGCATAATCCAGAAAAGGATAGAAATTCAAAAATTGTTAATCCAAGCTCAAGTTCTTTTAAAGGCTCAAAAACTTTTTAATCTAATATCTAAATCAAGGAATAAATTAGAAGAAGAAACACTAATTTTTCAAAACTTCTTTCATAAAATATATCTAATAGAAGATTAATGCAAAAATTGGTGAATCAAGAATCATGATTTTCTAAATCAATTATAAAAAATATCAAGGATTTTCTTAAGCTTTAAGTAATACAGAAAAAGTAAGCATACTCTTTGTGGGCTCATTTTATGCCTCTTGTCAGTTTTTGGCGCACTTTGTGCATCTTTTACTTTTTGATATACTTTGTGTATCTTTCTCAATTTGGTGTCATTGCGCATCTTTTAATTTGGAATCATTAGTCATTTTTTGATTTTTTTTAATATGCTACCTTTTTAAAATTTAAAAATAAAAGTAACCCATTCTATTGACACAACGAACTTCTTTATTAAGAAAATTATGAGGTAGATTCAACAACTTGCAAAATATTCCTATGCGATAGATAAAATATTGGGAGATGAAAAAAGTTTAATTTCAAAATCCAATTTAAAATATGATGAAGATTTTAAATCAAAAGTAGAATAACCTCTTTTAGAAAATAGAAATTGAGAGTCAAAATCATGAGTTTCCTTCCTTTGATTGTTTTTAGAGAAGTCAACCACAACTTACATAAGAATTCAAGAAAAACATATGAGGTAGATTTTTTAATTTTAAAATTTTAATCCCCCCCCCTTTTTAAATATAGAAAACACTTCATAAAAAGAAAAAAGTAAAAACAAAATTAAAAATTTTAATGAAAAAGAAAAAGAAAAGAAAAAAATGGAAAAAGAATAAATCCAAAAAAAAGAAAAAACACAAAAAAGAACAAAACATGCAAACACGGAAAAAAAAGCACACAAATAATGATTTAAACATCATCTTGCTCCTAGTCTGATGATTCAGAAGCTAGGTCGGCCCAGAAAATTTTTTGCTTTTCATTATTTATCATTTTTGCAATTTACTTAGCTTTGCCCTTTTCTTTTGCAGAAAGAGTTCTCAAATTAGGGCACTAATTTTACATATGTTTAGGCTTCCTACATCAAAAGAAAATAATGTCAGAAGAAATCTTAACATTCTTACCATTTTTACCTTTGTTCCACTTTTGTTGATGCTTATGCTTTGGTGGACTTTTTAATTTGCTTGATAAGTCATTCCTTTCGTCACCAACTAAGCCACTTTTCTCTGAGTCTTCAGCATTTAGTACTATCATCTCACCTGCATCCAAAAGTCTTTTACCCAAACTTTGCTCGTAGGCAATGAGTGAGCCAATCAAATTATCAATAGAATATTCATTCAAATTCTTTGATTCACAAATAGCAACAACTTTAGCATCAAACTTATCAAGTAGAAAACATAGATTTTTATTAACTTTTTCAAGGTTTGAAATTTCTTTATCTAAAGCGTTTAATGATGTCATAATTTGAATAAATCTAAAATACATGTCTAAGATCATTTCATAAGATTTCATGCAAAATAGTTCATAATCTTGCATTAAAATATTCAACCTGGATTGGTTGATTTCACTAGTGCCTTCGTATATGGTGTATAATTTATTCCAAATTTTCTTACCAGTAGGGCACATTGAAACTAACATACAATCTTCAAAATTTAAAGCGTCGAAAAAATAGTTTAAAGACTTTGCATTCAATTGAGCATTGATTTTCTCTTCTCTACTCCATTGATTAAAAGGAATATCAATTTTAATTCCATCGAAAATATGAGATGGTGCAGAATAACCAGTTAAAATTATTTGACACATTTGGAAATTAATAGACTGCAAAAAAATAGGCTTGCAAATTTTCCAAAAATCAAACGAAATATTTTGAAATAAAGGTGGTCAAGTGATTGAATAACCTTCCGCAATATTTTGATTACCAAAATTTGCCATGAATCAAAATTCAAAAAGCTTTCAAAAACTTATTTTATGAATCTCACTCTGATACCACTTGAAAGTTCGTTAGAGATGTTAGGCCCTTATGAATTAGCCCAAGGCTAATTAAGAGAGAGATGAATTGATATTTTAAAAAATCATTCGCAATAAAAAAGCCAACCAAAAATCCACCACAAAGAAAATACAATGCGAAAATTAAATGCGGAAATAATAAATAAAAGAACACAACAAATTTATTATGGTTCGGTCAAACCTTGACCTACGTCCACTCCTCGGAGGAACCCTCCAAGTATTGCACTAAGCTCAGTGTCTTTCCTTTAGCGCCCACAGCTAGGAGGAGAAGACATTACAAAATCACTTCCACCTTCCCCAGTGCGGCGGAGTAGCCAGAACTTTTGACACCAAAGAGACCTTCTTCTTCCCAAAACTTCCCTCAAGACAAGCCTTGAATCCGATGGTACTAAGGTGCAAGCTCGCCGAAGCAACTGTGTGGAACCCCCTCCACACTCTCTTGAAACCCCCTCCAAGGATCTTCTCCCTCTCTCAAACTCCACCCTTTCCTCTCTCCCTTTCAAGCTCTCTCTTCAAGTTTCCTCCAGAAGAATGAAGCTTCAATGGCTGCCAAAGACACTCACAAAGTACCTTGTCAAAGCTTAAATAAAAGAGCTCAAAATGAGCTCATTAATGCAACTTGCCGACATTATCGTCCAGGCCGATATAAATATTGGCCTGGCCGATCAGCGTAAATTACGCTCAATCAGCCCGATGGGTTAGGGACGATCAGAAGATTTTTGGTCATATCGTCCATGCTGATAGGATATCGTCCTGGATGATTAGTTCAAATCAGAAGAAAATCATCCTGAACATTGCCCTGAATAAAAGCTGTCTGATGTCCAATTGTCCAGTGTATCATCCTGACTAATTCTGTGATCGTTCAGGATGATGTGATCGTGCAATTAGCCTTAATTGCTTTCCATAATTACCAGATTAATTTATGCATAATTATACTGCATCGTCTAGGCCGATAGGATATCGCCCTAGATGATGTCCTAAAATAAAGAATACCTAAATAGATCATGATGGCTGATTCTTTCTAATTTAAGCCTATCGTCCTGGCCGGTATAATATCATCCAGGCCAATATAAATATCATCCTGGATGATGTTACCAAAAATAGTAAACTCTAGGGAACAGTCAGAAATCCTTCTAAGGTGTGTGTGTGCAAGATTACTTAGAATTTGGAGCCACACCAATTACAATAGACTCAAGAAAGGAAAAAGGTACAATGACTCAGACCTAGTCTACCCAATCTTGAGCTAGTTCTAATTACATCTGATCATGTGAACCTGAAATGTCAGTAGGTAAGGCAGTCGTAGAGATACAAGAGTGTTTGCTATCATCAAAATCATAATATATGAAAACAGATTCGCAACATGATCAACCTATATGATATTGATCATGCAGTACGATTAGTTTTAATCACTCTTAATTAATAGGGGTTCCCTAATTAGGATTTTCTATTTTAATAATCATCTAGTATGATTTAAATTATACTATATAATTAATTCAAAAACAAAAAAATATCTCTAACTCACCAACTCACTCTTTTGAGTGTGTATGTGTAATAATACTCAGCTTAGTGTCCATCAGATATATGATTTGACTCAAGAAAGGTAAAAGTATATTAAAATTGAACGTATAAATATACTCATCCCTAGTCTACCCAATCTCAAGCTAATTGATATTGTTAGTGGATTTATGGACCTAAAATATTAATGAGCAGGGCAATAAAATAGTTATGCAATGACAAAAGTGATAAGGAAATAATAATATTTGCTATAATCAAAATCATAATAATTGGGCCTAGATTTGTAACACAACTGAGCTTAGAGCTTTGAGATAGAGGGAGCAGGCTCTTCTGGTGAGCTGTCAGGACATTACAATAGCAATCACTCGTACTAAAGAGGACTTCTTTTAGATAGCTGAAAGGTTGAGCATTTGGAGCACAAAATATCCTTTTCCAATGAGGAGTTTGACTTAACACATCACTAGCTAGAGATTACAAGGGACAACAAGCGATATTGCATGACCATTTATTCAAACTAAGATGGCAAATCAGTAGCATCCCGTTCAGAGTTTGACAGCTTTTCTACCACTTCTCTTGTATGTATACTTATATTTATTTATAATTTTGAATTGAATTTTTAGACTTTTAGTCTTTTTAGTAGCTCTACCCTTAGGTTTATGAGTATAAAATATTGGGTTATTATAGCTAGAATATTTAGCTAGTAAACAATTTCACACATAATTCTCTTTCACTTTGTAAAAGAGTACATGCGAAATTACACCTTGTTTTACAATATGACACAAAAATTATTCTCCTATTTTATAGGGATAAATGATTAATACCTCTTGCTTTATAGAATGACATATAGATTATCTCATGTATTACAAGAATATATAAAATATAGCCTCCTGTATTACTGGAAGGTGTACTTATGACACCCTACTTTGTGGGATGGAGAAGATGTATAAAAATGTCCTCTTATATTATAAGAGGATGTTACATATATTTTTCTACATTATAGGAATATATATATAAATTCTCTCATGTATTACATGAGGATATGAATAATATCTCCTATTTTATAGGATAATATATATAAATTATCTCATGTATTACAAAAGAGTGTAATAGGTATATTCTTCCTTAAAGGATGATATGTGTAAATTGCCTCCTCTATTATAGGAGGGTGTATGTCCACAACCCCTTGCATTGCAAGATGTTACAACTCGGGCTTCCAAGTCTATGATTTTGATGATAGCAAATAATATTTATTAATCTCTTATTTCTCCTAGTATTTGTAGTGCATATTTCTTTCTATGTTGACTAATATTTCAGGTACATCATGCACCATTCTTTGAAGATTCAAGGCTCAAGATTGCATAGAATTGGTCGTATTAAATGAGTCTGTAATTTTCATTTATTGAGTCAAGTCTTGTAATGATGTATGTTAGTTTGTTGATCATGCACACACACAGGGGGAGAGGTTTTAAATGTAGAATGTAATAGATTTTCTTCTCTGTAGATCGTACTGTACAATGATAATTCGTACCGTACGATCAGAGGGTTGTAGTACGATTCTGTGAATAGATCGTACCGTACGAATATATTCGTACTGTACGATATGTTCAAAGCCAAAACCCTAACAGCCATTTTAACTTAAGTAAGATGTTTTCTGTCGCTCGTACTGTACGAACAAGTTCGTACTGTACGATGTTCTTTAAATACTTACTTAACTTAACCCGTGATTAGTGCAAGAAATTCGGACTTAATTATAATTTGAACATCGTACTGTACGAACCCATTCGTACAATACGATGAATAGAGATGAATTATAATTGTCCCGGATATCGTCCCTGACGATCAGTGGTTTTTTGTCTTATCGTACTGTACGATGTACATCGTACCATACGATGAACAGAGATGATGTTTGATCGTCCCGACTATCGTCTTGTACGAACTGTGTTGTCATGGATCGTACTGTACGAATATTTTTGAACTGTTCGTACCATTTCGTACTAGGACGAAGTCTATTTATGAAGATCGTACTGTACGATTGTAGAACCGTACTGTACGATAGTAACGGCTGAATTAAGTATTTTTAGGGTTTTTGAGCCCTCTATTTAAGCACTCTCATAAGACTTTGTAAGAGTCTTTGGCAGCCATTGTGTCTTCATTCTTTTGGAGAAAACTTGAAGAGAGGACTTGAAAGGGAGAAAGGAAAGGGTGAAGTTTGAGAGAGGGAGAAGATCCTTGGAGGGGGTTTCAAGGGAGTGTGAACGAGATCACACGGTTGCTCCGACGAGCTTGCACCTCAGTTCCATCGGATTCAAGGTTCGTCTTGAAGGAAATTTTGGGAAGAAGAAGATCTCATTGGTGTCAAAGGACCCAGCTCCTCCGCCGCACCGGGGAAGGTGGAAGTGATTGTGTAAGGGCTTCTCCGCCTAGCTGTGGGGGCTAAAAGAGAATCACTAAAGGTTTAGTGTAATACTCGGAGGGTGCCTCCGGGGAGTGGACGTAGGTCATGGTTTGACCGAACCACTATAAATTGGTGTGTTCCTTCCACTTTATTTTCACATTTATTTTTATTATGATTAATTGCATGGATGAAATTGATTACATATCTTTTTATTGTGAATGAAATTCGCTTCCGCATAAAGTCATAAAAAGATATTTCTTTTCATTAAAGAAAGTTTTTAATCATACAATTCACCCCCCTCTTGTCATCTAGTAATTTCACAAGAGACCATGTAAATTTATATTATGCATTACATGAATATATATGGGTCATTTCTGTTATTATAGGAGAGATTAAATATTATCTCTTGACTTACAGGATGATGTATAAAGTGCCTTTTGTATTATAGGAGGATATGACAGATGTTTCTTGACTTACAAGATAATATCCAAAATTTTCTCCTACATTACAGGTATGTATGAATTATCTCCTGTATTATAGGAGGATATAAAGGGTATATTTTACCTTGCATAAATGTATGTATAAATTGCCTCCTATATCACAAGCAAAATTTTTAACATAACATCCTACTAATTGGAAGGTTATGTGTGGTATTTCATTACATATTGGCCATTAATTTGTGGCATAAGCCCTTGAAAAAAAATGACTATAAGTTGGTTTGCTCCTCATTCATACTCCTTTTCGACAATGAAGAGCCCTTCCCATATTGCGCCAAATTTATCGCATATGCAACATTCAGAAATTATAGGTCTTTTGCAAACTACTACAAGTTCACCTTTTTTAAAGCTCTTAGGATGAACCATTCAAATGAGAGCCCTATAATTCATTATTTATAAATTTCCAATTTTTATTGGGCTTGAAGTGTAATTTCATCTAGAGCTTCAAGTTCTTCCAATAGTAGAAGATCATTTTCTTATTGGGTGAGTTCATATTGTATAATAATATAAAGCGATAGTAACTTCACCTCAAGAGGTAATATCACCTCTATTCTAAAGACTAGAGAATATAGAGTCGCTTGTGTTGCAGTTATATAGGTTGTGCGATATGCCCACAAGGCTGCTATTAATTTATCATGTCATTCTGTTTCATTCTTAGATAGAATTTTCTTGAGCAATTTAACTAAACTTTTTGTTAAATACTTTGTCAAAACCATTAGCCCTTAGGTTATATATCGAAGAATAATGCTAGTTTATTTTTTGTGTTTGATAAATTGATAAATTTTGACACTTTTAAAGGTGGTAACGTTGTCTAATATGATTTGATGTGGCCCCCCAAAATAATATATAATGTTATCTCAGAAGAATTTCATTACATTGTCTGCTTCAACTTCTCTTAAGAGAATTACTTTAATCCATTTTGAGAAGTAATATGTGTTGGTAATGATGAACTGATGTCCTAAAGTAGAAGGTGGTTCTATAAGATCAAATATATCGGTACCCCAACATTCAAATGGACATGATGCTATTATAGGATACAGTGGGTTAGGTGGTCGATGTAAAACATTGGAATGCACCTGACATTGATGGCATTTCTTTGCATAATCAAAATAATCTTTAACCATGCTAGGACAATAATATCCCATGTGTTTGATTTTCATTTTAATTTTAATTTTTATTCTGGATGCTGCACACTACATAATCATTCACGGACTTCTGTTATGCCTTTCTTAGATTCATTAGGACCTAAACATCGTAGCTACATTTAGTCAAATGATCTACGATATAATATGTTATTCATATAAGCATATCTTAATGCTCTTTTGGATGTTTACAAAGTGGTAGATTTACCCTCCAGTATCTACCCTCTTTGAAGTATGTGATGAATGGTTCCTTCCAATCATTCTCATTCGATATGTGCAAGCTCTCCAGTGTTTCATTTTCTTCATCATCTTGTAAGGAGGTCAAGCCAATGCATATCTATTTTGGATGATTATAATGATGGGATATTCATGGGAATTCACCATTTCTTTAGCCATCTTTTCTAGTGCATCAGCCTTATTATTTTCACCATGTATAATCCTAATTATGGTTATCTCATGTATTTATTCTATAAGCTTCAAAGCATACCCATGATATGAGATTAGCTCAGGCTTATTAATTTTAAAAGTACATGCTAATTGCTTAATTATAAGTTGAGTATATATATATAGATAGATTTTTGAATTTGTATAATAATTACAAGCTCGAGACCTGCTATTAAAGCATCATATTCAGCTTCATTGTTAGTGTGGGGTTATGTCAAGCTGTAGGAATATCAAAGTATACCATCTTATGGGGTTGTAAATATGAGGCTGATACCCACCTAAACTATTGGGAGTTTAGGTTGTCAGGCTAGTTTTATTGATGAAGCTCCATCAAAATAGAGCTTCCATTCTTGCAGGTGTACTTTCTCTTCCACATTAAGTATCTGCTCATCTAGCAGCTCATAGTTGTTGACCTTATTTTTTTCCAAATCCTTGGTCAAAGAGGTTGACTTGGTCAAATTGACTAAGCTAGGCCCTAAGACCACCTCCCTTGTATCAGTGGGTCAAACTAAGTTTGTTGAGCCTAGACTCAGGCCCTAGGTCAACCTAGTTGACCAGGTCAACCCAAGTTGAACCAAATTGACCCATACCCTTCCACTTGATTTCAAATCAAATCCAGAGCTTCTCAGGCTCAATTCTCACCTTTATTGGACCCAATAGGTTAAACCCAACCCATTGGGACCAGACATATGCCCTAGGTCAACCGGGTTGACCAGGTCAACCTAAGTTGATCCAATTAACCCTATTGGGTCAGATCAAAATCAATTCAAATCCAAACCCTATCCCTGGCTCAAATTCCTATCTCTTGGACTTATTTGACCAGGTTGACTAAGTCAACCATTAATTTTTTTAACCCAAGTCTCCATTAGGTAAATCTGACCTATTTAAGTCTAATTAAAGCCCTTTAATGCATTCAAATTCATTCCTATTGCTCCCCAGAGTAAACCATAGCCAAGGGAGGGGTTTTTCCCTCCTAATTTGCACTCGGAGCAATCCAAACCATTTATCAAATGCTTGGGCCTTTAAATAGGGATTCTAGGGTTCATTAGAGCCTCTCTTGCTTTTTGCTTTCACCCCAGAGCCTCCTAACCCGAGAACTCTTCTGTGTGAGCTCTCTTAGACTCCCTTCACCTTTCCTGACCTAGATTCACCGTCAAACACCTGCCGTCGGTGACTTTTTGGTGACCCGAGGCTTGAAGCAATCCAAGATGATTTCCCGTCAATCCACAGCATTTCAAAACACGATTTCTTCTATGAATAGGAGCGTAGACAGTCTATAAGTGCAACAAGCCATTAAACGGGTCAAATCATCCATAAACCAAGGTGAATCGCAAACTTTAGCTTAGGATACCTAGAGTTAAATAGATTTTATATAGCACATTTTAGATCACAATTTTGTTCCCCCATGAATGATCTTCATGAGTAGAGTCAAGGGTTAAAGTTTCATGCAATTTGGTTCATTGGATCGATAAAACGAAGCGAAATATGCTTCCAAGGTTTGTTTTACATAACCCGAACTTTATGAAAGATCTGTACCATTGATTTCCTGACCAACGGTTTGGATCCATTCATTCTGCGGTGCTCGTTTGACCATGACTCCGATCCCATGCGTAATCCCTCTATCCGACATAATTTGAGATATTGATCTATTTAAGTGGAGGATCAGACGACCATGAGAGCTCGCCTACGTGGCCAAGTGAAATCATGTATCTGTGGTCTTGATTACCCAATGATTGCAGGCGGCGCAATCATTGCGCTACCGCACAATCATTGCCTTGGGATCGCGGAGCCAATCCCGCTCCGCCACAAGTATGACTGCTGTTAATGCCGCCATTATTTATTTAAAATTATTTTAAATTTATTTTTATACTATTTTCAATAGATAAAATGTCTAATAATTATTTAAAAATATTTTCAAATCCAAAAAATTATATATTATATATCAATTTTCTCATAAAATTATTTTCTTTAATTTAAAATTAAAATTACTTTAAAATATTAATTATATATTAAATTATATTAATTACTAATTAATTCCTATATTTAATTAATAAATAGTTATAAATAATTGAGAATATATATTTAATTAATTTAAAATTCTATTTTAAAATGATATTTTTAATTATAATTTTAGAAATATGTTTAATTATAATTTAATTTCATATTTAAATTAATATTTAGGTATTTTGAGTAATTATTTAATATAATTAATATTTAAGTATTATTTATTAATGTTAATGATTATTATTTTTAAAAATAATATTTTATTTTATTTAAATTCAAAATACTTATATTTTAAATTAATAATAATAATAATAATAATAATAATATTATTATTATTATTATAAGTATTTAAATTAATTTTTTATATTATTTTTATTATTATTATCTTATTATCATTATTATTATTATTATTTATAAAATATGTTTATTTATTTTAAAATTAGAAAATTATTTTTATTATTTACTTTAAATTTCTTATTATTTTCCTATTTTAATTTCTTTTAATTTATTAACTACCTAAATCATTTCATTAATAATAATTAATTTAAAATCCAATTATTCACTTTATTAATTAGTTTAATATTATTTAATCACTATTTTTTAACATTGATTACCTTAAATTATTTTAAAACCATTTATTTATCATTACTTCAAAAATTCATAACTAATTTGTTTTAAATTGGATTTTGACGTGTAATACATCATATTTTTTAAAAAATTATGAATTGTAATTTAAAAATATTTTCTGTGACCAAAAATTTATATTTTTGAATTGTTTACCTATTATTTGAATTTTCCTATTACTAAACTTTTATTTAAATAAAGAATACAGTAATTATTTTAAAATTAAAACTTATTTTGAATCCTTTTCAAATCCTCGCCCAGGTGGCAAGTGGATTTCCCATGAGTATGAACACTGAATCATTTTGAATCATATTACTTTGAAACTTATGTATTTATGCATTGATAAATATTGGTATTTTGAATTATTTTAAAATTATCTATACGATTAAATCCCTAATTTTGGGAAGATCAATTTAATAAAATTTCAAAGTTAGATCATGCATATGAATAACCATTCACTAATCATACCGTTAAGCACACTTAGTCATCTTTTTGCCAACTTTTGCATGTGTAGGATGCACGAGCACTTAGCTTAGGACTTCCTAGATCTTAGGATTGATGTGTTTACTTTCTTTATGCATTTTCTTCATGTTATTCCAAGGGTTATTCCAAAACTTACTTTAAACCCATTCGACAAAGCGACACCCTAAGGATAATAATTAATGATTCATCTAGCAAACTTAGAAAATTTCTAGAAGCTAGGATAGATCTTTTATTGATATGAAACTTTCAAAACTTAAATTTAGTGATATTCTAAACCTCTAAGAATTTTTTAGAAATTTTTAGGATCCTTTAGACCCCTTAATTAATAAACCTTAAGTAAACCCATTAATTAGACCTCGATAATTTCAAAAAATTCTAATAAATTAATTTAAACTCAAAAAATTATCTATAATACCTCAATCTCTTCATAATTTAACCTTTAAGCTTATCTAATTAGGGCCCCTTAATTGGATTGCAATATGAACCTTAATTTAACTTTAACTAAAAATCACCTTTTCTTCATTAATTAAATAATTAAAAATTATTAAAAATTTAAAAATTTCTCAAACACTTGGGAATACCAATTTAGGTCATTTATGACCTTTAGGGGTGATTAAAATTAATTTAGAGTTGATTTGGATTAAAACCATTCAAGTACCCTTTAATAAATAATTTAAATAATTTGATAATTGCCCAAAGATTCTAAAATTTACAACTTTTTCTATAAAATTCTAAATCCAGCAAACTCAAAGTCTAACTACTCCTCTTAAAGCCTAATATTTAATTAAAATACTAGAATCTCTAAATCTAGCTCATTTTTAATAGAGCCCTTTTGGACCCCCTTAGCTTAACATATAGGTGGATCCCGGGCATTCTAAAATTTGCTAATATAACTTGAACGTCAATTATTACTACCCTAAGCATTAAAATGAATCAAAAAACTAAATTAATTAAAAATAGACCCTAATATATTAATATTTAAACTTTAATTTAAATTTTCCCTTTTAGCCTCCAACAAACTCTAACTCTAAGCAACTTGAATTAATTCCCACACATATCCAAAGCTACATAAGCCTACTGCACACACATAAATTTGCTAGGGCACCACTTCTAGCTAATCCTCCGGTGATTTTCCTTTTATCCTTTCTATAATGTGATGCGCTTTTGTATGTGACACGTGTATTATTTTCCTTGATTGATTTATTATGATGATTGCTGTGATGTTTACTTTATTATTATACTTTCTCTTTATGCTATGATTTGTGCGATAAATAACCCATGGGTTAGGGATGCTTTTGCTACTAATTCAGTCTTATGGAGATGTCCATGCTCATGCAGCATTAAAATAAAGGGGCAAAAATAATTAAAGCTTTAAAACTATTGTTATTTTTTGCAGATGTTCCAGAGACTTCTTAGCCCCCTTTAAAATTAAAAGAGCATGGCTAAGTGTGTTTCCTTTTCTATATAAATTATTAATTTCTTGGGTTATTGTATATAAACTGCTTGGGACTTTCTTTTGATCCTTAGGATATCCATGTAGGAGTTTGAGTCTAGATTTTATTTTTTAAATGTAATTTGATATAATTATTATCAAATTGTGAAAGTTTTCAATAGCAAGGCATTTCAAATACTCAGTACCTGAAGAGAAAAAGAAAGACCCTTCATAGGGAATTTCTTATTCATTTGGATATCCTTTTGGAGGACGAACTATACAGAGCCTGAAGGAGATGATCCAAAGGGAGGTGATACGGAGAAGGATGATCCGCTAGAATACAAAGATTTAAAGACAAAATGTCTGGCTTTTAAGACTTGCGTCATTTAATAGGATTACAATCCAAGTTGTTGTCGGTGGGGCCTGGCCAACATTATGTTTTTACAGACACTGGGTTGTACTTATACAACATTTACCATGGACTTTGGACTTAACTTTACTATGTTGGTTATTTATATTGATGTGTTTATTTTGTGTGCGTATTAGAAATTGCATGCTTTTTTAGGTTTATTTCTTGTATGTGTATGGCTTGATTTTTGCTAGGCTCTTTAGGATTAAAAACTTTTTTACTCATAATCAATATTCAAAGTTTTAAGAATTAAATAACATATAAACTTAATGACCTAGGGAATAGCTAGAATCATCTGGTGTTATATGCATATTATTGCATTCTTCACTCTCCTTTAATAAGACACTTCCCCACCTGCGGGTAATCCGAATAATCTAGCCTATGAGGTTGAGGTGCCCAACCTAGGGAAACCAAAACTTTTTAAAAAATTATTTTTTATAAGCCTATTTTTAAAATTTTAAGTATTCATGATTTGGAGCCTTTTAACTAGTATACATCGCATTAGAAACTAATTCAATTAAAATATTAATTGCATTAGTTCTAGGAGCATTCACCCTACAGAAGTCCAAGATCAATTAGAAAACTCTTTAGTTATCGACCTTACTTCCAAAAGACTAAACTACCTATCCGTCTTTCATAAAGACTAGCCAATATGGATTTTATGTGCTTAGATGGTTAGTTGGCTTTTCTTTTCAGGCATGATGTAAGCCTAGGTACATTAGATAAGACACGGGTGTTAATGTTGTGTAGAACACCAAACCCACCTTAGATCTAGGGTTCAAGGTAACTACATTTGGTGTTTCGTAGTACACCTCATCGGTGGGTAAGTCTCCTTTTTTTCAGGGACTATAAATCATACCTATTCGTGTCATATGGATGACATCACTTCCATCTTTTCCCACTGTATGCTTTGAGT
Organism: Dendrobium nobile; assembly: GCA_022539455.1. Taxonomy (NCBI): domain Eukaryota; kingdom Viridiplantae; phylum Streptophyta; class Magnoliopsida; order Asparagales; family Orchidaceae; genus Dendrobium; species Dendrobium nobile. The sequence goes on along the minus strand of CM039735.1, from coordinate 47,810,591 downwards.
GTATAATTTTCTTTCATCTAAGTTCCTTAGTCCCTCCGAATGTTAGTGTGAATAGTGCATGTTGACTAATCCATTTGAATCCATTCTTTCCCTTCATGTAGGATTTCCTACTCTCCCTTTGTGTGCCAATCCCCCTTTTTGGGAAAAATAATATTAGATCCTTAATCAAGAGTATTCTCGGGCTCTAGTCTAAGATATAATTAACCACGAGAGCTTACGCCAATGGGAAATTAATTCCATAATAAATAAAATCCACTTGAGCTAATGTATTGGGTGAGAGAAACCCCATGACACTAATCGGGTCTTTTATTATCACCCATCTGGGTGCACTAGTGAGAGATGCTATCCTCAATAGTTGATCATATGTATACCTCTTGTTAATATTATTCTTACTTTTTGGCTGTCTGTGTGGCTATGATGATTTTTCCTATACTATATAGTGTTCTTTATGAAGAGTATAAGGCTATCCTTAAAGGTGATGCGCTAATACATCATAGGGATATTTGTGCTTATATTTGTGTACACCAATCACATTAGCGCTAGTACAAAAAACCCTCAACTTTTCCCTTCCTTGAGAGGATTTATTGTTACCATGTTTCACTTATCACCCCCAAGTGGGGTCTAGGATATCAAAACTAATAATTCAAACTTTCTTTGAGATAAGATATCGAGTCCAAACCCACATATGCTAGTCAGGTGAGGTGATGTTAATCCACTTTCTCTAAGTTAAACACTTCCTCCCATCAATTTTCTTTATCATTGTACTCCCCAGTTCATTCACTAAAGTTGAATGGGGTCTAGGATATCAAAACCATTCACTTAAACTTCTTTGAGACTAGATATTGAGTCCATATCAATCCACGTTAGTCGGGAGTGGTAATATTAATCCACTATATATATATATATATATATATATATATATATATATATATATATATATATATATATATCTATTCTTAAATTAATTTTGTTGTGATTATGCTCCCCAGTTTAATTCATGCTGTGAATGTGGCCTGGGTTATAAAAGCCAATACTTCAATTCTTTGTTGAATCTTATATAATTTCTCTCTCCCCAATTTTTTTCATATGGCAAACATGGCTTGGGTTATCAAAGCCAACCCTACCTCCCTCTCTTTGTGTTCCAGTCATTGATTGAGAACTTATAAAAAAATATAAAAAAAGAAGCTCTAAGTTGAGCAAAATTGATTGCCCTTATGATAGGTGGAACCTTGCTTTACTCTCTAAGAGCTTAAATTCTCCCTTTTTTGTTGTTTTGGTGAAAAATTTACCTAAGGAATTCCGCCAGCATTTGGATACTTGTGGCCACGACGATTAGTCCTCTACCATGTGTTAACTAAAAGTTGGCTTGGGAATTCTTAGATAATATTTTTCTTGGAATTGTGTCAAACTCTTCTAGTTTTTCCCTCATATCCCTATACAGATCTGTGTCATGTTGGTTTCAAGGTGACTTTCACCTTGTATCCTACTATATCGATATGGTCAGGTAGTTAGTTAATTACTTACCTGGTGGGATGCCCGATAGAGTCCACGGGAGGCATACCCCACCACCTAAATTATCTTTACTTTTTCTCTCACATCCCTATACAAATTTGTGTCAAGTTAGTTTCGAGGTGACTTCCTTCTTCTATCCTACTGCCTCGATAGGGTTAGGCATGTAGTTGCTTACTTACTTACTTAGTGGGGTGCTCGATAGAGTCCCTAGGAGGCATACCCCACCACCATGACTCTTTATTAACTCGTTTGAAATGATTGAGTGAGTATTGAGTCCCTCTTCATCTGCTGAGCTGACCTGGTAAGGTAGATATAGAAAATTACCTGGTTGAGAGAGCCTGATAGAATCCCTAGGAGGCATTCCTTACCACCATTTACTTTCTTAATGTCTTGTAGTGTCAGGAAGGTGTCCAACCCTAACTCTTTATTCTTTTTTTTTTAAGAAAATGCACATAGCATTTAAATTTTATTGAAGATAGAGAACAAACAAACCAAATGTACCCATGAGATTCCTCCTTTAACAATTTAAAAAAAGAAGGAGGAACCTCATTTGGAAGCAAATCTTTCCAAAAGAAAGAAGAAACAATAGCATAGTTAGCACAAAGATCCGCTAACTTATTACATTTTCTATCTATACAATTGAAAAGAATGTTTTTAAAGATCTTGAATGTACCTTTCCAATCATCTGTCTTGTGAACCAATTTTTCTTGCAAAGCTTTGATAACATTTGCATTATCTCCCTCAATGATGATGCCTTCATATATCATATAATCTTCTTTGAAAAAATCAAGGACGGAAGTAGCAGCAAACATTTCAAGTTTAGAAATATCCCAATGAGTAATTGGATATCCAAATGCTAATAAAAATCTCCCTTTGGAATCTCTACAAATTCCTCCAACTCCTTTGTATGATTGAAGAAGTGATGCATCAAAATTAAATTTAATCCAACCGAGTGGAGGGGGATGCCAATGATCATTTGACAGCTTATCAAGCTGGTTGACATCCCATTTACCCGAGGTATAGGTTGCATTATTGAAGCAAATTGATGCCATTGCAATAGCTTCCATGGCAGCAAACATAGCACTTGATTCCTTTCCATTGTGGACAAAATTATTCCTGGCCTTCCAATTATAATAAACAGCATTGCAATACAAATTGATTAACCAAGTATTTTGCATAGATAGCCAAGAAATACAATCAGAGAAAGAGCTTTGCTTAGAAATACCGAAACCCCATCTGTTTAAATAATTAAAGACCTCTTCCAGTCTTTTGCATTTTATAGAGATGTGTTCAACGTCTTCTATCCATTGGCATCCTCTAGGACAAATAGCAGATGTTTGTAATTTTCTATACTATAAAAACTGGAACGTTGGAATGGATTTATTGAAAATTCTCCACCAGAAATTTTCAATTCTAGGAGATAATTTTGCTGCTTTGATCCAATTCCAATAAACCTCACGCTGAGAAGTTTGAACTGATTTTTCAAAAGCTAAAGATGAGATGGTTTTCCCAGATCTGCTGTAAATTAGCTCCAGTTCATCATACGATTTATTAACACCGATTTTAATATGTTGAATAAGAATAACAAGTTCAGGACCAAAGGATTCATTCAGCAAATCAACATTCCATGAACCGTTGATGATGAATTTATCAAGATAAACATCTTCAAGGACTTGAGGATTAATAAAGGTTGGCCAATTATTTAGATTTTTATCCAAAATCCAAATATCATTAAGAGTGTTAATAGAAATCCCATTGCCCACATTCCATCTAATAACCGGTCTCAAGAATTCACTACCGTTCAAAATAATGGTCCAGGCTGCAGATCCTTTTTTTAAATTATCTTGATTTTCAAAGCAAGAGCCATATTTAGGAAATAAAACTTTATGAAGCAGAGAGTTTTCTTCTTGAATGTATCTCCAAGCAATTTTAGCTCTTAAAGGCCCAATTTTCTCAAGGCATGAATGAAGACCTCTTCCTCCCCATCTAGTTGGACAACATAAAGTCTTCCAATTGACATAATGCATACCATGCTTATTCAAATGTTTGCTCCAAATAAAGTTTCTGCATAACTTTTCCAACTCCTCAAGAGTGCTTTTAGGAATCAATGAATGAGTGCTATAAAAAATGGAGTAAGATAACAAAACAGTTTTGACAAGATTTATTTTTCCAGCTAAGGAAATATTTTTACTCCCCCAAACATTTATCATTTTCATTGCTTTCTCAATGATACAATGAAAGTCTTGAGCAACTAATCTCCTCAAACAAATTTTTGTTCCAAGATAATGGAATTCATTAACACTACGAATTCCTGAAATCTTCATAATTTTCTTCTTTAAGCTTCTATTTACAGCTTTCCCAAAGATAATGCAAGATTTGTTTTTATTTACTTTTTGACCGATCCATTCACAAAAATCATTAATAATGTGTTTAACTTCCTTGACGTCCTTCACATTTGCTTTAGAAAATAAGAGGATGTCATCCGCATATAACAAATGTGATATCCTAGGTCCATTATGAGAAATACTAATTCCAAGTTTGTCACCTCTTTGATTAAGAGCATTGGAGAGTAATTGAGTACATATGATAAACATATAAGGAGATAATGGGCATCCTTGCCGAAAACCACATTTGGCCTCAATCCAATTTGAATAATTCCCATTAGTGATAATAGCAAATTTGGTATTAGAGATGCATTCCATAATTAAGGAAGATAGCATAGATGGAAAACTTACCTTAATGCTTTTTCCAATGTTGGCCATCCCATAGAATCATAAGCTTGTTCTAAATCCAATTTGAAGGAAACCAATCCTTTAGTGTTTTTAGAGAATCTGAACTTGTGGAATATCTCATGTGCAATCATGATATGGTCATTCATAGATCTCCCTTTAATAAATGCTGCTTGTTTGGGAGAGATTATCTTGTGAATAACTGAAAGCACTCTATTTAAAATAACTTTGGCCGCCACTTTGTAAACAACATTACATAAACTGATTGGCCTATAATTGGAGGGGTAAATAGGATTGGAGATCTTTGGAATTAATACAATAAGAGTATCTTTCCAAGTAGAATTCATTTTCCCAGTAATAAAAAACTGATTTAAAGCATTCCATACATCTTCTTTGATAATTTCCCAATACTTCCATCAAAACCAGGAGCAGTAAAATTCCCTGATTTTTTAATAATGACTTCAACTTCTTCAAGAGAGAATTCTTTGTTTAAATGACTGAGGTCTTCTTCATCCATTTGAAAGCAATTATTAGGCCAACCTTCAAGTTTGCAAGCTCTGAATTTCCATTTATTTTTGAAAAATTTGAACATAACATCTTCAATTACAAGCTGGTCTTCCGTCTCCTCTCTTTTATCATCTTTGATTTTGTTTATAAAATTAGCATTCTTTCTTGCACTAGCAAAAGTATGTAAGAATTTTGAGTTGATATCCCCTTCCAAAGCCCATTTCACCTTAGCACGTTGCCTCCACCATGTATCAAGACGAGCCAAAATGGAATTAAGCTCTTCAATTTTGGATTTAATAATCCAGTATTCCTCCTCTGATAGCCCCACAATGCAATCTTTCTCCTACAATTCTAAAATTTCTTTTTTGAGAGATTCTTTCCCTTCCAATAAGGATTTATGCTTGTCTTTACTCCAAAAGAACAAAGTCTTCAAGGTTCTTTTCAGTTTCTTATTTAAAATCTGGCCGAAATCTCCTTCAATATTTTTGCTCCAGATTTTTTTAACAATAGCCTGTGTAGCCGGGTTATTAACCCAAACATCTTCACATTTAATCACTTTGGGAGTGTAAGATTTGAAATTCTGAAATTTCAAGATGATTGGACAGTGGTCCGATGCTATTCTTGCTAGGTGTTTGACAACCATATGTTGATGAGAGCTTAACGCCACCGAATTCAGATAACACCTATCCAGCCTTTCAAGAATTTTGTTATTCCCAGAATTATTATTGCTCCAAGTAAATTTTGGTCCAATGCTCCTTATTTCATGAAAATCGTTTGAGGAGAGAAAGGTTTCCATCTCTTTGGCACCCATTGAATAAACAAATTTCCTGCCTCCTTTTTTGTCATTTTTGTTGAGAATACAATTGAAGTCTCCTCCAATAACCATGGCAATGTTATTGGAGGTATAAAGCTGTAATTTTTCCCATAAATTCCTCCTTTTATAAGCATCCAAGCTACCATAGATAGTAGCAATCCTCCACCTCCCTTTGTTTTTGATATCTATCTCCCCAATTATAAATTGGTTTGAAGATTCAAAAACCGAGAATGAAGCCATAACAGTATTCCAAGTTATTAATAATCCACCAGATTTCCCTATAGAGGGAACTTGAAAGAAATCCCATCTAGGTCCAATTAATTTATCAATATCACTTCTATAAAAGGAAGTGACTTTAGTTTCTAGCAACCCCATAAATAAAATTTCATTTCCTTTGACAATCTCCTTCAAATACAAGGAAGCTCTCCTCTTTCTAGCTCCCCTGCAGTTCCAAAATCCAAATGAAGACATTATTTAAAAAGCGGGGAAGAGTTCCCCACTTTTTTAATTTGAGGATCTCCCATTCTCCTGCTTCTTAAATTCAAATTGATAGGGCCTAAACTTTTGAGTTGTTTGGCTCCTTTCTTCTTTAAACTAGAATCTTTGATTGATTCATTATTGTTATTTCCATTCCCTTCCACCGTGCTCAGAGAATTTACAAGATCATAGCCAATAGAAGTATTGGCATTATTAACATCCAGTTCCACAATCTCACCATCTTTAATAACATTGTTTAAAACAGAAAATTTATTAAGATCTTTGGGAATAGGTGGAGAAGAAATTGACATACCCATATGAACGTTTGCTTCCTCCAGAACAGAGATAGGTAAAACTTCTTTTTCAGAATTTTCCTTCTCTTTTTCAGCCAACGAGAAATCCTGAATGTTGATTTGTTTGCCATTGTCTCCATCAGATTTTTTCTCCATTGCTTTATAAATCAGTTTGGAATTTTTTCTTCTGTCCACAGCTCCTGTTTGAATATTACCATTATTCTGGGACTTATTTATGTGAATTGGCCCTTGCTTTTTGAATTTGTTCTTCTTGAAATTGACATGAATCCATGGACCGTATTCTTCCTTATTAATCTCCTGACATCTGCCTTCTTTTGGAGGATAATCCAAGTTATTGTTCACATTACCATCTTGAACTAAGAATTTTCTTTCAGCATTTTTTTCAGGACATTGATCCAGCAAATGTCCTATTCTTCCACAGCAAAAGCAAAAATTGGGAATTTTTTCGTATTCAATTCTTTGGTAGAATTTACCTGAAGATCCTTCAGCCCAAATTCCAAGAGGAAGCTTTGTATCCAGGTTAATCCGAACACAAATCCTGGCGAATTCCCTTCTATTCCATTGGAATGAGTTTCCATCAATCATACATGGTTTCCCCACTTTAGATGCAATTCTGCATATGTTGATTTCATCCCAACAGTGTAGTGGGAGGTTTGGTAATCTGATCCATACTGGAGATGTAAGTCCTTTCAAAGAAGAAGGAGAGAATGTGGGGGACCATTTGTCCATTCCAATGATATTATTTTTAACATACCATGGTCCACTTGTTAAAACAGATTCTAATGCATTTTTCTCATCAAAAACACATAGAACCCATCCCAATCCAAGAATGGTTAAATTGAACTTTCCAAATTGAGACCATTGTCTTCTCAATTCTGAGAAGATTATATGGAAAGGAGTATTGGTACCAAACACCTTAATCACAAGAGAATTTTGCAGATTCACTGTGTTTTCCTGTTCCTTGGGGATATGAATTTTAACAACATTGTCCTCATCAGTGAAGTCTTTCCCGAAATCCAGTTCTGAAACATTGATGTTGTTCTTCTTTGTCCATACATTAGGATTCCAATTCATAGCGTTTTTTGAAAATACCTCCTTTTGAATAGTATTTCCCAGATTTTCATTTGCTCCTACATTTTCACTAGTTCTGACATTTCCCAGATCCAAATTATCACTGGAATTTAGGATTGGATTTGTGTTTGAAATATCTTTTTCAGGATGACAAAGATTTTGAAATGTGAGTTTAGCTTCTAACTCATCCCTGGAATGATTGAGGCAATTCATCAAGTTGGGAGAGGACGTCTCACCAGACAATATTTTAGCATTCATCAATGCCTTGATGGGAGATTTAAATTTTTTGGAAATCTCATGATCTTCAGTAGCTACAGCTTTCCCTTTTCCTGTTACCTTCGCTGGTTTCTTCAGATTTAAGAGGCCACCTTCATTGATAACCAAAGCTTTTCCATATCGGGCTTTATCATCCACCTTGTTAGAACATTTGTTGCCGTAAGCAGGCGGAGAAGAAGATTTGATGATCGGTCTCGGATTGATGGAAGGAGTCGGAATCACATGTCGACTCGCCGTTTGTTCACCAGCCGATGTCGCCGGCCGGCGAACGTCGGCCGCCATAAAAGCCGCGGACTCCAAAATTCAAATTTTCGAAAAGATTTTCTCTCACTAGAACAGAGCTTCTCTCACTAGAACAGATTTTCTCTCACTACCTTAAACAGTCCAACACCCTTTAAAATTCAAATTTTCGAAAAGATTTTCTCTACCTAAAACAGAGCTTCTCTCACTAGAACAGATTTTCTCTCACTACCTAACTCTTTATTCACTCATTTGAAATGATCAAGTGAGTATTGAGCCCCTTTATATTTACTAGGCCAATTTGGTTAGGCAGATGTAGAACATTACCTAGTTGAGAGAGCTCGATAGAGTCCCTAAGATGTATTCCTCGCCACCCTTTACTTTTCTGATGCCCTGTTGTGATCAGGAAGGCATCAGACCTTGACTCTTTATTCACTTATTTGAAATAATCAAGTAAGTATTAAGTCCATCTGCATTTACAAGGTTGATCTTATCAGGAAGATATAGAAAATTACTCGGTTGAGAGAGCCCGATAGTGTCTCTGAGATGCATTCCTCACCACCCTTTACTTTTTTGATGCCCTATTTTGATTAGGAAGGCATCAGATCTTGACTTTTTATTCACTTGTTTGAAATGATCAAGTGAGAATTGAGCCCCTCTATATTTGCTAAGTTGATTTAGTCAGGTAGATGTAAAAAAGTACTAGTTGAGAGAGCCAAATTAAGTCCCTAAGAGGCATTCCTCACCACCCTTTACTTTTCTGATTCCCTATTGTGATCAGGCAGTCATCATACCTTGACTCTTTATTCACTTATTTGAAATGATCGAGTGTATTTTGATCCCATGTTCATTTTCTAGGCCAATCAGGTCAGGCAAATGTATAAAATTACTTAGTTTAGATATCCCGATAGAGTCCTTGAGAGGTATTCCTCACCACTCTTTACTTTTTTGATGCCCTATTGTGATCATGAAGATGTCAGACCCTGACTCTTTATTCACTCATTTGAAATGATCAAGTGAGTATTGAGACCTTCTATACTTTTTAGGCTGATCTGGTTAGATAGATGCAGAAAATTACCCAATTGAGAGAGCCTGACAAAGTCCATGAGGGGTATTCCTCACCATTCTTTACTTTTATGATGCCCTATTGTGATCTGACAGGCCTCAGATCTTGACTCTTTATTCACTTATTTTAAATGATCAAGTGAGTATTGGGCACCTCTATACTTTTAGGCTGATCTTATCAAACATATGTAAAAAATTACCCGGTTGAGATAGTCTGACAGAGTCCCTAAGAGGCATTTCTCACCACCCTTTACTTTTTTGATGCCTTATTGTGATCAGGAAAGCATCAGACCCTGACTCTTTTTCACTCATTTGAAATGATCAAGTGAGTATTGATCCACTCTGTATTTTCTAGGTCGATCTGGTTATGTTGATGTAGAAAATTACCTAGTTGAGAGAGCCTAGTAGAGTTCCTAGGAGGCATTCATCACCACTCTTTACTTTTCTGATACTCTATTGTGATCAGGCAGGCATTAGATCTTGACTCTTTATTCATTAGTTCGAAATAATCAAGTGAGTATTGAGCCCCTCTATATTTACTAGGGCAATCTGGTCAGGTTGATGTAGAAAATTACCTGGTTGAGAGAGCCTATTAGAGTGCCTAGGAGGCATTCCTCACCACTCTTTACTTTTCTGACACTCTATTGTGATCAGGCATGCATCAGACCTTGACTCTTTATTCACTTATTTAAAATGATCAAGTGAGTATTGAGCCCCTCTACATTTACTAGGCAAATTATGTCAGATAAATATAGAAAATTACCTGGTTGAGAGAGCTCGATAGAGTCCCTAGGAGATTTTCCTCACCACCCTTTACTTTTTTGATGCCTTATTATGATTATGCAAGAATTAGACCTTAAATTTTTATTCACTTGTTTGAAATGATCAAGTGAGTATTGATCTCCTCTATATTTGTCATCCCGATATGGTCCGACAAATCTAAAAAATTACCCAGTTGAGAGAGCCCGATAGAGTTCCTAAGAGGCATTCCTCACCACCCTTTACTTTTCTGATGCCTAGTTATGATTAGGTAGGCATCAGACTTTGACTTTTTATTCACTTATTTGAAATGATCAAGTGATTATTGAGCCCCTTTATATTTATTAGGCCAATGTGGTCAGTCAGATGTAATAAATTACCCGGCAGAGCTCAATAGAGTCCCTGAGATGTATTCCTCACCACCCTTTACTTTTCGATTTCCCTATTGTGATCAGGTGGGAATCACACCTTGTCTCTTTATTCATTAGTTCAAAATAATAAAGTGAGTATTGAACCCCTCTGCATTTTTTAGGCCGATCTGGTTAGGTAGATGTAGAAAATTATCTGATTGAGAGAGCCCGATAAAGCCCAAGTCACCATTAGCCCAGTTTGACCAAGTCAACCCTTAACTTGGTCAACCCAAGTCACCATTAGGTCAATTTAACCTATTTAAGTCAAATTAAAGCCCTTTAATGCATTCAAATTCATTCCTATTGCTCCCTAGAGCACTCCATGACCAAGGGAGGTGTTTTTCCCTCCTAATTAGCCCTAGGAGCAATCCCAACTATTGATTAAAGGATTGGGCCATTAAATAGGGATTATAGGGTTCATTAGAGACTCTCTTACTTTCTTTTTGCTTTCACCCTAGAGCCTCCTAACCTGAGAACTCTCTCGTGTGATCTACCTTAAACTTCCTTCACCTTTCTCAACCTAAATCTGCCATCAAACACCCACCGACCGTAAGTTTCTGGCAACTGAGGCTTAAAGCATTCCAAGATGATTTCTCGTCGATTAACTACATTTCAAAACATAGTTTCTTTAACAAATAGGAGCGTGGACATTCTACAAGTGTAACAAGACATTAAATGGGTTAAACCCTCCATAAAATAAGGTGAAATTGCAAACCCTAACTTAGGATGTCTAGGGTTAAATAGATTTTTTATAGCATGTTTAAGATCGTGATTTTTGTCCCCTATGAATGCTCTTCATGAGTAGAGTCTAGGGTTAAAATATCATGCAATTGGGTTCATTGGATTGAGAAAATAAAGTAAAATAATGATCTAGGGTTCAGTTTATGTTACCTGAATGTTATGAAAGATCTGTATCATTGATGATCATGCAACCAACGGTTCGGATACGTTCATTCCGCGATGCTCATCCGACCGCGGATTCGATCCCACGTGCAATCGCTTTGTTCAGTTTGATCTATATTGTTGATCTATTTTAGCGGAGGATCAAACATCCACAGGAGTCTACCTATGTAGCCAAGTGAAACCGCGTATCCATGGTCTTGATTACCCAATGATAGGCAGCGCAATCAGTGCGCCATCACGTAATCATTTCCTTGGTACCGCGAAGCCAATCGTGCTCCACCACGCATCTAACCGCCATCACCACCGCCGTTATTTATTTGAAATGATTTTAAATTTATTTTTTTAACTATTTTAAATATAGAAAAGGTCTAATAATTATTTAAAAATTTTTTAATATCCAGAAAATTATATATTGAATATCAATTTTCTTAGAAAATTAATTTCTTTAATTTAAAATTAATATTAGTTTAAAATATTAATTGTATATTAAATTATATTAATTATTAATTTATTAATTTATTAAATAAATAATTAATTATAAACAATTAAGAATATACATTTTATTAATTTAAATTCTATTTTAAAATGAAATTTTTATCTATAATTTTTAAAATATGTTTAGTTATTATTTAATTTAAAATTTAAATTAATATTTAGTTATTTTGAGTAAATATTTAATAAATTTAATATATTTAATATTTAAGTTTGATTTATTAATGTTAATAATTATTATTTTAAAAAATAATATTTTATTTTTTTAAAATAAAAATTTTATATTTTAAATTTTTATTTTTATTATTATTATTATTATTATTATTATTATTATTATTATTATTGTTATTATTATTTCAATTAGTTTTATTACATTATTATTATTATTATTATTATTATCTTATTTTCATTATTATCATTATTATTTATAAAATATATTTATTTATTTTAAAATCAAAATTTATTTTTTTATTTAATTTAAATTAATAATTAATTTTTTATTTTAATTTTTTTTAATTTATTAACTACCTAAATAATTTAATTAATAATTAATTAATTAAAAATCTAATTGTGCTCTAAACTCGTGAAAAATATTTCTTTATTAAATTATCCTAAATGTTAGAGGCTTTATTAATTAGTTTAATATTATTTAATTACTATTTTTGAAAATTGATTATCTTAAATTTTTAAAAACCCTTTAATTAGCATTAAAATTCAAAAATTCATAACTAATTTGTTTTAAATCGTATTTTGAATATATCATAATTTTCAAAAAATTATGAATGTTAATTTAAAAATATTTTTAGGGACTAAAATTTTTTTTTCTAGATTATTTACCATTTATTTGAATTTTCCCATTACTTAACTATTATTTAAATAAATAATATGTTAATAATTTTAAAATTAAAACTTATTTTGTAATATTTTTGAACCTCACCCAGGTGATCAGTGGATCTCCCATGAGTATGAATATTGAATTATTTTGAATCATATTACTTTGAAACTTATGTATTCGTGCGTTAATAAATACGGGTATTTTGAATTATTTTAAAATTATCTATATGATTAAATCCCTAATTTTGGGAAGATCCATTTCTTGAAATTTTGAACTTAGATCATGCATATGAATAACATTCATGAGGAGGTGGATTAGTGGATGATTGGATTTCAATCATTCATTAATCACACCGTTAAGCATGCTTAGTCAACTTTTTGCCATCTTTTGTATGTGTAGGATGCACGAGTACTTAGCTTAGGCTCTCATAGATCTTAGGTTTAGTGTGTTTACTTTCTTTATGTATTCTTTGCATGTTATTCTAATGGTTAGTCCAAAACTTACTTTAAACCCATTTAATATAGCGACATCATAAGGACAATAATTAATTGCCCATCTAGCAAACTTAGAAAAATTCTAGGAGCTAGGATAGATCCTCGATTGACATGAAACTTTCAAAAATTAAAATTAGTAACATCTTAAATCTCCCAAAAATTTATAGGAATTTTTAGGATCCTTTAGACCCCTTAATTAACATACCCTAATTCAACCCATTAATTAGGCCCCAATAACTTTAAAAATTTCTAATAAATTCATTTCAACTAATTAAATTATTTATAAAACTTCAACCTCTTTAGAATTTAATCTATAACCTTACATAATTAGGGCCCCTTCATTGGACGTCAATTTGAACCTCAATTTCACTCTAATTAAAAATCACATTTTTGCCTTAATTAAATAATTAAAATTTATTATAATTTCAAAATTTCCCCAAATACTTAAAATTACCTCTTAGGTCATTTCTGACCCTTGGGGATGATAACAATCAGTTTGGAATTTATTTGGATTAAAACTCCTAACATACCCCTTATTAAATAATTTTAAAAATTCAATAATTACCTAAAACTTCTAAAATTCATAACTTTACCTAAAAACTCAACTCAAAGTCTAACTACTTCTCTTAAGGCCTAATATTTAATTAAAATTCTAGAATCTCCAAACATAGCTCGTTTCTAATAGTAACCTTTTGGACCCCCTTAACTTAGCATATAGAAGGACCCGAACCATCTAAAATTTGCTAATGCAACTTGAACATCAATTATTACTACCCTAAGAATTAAAATAGATCAACAAACTAAATTAATTAAAAATGGACCCCAATCCATTAATATTTAAATTTTAATATAAATTTCCCCTTTTGGCCTCCAACAAACTCTAATTCTAGGCAACTTGAATTAATTACATAATGCAGGTGATCACACTCATGCAATGCTAAAATAAAGGAGAAAAAATAATTAAATCTTTAAAACTAATGTTATTTTTTATAGATGCTCCAGAAACTGCTTAGCCCCCTTTAAAATTAAAAGAGCGTGGCCAAGTGTGTTTCCTTTTCTACATAAATTATTAATTATTTGGGTTATTATATATAAATTGCATGGGACTTTTTTTTTATGCTTAGGATAATCATGCAGTATTTTAAGTCTATATTTTCTTTTTTAAATGTAATTTGATGTAATTATTATCAAGCTATGAAAGTTTTTAAAAGCGAAGCATTTTTAAATACTTGGCACCCAAATAGAAGAAGAAACGCCCTTCATAGGAAATTTCTTATTCATTTAGATCCATTTTTAAGACGAACTATAGAGAGTTGATTTGGAGAAGGATAATCCTCCTGAAGATGTAGACTGAAGAAGAAATGCTTGGCGTTTAAGACTTGCATCATTCAGTAGGATTAGAATCCATGTTATTGTCAGTGGGGCTTGGCCACCATTACTTTTTTGTAGACCTTGGGTTGTACTTATACCGCACTTGACATAGTTTTTGGACTTTACTTTATTGTGTTGGTTATTTAAATTGATGTGTTTATTTATTGTGCGCATTAGAAATTGCATGCTTTTCTTGGTTTATTTCATGCACTTGTATGGCTTGATTTTTGCTAGGCTATTTAGGATAAAAAAACTTTTTCTACTCGTAATCAATATTCAAAGTTTTAAGAATTAAATAATATATAAACTTAATAACCTAGGCAATAGCTAGAATTATCCATGGTCGTATGCATATTATTGCATTCTTCTCTCTCCTTCTAATAGGATACTTCCCCACATGCTGGAGATTCTGGATAATCTGGCATATGAGGATGAGGTGTTAGACCTGGGGAAGCATAGTTTTCTCTAAAAATTATTTTTATAAGCCTATTTTTAAAATTTTAAGCATTCATGATTTGGAGCTTTTTAACTAGCATGTATTGTATTATAAACCAATTCAATTAACTGTAATTATATAAGATCTAGGAGCATTCACCATACCTATCTTTCATAAAGACTGGATAGCATAGATTTTATGCGCCTAAGTGGTTAGCTGGCTTTCCTTTTTAGGTATGATATAAGCCCAGGTGCATTAGTTAGAACACAAGTATTAATATTGTGTAGAACACCAAACCCACCTTAGATCTAGGGTTCAAGGATACTACATTTATTGTCTCGTAGTATGCCTCATGGGTGGATAAGTCTCCTTTTCTTCAGGGACTATAAATCCTATATATCAGCGGCACATGGATGACGCCGCATCCATCCTTTCCCTCTATATTCTTTGAGTACATGATTTTCTTTCTTCTAAGTTCCTTAGTTCCTCCGGATGTTAGTGTGAACCATGTATATTGACTAATCCATTTGAATCCTTTCTTTTTCTTTGAGTAGGATTTCCTAGTCTCCAACCAATCCCCCTTTTTGAGAAGAATAATATTTGATCCTTAATCGAGAGTATTCTCAAGCTTCGACCTAAGATGTAATTAACCACCAGGGCTTGCATCCATGGGAAACATAATTCCATAATAAATAAACCCACTCAAGCTAATATATCATGTGGGGGAAACCCTGCAACACTGATCAGGTCATGCATATTATCATCCATTGGGGTGCGCTAGAGAGAACTTCTATCCTTAATGGTTTATTATATGTAGGAGCTAATCTTCCCTCCCATTGGTCCGCTTGCGAAGAGCGCGGAGGCCTGCGATTATTTATATCTCTTGGGATAGTGCAATCATACATGCTTTACACCCTTTTGTGGTGGATCCCTTTCAGTGGTCCGTAATAGCTATATGGAAAGCATATAAGTAAAGGATGGGTAGCTAGAAAATTAGCACTTCTCCTTTTTCAGCCATTTATCAGATGTAAGTTATATCAAGTTACATTAATAAAATGATCCATCTAGTTAGATGACCCGCGAGTGTTGGTCTAGACATTAAAAATTTTAATTGAATCACCTTAGATATCAATGTTATCTTATGGGATAACATATAGTGTTATAACTTTTGCATAATAAAAATTAATGGTAAACACTACTTTTTAATTGGTAATACTTTGATTTATCCCTTTTATAATAAAGAGCATTTTCTTTCCCTTTGGCTTTATCTTGTGCCAGCAATGCTCTAAGCAATTCCTCCAAAGCGGTTGCATAAAAGATTAGGGGTTTACCCGGAATAGGAGCAACCATAATTAAAGGATTGAACAAATATTACTTTATGCTATTAACCTCTAGACAAGCCTCGTCCTACATGAAGGGAGTGTTTTTCATCATTAACTATGTGAAGGGTTGACATATACCCGAAAGATTAGATATAAATCTTCAGATATATGCTAATCTTCATTTTAATGAAAGAAGCTATCTTAGAGTTTTTGAAGGTAGAATTTCCACTATTGCTTGGATTTTATTAGGACTCGATTTCCCTATGATGTATAATAAATCTGAGAATTTTTTTAGATGACACACCAAGCGCATTTAAGCAAATTAATTTTTAAATTAAATTTGTGAATCTTTTTTAATGCAATTTTGATATCATTTACATATTTGTGTTGAATTCTAGTTTTTAGAACTAGATCATCAACATAACATGCTACATGTTTTTGAATAAAATCATCAAAGATATGGGTCATTATTCTTTGATAGGGGGCCCGACATTTTTTAATCTAAATGACATAACCTTGTAATAATATATGCCGATAGGAGTTTCAAAGGCAGTGTGTTTTTATCACATGGGTCCATTTTAATCTGATTATAACTCGATGATCCATCCATAAATGAGAATATATAATGATTTAATATATTATCGACCATAAGTTTCACATTAGAAAGTGGAAAATCATCCGTCGAACATGCCTTATTCAGGTCCCGATAGTCAATGGATATGCAAATTTGATAATTTTTCTTCTTTACTAGGACAATGTTGGCAATCGAGTTGGCATATTGTTATTCCTGGATAAAGCTAGCTTTTAGTTTTGGCTACGACTTATTCTGAGATCTCAAGTCGCATTCACCTAGGTGCTTATTTGACAGGTTGTATTTTGGCATTATTGGAGAGCTTATGCACTACCACCAATAGTCATAAATTAGGTATTTTGGTGTAGTTCCATGCAAAATAGTCTTTGTACTCAAGAAGCAACTTTTTAGCTCTTCAACTTTATCAGCAGAAGATTCACACTAATAAAGGTTGGCTTTGAGTCTTCTTCAGTACCCAAATTTATCTCTTTGAATTCATCCACATTAGCTTGGTCGTCTTCTTCAAACTCTTTTGGAGCCTTTTATAAATTTACTATTAGATCTTCAGCTTGATTTTCAAAATATATTAATCCTTCCTCCTTATCTATAATGTTGTATGAGGTTACGTATATGAGACATGGATGTCCTGGGTACTCAAGATAGTGGTGGGATGTTGCTTGTGCGAGACATAAATTTCAACCACATCCAAGACCCCATGTTATAGATAAACCATTACTAATAGGCCTTTATGCATGCCTTTTATGCTAGAGTTCTCTGAAATAATGAGCGCATTTATTTGTTTTCACGAAGAAGATATTTCTCTCCATGAGCTTTCTCATAATGGGTGGAGGATATTGAGGAATGATTATCAACATATCCTCGTAATCCCAATCATCTTTGCATTCTATTTCATGAGCAGTATGATGCAGTATCACTTTTGATTCATAGAAAAGGGATCCATGTTCATTGAGACCTCTCTTGGGAGGAACATAGAAAGTCTTTAACATTCCTAGGTTTGTAATTGATGAGGTAATCAATGCTTTGGATTGCGCTACCATCATTGGTACTATTTTGATAATATTTTAAGATATTTACTCTTCAGATATCTTATATTCAAAATTAATACATTTTGTAATTTCTTAGATATGTAACTGTGTCTTGGTTCCCCTTCCTCTTACAATTTCATAGTACCCTTGGGATAAAAAAGGAATTCTTCTTCTTTCTTAATACTCTATTTGTTTGAACACCACACCTTGTTTACATGATTAACTATATGATCAAAAGGGATGGCTGATAGTTCACTTTTTCTTTTCCCTATGATTAGTGGTTTAAAGGTTGTGGAGATATCATCATCCTATTTGGTATCACTATTGAGGTGAGGCACTGAGCAAATTTGCTTTAGATTATTCTAGCCTGTATCCTTTAGCTTTTCTTCTTCTAGCATAATGTTCTGTATTCTTGGAAGATAGTTTCTTTTTAGTTTTTGAGCTATAAAGTACTTGGACTCATTATAGAATTTGACTTTGTACACAAATAATGGTTGTTCATCACCATCAATATGATGCTTTTCATTATCTCAATTGTAATTCACACATTGATGAAGTGTTGAAAGCACTATACCATTCTGATGGTCTTCTGAAAAGTGCCTTGTATGATGTATTAAAATCAATTACGGAATCTTGCCTCTGTATGTAGCTTTCCAAATCTTAGAGGTAATACACAAATACCAAGATTCTTAGTCCTTGTTCATTAAACCCTTAAAGGAATATTATGCTTTTAGTTAGATATTGAATGTCTATGGCCAATCCTTTGAGCATTCTAAGACTCATTAGATTAAGGAAAGAACCCGGATCAATCAGTATTCTATTAATTTCCACATTGTTACTTTTTTGTAGCAACATAGAGTGGTCGATTATGATCTGTTATTCCCAGGAGCAAATAATTATCATAAAAAGTAATTGTAGCAGTATTCTATGTATATAAAGCTTATTTCAGGGTTTGCTAGATAAAAAATTCATCATATTGTTCAGGATTCTATAAAGTCTTGGTGAGTGTTTCCTTAAGGTCCTTGGATATAACAAGGGTAGAGATGAGACAAGATATTGTAATCCACATTTGCAATAGTACTCAAAGGTTTTGGTGGATTTTTTGGCACACTAGCTTGGTTGAGCTGGGTATTTTTATCCTACTCCTTTGCCTTCTCGTGAGGTGGAGGAAGAATTAGTTTTCCATTTCTCATGCAAATTTGCATCACTTCTTTGGATGAATCATCTTCAACATGGGAGTCTTCTGTGTTTGCAACCTCTTCACTTCTTCAAAATCTAAGCTTCTTCAAAGCTTTGGAAATTTATGCTTAAAAGTTAGCTTACTCTTATTTTTGTTGTCCAAAAAATGTAGCTCTTCATCCGAGTCCAAAAACAGCAATGCTGTACCACATGTTTCTTTAGGACAAGCTTTTGGATTATCCTTTTAAGGATGGAGAGGTCCATCTCATCCTCTTGTATTTCTTTCACTTCTTTGGCTTATAATCTGACAAGTTTTTATTATAATACTAATCTCTTCTTCAGATTCTGAATTGAGGTGTAAATTGGCCATATAATCCTCCAACCTGATAAGTCATCTATGAGGCTACTGGTATTCATTAATTGAATTAATCAATCACTGGATTTCTGTCTTCTATCCCGAAGATCTATTCTTCTTTATTCTTTGATATCTAGATGTAAAAGCCTTTCTTCCTTGGTCTTTGTAGTACTTCAAGGGCTTTTTTTAACTTTAAAAGTTTGTGAAGGTTACTAAACCTCTAAGAACTAGACCGAGACTAACCAAGAGTAGGGTGAAATGGTAATTTAAAAACTTCTTTAAGCAAAAAGAAAATCTTTTTATATTTTTTTAAACACTAAAATTAGACTATTTCAATAAAGGATGTGAAACAAAATAAGTTTAAAATAATAAAATAAATTAGAGTTTTCAACCACACAGTAAATCACAAAAAATTGCAAAAATTTAAATATATAAAAGTAAAGGAACAAAAAACATGAAACTTTATAGTTGTTTGATCAAATATGACCTAAGTCCACTCCTTAGAGTCCTACGCTCCATCTATTACACTAAACCTTTTAGTGTCTCTTATTTAGTCCCCATAGCTAGAATCCCTTCCAAAATCTCTTCCACCAACCCGATTCGATAGAGTACCTTGAATCTTTTTCACGCTCTTAATAAAAGCAAAGTACCTGAAATCCTTTTTCTCCCTCTTAGAGATTGCAAAGAATCAAGAATCCTTTTACTCCCTCCTAGAGTTGGAAGAGAACCATGAATCCATTTACTCCCTCCTAGAGTTGGCAGAGAACCACAAACTAGTGTTGAAGAATGTCTCTCTAGAGCCACCCAAGAATCAAAGTAGTGACTTGAAGAAGATTGAAAGGAACTTTGCTTGGAGTAACCTTATGAAGCTCTCACAACTACCCCCCACAAGAACTCTCCCTCTCTTCTCTTCTAATACACTCATTAACTCTATCTCTATAAGCTCCCTCTCAAGCAATTCAATAGCAAAAAATTTCTTATAAGACATTATAGGAGTTTAAACAGAAAGCCTTTAAAGAAGCCCTAATTTTCAATTTACCATAAAAGACCATCACCTATGATCGTTAGATCATCCTGTATGATTAGTATAAAATAACACTGCCAAACAGTGCAAACTGTATTGGTTTGTATGATCAATTCTCTAGATTGTATTGATTGTCCCATAAGATCCTGCGATCATCTTATATGATTAGTTCAAGAGACTATATTGATCGTCTAGTATGGTAAGGGGTGATAGGTGATTATTAAATATTATCCCATATATCTTTAGGTCATATAATACAATCATCATGTACAATGCAATTGAGTAATTAAACCATAATGCGGTTGAATCTTGATCATGTGTAGGTGGTGGTGGTTGTGGCTGAAAGAAGTGGTGAAGGGAGGAAAACTATTCTCCAAACCATGCCATATCCTGATATATTATTTCTACTACTATGTTGTATAGCTTTCAAAATGAGCTAGATCATTTTCATATTGTTGCTGCTACTCAGCTACATAGTTTTCAAATCTAACCTCCCATTGATCAAACCTTTAAACCAACTGATCAATCTGAGACTTCTGGCAGATAGGGACAGGTGCAAGAATTGGTCCTCGCTCCACTTTTATAGGCTCTTCATGTATAGTGTAATGCCGAGTGTTGTGAAGGACATTGAAGGAGCTATTGGAATAGAATATACAAAGGTGATTAGGTAGAGCAAAAAATTGAAGATTGTATTTTAACTCTAGGATAAAGGAAATTATATGTCATAAGGTAATGTTAGTCATTCTTTTGTGGCGAGGATCTCAAATGCATTTTAGGTTGTCAAGATAGAGAATAATAAGATCAATTGCATTAAAGTCAATGTTAGCCATGATGTAGTAGGTGGAAAGTGAGATAATAGGGGTAATGTTAATCCAATTCCTAGTAGTAGGAATGATTGAGTTGCGAAGGATGACCTAAATGATTCGGGCATCCAGGACAAAGTTTTTAACTAGGGCTACATGATAGTTAACATTGGTTTTCCTAAGAATAGTGTTTGCAAGGGTCCAATTATTATCAAGTTTTGAGGCTAAAATGTGATGTTTGCCTCAAATAGTGGAAAGGTGAAGAAATTCCTGAAAGTTTTGGTAAGTGATTTCTACATATCTTTTATTAACATAAGATTATAGGGTAGTAACCTCATTGTTAATTCGAAGGCTTACAAAAAATTTGAATAAAAGTTCAAAATTGAATGGAAAGGCAAGAGTGAGGATGTAACCAAGGGTTGTGTGGGCAAAAAGATTGAGTACCTGAAAGTTCAGAATCTCTTGATTGACTATGTTAGACATGGTAATTCTAATAGTTTTTTAACAATTATAAGCCACTTCACCAGCATTCTCAATATATCTAGGATCAATAATGCACCTAGAGGGACTACCCATAAGTGCTCGTGAATGTTTTCCACCAGCTATGTCAAGGGATGAGAGTGCAAGAGGAAAGAAAAGGATGAGATGATTGAAATGGTGTGAAAAAAGTGGAAAAAAATCCTTCCATTTATATAGAAATTTCCAAATCATATAATACGATCATGAGATTATACTGGATGATCGTATGTAATCAATTCATCCAAATAATTAGTCAAAAAAGATGGTCTTAACATACCACATGATCAAACATTATATTGGATGATTAAAGAGAGAGAGAGTGTGTGAGAGAGAAAAAGAGCATGTATCCTAAAGAATCACCCTATATGATCATTCACTAATTAATTCATATAGTATGAATAGGTGGATCGAACTATACGATGTGTTATTAAAGGTCATGGCAGCTGAATTCAATTCATCCAATGGTTCCTACCATGTGGATCATACAGTGCGAAGAAGAAATCATATAGAACAATCCCCAATAATTGATTGAGATTAGCCATTGGATGTACTGGATCAGAGATGTGATTATTTATTCGAAATGTATAGTATGATATGAATCATACTGGACAATATGAACAAAAATTGGAGAAGCTAAAGGATGGAATGTTATGATCAGAAAGGGTAAAAAAAACAAAATAAGAATAACATAAAACAAATAAAAAAATAAAACAAAAATAACCACAAAATAAAATCAAAGTATTTTTTTAAAGAAATGATCACATGCATTATTAAAATTTTACCTTATGAGTAAAGCAGAATACTCAGTAAGAAATGTATTGACAATACTAGTATCTAGAAAGGTCAAAATTTTGAAGGTTCTTAACCCAAGCTCAGACTCCTTATGTATTAAAGTCTTATTTAAACAAACATCTAATTCAAAAAATAAATTAAAAACAAAATGTGACATTTTCAATTTTTTCAAAAATATATTTAAGAGAATAGCATTGCAAAGTGATGAATTAGAAATCATGTTTTTCAGATTCAAGTGTGGATGATATCAATTGGCATAAGGATTTGTCTAAGATTTAAAGATTTGAAAGGAAGGGAAGATAACTCATTGTGGGCTCATTTTGTGCCTATTTTATCAGTGTTTGGTTTACTTTGTGCATCTTTTAATTTTTTGATACACTGTGCATCTTTTAATTTTTGGTGATCATTGTGCATCTTTTCATCTTTTGGCTCATTTTGTGAGTCTTTTTAACTTTTCTAACCGTGCTTTATTTCTTGATCTTTAAAGGCTCTCAATTGTGAGATTATCTTCCAAATATAAGAGAAGAATAACACACTCTCTTATAGAAGGAAGATTAAACTTTAATCCAAAACTTAATCCATCCGATATAGTCAAACAACTTGATTAAGAAAATTTGAATTAGATTCATTGATTTGCAAAAATATTCAAATAAGATAGATAATTATGGCAAGATGAAACTGATCTCTATTTATTGATCCAACTTTTAATTTGAAATAGATTTTGATTAAAAAAAAGATGTTACACTCCTAAAGGAATTAGAGGAAGAGAGATAATCTTCACTTTTTCTTCGCATAACTATTTTAGAGTAATCAATCACTACTTATAAAACTAGGTAATATTTTCATTTAAAGAAGAGTTCAACTACTAAAGTAAGTAGTGATCAAATTCTTGAATTTTAAAAGAAACAAATAAACACATGCATAACAAAAAAAATATAATAATAAAATAAAAAATAATGAAAGGACAAAAAATATAAAACATCACATAAAACAACAATCATATTTTAGATTTTAAAGCATAGATATCTATGACACCTTATATGATTCTTAAGGTTCTTGAAAGTTTCAAAAGTCAGTGGTTTTGTAAAGATATATGCATACTAATTTTCAATTGCTACATGATATAGCTCTATGTCTCCCTTGGTGACATGGACCTAATGAAATGATGCATTATGTCTATGTTTTTGGTTCTAAAGTGTTGGATTGGATTCTTTGAAATATAGATAACACTAGTGTTATCATATAAGATTGGAATGGTGCCTACAGGTAGTCCTAAAT
Source organism: Dendrobium nobile (assembly GCA_022539455.1). Lineage (NCBI taxonomy): Eukaryota > Viridiplantae > Streptophyta > Magnoliopsida > Asparagales > Orchidaceae > Dendrobium > Dendrobium nobile. Next base: position 47,786,997 of record CM039735.1, on the reverse strand, counting down.
CCAAAATTTGTAGCTTTAACCGAAGGACCTATGCCACATAACTTCCTAAGGCTAAGTATTCAGCTTTTGTAGTAGACAGAGTTACTGAGTTCTATTATCTACTAGACCATGAGACTAAAGATTGCTCTATGAATTGACAGGTTTCAGAAATTCTTTTTCTATCAAACATATATCTAGTAAAGTCTGAATCCGAATATCTAATGATTTTAAAGGAAGAGTTCTGCCTAAGATATCATATTCCCAAGTTTTAAGTTCTTAAGAGATATCTAAGAATTCTCTTAACATCAGTTAGTTGGGATTCTTTTGGATCTGCCTAAAATCTAATATAGAGATAAATACTAAATATAATATCAGGTATACTAGTAGTTAAGTATAGATCTGATCCAATTATTCCCTATATTTCTTTTGATCAACTGATTTTCTACTTAAGTCCTTATCCATCTGAACTGTAGAGTTCATGGGAGTATTAATTGCATTGGCTTTATCCATTTCATATCTTTTAAGGATGTACTTAATGTATTTTCATTGACTAGAAAAAATTTCATCATCATTCTACCTTATACTAAATCTAAATTGTTCAATTCTCCCATCATACTCATCTCAAACTCCTTAATTCTTATTTTAGAAAATTTATTACATAGTTTTTTATCAGAATATCCAAATAAAATATCATCAACATAAATCTAGACAATGGGTAGTTTTTTTTTTCAAGAAATGCATCAAATTGCATTAAGTAACTAAAAGACTAATTACAATTGGTAAAAGGATCACATTCCTCCTTGATTATGGTCAACAACAAGGAGGGAATGTTATCCAAAGAAAAGCTATCAAAAAAGAAACTACTTTCCAATGCCATAGTAGCACACAAATTAGCTACTTTATTACAACTTCTATAAGCATGGTGAAAGACTACCTTATTGAAGTCATTTAAGAAAAAGAATTCCTTTGTCGGCCACCTATTCACAAGCTAATTATTCTTCTTTAAAGAATCTTGAATGAATGTGATGATATTGATGTTGTCACTCTCAATAAACACCCATTTGTATTCAAGCATCCAACTCCTTATGAACTCCTTCACCGAGATTACAGCTTCCAGCTCAAGCTGAGCAATATCCCAGTGAATTTTATTCTTCCCAAATGCAATGAGGAGTCTTCCTTTGTGGTCTCTGAACACAACCCCAATACCAGCAAGATTAGTACTAAGCAATGAAGCATCCACATTAATCTTCATCCAATCTCTCGGTGGAGGGAACCAAGTATTTTGAGACTTCCTAAGGAGATTAGTACCCCAGCTAGCAAGATATGGACTAGATTTTGTGATGGCTAAAGATAGAGCATTAGCAGCTACCAAAGAATAAGGTAGAGCAGCCTTACCGTGCTTAACATCATTCCAATTTTTCCAAGATAAGTAAACAATGGTACAATAAATTTTAACAATACCAAAATTTTGGGCTATTAACCTCCTTAGCTCCTGTAAAAAGCAATCCAGAGAATGGAAAACAGGGATATGGATACCCCAATCAAGCATCTTCACAATGACATCAACCATATAATTACATTGAACCATAATATGTTCATATGTTTCAACTGACTGGTAGCCTCTATCACACATATCATTCACAGAGATTTTGTGTTGCTTAAGAAAAAAATTAGTTGGAATTACAGACTTGCTAAGCCACCACCAGAAAATCTCAACCTTTTTGTTAAGCTTAAGCTTCTTAAGCCAAATGCAATATCCATCATTATCCAGTGTAAATTTGTTAATCAACATTTGCTCATATGACAATGCAGATACAATTTTTCTCGAACACATTTTCAGTAACTCCATCCTATCTTCCATATTAGATTCAATCTGAATTTGACTGATCAAAACGATTAAATCTGGGTGAAAGAACTTTTGAAGCAGAGTATGATCCCAATGACCATCACACGGCAGCAACTAATGTACATATAATCCTTCCAAAGAACTACAATTTGCAAATGTTGGCCACCGGTTAATACATTTATCTAACAACCAAACATCATTGAGTACATTAATCTTGTCACCTTTGCCTACTTTCCACCTGATAGCATTTTTCAAATGCCTTCCACCATCCAACGAAATTTGCCAAGCACTAGAGGTAATTTTTTTGTGTGTGCCCTTCATAACATCATTCCCATATTTGACTTTGATTGTTCTATGGAACAAAGACTCCGGCTTCTGAATAAAATTCCATGCCAGTTTAGATCTTAACGATCCAATTCTGAGAACAGGCGATTGCAATCCTAGCCCTCCCATACTTCTTGGTTTGCAAATTTCCTCCCAAGCAACATAATGCGTACTATTTCTCTCATCATATTTATTTCAAACAAACCTTCTACAAAGTTTTTCCAGCTCATATAATATTCTCTTAGGGATCAAAGAATGAGTGATTAAGAAATTAGGAATGGACAACAAAGAACTTTCAATGAGAATGAGCTTACCTCCTATTGACAATGACTTCTTACTCCACGCATTGATTCCATCCATAGCATTGCTCAAAAGCTCTTGAAAGTCAGCCATCTTTAATCTTCTGAAAGATATCTTTATACCCAGATAGGTCACCTCCTTTACCACTTTGAATCCAAGCACTCTTGCAATCTTCTTCTTCATAGAGTTTCTAACAATCTTGCCGAATAAAATCTGTGACTTGCTGAAGTTAATTCTTTGGCCTGTCCACTTACAAAACTCCTCAACAATGATCTTCAAAGCTTTAGCTAATGTTATAGATACATGTGAAAAAATAAGCACATCATCTGTATAGAGTAGATGTGTGATCTGAGGGCCTCTAGGAGAAATTTGAATACCAAGAACTTGTCCCCTTTGCTCTAAAGAGTTGGACAATAGTTGAAAACACATGATGAAAAGGTATGGAGATAGTGGACATCCTTGACGGAAACCACTTTGAGCATTAATCCACTTGGAGTTCTTCCCATTAATAGTGATAGAAAATCTCACATCTACAACACACTCCAAGAGAAGGTTAGCAAAAATAGTTGGAAATTCATACCATTTAAGAATTTGACAAAGTGTTGGTCAGCCCATACTGTCATACGCTTGCTCCATGTCCAACTTTATAGCCATCAACCCCTTTTTATTTTTAGAGATTTTGAACTTATGAAAGATCTCCTGAGCCAAGAGACAATGTTCTAAAATTGATCTTCTAGGAATGAAAGCCATTTGCTCTTCAGAAATCATCTTGGATCTACACTTCTTCAATCTGTTAACTAACATAGTAATTGCTATCTTATAGTTAGTATGACAAAGACTAATAGGCCTATAATTAGACGGGAGCAAAGGGTTCTTCACTTTAGCAAGGACCATTAAATTATCTTTCCATTGCAAGTTCATATGTCCAGATATTAAGAAGCAATTAATAGCTTTCCACAATGTTTCCCAAACAATATTCCAATAGCTCTTGTAAAAAGAGGAGGTAACTCCATCCATACCTGGTGACTTATTGCTTCCTTGTTGAAATACAGAGATTTACAGTTCCTTAACAGAAAATTCTGCATTCAGCAAAGCAATATCCTCATTGTTTGACTTCTTATTCTCTAAAGCCCAAGGCCAGCCCGACATTTCACAGTTTCTAAATTTCCATTTTTCTTCAAAGTATTGTATGAATACCTTCTCTATTTGGTCTTCTTCTTCCATCAAATTATTATACACATCTTTAATTTGATTCAGCCTATTACCATTCCTCCTTGCCGTAGCATAATTATGGAAAAGCTTTGAGTTTGTGTCTCTTTCCTCATGCCACCTTGCGTTTGCCCTTTGATTCCACCAAGTGGACAATCTTCTCAATGTAATATTGAGATCATGAACTTTGTTCCTAAGCAAAAGAAGATCTTCAACTGACCAATCTTCTCCCAAGGCCTCCTTGTTTTGAAGTTTCAGGATATCCTTTTTTAGATTTTCCTTAAACTCATTCAAGTTTTTACACTTATTTTTATTCCAAAAAAATTAAGATTTTAAAGTTCTACTAAGCTTCCTTTACAAAATCATACATTCATCACCAACATCATTTTTCTTCCAAGCATGGTACACAATGCTCCTAGCCGCTGGGTATGATCTCCATGTATCCTCAAATTTGATGATCTTGGACTTGAACCGCACCTTTTCATCCAATTTAAAGACAATTGGACTATGGTCCGATGCCACTCTTACAAGATGTCTGATAATAGCTAATGGGATCTTCTGAAGAGCTGTCGAGTTCAACAGGCATCTATCCAACCTCTCCCAAATCCGAGAGGTTCCTTCTTTGTTGTTGCACCAAGTAAACCTTGGACCAATACTTCCAATATCATGGAAGTAAGAATTGGTCATGAAACATTTCATCTCTCTAGGTTCTTTTGAAAAAAGGAACCTCTTACCTCCTCTCTTCTCCTCCTTATTCAGGATACAATTAAAATCTCCACCAATGATGGATGGGATAGAATCCTCCATACACTTTTCAAGCTGGCTCCAAAGATTCCCTCTCTCCTTACAACACCTACTCCCATAAACAGTTGCAACATTCCAAGTCCCCAAGGACGGGAACAGAAAGATCCCCAATGATCACTAGAGAGGAAGTCTCCTTCACAACAAAAGACACCATCTTCCCATTCCATAGCACCAAAATGCCTCCTAAAGCACTAACAGCCGGGTAATGAAAATACTCATAATCATTCCCAATAAGGCAGTCAACCTCCCTTCTATCAATGCTAGTAATCTTAGTCTCCATTAACCCAATAAAGTAAACATCCTGATCTCTAACAATTTCCTTCAAATACAAAGAGGCCTCCTTTTTCTTGGCCCCCCTACAATTCCAAAATAAAAGAGAAGACATTAAGCCAGTGCAGGGGATCCCTCCCTATTCATGGAATTCATCTTTCCATCTCTTTTCTTCTTTTTATAATCAGGTTCTAATGGCCCCAAAAATTTCAGTTCTTTGGCTAACTTAGTCTTGACAGCACCACTGTGACAGACACTACCAATACTCTTATTACCTGGATCAGCCAATTCCACACCTGTTTCCTTTGATTTATCAATCTCCTCAGGTTTTTCCATACCTTCTTCTTCATTGTCTTCAAGCAAGGCAGCATACCTATTTTGTAATGAAATTTCTGGCATCTTGTCCCCAACAGCATCCTTTATAACTGGACAGGTTTTTGAAACAAGAGAAGAATTGACCACAGTAACAACTACTTCCTTCTCCTGTTGAGATTGCTTCTGCCCAATATCCTTCTGGTTAACATTTCCCCTTCTCTATGAACCGATCCCATTGTTACCAGTAGCTCTACCACCAGCTTCTCTTCCTTTAATAATTCGTTTGTGCTTAAATTGAACATGAATCCAAGGACCATATTCGGATTTAACCACAGCAGGGTTGATTTCAGATACAACCCTCTTGCCTTCATCAATAACATCATTCAGCTTCATTATCATTTGATCTTTAATACCTTGAGTTACATTATCAGGACATTCCTTCAAGTCATGCCCCACTCTACCACATTGATAGCACAGTAATTCAACTTTCTCATATTCCACCCGTTGGAAGAATCTCCCAGCTGAACCTTCTACCCACACACCATTTGGTAATTTCTTCTCCAGATCAATCTTAACACAAACACAAGCAAACTCTCCTTTTCCCCATCTAAAAGTATTTCCATCTATATACATTGGTGAACCAAAACGAGATGCAAATCTCGCTATATTCTCCTCATTCTAGCAATACAAAGGCAAGCACGGGAATCGAATCCATACGAGAGCGAAAATACCTTTAAATGAATTAGGATCAAAAGCAGGGGACCATCTGTCCATGCCAACTATGTAGCCGCTAACATACCACGGACCACCATTCAGAATGTCGTCCACAGCCTCCTCCGACTTGAAAGAACAGAGGATCCAATTTCATGCCATTGGATGTCAAATGGAATCCACCATATCTACTCCATTGCCTTCTTAGTTCTACACTGCAAACTGAGAATGGCACATTATTTCCCAGCACTTTAATCACTAACAAATTCTTCAAGACTTGTGAATTCTTTGCTTCCAGTTCTGGATTGAGCCTGACTGCAATTCCATCCTCAGATAACTCAACTTGATCCCTGTTAAAAGCGATCTTGATATGTTTCGGCTTCGACCAAGCTTCAGCAACCTCCCCATTACCATCCTGTCTAATGGTACCATTCAAACTGGTCATCAAGATTTCAACACTTAACGAATCCTTTATAGAATCTTTTACAAAATTGACGTTCTCATCAATCTCCTGAACTTCAATAGAATTCAAATCTTTCGCAATATTAAGACAGTTATTTGCATCAAGAACCCCAGAAAACTTATTCACCTTCAAATTAAACCATCTGAAGATGAAGAATCAATATTAGCCATACCTGCACCTTTCTTTGATTCCACATTTCTCTTATCCGCCATACAATCCACCATAACTTTCTTCCCCTTGCCCTCAACTAGAACTTGACAGCTCGAAGGTCTTGTACCTTCTCTGATAACAATCCCATTCACTACTCTTCCATTGATACGAAGAGGTCTAGAATGTCGCATAGCATCCATGACATCGGCAAAGGAACGCCGATGATGATCCGACAATTGCTCCTCTGACTGCGGAAAGTCCGCGAGAAACCAAATTCGAAAAAGAAGAAGGTCTTTCTCTCTCTAGAAAATCACACTCACCCTTCACAACAATGAGTAGTTCTTCTCCTACTTTTAAAAAAAAAAGAGTGGTGTCTACGCTCCCCTTAACAAAGGTTTGATCCAGTAGGAATGTGCTTAGCCTTTCATAACACACTCTTTGTTCTTGTTTAAGTCCAAACAATGCCTTTTGTAATTTAAACACATGATTAGAAAATTATGAATTTTCAAAGCCTCAGGGTTGTTCAACATACACATTTTTTTATTACCCCATTCAAAAAGGCACTTTTAACATCCATTTGATACAATTTGAATCCCTTAAAGTAGACCAAAGGTAGTAGCACCCTTATTGCTTTTGGTCTATCTACAGGGGCAAAAGTCTCTTCAAAGTCAATTCCTTCTATCTGGTTGTACTCCTTAGCCACTAGTCTTGCCTTGCTTCTAACCACTGCATCAGAATCATTCATTTTGATTTTGAGAACTCATTTTATTTCAATAACACTCTGGTATATAGATCTTTTAACTAGCTCCCAAATATCATTTCTAATAAATTAGTTCAAACTTTCTTGTATGGCTCCAAAATTCATCAGATAGTGCTTGATTTATATTTGTGGGTTCAATAATTGAGATAAAGAAAAAGTGGTTTACTTCTTTATTGAGTCTATGCTTAATTCTACACCTTTAGATGAGTCTCATAAGATTAGTTTGTTAGGATGACTTAAAGAATATCTTAATTCTATAGGCAGTGAATTTTTAGCTTCTACCCTTTCTTTCATATTTATATATTTTACTCCTTTGGTGACTTCAACAACTTCTTCTTCTTCAACCCTATACCCTCCAGAATTATCAAATTTATTAAAAACTACATAAGTGGTCTACTCTACCACCAGTTTCCGTTTTTAAAAAATCTAGAGGATTTTCCAATATTTGAGTATCCTAAGAAGTCTCCCTCATCAGATTTGGGGTCAAACTTTCCTAGCATAGTTTTTCCATTATTTTGAATCAGCACTTTATATTAAAAGACATAAAGGTGAGAGAGGTTGGATGACATAACCTTAAGAATTTCATCGAGTGTCCTGCTTGGATCTAACATTAACCCTATTGAAAATATAACAGGTTGTATTTACCACTTCTTCCCAAAATTATTTAGGAACTGAGTATTCAACTAATATAGCTCTAGCAGCTTTTACCAATGTCCTATTTTTCTCTCAACAATCCTATTCTGTTAAGGGGTTCTAGGAGATAAAAAGTTGTGATATATTTCTTGCTCCTTATAATAAGATTCAAAATTTTTATTCTCAAACTCTCCATCATGATCACTATGAATTGTTTGAATTTTACAACCTAGCTTTTTTTGAATCCAAGTATAGAATGTCCTAAATTCCTTGAATGATTCACATTTATGAGACAAGAATCAGATCCAAGTAAACCTCGAGTAATCATTAACAATCACATACCCAAAGACTTTCCCTCCTAGGATTGTAGTGCTAACGGGTCTAAAATGAATCATGTGAAGGACTTATAAAACTTTGCTAGTGTTAATGTCCTTGATTGAGTGGAAGGAGGATTTAACTAATTTTCCTAATTGGCAGGCATCACATAGGTGATTCTTAGTGAATTCTAGTTTGGGTATACCTCTTACTATGTCTTTTTGAGTGATTTTTATAAAAATTTTCATACTTGTAAGACACAATCACCTATACCATAACTAGAATTCATCATTAACAGTTTTTTAGGCAAATAGAATTAGATTCAATGTAATTTACATCAAGCATGTAAATATTATTAATTCCTTTCTATTATAAAATAGTTTCTCCATTTAAACTTATCATGCAACTGGAGGAAAAAAAATTTATGCTAAATCCTTTATCATAGAGTTAACTAATGCTGAGTAAATTATATTTTAAGCCATCTACCAGTAAAACATTTTTAATCATAAAATTTTTTCAGTTGCCAATTATACATTACCCCATCACATTCCTAGTGATGTTATCTTCTAGTTTACCATACACCCTGCACTGGCCTCCAGTGTGATTAAAGGTTATGTGCCTTGAACATCTATTATCTAGGTACTACATGCTCTTACAAGGCCTTTTGTGAGAGCAGCCATACAAAATAATCAAAGGTTAGATTTAAAAACCTAAACAAGTTTGGATTCCACCTTATGAATTGAAAAATGAGATGCCTGCATGTTATATTGTGGTTTATGTAATTTTGGTCTCTACACCAAATGTGTTCTATGGTGGATAGTACAAGTGTACGAGATGTGTCCTATCATGCAATAAGAAAACATATAATACCAAGAAAATGATTTACTAATCTATGTGGGTTATGATGCCTCTTCCTAAGTTTGAATACATGATGTGTTAATGGTTTATAAAATTTTGTAAGTGAAGGTGGTGTTTTATTTTCTTTAAAAGCTGTTAATTTCACTTGCAATGATTTTTTTGCACTTTTGAGAATTAAATTTTCAAATTTTTAAGCGTGCTCACTACTATCTAATTGAGGTGTAAGAGTCTCTAGTTCTTTGAATGTATTTTCTAATTCAATATGTGATGTTGTCAAGGAATCATGTTTAGTAGTTAAATCAAGATGCTTCTTATTTAAAATATAAAATTCATGTAATAAAGCCATATTATTACTATCCAAAGTAGAATGATCTTTCCTAAGGCATTCATACTCTTTATGCAATTTTGAAAAATCAAAATTCGAGCTTGTATATATTTTTTTGAGCTTCCTATATACATTATAAATTCTTTCAAAAACTTCAAATAATTTATCTTAGGAAAGCTCACATACCTCCTCTTGATTAGAATGATCAAGTTAATTATCGACTATTAAGCATAAGTTGGTTGCCTCCTCTTATGCTTCTATTTCAGCTGAACTGAAGTAGAGTCTACCTAGAAAGCCTTCTGAGTCCTTTGCTGCCCTTTTAGAACTTAGATTTTTCTTCAACCTTCTTCTTGATTGGGTGAGTTTTCTTATTTGGGCAATCCAACTTCAAGTGCCCTGGCTTCTTGCATTCAAAATAGATGACATCAGCTTTACTTTTGCTTTATTGCTGATGATGCTTTTACTTTTTTCTTAGAAAGCTTTTAAATTGTCTTGTCATCAGTGTTATGTCATCGTCATCCTTAGGTGCAAAATTGTCACTAGTATAATCATTAGCCATTAAGGATACAATTTTCTCATTTCTCTTTTCATCTATATCAAGTTATCTTTGACTCACTCCTTGCTCATAGGTAATGAGTGCTCCAAGTAAATTATCAATAGAGTAAACATTCAGATCCTTGGATTCAATAATAGTAGTGATTTTTGAATTATACTAAGTAGGTAGACAATGCAAGATCTTATTAACTTTTCATTATTAGTAAATTCTCTTACTAATTCATGTAGGGAAGTAATAATCTGAGTGAACCTAGATTACATTTAAGAGATTGATTCACTAGGTTACATTCAAAAGAGTTCATAGTCATGGAGCAGAATATTCAATCTAAATTGTTTTACTATATTTGTTCCTTCATAGGTTATACAAAGTTTATCCAAAATTTCTTTATCAGTTGTGTACATAGAAACATGTATGTAATCTTCAGATTTTAATGTACATAAAAAATAGTTTAAACATTTAGCATTCAATTGGGCTAAATCTCTATCTTGTACGCTCTATTCAAAAAAAGGAAGTTCAGTTTTCATGCCATTAATAGAGTGTGAAGGTGTAAAATATCCTTCCTAAACTAATATTCACATGCGATAATCTATAGATTGCATGAAACTAGTTATGCAAATTTTTTAAAAGTTAAAAGGAATATTATCAGATAAAGGTGGTTATGTGATTTAACATCATTCTATGGTATTAAGATTTCCAAAGTTAGCCATTAATCATTTTTTAAAAAGTTATTTAAAACTTAGTTTTTGAATCTCGCTCTAATACCACTTAAAAGTTCATGAAGGTTGTTAAACCTCTAAGAATTAGCCTGAGGTAAACTGAGAGGAGGGTTGAATTGGTGATTTAAAAACTTTCATAAGCAAAAAAAAAATCTTTTTATACTTTTTCAAACACTTAAATTAGAGGATTTCAACAACGGATATTCAAGCGAATAAGTTTGCAATAACAAAATAAATCAAAGTTTTTAACCACACAATAAATCACATAAAGTGCAGAAATTAAAATATGAAAAAGTAAAAAAGAATGAACAAATAGGATTTTTTAGAGGTTCGGTTAAATATAACCTACGTCTATTCCCCAAAGACCGCCACTCCAGGCATTGCACTAAACCTTTTAGTTTCTCTCTTTTATCCAACATAGCTAGGCGGAGAAGCTCTTAAAAGATCTCTTCCGCTAACCTAGTGTGGCATAGTACCTTAAATCTTTTTCACCCTTCTGATGAAGCTAGAGAACCTAAAATCCTTTTTCTCCCATCTAGAGATTGAAGAAAACCAAGAATCCTTTTACTCCCTCCTGGAGTTGGTAGAGAACCACAAATCCTTTTACTCCCTTACAGAGTTGGCAGAGAACCATAATCTAGTACTGAAGAATGTCTCCTTGGAGCCACCCAAGAATCAAAGCAAAGACTTGAAGATGATTGGAAGGAACCTTTTTTGGAGTACCTTTTTAATCTCATATAACTCTCCCCACAAGAACTTTCCCTCTCTTCTCTCCTAAAGCTCTCCTCATCTCTCTCTCTAACCTCCCTCTCAAGTAATTCAATAGTAAAAGATTTCTTACAAGACAATGTAGGAGTTTAAAAAAGAAAGCCTAAAAGGAAGCCCTAAATTTCAATTTGTCATCAAGGATTATCCTGTATGATCATTAAATCATCATATACAATTAGTACAAAACAACACAGCCAAATAATATGAACTGCATTAGCCTGTATGATCAGTTCAATAGATTGTACTGATCATCCCATATAATCCTGAGATCAACCTATACGATTAGTTCAAGAGGCTGTAATGATCATCCAGTATAATAAATGAAGATGTGCTACGACTAAATATCATCCCATGTATCTCTCAGGTCGTACAGTACAATCATCATGTATGATGTGATTAAGTAATTAAATCATAATTAGTCTCCTATTCACATGATAAATTTAATCATGATTTTCATAAATCATCTAGTACGATGTATATTGTACTATATAATTAGAACACAATTTGAATATTAAAATATTACATAAATTGTGATTGGCGACTGAATATTGTGATTATACATGATCATTCTATATGATTAGGATTCTTTAATATGATTTGTTTAATCAATCTGAATTAACAAAGGGTATCCTAATTAGGGCTTTTTGGTTAACTAATCATCTAGTATGATTAAAAAAAATTTATCCACTACGATATAAATCGTATTGTACAATCAGTTAAAAAATAGAAAATTTTCAAACTCACTCCCTTGAGTGTTTGTGCATGCAAGGTTTCTCAGCTTAATATCCACCATATATATGACTTGACTCAAGAAAGGTAAAAGTACATTGAAGTTGAAATAAAAAACATACTCAACCTTAATCTACCCAATCTTAAGCTGATTAAAGTTGTAAGTAAATGGTGGACATAAAATGTTAGTGAGCCGGACAAAATAGATATGTAATAAACCAATTAATAGGAGATAACAATGGAAAAATAATAATATTTGTTATCACCAAAATCATAGTACTTGAGTCCATATTTGCAACAAACTTAATGTAGGCCCCTCCTCATCCAACTTCTTTAACTACAAGAGTTTGGATACACTTCCAATTCCAAAGCATTCTTTTAATGAATGCCCATAATAGCCAGTAAGAGCTTCATCATTTGCTTGGTCTTTTTACAAATGTAAGTTTCCCAAACTCCTTCATCTTGTTGGGGTTCTTTCATACATTTTTATGGCATGAGCTGGAAGAAATGACATTGGCCATTTCCTTCTTGGGGTTAATTAATACACTATTTGATAATGTCAATTCGCTACTCCTGTAGCTTCTTTCCAACTAATCTTTGAAGATAAAATAATCTTTGAAAGGGTGACTAAAAACCTGGTGATATGAATAGTAATTTAGATCATTAATTATACCGACCTATTCTAGTCAGCGAGACTCTAGTAGCTATAGGCTTATCCTGAGTGCATATCAAATAAATTTTCCCATATATTATATCTTAAAAGAGTACGGCTTATTAATTTTATCCTATAAGGTAGTGACCATTGGCTTCTTTGCTTATTTTATTATTTAAGGTGAATCCATTTTTCATTTCTCCTTTTTATTCAGAGGGGAAGTAAATGCAGTATTTACTTCATCCCTCCTTGAGTCATTGACTCTAGGCTATTTACCTTTACCAATAGGGTTAATATTATAGTTGAAGCCAATACCCCTAGGCTTGGGGAACCTTTCAAATTTGGCTACATAATCTAATTTCTTTCTTCTCTCAAGGGTGATATGTATAATAGTCACCTTCTTTGTCGCAACAGCGAACTATTTTACAAACATTATTTCAAGCTCGATAAATGTTTTAATTGATTTATTATGTAATTCAACATACCATTCAAAAGTTGCGCTAGTAAGGTTGCTGATAAATTGGCTCAGTAATAAGGCATCATTTCCTTCGATGTTACAGCAGGAAGCCTTAAACTGGCCAAATGTTACATAAGATTTTTCGTACCAAAAAATGTCTTGAATTAATGTACCACGTATCTTTTAGGATATTTCACCTGGTTATATTAAATAGGATACAGGCGGCTTATACCCATTAAAGCTTGAGCAGTTTTGACAGTAATAAATATTTTCAACATTTGATTGATAAGGTCTTCAATCTGGGTCTTATTAACTATTTCATTTTCTTTTAGCATTCTCAACATAGACTCTTTTACCTCTATCCCTTGGTTAAGAACATTTAGATCAGGATGAGTAGCTTAAGTGCTTCCAGTTCAATGTTAGATTTCCAACATTCTCTCAGAAATTTTCTATTGGTAATCGGCCAATTACAACTAGAAAACCAAGCTATCCAAATAATTATTTCAACAATTACTCATCTCATCAAGATGAGCATTCAATCGAGTAATCTCATGATCCTTCTTTTGTTGGAGTGCCTGCATTTCTTGTTGCAATTTTTTTACAACCACATCAGTTTCTTTTCCCTCAACTTGTTTTTATTATGCCCTGCCTACTATTCTTCATTCTACAGATTTACAACTGTGTTCCAGCGAATATATACTCTTTGGCTGGGCTTTTTAGAAGTATGATCAACCATTTAGACAATTTCAACATCCATGGGATCAACTTCTTTCATTTTCCCATTATAATAGTTATCATCGGGAGAAGCCTTTTCATCCCAGTGATCCTCATTGTAGTCCTCTTCAGCTTCATATTTTTCTTTTTTCTGGCTTCGATGCCTCCAATAAATTATTGGAGAGTTAGGACTTGCCTTTATCTTTGTTGGTAGGGTAGGGTAGGCTTGGCAGGGGACTTATCGCAAGAATGTGTCCCTTGGTCACTAGTCTTGGGTGGTCTGTTACAAGCTTTTCTCTCATAACCACCCTTCAAAACTTTCATTTGTTTAGGCTCCATTGGAACCCAAATTTGCTGGTTTCTTACAGTAATCTTAGAATAATTTTCCCTAGACTCAAAGCAATATCAGTTACTTTAATTGACAAGTTCCTTTGAAGGCATGGACCTATGGTACGATCGAAGCATTCTTTGCTTGTATCCTTCCTAATGAAGACTTCCATGGGATTTTTCAACTCTCTTCCTTTCAAATCCTAGATGTTGTCCAGACTCTATTCTTCTTAGATTAAAGTAATGAGAAAGGCATATGTCACTTCCAATAAGGGTTCCTTGAAACTTCCTTCTTCCAAGAATTTCTTGAAATTGGAATGACATCTTCATTCAATGACTTCATCAAGCTCCTTATCAGCTTCTTGTTCTTCACAACCTTCAGTAGCTCATGAAGACAAGGGGAGGCCGGCTCTTTCTTGTCCGATAGTAATGGTTGATTAGAAGTCTCACAAAAGGACTTTTTTAGGTCACCTTCAACATTGTTACAATTTACCCATCTTAATGGTTCAAAACCATTATTAATGGGTATATTGGCCTCTAGATGAGGCCATGGCTCCTAACTTGCATTGGATATTTTCATCCACCCACTTACTCTAAGTCAAGCGTTACCTTTATGTTGACTTCTCTTTAGCTCATATCAAACCTCCTCTAGACTCAGTGGGTCATACCCAACCCATTGGGCCCAGACCTGTGCACGTCAACCTGGTTGACCTAATTAGACCCATTCAAGCCCAAATCAATTTCAAATCCATTTCATAGCCTCCTAGACTTAGTCCCCCACTCCCTTTGGACCAATTAACTGGGTTGATTTGGTCAACCATTGACTTGGTTAACCCAAGTCTCTATTGGTCAATTTTGACCTTTGAGGTCAAAATAATGACATATAATGGGTTAAATTGTTTCCTAATCCTCTCCAATGCCAAATCCCAACCTAATCACTTCCTCCCTCTTCTATTTCAGTCCTAGATTCAATCTAGACCGTTCATGATAGGTTTAGGGTTATAAAAAGGAGAAATTAGGTTTTATTTGAGATCTTATGACTCTTCCTCCTTCTCCAAGCCACGATAGCTCGCAAGATTTTGTGTGGAGGCTCCCCCCAACTCCTCACACCTTTCCCAACCTAAACTTGCCGACCAAAGCTCGCCGGCGATGAGATATCCAACCAACTGAGGATATCCACATTCCAAGGGAATTTCTCGTGGATCTAGACGTTTAGAGCTTGTGATTTCTTCTATAATTAGGAGCGTGGATAGTCTACAAGTGCAATAAGTCTATTTAGGGGGTAAACCATCCAAAAATTGAGTTGAAATTCCTAAACCTAGGTTAGAACACTTAGGTTCAAATTGCTTTTCGAAAAGCCGCTTTTAAGCCAAACTAATTAGCCCCCACAATTTCTATTCATGTCTATAACATATGCTTAAAATTTCAAGTCATTTGGTTAAGCCGTTTAGGAGAGCGAGATGTTTATTTCTTTAGAGTCTCAATTTGCCCTAATTCTCGATTGACAAAATACGGACCGTTGATCTTTTGATCAATGGCTCATATTTTTTCATTCTGCCATGCTCGTCTGACCGTTATCCAGATCTAGCATTCGATCATGCGGTCTAGTGAGATCGCAACCATCCACACATAAAAGTGGACGATCTGACCGCCTGGACTACGTGCTGATGTGGTTAATGAAATCTAGTCACGCGGTCGCCGTCGTCCCAATCATAAGCAATGATTGGGTGGTGGAGCTATCGTTGCCAATCATTGGCCGTTGCTGCGTAGTTTTGAGGGAGCGAATGGGAGCACACTACGTGTTT
Organism: Dendrobium nobile; assembly: GCA_022539455.1. NCBI lineage: Eukaryota > Viridiplantae > Streptophyta > Magnoliopsida > Asparagales > Orchidaceae > Dendrobium > Dendrobium nobile. The sequence continues at coordinate 47,771,011 of CM039735.1, read as the reverse complement.
GACCGCCACCGCAGATTAGATTTTAATGGTTTTAATTAGTTTTTAAAGCTTTTTTAAATCAAAAAATTCCAAAATTTGTTTTAAAATTATTTTTAAAATTAAAATATTAGTATAATATATCAATTTGTTCATAAAATTATTTACTTTAATTTAAAAATAATATTACTTTAAAATTCTAATTATATTTGTAATTTTATTGTTATTATTATTATTTTTAAACTATTATTATTATTATTATTATTATTTTAAAACAATTATTATTTATCTAATAATAAAAATAATATTATTTTTATTATTTTAAGTATTTTTTTAATAATATTTTATTATTATTATTATTATTATTATTATTATTATTATTATTATTATTATTATTGTTATTATTATTATTATTATTATTATTATTATTATTATTGTTATTATTATTATTAATCATTATTATTATTTTTTTATATTAATATTATTTTAAATTACTTGTTTATTATTATTATTATTATTATCATTGTTATTATTTTCAAAAGAAAAATTAATTAATTAGTTATTTTAGAATTTTAGAAACTTTAATTTTTTTTTAATTTAATTTATTTTAATGATTATTTTAAATTATTACTTATTTTAAATTATTTTAAAATCCCTTTTAATTGGTTTAAATTTCAAAATTTAATATCTTCTTCATTTTAAATCGAGTTTCAACGTGCAATATCTCATTCTTTTTTAAACAAATATGTATTTCTATTTAAGAATATATTTAGGTATCAATGCTTAGTTTTCTGTTGTATTTCTGTATTATTTGATTTATTGATTATTTAGGTATTATTTAAATATTTAGGCTCTCCTAGATCTAAGGACTAGGTGTGTTTATTTATTTATGTACTCACTACATTGTTACCTTAAGGGTTAGTCCAAAACTCATATTTAAACCCATATAACATAGCGACAACCTAAGGACAATAATTAAGAACCCGTCTAGCAAACTTAGAAAACTTCTAGGAATTTGGGTAGACCTCTGATTGTCATAAAAACTTTAACATTTAAGCTTAGTGACATTCTAAACCTCTTAGAATTTTGAGGAGGTTTTAGACCCCCTAATTAACAAACCCTAATTTACCTAATAATTAGGCCTTGATACCTTCAAAATATTCTAATAAATCAATTTCAACTCAGAAAGTTTCCCATAATAGCTTGAATTCTTTAGCATTTTTGTCTTAACCTTAGATAATTAGGGCTTATTAGTTGGACTTTAATCTAGACCTTAATCTAACTTTAAGTCAAAATTTCCATTTTGCACTTTTTAGATAATTTAAAATTATTAAAAATTCAAAATTTTTCCAAAACACTTGGAAACATTTTCTTAGGTTATTTATGACCTTTAGAGGGTAATTCCAATTAGTTTGGAGTTGATTTGGATCAAAACCTTAAAATCACTCCTAATTAAGCAGTTTTAATAATTCCTTTAATTTCCCAAATCTTCATTCATAACTTTGCATAGGAAAATCCAAATCCACTAAACTCAAAGCCTAATTACTTTCCTTAAGGTCTAATATTTAAATAAAATTTTAGATCCATCAAACTTAGCCTATTTCCCATAGTGACTTTTTTGACCCCCTCAACCTAGCACGTAGGAGGACTCGGGACTTTTTATAATTGGCTAATACAACTTGAACTTCAATTACCACTACCCTAAGAATTAAAATGAATCAACAAACTAAGTTAAATAAAATAAATCATAATACACTAATATTTAAACTTTAAATAAAATTTCTTTTTTGGGCCTTCAATAAACTTAAACCTTAGGTAACTTGAATTCACAACCCAGTTTAGGATCTATCTTAGCCACACAGTCCTTTACATACATATAGAATTATTTTCTAGGCACTACTTTTAGACTTATGCTAGGCTAGTGTTTATTTTTCTATTGTGTGTCAGGTTTTCTGAGATTTTACTACATGTTGTGAGCGAAATTATTGTTGTGTTTGTTTATATTTACTATACTCTAGGAATTGAATTGATTGTGCATTAGATTTACCCATAGGTTATGATCGATATTTTGATACTAATAATATTTTTTTTGTAGGTGGCCATACTCATGCAACGCTAAATAAAAGGGGGCAATTGTCATGATTTAAATACTAATAATGTCTTGTGCAAGTGCTTCAGAAATTGCTCAGCCCCCCACCCTCCTTAAATAAATGAGGGCTAAAAATCATAAATAATAACTGCTACAGGTACTCTAGAGACTACTTAGCCCTCAAAAATGATTAAGAGTATGGCCAAGTGTGTGGCAATGATGAGTACTTTTACTTTCATATAAACTGCTTAAAATGATATATTAACTGCTTGGGAACTTTTATTAGGATAATCTTGCACGAGAGTCTAGAATTTACAGATTTCCATTAATGTAAATTATTTATAATATTGGTTTGAGTTGAGATATCCTTGTCCAAATCGAATTCCAAAAAAAGATGGCATCCTCAAAAGGGAGAGTCTTCTTCCATTTGGAAGATCAAGTTCGGATGACTTTTAGATATTTAAAGAGAAAAGGCAATACCCCTCTAAGCGGAGATTGTATCTTCGTTTGGATATTCAAGCTAGGACGAATCCAAGGAGTCCAAGGAGGAGATATCCAAGGAGTTCAAGGAGAAAAAATCTAAGAAAGTTGAAGAGTTGAAGACCTAATATCCCACTCAAAGTTATTTACCTTATTCCTGGGCTTAGAAATCTAGGTTGTTAGCAGTAGTGCCCAGCCACTTTATTTTTTGCAAACCCTGATTTATAATTAAGGGCAGTTGGCTTATATATATATATTTATTAATTTGTTGATTATTCTGATGTGTTTGATTTATAATGATTGCCTATAGGGTTACTTGTTTTTTCTTAGTTTATTGGGGATTTGCATGCCCTTTTATTTTAGCCTGGATCACGTTAGACTCTCTAAGGACTAAAAATTTCTCTACTCATAACTAATATTTAAAATTTTAAGAATTAAATAATATAGAAAGCTAATGACCTAGGGAACTGTCAAAATCGTCCAGGGTTGCATGCATAATATTGCTTTCTTCTTTCTTCTTACTATAAGACAACTCCTCGTCTACTGGTAGAGTCCAAATAATCTGGCATATGAGGATGAAGTGCTGGAACTGGGGAGGTCCAGTCTTTTCTAAAAATTATTTTCTATAAGCATATTTTTAAAATCTTATGCATATCTGATTTGGAGACTTCAACTAGTATATATTATATTAGAAACTAACTAAATTAAAATTTAATTGTATTAGCTCTAAGAGCATTCGCCCTACATAAGTACAAGGCCACTTAGGAGCTCTCTAGATGTCGGCCTTAGCTTTCAAAAACTAAATTACCCATTTATCTTTCATAAAATAATGGACAACATTATTTTAATTGATTAGGTGGTTAGCTGGTTCTCTAATCCAAGTCATGGTAAGTCCATGTTTTGCACTGCATTAGTTAAAATACGGGTGTTAGTGTTATGTGTAGAACAATAAATCTAATTTAAATTTAGGATTCAAGGCTACTATATTCGGTCTCGTAGTATGCCTAAATAGTGGGTAAGTCCCTTCTCTTTAGGGATTATAAATTCTACTTATATGTGTCACATAGATGACACCACTTTTATCTTTCTCTCATGTATGTGTTGATTGCTTGATTTTTTCTCCAGTTTTCTCCTTAGTACCTTAATCCCTCTGGATGCTGATATGAACCATGCATGTTGACTAAGCCATTCAAGCCCTTTCTTTCTATTTGAGTAGGATTTCCTAGTCTCCACCCTTGTGCCAATCCCATTTTGAAAGGATAATGTAGGATCTTTAATCGAGAGTCTTCTTAAGTTTTGGCCTAAGATGTAATTAACCACATGGGCTTGTGCCCATAGGAAACTAAATTCCACATATAATAAATCCCACTCAAGCTGATGTATCGGGTGGGGAAACCCATTATTTTGATCAAGCCATGTATATTACTACCCATTGGGGTGCGCTGGCGAGAGTTGCTATCCTCAATGGTTAGTCATATGCATGATATAATCTACCCTCCCATTGACCCATTCGCGAGGAGCGCGGAGGCTTGCGATCATCTCTATCCCTCAGGGTGGTCTGGTTGTATACCCCTCTTAACTTTATAGCTGAGAGGTGTCCATTCAGAGGTCCACAGGTTTCTGACGACTACGGCGAGACCTATTTATCTCTCCATCTTTAGATTATATATTATTCTTCCTTGTATGTACTCTGGGATTGGTACTCCTTAGATTAGGTCTGTCCCACTCTTAGTTAAGGTCTTTCCTTAGTTAGGATTGCTTCCTCTTAGCTAGGGTTGCTCTCTACTCTATTTCCAAAATATAATATATATATCTTTGCTGAAATGTCCATTGCACTCATTAATTAGTTCCATTCAATTGTAACATGGTGGCTTTGTGATGTATATCAATTTTCCTATCAAGTCTATAATATATTACACCAAATTACAGCTCAGGACCAATTTCTAGGATCCAGACTACAAAAACTCATTTTTTTATAAGGATAATAATCAATTTGAATAATCTTGTTAACAATTTGAAGTCTTTTACCCTTTTTTTTTTCAAATTAGTTTATTATGACTTGGTTGTGCATGATACAGATTTTTTGTATTTCCGACTAATTAAAAGTCAACACACACAAATATATGAATCATGATTTCTCTTCCACATTTATGTGTTAGCAGAGATCTGTGTGTGTAATATGCTATAGTTTTTGTTTTTGTATAATTTATATATTTAAAAGCTGTCAAGAAATAAATGTTTGTACCAAATCAACCCTTTTAATTTATCACGTGAATATTGATGGTGTGATTTTGTGTGCTCCGAAAATTTGCTCCACAGCCTCTCCTTGCTTTCGGTGGAGTTTTAACGAAATATGTTATGGGGTAAATTTTTAGAAGATAGATTGGGTTTGTAGATAAGACATTACCCAAAGATTTCGCCCTTATTTTGCCAGGACTTTATGATTTTAGTTTTGGTTTCCTACAAGCGCAAGCCCCTATAGTTAATTACCCCTCACATTAATGAGTGAGAAAATTCGATTAAGGATCGGATACGTAGTATCTGGTGTATAGTAGAAACATTAGTTTATGTGTCTAAAGGTTTGATATATAAAATTAGAAATTTCACCATGTTGCATTTAAAGTTGATGGTTGGGGAATGGATAATAATGGACCCGATCAAGATCCCATGGTTTTGCTGTCCAGAGTCATCATGATCCTTGATCTACTTAGTCAAAGGAGGTAGTTGACCCAACTTGGCAGAAGAATCCTTGTCGGTAGCCATAGGCTGCTTCGTCTTAGGGAATCTTGTAAACCTGTGATGAATATTTTTCTAAGGGGATAAATTTAAATCCACTTTAGTTAACTGAGGGCTTTGTGCCCTATCGATCATATCCTATTGATTCATATCTCAAGTATTTGATTTTATATGTTTACAGGCTAATATGTGCGCAAGTGCACTTATGTGTTTGGTGTATACATATTATAGTGCTTGTCTAGGCATTTTGGATGTATGATAAGTTTATGAATTTTATCTAAAGGTGGGTCATCAATAGATGGTCATATTCATTATTTGTTGTATAAATGCTTGCATATGTTTGTGGGTAGTGTTTCACTCGTTGATGAGCTGGTGCGTTTGACTGCATAGAAGTTATGGTAGGAGCCCATCACATTCCTCATGTATTGTCATTCTTTACTTGTCGATGTTCGATGAATTTACTTGCAAGTTGATATTGATTGGAGGAAAATCTCACATTCATATAGCTTTTATGCTGTCGCTTTGCAATTAGTTCAATGCCTTCATTTGCAATATGTTGACATGAGATATGGGTGATTTGTAGTCATTGCAGTTCCCTTGAACATGTTCCGTATGTCAATATGGACTACAAGGTGTTGTGGTATTCGTTGTTTATCTCCTCGTATATTGTTCAATAGGTTGTCACATTTATTGCACATTCATTTCAAATTCGTTCGCTTGCAAGTTCACATGTATTTACTTGCACATTGGCTTCATGCTCATAGAAGGCTCTTAAGTTCATTTATAGGTTGACAAACATATTGTATCCATTTGTATACATCTCGATGCTATTCACAAAAGATCCACAAGTATCTTGAAGATGATTGTGTATGGATTGTTGCGTATGCCATAGACTCTTTTTTTCTTTTTTCTAAGTCTCTCTCTCTCTCTCTTTGCTTTTCTTTTTCTTCTTTTTTTTTTCTTTTTTTTTCTTATATATATATACCTAACAACATTAATTAATGCTAATTTATTACATGAGATAATAATCAGTAACTAACACAAGTGAAAGGTTGAATGAAGAAATGTAACCATAATTTTAATGTAAATAGTATTCATACTAATTTACCATTAAAAGCTGCCAACAAAAATAAGGATCAACAGTAAAGGAAAATAAGAAGGATAGTAAAAGTATTCACATGAAAAAAAAAAAGGGGGAGGTTGAGTTATTTAGAATCTCCACATGAAATAATAGCTAGTAGACAATTTCTGCACTTAAAAAAGGTAATGTATCCAGCCACTTCATGAACTCTATAATAGTAGAGGGAAATCAGGCAAAGTCTGTAAGGTGGAGAAGCTTGGCCAGCTACAGGTTTTGGAAACGAGTGGAGGGCGGCGTAGTGAGAGGGTCCAAGTTTTGGGCCATGAGGTGGAAGTCGTACATGAAGGTGTAGGTGGATTTGGCTCAGGTTGCGTGGGTTGCTGTTGGAGTCGTGAACGGAAGGGGAAGGTCAAAGCTCCCGTTTGGGTGAAGAAGTCCGAGGAGAGTTAGGTACAAGACGATGGCTTTGAGTGACCTGTTAGAGGCGTGAGAGGCTGGAAGAAGCAAAGCTTGACCGTTTTAAGAGGAGGTGAGGGACAGACGACATAATGGGTGTGTAGCTTGAGACGGACAGGGAAACTGGGTTGTGGCTTGCGAAGGGTGTTGAAGATCGGAGAACGTGCGAGGTTTTGAGTTTTATGAACTTCGGTTGGCTAGAGGAGAGGAGAGTTGGGAAGGAATTAAATAAGAAGAAAGTCTTAAGACGCCAAGAAGAAACGAGGTCGTTGCTTCATCTCGCTTTTGAACAACGGGGCTACACATTCAATCAAGATTTAGAGCAGTGCCTGAGGTGAGGCAAATTATTGTATCTGGTGATCGGACGCGAAGATAGGTCCGAATATTAATAAAATATTATTTTAAATTAAGCTCGTCAAAAGCGCAGGTCAAAGTGCAGTCAAAGGTGCAGGTGAAGCGCAGTCAAAGCGCAACTAAAACGCAAGTCAAACGTGGCAAATTTTTATTGGCTGTTCGAACCTATTCTCAGCGTCCGGTGACCGGGCGGATTTTTAGGGATCTACGTTTAAGCTTTCAACATAACTAGGATACATGTAATTAATGTTGTTTTGAAAAAAAAATTTCTTGAACTTTTGATTTGATGATTTTTTTTAATTAATATTAATATAAAACATATCATATTATTACTAATTCAAAATGTTAATGATATGCGGATTAAAAAAAAAAACTTCATTCGCGTGATTCGAGATTTACGTGTATTATCTCATTTTGCATGTCGATTTCACCGCACAATTTTTGTTGGGTAAATTGATAGTATGTATTGGATATTGAAGACATTCTGAATGCAACAACGAAGTACGTTTTGCAATCAAAAGTCGTTTGCGCAACATCACGTGTCAATTTCCTCGATTTGTGTGTTGTTTCCTCAAGACTAGTGCTGATCTTGTTGCACAATTTTAATTAAATAACTTGGAAGTCAATTTTGAGTATTGAAGATGTTCCGAACACAACGACAAACTCCATTTTGTGATTGGACGTCGTTTGGGCCATGCTACATGCAAGATTTCTAGTTTTATACGCGTTGCCTTAAGATACATGTCGATCTCGCACACAACTTTCTTTGGTCAAATTGATAGTGCCTTTTGCGTATTTATGATGTTCTGAATGCATCGACAAAGTTCATTTTGCAATTGGACGTTGTTTGGGCAACATCGCACGCCATTTTCCTTGATTTGCGCTTGTTGTCTAGAGATGCGTGTCGATCCCCTTTGTATGTTTAATTGTTCTAATTGGCTATCATTTTTAGGCATTGACAATGTTTCGAATGCAATGACGAAGTATGTTTTACGATCGGACGTCACTCAGACGTCATCGCGTTTCAATTTCCTCGATTTGCACATCATCGCCTTGGGATTCGTGCCATTTTGCTAGGGTTGATTCCATTTAAACAAATTAATTGTAGTTTTTGAGTGTCGACAATGTTCCTGAGGCAACGGCAAAATTCATTCTAGATCAAATGTCGTTTGGGTGACGTCGCATGCCAATTTATGATGCCAGTCATCCCTTTGGACCGATCTCATCTGATTTAATTGGGAGGGGTCCCCACTTAGGCGACTTCGATGCCCCGATTGCAACGGTGTAGACCGTTTGGCAATCGAAGGTCATTTGAGCCTTCAAGTAACGCATCGCGTCGACACACGCGTCACTTGATCCGCCTTTTTTTTGCTCCCTTTACACGTGATTTGATGAGTAGGGGTCAACAAATTTGTTTGAGATATTTGATAATTGAAGGTTGTGAATGCCTAAATATCTTTACTTAATTGGAAACAAAAATAATTCTTAGCAAGGGTGAAGATGTTGCAACTTCATTAAAAAAATTATAAAGAAACATTTGGATAAATAAAGATAATTTAAACCCAAATCCAAAATTGATTTTAGTTTTGAAAAATGTTGAAATGCAAAACTCAAATATAATGCCAATACACTTGTTGATTATCGATCGAAGGTGCAAATTTGAAATTTCCTTTCTACCATTTTGAGAGCCTAGGCCCAACTATGAAGGTTATGTAACATGAGAAGAACACCTGCTATGATAACAAGAGAACAATCTTGGATTTTGCCTGGGAGGGATGCTACCCGATATGCGAGAATGAGAGAGAGAGCTCATGCATGGGAGGAAACTAAGCCTTAGGATTTCACGGTTTTAACGTTTGTTTGACTAACTGCTACTTAATTTCATGTTTTTGGCCCATGGATTAGTGATTGATAGTGCAAATGAGCTGGTTGTTCAAAACTGGACGGTTCATTTAAATCCGGCCTGTTCAACAATTATAAAGTTGAACTAGCATTTATTCTAATTTTTTCCCAGTTCCATGATATAAGAGGTTTGCTCTAATACCGGACCTGTTTCCCGGATAATTCATAGTTGAATCGATCGATCTAGTCCAAATTCAAAAATATTGATCTCTAGACAACATTCTGACACAGAAACCTATTTAGATTTTATCAGAATCATATTTCAAAATAAATAGCATTACAATCATGAATGGATACCGATAAGGTTGTTTCCTCAAAATAATGAATTCATACCGATTTATCCTTCATTCCCATAAAAATAATAATAATAAATAACACTATAACTTTACATTGCAATAAGATGACATCCTCAGAAGAAAAAAACCTCGCAAGTACAGCATGCCAAATTGCCAAACATGCAAGCGTAAGCATCATTGAATATTAAGTTGCATCCATAACTAATTAAGCAATTAAAATACACTCTTTTGATAATAATACAGTAATGTTTAAAGACAGAAACATGCATACAATAGTAAAGTCCACTTGACCACCATTTGTTTAGGGAAGCAGAGGATTGAGCTCAGTGGTTATGGTATGCAGAACAATTATGGTGTAGAGAAAAAGTCCAATGAAGCCACTTATGAGGGCTGCCATGATCTGGTTGCAATACTTGGAGACCTCATCGCAGATGGGAAGCCATCCTGCATGCACGTTTCCCTTCTTCCCCACCTGTGATATCGATCCAGCTGACGCCATTGCACCAGTCAGCAGCATTGCAATAATCTAAATGCAATCACACAACAAACTCAACAACACATGATACACGTCTTTCTCATAAAAAGCAATAGAAGCCAAGCAAGTTAGTCTTACCACATCAAACACAGCAAGCCATCTTGAGATTAGACCTGCCGGCAGTAAAAAGAGAGCAATAAGGCTGTAGGCAGCGGAGATGGAGTTGGCTATAACGAAAAACCTGTAATCAAGGTTTAACTTGCAGTATATACATGTTTGGTATGAGAAAAAAAAATTGAGTTAATTACGTGAAAGAAGGGATTTGATAAAACTCAGCCTTGATGGTGATGCTGAAGATGTTGGTAGTCTCATGGCTAGTGGCCATGATGGCGGCAGCGGAGATGGTTGCTGCCATAGCCAGGAACCTGAGCAAGAGAGCGCAGGCCCTTGAAGCTTTGGCCATGGTTGGAGTGATGGTGATGGTGAACTGAGAAGTTAATTTAGGAGAGGAAATTGGAGGGGCAATTAAAAAGAGGATTTGAGGAGGGTAGATACGGGTGTTTAACTAAAGGAGAGGGAGAGGAGAGGTTAGGATGGAACATTATGGAGTGGTGGGGTCCAATTGGCAACCTATACTCAGCATTCTTGGAAGGTGCAAAGCGCTTCCAAGTGTAGCTATCGTAGGTGAGAAGATTTAGGCAGCTATGTGATAATGTCACATTGATGACATTCTTTAGAAAATTAGCTTCAGAAAAATGTAATTAAACAATCAATTTAATAAACTTTCCATGTGGTTTGGGAGAGAAGGAAAGAGGCTGATAGGTACCACTTGAGTATTTCAAGTGATTCCTATCGGATTTAAGTCAAATCACTAATAATCCGCTGTTTTCTATGGAAAACAGCCACCAAGCACAAAAACAGTGGAAAAATCTGAGAAGAATCGTAGAGAAAATAGGAGAAACAATTGCAAACGATAGAAATTTCACTAGTCGATGCAAAAGACAATAAAGATACAAGTTTCCTTCAATCCGAGAGGAAGGAACAACTCTCCAACAATCTCCGGCAACGCCAAGAGCCCAAGCAAGAAAACCTAGAAGACAAATCTCTTTCAAAATCCCGATGAAACCCTAATCCCCTCCTAACTCCCTATTAATACAATCTAATTCAAATTAAAAACAAAAGGACTTCTCTACCCTTCCTTCTCCCTCCAAAAACACTTAACCCATGTTTGAATTGCAAGTGGACCCCACTCCCTAGCTCCCTCTCTCTTCCGCCCGGTCCTGTGTCCGCCTCCTATAGAACTGGACCGGCTGGGCCGGTCCAGGTTGAGCCGGTCCAAGCTGGACCGGCATAACATTACCCCCCTCCCAAAGTACCACCTTGTCCTCAAGGTGGAAGGCAGGAAACTGCACTGCAATCCTCTCCAATGGCTCCCATGTGGCCTCATAATCTGGGAGGCCGCTCCACCTAATTTTCACTTCCTTTTCCCCCTTTTCATTGATGCGCACTCCTTCTACCGCTAGAGGCTCCAGTGTCACTTCCATGTCTTCCCTCAATGTGCTGGGCAGCTCTGGGCTTACTGCATGCTCCCCCACCACTTTCCTCAACTGTGATACATGAAAAACGGGGTGTATTCTGGCTGTTGGAGGAAGCCTCAATCTGTATGCCACCTCCCCGAATTTCTCCTCCACTTCGAAAGGGCCAAAATATCTCGCTGCTAGCTTCTCATTTCTCCTTTGGGCTATAGTCCTCTGTCTGTATGGTCGGAGCTTCAAGTAGACCTTGTCTCCAACTTCAAACTGTATATCCCTCCTTTTACTGTCCGCCTGTTTCTTCATAATCTGTTAGGCTCTGAGAAGATGCCTCTTGAGCTCGTCCAACACTTGATCTCTTTCCTTCAAGTGCTGATCCACTGCCGATACTGGAGTACTCCTATGGCTGTAGTGTACCAGGTGTGGGGGGTCTCTTCCATATAACACCTTAAAAGGTGTCATCTTGGTAGCCGAGTGAGAGGAGGTGTTGTACCAGTATTTTGCCCAGGCCAGCCATTTGGCCCACTATTTCGGTGTCTCAGACACAAAGCATCTCAAGTATGTCTCCAAGCTTCTATTCACCACCTCCGTCTGCCCATCAGTCTGTGGATGATATGCTGTGCTCCTCTTCAATACTGTGCCCTGCATCCTAAATAACTCCCTCCAAAAATGGCTCAGGAACACCTTGTCCCTATCAGAAACAATAGACTCCGGTACCCCATGCAGGCGGACTATCTCTCTCACAAAAGCTGCTGCTACAGATACTGCTGTGTACGGGTGTCTCAAGGGAATGAAATGAGCATATTTGCTCAACCTGTCAACCACTACAAATATGACCGTGTACCCTTCTGATTTTGGAAGCCCATCAATGAAATCCATAGTAATCTCCTCCCAAACCTTCTCTGGTAGGGCCAGGGGCTGTAGTAATCCCCCTGGTGCCATCGTCATGTACTTGCTCCGCTGGCAGGTTTCACACTTAGCCACCATCTCCTCTATGTCTTTCCTCATCCCCTTCCAGTACAATTCAGCAGCAATCCTGCTATAAGTTTTCTGCACTCCTGAATGACCTCCTATGGCGCTCCCATGAAACTCCTGTAGAAGATGGGGAATATGAATGGAAGACCTAGGAATCACACTCCTTCCCTGATAGTACAGTCTTTCCCCCCACAACTGTGTAGCCTGGGTGGCTGTTTTCATCTGAAAGCACTTCTTCTTTGATTTTCCTTAGCTCCTCATTCTGGATGCTCTCCTCTTTGATGGCTCCCCAATCAATCAGAACAGGTACTGATACAGCAATCCCCTGGAGCTCCCCCATACAAAATGATAAGGCATCTGCTGCCTTATTCTCTAGTCCTGGCCTATAGTGGATCTCAAAATCATATCCGAGCAGCTTGGACAACCACCTCTGATGCTCCTCTGTGACCATCCTCTGCTCTAGCAAGTATTTCAGGCTCCTCTGATCAATCCTGACAATAAAATGTCTGCCCAATAAATAAGGTCTCCACTTTTGGAAGGCCAGTACAATCGCCATCAGCTCTCTCTCATAGACCGACTTCAGCCTAGCCCGGGACGACAATACCTGACTGAAGTAAGCTATGGCCCTGTGGTTCTGCATCAACACTGATCCCAATCCATAGCCTGAGGCATCTGTCTCCAGCACAAACACGTGGTTGAAGTCTGGCAGAGCTAGCACTGGCACTGTTGTCATGGCCTTCTTAAGCTTTTCAAAAGCCTCAGAAGCTGCTTCCCCCCATAAAAAATTGTCCTTCTTCAACTGCTCTGTCAGTGGTCCTGCTATGGTGCTGTACCCTCTCACGAACCTCCTGTAGTAGCCGGTCAGTCCCAAAAATCCTCTGAGCCCCTTCAAGGTCTTGGGTTGGGGCCAAGCCAGCATTGCCTCTATCTTGGACTGATCTGCAGCCACTCCCTCCTGGGAGATCACGTGCCCCAGGTACTCCACTTGTGCCTGAGCGAAGTCGCACTTCTTGAAATTGGCCTTCAGCTGATGCTCCCTTAGCACCCCCAACACCACTCTCAGGTGTTCTAGGTGTTCCTCCTCAGTCCTGCTATAGATGAGAATGTCATCAAAAAATACCAACACAAACCTACGAAGGTGTGGCTTGAAGATCCGGTTCATCAATGCCTGGAATGTAGCTGGTGCATTGGTGAGGCCAAAAGGCATCACCAGAAACTCGTAGTGGCCCTCATGAGTCCTAAAGGCTGTCTTCTGCACATTTTCCTTCCTCATCCTGATCTGATGATAGCCTGACTTCAGATCAATCTTGGTGAACAAAGCAGCTCCATGCAGCTCATCCATCAACTCGTCAATCACAGGGATGGGAAACTTATCAGGCACTGTCTCTTTGTTGAGAGCTCTGTAGTCAACACAGAACCTCCAACTCCCATCTTTTTTTTTCACCAGCAGAACTGGGCTAGAGAAAGGGCTCACACTGGGCTGAATGATCCCTCCTTCTAGCATTTCCCCCACCAATTTCTCAATCTCATCTTTTTGCACCTGAGGGTATCTGTAAGGTCTCACACTGATAGGGGAGACTCCCTCTTTCAGGATGATCTGATGCTCCCGCTCTCTGTCAGGTGGAAGTCCCACCGGAGGTTGGAACACATCCTCGAACTCCTGTAGAAAAGGCTGAACCAACGCCGGGATGGGTTTATTTTCCCCCTCCGGCTGATCCTCCAAGCTCTGCAACTCCACCAGGAAACCCCCTCCTTCCTCATGGATAATCTTCACCATCGACCGGAGTGACACTCCAGCTCTGGACAATCCTTGTTCCCCCTTCAGCTTCACCCTCTTGCCTTCTACCATCAGTTCCATCACCATGGTTCCCCAGTTCACCTTGGTTTCACCCAAGGTCTGTAGCCATTTCATGCCCAAAATGACATCAGTGCTACCCAATCTCAGGGGTAGGAAATCCTCCACCACCCTGATCTCCTGTAGGCTCATCTCCACCCCTTTGCAGATCCCCGTGCTAGACTCAATCTTTCCTGTTCCCATCATTACCCCATAACTGCCTGTCTCAGTAGGCTCCATCCCCAGCTCCTCCGCCACCTGAGTGGATATGAAATTGTGGGTTGCCCCACTATCGATCAGTACTACTACCTCCCTCCCATGGATCTTCCCCTTCACCTTCATGGTATGACTAGGAGTAAACCCCATCACATAATTTAGGGATACCTCGGCCACCTCCAACTGGGGGTCACTCTATTCCTCATCAGAATCATCACCCTCCTCATGCGCCTCGTCTATATAGACGGTTAGAGCCCGAAGAGCGCGATCCTTGCATCTGTGCCCTGGAACAAACTTCTCCTCACATCTGAAACAAAGGCCCTTGGCCCTCTTCTCCTGCATCTCCTCCTCAGTCAATTTCTTGAAACTTCCTGCAGTTCTAGTCACCCCGCTCTTCTCCTTTCCACTCTCTCTAGGGACACTAGGGCTTGGCCCTTTTGGAGCCAAGTAAGTGGTAGTTGTCCTGGTGGGACCTCCTGAGTGGTTGTTCCTCCAACTTCGAGCGTTGGTCTTCTGGTTCTCCACCAGCTGAGCCAACTCCATTGCCTCCCTCAGGTCTCTCGGTCTCATGACCTTCACAGCATCTCTAATTTCGGGCTTGAGCCCCTTCATGAAGTCCCCCCCCAACGTGTTGTTCGATAAGCCCTCCATGTCTCCCACCAGACTCTCGAATTTCTTTCTGTATTCCTCCACTGTCCCCTCCTGAGTGAGGGCATAGAACTGCTCGGAGATCTCCCATGGGCTACCCCCCCTGAATCTCTCTCTGATGGCCTCCTTGAAATCCCTCCAAGTTCTCACCGGATCCCACTTATCCATGTACTTGAACCAGGCAAAAGCCGCCCCTTCCAAGCACATGCTAGCAGCCATCAATCTCTCCTCCTCCATAAGGCCATTCACTGCAAAATACCTTTCCACCTTGTGGATCCACTCATCCACGTTTCCCTCTTCGAAGACAGGCATTTTCAGCTTCCTGGCCCTAGTGTCCATCACATATGCTCTGTTCCCTCCATGGCCTCCTCTGTCCCAGGCAATGGGGTCTTCCCAAGTTCCTCTTTCTCCATATCGGGGCTCATCCTCCCTTCTCGACCGCCGATAGCCATCTTCCCCTCGCGCTCCGCCATGGTGGTTATGGATCCCCCATGGTCGGTCCACTGGATCGGGCCTCCGACGACGCCAATCCTCCTCTCTGTCTTCCCTGAAGTCTCTCCTTCTATCATGTTCTTCCCTCCTGATGGACTCCCTAGGTGGCATCCTTCCGTTGCTGTCAAGCAGCTCCACATCATCCTCCCTTTCTGGATTCACCTTCTCCTTACCTCTGCTCCCACTACCTTCTCCTCTTTCCTCCGTTGGCACCGCCCTTGCTTGCCCTTCCAACAACTTCTTCATCATCTCTTCCAGAGCCATGAATTTTCCCTCCACATTCTCACTAAATGTGGCCATCTTCTCCTCCAGATCCGCCTTAAGTTGACCCATCTCGGTCTCCAAGACTTCTACACGCTTAGATGCCATGGGAACCAACGAGATGTCTCCGGATCCAGGAAAATTCAGCAAAAATCTGCTGCGATACCGTGGGAAAAACAGCCCCCTACCGCCCGGATCTTGCTCTGATACCAATTTGATAGGTACCACTTGAGTATTTCAAGTGATTCCTATCGGATTTAAGCCAAATCACTAATAATCCGCTGTTTTCTATGGAAAACAGCCACCAAGCACAAAAACAGTGGAAAAATCTGAGAAGAATCGTAGAGAAAATAGAAGAAACAATAGCAAGCGATAGAAATTTCACTAGTCGATGCAAAAGACAATAAAGATACAAGTTTCCTTCAATCCGAGAGGAAGGAACAACTCTCCAACAATCTCCGGCAACGCCAAGAGCCCAAGCAAGAAAACCTAGAAGACAAATCTCTTTCAAAATCCCGATGAAACCCTAATGCCCTCCTAACTCCCTATTAATACAATCTAATTCAAATTAAAAGCAAAAGGACTTCTCTACCCTTCCTTCTCCCTCCAAAAACACTTAACCCATGTTTGAATTGCAAGTGGACCCCACTCCCTGGCTCCCTCTCTCTTCCGCCCGGCCCTGTGTCCGCCTCCTATAGAACTGGACCGGCTGGGCCGGTCCAGGTTGAGCCGGTCCAAGCTGGACCGGCATAATAGAGGCATGCAGAGTTAGTTGGCTGAGGTGAACCATCAATTGTAATGGGTTGGTATCAGAAAAGATGAGCTGGAAAGAAACCAATCAAAAGAAAGGGACTAGGTTCTGGGTGAGACTATTATAGTGCCATGACTGAGATGCATGATTAAAATCATTTCTAAAAATACTTAGTATAGCTGTACTAGCCGAATATCCAAATTTCCACGTCATTATATATATCAAATTCATTGCTTCTAGCGAAATACACAAATTGACCCTGGCGCCCCTATATTTTATTGACATCAAGTTCTTCAAGTAGAAAGTTCTAAAAATTTCATCTAAAATATCGTTAAAGACAAATTACATAGCTTCTCTTCAACAACCGAGTGCTTCTAAAACAGGTAGGGTCCTAGACACAAGCTTCTTATCTACTAGTCCATTCAATAGCTCCTCGTCATATGTTCTCATAATAGTCTAGCAAGTAGCTGCGAGAATCATATCTAAAAGGAACTGCCAGAATGCATGAGTTAAGATCGCAATGTGATAACATAGTTCAGAAATTCAAAACAGTAGTTCCCCAGGTTTACAAAACTATAGTTTTAACCACAATGACTCTACTTTGTTTTTAAAAAAGAACATACAGAGTTTTCCCTCAAATCTGTTTGGAAATAATAATGATACCACGTTAAAAAATGTGAAACCTGTTGCTTTAATCTTGTCCGCCCAGTAGACTTACAAGCAACAATTACCAGCTATAGTTCATCTTCTAAGCACAAGGACAAGATTAAAAAAAAAAGTTCTGTTCTTTTAGATGCAGTTGTTATGCCTTTCCTTCCGATTGATGGACCGGCCCATCCGCAAGCGTCGAGCAGTGAGGGATTTGAGTAAGACATCCAATGCATTCTCCACATTTTCCGCATGTTTATCAAGCCCATGTGAGTGCAGCACCGGATGATGGTGAAGTTCTGAGAGAAGACCAGCAGCAGCAGCTGCCGTGCATGTTCTATCCCAAGCCGGCTGTGGCCTTTTAACATAGAACAGGCAAAATATGCATCAGATGCGGAAACCAAATTGTGGAATGGCTTGACGGGGGAAAGATTGTAAGAAGAGTAAAATGCCTCACCGGAGTTTATGCATCACTGATGCGCCAGTACTTGAAAGAGAAATGCAAGGTGGATCTTTCTCCCCCCATGTAGCGGCCCATCTCTCCTGAAAAGAAAATGCTTTTATATGGGTTTGCTTTGATGATATGTTTCGCATTATTTGTAATCAAATGAATTTCATGGAATATTATTATTATTTTTTGAGTGGCCGACAGCAGCTAGTTGGCGACTAGCCAATCCACTCCACGAATGCTGATTGAATTGGCTCCAATTAATTGTCATTTAAAATTAATTTGATGAAGAAATGCAGAATAATCATAAACCTTGGCCACTTAATTACCAGCAAGATAGCTCCAGGCTCTTTGTGGAAAATAATGAAATGGTGTAGCAATTCAACGCTCAATAAGATATGAAATTTCAAGAAAATCATGGAGTACCTTCAAACGTCTATACATTGCAGCAGAATTGCTCCACGTGCCATCAATTAGGACAAAGTTTAGCTTCTTTTGATCCTGTATATTTTAAGTTCAATTCATCAGTTGATTTTAAATATGTTTATCCCTGCAATACAAATAAGGATTTATAAAATTTTAAAGAACACGCCCACTCAGAAGCCTATATGGCTGCAAGCTCTGCGATTTAAAGAGAACAATTATTTGACTTAACTAAACAAAGCTTACAAGGATTGGCCCTGATAGACTACAGGGAAACGTTAACCCTAATAGGCTCCAGGGGTAGGGCTGCAAGTGAACCAAGCGTTCGATGAGCTACTCGTTGCTCGGTTCAATTAAAGCTCGTTTGTGATCGTTTAATTAATTAAACAAACAAACCTGAACAATATTTTAAATACTCGATCCTTAAATAAACAAGCTTGAACACTAATGTGTTCGGCTCATTTATGTTCGTGAACAACATCATTTAAAGCTCGTGAACAAGCATGACATTAGGCTCGATAAAAAACTCGATAAAAGCTCGATTCATGTACAAGAGACATTTCACATTTGTTCATGTTTGCTTGATTGTTTGTTTAAAATGTACATGAACAAATATAAGATGAATCATAAATCACTTGTTCGTGAATGAAAACATTTGCTAGCTCAAAAAATCTTGTTATATATGATCATGAACTTGCTCATTTGATAGTTCAAGAATACTCGTTAGATATATTCATGAACGTGTTTGTTTGATATTTCAAAAAAAAATTGCTAAATATGTTTACGAACATGCTCAATGTAATTATTTGTTAGGAGGCTTGATAAAGCTTGTTTGTTAAGTTAATGAACATCTAGAAGTAGAGCTCGTTTATAGTTCGTTAAGGCTTGTTTGTTTAAAGCTCGATAAGAACTAAACGAATTGAACATGAACCAAATATGAATACTCATTAATTTAAACGAACCAAACATGAACACAAACAATAAAGCTTGAATCAAACACGAACCAAACTTGAACAAGCTGATATTAAATGAACACAAACATGAACACTCACATACTCGACTCGGCTCGGTTCGTTTGCAGCCCTATCCAGGGGACCAGGGCAGCTCATAATAATATGTAATAAGAGATATCTATTTAAAATAGTGGTGACCTTCTTGTGCGTATTGTTGCAGATTTACAAAGAGATCTAAGTATTTGTTTTATTAAATAGGCTTCAATAGGCTATACCAAGACCTTCAGGGACCCAGGCTTTTTTCTTCCTTTTAAAAACGTGGTTGTATGGGCTAGATGACATTCTAGCTGAAGTTGAACAAAGCACAAGTGAGTTGAGGGAAGCAAACAGAGAAGTAAACTATAGATTGGGTAACATAAAATCAAAGTGAATCTTATTCTTAAGTAATTTAGTGCTTCTTGAAAGGGCTAACCGCTGGTTAACAGATAGAGTATTATTTAAACTAAATCTGAACACCGACGTTGAGCTCTACCTTGAAGTCAATTAGAAAGAGGGCAAAGTGTCGAAGAAGTTGCAACTTCTGGTTCATAAATGAATTAGCAGCACTGGCTCAATAAAATAGATGTTGTGGTTTTGTCTCTGACTTGAAGGGAGACCAATGAATAAAAGTTGAAACGAAGCAAGCGAGTAGATTCCGTCCGTGAATATAGCAAGAGAAATGGGGAAGTCAAACAAGCAACCACATCATGCAATCTACAACAAGGCCATTTCCATCTCATACATACACACGAGCAATAATGTATGATCGGGGAGGGAGAACATTCAAGAGAAATTGAGTGAACGAGAGGGTGATAAAGATAAAGAGATGGAGAAGAAACAAAAAAAATTGGGAGGATGAAGCAAGGGAGACTTAGAGGAGGATCATTGTTGTAACAATAAAATTGAGAGAGAGTAAGCGTGGGTAAGCTAACTGGAATCAAACTTAGAACTTGTATCTTCATTTATTTCTTCCTATGCAAAATTTTCAACTCCAAATCCATAAGCCTAGATTTGTTCTTTAATTTACAAGTTAACTTTGTAAGAACCTTTTGGTTAAGAAGAATAATATCACTAGGAAAAATCAAGAATTTGAATATTAAAAGAAGAGAAAGAAAAATAAAAAGGAATATTTCAGACAAGTATTTAAGTCAGAAATAAATTAATTACTTTCTTCTTCTTTTTCAATTAATGTAAGGTTTGAACAAAAAATTTCATTGTTTTATGGACTATATTAGGATAACATAATTAAGATTGCTATTTTCTGAATTAAACTTTAGGAATTTATTGAGGAAAGGAAGAATCCGTCAGGAGAAGGCATGTTTTGCAAAAGGAAAAAGAAAGGTAATAATAATATAGACAATTGAAAAAAAATAAATTATAATTTGAAAAACAATTACAAAAGATGATAGAAAATAAGTATTTATGGGCGATTATATGCATGTATAGGTGAAAGCTAAGAGAAATGCGTTTAAAGATCAACTAAAAATTAATGTGGGTAATTATATTCCTATATTATAGTAGTTGTTCAATAATACTCCCCCGACAATTTGAATATGGACATTTTAGTCCCAGAATATCACATTGTCCCAATTTAGTCCCTCAACTATATGAAATTGATACAAAATGATCCCTTTGGGACTAAATTGGAATCAACTTTGTAAAGATAGACTAAATTGGGATCAATTTTATATCACAATTACAATATGAAGGACTATTTTAAATTAATTTTATATAGTTAAGGGACTAAATTGGGACGGTGTGGTGCTTTCGTACAAAATTGGCCATATGCGAATAGACTGGGGACTATTTTGAGATTTTTCTACTTTTCTATGATTTAAGTCATTGACTGATATCACCTTCTATATGTAGTGCATTGACAATATTAATATTTCTAAAAATTCCATTCAAATGATTAAATGATTTTTTTTCTTTCACTTGCATATTTACCCTCATATTGTGATAAATGTTAAATGTAAAGCATCTTATTGAAACTCATGTATGCACAAATTAAATATAAATATAAGCAAAGATGAATGAAAACAAATGTCATGTATGCATGTGCCAAAATGTAGTTCACATATTTGATACTAGCTGTGGATGCAATGTGAGTCTAAAATCATATATATATATATATATATATATATATATATATATATATATATATATATATATATATATATATATATAAATGTGAGCCTAAAATGAAAAAGTTCTGGGAAAAAAAAATAAAACAAATGGAAGTAACTTAAATGTTACAATTTAAATGATGTTCCTAAGATGAGTATTTTATTAAAATGTTATAATATGCTAAATTACTGACTAAATATGAAATATTAATACTTCAGAAAAGGCTCTTCTAAATTAAATGAGTGCTAGAGATGGACTTACATATAGGAAAATAGGAGCAAATACGAATAGTTATTAAAATATCATATGTACTTTACTAGAGTTAATTTATTTGAAATGTATTAAGTAGAATTGATTTGCGTATACTTTGAATGTCAACAAAATATTGTTGCTTAGTGATTCTTTATATTTTGCATATTGTTTCAATTTGAGTTACTTGTAAAGGTAGTTGAAGAGAATTAAACTACCGCCCAACCGATTGTATTAGTCATGGAATTTCAAGTTATCGGATCAGGTCGTGATAGAAATGATGGAAAATGAAAATGAAAAGCAATAAGTTAAATTAATATTCTCTAATTTCTTCATCTAAAAATATTCTTCTATGCAATTTGTGAAATCTGTCAATCGGAAAAAAAATATTTGAAGAAATTAAAATTAAGAATCAATCCAAAATATTTTTCCTGATTATTCAAGTTTTCTTTAAAAAGGATTGAAGCAATAGTTTTGATAAAATATACATTAAAGTATTGAAGAAGAAAATCCTTTATAAGAATAAAATAAAAAAATGAACTATACTATAAAATATTGAAAAAAAATTTGAAGTCAAATTAGCTTTTATAAAAACATTAATGGTGAAGCTTTATTACTTGACAAGATTCCTATTGATAATTAGATATAAGATGTTATCAGAATTTAAGACTAAACTAAATGCGTAGCATAATGATAATTATAAAAAATATTAAATTTAGTAGTGCTATGATAAAATTATGGGGTGGTTAGAACATATGGTTAGAAAAAAAAAGTCACACCAATACCAAAAAATAAATAATTTGATTGGCATCAAGGCAAAGAGGTGCGTATAAACTATGTTAAAATTAATAATAATATGAATGATGCCGCGGTGACTAACATTAAAATTAGTTCTGAATTGATCAAAAGGTTTTCCAACCGTAGCATGCTAAAGTCAAGCATGTGACTATGAATATATATGCCTGTATTGATTATGAAGATACTTTAAAAAAAATCAAAATGAAACAACTTTATAAAGATTCTATGTACATGATATCACTCTAATATTGATGATACCCCTTTTGAAGCAAAACATTTGAAAAATAGAGAAAATTCTCAAAAGGGTCTAAACATTAATAAAACAAGCCATAAATGAATTTTTATTAGGCACGAAGTTAATTATTTAGTGGATATTATTGCAAGTTGAAGTAATAAAGCACTGTAGATTACATAAAAGAATAGATATAGAGTGCGGTAGCTAAAATAAAGAAGTGAATTAAAAATTTTATGCAATACGAAAATATCAACTAGACCAAAAATTTCATAAAATAATAATTATATCGAGTACTATATAGACCTGCGTGTTGGCAACAACGAATTGACAAGTACAGTTAGTAGAACATTATGAAGATAAGATGTTAGAAAATAGATCAAATGATTTTGGAAGTCTACAACCATGAAGATAAGATTCACCAATAAGTGCTTGCAAAATTAAAGTTGAAGGAATAGAAAGAAAAGAGAGGCATGGCCAAAGGCAATCCAAATAGAGGTCATGCTTGCAAAAAATAAAGTTAAAACCTCATTTAGCACTCAATAAAAAATAGGAATAATGGAAGATAAGATAGTAGAAAATAGATCAAATGATTTTGGATGTTTACAACCATGAAGAGAAGATTCACCAATAAGTGATTAAAAAATTAAAGTTGAAGGAATAGAAAGAAAAGAGGCATGGCCAAAGGCAATCCAAATAGAGGTCATTCTTGAAAAAAATAAAGTTAAAAAACCTCATTTAGCACTCGATCAAAAATAGGAATAATGGAAGATTCATAATCAATTAAAGAGAAGAAAAAAAAAATCAATTAAAAGACAAACAATAGTCTTCAACTTAAAGCTGATTTTCTCCTAAAAATAGTTGACTAGCATTTAAACTTTTGGCTTTAGTTGATTTATGCTTCAGTTAATGTAAAGTTTCTCAAGAGTATTATGTGATAAGAGAGTAGTATATAGAATTAAAGGTTAATTTTATAAAACTATAATTAGGTCGATTATGTTGTATGGATCCAAGTGTTAGTAACATAAAAAGTTATTGATAGCTAAGCTGAATATGGTGGAAATTAGAATCTTAATATGAATGCATGATAAAATTAAAGAGAATATAATGAGGAACGATTATACTAAGAACACATGGAGTGTCATTTGTTGAAAATAAGAGAGTTAAAAGTAAGATTGGATGGCTTAGACGTACAATGAATGCAGAAAATACATTATTAAACGAGTAGATAAAATTAATATTGAAATATTAGCTACGAAATATAGTAAACCTAAGGTAAGAAGGATTAATCTATTAAAAAAAATTTAAGCAGAATAAGTTTAATGCTTAATACATCAGTCAACATAAAGAATGTAAAATGAGAATGCAGAGAGCTGACCAATATTATGTCGCTAAAGCTAATGATGTTGATGATAAAAAGGAGAATCAGGAGAAACTAAAAAGAAAGTACCATCTTTTCACCTTCAGGGTCAGTAAGTGAACTGTTAAAGAAGATATCTTTGACTGATTTGGGAGAGGTGTTTTGATTAGGATAAAGAAACCAAACCAATCTTCTTCCTGGCAAAACAAGATTTCGCTTAGAATTCATGAAGAATCAAGAATAATAAATTTGGGTGATGCAGGACTACTTAGGTGACATGCTTATGGCTTCATTTTAAACATTGCACAATTCTTTGATTAGAATAATTTTGAAATCAAATTACTAGCAATTCTCAACGACGATGAAAACAAATGAAGGGATGCTTTGCGTAGGCTAAATTACATGCTCCGAGCTTTGAACTCTCAAAATAATTAAGAAAATAAAAACAACACAAAATAATAGTTTTCAAATTAAATCCCTAATCTAACAACGAGACGTAGGATGCATAGAAGATTACACTCAATTCCTACAAGTGACTAGGCTTGGCAAGAGCAATTTGAAGGAGCTTTCGTGATTACAATCTAACCAATTGAGAACTTAGATTTGGAAGAAATTGAATGCAAGTGGGAAAGAGAAAACCTTTGTTTAAGGAGACGTGGAGATCCGTCACTTGATGCCGTCGAAGTACTCGTCAATGGATTCCATCATTCCTTGGTGGTTGGAAGTAGAGTCTCCTTGGTCTTTGATCCGCCTCCCAAGTGAGTACCAAGAGAAAGAAGTTTCTCCTTGCCAATGACTAGGAGGCAAAAGTTTAAAGCATAATTCCAAAATCTGAAATGGTTTCAGATTTGAATATCAAAATCTGAGAAAGCAAATCTCAGATTTTGGGTGGGAGAGGTTTGGAAGCATCGGGAGAGAGCTAGGCGTGAATCTTCCTTGGAATAATTGGGAGATGGGGCGGCTAAGGAGAGATGGCGGGATGGAGATGAGGGAGGCGTGAATTCCTGAAGCAATTCCTTTGCTTTGGGGAAATCACTTGGCTGGATATGGTAAAGGGAGGCTAACGGGTAGGAGATGATTAAGGAGGTTTGAAATATTTCCTAATGCATGCAGGTGACGTTTAGGAAATAAAGAAATTAATTCCTCATGGTGTGAGATGGGGAGCCGGCGGCATCCAGGGAAGGGAGAAAATTATGGAGAGAAATTTGGGTGGGCTAGCAAGGTTCTTAATTTAAAACATTAAGATTGGACAGATTTGATTTAGTCCTTTCTTAATAAAATTTCAAATAGGATCTCATTAATAAACTTTCCTAGAATAGAGTTTACATATTAGGAAATATTTTGAATTTCAAATATTTGAAATTTGAATTCAAATATATCCCAAAATAACATAAACCATAATAGGAAACAAATAAAATAAGGAGGGAGGTGAGGTGGCAGCCGGTGGATTAGGGAAGAGATGGCCGGCGGATAGGGAGGAGGTGGCCGGCGGTTTAGTGAAAAAAAAAAAAGGAATTCGGGTGGGGAGGCCGTGGGGTTTGGAAAGGGGGTGGGGATCGGGTGAGGTGGCTGTGGGTTTCGGTGGTGGAGGGTGGGTGGCTGGTCGTGAAGATGGGAAGAAGAAGAAAACAAAATAATTGAAGAAACCACGAACCCGACTTATCTAGGTTGGTGGATATTGCGCAAATCCTCTTCCTCTCCGATGGAAGCTCTCACCACTAGAACTCACAAGTTCTCACAATGCTCCAAGCAAGAAAACAAAATTCTCCAATAATCATTCATCATCCATAATAGAATAAAATGGGGCTTTAAATAGCCTCCTACAACATGACTCGAAACAAAGACACAAACGCCCTTTGGGCTTACATACGATAACTCCCATGAGAGGGGTACTACGGGAAAGAAAACACATAAGCAACTAAATAATAAAAAAAAATACAATGACTCTAACTGCCACATAAGCAAATAACAAACTACATGAAAATAAAATACATCAACGACTCAAAAATATAAAGACTCGATCGTGGCCGTAGATCGTCGGCCGCGTCTCTGATAAACTCTCCATGATGATCTGATGTCGCCATCATTCTCCCGGGGTGGGAGAAAACTCGACTCCGTCGAGTAGGAATCTCTGGCGCTCTCGTAGATCTCTAATGCATCTGGGTCAATCTGCTGCAGCTCCTCACGATCTAGCCATGTGTCCTCTGACTCGGGCTTGCCTTTCCACCTGATCAAATATCTTCTTCGTCCTCCTTCTCTTGTGGATATGATCTCATCACTTAAGACTGCCTCCACTTGCTCTGCCATAGGAAATTTGGGAATATTTGGTAGTGGGGGTAGGTTTGGGATCTCACAGGGTGCGTTCACACAAGGCTGTTTTGATAGTGGATTTTGTGGGTTAAAATCAGGACCTTCGTATGCCACTAAGTCTTCTATGTTAAAAGAGGGATTTATATTGAAATCTGTAGGCAGATCCACTATATAAGCGTTGTCATTAATTTTCTTAAGAATCTTGAAAGGTCCAGCACTCTTTGCATGTAATTTCTTAACTGTTCCTGGAGGGAACCGTTCCGGACGAATCCGCACCATAACAAAATCACCAACTTCAAAAGTTTTAAATCGCCGTTTTAAATCTGCATGTAATTTATATTCCTGATTATTCTTTTCAATTTGTTGTGCAATGTCTTTATGAAGTTCATGCAAATGAGATGCAAATGCTGATGCAGACTCAGAAATCCTATACCTAGAACTCATGGGAATCAGGTCTAACGGTTGTCTAGGTTTGAACCCGTATACAATTTCAGAAGGACTTCGACCCGTGGTTCGGTTAATTGAATTATTATAAGCAAACTCAGCAGTAGGAAGAATGGAATCCCAGTCTCTAATGTGTTCACCAACCAAGGACCGCAATAAATTACCCAGACTCCTATTGACTACCTCGGTCTGACCATCTGTTTGTGGATGAAAGGCAGTGGAAAAGTGAAGTTTGGTGCCCATTTTCATCCACAAGGTTTTCCAAAAATAGCTTGTGAACTTCACATCTCTATCCGACACAATGGTTTTGGGTAAACCATGTAAACGGACAACCTCATTGAAGTATAACTTCGCAATGTGAGAGGCATCAGATGTTTTAGAACATGGAATGAAATGTGCCATTTTGGAAAACCGGTCAACTACCACACAAATAGCATCGTGCCTACGAAGTGTCTTGGGCAGGCCTAAAATAAAGTCCATACTAACGTCCTGCCAAGGACAACGGGGAACAGGTAGAGGAGTGTAAAGACCAGTGTTTTGCTTTCGTTGCTTGGCCAGTTGGCAGATGTGACACCGACTGACCAGCCGACCAACATCTCTCTTAAGACTGGGCCAAAAGAAGCAGTACTCCACGGCTTCGATAGTTTTGTCCCGTCCGAAGTGCCCAGCAAGGCCTCCGGCGTGGAGTTCCCAGACCAAAAATTCCCTAAGGGAGGTACTCGGGAGGCAAAGCCTCTGGGCTTTGAAAAGATAACCATCCTCCAATAGGAAATCGTCCACAAAGCGCGTGCTGCCAGTGGACAAGAGAGTGTAGGTCTCCTTGAAGTCGGGGCATTCCAAATAATCCCTCTTTATTTGGTCAAAACCCACAACTTCTGCTCTCATCTCAATGGTGGTCATCATACGACGACTGAGAGCATCGGCAGCTTTATTTTCAACTCCCGCCTTATGTCTAAGGGTGTACGTGTACTCCTGAAGGAACTCAACCCATCGACCATGACGCGCATTCAATTTCTTTTGGGAGTTGATATAACGCAGAGCTTCGTGATCCGAAAAGATGACGAATTCTTGCGGGAGCAAGTAATGTCGCCAATAACGAAGTGATTGGATCACGGCGTAGAACTCTTTGTCATACGTAGAATAACGCTGCCGGATATCGTTCAATTTCTTACTGAAGTAAGCTACTGGGTGACCTTCCTGAGAGAGGACTCCTCCAATACCGACCCCCGAAGCGTCGCAAGTTACTTCGAAGACTTTGGAGAAATCAGGAAGTCGCATCACTGGGGCTTCCACCATCTTTTGTTTGATCTCGTCAAAAGCTCGGGTGGCAGCCGGGGTCCAGTGGAAATCACCCTTCTTCAGGCAATCAGTGATAGGAGAAACAATCGTGCTGAAGTTCCGTATGAATCTCCTATAGAAGGTGGCTAATCCGTGAAAGCTGCGGACTTCCCGGATAGTCTGAGGGATAGGCCACTCTACAATGGCCCTCACCTTCTCGGGGTCTGCGGAAACCCCTTGGGCTGAAACGATGAAGCCCAGGAAAATGACGCGATCTACTAGGAAGGTGCATTTCTTTGGATTGGCGTATAATTGCTCCTTCCTTAAGACCTCACAAACTTGCCTTAAGTGGTCCAAGTGCTGACTAATGGAATGACTGTAAATAAGGATATCATCAAAGTAGACGACGACAAACTTTCCCATAAACGGACCCAGCACTTGAGTCATGATTCGCATAAAGGTGCTAGGGGCATTACTGAGCCCAAATGGCATGACTAACCACTCATAAAGACCATCCTTGGTCTTGAAGGCAGTTTTCCACTCATCACCGGGTCGGATCCGGATCTGGTGGTATCCACTCTTAAGATCAATTTTGGAGAATAATGTGGCACCCGTCATCATATCGAGCATGTCATCGAGCCTCGGAATAGGGAATCGATATTTGACGGTGATCTTGTTGATAGCACGGCTATCAACACACATTCTCCAAGTTCCGTCCTTCTTCGGTGTGAGAAGGGCTGGCACCGCGCAGGGACTAAGACTCTCCTTAATGAAACCTCGCTGCAGTAATTCGTCAACCTGCTTTTTAAGCTCAGCATGTTCCGTGGGGTTCATGCGATAGTGTGGCAGGTTTGGAAGGGAGGCTCCAGGGACGAAGTCTATAGCATGCTGGATGTCTCTAAGTGGTGGTAACTGATCGGGGAGATCATCGGGAAAGACATCAGCATACTGTCCTAAAATAGGATGTACCTCCTCAGGAATGGGCTCATCAGATTCGGTGGAAATCTCACGGCCAACTAAGGCAAACAGAGGGGCGCCTTGGGCAAACTCAGTAATCAGAACCTTGGCGGTGACAAGGTTCACGCCCTTTTTAGATTTGGATGGGTTGGATTTCGTGGTATCCGTAACCCGGGGCTGAGATGGTAAAAGCTTAATCTTTTTACCAGCATGTTCAAACACGCAGGTGTTTGAACGCCCATAAATGTGGACATCGTTATCGTAGATCCAGAGGCGACCTAGCAAAATTTGTCCAACATTCATAGCCAACACATCGCACCAGACATTCTCCTTATAAGTGGCAAAGGAGATGGGTACGTGGCTTCGTTCCTTCACCTCCAAGGCATTGGAGTTAACCCACGATACCTTATACGGGTTGGGGTGAGGAACGGCAGACAGACCTAACTGGGATACCATGCTGGAGGAAACAGCATTAATGCAACTACCACTATCCACTATGACTTTACAGTTCTTGTCTTTGATTTTGGTGTAGGTATGGAAAATCGTGGTCCTACGCCAGTCATCAGTGGGTGTCGGGTGTGATAGTGCACATCTCACCACGCAGATGGGAGAGGTATCCAGCTTTTGAAGGCAATTGAGGACCGTAGTGTCGTCCTCCTCCTCGAATTATTCGCCTTCTTCCTCGACTTGATGGATCTGATCAACCTCGGGCTCGAGATCGTCCTCAGTCATCTCCTCAACAATTGAAACCTTATAAGGACTGGAGCACTGAGAAGCGATATGCCCATACCCCTGGCATCGAAAGCACTTGGTCCCGGGACTGGACCGAGGGGCATCCGGGGTGGGAGGTTTACTTCTAAAATCAGATCTAGGTGCAGGTGGACCCGTGGGTGGTCGGGTCGTGCTCCCCGGAGTGGGTCGTGAAACAGGAGGGTGCGGGGTGGAACTACCGGCTGATCTATACGAGGGTGTAGAATCATGGGAACGACTCGGGTGCTGAGAACGGGACTCCTCTAGATCAAGCACTAAGCTGTAGGCATTTTCCAGTGTAGTGACGTTCCGGGCAAACAACTCATTGCGTAGATCCTCACGCAACCCGGTTCGAAACATAGATAAGATTTGCACGGGCGTGGTAGAGGTCTCCCCTTTGCATCTAATCAAGAAGTCATCAAACGAGGCGATGTACTCCTTCACTGGTTTGTTGCCTTGGGTCAACCTATTCCACCTGTCCAATAGGCGGAGGAAGTACGACGAGGGCAAGTACTTCTGTTTGAGTTCCCGCTTCATGGACAACCAGTCTACAATAGGGTACTCATTCCTATCCTCCCTAAGACTCTCTAAGTTCGCCCAAAACTGGCTCGCCCTACCCGTAAGCTTCATGGCAGCAAAACTAACCTTCCTGGCCTCAGAAATATCATACCACTTAAAGAAACTATCCATACCTTTGATCCAGTCCAGGAAGAGCTGGGGATCGAGGGTGCCATCAAAGGTAGGAGCATCAACCTTAATGTTCTTCATAAGTGGAGCATCGGGATCATGGCTGTGGTAGGTAGCACGATGATTGGCACGGTGATGCCTCTCATCCAAATCAGGATCATGACGTGGATCATGTCCATGATAGTGAGCTCGATGATTAGCCCGATGTGGCCTCTCATTCGGGTAGGTTTCATCCCCATACATAGAAGTGGGTCTAGATGGGGTGTAAGGAGTAGGGTTGTCTCTAGCTCGCTCAAGTGTATTGAATCTCTCGGTGGTGTTCCTACGAAGCTCAGCTAGATCCGCCTGGTTTTCCTTGAGTTGCTGGCTAATATTGTTCATTTGGCCTACCAAGAGGTCTAAGGTCCTTCCTAGTTGTTCCGGGTCCATTCCTAAACACAATGGGGGACTTGGGTGGTTACCTAGGAAGTGGACAGCAAGCTAGGGAGTGAAAAGACACTCTAAAATGACCCTATATGGTGCAGGAAATTCAGGGACAGCAAACTACACTCAAGTATTAAGTCACCCTAACAAGTAGTAGAGATGGCGAAACTAAGGACAGCAAATAACACTTAAATGGAGGTCCTAAAGCTTGCAAAAAGTTGCAGGAATTTTCTGGACAGCACACTAAACAAGGGTGTATGATGAACTTAAGATGTTTTATGCTCACAAAATGACATACAATGCTATAGAAGCACTCTAGGGATGATATGAAAAAAAAAAAACTTTCTAAAAGAAATAAATGTAAAATGAAAGCACAAAAGGGGGAAAACTACCAGGAATCCTAAAACATGCAAGAGCATACCATGCTCTGATACCAGATGATGCAGGACTACTTAGGTGACATGCTTATGGCTTCATTTTAAACATTGCACAATTCTTTGATTAGAATAATTTTGAAATCAAATTACTAGCAATTCTCAACGACGATGAAAACAAATGAAGGGATGCTTTGCGTAGGCTAAATTACATGCTCCGAGCTTTGAACTCTCAAAATAATTAAGAAAATAAAAACAACACAAAATAATAGTTTTCAAATTAAATCCCTAATCTAACAACGAGACGTAGGATGCATAGAAGATTACACTCAATTCCTACAAGTGACTAGGCTTGGCAAGAGCAATTTGAAGGAGCTTTCGTGATTACAATCTAACCAATTGAGAACTTAGATTTGGAAGAAATTGAATGCAAGTGGGAAAGAGAAAACCTTTGTTTAAGGAGACGTGGAGATCCGTCACTTGATGCCGTCGAAGTACTCGTCAATGGATTCCATCATTCCTTGGTGGTTGGAAGTAGAGTCTCCTTGGTCTTTGATCCGCCTCCCAAGTGAGTACCAAGAGAAAGAAGTTTCTCCTTGCCAATGACTAGGAGGCAAAAGTTTAAAGCATAATTCCAAAATCTGAAATGGTTTCAGATTTGAATATCAAAATCTGAGAAAGCAAATCTCAGATTTTGGGTGGGAGAGGTTTGGAAGCATCGGGAGAGAGCTAGGCGTGAATCTTCCTTGGAATAATTGGGAGATGGGGCGGCTAAGGAGAGATGGCGGGATGGAGATGAGGGAGGCGTGAATTCCTGAAGCAATTCCTTTGCTTTGGGGAAATCACTTGGCTGGATATGGTAAAGGGAGGCTAACGGGTAGGAGATGATTAAGGAGGTTTGAAATATTTCCTAATGCATGCAGGTGACGTTTAGGAAATAAAGAAATTAATTCCTCATGGTGTGAGATGGGGAGCCGGCGGCATCCAGGGAAGGGAGAAAATTATGGAGAGAAATTTGGGTGGGCTAGCAAGGTTCTTAATTTAAAACATTAAGATTGGACAGATTTGATTTAGTCCTTTCTTAATAAAATTTCAAATAGGATCTCATTAATAAACTTTCCTAGAATAGAGTTTACATATTAGGAAATATTTTGAATTTCAAATATTTGAAATTTGAATTCAAATATATCCCAAAATAACATAAACCATAATAGGAAACAAATAAAATAAGGAGGGAGGTGAGGTGGCAGCCGGTGGATTAGGGAAGAGATGGCCGGCGGATAGGGAGGAGGTGGCCGGCGGTTTAGTGGAAAAAAAAAAAAGGAATTCGGGTGGGGAGGCCGTGGGGTTTGGAAAGGGGGTGGGGATCGGGTGAGGTGGCTGTGGGTTTCGGTGGTGGAGGGTGGGTGGCTGGTCGTGAAGATGGGAAGAAGAAGAAAACAAAATAATTGAAGAAACCACGAACCCGACTTATCTAGGTTGGTGGGTATTGCGCAAATCCTCTTCCTCTCCGATGGAAGCTCTCACCACTAGAACTCACAAGTTCTCACAATGCTCCAAGCAAGAAAACAAAATTCTCCAATAATCATTCATCATCCATAATAGAATAAAATGGGGCTTTAAATAGCCTCCTACAACATGACTCGAAACAAAGACACAAACGCCCTTTGGGCTTACATACGATAACTCCCATGAGAGGGGTACTACGGGAAAGAAAACACATAAGCAACTAAATAATAAAAAAAAATACAATGACTCTAACTGCCACATAAGCAAATAACAAACTACATGAAAATAAAATACATCAACGACTCAAAAATATAAAGACTCGATCGTGGCCGTAGATCGTCGGCCGCGTCTCTGATAAACTCTCCATGATGATCTGATGTCCCCATCATTGGGCTAAGCAATATCCTTAAATTCAAGGAAAATTGTCGTCAAAAGGGTTTGTTTATGGGTATCTAAATTAATTTACAGAAGTCTTTATATTCTTAATATAAGCTTTGCTTGGCATACTCATGTTATAAGCAGAAGTTAAAAGTCAGTCTTGTTGTTTAATATTGTATTCAAAATTATCAAATGGTGATTATTATGCTATGAAAAAGACCAAACAAGGCTGGCATACAACATTAATGACAATTAGTTAAAGAAGGAATAAAAATATAAATTGGTATAACTAAACAATGTTGAGATGATCTAGGCCATCAAGAGTAAAAGCACAATATCAGTAGTGAATTATGATGCTTCAATTATCGGTGCTCAGCATTATATACCCTTAGTTGCCTACACAAGTATCCTCACAAATAGCAATTGGCTCATAGAGAGGATATTTCTTTCCAAGGAGTAGATGCCTTAGCAAACTCACCAATAGCTGCTAGAAGGATCCGTCCAAGGAGAAGTCACATTTCACCCAGATCCACTCCAAGAACTCACGCCATAATGGGCGACTAGAAGGTCCTTCAACCAGAGAAGTAGATCATCACTCATCTTAGTCAAGCTCTTACCCATGAAGCCCTTCAAGCTCTTACCCATGAAGCCCTTCAAGCTCTTACCCATGAGGCCCTTCAAGCTCACCCAACGCATCAACAGGAAAGTGCCAACCTCAGCAATCCCACACTCATTCGGCTACAACTCATCCCAAGCTTGAGAACTCGTCATACCCACTCAATTTTCAACTTGCCTTCATTAGCAGGGCAATGTCGAGCCTCTTATATCATTTGCCGGCATCACAAGATAACCCTCTGGATATGTATTCACCCACTTTCAGGACTAGCCCTACACCTACTCACCCCCTCTAGAGATCGCTAGCACCCAGAATTGAGGAACTTCGAATCTCCATCTTTATTATGAGAAGAAAGCTCATCAACCTCCCACTTAAGAGTGTCAAAATCGGGTTAAGGGTCGGGTTCAGATCGAATCCAATATTGACCCGCTTTTGTTTGACCTGACCCAAACCTAACCTGTTTTTATAAACGGGTTAGAAATTTCAACCAAACCAGACTCATAGGGTTTCCGGGTTGACCTGACCCGACAAGAAACCATGGTGCAAGTCCCTCCCATCGTCATCATCACTTCTGATCCAACTGCAGAATAGTGAGTCCCTCCCATCGTTGTCAGGGTTACTTCCAATCCAACTGCAAAATGATGAGCTCCCTCTCATCATCGACGATGTCATTACTTCTGATATAACTGCAAAACGACGAGCTCCCGTCATCGTCGTCAATACTTCAGATCCAACTGTAAAACGACGAGCTCACCTCCCTCTAGTCATTGTCATTGGCGTTACTTCCGATCCACCTGCAAAATGGCGAGCTCCCTCCCGTCATCTTCATTACTTTCAATCTGACTGCAAAATGGTAAGCTCCGAGCTTTCTTGACTCGTGACTTCCCACCTAATATAAAGAAAAACTACAAAGCAATCGGACTACGCTTGCATGAAATGGATTGACCTGGAATCGGGTCATAATTGGATCAACTTCGGGATTATGGATCAACTTCGGGTTAGCAGGTTGACCCAGACCCAACCCAAGTTTTCAAACTGGTCGAATTTAGATTCAGTTTACGGAGGATCTTCCACATTCTTCCCTTCTTCAACTGCATTTTGATAAGAAATTTTAAATATTTATTTGGGGATCTCGGCATGTAGTGCGATGTCGACCCAAATAAATATTTAAAATGCCCTCAGTCTTTAGGGACACTTGTAGATATCAATCGGGATACTTCTTTATATAGCCTTAGCTTGAGAACTGAGGTCTTGGTTCCTTCTATCATGTGCTTTGTGCTTCAGACATTCATGGAGAATTACCTGATTTATCTTTACAGACTTGTCAAGTGATTTTTTGTACATTCAACCCTATGCTTCTTGATTTGGCGGGCTGGCGGGCTTAACGAAGGAGTAGATTTCAGTGACCTAAACTATTTAGGCTTGCATTAGGTCAGTGGCGAAAAGTCATCGGTCTAAAGCTTTGTGCCTAACAGACTTGTTGATGATGAAATCCTCTTAGTTCAGCCTTAGACTTTATGTGAACTATCAGATATTTTCTCTGATCCTTTACTTTGTGCTTTGACGGACTTGTTAAAAAAAATTTCTTCGATCCTTGCTTGATGCTTTATGGATTTATTGAAGGATTTGCAGGCTTTGGATTCGGTTGATAGTACCAAATGTGGGTAATATCTTGATCGTTAACCACTTGAGGAGACTTTAATCTGAGTCACTTGAGTTCATCAGATCAGGAGAGCTAAGATTTGATAGTTTTTCGTCCTCTGGTTGCTGAGATGGGGTTCCTCTACTACGGTATTTTTTTATAGCGTGTTAAGTAGATGGAGATGCCAGCGATCCGACCATATTTGGGCGTGTTGGTTCCGACCTCTTACACATATTCATGCTTCAGACTTGAGCTACGGGAGATGTGCTTCCAATGCTGAATCTACTAAAATTTGTAGATTTGGAATTATCCTTCGTGGTTGAAGATTTGGAGCCCACGTACAATTAGCAGTTGTTTGCGACTCCTCTTTCCTACTAGAACTTTGATTCGTCAGTCAATTAAGAGAATTTGATAGACTACGATCACTTGAACTTGTCGAGTCAAATTAACCTTCGTACTTCCTACAGTCCTTACTAACGGGTTGACGAAGTGGGGGTTCCGCTACTATGGCCTTTCTTATGGCGTGTTGAGTAGATAGAGCTGCCAGCGATCCGGCCATATTTGGGCATGTTGGATCCAGCCTTTTACACTCATTCGAATCTTAAGTTTCAGGCTGATGGAAGACTTCAAGCTATTTCAGCTCAATTTGTTGGAATGTATAGTCTCAAAAGTCTCTTTCTTGATTTTTGAAATCTTGGTAAGTTTGAGAAGGAGGTGTTTCAAATTTTTAGAAGATCGCCTGCATATATTTTGAAAAAGATTTGTTGTATTCTTTAACATAAGAAAATATTTGTATTGATAAATTTAAATATTTATTTGGGAATCTCGGCATGCAGCGCAATGTCGACCTGAATAAATAGTTAA
Source organism: Dendrobium nobile (assembly GCA_022539455.1). Classification (NCBI taxonomy): domain Eukaryota; kingdom Viridiplantae; phylum Streptophyta; class Magnoliopsida; order Asparagales; family Orchidaceae; genus Dendrobium; species Dendrobium nobile. The sequence continues at coordinate 47,734,948 of CM039735.1, read as the reverse complement.
AATGCCCACTGTCTCACAGGGACATTATAAAGCAGAATAAATTTGGAATTTTTAGATTTTAAATATTTATTTGGGGATCTCGACACATAGCATAATATCAACCCAAATAAATATTTAAAATGTTTTCTATCTAGTAGAAAGATTTTGGATAGGCTTTGTATTTTGAGATTTTAAATATTTATTTGAGAATTCCAGCACGCTACGCGATATCGACCCGTATAAATATTTAAAATGCCCTCAATCTGATGGGAGATTTTGAAATATATTCTCATAATTCAGAAAATTTCAAGACATGAATTGTATACGTTAATAAATATGTACGAAAATATAGCGTATTAAATATAATATTTTTCCAAGTAATTTTATGCATAATATTTCTTCAAATATCGACTATTGATCAACGGCATGGGTCTCTGACCTTCCAGGTTGATTAACTGATAAGCCCCTCCTTAAAATGCCTTCTCGATGACAAAGGGGCCCTTCCAGTTGGATACAAATTTGCCACCGATTTTTCGGTGTGGGATGATTGGTCTTCTCAGCATCATGACCAATTCCCCTTCCTGAAATGCCCGAAGACGCACCATACGATCAAAAGATTTTGTCATTCTTACTCGGTAGATTTTTAGGTTGTGTTGAACTTGTAACCTGAGTTCATCAAGTGCATCGCTCTTCCATTCTTAGGCGAGCATTTGGCTCTTGAGTGAGATCGTTTTGGATTGCTACCCGGAGTGATGGTAGTTCAACTTCTAGCGGCAATACTGCTTCAACTCCAAACACTAATGAAGGAGTGGCTTTGGTTGGCGACTTATAGGTTGTACGACATGTCCATAGCGCTTCTTCCATCTTCGTATGCCACTCACTTTGTTTTTTGTGAGGATCTTCTTCAACGGTTTCACCAGCATCTTAGTAAAGACTTTTGTCAAGTCATTTGCCCTTGAATTGTATATGGTTAAATACCGCCAATCGATTTTATGCCGATCAACGAATTTATAGATTTTTGTACTTTTGCATGTTGTGCCATTATCCGAGATTATGCGGCGTGGAATACCAAATCAATAGACAATATTATGGGTAAAGAAATTGATCACATGATCAGATGTGACCTCTCTGAATGGAGCTACCTCTGCCCACTTAGAAAAGTAGTCTGTTGCTGCCAGAATGAAGCGGTGTCCCGCTGAAGATGGCCGGTCTATTGGCCAAATTATATTTGTGCCCTAGCATTCAAATGGTCAGGACGTTACTATTGGGTGCAGTGAATTTGGTGGTTGATGTATGACATCACCATGGATTTGACATTCATGTCACCTCTTGGCATGGTCAATACAATCTCTTACTATTGTTGGCCAATAATAACACATTCTTTTGATTTTAGCTGACATCTTGGGGACCTAACTGAAGTGCTCCACAAAGCCATTCATAAACTTTTGTCACTACCTTATCAGCTTCCTGGGTCCTTAGGCACCTTAGCCACATTTGATCAAAAGCTCGTCTATACAACATGTCATTGGCAAACGTATATCGTAACACTCTCTTTTGAATTTATATGGCTAGAGATTTATCTGTTGAAAGTTTATTTTCTTTGATGTAATCGATGAATAACTGTCTCCAATCATTCTCTACTACAATATCGAGGCAATGCAACCACGATTCTGAAGATTGACTAGCTTTACATCTCTTAGCTACATGATATCCTTCCGGATACTTTTTCATAATGATCTGATGGAGAGGTTGAGGGTCAATTGGGATTGTATCTTGTTGACTTAAATCCGGTACTTCTTCTGGCCTCGGGAATTATAACAGAGCGGGCTCTAAGTCCCTGCGGGTGTAAAATCCAATGAATATAGGCCTCTCCTCATTGATGTTCGCCATTTCCCAGACAATCTGTTTTAGCATTCTGTCCTCGAAGAACTTGAGCTATTTTAACAGTTGGTATTTGCTTCAAAAGCTCGAGGGCTCGCCGGTGGTAATGGGCAAGTTCAAGTTTGCCAACCTTGTAAATGTCGAGGACCTGATTTATCACAAGTTGAGAATCACTGAAGATTTGGAAATTTTGAATTCTGACATAAATCACAATCACCAGTGCTACTATTATAGCTTTGTATTTGGTTTCATTGTTGGTCTGAGGTTCTGTCAAACAGAATGAAAAATCTCATTATGCCTCCTCAGGTGCTACAAAAATGAGACCGATGCCAGCTCGGACCCTTGCAATATTTGGAGGTCGGGCAGGCTTAATCGAAAAAAGCCCCATCAAAATACATCTCCCAAAATAGTAATTTCTCCTCTTCCTTGACCTGCATGATCTGCTTGTCGGGTAAATCATCGTTTAGCGGGGAATCTGCCAAGATAGGATGTGCTACAAAGAAGTCTGCTAACACTTGCCCTTTCATCACCTTTTGTGGCATGTATATGAAATTAAATTGTAGGAGTAGTACTGCCCATCTAGCTAAACGACCTGCCAATACTGGTATTGTCATCAACAACTTCAATGCATCGATCTTTGATATCAAAGTAACTTTGTGAGAGAGCATGTAGTGACAGAGTTTCTAAACTGCAAAAATCAAAGCTAGGCAATACTTCTCAATTAAAGAATAGCGGATTCAGCGCCAATCAACCTCCGACGGATGTAGTAGAGCGCGTTCTCCTTGCCTTCTTCATTGTGTTGGGTCAATAATGCTCCGAAGGACTCTTCTAGTGCTGTCGTGTACATTATAAGAGGCCTCCCCAGAATTGACGCTGCCAAAATGGGTGGATTTAATAAATATCTCTTAATACTATCAAATGCTTCTTGGCACTATGTGTCCCATTTGAAATGTACATCTTTCTTCATTAACATTGAAAATGGCTAGCACCTACCCGATAGATTCGATATAAATCACCGAATGAAAGCAAATTGTCCTTGTAAAGAACGAAGTTGACGGAGATTTTTGGGAGGCGGCATCTCCATAATTGCCTTGATCTTATTGGGGTCGATCTCGATACCTCGATAACGAACAACGTATCCCAAGAATTATCGGAGGTGAACCCAAAAGCACATTTGAGAGAGTTCATCTTCAGATCAAACTTTCTGATTCTCTCGAATACGATTCTTAAATCAATTAGGTGGTTTTTGCGATCCATGCTCTTAACAACCAGGTCATCAATATAACTCTCGACCTTCTGGTATATTAGCTCATCAAATATACGCGTCATTGACCGTTGATATGTGGCACCAACGTTCTTCAGGCCAAAGAGCATGACCGTATAGCAGAAAATGCTAATGGGCGTTCTGAATGATATGGGGTTTTCATCCTCGATCGGGCACCATCTTGATTTGAATGTAACTTGACGATCCGTTCATAAAAGAGAACATATCATAATTGAAAGTGTTGTCCACCAGGAGTTCAGATATGGGGAGCGGAAAATCGTCTTTTGGACACGCCTTGTTGAGGTCCTGAAAGTCAATACAAACACGAATCTGTCCATTCTTCTTTTTGACAGTGACAATATTGACGATTCCATCAGCATACTTTTCTTCATTAATAAAGCCTGCATTTATGAGCTTCTTCGTCTCTGCAATTACCTGCTCTTCAATCTCTAATCTCCAATCTCATTTTTCTTGGAGCTTGCTTGATGGGTGCAGAATCTAGTTTGATGGCTAATCTGTGAACTGCTACATCAGGGGATAAGTCAGGCATCTCAGCATATGTCCAAGCAAAGCAATCCCTGAATTCACAGAGTTCTTTAATTTCTTCCACTTGCTCTTATGGTAGAAGGGCGCTAATGAAGGTTGGGCGAGGATCTTCATTAGTTTCCAAGTTGACTTCTTTTAACTCATCCATAGTGGTTATCTGTCCACTATCTTCAAGCTCTTCTGGTGCAGGTTTGGCTTCTATGGGTTGATCATCATAATTATCAACTTCGTACGCCTTCTCATCACCATCGTCATCGGATTTGATTTCCCCGCATGCGATTGCTTGGCAAATCTCCTTTCGGGAGTACTTCAGTACGATAAATCCTAAATCCTTTTTTGCAAAAATATATTTCTTCTTTAATGAATGGGGATTTTTTCGATACCAGAGGCTCAAGCAAAAACGAACTTGTTGTTTAGAAGAACGAGTTTTACCTCGCTTTCGTAACATTCTTTGGATGTTTTTGGTATTATACTTAGAAAATCTCGTAGGTATTAATTCCCCAGAATCGACGAGTGTACGAAACCAGTCACAATTTATTTTTTCTTCGATGTTTTTTGATTGAATAAAATAGACTTGCTGGTCCACCCTTTTCTCTTGGGGGAAGTACATAGAATGTCACTAGCTCTTCAACATTTTGCACCTCTCACAAAATAATTTCTTTGAAGTGTTGCAGGGGAATACGTGTAACTATGAGTATGCTATCTAAGATTGATAGACTATCTATTCTTCTAGAGAGCACACCCTGCACCGTGTTCATATAGATAGAGTCGTAGTCATAATCATCATTTGAATATTCAACCTCCCTACTCCATTCAATCTAGACTGGCATACTATTCAGGATTTGATAGGTGTGACATCATCTTCATCTGTGTCACTCCCTAGGTGAGGTACTTATTTCCTTTCTTTAGGAATGAAGGTGCCTTGGGGAGAGTCGGCGTTGCCATCTTTCTCCCCACCTGCTTCTTCTTGTTTTCTTGTTTAGGTTGCTTTGCAGTTTTTGGGTCCGATGCCTGGGCCTCAAGAGAGCACGATGGCTTCAACTTCTTTGGAATGAAGTATTTGACATCTTCATATATCTTTAATTCATGAACTACAAAGGGCTAGATGTCACCAGAGATTTTGAACTCTTTTCCATCCCCGAGATACTTCTGCATTGATGTAGTGCTGACGGGATGATGCCGTACTCAAGCAACCATGGGAGACCAATAAGCTCCTTAAATGCGGTATCTACGTCAATCAATGAAATTTGGCGTCTGTATGAAGTTCTCCAAATACGAGGGAGAGTGTAAATGACCGTAGGGTCTTATGCCCCTTCTCATTAAAGGCATGTACCATTAGCTTATCTGACCCAAGATGCTCCACAAAGAGACATAATGAGCTTAGTGCTTTCAAGCTCATTAGATTTATGGAGGACCCTGGATCAATTAGGATTCGATTGATCATCATCCCATGGCTTTTTGTAGTAACATACAGAGGGCAATTATGATCTGTTGTTCCGAGCATCATATCCTCTTCGGAGAAGGTGATGAACGGCTTATTACGGGCTTACAGAACCTTCATCATATTACACTCAGCAAAATATGCCTCGTACCTTTCGGGGTCTTTGAGAGCCTGAATCAAAGTCTCCCGAAGGTATTTGGACATCACTAAAGCATCGTATATGCTGAGTTATGTCAGAATTTTTCTCAGATGTGATATGATATTATAATATATTCGCCAGGCTGAAACATCTTTCTTCTTGGGGTCCTTGGGGATAATGTCTTCATTGACAACTATCTCCTTCCCCTTATCTATACTAGAGACTTCCTTCTTTGCCAGAGATGGCAATATCTTGCCACTTCTCAACTGCACCTGAGCGACCTCTTTTGACTTAGACTCACTTGATAACGCATTTTTTTCAGAGTCAGCCATTATCGCATCCTGAGATTCATTCGTTGATTCAGACTCACCACCCATGTTTTTATATGTCCCATCTGTGATGCTATGTCGGGGTCCAACTCATCTGTTTTTGAAAAATATAGATCTTCCTCCGAACTATAATCCATCAGTGACACCATCATACAGGATTCATAAGCTGCCTCCTCAGTGCTTTCTTCTTTTATCATCGCATTTAGGGTCACTGAAATGACCCAACATACTTTTATCGGAAGAGAATCTTCATCATCTACTTTGGCTCCATCTATTTTAAGCTCTGACATGAAGTCAGCGAGCTTAATAGGATGCCTCACAGTCTAGTAATAATCATCCAAATTGTTGATAACTCTTTGAGTTGTTGTCTTTTTCTCTTTCGGCTTCTTCAGTTTGGTCTTCTTCTTGGAGAGCTTCACCTTTCCAGACTTCGAAGTGCCAGTTTGGTTGGGGAATTGCTTAGAAGTAGATGCTTGTGTCATAGGCAGCGCCTTGGAATCTAGCACCGGCTCAGTAGGAGACTTCCACTTTACACCCAGAACTCCTTCAAGCTGCTTCAGCATTTTCACGATCTTCTTGGAGATTTTAGTCTCTCACTGCTCTTCTTGAGCTGACTTCTTTTCATTTCTTCTTTCTTCAACTTGGGGTACGGAAGAGGACGCAATCACCCGAGTTGATTTTTTTTTTGGATGAGTCAAAACATTGTCCGACAATGTGAGCTCTCCTCTTCGATATTTTCTTTTTAACCAATCCTTGAAGATATAACAATCTTCAATGGGATAGCTAATTACCCGATAGTATGAGTAATAATTCGGGTCGCTCGTATGTTTCGACTCCTCGAGCCTCTTGCATTCAGGCGGTTCTAAACCCTCTTTCAGTGCTCGTCAAAATAATTTGACGATATTTTTTCTCTTAAATGAATATTCCTTATTCATTTTATACTTGAGGGAAGGGAATGTTCGATCACCAGTTCCCGTTGTTTGCCTCGGGCGTTCTCCACAAACCTAGTAAGTTCGTGGCTTATCATTTCCTTGAGTATAAGCTTCGGTTGAGGGTTAGGGTTATAGATTTATTTAGGCTTTTTTTGATATTTCATCGGCTGCTTGACTTTGTCTACATTATAAACCACCTATTTCCCCTTATCACCTCTAGAGAAAAATATGGAGTCAGCCTCATCTCTTCTAGCACCTGAGGCTTTAGCCTCCTTGGGCTTATCAGAGTAACTCTCTGATCTTAACAGATTTAATTTCTCAAATTTGGCCACTCTGTCTAGTAGATCCTGAAATGTGGTCATTGTAGCCATGCATAGGAAGGATTGCATTTTATCATCAATGTGACCCATTAATAATTGCACAGCATGCTCCTCTTCTAATTGCTACTCACATTTCATGCTTAAATTTCGCCAACGAGTGATATATTTCGTCATTGGCTCATCCCTTCTCTTCTCCAGAGCGAGGTCAGCGATCGTTATCTTCTCAGTTGCACTGGCGAATCTCTTCATGAACATAATTTTCAATTCTGCGAAAGTTTTCGCAGAATCGTTTGGCAGTTCTGCATACCATTTGAAAGTGGCAGCTGTTAAACTACTGACAAACTGCTGGAAGATTAGGGCATCGTTCCCCTTGTATTCCCGCAGGTAGCTTTAAACTATGTCAGGTATTATTTGGAAGTTTTATTGTCGTCAAAGGTGTTGAATTTTGGTATAGAATATCTTTTCGGATACGGCACTTGATCGTGCTCTGTTGGATACGGGCGACCCTTGCCTAACAGCTTCTCCGCCTGATCAACGGCTATAATAACCTTGATCGGAAGTACTTGCAATATTTTGTGGGGTGGGCTGGCGAACGATATTATAGACTTCGTGACCACCTTTAGGAACTCCCATTATTCCTGATACTTGTGGCACTTGGAAGTTTCGAGGATCCAGAGGAGTATTGGGCATAGGACCGACTGCAGCATTTGTCTGCATCATTGTCGTCATTTGGGTCATCATCTCAGTCATCTTCTCATTTTACTGAGAGATTTCCCTATCCTTTGCCCTTATTGTCGTCTCATTTGCCATCTCATATCGACAAGCGTGGTGTTTTCATCATCAAAAGATTCTCCTCTACTTCCTCCACTTCCTTTTCTCCTTGGGAATGACCACCTCTGCTAGTGGTGGACCCATCTATGCGACTGCGCCGATATACTTATCTAGGTTGCAGCCACCAATCTCCATCGTCTTCACCGTCATCATAATCGGCACCATCATCGATGTATATATGTGTCACCATATAGACAACTTCCATATTTATGGCATTATTAATTTCTTCCATTTCTTCTTCTTTTATGTTTTCTTCCCCTTCCTCTTCTAGTACTTGGATCTCCGAGCGACGACGCCATTGAATATATGGTTCTTGATTAGGCAAGGAGATTTCTTCGATCGGTGGGCTGTGATCAAAGTTAGTCTCTTCCTTTGGAGGGGGTGGCGAGCGACGGGATCCCTTGGAAAATTCTCCAAGGTGACGACTGTCAGGAGGGGCATCATCGTGGGTCTTCTTTGGGATTGATCTCTGACGTTGTTTGTAGGCAGGGGCGGATCTCCGGGAAGCCATACCGAATGTCACGCCCAAATGAAATCTTCTTTCTTCTTCTCTACGAGGCTTTGGCCTCAAGATTTCTTTTCCTTTTCGCTGGGACCTTTTGACGGCGGATCCCTGAACCCGAGGTTCAGGTGTCACGCCCTGATACTCACCACGCAGGACATATTTTCTTTATTTTCTCTTCACCACAACAGATAAGCGTTCTCTTGGTGAAGTTCTCCTAGTCTCGACCATCAATGGTCGTTGGTATCTTCTCTTCTTCAATCCACTCTCTTTCACATTCTTCAAGACCTTGTAGACCCGAGCCAAGTAAGTTTCGGACTCCTTATGAGTTGGGACTTCAGGCTGCTGGTCTCAAAATGATTTCTTCAGCTCACCAATGGAGTTGTTTCTATTCACCTATTTTAAATTCGCGAATCCATTCCGAGTAGAAATCTGTGGGCTCCAAAAATTCGGCCGCAGCCTCCACCCGCATTGCTTTGCTTTTTCAGGGAAAGTTTTAACAGATTAAATTCAGGGGTAAATTTTGAAAGGCAGATGAGTTTGTAGATACGAAAATACCCAGAGATTTCTCCCTCATTTTGCGAGGACTTTGTTGACGAATATTTTTGTATCGACCCGACCCCAATCAAGTCGATTCGAGCCCGACTGGGTTCGATTGCACTCGATCAATTCTATAGTGTTGTCAAAGAAAAATCTGGCACTAATTTGTTGAATTAAATTGAAATTTAATCAAACTAATTTTAATATAATTAAATTCAATCCAATTTAATTTAATTAAAATCAAATCAACTCGAATCGAACCCATTTGAGCCTCGTCGAACCAAATTCGATGCAATTCGGCGTCGATTTAAGCCCAAATTCATAAAATTGGCTCGATCTGACCCATTTCAACTCAAATCAACCCTAATCGATTCAAATTAGGTCCAATTTGGATTTTAGCCTAATTCATCAAGTCCTGAATCAATTTACTTCCCAAATCAAGATTTGAATCGAACGGCTTGGATTTCTTCTAAAATCCTGCTTTATTTTCAGTCAAATCGCTTCATTTCTGTGGCTGTAGCTGGATATCTTGTAAGAAAACCTACTCGAGTGCGATTTTCACATGTATAAGGAGCAGGAGACGAAGAGGGGAGCATTATTCGGCTCCCTGTTTTTGGTTGTCTATCCCGAACCACCGAGAAAAGAGCGAGAGAGCAAGGGATTTTGCGTGCCGAGCTCCAGTCCGCGCCGAAGGTCCCCGTTCGCCTCCCCCTTTGCGTGCGAAACTCCCATCCGCTCCGAAGACCTCCGGTCAAGACTCCCTAGTCGCGTGCAAAGCCACTGTCCGACTCCGCCTGGACATTCGGTCGGGTCTTCTAAGAGCTCTACCTCCCTCACCTGCCGGACTCCTGAAGCCACGACCCTGATCCAATCCAAAGGCCTCGATTCCACCCAGGTTAGAGTCTGTGAGGCATTTCTTCTGGAGAAAGGTTTCTACTCCTTTCTTCTTCAACTCCGGCGAGTTCGTAGCAATTTGGAGTATGTTGGAAGCTTCCAAACAGCATGGGAAGGCTTTGAAACTATCCAAACAGCGGTTTGGAGCATTCAAAATGCCCTGGACAGCGACGACGATGTCTATAGCAGCTTGGATAGTAATCTTCCTCCCTTAAAGCAACTTGGACAGCAATCCGGAGTTTGGATTGGAGCACTAGGACAACCCAGGAGAGGTAAAACACTAAAACTTTGGAAAAGCCCTAAGTCCCCCTAGCCGTTGATGTGTGGTTGACGTCCCCAAACCCTAGGTCCTTAGAAAACTTCAATTTTTGCTCTCCCAAAATCCCTCGTTGGTTGTCCTCTTCGCAAAACAATGGAAATTTGGTGATTTTCATTTGTTGGCTCCTATGTGAGAGTCCGGAGAAGATTTCGATGCGTGTGGAGGTGTTGGATTGGTGTTCAACACCTTTCAAATTGTATGATTTTGCATTCATGCATCTCCTCCATCACCTATGTTTGAACCTTAGGTTAGGCCATTATATTTGACCTAGAAATTAAATGTTAGGGTGCGACTTTTCTTTATAACGTCACATGCTAAGTAGGCTCCTTAGATTGACATATTATGACAAAATTAACATGCAAGTGTAGGAATTCACACTTAGGGAAGCCTAGGGAAATGATAATGGGTCATCCTTCTCTTTAACTCTTGAAATCCCTCAAAATTTGAGGGTTTCATTCATGTTTTCCATCCACCAATCATACCAAAACTTGATTGGGATCTTTTCCAAACCTTAAATGTGCATTTCCTATATGTATAGGTAGGATTCAAACATAAGAGTTGCATGTGTAGTTATCCAATTTAAACCATCGCGACAAAATTAACATATGTTTAGGGTATTTTATGTATGCTAAAGTTCATTGCTTTATAAATTTGGTGAAAACTTGTAGTGGAGTTGTTTGATCTCACAAAAAGATCTATGGTACAAGCCGTTGTGAGGTTTATCATAAGTTTCCAAAGACTTATGTTGTAAATCCCATGACGTGCATAATCAACCAAATTCATGACAGTTTTTTCATCAAGTTTAGTTTGTTTAATGGTGACTATCATTTGCCTAGAATAACCCACAATTTCTAGAAATTTGGAAGACGATTAAATAGGCTCATTTAATTCTAAACAACTTTGAGGTTGCATGGGCCTTCACAAGCCCATGAGTGCCTATGTTTGGAATTATCTAATTCTATTTTTTTCAACTTTTAAATCATAGGTTTGGAATGAAATAATTGAGATGCATGTGTATATCAAGGGTTGTTTGTTCACTTTCTTTCTTGTACCAAAAAAAATTATAAATTTATAAGCATGCTCATCTAATTCATAAGTGCTTGTAAAGTAAATGTGGAATACCTCATAGCCTTTAAAGGCTCATGAGGTATGTCCCATTATATTCCGGAATTACCTAAGTATGATTAGTAGAATTTATAAATTGAGGGATTCAAGTGCAATGATAATCGAACTTAGCATATGTTCATCCCCCTAAACATACAAACTTCATTCGCACGCTTTTAGGTTTCTTAGATAATGTCAAATCCGATTTTGAGATCTCTTAGAAATCGTAGGAGATCAAGTTTCCCCTCTCCATATGGATCCAAAACATCCATTCAAACCTTAGGGAACCCTCTTCCTTATATAATTCCCCTTCATACATGATGTTTGGGGCCTCCTCAAGGCTCCAAATATTAGATTGTGTGAATTTCAGCTCCACCTTAGGAGCTACAAACCATCACGTGCTTACTTTTAGGTTTCTCCTAAATCTTGTCAAAATGGATTTTAAGGATATTCTTAGAAACTTTCAAATTTAAGTTGTAAGAACATTCCCTCCTACTCAAATCTTGTCAAGATTGATTTGGAGGTCATTTCAATGCGTTGGAAGCTCTCTAGTAGAGTCTTCCCGTCCTCATGCATGATAATTTGGAGCGTCTCAAAAATCTAAATTTTTCATTGCATGAATGATTTTAACTTAGGATTCCAAAAATCCTAGGTTCATACCTTTTTACTTGTTGACACAAAATCTACAAGCATTCATCCATCCCTCCCATGCATGATGATTGGAACCTCCTCAAGGCTCTAAATATCTATCATTGCATGACCTTTGGAGCTCCCACAATGCTCCAAATGTTTTATCGCTTGACTCCTAGCATGTCTTAGGGGTTATCAACAACCCTTGTCATGCATTGTATTATGGATTTCCCTAAAATCCTTAATGCATCATGTTACAAGCTTTAGAAATTTGGAACCAAAATTCAAGTTTTCTTACATCTCTTGTTGGAACCCCAAAACCAACAAACATTCTCTCATGCATGATGATTTGAGGTTCCTCAAGCCTTCAAATGTATCACTACATGAGTCCCTCAAACCTAGAACCCAATTCTAAGTTTTCTTCATTTCATTTGTTGAAACACGAAAACAACAAGTGATTCCCTTGCTTGTGGCTTTCCAAACTCATGTTAGAAGTTTCCCAAATAACCTCTAGAGAAACTAAAAGAGTAATAGCAGACTCTAGGATCGAATCCTAAGCCACTCCCCTTTTGTTGAGACAAAAAATCAACAAACACATACACAATCATATGGAACATTTTGGAGCCTTTCTAAGCCCCAAATGTCCTATTACATGGACCACTTGAGCTTGAAACCAAACATTTAAGCCCTCTTTGTTTGTTTGTTGGAGCATCTAACCAACAAAACACTACCTCTATGTGTAACATTTTGGAGTCTCTCCAAGCTCAAAATGTTCCCTTACATAAATCATTAAGATTTTAGGAACAAATTCTAAATCCCCCTTCCTTTTGCTAATAACACAAAATTAGAACGTCTCTCCTCTTATATATAATGATTTGGAATTCTCTAAAATTGTTGGAACACAAGAAACCAACATATATCCTTTGTATGATAATTTGGAGCCTCCAAAGGCTCCAACCAATATTATTACATGGTTGTTATACCTTAGAAACGAATTCTAAGTTATCCACCTTTTGTATGTTGAGACAAAATCAACAAACAACTTCCCTTTTTCATGCATGATTATTTGGGACTTCTCAGATCTTCCAAATATATCATTGTATGAATCATTTTGAGTTTGGGGCCAAATCCTAAGTTACATCTTTCGTTTGTTGAGTCACAAAATCAACAAATGAGTATCCCTCTCCATTCACTTGACTTCAATTAGGTGAATGATCCTCTCTTTGAATACCAAGTATTCAAAGAGCATTCATGAAATTTTGTAACTCCAAAGTTACATCTCCTTCCTTCAACTCTAAAGCTGTAAGGAGTTTATCAAATCACCCATTCGTTGGAACACAAAATCAATGAATCTCTTAGACTTGGGATTCAAATCTAAGTCCCCTTTCTCTGTTCACTCAACCCCGACCAAGTGAATGGTGTCTTCTCATATTCAAGAGATATTCATAAACTTGTAATGCACAAATTGCATTTTCTCTTCCCCTTTCCAACAAGCCAAGATTGTGGAAATTCTCCAAATCCTTTCCTCATTCTCCTAACCTAAATTAGGAGTGTATATCCTCTCCTTGAATATCAAATGTTCAAGGGATTTCTCCTCAACTTGCAACCCATAAGTTGTTTATTGTTTCTCCCTTTCTACAACTCAAATATTGTAGGAAGTTACTTTCATTCTTCTAACTTAGATTAGAAGAGTGTACATTCTACTTTGAATGATTAAATGTTCAAAGAACTTTCAAGGGTTTGCAACTTCAAGTTGCACCTTTTCTTCTTTCATCCCTTCAACCCAAGTTGGAGGAATGAATCTCCTCTTTTTGAATACTAAATGTTTAAGAGATTTCCATGAGTTGCAACTTCTAAGTTGCATTCCCTTTATAATCTTCTATAAATCAAAATTATAGAGGAATATTCAAGTCCTCCTTTATTCTCCCAAACCCAAATTAGGACAGTGTACTCCTCTCTTTGAATACCAAATATTCAAAGAGAGTTCAAAAGTTTTCAACCCAAAGTTGCATCTTCCTTCCCCATTTATTCTCTACAAATCAAAATTGTAGAGAAACCCCCTCTCCCTATAATTCAAGAGTTGTAGAAAATTTTGGTATTTACTCAACCAACATTGAGTGAATCAAATATATCTATTTGTTAATGCCAAAACCAACAAGTATTCTCATCTTCCATTTCTTTCCTCCAACCCAAGTTCGATGAAGGGATTCTGTTATTTGGACACCCAAAAGTCCATATAACTCTTGATGACTTGTAACCAAAATTACAAGTCATCCCTCTTTTCTTTTGATTCCAAAAGGTCTAAAGAATCCTCTCAATCTTAGCCTAAAAGCTTTAAGTTTGATCCATCTCTCTTCCAACTTCCAAGTTGTAGGAAGTTTCTCCTCTCTTTAGCTCCAAAAGCTAAAGGGAGTTTTCCAACATTTAGTCCAAAAGCTAAATGTTGAAATCATGTATTCTCTTTCTATCCCCAAAAGTTAGAGACAACCTTCCAACACTTGGCTCAAAAACAATGTGTTGGACCCCTTTTCTCCCCTTCTTTAGCCTCAAACCTAAAAGAAGTCTGTATTCCTCTTCTAGCTCGAAAAGCTTGGGGGGAATTCCTCCAACATTTAGCTCAAAAGCTACATGTTGGACACCTCTTCTTTAGATCCAAATTCTAGGTGAAGTACCCTTAGTGTGACATATCACATAAGCCTCACACACTTAGGTGCACAGCCCCTTAGGCATGCTAAGATTAACATTTTTCTTTGTGTGTGCATGTGATTGATGATTTGATGTGAATGCCCTTTTGGATTGTCTGCGTTATAGGCACTTGTCCTTAAATAGTTAGTATAGAAATATATACATGCTTTTTGTGCAGTGGCCATGTCCAAGAGGGGGTAAAATAAATCATGATTATTATAATGTTGTTTGCTTGCAGGCGCTACTTAAAACCCCTCAAGAGGCATGGCCAATAGGGTAGAAGCAGATCTTTGGCACTCTAAGTGCTAGACAAATTTTGAATATGATGTGATTATCATATGAACTGCCTTCTAACTCTGTTTTGCAGATTTGAGACTTTTTCATTTTCTATCATGTATTTGATTAGATCTATGATGTGAGACTTGTGGGATTTGAACTAGAAGGAGAAGTGGATCGAGGAAGGATATACTCCTTTGGAGGTGAAGCCCAAAGGTCCACGTGAGAGTTAAAACTTGAATACCCCTACAGTAGAGTCTGTAAATTTAACTGGGTTGTATAATAGCAGGCAACTCAGCTGTCAAAATTATTTGTAATAATTGGAACATTACTTGTACTTCTATTTTGGTTGAATTACAAGCATGTTTTGATTGTTTACCTGATTGCGCAATCGAAAAGTATGCATTTTTCCTAGGTTTCTTCTCTTATTTGTTTGAGTGTGACTTGGACTTTAATGCGGTAGGCACATATGATAAAATAAGTTTTCTACTCATTAAAATGTAATCAATCTAAAATTGATTTAGGCTCCATGATTTTCTAACAAAAAATTTGCATGGCTCCCTTTCAAGGAGTCAAGTTTTTCAAATTTAAAACAATCATGCACAGCCCCCAAAAGTGTCTTAGATAGAAAGCCTTCACTTAAGGACTAGATAACAAAAATCTTTTTTTTATGAGTCAACATATGCATACCTTCATACATAGGTATTTTGGCCTCAAAACCAAATTGCAAGCCCTACTTCTTAAACAAAAATAATCTTCCCACTCTTCATATGCATTAAGATCGGAGTACATATTTTTAAAAGCGATTAGGAGGGTTTAGCTGGTAGTCCTTTCCAAGCAGAACAATAAATCCAAAGGATGGGCAAGTTATACCTCATGTGAGGTGTAGCTTATAAGTCCCTTTTGCATTCCGTTAGACTTAGGTTCGATGCACTACCTCTGAACAGTCCTCACAATAGTTTAGAATCTGAGGTGATAGTTGATTCCAATCACCATATAAGCCCTTACCTTTTGAGCAGTTCCTCTAACATGCGTTGTTGAAATGTAAGCCCCAAACTTCTAATAAAAATATCAACTTCAATAAAAATTATATTTCTAAAAATGTAAAGTCCAACATAAGATAGTCCGAGCACCTCTGAGATTTCTTAAAATCAAGTGCTCTTAGATCACCTCCCTTGGCTCTCATTTCAAAATCTAATTCTAAGTTAATCCCTTTTTCCTTGAATTTCCTAAAGGTCAAAACTCTTTAAACAACACTTTCATGGACTCTTAAAAGAAAATCAAATTTAGTCAATGTCTAAAATGACTTTCAAAAGATAAGAAAACTACTAGTTTAATTAAAAGTTTTCTAATGCACCAAAGCTTAAGATGCAATTAACTATAGGGACTTGCCCCTATACGATGTTTGTTCCCCAAAAATAAATAAACTCCATTCAACCAAACATTGAATGGGGGAATCTCTATTTGAAATTATAAATTTTATCATTAAGTACATAAGGAAATGACATTTTTATCCTTCGGGGTAATATATCATCATTCTTATATCGTACTCAATCATAAAGTATGCAATTCATTTGAGAATAAAAAAATTTCTCCAACAGATTTTCTGGCGACTCCGCTTGGGAGGATGTCTGTTTCATATAAACTAGTGGTTTTCAAGTAGTCATTTTAAATATTGGCTAAATGACATTTGCAAAATCAATTTGGTATTGTATGCCCCTCCCATTTTAAAATGTTGGGTTAAGTGATGTTATACAAGAAAATGCCCTTCAAGATTAACTTTTCAAATCACTTTGAAAAATGAGAAAGATGAACTTTAATTTTCTAAATCAATCATTTTCAAACAAAATTTTTACATTCTCAAGTATCCAATTTCAATATTTTCCCCACACTATAATTATTATGGTTGTATAAATATACAACCAAATAATATCAAATGGTGTGGAATTCTAAAATCTATTAAATTCATTCATCGTTCATTAAAATCCGGGTCACAATTATGGGTGGTCAGTGATTCAAGTCAGTGATCAGAAAACGCAGAAAAAGTGCAATGATTAGTTGATGGTGTGTTGATTGGATTCAAACAAATATAGCAAAACGATTAACATAAGGAATTTTGAATTTCAGGAAAACTTTTGAGATTCAGTTATCTGAGGATTCAGTGAGTCAGAAATGGAAGAAAGACTAGTTTTCAAATTTGGTGATCACTTGTAGTTGTCTTTTGATCAGTCCTGCTTTGCTCCTGGGGCATGATCAAGTTTGGGCAAGGATTTAAGGACATGGAGGTTATTTTCCAAGGTCCTACACCTTCTGAGGAAAGAGCCTTGAAAAATCAACCTTCATCTGAAAAGAAGGTTTCGGAAATAAACTTGCCTACTAGGGAGATGTCACCTACTCATAGTAGTAGGAAGAGGGTGGCTGAGTTGTCTCCAAAAGTTTTAGCCTCTCGACCTTCTGTTTTCAATAGGTTGACCTTCCCTAAGGTTCTAAAGTCAGATGTGAGACAGACAACATTGACTCCACTGTTGCAAAAAAAGGAATTTGTTGAGAAGGTACATGAGTCAGTTCAGCCTTTAGTAGTTGTCCCGAATGTTCCAGAGTCTAAGGGACCTTTTCAGTACAGTCAGTATGAAGAAGGGGGCAATTCTACCTATGTTTTAACTAAATCTCAAAAAAGAAATAAATATAGGAGATTTAAAAAGATGATGGAGAAGCAAGAGAAAGCTAAGTTGGATGCTGAGATGATGGACCTCTCTCCTCTTGCTGAGGGGAGTAGGTTCTATCCTCTATCTATGTCTAGGGGTGAGAAAGATGTTAGAAAGATAGCTGGATCACTCCCTAGGCCCCCACTTAAAATTTCTGAAAGTACTCCTAAGGAGAGAAAAAAGAAGTGACAGAATGATATAAGGAGGATTTTTCAAAGGGTAGCTAATCGACTTTATAATACAAAAGAGGAAATGATTAAGGCTGTGAAAAATACAATCACCAAAAATTTTGCTAAGTTACTTCTGAAAGAGGATAGAGATCCTAAGGATTACTGGCTGATTGTACAACCAACTTAGAGAGATAGGCGCAAATTTTCTAGGCAGCCAGTTGTGTCAACTTTGACAGATGGGTATGGTTCTAGGTCTCATCAGGAGAGAGCAGTTAGTGAGTAGATTGTTCTGGTTGATTACTCATTACTGCCACCTGAGGTCCATGGCAGACCAAAGGTTGATCACCCTGATCGCCAACTAGTCTCTGACCCCCACAAGTAGAGTCTGTATATTTAAATGGATTGTATAATGGCAGGCAACTCAGCTGTCAAAACTGTTTGTAATAATTGGGACATTACTTGTACTTCTATTTTGGATGAATTACAAGCATGTTTTAATTCTTTACCTGATTACGCAATAGAAAACATGCTTTTTTCCTAGGTTTCTTCTTTTGTTTGTTTGGGTGTGGCCTAGACTTTAATGCGGTAGGCTCTTAGAATAAAATAAACTTTCTACTCATTAAAATGTAATCAATCTAAAAATTGATTTAGGCTCTATGATTTTCTAACAAAAAAACTTGCATGGCTCCCTTTCAAGGAGCCAAGTTTTCCAAATTTAAAATAATCATTCATAGCCCCCAAAGATGTCTCATATAGAAAGTCTTCACTTAAGAACTACATAATAAAAATATATCTTCTTTATGAGTCGGAATATGCATACCTTCATACATAGGCATCTAGGCCTCAAAGTTAAGTTGTAAGCCGTACTTCTTAAACAAAAACAGTCTTCCCACTCTTCATATGCTTTAAGACCAGAGTACATGGTTTTAAAAACGATTAGGAGGGTTTAGCTGGTAGTCCTTTCCAGGCAAGACAATAAATCTAGAGGTTGGGCAGGTTATACCTCATGTGAGGTATAGCTCATAAGTCTCTTTTGCATTCCGTTAGACTTAGGTTCGAGCACTATCTATCAGTAGTCCTCACCTTAGTTTTAGGATCCGAGACGATGGTTGATTCCAATCACCATATAAGCCATCACCTTTCGGGCAGTTCCTCCAACATGTTTTGTTGGAATGTAAGCCTCAAACTTCTAATAAAAATATCAACTTAAGCAAAAATTAGATTCCTAAAAAAGTAAAGCCCAATATAGGATAGTCAAAGCACCTCTAAGATTTCTCAAAATCAAGTGCTCCTACTTTACCTCCCTTGCTCTCATTTCAAAATCTAATTCTAAGTTGATCCCTTTTTTCCTTTAATTTCCTAAAGGCCAAAACCCTTTAAACAAGGCTTTCATGGACTCTTAAAAGAAAATCAAATTTAGCTAATGTCTAAAATGACTTTCAAAAGATAAGAAAATCACTAGTTTAATCAAAAAAAATTTAAGCACCAAAGCTTGAAATATAATTAACAATAGGGGCTTGTCCCTATGAAATGTTTGTACCCCAGAAATAAATAAACTCCATTCAACCAAACATTGAATGGGGGAATCTCTGCTTGAAATTGTAAATTTATCATTGAGTCCATAAGGAAATGATATTTTTACCCTTCGAGATAATATATCATAATTCTTATGCCGTACTCAATCATAAAGTATGCAATTCGTTTAAGGATAACAAAAATTCTCCAATATACTTTATGATCTGAGTTCTGGTTTCCTATAGGCGCAATCCCCTATAGTTAATTACCCCTCCCGATAACGAGAGAGAACTTTCGATTAAGGCTAATCATCAATCAGATACATTGTATTCATATTTACGTAGTAGCAGGCGTAGAGTAATAGCATGGGCTTGGGATGTTGGAAAATTTGATATTTAAAATTAAAATTTTTACCATCTTGCACTTAAAGCGGATGGTGGGGGAATAGATGATGGGCTCGATCAAGATCCCATAGTTCCGTCGTCCCGAGCCATCGTGGTCCCTGGTCTACTTAGTTAAAGGAGGTTGTCGACCCAACCTGACAGAAGGATCCTTGTCAGTAGCCATGGGTTGCTTCGTCCAAGGGTACCTTGTTGACCTGGGTTGAATGTTTATCTAAGGAAACAAATTTGAATCCACCTTAGCTAACAGAAAGCTTTATACCCTATCGATCATATCCTATTAATTCATATCTCAAGGATTTAATGCCACTAAAGAACGTATTGGCTCTGGGTATAACCGGTATCTCGTGGTGCCATTTGGCAGCAAAACCACTCGGTTCAGAGGGCCTCGGGTCATAACCGTTTATCCTGTGGTGTCATTTGGCTGCAAAACTGCCGGTTAGAGGACACGTACCACGTCCTTATTGGTAGGAGATTGTTTGAGAATGGTTCATACTGATATTTTCGACTAGGCATTAGCTCTTTGTGATCCGAAGTACATTTCAATTTGTCCACCTCGACAAACTATTGAGGAGGGTAACTAGATTTGAACAGGTATTTTGTATTTTTTTTTTCTTCTGGAGGGTGACTGGATTTGAACAGGTATTTTGTATTTTTTTTTTTGGATACGACAGAGGTCAACATGCATATTGTTAGCCATTAATTGGCTTTCTCCTCTTTCTCTTTGTTCACTTCTCATTTTTTAACTTTCAGTGCATATCCAAAACAAGAAGCAACTTTTCCATGTTAATATATCATCTTTGTTTGTATCATGTACCTAGGTTCATTGCTCAGATACAAACTTGATAGCAAACAACAAGATGGGAGTTTTTACGTCGATTTTTCCATACTACCAAGGGCCCAAGCCTTTGTGGGTTATTGAAACTATAGAAAAAGGAAGATTAAAAATGAGAGAAATTGTTATGTAATTTAAAATTGATTTTTAAAAAATTTTCAATCCTTTAAATTGGCAATTACAGTAGAGTTTACTCTAATAGACTTCCTAAACAAACTCAATATAGTAAAGAATCTTATTTACAATAACAAACAATAATTCCAGCAGGAATTAATTAATCCTGGAGTAAAAATTTAAAAAGCAAGCTTGTGCAAACAATTTTAAAAATTCAAACTCATCCTTATCAACTATGATCAAAATTTCAATAAAATGTACAGAGTTTTGGGGCCTTCATCTCCTTCCATGGTGTATGATTATTAATTTGATCGTGCTCTATGACCTCAGAGAGATATCCTCTTCCATGACAATAGTGTGGTTTGAGAATGACCACTGTTGGCTCTTTTAATTGAGAAATCAACAAGTATAATCTCTTTAATCTTTCCATGATCTGGTGCACAAATGGGGATCAAAAGCAATTTTATTTATAACTTATTAGATCTAATTCCTAAATGACTCTAACAAGAAGTTGTCTTATATTTTCATCTTTAACCACTTAAGTATGAGCAATCATAGAAGAAACTTCATTCAACGCATAGCAAGTTGATTGCTTACCAATAAGAGAACACTCTTTGCAACATCATTCTAGAGTTAAAAAATGCTTATATGATTTGAACAAGGTAAATATTTTAATGAACTCTATGAGAGTGATTATTCTTAGATTTTGAGTGAGTTATAGGAGAATCTATTAGGGCATGAGTTTTATCTCATTTAAAATAAATTCAAGGATAAAAACCACGGAAATGATGATAACAATCACATTAAATAGAGATCCTTCTTTAGATGATGTAGGAAGCATATTCTCGTGCCTATTCACAAGATTTTCTTATCTAAGAGTTGAAAGATAGTTGAGTTGTAAGTCATGTAGGACGCTACAAAACTGTCCATTTGTTGTTCAGTTTGCATTGGAACGAGAAGATGCCAAGTTTGCAGTTTTATAGAGCAATCAAAAAAATATATTATATTATACACACCTTACTTGCTTATGTGCTCTTTGGCAATATAAGTATAGATTTTGCTTTAGAATTACTAGGAACTATTAGATAGCATGATTTTATTATGGTATTTGCTAATTCCCTAAGATATCTCATTTTTTAGTTTCAACTTGACTCATTTTTTCAAAAACTGGCCAATGCATCATGATCGCTAAACATTTTGATAAAATCCTTCTTATTGTTGAATTTTCTTTTAATTGCTCTATTAAAAAGACTGCAAGCAAAATTCCATCTGAAATTGTGCAAGAATTTAACCACAAAAGGCCAATAGATCTCATTAGTGTATCCATGCATGCTACACTGAAATTCTGTAGCTTCATTTGTTGAGCATTTTCTTAAAATAAATGGCAAGGCGAAGATAAAAATATATGAAGCATTCTGAAGATCATAAGACCTTAGCAGATGCTCATACGCACTTTCGGTAGTATACTAAAGGTGATTATGTTTTAAGTTGTATTCTTCCAACACGCATCATGCGAAATAGCAACAAGAAGTTACATGCCCGAGGTTTTAGACCTTATAAAATGATTAGAGAGCAAAAACCTAATGACAGTGTACTTGATTTTTAATCCAACATGCATAGTAATCCTACTTTCAAAGTGAAATATTTACTGTCATATCATGGAATATTCAAGCATGGAGTATTTCCCGTAAGTGTATTCTTATTTAGAGTAGTTGATTCAACTATTCTTATGGAAGTCCATCCATCAGTTCCCAGCTAATAAGAGATAAATCAGATTGTGACTGAAGAAATTATAGACATTTTTGTGTTCAATGCTAAATATTCGTTGACGAGATCATCCATAATCAGATGAAACATGAAGACCTTTGCATTTCCCTAGTCTTCTTGAAAAATACGAAGTAAACACCACCAAATGAGACCTCAACAAAGAAGAGCTGAAGAAGGCCATCCAGCAATTCATTGTCAACATCTAAGTCCAACTACATGTCTTGGTAGATTGGAAGTTCACAATTTTAGTTATGAATATTGACCTTCTTTGTAGTAGATAGAATTTATTTTAAGCTTAAGGGTTGACATTATTTAGTTCATGTTACTCTTATAAATAGCACATATATCTAATTTTGGATATAATGAATTGACTATATGCCCTCTACTGATCTCATTGGTTGTGCCCTCTACTGATCTCATTGGTTGTGTAATGCTACCTTTCATCCTCAGATTTTCAGAGAGTTGTGTAAGACAGCCATTACTCTTCTTCCTAGTTAAACTCCCTTTTCTTCAGCTCCACATCTTCACTAGCCTCCGGCCACCCATCTTCATACCCTAAAATTAGCTAAATTATTCTTTCATCTCACCCTTCCATAATTAGCACCCAACCAGAGGAGGTGGAGCTTGGCTCAATGGAAAGGACATTCTTGATTTGGGAACCACGAATAAGTGAATAAACAGACTTCAGCAACCATTACTGACAGATAAGCCCTTAGTTTGGGCTAGAATTAACCTAATCCAAAGTGAGTTTCTCTTCTAACTTTGATCTTGTTTTTCCATGATGCAATGCTGAATTTAAAATGTAATGGAAAAACTCTATCAACACCCCAATGAAACTACTAGTAGTATTTCATCAAACGAAACGCATATAGATAAAACCTGCGGCCCTGAATGCATCCCACATGATTTCTTCATGTTCGTGAATGCCAAAGAGACAAAGTGATGCAGCCTGAACTCCGAAAAGTTGCCACAGTAACTTTCCAGTGTTATTTTGCCGCAAGAAATCCTGAAAGTATGATAATAAGTATTAAAAAATATTTGGAAAATCATACAATAAAGCACAAAATAGTAGGAGCAAAAGCAATTCAGTGCAGCAAACCTTCGGATGCATGTACACCCAAAATCTTATTTTCATACAAGGAATGCATGGCACGAGCATTGAACACATGCAGTCTTCCATAGCAATCCAACACTGCAAAATTAAATAACAATGCTCCTTATGTACACCATAAGATACTCGGCCATGAAAAAAAATGGTTTCTATTTCTGCAATTAAATGAAAATAACCATATCAAGTTTCACATTCTTTTTTTGGGTAGGAGAATCTAGCAAATGCACATAAAGAAAATATTGCAAATGAAAAAGGATCAAAGTTTGTACACAATGCCAATGCCCTGTATAAAAACAAGTTGATCGCTTTGCTGCTAGTTCAGATGTGTAGGCCAAGGGGCATTGAATTGTGATAAAAAGAAATAAAATAACACAAAAGCATACTGCATAATCTCACATAATGCAGAGGTCATTTTGCTCATTGATGATGTCTAGCATGAAGTTTAGATAATACAAGAGAAACTAGAAGAATCTAGCATAGACATTTGTGGGCGTTGAAAATCCCCAACCGACACTACTTATATATTAAAGTGATTTCAGGTTGATCTTTTAAAAGGCATAGTGGATGTTAAGTTTAAGACCCAAAAATTTTCACTAAATTAAGTAAATATATTGTAAAGCTTATTCTAAAGCTTAATGAAAAATTACTATTAAGTTAGTATTAACAGTAATTACTATTAGTACAAGAATTAAGTAAATATTAGTATTTACTATAAGTAAATAATTTATTTAACAGTAGATAATATATGAAAGTAATTTTAGTATTTTTCTTATTTCTGAAGAGATGCCTGCGATGGCAGTGAAGAATAACGTGGCCGTTATGCGAGTGGACCGTTTATTTTCAGGAAAGGAGATATATAGAAGAATCGGGAAGCATTGTTCGAGGGAAGCACGTGATAAGCTGAAGGAATTGAGGGTGTGGGACTGTAGCAATTCACGGTACAATGAAAGGAAAGCACGGCACAGTGCAGTGCTGGAAGGGTGAAGGATCGGCATGGTGCTGGAAGTGCTCGGCAGTGCAGTTAGCAGCGGCTAGTGGAGTTCGGGAAGGGAGTGAGAGTGACTGTGTAAGAGAGCAATTGCTGAGAGAAGATAATTGCTATGAGTGAGCAATTGCTTTGAGAGAACAGTAACTGTGTGGGAGCAAGAAACAGTGAAGGAAGAATAAGAAGGAAAGTTTAGGGAAGAAGGAAAAAGAAAGAGGTAAATAATTTGTTTGTATGATAATGTTTATAATTGTCTTTTAGATTTTTGTTTTAAAAAGAGTTTGTAAAAGTTTCTAAAGCAAATATACCAACTGTATTTTAGGATTCATCATGTATATGCAGAAAAAAGATTACGATGTAAAAGTTTATATTAGTATAAAGCTATTTTATTCAATTTATTTGAATAATAAATTGTGGAAATTATAGAATCGGAGAGCTGATTTGTAGGTAATTTACAAATGAAGAAGAGTACAAGGTGGAGGATTTAAAGGACAACTCATCAAAGATGTAAATAATGCAAGTTTTAATTAAAACGTATATGTTGTTATTTTTGTAGACAAGTACACTAGTATTTAAGGGAAATTTAGGAAAATAGTTATTAAATGGAATGATTTTATTAATGCATGTTCATAATAGCCAAGTATTTATATACCAGCAATCACATGCAAATTTGAATGATTCAATATTAAAAGAAGATGAAATATGATTGTTTAACACATTTCTTAGTTGGTAAGGTTTTGGAAAGAATTTCAATTCTTTACGTACTGCATACAAATTCTTTTTATGCAAACAATATAATAGGTAGAATGTTATGAAAGTATGCAACAATATAAAACAAGCATGAATTACAAATATTTGAAGTCTATTGAATATCAAAATTAGAAAATATTACCTATAAAATGATATGATACATGTATTGCAAGTGGGGCAAAAATGACCCCTAAAGAGATAAAAGAGACTTCTATCTTGTTCAATGACATAATCTCAAGTTTACCTGAGCTCCAATTGTTAACCTCTGTACAATACCCAAAAGAAATCCCGCATACATACCCTGTGCCCGACAGATCCGCGAATTTTGCCACGATTCCTTGCCGAAATCACGACGATTCGGCGCTGCTTGCAGTCGTCTCTCAGAAATCCTGCCCAAATCCCGTATCTCTCCCTCGGTCGCCTCCCATTCGCGGCTATAAGAGGGAGACGAGCTCTCGCACATGATCTACACGGCACGATTCTTCCCTCTCTTCCATCCGCTGCCCTCTTCGATCTCGACTCCAAGCCACGGTCCCGATACTTCTCCTCTCAAGCTCCGATCTCCTTCCAGATCTCGTCGCCTTCTCCCTACAGCCGACCTCCTCTCCTCCGATTCCTCCACCCATAGCCGATCTCCCGATCCCAACCTCCTCTAGCCGAGAGAGAGAGAGAGAGAGAGAGAGAGAGAGAGAGAGAGAACTTTCAACATACCTGGCCGAAACCTCTGCTCCTCCCCGTCGTCTATAACCGAGAGCTCCCGTCGTCTCTTCTAAGCCCTGCCGACCAACCACCCCCTCTCTACCTCACGCGACCCTCCACGACACTTCCTCTTGTCCGATCGGAAGCAACAACTGAGAGCCCGCTTGCTGTGAAGGTAAAATTCTCCCTTTCGCACGCCTGTTCGGCCTAATCTAGTAAGCAAGCCGAGCCAAGAGAGAAAGAGAGGGAGGAGGAGAGATTAGTCGATTTTAATTAAAACTAATATTAATTAGTTTTAATTAGAATGAATATTTATTAATTTTAATTAATTATAATTAGTATAATTAATTAGAGTTAATGTTAAATTAATTTTAATTAAAGATTATTTTAATCAATCATAATTAATTTTAATTAACTATGATTATTAAATTTAATTATAATTATTATAATTAATTATGATTAATTTTAAGTAATTAATCATAATTAATTTTAACTAATTATGGTTAACTTTAATCAAAGTTAATATTAATTAAATATGATTAATTATTATATTTTTAAATTAAGATTAATTAAAATTAATTATTTATAATTAATCAAGGTCATTTATAATTAATTGTTTTAATTAATTATAATAACTTATGATTAATTATAATTAAAAAAAAAAAGAAGAGAAGCTCACTCTTCTCTCTCCTCGATCCTCGAGCCAGTATTTACAACCCCGCGCAGGTATAACTTCTAAACCCTAAAACTCCGAGAACTCGTTTCAACGCATTCGTCGAGACAAAGCAACCATCTATACACGCTTTTCTTAGCGTGGTGGGAGGGAGTGCGTCTCGACGCTTGCGACGAAGCGGGTAATCACCCAAATTCCTTCTTCGAAGTTCGTATCGCCTTGGAAACCCCGCCTATGCACGCTTTTCTTAGTGTGGTGGGAAGGGATCCCGGTGCGATGCGCACGACGAAGCGGGGATACCCATAAGTACCCGCTTGCGGGGAAACAACTGCCTTGCTTACAAAATATTTTCAAAAAAAATAAAAAATACTTTTTTGCAAAAACACCCATGCACACTTTTCTTAGCGTGGTGGGGGATCGAAAATTACACGGCCGCGGTGTCCTCGAAAGAGAGCACCTACCATACACGCTTTTCTTAGCGTGGTGGGAAAGGCCCAGTTTTCCGTAGTTTTCCCCTAAACAGGGGAGACGCAGGAAGGCTGCCGAAATTTCGGGTGAAAATGTTGCTACACTCGGACCTTTTTGAACTCAAAAAAAATAAAGGTTTGGACACATTTAAACAACCAAGGACTTGGGACTATGCTCAGAACTCAAATCAAATGAACTTAACTTGGCATAATTTAAAACAAAATCAAGCTTAATCAAGTAATGTTGTAAGGAATGAGAACTTGGTTCAAACTTCATCAATTGTGAACTTGAAAGGCAATATAAGTTTGGACTTGAAACAAGAGAACTTGATTGAACTCATGTTGAGCTCGGACACGAACTCAAAGGATAGTAAGGGACAATGAATTTGAACTCACATGAGTTGAACAAAGAACTATGAACATGAACTCAAACTTGGACTCTACAAGATCACAGGGGACTTTGATTTTGGACTTGAGATTGAACAATTTGAGCAAGGACTTGAGCTTGCCAGTTGAACATTTGAGCACTAAATGATTAAACAAAATACTTGGATCTAAATGAAATGAGTTCATACTTGAACTTGACTGGAATACTAAGTAAGTATAACATAAATCTTTTGGACACTAAACCAAATGAACAAAGGACTTATATTGAAACTTCGCCGGACTTGAGCAAACTATGAATGACATGAACTTGATTGAATCAAGTAAGAATCATATACAGCAGGGGACTCGTGATGGAGAAAGCTTCAAATGTGTTTCATAATTCATGCATAAACCTATAACGAGTGAAAACTAAAATACAAGCAAAGACTTATGGCATACGGTGTAAATCATACATGAATGAGGGGCAATTATTAAAAAGTTAATTGGTATGCATGCAACGATCAAATGAAGAATATGATAACTTGCCATGTGACAATAGATCTGTAAAATATTGAATGAAATATTTATGAAAGATGGCAAGAGGTATATAATGGTATGCTCATGAACAGAATTGGAGATCTATCAATATCTCCACTATGGACATGATAAGCATAGAAGTCTATAACCAATAGCATGAAGCTTCGCACAAATGTTGAAATCCTTCATGCTAGACAAAGGGTGAATATCAAACAAATGATGAATATCAAATTTATCACGTATATGCCAAATTTTCTTTAAATGTTAGGAGTTTGCAATTGGAACTGGTTCATGAGCAACAATGTAGGCTCTTGATGAACACGATGATCATGTCAATCAATATGCGAATAACAACATACAACAATATTGAGAGGTTACAATAAGCATAACAGTGAATGTTGTAACACTCCTACAGTCAACCATATTCAACCTTACAAGCAATACAATAGAAGAAGATTTTGCACAAGTCATGGAGTATAATGTGGAAGTTCGTATGATCAGCAACGATTCAACACAAAGATCTGCAATACATAAAAGTCTACGAATACAGATGTGAACGACATATACCATCTGCAGGTAGATGTAAAAAGACTTTAGTAAATGCAGTATCCTGAAGTCAATTTCAGTACGAAAAGGAAAACATCTACCTACCTACATGCAGCAGTAGCAAGATGTACTGAAAATATCAAAGACTACCATAAAATATATGAAGAATATGACAAGTGCAATCTCCTACGATCTATGGCAGGAGATTAGTTAGTGCACTACGATCTACCTGCAGAAAGCAACGAGTAGTGCACGACAGTCTACCTGTACGAAGCAGCAAACCACTGATCCAGAAGCTGCTACAATACGCCACCGGATCTGCAACCTCCGTACAAGCAGACAGAAGGCGTCTATAAATATTCCAAAAATACCCCCTGCACGTGCACTATAAATTGTATACACATAGGTACACTAAAGGGGGAAATATATTCTCAACCCGCATGGGCCCCGGCGATTGTGTTATTGGTACACACGTGACGTCTAGGGATGTTGCGCGGGTTGACAAGTGAATTCAGGTTCGAAACCGATCCTTCTATACGGGTCAATAAAAGTCGACAGGGTTCGAACCAACAAACAAATATACGGTTGTGGCGACCGTCATATTTGTCTTAATACATTCATATTAGGCCTTCAAGGCCTACAACAATGAGAATTCACGATCAAAGGGCATAAAGCCTACGAAACCCGATCCTCTTTCGACAGCCCGATAGAGTTGACAAGGTTCAATCCATAAAGGGAATGCCCCCGAACACCCCGATGATGGCCGTGTTGAATGAAAATCTCAAGTGGAGGGGTCCATTCAAAACACTTTCAAATTCCCAAAACTCCACAAAATCCAAAAAATCTCAAAATCCCAAAAATCCTAAAAATATTTAAAATTGAAATTATCCATCCATGCTTAAAGCAAAATCCATCCACCCTCCGCAACAGTTTGTCGAAGTGGACAAATTTAATTATAACTTCAGCTCACAAAGAGCGAAATGCCTAGTCAAAAATATCACTATGATACATTTTCAAACAATCTCTTGCCAGTAAAGACGTGGTACGTGTCCTCTAATCAGCAGTTTCGCCGCCAAATGGCACTGTAGGTAAACGGTTATGACCCGGGGCCCTCTGAACCGAGTGGTTTTGCCGCCAAATGGCACCACGCAATACCGGTTATGGCCAGCGCTGTTACGTTCCTTATTGGCATCAAATCCTTGAGATATGAATCAATAGGATATGATCGATAGGGCACAAAGCCCTCTGTTAGCTAAGGTGGATTTAAATTTGTCCCCTTAGACAAACATCCCTCCCAGGTCTACAAGGTCCCTTTGGACGAAGCAACCCATGGCTGCCGACAAGGATCCTTCTGTCAGGTTGGGTCGACTACCTCCTCTGACTAAGTAGACCAGGGACCACGATGGCCCGGGACGACGGAACCATGGGATCTTGATCGGGCCCATCATCCATTCCCCCACCATCCACTTTAAGTGGTAGATGGTGCAATTTCTATTTTAAATATCAAACTCTCCAAATTCTCAAATCCAAATCCAGTTTTCAAATTCAAACCCATTGCTGCTACTATATGCCAGATAACACGTATATCTACGTATCTGATTGATGACTAGCCTTAATCGAAAGTTCTCTCTCGTGATCGGGAGGGGTAATTAACTATAGGGGCTTGCGCCTATAGGAAACCAGAACTCAGATCATAAAGTCCTCACAAAATGATGGCGAAATCTCTAGGTAGTGTCTTATCTACAAACCCATCTGCCTTCCAAAATTTACCCCGGAACTTATCCGTTAAAACTCCCTCGCCGAATAAAGAATGAAAAGCGGCGGGGAGGCCAGGGCCGAATTTTCGGAGCCCACACCAATGAAAATTATTATGAAGGTTAATTATATGAAAAGGATAGCCAAATTCGTAGAAGACTAATTATGATATTCTGTACAGACTTCAAATGAATTAAAGAATGATCTTAAATATAATTTTTATGTTATTTTGCAAATGCTTTGAGTTGATTCAATTATGTTATTTCTCTATAATCGTGCATTTAATTTTATATTTAAATTGCATAATTTATTAAGCCTCATAGCTCACCACAGTTTTATATTAGTTGTTTTTACAAGGAAGGACATAGAGAAAGTTAAAAGTGATTAGGCAAATATGGAGCATTTAGGTTGTATGTTTAGCAATATTTGTGATGTCTTCTTGTGAGATATGTAAACTGTTTAAATATGATATTGCATTATGATTTTCTTAATAGCTCTGTAAGTATTTGTGTGATGAAATTGAGACTATTTAGATGCTTCTATTTATTAATTAAATGTATTGGTCAGTGGATGTTTTTATACAAGTATGCAAATAATGAGAAATATTATATGTAGAGAATGAATGTTATGTTTAGTTCAATGACACTTTACGTTACTGGTAAGGAGTGTCATGGAATATTACAAAAGTGGTATCAGAGCAAAGAAATTAAGATTCTGATGATTTAACTATGGAAGCTAAAGCAAAATTAGTTGTTTAAGAGAAGAGAAATGAATTTGACTGAATTATTACAGAGCCTGGGAGAGTGTTGTGTTTCTACATTAGTAATAAGTCTAACTTTCGATGCTGCTTGAAAGAAGCATATAAAAGTAACATAATAATATGTGTGCATGATTATATAAATACATAATTCATGATGTAATGTATTGCAAATATAATGGCTGAAAGGGTACCTGAAGGGACTAGTGGTCAGTCATCTCAACAGGATAGAATAAATGATAGTTCTGAAAATATTACACAAGTAGACAATCCCTGACCCTACTAGTGTATGTCAGGGAATATAATACAAATGCAGATGATGAGCATGATGATGTAAATGATGGAAGGATGTAGTCTCTAGTGGGATTTGCAACACCTAGTATTCCATCTGTAGTTACACCAGTCACTCCTACAACTCCTGGTAGTAATGCAAGTGCAGAGGCAGGTGCTCTTGTTAGTGCTGAAGTGGATAAGCATTTAAAACTCTTTTAGAGTTTACAACCACCTTTATTTCAAGGAGTAGATGCCAAAACTACTGAAGATTGAATTGTAAGGATTGAGAAAAAATTTAATGGAATGAGATGTACTTGTATCCCTTGCAATTTTTATTTTGGAAGATGAGGCAGAACGATGGTGGAGGGGACAACATCTGAAAAAATTCAATGATAGGGCAGAGGACCTAAATACTTGGGAGGTATTCGAACAAGTTTTCAATAATTATATTTTGAAAATATGTGTGCATGTGCACATTACTCACAAAACCACTGCCTTGCATGTAAAAATTATTTTCTTTCTTATTCGTAACTTGATAAATATGAGAGAACCTGATTAGACTCTTTTAGCATTCCAAATGCATCGAGACAATCAATCTAGAAATACAAGAGGTGGATTCAATTTGTTTTAGTGAATTTCTCATGAAGTCGTATCGGTCCTTATTGATTATCAATGTATTTGATCAGGCGATTTATGGATTGCTTACGAAGATCTACAACACTGTATTTCACAAAAGAAAATAACCAAATTGGTGACAAGCAGATTGTGTAGGAGATACAAATGGCGTTAAATGTTTGCATTGATCCCATTTTGTAAGCCGTTACAGTTGAAAGCTAATGATATTCTGCAAATTAACCATAGCATAGGATATACAAACAGCACTAATGAACAATGTTATTCCAGCAGAAGTCAACTACAACAAAATTCAAAGAGTGCAGATCTAAGGAATAAATTCATGGTACGTAGGTAAAATGGGTGCAACTGACAAAATATTTCAGTATCATGCATGAAAATCTTTCAGGGGAACTGCAGTGTGAAAGTTGTATCCAAGTAAGAAAAGATATGGTGTGTACGTACGTCTGTGTGAGGATAGGTGTGTTCGGGAGGGAGAGTGAGGGTGCAGGGGAAGTTTTACCAGCGCAAAATAAGTAGGCTAATATGATCACATAATTTATACCTTCTGGCAAAGATATCCCCTACTTCCAAGCAATCTGCATGCTATTTGTCGAGCAGCAAAAAATTGAAGCTTTTCTTCAGATTCAGTTAGAGATTGGTACACTTCTCTATGTCTAATATCTTCCTGAATCCTAAAGTTTCCCTGCAAATGTCAAAATCAGAATAAGAACTTTGGATGTTAAATAATAGTAGGAAAAAATAAGGGACTTAACCAAAATCCATGTTATCAGTTTTAACTGTTCAAACGTAAGAAAATAATTCAGAAGCCAGCCTATATACATCGGCAACTGTTAGCGTCACTCCAATTCACGGAGGGCTAGATAGCAGGTTAATGAATTGGAATTGTCCATTAACTTTCATTTCTACAGCCAATTTCTAACAAGTAATTCAATAATCTACTAAAACCAGCATAACACAAGTGGTGCGCAACAATGAAATGTCCATAAGAAAGCAAATTCAGATTTTCATATTACACACCTGCAGTGAATCAAAGATATCAGACAAAACACCACCAAACGGGCCACTAATTCGATGTGATAATTCACCAGAAGTATAACTATGGGGCCTAGGATGTTTGGTTCAAGATTCAGTTGGGATTAGGCATGTACAAACCTTTATGCCAAACAGCACCTAAGGGTACAATCGTAACAGGCAATCTACTTTTCTGAACACATGGATAAAACTAGTCCAAATACAACAAGAAGCTTTTGTCCCACTAATTCTCATTTAAATCAATTAAAAAAATATCATTTTCAATACTTTCTAACCGAGTCATTCATGTTCTACCACTATCTTTCTTAATATAGGTTAGATCCAATACCTCTGCTCTACTAATAAGGTCATCAAAAGGCCAACAATAAAACTAGTCTAGATAGCTAAACTAAATTCAATAATCAACCTTTTTCCCTCCTAATCCAACCTCCCAGAGAAATAGGATTGATGGGTCATCAAAAACTACCTTGATTGGGCACGAATCTTGACATATATTTGGATTGAAAAGTTCCAAAATTAAATTTCAGCATTATATGAACTCCAATTTTAGAAAACTTATAGTCAAACTAAACATCCCGACAAGATGAACCCAACAACACCAAAAGTGGTATAATTCAAGCCTAAATAATCCCAAATGAAGGGCCTAAAATGTTTGAAAACTTCAAAACATTATTTGGATGAATAAATGTTATTCAATTTTGGCATGTTTATAGTCGAATCGAGTGTGCCGAATCCAACAAGCCCAAGATCGCTTAATTATGGCATCTTTAAGACACTTAAATACTAAACAAATGCTACATGATTAAATGAATCAATATGAGCGATCTGATGTAGACTTAAGGATTTTGGTTATATTCTCTTAAAAGCTATAAATAGGGCCCGACTCTCTACAGGGGGGGGTTGATTTTGGAGCTAGATTTTGATTTGTCTTGATATTCAAATGAGCTTCTAAGGCCACATAGGCGCCCAGAACATTGCTCTTCTTGGCTCAATTTGTCAACCTCTTTCCTCCCCCGAGTCTGTCTCATTGGAGGAAGTCACTGGAAGGCTGACAACCCTGGAGAAAATGATGAATCTCCATGGTGTTGGCAAGCCCATCACCCAATAGGAAGAGGCGGCCCTTGGGAATGTCTCCAATTTGAAGAAGGAGGTGGGTCAGCTGATGGATGTAGTCGCCTTCATGACGGCTAAAGGGTGAGTCGCTTCGTCATCTAGAGCGTTGTCACTTGGACGGTGCCAACCCATCCAGCCGTGTTCATGAAGAAAAAGAAGGCAGTCCCCACCCTAACCGTGGAGGAGAAGAGTATATTGATGACCATCAAGGGTGAGTCGCTTATTGTCCACCACTTCGCATATCAAAACGTATTGAAGAATTTCTATGGTAAGTCACTGTAACTTTTTAAAAAAAAATGTTAAGCGTTTTGCTCCCCTTGGCTTAATGGTTTGTCTCCTTGTGTAGAGAACGTTAACGGATGTGAATTCCCCTATGACTTTGTGATATTAAAGGCTATCGTTGAATCCACAGTGAAACCTGTGAAGAAGAAGCGAGCAACATCTATTGAAGGACATGTCGAGGCTGCAGAAAGGAGGAGCAATCTCCCAAGAAGATGAAGAAAGATGCTAGGGGAGCTATCTCAAGGATGATGGTCACCAAGTGATCATAGATGCCCCAAGAGAAGCAAGCTACCCCTACGAAGGTGTCACAATTGATGAAGCTATGGCTCATACGAGAGCTATGAAGCGGGGTTGTGCCACCACCGTGGCCGGCAAGGGCAAGAAGATTGCCAAGCGCTCTAAATCCTCTAAGGAATCAACTACTGACTCATCGCGCAAGGACGAGATGAGCTCATTGGAGGACAACAAGGAGGGAGGAGAAGACGAGGGGAAAAAAGTTGCAATGTTCTACAACAAAGGCTAATTTTTTTTTTTTTTAATTTAATGAGGGCCTTGACTCACACCTAAGGAAGGTCACTCCGGAGGAGATTAGTTTCTCCATGATGAACTCATCGGGCCAAACATGGCTAACAATTTTGTTCCTTGTTTTCTGCTAGAATCATCAAGAAGGAAGGTTTGAATCTTTGAACTGGATTTACAAGGAAGCAAGTGCTACTTAGAGGATGAGTGAGCAGAGAAGCAAGAAGTCGCGAAGAATATGAGCAAGTTGGAGGATGAGCTCGCCAAGGCTAAGGATCAACATAGATTCAAATTAGAGACGGTGAATACTCATGCGTTCTCAACCATGGAGGCGAAGAAATGGGTAAAGGCGAAGGTTGTCAAGTAAGTTGTCGAGGTGAAAGAGGTCGAGCATTTTATGACTGGCAGGAAATATGAAGAGATCCTAGGTGGGCTCTATCGCGCCGGGATCAAATTTGTCTGAGGAAACTTGCAGCCAGAGGTGAGGTCGCTCCAAAGTTCAAGAAATCATAAATGATTCTTTGAAAAATTTAGCAACAGTGAGAAAAGTGATGGTGTGAGTGCGACTCATAAGTGAGTCATACTCAACCATTGAATGAAATTTTGGACTTTTTCTATATTTTTATTTTTCATTTTTGGGCAGAGTGGCATGATGTAAATGTAATTGTAACCATGAATGAAATAAAAAAAATTTTACTCATTGGTTTTTTTATTTTATTTTTTATATGTATTGGACTCATTCTCTTGTATACTTGCATAAAATTATGAGCACTTGCTCCTCAATAGGTTAGAATGAAGGTGCTCGCCTATAGTAAGCTTTCATTGTGAATTAAAAAGCAAGTTAGTATTATAGGGGAACTGAGAGTAAGCAGGGGAACTAAAAGTAAAAATAATATGTTCACTCACTCATGGCGAGTCACCGAAGTTAAAATATAACTCTAAAGAGAAGTCACTCGACAACTAAGAATAATCGCTATGTTTTTTACTCGATGAAGCAAATAGTATGAAGCTATTCAATAAGTATCTTAGTTAGGGGCTTTTAGCATGAGCAAGTTTAGACAAACCTGAGCTGTCTTGTCGAACTCATGATTGAGTATAGTTGAATATGTTGTCTTTTGACTTGTTTTGTACCTGATTCATTGGAGATAACAGGCATAAATAGTTTAATATGGAAGCCACCAAATGAATCTAAACCATCTGGGTTGTGTGCTAAAGCATGGCGTAGGTTTTTATCGAGATCACTTGACAATTGGTGAGTAGGCTTACCATCCTTTATGATTTAACCAAATTTTCATCTCATCAAAATTTAGTTGAAGCTTTTTCTAAAATGTGCAAGTTGGTTGTGACTCTAAAGAAGCTAAGCTTGTCTCTTATATGCAAAGTCGCCTTTGGTGGGCTTCATCTTAAGCCAGACTCTTGGTCTTTGTAGGAGTAATCACCAAGACTCGCCGACAATAAGAGACAAGTGAGCTGCTCATTCGCATATCTTGTAGCAAAAGAGGGGAGTCATCCTATATGGCTAATTGCTTGGATACTCGTCGTCACCTAGACTGTCGGAACACTTAAGATAGTCAACTACAAGGGACTCACGTGCTACTTATTGCAGATCTTGTTGCAAAGGAGGGAGTCAGCCTATAGTGGCTAGGCAGTTTGATAAAAAAGTTCGATGGCGAGTTTGTTTAGTGAAGGTACCAATGAAGAGGCAAATGAGTTTGTATGTACATTTTTGTTTTATTGTTACTATTTTCATACATTTTCTTTTTTATTTTCCTTTCTTAACATAGGCGAGCTTCCTAGATTAACTTTTTACATTGAAATGTGACTCGCCTTATTTACTTGTAAAGGAATAAGGAACAAAGCTTCTTGAACGGCAACTTTCCTTCGCTTGGGGGTTTAGGGCTCCTGCAAGTCTTGAGTGCTTGGGACCTTGACTCTCCTACATGATGTAGCTTGACTCTCTTTTTAGCATAAGCCTGGGTGGAAATTCAGCCGATTCCAACCACAGTCGGTCACCATTGATTATTGTGAAGTCACATATCTAAGACTAGGGCAGCAAATAAACCGAGCGTTCAACGAGCTGCTCGTGACTTGACTCGATAAGAGCTCGTTCATGTTTGCTTGATAAAATAAATGAACGAACTTAAACACTTTTGATAAATACTCGATAGCTAAATAAACAAGCTTGAACAACTTGGCGTTCGGTTCGTTTATGTTCACAAATAGTATCGTTTAAAGCTCGTGAACGAGCTCATTAAAAAGCTCGTGAACGAGCTCATTAAAAAGCTTGATTAGAGTTTTAAAAATAAATATTATTAAATTAATTT
This sequence comes from Dendrobium nobile, assembly GCA_022539455.1. Lineage (NCBI taxonomy): Eukaryota > Viridiplantae > Streptophyta > Magnoliopsida > Asparagales > Orchidaceae > Dendrobium > Dendrobium nobile. The sequence goes on along the minus strand of CM039735.1, from coordinate 47,698,004 downwards.
TACTAATTTAAATATTTAATTATTTAATTTTAAATTACTGCTCTCTACCGATATCCGCATCTGCCTCAGCTCCCGCTCTCGCCTCAACTCTCTTCCTGCTTATGCATCAAGGAAAAAATAATTAATTTATTCAATTAGTCCCATACCATGAAAAGCAATATGATATTGCACTATATAACGAAACATAGTGGGAGTTTGTCTAGAACCGGGCAAATGGGACGGGATGGGTCTGGCCAGTAGACAGGCACACTTATACAGGCGGACGGGTCTCAAGTTGCTTGATTCATAAAAAAAAAAAAAATAGTTTTGTTAAACAAGCAGCCTGTTAATAAGCTCAGCTCGTTTAATGAGCCGCTCGTTAATAGGCTCGATAAGCTTAAAATGAATCGAGCACAAACCTAAAAACGAGCTGAGCTTGAACAGGGGGATTTTTAAATGAGCTCGAGCTTAAACATGTATCAAAGAAGCTTGAATCTTATTGAGTTGAGCTCAATCACGGTCTTGACAAATGAGCTTGATCTCGAGCATGTCGAAGCTCGGCTCAGCTCGGTTCATTTTTTAGCCCTATCTAAGACTTATTAAATTTCTTTCTTAGAATTTTACTAAGAGCTAGCCCAAGTAGGAGGGAAGTCACCTGCACACTCAGCGCGGGTGTCTTGAGTTTCTAAAGCATTGGACAACTGCCCAGCATGGCCAAGTCCTTATATATATGTCTTGAGAGAGTAAGAGTCCCTAAGTGTTTTTTTTTAAGCTTTTCTATAAATATATTTATTTTATTCATGAAGGACTCGCTTATGCTTAAGAAAAAAAAAAAGAAAAAAAGAAAAAAAGAGGGAGAATATTTTATTAATTTTCTTGAAAGAATACAAGTAGTAATAAAAGTGTGGGGGTTTCCCTTTCATGGATAGAATATCTCGAGGTCATCAGTGCTATGTTCACGGTAGTTCCCTTCCATTGTGTATTTGCACTTGATACATGCCTGAGCTGAGTTCTACATTAATGATATAGGGGCCTTCTCATGTGCTTGTTAGCTTGTCGAGTGCCAAGTGATGAATGGCTATGTCTGCCGTCTTCGTGACAAGGTCCACGGATCGGAAAGCTTTTAGTTTAATATGCGAGTTGTAGTACTTCGCCATCCTTCTCTTCATTACTTCCTGTCTAAGTTCACCCTCTACTCTGAGTTCCTTCAAATGGTCAATTGTCATCTACAACTCTTCTTAGTTGGTCGCCACCCATTCATTGAACTTAACACCTTCCTTGTTGATAGCAGCGACTAAACGTTGGCTTTGTAGTTTGAGCTCGACTGGAAGAAGTGACTCAGTGCCATGGGAGAGTTAGAAGGACACATGCCCAATTGTCGAAAAAGGAGTTGTCCTTATGGACAAAGTACTGAGGGGTATGTTCACCCACTTGCCTTTGGCACCTTCCACCTTTTGAGAAAGTTTAAAATTTGCTTGTTGCGGCCTCTTGACCTCTGAGGTGATGGGCTGAGGTGAACTTGAAACAGATCCCCTACGAGTTGCAGAACTCCTTTAGACTTTAGTCAGTGAACTGTGGCCGTAATTGATGATGATGGTGAAGGAGACACCATGCCGAAGGATGATGTCCAACAAAATAAAGTTCTTCATAATAATAGAGGTTGTTCGGGAGAGTGCTTTGGCCTCTATCCACTTTATGAAGTAGTCAACCTGGATGAATCTTTTTTATCCCCTGGATGAAGGGAATGGTCCTAGCATGTCTCCATTCCCCAAATGACGTATGGTCATAAACTGTTGATGAAGTGCAGCTTGTGCGAGGGATGGATTGCATAGAGGTGAACTGTTGACATTTCAAGCATTTCTTCAAGAACTCCTATGTATTCTTCAAAAAAGTCAACCAAAAAAAATTTCTTGAGAACTCATTAGGGCAGTGTCCTTTGTCTAGAGGTTGGTGCACTTACTCAAGTGAATCTCCTTCAGTACTGCCTCTTTCTATTCTCTTCGCACGCACCTCAAATTGAGCAAGGTCTTCGATCCTTTGAACAATTCATCACCCAAAATTAAGTAGTTCGCCGCTTTTATTTTGAATCTCATTAGGTTGTCGAATTTAGTGTTGATTACTCCGGTCTTCAAATATTCAATGTAGTGGTTGACCCAACTCATCGTAGACTTCCTCTGATCTGCATGATCAGTTTTTCTTTGATGGTCAATCTCATGATTTTGACTGCTAGTTGTCGTCTAGATTTTCGTGCTTGGAGAGAAGGTTGACAAGTTTGTTTTGGTCTCTAGGAATTTGGGAGATTTTGAATTATTCAAGTTTGTCGATCTCCACCTTCACTTTGAACAGATATTTCGATAGTAGCTTGTCCCTCACTTCATACTCGTCACTGACTTGATTGACCATTAGCTATGAGTTGAATATACTTCCAACTTGGTTGCCCCCACAAGCAAGTCATAGATAGGCAAGTAAAGCCTCGTATTCGGCTTCATTATTAATAGCATTGAATTCTATGCTTGCAGCACTATAAATGGTGATAACTACATGGTTTCTTAGAACCATGCCCGTAATAACTCTCTACTCGCATGAGGTGTCGGAAAACGTATAATGTCCAATGCTGATGTGAGATCGTCCCCTCCAACTAGCGCCTAAACAAATGAAGTCGGCAAGGAAATCAACAAGTGCATGGGCTTTGATGGTCATTCTCCGTGAATAGGAAATATGAAATTCGTTGAGTTCTAACGACCATTTGAGCAACCTGCCAGAGTGATCTGGCTTAACTAGGATAGCTATGGAGGGTGATTGACCACCACTTGAATGGATGGACCTAGAAGTAAGGTCGCAACCTTCTTGCCGAGCATACTAGTGCCCATGCGAATTTTTTCATGATTGGGTACCATTGTTCCGCATTTCTGAGCATTTTGCTTGCATGGCAGACTAACCATTGTTTACTCTCTTCCTCTCTAACGAGAATGGAAATTACATGGAAGACAACAGTAAGTTCTTGCCTCGTTTCAAGCTTTGAAGAAGGGGAACGAGGTCAAAAGGAGCTTCAACTGTTGGAAAGCAGCTTTAAAGTCCTCACCCCAAGAGAACTTCGCGCTTCTGAGGACTTTGAAGAAAGGCAAGCTCCTCTCGCTGAGCCTAGAGATGAAGCTGTTGAGCACAGTGACTCGCCCAGTAAGTTGTTATACCTTTTTGGTTATTTCAAGTATGACTCTCACCTTGTCAAGGTTGACCTTGATGCCTTCTGGTGTAAAAAGAATTTCCATGAATTTGTCGGATGCCGCTCTGAAGGTGCATTTCCATAAATTTGTCGGATGCCGCTCTGAAGGTGCACTTCAAAGAATTGAGCCTCATGTTATATTTTTTCAGTGGCAAATGTTTCCATCAGATCATGAATGTGCTAGTTGGGTGACTTGCCTTTTAATAGGAGATCATCAACATAGACCTGAATATTCCTCTCATTCTAGTCCTTAAAAATCTTATCCATCATCCACTGATAGGTCACCCTCATATTTGATGTAGGCGGGGGGGGGGGGGGGTTCAAATCAAGTTGAGTTGAAATTTTTTGTAAGTTCTACTTGAGCCAGCTCATTATTGAGCCTCTTCTTCTTTTTCAGCTCATTAATATCTAGTAGAAAGCCTTTTAAGCTCATAAATTGAAGATTAATTAGATTCATCCCCTCCTCCTTGTGGCTCTTAGGTTTCTTCCCTTGCCTTTATTTATGACTTTTTGGTTTCTTCTTGTATCTCTTTGATTTCTCCACTAGTACCTCTTCTCCTTCCCCTTGTCTATTCGTTTCTTGTGCTGATTGGTTGTTTTCCATGCCTTTGTCCCTTGGATTCCTGTGGCTAGCTTGTGGTTTTCTGTGCTAGAAGCTTTCCCGTGCCATGGCCCCTTAGTTCCCACAGTTGGCTTTTGGTTTCCTGTGCTGGTTGGTTGTTTCCCGTGCCTTTTCCCCTTGGTTCCTACGGCTTTGCTGCTTTGTTCCCAAGGCTTTTCTTCTCTGTTTGTTGTGCCATTTGGGAACTAGTGTTATGTGGCTATTGGCCTTCCATTTGCTGCAGTTTTTGGACTGTTTCTGGACAGTTTTTGGACTGTTTTTGGGGATTGTTGTGTGGTGTCTGTTGGCTTATCATTTCCCTCATTTAATTAAGAATATGAAGAGATTTTGGGGCTGTTTAAGTGGCTGTTCAAGTGCTGTTTGGTGGCTGTTTGGGGGGAAATTCCATGGGATTTTTACTGATTTCTGTGCAGTTTTCTATTGCAGTTTTTTGCTGTCTTTTGGCCTTCTTCTTGGTGACTTATGGCCTTCTATTTCCCTATTTTAATGGATTTAAATATTACTTTTAGGTGGTTGTTTGTATTCCTTCTTTTGTGCCTATAAATAGAGTTGTTTTGTGGCTATTTTAGTAAGATATATGAGTGATGATGTGAGTTATTTTTAGAGATGTAAACCTGCGGGTTTCTTTGGAAAAGCTTGCGAGCTTGTTCCATCCCTTCTACTCCTCCTGCAAAGCTTGCGAGCTTCTCCTCTTTCTTCTTGGGCTTCTAACCTCTTCGTCTCTCCACAAGTTTCATTCCACCTGTATCCTTCTTCTCAAAGAAATGCAACTTTAGGTGTTTGTCTTGTTTGAGTCGTTTGTAAGAGTTGTAAGGTGTCGTTTTATTTCCAAAGTTTGTAGTCTTTTATTTTATAAAGTGGAGTTCATGTTTTGTTTGAAAGTCTTAAATTGTCTAATTTGTCTAGTTTTTGTGAGTTCATGTAAGTTTTTATTATCTAGAAAAAGTTGTTTTTTGTGTTCAAAAATTTGGGGTCCCTCCCCCAAATTTTTTGATTGCATCAATATTCTTCATCCCAAAGGGCATGTATTCTCGCAGTCGTTTGGATGCATTTTGATTTGACGGTACCTAAGAAAACATCCAAGAAACATATCACTGATGGCCAACTATAGAGTTAACTAGAGCATCGATCCTTAGTAGTAGGTAATTGTCCTTTGGACATGCTTAGTTCAGGTTTATGAATTCCACACACATCCTTCACTTGTTTGTCATCTTTTATTATACCATCACTATTAGAGATCCAATATGGGTACTAGACCTCTCTGAAGAAGTCGGCAATCAAGAGCTTCTCTACCTCTTCTCTGATGGGCTTAGCGAGTAAGACGGCTATCTTTCTTATTTTCTGTTTGATATGACGAGCATCCCTCCTTACATTCAGTCAATGACAGAAGACTCCATTGATGTCAGACATCTCTGAGGACGTCTATGCGAAGACATCCAGATCACTTCAGTGGATCTATATGAGCTCGCTCCTATATATTTCTCACCGAAACAAGCCTGATTCTAAGGATTCTTCCCTACTCACCTTCCACGGCAGGCACTTCTTCCACTACTTCCATCATCACCAAACCTGGACATCACCCTACATTCAATTAGAGGACTTCATTTGGGGTTGTAGCCACCTTGCATACTGCTTGCAAATAGCAGGTGCGCAACTGGATGAGGCCGCCTCATGGTCGATGATGAAGTCTACCATCATCGTGCACTAAAGGTCACCATCGCTATATGATTATAAAACTTCATATATATATCAGAATACTGATAATCTGATAGTTGGCAACCAAAGCTAGCTGATCAAAACAACATTGTGTGGGTTTCCTCAAGGTGGCCTATTTTCTTCATTGAAGGTGACAGGGGTGACGTCCACTGAAAGAGCTCATGTGGATGCCGAATTGATCTTTTGGCCTGCATATTCTTCGCGCTCGTTGGCAAGTCTGTTCGTTCGCCACTCATGATGGCGGGCAATACTCTAATGTGCATTGAGCGAGCAGGAACAAGTTCATTTGTGTTGCCCTCTATAGGGCCTTCCCTTGTTGTCGTCCCGAATTAGTGAGTGAGAACTCCTTCAGTTTCACTGCTTTGATGAGCACTTTTACTAGGCTTTGTAGATGACGACACTCCTCAATGTCATGGCCAAGATCCATGTAGAAACTTCAATAGCTTGAGGTACTGCGGGTGTTGGCCATTGCTTTCATAAGTGTCAGGCGTCTAAAGAACTCCTTATTCTAAATGGCCTCTACGAGCTCGGCCATGGACACTCTCAGAGGAGCATAAGTGGGATAAGTTTGAGGTCAATGGGCGAGTATCACATAAAAGCTCCTCTATCAATGATGTTGGTGGCCCTATTATCCTCAAAAGCCTCAGGTGCATGGGCGAGCTCTACAACTCAAAATGTTGGGGATCATGTGACGGGTTTGACCTCATGTCTTTCTTATTCCTAAACCAAATTATTTCTTACCCTCTTTCCTAGTGAGGGTCTCTCCTTGGAATGATTTCTTGATGGCAAGTGGCTGAGGAGGATTCAGACACCAAATTGTACTCAGTATTGACATGATTGTTGGCCAACTCTAACAATTTGACAAGTGTGCTCAAACTACTGCAGGTTAAGAGCATATTTGAAAGGACCTTCCCTCAATTCTTGAATTATGGTAGTCTAAGCAACTGTACGCTTCAAGTCCTTGATGTCTAACATTTCTCTTTGGGGCATCGCTATGAAGCTCCTTAGTGACTCTCCAACCTTCTGTTTCATTTTCAATAGAGCCTGTGAGCTCTTAAGAGGTCTCTAAGCGCTAGTGAATTATGTAACGAGCATTCGCTTGAATTCAAAAAAGTAATTACTCTCAAGGGCTAGCATCAATCCACGCTCACTGCACTTAAGAGGATTTTGAATCCATATTTATCTAGTTGATGATACCTGACTATACTAGCAGATCATCCGTTTTATGAGCTGAGAACCTGTTAGTGAGAATAAAGAGTAGAGAGAGTAGAAATAATGAGAGTAAGCTAGTAGAATGATTGAGAGTGAGCTAGTTAGAATCTCCGCAATCTCAATCAAAAAATATAAGACTCCTATGGCCAAAAAGATAAAAAGGTCCAAGGTTTAAAGGTTTCAAATTGTTCTTCATCACTTTATATTTATAGAGATTTGAGGGCTACAGGAAATGCTATATAGAGAAAAAAAAATACAGACAATACAGAATAAAACATTATTGTTGTCAGGTCCCAAGCCATGAGAAAAGTGGAGAGTTGCGTTAGGTAGTTGACAATCAAGGAAAAACTTGTTGAATAATCATGACATGAACTATTTAATACATTATATTAATGTTAGGGAGTTTCCAGGCAGTGACGCGCTATATGGCCTAAATACAGTGAGAAGTATGAAAGGGTTTCTGCACTAGCACTCGAGTACAATATTAAATAAGTAAAAATTGCCACATCATGGACGAATATGGACAAAGAAGCTAGTCCATGAAATTAAAATTAGAATAAGTACATGGAATATAGATCTCTTACAGTCAAATTAATGAAATGAATAAATAATATGAATCATAGAAAGATAAATATTCAATGATTCATAAAACTAAATGAGTTGGAGATAAGGTTAAGGAGATTTATAGTTTAGGATTTAAAATATAATATTCAAGTAGGAGTCATACTAAAAATGGTGCATGCTAATTATATATAAGAGTTTGAAAGATAATATTGTAGAAATTAATAAAATTGGAGCTAAATTATAATTTTAAATATTGTTCTTGATGCTAAAAGTATTAACATTATAAGTGCTTATGCTATTCAAATAGGTTTGGATATATGTACAAAATTAAAATTTTGGAATGACTTGTATATCTTAAAGAATGGGTTTTTATTAAAGGAGATTTAAATGGACATATTAATAGAGATGTAAAAATTCTAAAAATATTTATATATGTTATGGGTTTGGAGCGACTAAAGTATGTGGTCGGACCATATTAAATTTTTCTCTAACTTATTATTTTATAATTGCTAACATCTTATTTAACAAAATAAATGAGTATCTCATCACTTATAAGAATAGATATATTAAAACTCAGACTTATTATTTTCTTATTAAAAAAAAGATCATCTGGATTACAAAGATCATAAAGTTATTCCGAGTGAAGGTTTATGTGCTTAACATCGCTTATTAGTTTTGAATTTTAAGATGAAAGGGAGAAATATGAAAAATAAATAAATATTATCCTAGGATTAGAAGGGGATATTTAAAGAACACTAATAAAAATATTTTTAAGAATAAAATTTAAAGAACAGTAATAAAAATATTTTTTATAATAAGATTTAAGATGATATTCAACATAGGTGGATGAGATATTTTGCTAAACTTTTTAAAGAAAATTGTGAAAATAAGATTGACTATAGTGACCTTAGCACCCTAAATTAAAATAAAGATTTCTGTTTTTATCGGCATATTAGTAAAACCGAAGTTAGAGAGGCTTTAAAGAAAATGAAGGGTGGAAAAGCTGTTGGACCTGATGATATTCCAATAGAGGTGTGGAAATGCTTAGGAGATGAAGGAATTTCTTGGCTTACTAAACTTTTTAATACTATTTTGAAGACTAAAAAGATGCCAGATGAGTGGAGAATGAGTGTGTTAATTCTAATTTTTAAGAATAAAGGTGATGCACAAGATTGTGCGAATTATAGAGGAATTAAGTTAATGTATCATATTTTAAAACTATGGGAGCGAGTTATGGAGCATAGGTTGCGGCGTAATACTAATGTTTCTCAAAATCAATTGGGATTCATGCCGGGTAGGTTGACTATGGAAGCCATACATTTATTAAGAGGTTTGATGGAGAAATATAGAGAAAATAAGGAGGATCTACATATGATATTTATTGATTTAGAAAAAGTATATGATAAACTTTCAAGAGAAGTGCTATGGAGAGTTATTGAAAAGAAAGGAGTTAATAATGCTTATATTCAAATCATTAAAGATATGTATACATGAGCTATTACTTGTGTTCAAACACAAGTTGGTTTGACCAAGTATTTCTCTATTTCGGTTGGGTTACATCAAGGATCAGCCTTAAGCCAATATCTTTTTGCTTTAGTCATGGATGTTCTCACTAGACATTTGCAAGAGGATGTACCTTAGTGTATGCTTTTTGCTGATGATATTCTTCTGGTTGATAAGACTAGAGAGGGAGTTGAAAGTAAACTTGAATTATGGAGGTCAACATTAGAGACTAAAGGTTTTCGCTTGAGTATATCTAAAACGGAATATATGGAGTGTAATTTTAGTAGTAATAGACCTAGTGAGGGGTTTGTGACTTTGGGCGATCAAGTCATTAATAAGAGTACATGTTTTAGATATCTTGGATCTATTGTTCATAGTGATGGTGAAATAGATGGAGATATTATCAACAGTATTCAAGTTGGATGGTTGAAGTGGAGGAATGCATTGGGCTTGTTGTGTGATAGAAAAGTACCCCTCAAACTTAAGGGAAAACTCTATAAGATGGTAGTGAGGCCTGCAATGCTTTATGGTATTGAATGTTGGCCATTAAAAGAGAAGCATAATACTAAGTTAAGTGTGGCAGAGATGAGAATACTCAGGTGGATGAGTGGCTTTACCCTTAGAGATAGGATACGAAATGAACATATACGTGAAAAGGTTGGAGTAGCTCCAGTAGAAGATAAGATTAGAGAGAGCCGCCTTAGATGGTTTGGTCACATAAAACGGCGGCCTTCCAATGACCCGATTAGGAGAGTAAAGGTATTAGATTTGATTTATGTCAAGACAGGTAGAGGCAGACCTAAAAAGACTTGGTTAGAAAATATTAGGAATGACCTTTCTTTATTAAATTTAAACGAGAATTTGACCTTTAATAGGACACAATGAAGGAAAAGGATTCATGTAGCCAACCCTACGTAGTGGGATAAAGGCTTGATGTTGTTGTTGTTGTTGTAGAGTAAGATTTAAGATCTTAAGAAATTTTCTGTATATAAGGAACCTAATATTATGTGGGAAAGTAAATAATGATATTAAAAATGTTGTAAATGATGTGCTTGGAATATTAAAGCAAAAAATCTCAAAATAGTAAAAATAGTTCGTGGTCGGATCAAAATGTACAAGAAAAGATAAAAAATAAGATATTTTGTTATAAAAATTAAGGAGGATCTAAAAACTCGAAAATTTGTGAAATTTATAAAGATGCATGTAAGAAATCTAAGAAACTAATTTATGATGCAAAGAATTTAGCTTTTAATAATTTATATAATAAATTAAACACTAAGAAGGATGAAATATGTATATATAAGTTAGTCAAACAAAGAGATGGGAGAATTAATGATTTAGTGCATATTAAGTGCATTACGGATGAAAATCAAAAAGTGTTTTTATCATAAGAGAATTTCAACAAAGATGGATGAGATATTTTGATATGTTTTTCAATGAAAATTAAGAGAATACGATTTACTTTAGTGATCTTAGCACCCTAAATGAATTTTTTTTAATCAGCGTATTATTGAAACTGAAGTTAGAGAAACTTTAAGGAAAATGAAGAGTGAAAAAATTGTAAAACCTAATGATATTCCAATAGAGTGGAAATGCTTAAGAGATGAAAGAATTTATTTATTACAAAACTTTTCAATATTATTTGGAAGAGTAAAAAGATACCAGATGAGGGGAGGCGTATTGATTCTTATTTTAAGAATAAAGGCGATGCACAAGAATATGTGAATTATAGAGGAATTAAGTTAATGTGTCATACTTTAGAACTATTGGAGAGAACTATTAAGCATAGGTTATGACGTAATACTAATGTTTCTCAAAATCAATATGGATTTATGTCGGGTAAGTCTACTATATAAGTTATACATTTATTAAGACGCTCGATGTAGAAGTATAAAGAGAATAAGGATGATCTACATATGATATTAATTCATTTTGAGAAAGCTTATAACAAAGTTCCAAGAGAAGTGCTATGGAGAGTTCAAGAAAAGAAAGTGGTTAATAATGCTTATATTGAAGTCATTAAGGATATATATGCAAGACTTGTTACTTGTGTTCAAACACAAGGTGGTTTGACCAAGTATTTTTCTATTTCAACTGGACTACATTAAGGATCAGCTTTAAACCCATATCTTTTTTCTTTAGCCATAAATTTTCTTACTAGACATTTGTAAAAGGATGTACCCTACGATATGGTTTTTATTGATGATATTCTTTTTCTTGATAAAACTAGAGAGGGAGATGAACTTAAACTTGAATTATAGAGATCAATCTTAAAGTCTAAAGGTTTTTGTTTGAGTAGATCAAAAACCGAGTAAATGGAGTGTAACTTTAGTAGTCATAGGTCTAATGGGGGATTGTGACCTTGGGCGATCAAGTCGTTACTAAGAGTACACGTTTTAGATATCTCAAGTCTATTGTCCAAAATGATAGTGAAATAGATGAAGAAATTATAAGTAGATTTTAAGTTGGATGGTTGAAGTGGAGGAATGCAACAGGCCTATTACGTGATAGAAAAGTATCCCTAAAACTTAAGGAAAATTTTTATAAAATGGTGGTGAGACCGACAATGATTTATAACATAGAATGTTAGCCATTAAAAGAGAAGCATAAAATTAAGTATTGTAGAGATGAGGAGCTTAACTGGATGAGTGGCTTTACTCTTAGAGAGAAAGCTAAAAAGAGCATATACATGAAAAAGTGGGAGTAGCTCTAGTGGCCGATAAGATTAGAGAAAGTCATCTTTGATGGTTTGGTCACATAAAACGTCGGCCTTCTGATGACCCGGTTAGAATAGTAGATGTATTAGTTTGACAAATATTAAGAAAAGTTGAGATAAACTTAAAAAGACTTGGTTAGAAAATATTAGAAATGACATTTTTTAATAAATTTAAATGAGAATTTTGACTTTTAATAGGACACAATGGAGAAAAAAGATTCATGCAGTTAACCCCACATAGTGGGATAAAGGCTTATTGTTGTTGTTGTTGTTGTTGTTGTTGTTGTGGACTATACAGAAAAATAGTACATGCTACACGTTAAAATAAGACACATGTTGCCTCATGATTTGTTGCAAAAGGGCGTCAATAATCGCGGAAGCTGTCTGTTATCAGGCAAGCTAGGAGGGGAGAGTAGGCGTGGGACGAGTCTTGAGAGATAGAACCATAGCTGGCAAGTGTCCTAATCAAGTCAGCAAATAGTGTTGGGAGGTCGAGGTTGATTTGTTGTAAAAGAAAATCAGAAGTGTTTGCAGGGATGAAGAGTTCTTGAGCCTAGTAATGATAGCTGAATGGAGTATGAAGTCCCTGAGGTAAAAGCCTTCCTATAACTAAGTCTGACGAGCTTGTAGTAGGAGGGCCTGATTGAGATGAATGAGGATAAATTTTCTTATTAAGGATCTTCCTAGTCGCCTAGTTTAGGGTGAACTCCCTGGCGAGTGACCGTTATCATTCTCCTTGGGCAAGTTCCCCAGTTAGTCCCGGGCGAATCCTTTGAGGGATTTGCTCCAAGATGAAATACCCTCATCACAACCAAGTCGCTACCTGCCAAAAGACCTAAGAAGGAGGGTATACAAAATCCTACTACACAAAACTTGGTCCAATCTAAAGTCTGAATTAGGCTAAATCAAGAGCTATAAGTAATTGAAATTTTTAGTACATTAATTGGAGGACCAAATAATCTCACTTTTGGCATGCTTATAATCGAATCAAGCATCTTAATGAGACGAATCCAATATAACCTAGATAGTTTAATTCTAATTTCATTAAGGCACCTAAATGTTGAACAAACACTTCGTGATCAAGAGAATCAATATGGATCATCCAATGAAGTGCTCTAAATTTCGGTTATGCTTACGAGGCATGACACTTAAAAATCTCTAAATAGACATACACTCTCTATATGGGAAGGTGGAGGAGCTTAGACTTAGAGTTTGAGCTAGAATTTTGGCGCTAGATTCAGGAGATCTCTGAGGCTCTAAGAATATCGGAGCACCAATGATGCATCATTATCGAACCACTATTTGATCGTCGTCGTCAAGCCTTCATTGGCCGACTACTATAACCCTTCAATCATCATCACACAACTATAGTCCTTCGGCCTTTATAGTCTACAGACCATAACCCAACTACAATTCTCCGACCATCAACCCTCGACTACGTTATAATCCGGAAGCCCGAGCTAGTATTTTAATGATTTTGAATATTATTAATGTGATTAATTACTAATCTCTGCTTTACATATTTTATATATTTCTTATGTTTTACTAACTATTTCAAGTATAGTATACAATGAGCTTAACTGAAGAATCAAGACTCAAGAGAATGTATCGTCAGGGTCTAATTCAATTTCTGTTTGATAGTCAGTACTTTTTGTTTAGTCATTTTATGTATTAGGTATATGATGGCTAAACAACCAAGCACGCATTCACAAAGGGGATAAAATTAAATACTTGAATGTTTTTGTTTATTGTATTGTATGATCTCCACCGTATTGTATGATTTGTTAAATCAAAAACTAATTCAAATATTTAATTAGATCAAATAATTAAAATTGAATTATAACTAATCATATAATACAATCACCAATCGTACAGGATGATCAGCTATTTTGCTTGAACCCTATCATTGAATCTATATTACCAAAATTAGACATTTAAAATTTGAATTAATCGTACTGTACGAAGCCCTTCGTACTATACAAACATTAATGAATGTTGTTTAATTTTGTCCCGCAGATTAAGAAATCGAATTAGGATTAAATCTTAATTAAAAATTGTATTATTCGATTGATATCATATAGACCAATCAAATAAAGAGCTAGCTAACTGAACCATGGCTCGTTCTAAACGATCTTTTATTCAATATAACGAATTGTACTATAGAACTATACATAGTACAAGATGATCAATGACGAAATTGAACTAATCATACAGTACAATCCGAGTATTGTATTGCATGAGCAGAGCAATTAAAATTGAAATTAAGATTTTAATTTAAATAGCTCGCTTTAATTCTTTTAACAAAGGCTTAAGGGTCTAAAATTGAGTAGCAGAGGACATTTTTTAGGGAGAGCTTAAGAGGAGAGGGAGTCTCTTTGCTCGAGTGAGAGTCCAAATAACTTAGGAGGGAAGAGAATGTGAAACTAAGAGAGTTCTTCCTTGAGGGTGTCAAGAGGTGTGAGGATTTTCAGATGGTTGTTCCGGTCAATCTACACATTGGATCCTTCGTGCTATGATTGTGGAGCTCGAGGAGAAATTTTTGGTCAAAAGACTTACAAGCCAAGAAGGCTAATAAAGAGCATCTCCACCGTAGTGATGAGCTGAAGGAGGGTTTGGTATCTCCACTGTGCGAGGAGCAGAAGGAGGAGGTAGCATCTCTGTCAGACCAGGAGGAGAAGGGAGATTCTTAGGGTGTCATAGCACTTTCAGGCTATGATCCTCTAGCCACTGTAATCTGACTACGATCCTCGGACCACCATCGCCAAACTACGGTATGCCAACCACCGTCGCCCAACTATGTATTGTCCTAAGGCCACTGTTACATAACTACAATCTTTCAATCGTCGTAGCCCAAGTTCGATCCTTTCGACCTCAGTCGTCCACCAACTACTTTACTTCCGACCTCTATTACCCTTCAACTATGATCCTACGACCTTCATTGCCCACCAATTATGTTGTCACCCAACTATGGTCCTTCTAACCTCCATTGCTTGTCGATTGTGATCCTTCTAAACTCCACTTCCTATCAGCCGACCTCCATCACCCGCTAACTAAAACTCGAACCACCATCGTCTGACTACAGTCCTCAAACCAATTAGGATCCTTCAACCTCCATCATCAACAACTACACTCCTTTGACCACCATTGTTAACAATGATCCTTTCGACCTCCACTGCCTATTAGCCGACCTCTATTACAGGCAAATACAATCCTCAGATCACGGTTACCCAACTATAGTCCTCAGACCACTGCCGCCCAACTATGGTCTTCCGTACTCCGTCACTGGCAACTACACCCCTCTGAATACCATCATCCAACAATGGCCCCCTGACCTCCGTCACCTATCAGCTAAGGTCTTGAGACCTCTGTCGTCTATTGTCTATAGTCCTCTGACCACCATAATTCAACTACAGTTCTTTCAACCTCTATAGACTTTCAACCTTAATTGTCAGCAGAATATATCCTTACAACCTCTATTGCCTACCAAATAAGGTTCTCAGACCACCATCACATGATTACGATCATTGTACATCCATCACCCGACTATGATTCCCTGGCCTTCGCTGGCCAACTACAACCCTTAAAACTACTGCCACCCAACTATGCTCCTTCAAACATGGTCCCCCGACTATTGTCCTCTAATCAATGTTGCTCGACTACAACCCTCCAGCCATCGTCACTTGACTAAGGTCCACCTCCGACACCTATTGACTTCATTATCTAGCACCGTTGGTAATGCCAACTCATTATCAATTATAAGATCAATGCACACTGTTAACATTAACTTTGGCTCACAACTTCAACATTTGGATTTATGTTGGATTAATGTCAAATAGCTCTTCCAACTTCAACCAAGTAATATGCTCTTCAAAGTGTATCAATGCCTTCTCTTGAGAAAGGGCATCATTTATAGTTGATGATAAACAATAGTGGAATTACTTTAATTGGGTCAAGCCCCATGATTTTCATGTACTCTTCTCTTATATGTGTGTGCGCTAAATCTTCATGCAATGCTAAAACGTTAAACACTATATCTCTCTCCTATCGCAAATGCTCAAGCAGCAAAAAGGATCAACTCCTACTCTGAAGGTGTAAGCATTAACTTCATTCTATTTAGCAAGCCCGAAGTCAGACGATACCAAACCTAGGATTGGGCTATCTCCATTCAATCATGAAGGATACCAGATCTTCAACATTACAAATCTTCGCTTAAAGCTCACCGGCTGCGCGTTTCTGCACAAGGACGTAAGGATTCAGCGGTTTTCCTGAGGAAGCCAGCCCCAACGTGAACGATAAATTACCCTTCCCCACAGAATTCTTCATTGCCGCAGCCACTTTTTATTTCCACCCTCCGACTAAATCAAAATTCACCATCGTCTCCACGTCTACATAGTTTTCTGGACACAAAGAGGAAGAAGAATCAAAGAAAATAAGAGAAAATCCTGCACCTGAGGCTTTCCGCCGAGTCCGCCAAAGCACATTCTCGTATCGGCGTCCCTCGTCAAAACGCGGAGATCATCGATCACTTGGTTCACCATGGCGGGGACGGGAGAAGAAGTACCCCATCGCTGCCACTCCGTTAAGCTCACCGCCTGCGCTCCCTCGACCGCACTTTCATTCCTGCATCGCAAGGTCCCCATTGGAGAAACCAAAGCGATTCCGGCAACTTGTTGCTTTGCACTTGCCGTATAGGCAGGGGGTAAATAGCTGTGGCACCGCGAAGCAAGTAGGAGAGCTGGGTGCGCGATCATGGCTAAGAAAACGGAAGCAAACCGCTGTTTGTATACAGGATTTATGCAGAATTTTCAGCCGGATTAAAGGATTGTTTGGTTGACTAAAATAGTATTAATGAAATGGAGCAGAAAAAGAATACTTTGTTATTAAAAAAAATTTTTGAAGATATGTAAATTGCATTAAATTATAAAGAAGAAAGATGCACATAAACATATGTGATAAAAATCTTATCATAATCCTTCCTAATCAAGTCAGCAAATCTTGAAGAAATTTCACTAAAAACAAAAGCTTCCCAATAAAAATCTCCTAAGAGGGTATAGTGAGAACAAACATCTATCACTCTATTACTCTTTCTATAGAAAATAAAAATTTACATTATGAAAAACTTCTAGAAAAAAAAATCCAATCTATGTACCCTATTCTTCCGATTGTTGGTCTTCATAATTGAATTTTGCAATAATTTTGATTACATGGATGTTATCACCTTTAATAATGATTCCTGCTTATCACTCATCCAATATTGAATTACATTCTTGAAATCAAAAACAGGTAGTAATTCCAATAATGAAATGTCCCAATGCTTTAACTTCCTTCCATAAGCAAGTAAGAATCGACCTTTATGATCACACAAAACTCCTGCTATACTTGCCAAATTAAATTGCATCAATGAATCATCAACATTCAACTTAATCCAATTTATATGTGGGGGATACCAATTTTTAGACAGCATTATGTGCTGATTAGCATCCCAGTTCTGAAAGATTGGAATTAATTGAGGTTTAATTAAATAAGAAAGAATATGAGCTTGGAACCTTGACTCCATGCTTAGAATAACTCCTAGCTTTCCTATTATGATAAACTGAAGATAAGTAAATTTTTACTATTCCTGAGTTTGACAATGCCACCTTCCCTAGATTATTCATGAAATGAGATAAATTATGAAATTTAGGAAGATGAATACCCCATTGTTTCATCATATCAAATATTTCATTTAACTTTATACATTGGATTGAAATATGACGAATATCTTCAATTTCCGAACACGGACAAAAAACTGTATATTGCAGTTTTCTATGGATCAACCAAAGACTTGTAGGCAATGCATTGTTTATCAACCTCCACCAAAATAATACTTCCTTAGATGCTAGTTTTAACATCCTAATCCACTTGATATTTATACCAACTTCATTGTGAACCTTAAGATGCCTCATATGCCAACGTAGTAAATGATTTTCCTGAATTAATAGATAACAGCTCTGGTTGATCTTCACTTGAATCTGAAAAAATATGAATTTTAGAGATTAACTGCAGTAACTCCTCAGAAAAATGCTTCTTTAACTTCGCCTTGTTCAATCTGCCATTTACATCTAGAAGAAATGAAACCGATTTATTTTGAAGATCACTTATGTTGCACATTGTTGGCCATCTCTTTAAACATCTATCCATAATCCAAATATTCCTTGAAATTTTGATTCTTTCCCCATTTTAAACTTTCCATTTGATTATGGGTTTTAAAAAACTAGCACCATCTTTTATTATTCTCCATGCCAGAGAAGAGCATCTTCTAATATCTTCCTTCCAAATGTCACTACCAATATTTTGCCACAATAATTTTGCCAAGAATAGAATTCTAATTTTGAATGAAGTTTCATGCAATATGGGCTCTCAAAGGACCTTGTCTATCAATAGCACCTTGAATACCAATACTACCTTGATTTATTGAAGTAATAAGAGTATTCCAAGAGATATAATGCAAACCATGTCTTCCTTGTTCTTTATGCCATAAACAACTCCTACAAAAAATGTCAATATCGTATAGAATACTCTTTGGCACCAAAGAGCGAGCCATTATGAAAGAAGGAATAGAATAATATATTATTTTAATCAACAAAATTTTTCCAAGCAAAGATAGATAACGAGATCCCCATGCATTGAGCCTCTCAATTGCCTTCTTTAGAACAATTTGATAATCTGCAGCTTTTAACCTTCTTGGGGCCATCTTCACACAAAGATAAATAGTTTCAGCAACTTCTCGACAAGAAAGAATTTTTTTAACTTTCTTTGCCTTCTCACCATTATGACATTTTGTAGCTCACACTTTAATTTATTCAGCTCTTTCAATTTATTCTTGCTAAAAAAAATAAAATTTTAAGAGATCTATTAACTTTCCTTTTAAGAATATTAGATACGATTCCAAATCTTTTTTCCTCCAGGCATTCATAACCACACCCCTAGAAGCTTCTTCACAACACCATACATTTTCAAATATGATAGATTTATGACTATAGATTATTGAATTGAATAGATTAAGTAGAAGAGGACAATAATCAGAAACGACTCTTGGTAAATGTTTAATAACACCAAAAGGAATATGAGATTAAGCTTTAAAATTTAGATGAATTCTGTCTAATCTATCCCAAATACGAGCAAGACTTTCTTTATTATTACACCATATATATTTAGGCCCAATAGAACCAATGTCATGATAATCATTTCTAGATAAAAAAATTCTTCATCTCTTGCGGCCCTTGGGAGAACATGAATCTTTTACCACCTTTTTTTCTACTTTGGAGAGAATACAATTAAAATCTCCTCCAATAATGCAAGGATTATCATTAGCTGTATAGCTTTCTATCAAATTCCACAAGTTTCTTCTTTCATGCAAATCCTTATTTCCATAAACAATGGCAACCGTCCAGATAATTCCATTAGGAGCTTTTAAGTTACCAATGATACATTGATTAAAAGAATTTAAAATAATAAATGAAGAAATATTATTTTTCCACAATGCAAGAATACCACCAGAAGTTTCTCTAGCATTAAAATGAAAAAAAATCTCAATCAATATCAATAATCCTTCTAACTTCATTACTATGTATGGAATCTAATTTAGTTTCCATAAGACCAATAAAGAAAACACCATTATCTACAATCAAACTTCTTAAGTAATGGAAAGCTTCTTTTTTCTTTGCTCCACTACAATTCCAAAAAAATAATGAAGACGTTTAAGAGATCAATGGGGATGAACCCCCAGCACCTTCATGATTTCCATTACTTTTTCTACCTCTAAGACTATCCTTAATAGGACCATACAAACTCAATTCTTTCTTTAATTTTTTCTGTTGAACATATTTTGAAGACTAATAATTCTCAATTTTTACAGCATGAGAAAATTCATTTCCACTAGAATAATCCTAACTGGAAGAAGCAATACCAAGAATAGAATTAACAGTAATAGCTTTGGAAGGTGAGTTTGATACCTTAAAATTCTTTGGAATGTCTTCAACGTTATCTCCTTCTGATGCTCTTGATTTTACTTTATCAAGAACCTCATTAACATTTGCAATATTTTGAGCTTTATTAACTTCTGAATTTTTGAATTCTTTGTCAGTAACAGAATATGTAGCAACACCCGTATCATAGACATCTTCAATGACTGTAACATCAGCAACTTCTGGAGCTTTTAAAGTTGGAATTATCTTTTTGTCTCCATCTTGTTACTTTCTTCTCTATCAACACCTTCAACAACTAAATCAATACTTTTAGTTGCAAAACATTCATCAGAAAAATCTTTAGTACACGCACCAAGATTACCATCTTCTATTGAAAGTGACTTAGAAATCACAGCATTAGTTTTGAAAGAAGCATCAACTGGAAGTACTGATTTAGCAACTTCTTTAGTAGAGTAATTAGAAACAGCACAAGGTATATCTAAAACAGAATTCTTTTTATCTCCATCAAGAGAAATCGAATTTACATTTATAGGTTTATAAAAGCCCACCTTGTTCTTCACTGAATTTTTATCAGAATCAGCTACAGATTTAGATCTATTAGAAGAATATATATTTTTTTTCCTTCCATAATTGAGATGACTCCAAAGATCTTAGTTATCATAATATATAGTAGAATCTGAATCAGATTTTAAAACCTCATTTGCATTATATTGATTCATAACAGTTACATGATCAGAGGTACACCTTTATCCTTTTTTCCATTAGATAAAGAAGAATCCTTCTTCTGAAAATTATCAATTTTATTACAACTTTGTTGATTGTATCCTATCCGACCACATTTATAGCAAAATGAAGCAATTTTCTCATATTAAATTTTTTGAAAAAATGTTCCAGAATATCCTTCTACCCAAACACCTTGAAGAAGTTGACCTCAAGATTAATACAAACACAGATTCTTGCAAATTCTCTTATACCCCAGTTAAACATATTGTCATTCAAATACATAGTTGTTCCAACCTTAGAAGCTATTCTCACAATATTAGTTTCATCCCAACAAGATAATAGGAGATGAGGCAATCGAATCCACACAGGCGAGAACAAATTCTTTAAAGATAATGGTGAATATTCTGGACTCCTATTTTCCATGCCAATTATATGACCACCTACAAACCATGGTTCTCCACTAAGAATCACATCTTTAACTTCAGCAGAATTAAATGAACAGATCAACCATTCCATTCCTAAATTAGTAATGTGAAACAAACCAAATTGACTGTTGCAAACATGATCCAAACACTATGATTTTGATGATAACAAACATTATTGTGACTATTACGGCTTTCTCCTATTTCTGTGATATTTTGTTTTGTGTTTGTGTATACTAACATTTCAGGAAATCACACCACCGTTCACCTGAAATTCTGACCAGCACAAGACTGTGTAGACTTGGATTACAGTCTATATTTTCAATTTATTATATATTTTTTTTTCTTGAGTCGTATCATATAATTGGGTGGATATCATTGCTGAGTAACCTTGCACACACACATGGGGAGAGAGAAAAATGTTTTTGAGAGAGTTTTTCTTTTTAAGCAATTCATATTGTATGATTTTAGCTTTGTATTGTACGATATGTATATCATATTGTACATTTTTTATTCATATTGTATGATCTATTGAGCTTGTCAAAACCCTAGCCGCCAGAGGTTAAAAAAGATTCCAAATATACTGATAATATATTATGATTTGGTTCATATTATACACCCTAATTAAAATCTTTCTTAATTACCCCACAATATCAGTCAATCACATCATGGACAATTATTATTGTCGATTGTATCGTATGATATATCTTATATAAAATGATTGACAGAGTACGATTTTAGTCATCC
Source organism: Dendrobium nobile (assembly GCA_022539455.1). Taxonomy (NCBI): domain Eukaryota; kingdom Viridiplantae; phylum Streptophyta; class Magnoliopsida; order Asparagales; family Orchidaceae; genus Dendrobium; species Dendrobium nobile. The sequence continues at coordinate 47,676,610 of CM039735.1, read as the reverse complement.
AAGAGATTGTATTGAATAAAATCTATGGTTTTTGTACTGATTGTACGGTACAATATCTTAAGTGTTGTACGATTGATAGAGTACAATATTGGTCATCTTAGAGATCTTACTAAATGAAATCCATGATTTTTGTAGTGATTGTATTGTATGATGTCCAAAGTATTGGACAATCGTTGGTGTATAAAGTTGGTCATCCCAAGCATAGTCCCAAATGAATAGAAGAAATTTCTACAATTCGTACCATACGATATTTTGATCGTACGATACAAAATGTTATAAAATTTGAACAGTTCATCTGTACGAACTTGTTGGACGATTCTAAATTAGACTGATTATACTATATAATACATATATCATATTGTACGAATATAAGACATATTTCTTAAAAATTAGGGTTTTTTGGAGCCCAATTTAAAAGTATTTCTAATACTCTTATTAGACAATCTTTTGTTGTTGAATTGATCAGATAGAGAGCTTACCAAAGGGAGATAGAGAGCTTGGAAGAGAGAAATCCTTGTGAAGGGGAGTTGTGAGGGATTCATAAAAGTTGCTCAAAGGAAGGTTTCCACTATCTTCTTCAAGCTGCTTTCATTCTAAATCTGTGGTGGCTCCGAGGAAACTTTCATTAGCATCAGATCGAGGTTCTCTACTTTCACCATGAGGGTAAAAAAGGATTCCAAGGTTCTCTACCTTCGCTAGGAGGGTCAAAAAGAATTTCAAGGTTCTCTGCCTGCTCTAATAGGGAGTAAAAGGATTTCTAGGTTCCTTTCCTATTGTAGGAGGGAGTAAAAGGATTCAAGGTACTTTGCCTCATCGAGTCGATGGAAAACTTTTGTAAGGGCTTCTCTGCCTTTTATGAGGGCTAAAGGAGAGATACTACTTTTAGTGAAATACATGAAAATGAGATTTTCAGGGAGTGTGGACGTAGGTCAAGTTGATCAAACCATTATAATATTGGTGTGTTCTTTCTATTTACTTTTCTGCATTTAATTTTCACATTTTTCTGTGATTTGTTTTATGTTTGAAATCTTTGATTTTTCTTATTGTGAAACTGATCTGCTTCCACATCAAGGGGTTTAAATTTTTCATATATTCAAGATTTTTTTTTTAAATAATCAATTCACCCTCTCTTGGATAGCCTCGGGCTAATTCTTAGTGGTTTAACAACCTTCATGAACTTTGGTAATTGTAATACTATGGAAAGATATTTCATCACTCGACCACCTCTATTTGATAATATTTCTTTTGATTTTTGAAAAATTTACATGTCCATCTTTTCACAATCAATTGATTATCGCATGTGGATGTTAGTTCATGAAGATTATTTTATACCTTCTCACTTTATTAATGACATAAAAACTAAACATCCCTTTTTTGAGTGGAGCATAGAAGATAGAGATTTAGCCCAACTTAATGCAAAATGTTTGAACTATTTTTTATGTGCTTTAAAGTCTAAAGATTACATATGTGCCTCTACTTGTTCAACTGGAAAAGAAATTTGGTATAAACTATACATAACATATGAGAGAACTAATGAAGTAAAAAATCTAGGATGAACTTTATGCTTCATAATTATGAACTATTCTACAAGAAACCTAGTGAATCAGTTTTTAAAATGTATAATAGGTTAACTCAAATTATTACTTTCCTGCATGCCTTAGGAAAAGAGCTTACGAATTATAAAAAGGTTAACAAAATTTTACAATGTTTACCTTCTTCCTATGATGCAAAAATCACTATCATTGCTTAATCGAAAGATCTAAATATTTAGTCTATTGATAACTTACTTAGGTCACTCATTGCCTACCACCAAGGAGTGAGTCAAAGGCAGCTTGATCCAGGTGAAAAGAGAAAAGAGAAATCTCTAGCCTTAAAGGCTAATGATTCTGATAATAACTCCTCTAGAAAAGATGATGATGACATTGCACTGATGACTAGGAAATTCAAGAGCTTTTTAAAGAAAAAGCAAAAATATCATCAGCAATGGAATAAAGATAAGAATAGTAAGAATTTTAAAAGTTCTTATGATGTTATATGCTTTGAATGCAGGAAGCCAGGGCACTTGAAGTCTGATTTTCTACATCTTAAAGCTCACTCGAGCAATGAGAAGGGTTAGGAAACAACTAAATTCAAGAAGGGCAAGCAAAGGACTCAAAAGGCTTTCTGGGTAGACTATACTTTAGACTCTTTTGAAACTGAAGCAGAAGAGGAGGTAACCAACATATGCTTAATAGAAGATGATCATCTTAATTATTCTTATCAAGAGGAGTTATGTGAGCTTACCTATGATTAATTATTCAATGTTTTTGAAAAAACTCATAATATATATAAGAAGTTTAAAAAATCACATACCAGCCTTAAATCTGACTTTTTAATTCTATAGAAAGAGCATGAATGCCTAAGTAACGATTACTCCACTCTAGATAGTAATCATATGACCTTGTTAAATAAATTTGATAGTTTAAACGAGAAGCATTCTAAATTACCTGTTGAATATAATTCGTTGAAAATATCACATATTAAATTAGAAAATGCATTCAAAGAATTAGAAACTCTTACATCTCAATTAAATAGTAGTGAACATGCATTAAGAGTTGATAATATAGTTCTAAAAAGTGCAAACAAAATGTTGAGAGAAAAAATAACTACTCTTAAAGAAGTTAAAACAGAAGCTATACATGCAAAGTTAGATATTCCATCAACACAGCATGCATCATTCAAACCTAGGAAGAGGCATCATTATCCACATAGATTAGTCCTTTTTTTGGTGTTAGATATTTTTCTTATGGCATACTAAGACATATTTCTCACACTTGTACTATCCACCATAAAACATATTTGATGTGGAGACCAAAATTACATATATCATAGCATAACATGTATGAAACTATTTATTCAATTCATAAGATGGAACTCAAACTTATTTTAGTTCCTAAATCCAACCTTTGATGATTTTATAGGGATGCTCTCACAAAAGGTCTCGTGAGAGCATGTGGTACCTAGACAATAGATGTTCAAGGCATATGACTGGAGATGCAAATTAATTCTTTTTGCTAGAGGACAGGGTAGAAGGCAATGTGACACTTGAAGATAACACCACCAAGAGAGTGGTAGGCTCAAGTATAATTGAAAACTCAAAAGATTTCATCTTTGAAAATGTTTTACTTGTAGATGGGTTGAAACATAATTTATTCAACATCAATCAGCTCTGTGATAAAAAGCTTCAACATATAATTTATATCTATCATCTGTATAATAAGATTAAATGACAAAACTATTTTATAGGGAAAGAGAATAAATGATGTCTACATGCTTGATCTAAATTACATTAAATCTGATAGTGTTCTTTGCTTAAAAATAATTGTTGACAAATCCTGATAATGGAATAGAAGATTGTGTCATACAAGCATAAAAAACCATAGAAAAATTATCCAAAAAGACTTGGTGAGAGGTGTACCCAAACTAGAGTTCACTAAAGATCACCTGTGTGATGCTTTTTAATTAGGTAAACAAGTTAAATCCTCCATCCACTTAATCAAGGACATTAATACTAGTAAACCCTTTCACATGGATCTCTTTGGATTTGTTAGCACTACAAGCTGTGGAGGGAAAGTCTTTGGGTATGTGATTGTTGTGATTACTCAAGGTTTACATGGGTTAGATTTCTATCTCATAAAAGAGAATCATTCGAGGAATTTATATCATTCTCCACTGGAATTCAAAGGAAGCTATGTTGTGAAATTCTAACAATTCATAATGATCATGGTGGAGAATTTGAGAAAGAAAAAATTGAATGTTAGTATAAGGAGCAAGGGATATATCATAATGTTTTAGCTCCTAGAACCCCTCAATAGAAAGAGGTTATTGAAAGAAAGAATATGACCCTGGTAGAAGCCACTAGAGCCATGATAGCTGAGTACTCACTTCCAAAATACTTCTGGATAGAAGCGGTGAATACAACATGTTATGTTCTTAATAGGGTTAATGTTAGATCCAAGCTAAATAAGACACCTTTAAAATCCTTAAGGGTAGGACACCTAACCTCTCTCACCTTCATGGCTTTGGATGTAAAGTTTTCATTTTGAATAATGGAAAGTCTCAACTAGGAATGTTTGACCTAAAATCTGATGAAGGAGTGTTCCCGAGTTACTCAAATGTTAGAAAATCCTATAAGATCTTTAATAAATGGACACTAGTAGTAGAGGAGATCACTCATATTATATTTGATAAATATGATAATTCTTGAGGGTTTAGGGTGGAAGAAAAAGAAGTAGGATAAATTAACCAATGAGTAGAATCTATAAATATGGAGGAAAGGTTAGAACCTAAAAACACACTGCCTAGAGAATGAACATATTCTTCAAGTTATCCTAAAGAACCAATCTTAGGAGACCTATCTGAAGTGGTTAGAACTAGGCATAAACTTAGAAAAGAAGTAAATCACTCTGCCTTAATTTTAATGATTGAATCCACTAATATAAATTAAGCCATATCTGATGAATTTTGAATCCTATCCATACAAGAAGAGTTAAATTAATTTGTGAGGAATGATGTTTGGGAACTTTTTAAAAGACCTAAGGATAAGGGTGTGGTTGAAACTAAATGAATATTCAAAAAGAAAATGAATGATTATAGTATTGTGGTTAGAAATAAAGTAAGTTTAGTGGCTAAGGGTATAACTAAATAAAAGGGATTGACTTTGAAGAGACCTTTTTCCCTATAGCTAGATTGGAAGCCATTAGGGTATCAAGGGATTCAAACTGTACCAAATGGATATCAAAAGTGCCTTTTTAAATTGAATAATAAAAGAAGATGTTTATATTAAACAAACCTTAGGCTTGAAAACTTCATAATTTACTAATCATGTGTTAAAATTAAAAAAAAAAAATTATATAGACTAAAACAAACACCCAATGCATATTATGAAAGACTAAGCACTTTCATACTAGAAAGAACCTTTATTAAAGAGAGTGTAGACACCACCCTATTTTTGAAAAAGGTAGGAGATTAACTACTCTTTGTCCAAATTCATGTTGATGATATTTTGTTTGGATCCTCTAATAAAAGCCTTTGTGATGAATTTTCAAAAATAATGAATAAGGAGTTTGAGATGAGTATGATGGGAGAAGTGACCTACTTTCTTATATTTAGCATAAGATAGAAGGATGATGGAACTTTTTTTAGTCAATCAAAATATATTAAAGACATTCTTAAGAAATATGAAATGGATAAATCCAAGCCAATCAACACTCCCATGAGTTTCACTATTCAATTAGATAAAGATTCAAATGAAAAATTTGTTAATCAAAAGAAATACAGAGGAATAATTAGATCACTTCTTTACTTGATTACTAGCAAACCTAATATTAAGTTTAGTATTTGTCTATGTGCTAGATTTCAAGTTGATCCAAAAGAGTCCCACTTGATTACTATTAAGAGAATGGTTAAATATCTCTTAGGAACCCAAGATTTAGGAATCTGGTATCATATGAATAACAACTCCTTTGAAATTATAGGATATTCTAATTTAGATTTTGAAGGCCATCGAGTTGATAGGAAAAACACTTCTAGAACATGTCAATTCATAGGGCAGTCCTTAGTCTCCTGATCAAGTAGAAAATAAAACTGAATTGCCCTATCCACTACTGAGGTTGAGTACATAGCCTTAGGAAGTTGTGTGGCCCAAGTAATTTGGTTAAAGTAATAAATTTTGGATTTAGGATTACTTGTAGGCACCATCTGAATTTTATGTGATAACACTAGTGCCATCTACATTTTAATGAATCCTATCCAACAATCCAAAACCAAACACAGACATAAGGCACCATTTCATTATGTGTCATGTTACCAAAGAAGATATAGAGCTACACTATGTAGCCACTGAAAATTAACTTGTTCGTATCTTTACAAAACCATTGGCCTTTGAAACCTTCATCACCTTAAGAACTAGATTAGGTGTGATAGATATTCATGATGAAATTGATGTTGCATGTTTTTAATTTTTTATTATTCTATATGTATGTTTGTTTCTACTTATAAGTTTTTGTGTTATGCTTTCTTATTTTATGTTATTCTCTTTTAATTGTTTTAAAGAATCAGATCACTGCTCACTTCTACTTTTGAATTTATTTTTCAAATGATATTTTTGCCTTTTTTTAAAGCATGTAAGCAGTGATTGACTCCTCAAGAAACAGTTAAAGAAAACATTGGTGATTGTTTCCTTTCTCTAACTTCTTTAGTGATGTGTTCTTTTTTAATCAAAATCTATTTCAAATTAAAATTTGAACTTTGAAATAGAGATTAATCTATCTCATATGAATAATATTCCAAGTCAATGAATCACTTTCAAGTTTTCTTAAACAGGTTATTATATTTATCATATGAAAATGATTTTGTTTTGTGGTTTACTTTTTCTTATATTAGAGAGTGAGTTTTCATTTTCTTATATTTGGAAGATAACTTGAGAGTCTTTAAAGGTTTTGAAAGGAAACAAGCTCGCAAAAATGACAAGAGACACAAAATGAGCCCAAAACTAAAAAGATGTGCAATGACCGCCAAATAATTATAAGATACACAAAGTGTATTAAAAATCAAAAGATGCTCAAAATACACCAAATAATTAAAAAAGAGGCACAAAATGAGCTCATAAAAAAATAAGCTTCATTCTCTTTCAAAATTTTAAATCCTAGAAGAAACCATGTGCCACTTAATATCTTCAAACAATTGATATTAAAAATCATGATTCTTGATTTATTACATTGCAATACTGTTCTATTAAATATTTTTCTGAAAGGAAGTTTGAAAATATCACTTTTCCTATCTAATTTTTTTTATGAATTAAATTTTTATTTAAAAAGAAATTTGACCTGTAAGGAATCCGAACCAAGGTCAATAAGATTGATTCTTTAGCCTTTCTAAATTTCAGCGCTATCAACTAATCTCTTACTTGTTTTCTAAATTTAATAGTAAGGTAATTTTATCATTTATTAGGAGCAAATCAATTAAAAAAAAAGAAAAAAAACTTGGTTTTTAATATTATATTTATTTTTATCATAGTTTTTGATTTATTTTATGTTAGTTTTTATTTCTTTTTTTGTTTTCGAACCCTTCCTGATAATTACATTCCATTTCCTAAGTTATTCAAAAAATTTTCATATCGTCCCGGAGGATTAACAGATTGGAGAGCAGTTTGCCTCTCTTTACTGCCTCTTAAAGTAGATTTCTAATACTCTTATTAGGGTTTTTTGTAGCCCACTTTAAAAGTATTTCTAATACTCTTATTAGACAATCTATTGCTGCTGAATTGATTGGAGAGAGAGCTTAGATAAGGAAGAGAGAGAGCTTGGAAGAGAGAGAGAGAGAGAAATCATTGTGAGGGGGAGTTGTGAGGGATTTACAAAGGTTGCTCCTAGCAAGATTTCTATAGACTTCTTCAAGCTGCTTTTGTGGTTCCTTGGTGGCTCTGGGGGACATGTTCATCATCATCTGATCCAAGTTTTTTGCCTTCACTAGAAGGGTAAAAAAGGATTCCAAGATTCTCTGCCTTTCTTAGGAGGATGAAAAAGGATATCAAGGTTCTGTGCCTACTCTAGGAGGGAGTAAAAGAATTTTCAGGTTTTCTGCCTACTCTAGGAGTGAGTAAAAGGATTCAAGGTACTCTGCCTAATCGGATCAGTGGAAAGATTTTGTAAGGGCTTCTCTGTCTTACTGTGGGGGCAAAAGAAGAGAGACTATTTTTAGTTCAATACCTGGAAAGGAGGTTTCCAGGGAGTGGACATATGCCAAGTTGACCAAACCACTATAATTTTGGTGTGTTCTTTCTATTTACTTTTCTGCATTTAATTTCTGCACTTTTTTGTGATTTGTTCTTTGTTTGAAATATCTAATTTTTATTATTGTGAAACTGATCTGCTTCCACATTTAGGGGTTTTAAATTTTTCATATGTTAAAGAATTTTTTAAAATGATATGTTCACCCCCCTCTTGATTATCCTCGGGCTAGTTCTCAAAGGTTTAACAACCTTCACAAACTTTCATTGACTCCACTGTTTTTTTAATTCAATATTAATCACTAAAGGAATAGTGTTTCCAAAAACCTTGATTACCAACAGATTACAAAGTCTATGAATATTTGTTACATTCTCAAGATGCAATTTAACTGAAACTCCATCTCTTGACATTTCAATATTTATTTTCGGATTAACTATCTTGATATTCAGGGATTTCCTCCAAGCATTAAATTATCCAATTGGCTTACTAGCAGCATTTTTGTTCAAATCTTCATAACCTTCTCACAGACATTTAACGAATCAGATTTCATCAATGATAATAGAACATTTTTCATATCAGGAGAATCAGGATTAATCATTCCATTTGCATAGGAATCAGACTTGCAATCATCTTTAATATAAGAAACAAAATTTAGACAATCTAAGCATAAGAATCAGAAATTGCACCATCTTTGTACCGAGCATTAAAATCAACGGATTGTAAAATTTGTTCACTTTCAGTTTTGTACCAGAAGAAAATGAACCCTCAAAATCATTATTTCATTGTTTTACTCCTTCAACAAACTTCATTTTATAAGATAAAACTTTATCTTCGGCAATCAAATTTTTACCCTTACAAATATCCAAAAAGTTGTTTAGAATAACAAACGAATTTGTAGCAGCAGGAATGTCTTTGATGATCAATGGAGCTCCAACCATAGGTTTTCGTAAAAAAAGTCTAGAAGAAGAAGGATTGATCGGTGGTGATTGCCATCAATCATCCTCCACCATAACGAAGAAAATGGAAATTCAAAATAATTGGGGGCTCTCTCTCTCTCTCTGTAGGAAATGGGACTCTCTCTCTCTAGTAAAAACATGTAAATGATTTTTTTTTTGTTGGGTTTGAAGTAATGAATGTAGTGTATAGTACAAAAATAGTGACAACCAGTTTGGGGAAGGTGGTGGCAGCCGGCGACAGGTGGTGACGTCGATCAGCAATGGTGGTGGCCGATAGTGGCGGGGGCGGTGGTGGCCAGTTGCGGCGGGGGCGGTGGTGGCTGGTCATAGATGGCGGCAGTGGCCATTGGTAGCGGCCGGAGGTGGTGAATTTAATTAAGAAGTAATTCTAATATATCCTATGTTCTACTTTAATATTTTAGAATTAAAATTTATTGTCTAAGATGACATTTTTAAAAAATTTAGGACTTTCATTTCTAATTACAAGAACAGGAGAATTTCTAAGACGGTACTGGCTTATGATATGAAAATCACCCTCAAAACTTGAAAACTAAGATGAATCATTACATTAAGATAACTCAAAATTGAATTGCAAAAGTGAGGTGGGATTTTTTTTTTTAAAATAGGCAAAGAGTTTTAGAAAACCTAATTCTTTTAGACTTACATCTTACCTAGAGTAGAATGATAGATAAACCAATCCATTCACTTTCAAAACTATAATATACAATCTATGAAATGTTGGATATGATATGCTATTATTTAATTAGGAATTTGGGAGACTTAAATGGTATTTATGCTTCTAATTCTAAATGTAATTAACATTTTATTTTATATTATTTTTTATTAATGCAATGCATACTAATCATTTATAATAATTTGTATGATTTTGAAAAAAAAAATATTAAATAGTTTTTATTTTGAGGACCATGCCTCCCTTTGGATAGAGCTGCACCCTCATAGGTGGAGTGGTCTATTCAAACATACATGCAAGAGAACATAAATAGGGAGTGAAAATAATATGATATAGACTAGTTGGATACCATTTACATTGTTCTAATGGTTTATCTTTTTCTATTATTTAGAGTAATTTTATTGGTTAAGAGTAAAAAATATTCTATTTCATAAGAGCTTAGTCAAATATTCCTGGAAAATCATGTACAAAAAGAAAACTGAAGAAAAATAGATATATTGAATGCACAATCAAAATAAATAAAGCATTCATCCATTGAAATAAATGAATAAAAAATAAATAGTAAAGCCAAATCCATTGTGACAAGTGCCACTTAATTACAACCAATTTATAGAAATAGGCAGTCGAGTAATTCCTTTAAAGTATAACTAAAATTCTACTCCTATGAGGCCATAAGTTTTATTTATGAGAATTTTCAAATTCTTCTAAAAATCACTTTTAGAAGGTCCTTAAAAGAAATCACCTTTAAAAAATTCATTCTTTTAGTCCCTTTTCTTTAAGATGAAAAATATTATATCACATTTTTGTTTGAATTAAATTTAAAAATAAAAAGACTCAATACTCCCTAAATTTAGAAAAATAGTTTGTATATATTGAAAATCATTCACCCAACACACACAATACATGGCGTCTGCTTAAGTGCTAATTAACCTATTCTTAGTCATGCTTTCAAATTTTAGATGGCTAAGCAATTTTTATGTTGTAACACCTAGATAAAATTTAATTAGTGACAAAATTTAATATATTTTAGCCCCCCCTTTTTATAGACACCTATAAAAATTGTACAACAACAATACTAACATCAAGCCCATTATCCTACTGCGTGGGTCAGTTACATGAGTCATTTTTCTCCATTGTATCCTATTAAGAGTTAAATTTTCATTTAAATCTAATAAAAATGTCAATTCTAATACTTTCCAACTAAGTCTTTTTAGGTCTACCTCAACCTTTCTTAACATAGGCTAAATCTAATACATCTACTCTCCTAATTGGGACATTAGAAGGCTGACATTTTATGTGACAAACCATCTAAGACAACTCTCTCTAATCTTATATTCCACTAGAGCAACTCTAATCTTTCATGTGTATACTCATTTTTCATTCGATCTCTATGAGTAAATCTACTCATCCCCTTGAGCATCCTCAGCTCTGCAATAAAACTTAATTTTATGCTTCCCTTTTAATGGTCAACATGTACCATAGAGCATTGTAGGTCACACCACCATCTTATAGAGTTTTCCCTTAATATTTAGGGGTAGTTTTCTATCACACAACAAAACTGATGCATTCCTTCACTTCAACCATCCAACTTGAATTCTAATAATAATATCCTCATCTATTTCACCATCACTTTGAATAATAGATCCAAGATATTTACAATGTGTGCTCTTTTTAATGACTTGATCACCTAAAGTCACAATCCCCTAACTAGATCTATTGCAACAAAAATTATACTCTATGTATTAAGTTTCAAATATACTCAAATGTAAACGTTTATACTCTAAGGTTGACCTTCATAATTCAAGTTATTTTTTTCAACTTCCTCTCTAGTCTTATCTAAGAAGAATATTGTCAACAAAATACATACACCATGGTATATCCTCTTGTAAACATTTAGTAAGAACATCCATAACTAAAGTTGATCCTTGATGTAATCCAACTGAAATAAGAAAATACTTGGTCAAACCACCTTGTGTTTGAACACAAGTAACAACTCCATAATACATATCAATAATGACTTTTTCTTATAAATCCTTTCTTTTTTAGAACTCTCTAAAGCACTTCGCATGGAACTTTATATCATATGCTTTCTCTAAATCAACAAATATCATATGTAGATCCTCCTTTTTCTCTCTATACTCCTCCATCAAACCTCATAATAAATGTATAACTTCCATAGTAGACCTACCTAACACTCCTAATCATAGGGCACCTAACCATTAATCACAAATCACATCATCATCACATCCATTGGATAATATATCATTCAAAGCGTTACACACATCCATCAAAATAATTCAATCATCACATCATATATGAAATCAACATGTATATTATTTTAAATAACTACTCCAAACATAACATTTGAATTTGTTACCCTAATAAACAAATTTATGTGTTTTAGGCTGTGTGGGTATTGAATTAATTATTAATGATTTATAATATAATTAACCTTTTGGGTTTCTTATTTGAATTTTGAATTTATTATTCTTATGAAAAAATAGGGAAGAAAGTTTAACAAGCAAAAGCTCCTCAGTAATAGATCCTAATACACAAAAGATGCCATCATTACACTTGAGAAGGTAAAATAATGGCATATATCAATTTTATGATTTTCTTAAAGATTAATAATTTGTATTTAAGGTATGTTGTATATGTTTTATGAAATTTATTTTAAATTAGTTAGGTCCTAGAAAATTCATGAGATAACCTTATTAAAATTGACAACAACATAAAAGAGTATCTGATAATTTCTTAGGATTTTGTTGTTTTTGTAATTAAATCTTCCTCATGTTTAGGTTATTAAAGAATAACCATTAACTAACAACTTAGATTTTGAGTTTTGATTAACCAAATCAATTCAAAACTTGAAACTTTACATGAGGATCAATGATGACCTCATTAGGGGTTTTGAAAGTTTCAGATCATTTGAAAATTTTTTATGATATTTAATTATTAATTTAATTCAAGTTTGACCTAGGTACAACTTAGTATTTTATTGATTTTTGGCTTAAAGTATTATTGACTCTCTTTTTTCCTAATTTTCTTTTTTCATTATTAATCTAAGAGCATTTTAGTTTATATTTTTTCCTATATTTGTTAATGAATTTTCAAAGTTTGGTGATGAAATTAAGATTCCTTGACATTTGACCCACCAAATGAATTCTAAATGATACGAAATTTAGACCACAAATTTTTACTGACTTGAGGATTAATTCATAAAATTTTGAGCCCATTTGAAGGTGGTTTAAATTTTTAATGATTTATTAATCATAGGATTGACCTATGTTTGACTTATTTTTTAATTAAAATTTTTGATCATAAACCCTATGATTAACATTGTTTTTCTTTGACTCTATGTTTTAAATTAAGTTAAATGCAATTGAGTTTGTATTTTTTTGATATTTCTAGATTTATTATTTAATTTTCAAAGTTTATATGTGTATTTATTTATTTTGGTTAAAATCCACTAAGAGGCTTACGTATTATTAAATAAATATTATAAGGTCCTTAAGGGGGACCTTCAGCTCACTGATGCTCATACGAGCTACAAAATAAATAGAATGAAAATCCACAAGACAAAAGTCCCCTCTAAGCAAAATTATAATATAACCTAGTAACATGCTAGGGAGGCCAGGAGCCGGCACCCAAAAAAGAAAGATCAAATTAATCACATTAAGCACAATCTTTCTGCCAAAAATAAATAACTTGCAGTCCAAAGCTACAAGCCAATCCACCCGCACAAATTAAAGGTTGCAACACAAAATAATATTGTACAAAATAGCATAGGAATAGAAAAGCAAGTTGGATAAATATAAGCATAATGACAGACAGATTCAGAAAAAAATAGTGATTAAATGATTTAATGCTTTTATTTGAGAGACAATGTATGATAATTCTCTACTCTTTCTCCAACAACAGAGGTTATAGATCCTCCATCAACTGGGAAAAGATTTAGTGGTTCAGGTTCAGCTGATAGAGGCAAGCATTGAAAAATTTAGTTGTAAATGCAATGATGCAAAAGAATGCATTTCTTTTAATATGCTTTTAGCCATGTTTAAGGAAAATATCCTACTTCTTGTGCCTTTAGATACTGTTCTTGCATGGGTTGAGAATGAAAAGAAAATGTCACTTGTCAAGGCCTGGGAAGATAATGAGAAGGTCAAAGCTGATAACAATTACGTTCTTTGTATATAGTAAAGTTTAACTTGATTTGAAGTTACTTACAAGCTGTTTTTTGTGCAAATGGAAACCCAACAAGAATTCATTTTCAAATCAAACACCTTACTAGTGATAAATGATATACTAATTGATATCAGATATATAATATGAAACATTATAGGCTACACAAAATTATTATTATTATTAGTGATAAATAAATAGAGCCGACAACAACACCCCAAAAAAGGGAAAATGAGCTGCATTGCTTGCACGAAGTTTATATGTGTTATTATTATTATTATTATTATTATAAGTTTATATGTGTAATCTTTTGTTTTTACATCAAGTTTATATGTGTAATTATTATTATTATTATTATTTTGATAAAAGCCATCTAAGGGCCTATGCGTTAACAATAAGAACTTTACCCGCTATTGAGAAACCAAAAAACAATCAATCCATAAAACCAAAACTGGTAAACGATATAACTGAAGTTACTAGTGGCAACAAATCTCAGGAGAGTACTATTAGTAAAACCATCACGAAATCTGCACAAGAAATTTGCAATGGAGTAGACCGAGAAGTAAAAGGAGCTAGAAATCATGATGTACCCCCAAGAAAAAAATTGGCTCATGTGTGTAGTATCAGATAAGTCATCATTGGCAATATTCACCTGCTACTAGAATCCAATCCAACACGCACCCAACAGAAGATACAAATGCATGAAATAGAGATAATTCCAATCAATCAGACACAATAGTAGCAACATCCAATGAAAAACCAGCCAAGAAAAATAAAACGCAATTGCCGAACAAAGAAAAGAAGCTAAGATAAAGGACCACCTAACCACCAACAACCAAAAAGACACTAAAAATAGAGTATATCACATCTAAACTAAAGGACCCAACTCATCACCCCAACCCCAATTCCCATTCCAAAACAGAGAAGGAGAAGATGAAATAAATGAATAAGGACACACTCCAGATGATGCACAATTATAGCCAGAAGAGAACCCAAGCAACATAAGCACAAATAGGGGTGTCAATTCAGGTCAACGGGTTAGGTTCGGGTCAAACCCGACTTGACCCGAACATAAATGGGTCAACCCGAACCCGACTCGTTTAGCTAAACGGGTCAGAAAATTGAACCTGGACCCGACCCGCACGGGTTGCCGGGTTGACCCGACACGACCCGACCCGCCAATTTCTTCCCAGCGCGGGCAAGAGCAGCACAGGCGCGACTCATGAGCACTGTGGACCTTGCAGTGCGGGCACGTCCGTGCAGGCGAGTGCGGTCTACTAGGGCGAAGCAGGCTGCGTGCCGGCGCTAGGGCATTGGAAGCCTGGGGCAAACCACGCGGGACTGCAGACTGGATGCGTCATTTTGGACTGATCCGACTGGAGGAGTCGCACTGTCGCGGAGAGCCGCAGAAGCCCATAGTGGCGTAGGGTGTGTACGCGAGCAGAAGACGAAACTCGGAAGTGATGATTCGTCTGGCATGAAGCGACTGGCCCTACGCGAGACGGTTGGCAAGTCTGGCATGGCGCGATTGCGAGATTCGGTTCACGACTAGACGTGGCTAACCGGGTTAATTCGGGTTGACCCGCGGGTTTCTGGGTCAACCCGAACCTGACCCATTTTTTAGATGGGTCAGAAATCCAAACTCGAATCTCACCCGTTTCACAAACGGGTTGACCCGAACCCAGATTTTTTCAGGTCGGGTTAGGGTCGGGTTTTGGGTCGGGTCAATTATTGACACCCCTAAGCACAAAACCAAAAACTAGTGATAATCGAACCAAGTTTACATGTGTAATTAGGGCTTCCTTATAAGTTGAATTAGGGTTTGAATTTTGACCTACCAAATGAGCTTAAACTTCCATGAAATTTAAGCCTCATATCATTGTTAATCCGTAGTTTAATTGATGTAAATTTTGGCCTGCTTAGAGTAATTTTTAATTTTAAATGATTTATTAAAAATTGTGTTCATATTGTTACTTAAAAACTATAAGAGAGTTTTTAAACATTAACAAGAGTTGTAATCATTTTTCTTGAATTCTATAATGAATTTTTGTTTTATGAAAATTTATTTATTATTTTAAGGATTTTTCTAAATTTATTTATGAATTATAGAAGTTCAAGTGTACATGAATTTTTTTTAATATTAAATTCAAGTGTATATGGATTAACCTAGAATGGCTTAGAATTAAGGTTTGCAAATTGTATACCTAATTGAATTCAAAAAGTCATGAAAATAAATCCAGATTTCACTAGAAACCTCATTACCACCCCATAAGAGTTTTAGACCATTTAGGACCAAAGTGGCTTATTGACCTCATTTTTGAATAAGGTAAATTTCTATAATAATTAAGAAATCATTGAAGTTAATCAATATATTCAAATTTTGTTTATAAATAATATGTCAAAATTCAAACTCAAAATTAAGTCTTAATGCCTTTGGGCTTTTCTAAATTTCTAGGGAATTTTAGATTAATAAAAAAACCCTAGTTGAAGCATTTGTAATAGTGTGTGAGAATTTGCATATTAATTAGGTATGTCCAAAGAGTCTACCAAGATATTTTAGAGGCATCCATGTCCTTCTAAATAATAAAACTCAAAGCATATTCAAAGCATGTAAAACTTTTAAATATTTATAGTCTATACCACTGGACATAACATGCATCTTGTGGAAATTGAACTTGAAAGCTTCTACAAAATCATTGAATATGATCATTGTCATTAGCATGATGCATTGAACCAACATTAAATCATTGGTGGACTTTAGTTGACCATAATGCCACTTAAAACCTAAACCACAAAACCTCCTAAATTTAAATTTGTCTTAAACTTCAATATGGATCAATTAAACCAAACCTTAAAACACTTTCAACATATCCCAAATATGATTGGAGTGAGTTAAACCCAAACACAATTCATGGTTAAGCTTGGTTGACCAAGTGAACCTAGGTTGGCCAAAATACTCCTTAAGCATTTAAACTTGCATTTTATATATTAAGGCTTCACCATTGCATGAAACCTTTTACAACATGCCCAAATATCATTTGGAATGAGTTGGATCCAACCCCAAGCTTTGGTCAACCCTGATTGATCAAGTCAACCTATATTGACCATATGTACCATAAATCCCTCAAATTTATATTTCATGTATAGAGACCTCACCAAACCTTGAGTCCACCTCTAAGAAACTCAAAAATATTATTTTGAATTGGTTAGCCAAAACCCTGACCCCTGGTCAATCTTGGTTGACCAAAACCATACTTAAACCATTTAAAAATTCTACTCCAATACTCCAAACTTTGCCAAACCAAATTAACCCAAGGGGACTATCCATTGGGTCCCCAAGGGTTACCCAAAAAATTTTCAATCCATGAGTCCACCTAGTTTAGCCATATGTCATGAACCAAGTGAATGCAAAGAGATTTTCTTGAACGAAAACCCAAATCATATTAAAGTAAATTGCATAAATAATTAACTTACATTCTAGAAAAAATAACTAACTTACATCATATTTATCATATTTATGGAAAGGCTTACCTGGTTAATTTAAACAAAAGGCTGGATCACAAATGTTGATCCCAAATTGTGTTGAATCAACCATATGATCCCATGCTGATGTGTCAGAAAAAAGCATGAAGACTCAGTCAGTTGACACGTATAGACTGCCACTACTCATGATTGCCCACCACCATGCAATCATGCTCAATGATTGCATCATTATGGGAAATTCAAATTAAATGCCAAAATAATTAAATATGAAAATTCACCATAAATTTATTTTTCATCCAATGTTTGAGTTCTTAGGTTCATTAAAAATAGCTTGAGTCAAATTTGAGTCTAATTTTATTTTAAAAATAATTTTAAAGTGTCTTGATCACTTTGTAGAGAGTAATTTTGATTTGAATAACCACTAATTTTTTTTAAATTAGTCCCCGACCAATGGTCCAATTGAGCTCAAATTTGGACAATAAAATTAAGTAATGTGTGCTACATACCCTAATTTTATTGAACCTTGATGATCAATGGAATTATATGATTTAAAATTTCAAAGTTATGGGTCACAATTTGACCCAAAACTTTGAAATTCATTGCTCTTAATACACAAAGAATTAGGACTTGAAATTTATGCGGTTTGTTTATGTTTATGGAAGGTTTAGATTGACACTAATTTTTCCCCAATCCAATTAATAGAATATCCAAATTAAATCTCAAAAGGTATTGAGATATTTAGCATGGGGGATCTATTATGACACTTAGGAAGACTTTGATAATTCAAATTCAATGAGTTTGAAGCACATAGTTCGATGAACCTATGTTTCAAATTTTATTGTATTTGGAGTTCATTTGGTCTTTTAATTATTGAATCCAAGTTCGACATGCATAATTGACCCAAGATTTTCTTTAATTCCTAATACATCTAAACAAAATGTTGAAAATATGTTATAAGCATCAGGATGCTAAAAAATAAATACTTAATAGAGAAAAATTAAAAGCCCCTTGAATTTAAAAAAAAAGTAATATAAAATTAATAAAATTAATTAATTAATTAATTAAAATAATTTAAAAAATAATAGAAATCCCAAATTGGTTTTAAACACTTGTGATCATCTCTATGAGTCATTAGTGACATTTAGGAAAGATTTTATGTTGTTTGTAATTGATTTGGTACAAAAATAAAAAATCCTCTTAATTAATTAATTAATTCATTCATTCATTAAAAAAATTAAACTTGTAAATATCATAGCTATTACATAAAACTCCAAATGACATAAACTTAAAGGCATTGAACTTATAAATGGGCCTACTATTAATTGAAAATATAAAATTTCTAGAATTCAATACAAATGAACAAGTTATAGCTTGGTCAAATTTAATTAATTAAATAATTCATTAAATGACTAAATATAATAAATTAGGAAAAATTTAGTAAATGATCAACTCAATAAATTAAATTTAGTGAAAATTGTAAACAAAAATTAAAGTTAAATAACAAGATTATTGTTGGATAATTCGAGCTTACAAGGCTACTAGTTAACCCCAAGATGGGAGAAATGAACCTTATAGCCCTAATTTAATACATACAATTATTATTCAACCTAAATAATAATTGAAATAGAAAATAAAATATTTAGATATTGAAGCTTTTATATCCTTGTGCTTGATTCCTTTTAGGAAGGTAAATGTGTATTGGATTGAAGGCTTTAAGGACTACAATACTGATAAGTATAAATTATCTACTATTTTATGTATTTTATATCTAGTAAAAATGTCTTATTTTAGTTATTTTTTGTACATGAAAAAACTCAAAAATGGAAAAAATTCAAAAGAGCCCACAACATTGTGGCGTTCGATGAAATAATATCGCAGCACCACATTAAATACTATCGAGGCACCATAAATTGGACATTACATTGTCGATTTCTTTATTTGCAAGCACTGCGGCGGTAACATATCCAACACCATAGAATTATCAGCACTGCAGTGTCAAAAAGTTAGCTTGGTAGCACCGAATTTTCAAAAAGTTTTAGCTTATAGGGATTTATATGAAATTTCTTTATTATTGATTTAATATCACTTCACTCTATCCAATTAGTTGTTTAATTTGCATTAAAACTTTTTTTTGTTAAATGACCCAAAAAATTTATGAAATAGTTCTATGGGATCAGGGATAACTCGAAAAACATTACATAAAAACTTGAGATTATTTTAAATTTTGTATTCTTATGATTATTAATGAAGAACATTAAAAATGATGCATAAAACGAGCTTAAAAAATCATGAGAAAATTATTGGTGATTTGAACTTTCGTCCCCATTAATTTTGAACCCATTAAGAGTTATTTTAAATTTTCTGAATTTTTTATTTGATTTAATGACATATTTTTAATTTATTTTTAGAATAACTCAAAAATTGAATAAAACATCTCATGGACGTTAGAATTGTCCACTTGAGGGACAATTTTTTTAATGATTTATTCAATATAATGATGCATTTTATTTAGAAAATTATTAAATTATGTTTTATATGTTGAATTTCCTAAAATTTTAATTCCCATTGATTCTAATAATTATCTAAACCTTAAAATTTTTTTTTAGAATCTATGAGATATAGTTTGAATTTTTATTACATTTTCTAATTTATAGTTTCTTAGGGCACCCTAATAAACTAGGGAATTAGTGTTTAATTTTTGCATAAGGAAATGACTTCAAAATATGAAGAAACTTTTTTTTATGGACTAAGAATTACCCAAAGATTTTTTTTTAAAAGTTTGAAGTCATTTTGAATTTCCTTTAATTCTTAAGATTTATTGATTTATATATAGACTTAGGGTTTACTAAACCCTATTAAATAAATAAATATTTATAATTGTAAATTATTTCAAGAAAATTTTCTTTAATTTTTTGGTTTTTTATGAGTTCAATACTTTTTATATCGTATTTGTACTAATATTTATATATTTATTGATGCTTTTCAATGTTTATAGATCAACTTTTTTTAAAATTAAAACCCATAATAGGGCTTACGCGTTAATATCCAAAAATAGTAATACAAGTCCTTGGAGGATTTGATAGCTCACTAAGCTCAAAGAGATAGAATCAAAATGAAATATAAGCATATAGAGCCATACAATCCTACTAGTTACAATAAAAAAGAAAAGAAAATTAAAATAAAAAAAATAAACGGGGCAAGGAGCCACCACCCAAAGATGCCAATTTGAGAACTAAATTGATCCCCCAAAGAAATAATCTGTAGATATGAAAAAATAATGGCTAAAAAAAAGTGATCCAAAATTCATTGTAGCAAATGTCCTCCTCCATCACCAATAGCAAGATCCCAATCCCTTTCTGAGCATCAATAACCTTAATCCTTAGAAGAAACACTTGCATAATTATAACACAGAGGAGAGTAAAATTGGGAAAAATATTCCTAAAAAATAACACCAATAACATCACACAAACTAATATAAGAGGTATGCCACATATTCTCAATACTGTTCTTATACTTTCCATTATTCAAAATCTAAAATTAAAGATCAAATGCAACCAAAACAACATCAGCATAAACACAACAAAGCATAACTCCACCAACACGGCTAAATAGCCAACCCCTAAACCAGTCAAACAACCCAAAGGTTAGAGGATATGGAGTAATATTAAAAATCCTTATAAAAAGAACCATGACGTACCCAATGTGAAATTGATTGGAAGTACTAAAAGTGATGAAGCCAAAATCAGCTTTAATAAATTCCTAAAAATAGAGAGCATAGGCACTCAAGGTATTAAAACATAAAGCTAGCCAGGATGGGTGCCCAAAAGGGGGTAACCCTTGATAAAAAAATAAGCAAACCACAATGTTATCAAAATAACTAAAAGCCAAATGAGAAAAAAAGATTAAGGAAGAGCCAGCTCATAGGTGTAGTACTAGATAAATAAATCATCAAGTACATGAAAATAACCATCCAAATTACCTCCATAGTACAACCAATAAGAATAGCCATGAATTGATCCATACTTTCCAAAAAAGTCCAGGGTAGCATTTTTTTGGGAAAAAATTGGCATTTGCCTTTAAATATAATAGAAAAGGAATTACAGGTGCAAGAGAGAAAGTGAGAAAACTTATAACAAAAAACAAACAAGAAGAACAACATCTCCAACTGCTCTAGGCTAAAAAAAAAATAGAGCACATGAAAGCAAAAAAGAGGCCACAAAAAGAACTAAAACAAAAACACCATGATTAAAGAAAAGAGCTAAAAATCCGGCTTGGAATCAAAATTTTGTGTTGACAATCAAAACTAGAATCAACTCATCCCCTGGCTGTCCAAAGACCGTCCAATGAGTTGGAGTAGGCAGACTATCATCATTGTCCAAGAACCAAAACCAACAAAAAAAGGACATGCCAGACTTATCAATTCCCAAGAAGACAACAAAAATCAGCTTATAAATTTGAACAACAAACTCAAGTAGATAGTAACCAGCCCACAGATAAAATAAGGAAGATAGCCACTTTCAGACACCAACAAATGAGCAAAGAAAGTCAGCCATGCTCAGGAAAAAGTTTCTCCTTCTCATATGCCCCATCTTTCCATCTCAATAGTTTATATCTCACAGCTTTCACAATAGATTTTGCCAGAGTTATTGCATAAACTGCCAAATTACCAAATTTCCTATTGTTGCATTCCCACTAAATGTGGTAAATGAGAGCATGCAAAATGAGCATTGTTCCATTTTCTATGTTTTTTTCACCCGACAATCCACAATTGTATTCAAACCTCTGAGAAACATTAGGACGAAGGATGAAGTTCTGGCATTGAGGGAGAAGGTGTAGCAACATAGAGAAGGAAAGCTCACATTCAAAGAAAATATGAGAAAGAGATTCATTGCAACTAAGGAAAAATGGGCATAATTTATCTGATACCATGACGTTTCTTGAACCAAGAACATCCACCATTTTGAGTCCCCCCTTTAAAGCCATCCATGAGAAAACAAAAAAATATGAGGGAATATTTATTGTGCAAAATCTGAGGAGACCACTCAAAATTAGGCTCACTAATAAAGTACTTAAAATAATAGTCTTTGAAAGCCCAACAATCCTTATTGTCCAATATTAAATGGTTATTCTTATCCTGAAGGATAGGAAAAAGCAATATGTTGAGGGAGAAAATCAGGTAATTCCCAAGACTCGTTATGTATCCAAGTAGCCAATGTGATGACTTGAGAGTAAAAGTTTTGTAGAGAAAATAAGTGAAATAGGAGGAGAAAACTTCCCCAAACACCAGTGAACCCAAAGCAGAGTAGTAGGATTATGGTTCCTAATAACAAAATTGTTTTTGTGTCTAACCAAGGAGGCTGTGAGACAAAGACTCTTCCAGAAACTAGTGGAGGTGTTTCTTATAAGCTTCAAAGAGGAAATATATATAGCTTTCAGCCAATCAGATAGCAAAGAGGTATGATTATACATTCTTCTAATAGCATTACAGTTATAGGAAAATCTCATAGCCTATAAAGAAGGGATGCCCAGAACCCCTTTGCACATGGGCTTACAAGTATTGACCCATGAAATGAGGTGTAAGTGTTTAACCTAAGACCCACAAAAGTACAAGAACTTGGCACAAATTTTCTTAATAGTTTTGCACAAGGTCTTAGGAATTACAGTGGCCCTCACCTAATAGGTGATTATGTTAGAGATTGTGTATTTAATGAACTACAATTATCCAACAAAAGAGAGAAGTTTTGCCTTCCAATAAAATAGAAGGTCAGTATTTTTTCCAAAAGTGAAAAATTAGGAATTTTCAATCTATCGATAGAAACTAAGATTCCAACGTAGTTAAATTTGGTAATTGAGTTCATAATGTTTAGAGTCAAAGAAATGCCATAATAATTAGGGGACATAGGATAGATGATTAGAGAGCTTTGAGACAGGTTGAGATGCAAACCGGATCAATTAGTGGAGTAATTAAGAATACTCATGAGGTGAGAGTAGTTTTGAGTCTCAGCCTTATCACAACCAATAGGTCATCTCCATAAAGGAGGTGAGAAAGTTGGAATTCATTCATTTTAAATCCCTCAAAGGCCCCATTCTAAAGTCTGTCATCTAACAGGATGGACATACCATCCATAATAATGTAAAATAAATACAAACTAAGGGGGTAGCTCTGCCTAAGATTAGAGGAAGAAGAGAAATAACCCAGAAGAGCACCCTCAAAGAAGAGGGAGAAATTCACCTCAGTAATGAATTCTTCGATCCATTTAATGAACATGATCATGAACCCTTTTTGATTTATTCTAGCAAGCAAAAAACTTTCATGAAATAGAGTCAAAGGCTTTCTTGATGTCAAACATGGTGCAAAAAAAACTTCCCTCTATTAAGTTTTAAACATATTAAGAATTTCATTTGCCAGTATGGGGTTTTAAGTAGAGAGATGCTGAGAAATAAAAGCCATTTGGCTGTTATGGATGATGAAAGGCATAATGGATTTCAACCAAGGTGCTGAAACTTTAGCATTGATCTTGTAGAAAATATCACAAAGGCCAATTGTTCTAAAATCTAAAATGTCATTTTCATGAGCTTTTTTGAGGATGAGAGTATTTTCCATGGATTTGGCATATTTTTAGAGACAACCTTTAGAAAAAAAGAAGAGATAATTGAAAAAATAGAAGGGCCAACAACATGCCAAATTTTTTTTGCAAAATTCAAATCCAAACCCAGTAGGGCCCAGAGAAGAATCATAAGAACCCTTTATTGTTCAAAAATGGTATCCACACTTTTCCCCCAAAAGTGAAAAATTTTCTTCGGTTCTAATATGGTTGAAAATACATGATCTTCTTCTATGCTATTGGGCCCCACTTGAATGTCTATAATTAAAACAAAAATAGGTGTTTCGCTTGCAGTTGACTCGCTTACTGCCTCCAAATCTCACTTGACTTATGCCCGTGTTTGTGAGCAAGTGGATTCCACTACTTCATACCCAGAGCTTGTCCCCATATATGTAGAAGGTAAAATTTTTAGTCTGCATTCAATATGAATGGCATCTAACACCATGTCCAACCTTCTCCTCCCTAAATCATTTTGTATCCTCCTATCCCTTAAATCCCTTACTTGAATCCTAGCCTATAACCCTCCAATAGTGGGGGAGAAGAACTAGTTTTAAACCTCAACCTCCTCTCTAGAATCAATGAGGAGTTCTTCCTACTCCTACTCCTCTTGTCAACCAAAAAACTATATTGCAATCAACTAAGTTTTAAATGCAGTAAGATACTTCTTCCTTGCCTAACCAAAACACCCCTTCTCTTGTCTCAGATCAAATCCCTAATAATCCACCAAATCTCAGAATTGCTTCACTGCTTAACTTAAACTCCCCAACTGATGAAATTTCATCATCAGAAACCACTTCACCTTCTACAGGTCACTCCCCTAACAAAATCATTTTCCCTAATAAATTCTTAATTCTTCAAAACTATATGGATTCAAATGTTACTTCAGCATAAGAACCCCTCTCCTTTGAATCCATGTTTCCCCCCTCTTCTTCTCACCCCCTACTCTTCCACTAAATCACCTCCTGACTCTATCATAAATTCCCATTCATCCTCTAATGGTGGCCAAATATTACAAAATAATACAAGAAGTAAGGTATCTAAAAAGGGATCCCACCCCACTCATAAATCTTAATGTTTTTCCACCTATTGGTGTATAGAATATCAGGTGCTTTAATAACCCTAATAAGGTGTTAATTTGTAAGAGTTTGGTGAGGGATCACTAGTTGGACATGATTTGCCTCCTTGGGAATAGAATTCTCCTTCACAACTTCAATGACCCTTGGTTTCAAGTTGAACATGACATAGTTGATGATGAAGAAAGTTGTAATAACTTTAACTTGGCGAGCCTAGGTCGTATATGGATTAAATGGAATCCATACAAGATTGGATTCTCCCCCACCTTCTCAAATCAAGTTATTTTTGGCATTTTGAACATTGCGTCTATTCCTCCTATTCAACTCTCTATTTTCTATGCCTCAAACTCCTTTGAGAAAAGCAAGGTTCTTTTGAAGGATCTGCATTTGCTTAACCCTCAAGATAGCAAGCCTTTGGCTATGTTGAAAGTTCGTTAGGGATGCTAAGCCATATAGAACTGGCCCAAGACTAACCAAGAGGGGGGGGGGGGGGGTGGATTGGTATTTTAAAAACTTTAAGCAAAGCTCAACAACTTTCACAAACCAAATCACCACAAAATAAATAATGCAGAAATTTAAGTGTGGAAGCAGTAAAAACAAGAACACAAAGATATATAGTGGTTCGGTCAACTTGACCTATGTCCACTTCTTGAAGGCGCCCTCCGAGTATTGCACTACAATTGTGACTCTCCTTTAGCCCCACAGCTAGGCGGAGAAGCCTTTACAAACACCTCTTTTTTCCACACCTGGCATGGAAGAGAACCTTCCTCCTTTTGCTTCTTCCTAAAGCAGTCAGAGAACCTCGATCACTTGCTGAAACTTACCTCTCCCAATCCTTCCAAGGATAAGAGACTCTAGGGAAGAAGAAGTGGAACAATGCTTTGAGCAACCCCTTGTGAATCCCCTCACAAGCTCCCCCTCATAAGATCCTCTCTCTCTCTCTCTCTCTCTCTCTCTCTCTCTCTCTCTCTCTCTCTTTAGGTTTTCTCAGGTCAAGACAGCAGCCAAGGATATCCAAAAATGTTGAACAAGAGCTCTTATAAAGAAGAGATTCAAAGGAGCTCATTAATTGCAAGTTGCCGACTATATCGTCTAGGACGATATGTAAATCGCCTTGGCCGATCAGTACAAATCTCAGAAGATAGGGCAGAGCATCGCCCTGAAAGAAAACTGGACGATTAAAAATTGGCTTGATATTCCTGGATGATCTCACGATCGTCTCAGCCGATCAGTTCAAATCCGAGGAAAATCATCTAGAGCATCGCCCTGAATTCAGGCTGTCCGATCCAGATCATCCAGCACATCGCCCTGAATTTGTGCTGGCCGATATTTATCGTCCAGGAGCGACTAAGGATTTTAGATTAGATCAGCCTGGCCAATCTCACGATCGTCCAGGATGATATGATCGTATCAATCATCCTTAATTACCTCCTTGATTGTCTGATCATTTAAGGCATAATTATGAGTATCGTTCAGGCCGATCCAGGATCATCCTGGCCGATGACCAAAAACATAGAATACCTTAATTATTTATGGATGCAATTTCTTTCTATTTTGAGCATATCGTCCCGGCCGATTAGCTAATGACAGCTGCCTTAATTAAGAACCCCTGATTAGATTTTCTATTTTAAGCCCGATCGTTTAGGACGATATAAATATCATCCTGACCGATATGAGAAAAAATAGAAATTCTAAGTCTCTCAAGAGTGTGTGTGTGTGTAGGGTTACTTTGCATTAGTCACTTCAATCAATTACAATTGACTCAAGAAGGGAAAAATAAAATTACAGACTGACTCAACCCTAATCTACCCATTCTTGAGCAGGCTCCATTTTTCCGTCCGATCTTTGATTCCTAAAAAGTCAGTAGTAAAAGGCAGTCCAAGATAAGTAAGAGTGTTTGCCAATCATCAAAACATAGTTCATGGACTTGAATTTGCAACAATCTCCCCCTTTTTGATGATGGCAAAATACTACGACAAATATTTTAAAAACAGTAGTGTAACACACAGAATCGAAAGTGCAAGAAACATCCTAAAACTACTCCCCCTTTTGACATCTCAAAAAGGAGGGAATTAAGAACTAAAGTAATCCACAAGACAACCCCCTTTTTTTTTACCAAGGCATGAAGATGATGTAGTATTCCGTGTGATTGATTTTAAAAACTTGTGAGTTAATGAGTTAACAACATCAATGATCTAAAGAATGGTAGAATATCCAATCATGGTTACCCTTAGCTCGGACTTTCTCTTAGGGTAGAATCGTCTTTTGAAATCAATGACCTAACTCAAAAAATCAATTGGATATGAGAAAAAAAATCCATTCATCACTTGGTTTAAGAAAAAATATCTTATAGAATAATGAACCAAAGTAAATTTGTCACAATCACAAAATAATCAAAATCAAGTATTTGATACATGAAAACTTCTAAGTTTTAAAAGATTTGAAAAGAGAGAATAGCTTATTTTTTAGTGGGATCATTTTATGCCTCTTGTCACTTTGATTGGCTCTTTGAGCATCTTTTGATTTTTGATACACTTTCGTGTATATACTTTTCTTTTCAATTTGGCGTCATTGGCCTTTTTTTTATTTTTGCAAGCTAAATTCTCTTTTTCAATCTTTTAAAAAAGAATTCTTAGTTGTGAGTATATCTTCTAGATATTAGAGAATAGGAGCTCTCTCTCTAACATAGGGAAGAACTATCCACAAAAAATAATCAATAACCAATAACAAGAATAGCGAGGAATCTTGATGTGACAAAAAGACTTTAAGCATTATAAATATACGATAGATTTCCTTAAGCAAGTTTAGAAAAGATTTTAATCTCATACACAATCTTTAATTTAAAATAGATTTTTGATTACAAAAGAAAACTATGCCACTAAAATAGGTTAGAGAAAGAGACACAATCAACGAAATATTTTTACCATCTAATAGATTAAGAGATGTAAAACATTGACTACAAATTCTCAAAAGCAAGGACAAGGCATACGATATCATTTCAGCGATGATTTTTTAAGACTAAATTTAAGAAAGAAAAGCAATAAAAAAAGTAAACCAAATCGAACAAAAACTAGAAGTAAAAAAGAAGGAAAACAAAGAGCAAAAAGGAAAAACAACTAAAAGAAAAAAAAAGAAGATTAAGTTTATGCAGTTATGTTAATCACACCCATCTGGTTCTTAAAGAGCTGAAAGTGTCGAAGGCCAGTGGTTTAGTAAAGATGTCAGCCAGTTTATTTTCAGTTGTCACATGGTGTAACTCAATGTCTCCCTTAGTCACATGGTCTCTAATGAAGTGATGCCTAATGTCAATGAGCTTAGTCCTTGAATGTTGGATAGGATTCTTAGAGATGCATATGGCACTAGTTTTGTCACAAAAGATTGAGATGGTGCCTACAGGTAATCATAAATCTAATACCTGTTGTTTTATCCAAAGGACTTGGGCCACATAACTTCCAAGAGCAATGTATTCAGCTTCAGCAATGGAAAGTGTAACAGAATTTTGCTTCCTACTAGACCATGAGACCAAAGATTGTCCTATAAATTGACAAGTTCCTGAAGTACTTTTTCTATCAACCTTGCATCCTACAAAATCAGAGTCAGAAAATCCAATAATCTCAAAAGAAGTGCTGTGTCTAGGATACCAAATCCCTAAGCTTTGGGTCCCCAAACGATATCTAAAAATTTTCTTAACAGCAATCAGGTGGTATTCCTTAGGGTCGGCTTGAAATATAGCACAAAGGCAAACACTAAACATTATGTCAGGTCAGCTCGCAGTCAAGTAGAGTAAAGATCCAATCATGCCTCTGTACTTCTTCCGATCAACAGACTTACCACTTGGGTCCTTATCCAATGGAACACTAGAAGTCATGGAAGTATTAATTGGCTTAGATTTATCCATCTCATACTTCTTCAAAATGTCATTTATGTATTTTGTTTGATTAAGAAAGGTTCTATCATCCAATTGTTTTATGCTAAACCCCAAAAAGTAGAACAACTCTCACATCATACTCATCTCAAACTCTCTACTCATTATCTTAGAGAACTCATCACAAAGTTTTTTATTAGAAGATCCAAAGAGTATATCATCCACATAAATCTGAACAATGAGCAAATCATCTCCAATTTTTCTAAGAAAAGGGTGGTGTCTACGCTACCATTAATAAACTCCCTTTCTAGTAAAAATGTGTTAAGCTTCTCATGCCATGCTTTTGGTGCCTGCTTTAAACCATACAAAGCCTTTTTTAATTTAAAAACATGATTTGGAAATTAAGAACTCTCAAAACCTTAGGGTTGTTCTACAAACACATCCTCTTTTATTTCCCCATTCAAAAAGGCACTCTTGACATCCGTTTGATAAAGCTTAAATCCTTTATAATAGGCAAAGGCTAATAACACTCTAATGGCTTCCAATCTAGCTACAGGGGCAAATGTCTCCTCAAAATCTATCCATTCTATTTGGTTATATCCCTTAGCCACCAATCTTACTTTATTCCTAACCACCACTCCTAAATCATTCACCTTATTCTTAAAGATCCACTTTGTCCCAAGTACACTTTGTCCCTTAGGTCTTTCTACAAGCTCCCAAACTTCATTCCTAACAAATTGGTTCAACTCCTCCTGCATGGCTAAAATCCAAAACTCATCAGTAAGGGCTTGGTTTATGTTGGTGGGTTCAGTCATTGAGATAAAGGCAGAGTGGTTCACCTCCTTCCTAAGTCCATGTCTAGTCTTAACTCTATTAGAAGGGTCTCCTAAGATCAATTCCTTCGGGTGACTTGTAGAGTATCTCTAATCTCTTGGTAAGGTGTGAGAAGGTCCAACCCTTTCATCCAGATCTAAATTTTCTACTCCTTGGGTGACATCTCCTACTCCTTCTATGTTTTGCTGACCTACTTCCTTCTCCAAGTTTTCTACTCCACTAGTAATCTCTCCAATATCATCATCATCCTCAACTCCATGCTTTTTAGGATCAGACTCATCAAATACTACATGGGTAGTTTCTTCTACAACTAAAGTTCTCTTATTAAACACCCTAAAAGACTTCCCAACACTAGAATATCCCAAGAACCCTCCTTCATCAGATTTAGGATCAAATTTTCCCAAGTGAGACTTCCCATTATTGTGAATGAAAACCTTACAACCAAAGACATGAAGGTAGGAGAGTTTAGGTGTCCTACCCTTAAGGATCTCATAGGGTGTCTTTTCTAATTTGGCTCTAACGTTAACCCTATTCAACACATTACAAGCTGTGTTAACCTCTTCAGCCCAAAAGTATTTTGGAAGTGAATACTCAGCAAGCATGGCTCTAGCAGCTTCCACCAAGGTCCGGTTCTTCCTTTCAGCTACCCCGTTCTGCTGAGGGGTCCTAGGAGCTGAGAAGTTGTGGCTAATCCCCTTGTCCTCACAAAAATCTCCAAATCTTTCATTCTCGAACTCTCTCCCATGATCACTATGGATGGTCAAGAACTCACAACCTAGCTTTTTCTGAATCCAAGTAGAAAATGTTTTAAACTCCTCAAAAGACTCATTTTTATGTGAAAGAAATCTAGTCCAAGTGAACCTCGAGTAGTCATCATCAATCATAAAACTATAGACTTTCCCTCCCAAGCTGGCAGTGCTAATGGGTCCAAACAAATCCATGTGAAGGAATTCTAAAGGTCTAGAGGTGCTAATGTCCTTAATGGGGTGAAAGGTGGAGTGGACTTGCTTTCCTAATTGACAGGCATCACAAAGGTGGTCTTTTGAAAACTTGAGTTTGGGGACACCTCTAACTAGGTCTTTTTGGGTCGCTTTCCTAAGGGTTTTCATACTTGCATGACATAGTCTCCAGTGTCACAACCATGAATCATCAACCACTGTTTTTAAGCAAAATGAAGCAGCACATTCAATGTTATTTAAATCAAGCATGTAGATGTTGTTGATCCTTTTTCCCTGCAAAATAGTGTTGTTACTTAAACTTACAATGCATGAATTTATAAAGAATTTCACGATGAAGCCCTTGTCATAAAGTTGACTTATGCTTAGCAGGTTGTGCCTCAATCCATCTACAAGTAAAACATTTTCAATCATAAGATTATTGAAATTACTAATTATAACTGAGCCTACCACCTTCCTGGTGGTGTTGTCTCCAAGAGTAACCTTGCCTTCAGTCCTAAACTCCAGCAAAACAAACTGATTGGCATCTGTTAAGATAGTTGCTATTTGCATGCTTTACATTTTTGCAACTTATGAAGTTTTGATGATTCCAAACATTATTGTTCAAATGTGTAGTTATCTCCTAACATTTTTTAGAAGAATTGTATTTGCTCTTGTGTGTACTAACATTTCAGGAAAAACGAACTCCAGACTACGAAGACTTCAAATTAAATTCAGCATGAAATACTTTGTAAAATTTGAATCTTGTACTTTTCTTAGAAATCAAATTGAAAGGGAGTGATTGTATTTTGAGTGAATAAAAATATACACACACACAAAAGGAGATCATATAAAATTTATACTGATCGTACGGGACGATATCCGTTCGTACTGGACGATCAGACAGTTATCTCCTATAGAGCACATGGAACGAATAGGAACTTGCTCGAAAAATTTTTCTAAGTCCTATTCGTCCAGGACAAAATTAATTATCGTCCAGGACGATTGGTTCACTGTAAAATTTTTGTCCAGACGAAATTAAATTATCATCAATGGCGATTGGTCCTCTGGAAAATTTTTGTACAGATGAAATTAATAATCGTCCAGGACGATCTGATCTCTGGAAAATTTTCGTCCAAACGAAAATAAATTATTGTCCATGGCGATTGGTCCTCTGGAAAATTTTCGTCCAGACGAAGTCAAGAATCGTCCAGGACGATCGGTTCTCTGTAAAAATTTTGTCCAGAAAAACATATTCTCGTCCAAATGATTAACCGACTTAGAACAGTTTTCAACAGCTTCTAGAACCGACCTTGTAATAACCGTTCGTACTGGACGAACCTAGTTCGTACAGGACGATCAGCTGTACGTAGACATTTCGTACACATATTCAAATAGGGTCATTTCAGATCGTTTAAGTAAAATTGTCCAGGACGATCCATGATCGTACGGGACGATCCACTGCGTACAGAATTGAATACTTGAAGTGTTTGGGCAGTTTTTCTTGTCTTTTGTATAAATAGTCCAAATTAGACTGCCACCCAATCTTTTTGTCATTTGATCGTCGTGCCTCTTGAGAGAATAGCCAAGGAGAGAGTGGAAGAGAGCATTCAAGGGAGGATTCCTACCACTGGAGCGAGAAGGCTTCACTTGGATTTCAAAGGTAAGAGCCTCTACTTGTGAATTGGGATTACTTCACTCTTTTCCTTCTTCATTCTAGATTCTTGTGAGAAGATCTGTCAAGGAGATCCGGTTCTCTGCCGACACTTGGAGAGTGTGAACAGCCGAAAGGTTCTCTGCCTACACTTAGAGAGTGTGAACAGCCGAAGGGTTCTCTGCCTACACTTGGAGAGTGTAAACAGCCGAAGGGTTCTCTGCCCACACTAGGAGAGTGTGAAAGGACGACGGTTCTCTGCCAACACTGGGGATAGTGTGAAAGGACGGACGGTTCTCTGCCAACACTGGGGATTGTGTAAAAGGACGGACGGTTCTCTGCCGCACCGGGGAGTGGTGAAAGAGTGTGTTGTAAAGGCTTCTCCGCCTTGCTGTGGGTGCAAAAGGAGAGTCACTATTGGTATTAGTGCAATACTCAGAGGGTGCCTCTGGGGAGTGGATGTAGGTCTGGTTTTAGACCGAACCACTATAAATCTGGTGTCATTTACTTTACTGTTTTTACGTTTCCGCACTTTAAATTTTAGTTTTAAAAACTCTGTGGTTGAAAAATATTTTTCTATAATATTTAAAAGAAATTTTTATTTCGGTTCAATAATTTTTAAATGGGGACTTAAATTTTTAAACTACCAATTCACCCCCCCTCTTGGTAGCCTTGGGACATTCACTTAGGCTTAACAACCTAATTACTAGACTCAACAAGTGGTATCAGAGCTTCGTTTCAAAATCATAAGTTTGAACTACTTTTTGATTAACGTAGATGGCTACTTTCGGAAACCGAAACACACCTGAGGGTTACTCTATCACTAGACCTCCAATGTTTGACAATATTCCTTTTGATTTTTGGAAAACACGCATATCTACTTTCTTACAGTCACTTGATTATCGCATGTGGATGCTAGTCCAGGATGGCTACACAAAACCAACTAGATTAGTTGATGGAGTTATGGTAGAAATACCTTTTGCAGATTGGACTATAGAAGAATGTGACTTAGCACAATTAAATGCCAAATGTCTAAATAATTTCTTTTGTGCTTTAAAATCTGAAGACTACATGCGGGTTTCCACTTGCAAAAGCGGAAAGGACATATGGGATAGACTTTGTATAACTTATGAAGGGACAAATGAGGTTAAACAATCAAGGCTCAATAACTTGTTACATGACTATGAATTGTTTCGCACGAAACCTAATGAATTTATTTCCGACATGTATACAAGATTTACACAAATTGTTACTTCTTTGCATGCACTTGGTAGGGAATTAACTAATGCTGAAATGGTTAATAAGATTCTTCGTTGTTTACCTACTGCTTATGATGCAAAAATTACTGCAATTACAGAGTCTAAAGATTTAAACATTTATTCTATTGACAATCTTCTTGGTTCACTCATTGCTTATGATGTAGGAGTAAGACAAAGAAAGATTGATGCAGGTGAACCACGAAAGGAGAAGAATATAGCACTAAAAGTGGAAGAGTCAGAGAGTGAACACTCACAACCTGAGGATGAAGATGATATTGCACTGATGACTAGACAATTCAGAAGCTTTTTAAAGAGGAAGCAGAAGAGACGCCAGCAATGGAATAGAGGTAAGTTTAACAGAAATGGCAAGGTTTCTAATGAAGTGATTTGTTATGAATGCAGGAAACCAGGTCATATCAAGACTGATTGCCCAAAACTCAAAGCCACTCCTGGTAAGGAGAAGGTAGAGGAGAAACCTATGGTAAAGAAGGGCAAGAAGAAGTTTCAAAGAGCTTTCTGGGCGGACTCAGCTTCAGACTCATCTGAGACGGAAAAAGAAGAAGAAATCACCAACCTTTGTTTGATGGCAGATAATGTTGAACAATCAGATCAAGAAGAGGTATGTGACTTAACCTATGATGAATTGTTTGAAGTTTCTGAACACATGCATGATGCATATAGGAAAATGAAAAAGATGCATGCTAGTTTAAGTTTAGAATTGGAAGAGCTCAAGAAGGAACATGAAATTCTTAGGAAAGATCATGCATTAATAGATGACAACCACATGAAACTACTTGATGAATATGATGACTTGAATAAGAATTTTGAAAATCTAAAATCATCCTATGCTGATCTTGAAAAAGATTTTAAAAAATTTAAGGATGAATCTGAGTCGAAAACATATCGAATCAATTATACAAATAGACTCTTGGAAGAAATGAATTCATTTTATAAATTGACAATAAGAGCTCTTGAGGATAATAGGATACCCCCCAAAATTGAAGATTTTACAAATCCTAAATATATGGAATCCCTTAGAAGACAATCAAATGGAAGAAAACTTAGGAATATTTTTCCTAATGTTAAATGTAATAATTATGGATTTTTGGGACATATAGCTCACACCTGTACTTTGAAGATGAAATCTAATCTGGTGTGGAGACTTAAGATGCATAAACCTAGACATATCATACATGCATCTGATTACAAATTGCTAAAAGGTGAACCCAAACTTGTTTGGGTTCCCAGGTCTAACATTTGATATTTTTGCAGGATTGCTCTCACACAAGACCTCGTGGGAGCATATGGTACCTGGATAGCGGATGTTCAAAGCATATGACTGGAGATACTGTACAATTCATATCGCTGGAAGCCAGGAATGGAGGCAAGGTTACACTTGGAGATAATACCACAAAGAAAGTGGTTGGATCTGGTATGATTGGTAATTTCAAAAAAATTTTTATAGACAATGTTTTATTGGTTGAAGGCTTAAAGCATAATTTGTTAAGTATAAGTCAGCTATGTGACAAGGGATATAATGTGAAATTTTTACCTACTAGTTGTATATTAAGCCTAAATGGGAAAGAAGTTTTAAATGGAAAAAGGGTAAACAATGTTTACATGCTAGATTTGAATTCATTTCATACTCCTATTGCTTTCTGTTTGAAAACTGTTTCTGATGAATCTTGGCTTTGGCATAGGAGACTTTGTCATTCTAGTATGAAAAATCTTAGGAGAATTACCCAAAAGAATTTAGTAAGAGGTATACCAAAACTAGACTTTACTAAGGACCACCTTTGTGATGCATGTCAATTAGGAAAACAAGTGAAGTCCTCTTTTAAGTCCAATAATGATCTTAGAACTAGTAAACCATTGGAAATTCTTCACATGGATCTTTTTGGACCAGTAGGAACTGTAAGTCTAGGAGGGAAGGTATACGGATTTGTTATTGTGGATGATTTCTCAAGATTCACGTGGGTTAGATTTCTTTTTCATAAAAGTGAATCATTTGAGAAATTCAAAAATTTTTCAACTTGGATACAGAGAAAACTAGGATGTGAAATAATATCTTTACAAAGTGATTATGGAGGAGAATTTGAAAATGAAAGATTTGAAAATTTTTGTAAAGAAAAAGGGATTGATCACAATTTTTCTGCACCTAGAACCCCTCAACAAAATGGGGTAGTTGAAAGGAAAAATAGAACATTAATAGAAGCTGCCCGAGCAATGTTGGCAGAATACTCACTTCCTAGATATTTTTGGGCTGAGGCGGTTAGCACTGCATGTTATGTTCTGAATAGGGTGAATGTGAGATCGAATTTAAATAAAATACTCTATGAGTTACTAAAAGGTAGAACACCAAATTTGTCTCATTTGCATGTTTTTGGTTGCAAGGTGTTCATTCATAACAATGGAAAATCTGCCTTAGGAAAATTTGATCCAAAATCAGATGAAGGAATTTTTTTTGGATATTCAAGTGGTGGAAAATCTTATAGGGTATTCAACAAAAGAACTTTGGTCATTGAAGAAACCACACATATTGTATTTGATGAATCTGGAAATTTAGAAGAGCCAAATATTGTTGAAGAAGAGATTGAGGAAAACTCCCAAAAGATTGATAGATTAAATTTGGAAGAAAATGTAGAAGAAAATTTGGAAAGAGAAAACCCTTTGCCTAGAGATTTGAGATTTTCTAAAAACCACCCAAGAGAATTGATTATAGGAGAACCTAGTGAGGGTGTTAGAACTAGGCGTGGATTAAATAAGAAAGTCAATCATTCAGCCTTTATTTCAACAATAGAACCCACTAATATTGATCAGGCACTTTCTGATGAATTTTGGATATTGGCCATGCAAGAAGAGTTAAATCAATTTGTAAGAAATAAAGTTTGGGAATTAACTACAAGGCCAAAAGATCAAAGTGTTGTTGGAACCAAGTGGGTGTTCAAAAATAAAATGAATGACTTATGAGTAGTCATTAGAAATAAGGCTAGATTAGTTGCTAAGGGGTATAATCAAATTGAAGAAATTGATTTTGAGGAGACCTTTGCCCATGTAGCAAGACTTGAAGCAATTAGGGTTTTACTTGCCTTTGCCTGTCTTAAAGGTTTTAAATTGTTTCAAATGGATGTCAAAAGTGCCTTTTTGAATGGGGTTATTGAAGAAGATGTTTTTGTAGAACAACCTCCAGGATTTGAAAATTCAAAATAACCAAATCATGTTTTTAAGTTAAAGAAGGCATTATATGGATTGAAACAGGCACCTAGGGCTTGGTATGAGAGATTGAGCACTTTCCTACTTGAAAGATCTTTTGAAAAAGGAAGTGTGGATACAACTCTCTTCTTAAAGAAATTTGGAAAGGAAATACTTATTGTTCAAATTTATGTGGATGATATCATCTTTGGATCTTCAAATAAAAATCTTTGTGATGATTTTTCTAATACAATGAGTAGTGAATTTGAAATGAGTCTAATGGGAGATTTAAATTACTTTCTAGGTTTTAGCATCAAGCAACTTGAGGAAGGGACATTTCTTAGTCAAACTAAATATATTAAGGACATCCTCAAGAAATATGAAATGGACAATGCTAAACCTGTTAGTACACCAATGAGTTCCTCAGTTCAGTTGGATAAGGACCTTAAGGGAAAATCTGTTGATCAAAAGAAATATAGAGGGATTATTGGATCTTTGCTTTACTTGACTGCTAGCCGACCAAATATTATGTTCAGTGTTTGCTTATGTGCTAAATTTCAATTATATCCAAAAGAATCACATTTGACAGCAGTGAAAAGGATTTTAAGATACTTACTAGGAAGTCAAAACTTAGGAATTTGGTATCCTAAGTTTAGCTCTTCATTTGAAATTATTGGTTATTCAGATTCTGACTTTGCAGGCTGTAGAGTGTATAGGAAAAGCACTTTTGGAACATGTCAATTCATTGGAAATTCATTAGTTTCTTGGTCCAGTAGAAAACAAAATTCAGTAGCCCTATCTACTGCAGAAGCAGAATACATTGCATTAGGAAGTTGTGTGGCACAAGTTCTTTGGTTAAAATAACAGTTGATTGATTTAGGATTAACTATAGGCACTATTCCAATTTATTGTGACAATACTAGTGCTATTTGCATTTCCAAAAATCCTATTCAACATTCTAGAACCAAACACATTGATATAAGGCATCATTTCATAAGGGATCATGTATCCAAGGGAGAAATTGAACTCACACATGTTTCAACTGAAAATCAACTTGCAGACATTTTTATAAAACCTTTAGCCTTTGATACCTTCAGTACTTTAAGAACAAGGCTTGATGTTATTGATTTGAACGCCTAAACAAAATGTCTTTGCAACATTGATATTTATATTTTTTTTTGTTTTGTTTTTGATTTTGTGAAATTTTGTGTGTTTTGAATGAATTTGTTTTTGGGTCTATGGTTTTATTTTATATTTTCTGTGTTTTTGAATGTTTAGTTTGATTTTCTTAAGTTAAAATTCAAAATTCAAAAAATTGGAGAAAATCGTCCGGGACGAATTTTGTTTCGTACTGGACGATGTGTGAAAGAACAGTTTGCGCGAATTTTAACTGTTTTGAGAGTAGTTTTTAATTAGATCGTCTGTACGATCTAACGATCGTCCAGGACGAAATTTTTTTCTCTCAAACGTCGAGACGATTGAATGCAGCGGTTGAGTGGATAAGACAGTTTTAAATATAGATTTCGTCTGTACTAATTTTTGGTTCGTCCAGACGAACAGATGTCGTTTCATTATAGGGGACGATTTTCATGAGACATTAAAACGAGTTACTTTTTGATCGTCTCTATGAAATAATTTCGTCTGTACGATCGGTCTAGTCAAAAAGCCTTTACGAAGGGACGCATCGTAAGTTGTGTTGATTATGAAAAGCCGTTACATTTTGGACGAATTTGATCGTCTGTACGAAATATTTTTGTCCAGAACGAAGTTTTTTCGTCCAGGACGAACGTATCGTTTTCTTTAAATATGAAGGCTTTCTAACTTAACAATCACACATCCAAACTTCACTTTCAATCCCTTTCTACTTCAAATCGACAATGGCCTCCTCAAGCAAGAGATAAAAGGTGTTGGCAAAGAAACCCAACAGGAATGCCTCTGAAAACTTCCTGTCAAAAGCAAATGAGGAATCCTTTCTTCGTTTTGCCTCTGCCAAAATAACTCCCTCTCGCATTTTAATTCAAAGCGAGATACACTTTAGGGTAATGCACCTTTTTGCCTCCACCCAGTTTCAATTCATTCTTTTTCTCGTCCATTTTTACAACAAACAAACCTTTCACTATTTCCTAGCCAACATGAGTTTTAATTCCGACCACTCCTCCATAAATTCTTATGTTTTCAAGCAAAAAGTTGAAATCACCAAGCATGACATTGGTGCCTTTTTGAACTTAAGAACTGAAGGATATAGAGCCCACACTCTAATGACAGAAACCACTTTTAAATGGTATGATGTCAATAGGGTAATTAGACAAATTGGTCTTGACTATCATGTTGCTAGAGTCTCCGGTATGACCAAAAATGCCCGAATCATCCAGCATATCCTTCGATCTTCAATCATTCCTAAAGCTGGTGATAGGATTAATATTACCCCTCTCCTTTCTGTTCTAACCTTTTTGATTATAGAATGTCATCCTATTAACGAAGCCAACTCATCATAGATCATATCTATGGGCTTTCAGAAATAGGACATGGAGATCAGAAGAGAAAAATGAACATTTCTTTGGGACACTTAGTTACTTACATCTTGGAAAAGAAATACAACTTAGTGCATCATGATGAAGAATACGAAGAGCCAGTTTACTATAATGATGCTTCCTTCAGATTGCTCTTCAAGGAGGAAAAAGAAAAAGAAAAAGCACATGCAGTGCTTCAAAAGAAGAAGAAGAAGAAGGAGAGCAAATTTCTGCACCTCAGTCAGATTATCAAAATCTGATTGAAAAATTTGATAGACTTGAGACTCATGTTGATCAAAGTTTGATCAACTTGATGCTCAACTTATGCAGCAATAACAAGACATTGGTAGCATCAGAAATGAAGTACATGAAATTAATACCAATGTAATGTTGATGGCCTCCTACTTCAACCTTTTTGGCGGCATTCCTCCTCCTCCTCCAGAACAGTAGAGATGAACTTCGTTGTGTTTGTTGTACTCGTGTTTTATGTTTTGTTGTGTCAGTTTTTATATTAAGTGTTTGTTTTTATGTTTGTTTTTACTTTTAAGTTCAGTGTATTTTCTTATTTGTTTTTAGATATTATGAAATGTGTAATCCTTTCATTAATATCAATGCATGTTGTACTTGTTTCAAATTTGATTTGTTTTTGGAATGTGGTTAATTTTTATGAATTTCATTAGTATTATTTAATCTTCATAGTGCTTAAATTAGATTGTAATTTGAGATTATCTACATTAGAAAATCTAGTCTTTCTAAATTTAAAAGTTGTTTATAACTTGTTGCAATTAGAACTTTTAAATTCATGTCTATTCATTTAGACTACATAAAAGTTAATATTATTATTGCAATTTAGATGTTTTCTTATTTTGTATTTCTTTGCTCAAGTAATATTTATGCACTTAGAAATATTTAAAATTTTAGATTATTGATTTTGGAAAG
The DNA here is from genome assembly GCA_022539455.1 of Dendrobium nobile. Lineage (NCBI taxonomy): Eukaryota > Viridiplantae > Streptophyta > Magnoliopsida > Asparagales > Orchidaceae > Dendrobium > Dendrobium nobile. The sequence continues at coordinate 47,636,663 of CM039735.1, read as the reverse complement.
AATTGGTCTCAATTACTCTTGAAAATTGTACAAAAAGTACAAAAATCAAAAGGAATGCGCAAAGGTTCGCAAATATGAAAAAGAGGCACAAAATTAGCCCAATATCAAAAGATGCACAAAAATGTGCCCAAAAATTTTGAAAAAGATGCGCAAAGCGCCACATGTGGTAATTCTCTTCTTTCCAAATTCTTTCAATCTCTTAATTCAAATTGATCTTATGTTCATTTATATTCTATTGAACTTTGAAATATCGAATTTTTTTTACATCTCTCTTGTAATGATTTTTTATATTCAAATGTCTAAATTGAATCATGTCTTTGAAAAATTCTTCTTACTTACAATGTTATATCACTTTTTAAAATTTATGAATTTCTATGATTGACCTAATATTTTTAGTTTAAATTGCATACCTTATGTCAATCACCATTTAGATTAAATTTTCAAATGAATTTCATACAATTACTTACATTTCTCGTCTATTTCTTCTTCACTTTTTGTTGTTGTCAAAAAGGGGGAGAAATCATTGTGTTTGTATGTTTTGTTTGTGTGTTAATGTTTTCTAGTTTGTTATTATTTAAAATTTTTTTGAAAAATAAAAAATTGTATTTTATGGTTCAAAATGCCTCCTTATTTTCATATATACATCAATTCAGGAGGAGTTTAGGAGAATAGTTTAATTTGAAATCATACAAACAAAAATCATTTTGCCATCATAAAAAAGGGGGAGATTGTTAAGATAGTTTCTATTTGCATGCTTTACATTTTTGCAACTTATGAAGTTTTGATGATTCCAAAAATTATTGTTCAAATGTGTAGTTATCTCCTAACATTTTTTAGAAGAATTGTATTTGCTATTGTGTGTACTAACATTTCAGGAAAAACGAACTCCAGACTACGAAGACTTCAAATTAAATTCAGCATGAAATACTTTGTAAAATTTGAAGCTTGTACTTTTCTTAGAAATCAAATTGAAAGGGAGTGATTGTATTTTGAGTGAATAAAAATATACACACACACATAAGGAGATCATATAAAATTTATACTGATCGTACGGGATGATATCCGTTCGTACTGGACGATTAGACAGTTATCTCCTATAGAGCACATGGAATGAATAGGAACTTGCTCGAAAAATTTTTCTAAGTCCTATTTGTCCAGGACGAAATTAATTATCATCCAGGACGATTGGTTCACTGTAAAATTTTCGTCCAGACGAAATTAAATTATCGTCAATGGTGATTGGTCATCTGGAAAATTTTCGTACAGACAAAATTAATAATCGTCCAGGTAGATCTGGTCTCTGGAAAATTTTCGTCGAAACGAAAATAAATTATCATCCGTGGCGATTGGTCCTCTGGAAAATTTTCGTCCAGACGAAGTCAAGAATCGTCCAGGATGATCGGTTCTCTGTAAAAATTTCGTCCAGACGAACATATTCTCGTCCAAATGATTAACTGACATAGAACAATTTTTAGCAGTTTCTAGAACCGACCTTGTAATAACCGTTCATACTGGACTTACCTAGTTCGTACAGGACGATCAGCTGTACGAAGACATTTCATACACATATTCAAATAGGGTCGTTTTAGATCGTTTAAGTAAAATCGTCCAGGACGATCCACGATCGTACGGGACGATCCCTGCGTACAGAATTGAATACTTGCAGTGTTTGGGCGGTTTTTCTTGTCTTTTGTATAAATAGTCCAAATTAGACTGCCATCCAATCTTTTTGTCATTTGATCTTCATGCCTCTTGAGAGAATAGCCAAGGAGAGAGTGGAAGAGAGCATTCAAGGGAGGATTCCTACCACTGGAGCGAGAAGGCTTCACTTGGATTTTAAAGGTAAGAGTCTCTACTTGTAAATTGGGATTACTTCACTCTTTTCCTTCTTCCTTCTAGATTCTTGTGAGAAGATCTGTCAAGGAGATCCGGTTCTCTGCCGACACTTGGAGAGTGTGAACAGCCGAAAGGTTCTCTGCCTACACTTGGAGAGTGTGAACAGCCGAAGGGTTCTCTGCCTACACTTGGAGAGTGTAAACAGCCGAAGGGTTCTCTGCCCACACTAGGAGAGTGTGAAAGGATGACGATTCTCTGCCAACACTGGGGATAGTGTGAAAGGACGGACGGTTCTCTGCCAACACTGGGGATTGTGTAAAAGGACGGACGGTTCTCTGCCGCACCAGGGAGTGGTGAAAAGAGTGTGTTGTAAAGGCTTCTCCGTCTTGCTGTGGGTGCAAAAGGAGAGTCACTATTGGTATTAGTGCAATACTCAGAGGGTGCCTCTGGGGAGTGGATGTAGGTCTGGTTTTAGACCGAACCACTATAAATATGGTGTCATTTACTTTACTGTTTTTACGTTTCCGCACTTTAAATTTTAGTTTTAAAAACTTTGTGGTTGAAAAATATTTTTCTACAAAATTTAAAAGAAATTTTTATTTCGGTTCAATAATTTTCAAAAGGGGACTTAAATTTTTAAACTACCAATTCACCCCCCCTCTTGGTAGCCTTGGGACATTCACTTAGGCTTAACAACCTAATTACTAGACTCAACAGCATCACCAGTCATATGTCGAGAGCATCCACTGTCCAGGTACCACATACTCTCACGAGGACTTTTGTGAGAGCCCGCCTACAAGATTATGAAATATCAGATATAGGAACCCAAACAGATTTAGGTCCCTTCTTATGAAAAGTAGAATGCAATGTATGTGTGGTATGCTGTGGATTATACAACTTAGGTCTCCACACCCATTGTGTACTATGGTAAACTGTGCAAGTGTGTGAGATGTGCCGTAGCATGCCACAGGAAAAACATCTGACTCTAAGAAAAGGGTTTCTTAAGTGGTTTGAGTTATAATGCCTCTTCCTAGGTTTTGGCTTTTGATCAAAAGTAGGTGTCATCCTAGTTTTCTTACATGCATCTAATTCATTTTGAATCTTCAAATTTGTGCTTTTTAAGACTTCATTCTCAATCCTCAAATTTTTCTCCATCTCTTTAGACTTCTTAAAATCAGAATCAAGAGAGGTGTGTGGACTTTTAGTGACTCATGCTCTTCAATTAATTCACAATGTTTTTTGTTTAAATCATCAAATTCATCAAGTAGAGCTATGTGATTTGAATCAATTATAGAATGATCTTTTATCATAATTGCATGTTCTTTTTGTAACTCCAAAAATTCCAATTTTAAGCTTGCATGAGTTTTCTTGAGTTTCCTATATGATGCATGAATTTTTTTAGAAACTTCAAAAAGTTGATCATAGAAAAGTTCACATACCTCTTCTTGATCAAGATTCTCGTCTGCCATCAGGTACAATTTTGTTGTCTCATCTTCTGGTTTCGTCTCTGATGAATCTGATGCAGAATCCGCCCAAAATGCTTTTTGAAGGCTCTTCTTGTCCTTCTTGAACTTGGGTTTCTCCTCACCCTTTCCTTTTCTTGAGTGATCTTGAAGTATAGGATAATTAGCTCTCACATGTTCGAATTTCTTGCATTCATAACAGACAACATCAGAAGATCCCTTTGAATATTTATTATCCTTACCTTTTCTCCAATTATTCTTTTGCTTCTTCCTTAGAAAGCTTTTGAATTGCCTTGTGATTAAGGCAAAGTTATCTCTTTCAGACCCGGAAGATTCAGAATCTAATTTATGTGCCTTTAGTGCCACCATTTTCTCCTTCTTTTTCTCACCTACATCAAGATTTCTTTGATTCACTCCTTGGTGTAAGTAATGAGTGAGCCAAGTAAGTTGTCAATCGAATAGTTGTTTAAATCCTTAGATTCAGTTATAGTAGTAATTTTAGCATCAAACGATGATGACAAGCATCTCAAAATTTTGTTTACTTTTTCAAAGTTCGAAATTTCTCTTTCTAAAGTATGCAATGAAGTAACAATCTGAGTAAACCTTGTATACATGTTAGAAATAGATTCAGAAGGTTTCATACAAAAAAATTCGTAGTCATGCAAGAGAATGTTTAAACGGGATTGTTTCACTTCATTGGTTCCTTCATAAGTAATGCATAACCTATCCCAAATTTCCTTACCAGTTGAGCAATTGGAAACACGCATGTAATCCTCAGATTTCAAAGCACAGAAAAAATAGTTCAAATATTTTGCATTCAATTGAGCTAAATCTCTTTCATTGAAAGTCCATTCAGTAAAAGCAACTTCCATTTTAATTCGGTTAATTTCACGAGAAGGTGTAGAATACCCTTCTTTAATAATCATCCATATGCGATAATCAATATATTGTAAAAACATTGCCATACGGGTTTTCCAAAAATCAAAAGGTAGGTTATCAAACAAGGGAGGTCGTGTAATCGAATATCCTTCAGTAGTGTTACGATTCCCAAAGTTAGCCATGGATCTAATTCAAAAAGTTTTCAAACTCAATTTTTATGAATCTCATTCTGATACCACTTGAAAGTTCGTTAGGGATGTTAAGCCCTATAGAACTGGCCCAAGACTAACCAAGAGGGGGGGGGGGGGGGTGAATTAGTATTTTAAAGACTTTAAGCAAAGCTCAATAACTTTCATAAACCAAATCACCACAAAACAAACAATGCAAAAATTTAAGTACGGAAGCAGTATAAATAAGAACACAAAGGTTTATTGTGGTTCAGTCAACTCGACCTATGTCCACTCCTCAGAGGTGCCCTACGAGTATTACACTACAATCGTGACTCTCCTTTAGCCCCCATAGCTAGGCGGAGAAGCCTTTACAAACACCTCTTTTTGCCACACCCGACAAGGCAGAGAACCTTCCTCTTTTTGCTTCTTCCTGAAGCAGGCAGAGAACCTCGATCACTTGCTGAAACTTACCTCTCCCAACCCTTCCAAGGATAAGAGACTCTAGGGAAGAAGAAGTGGAATAATGCTTGGAGCAACCCCTTGTGAATCCCCTCACAAGTTCCCCCTCATAAGATCCTCTCTCTCTCTCCCTCTCTCTCTCTCTCCTTTAGGTTTTCTCAGATCAAGATAGCAGCCAAGGATATCCAAAATTGTTGAACGAGAGCTCTTATAAAGAAGAGCTTCAAAGAGCTCATTAATTACAAGTTGCCGACTATATCGTCTAGAACGATATGTAAATCGTCCTGGCCGATCAGTACAAATCTCAGAAGATCGGCCAGAGCATCGCCCTAAAAGTAAACTGGACGATTAAAAATTAGCTTGATCATCCTGGACGATCTCACGATCGTTTCAACCGATCAGTTCAAATCAGAGGAAAATCGTCCAGAGCATCGTCCTGAATTCAAGCTTCCGATCCAGATCGTCCAGCACATCGCCCTGAATTTGTGCTGGCCGATATTTATCATCCAGAAGCGACTAAGGATTTTAGAATAGATCGGCCTGGCCAATCTCGCGATAGTCTAGGATGATATGATCGTATCAATCATCCTTAATTACCTCCTTGATTGTCTGATCAATTAAGGCATAATTGTGAGTATCGTCCAGGCCGATCTAGGATTGTCCTGGTCGATTACCAAAAACACAGAATACCTTAATTGTTTATGGTGAAAATTTCTTTCTATTTTGAGCCTATCGTCCTGGTCGATACAAGTATTATCTAGGCTGATTGGCTAATGACGGCTGCCTTAATTAAGAACCCCTGATTTGATTTTTTGTTTTAAGCCCGATCGTCCAGGATGATGTAAATATCGTCCTGGCTGATATGAGTATAAACAGAAATTCTAAGTCTCTCAAGTGTGTGTGTGTAGGGTTACTTTGCATTAGTCACTTCAATCACTTCAATCAATTATAATTGACTCAAGAAGGGAAAAATAAAATTACAGACTAACTCAACCCTAATCTACCCATTTTTGAGCAGGCTTCGTTTTTCTGTCTGATCTTTGTCCTGAAAAGTCGGTAGTAAAAGGCAGTCTAAGATAAGTAAGAGTGTTTTCCAATCATCAAAACATAGTTCATGGACCTGAATTTTCAACATATGTTAGGAGACTTCAATTGATATCATTTCCTATCTGAGAAAGAAGGAGGTAATATTAATTCTGAATCAAGACTGGCTCCCTTTAATAACTTATTTTTTATGCTAATCTATCGGACTTATCCTCTACGAGGCCTTTTTTAACTTGGTTAAATTAATGTGTGAAAAAACCTATTTATCTCAAGCTAGATGAAGTTTTGGTCAATGAGAATTGGCTTAACTCTTATACCAACTCCCATTACAAGACCCTTATTTCAGTTGTGTTTAACTATACCCCTTTAATCCTTAAAGTTCTTGATTCAAATAAATTCCTACATAGGTTCATGTTCAAGAACTATTGGGTTCAATTTCTGAAGTTCTGTGATATTTTAATTAATGTCTTCACCATACCAAACCAAGGGAATCCTATTGATGATTTATAATGGAAACTTAAGCCACTTAAAGATCTAATAAAAAAGAAGAATCGGTGTTCCTACAATATTATTGCATCAATGATTTCAAGTCCTTTTGAACAACAAGCCAAATGCTAATCGTAAATTGATTTGGACCCTCTCAATGAAGATCATTTTCTTTAATTTAAAAGCATTAATTCTAAATTTATTCAGTATAAAACCATTTGGTTTTCTTGAATAATTCAAAGATCCAAAATTAAGTTGATGACACAAGGAGAAGAGGACTTAAAATTTATATACTAAAAAATATATAGAAGAAATTCTCGCAATTGAAGTACTTTGTTTGTGGAATTTCCTAGGTCCTCTCTTGAACACCTTGAGAAGCTACTGGAGATTACTAACCATTTTAGGGATATCTTTAACTTACCTGCTCCCACTCATAACGTTGTATCCCGGATCCCTACTGACAATGCAATTACTTCCCACATGAAAGGTTAATTACTCCTACCTATCTCTTTTATTATTATTAAAAGACCCATCAGAGTTAAGCTAACAAAAAGGAACATTAGTTTTCACCCACTTAACAATTTTAAAGTAATCACCACCAAAATCCTAAGAAATATAAGAGCCAATATTAGAAGCAGTAAATATATAACCCCTAAAGTTTTTTGCAAGAAGTAATTAAGCATTAAATAACTAAAGCCCTTTGTCTTTCACTCTAGCAAACATAGTCATATAATTCACTTTAATATTTATTTATTTGGAATCATTCCTTTCCTTATAAAGGAACCTTAAAATTAAAATAAGATTAACATTTCTAATATGCCCCTTGGAAGGATAATGCATAACATTAAGAATCTCATTAATGTTATCCATACAACTATACTGATTTAATTTAAAGATACCTTCAAAATAATTCCACATTCTAGCAAAAATAGTCCTACTAGAAAACACATGATTTAGGGTTTCCACGTGGTAACAACATTGGCATTTGGAAGGCAAATAGAAACCTTTAGCCATTAGATTCCTATCAAGAGGCACAAAATTTTTTATAATCTTCCAAGCTAAAATAGAGTAACAAGTAGGATTATTCTTTTGCCAAATCATAGAATAGATATTGGAAAAAGGAAATTTGTTTCTAACATAGTTCTAAACATCTTTAAAAACAAAGGCACTCAAATTAGAGAGATTGAACATAATGCAATCCTTGCTAGCTAAATACAAAGGAATCTGGATGATATGGTAAACCAAAAAGTTAGGTACCATATCTTTTAACTTGTTTAGATCCCACTTATTACCATCAAAGAACTTAATAAAAGAAGTATAATGGAACATAATGGCCGCGTCGTTAGATCTTTTCCCTATCTAATGGTCTTGACAGAAAAAGATCTTACCATAATTAATACCCTATTAGCTTAGACGTCCCCTTTTATAGAGCAAAGGTTCTTCCAGCTCAAGGAAATACCTTTATTATAGTGACAAATCAAAGGGTGCGTGTCAACACAGTATTTCATTATCATGTACTTGGCCCAAATGCTTTGCTTAGAATGGAAAGTGAACCATATTTTATAAGAAAAAAACTTGTCCAATCACTAATAGTTTTACAAACCAACCCCACTTCTTCCTTAATACCAAAATATTTATTCCAAGAGGCCTAGTGAAATTTATTGCGAGAATTAGTAGAGGCCCTAAATAATTTGTTGTATAATTTATCAATCCTAATTGAACTAATCATACATGATCCTTATTTATTATATGGTGCTAACTTGATAAACTAAGCTAATCATAATGCATGATCCCCAATTGTATTATATGATTAGAAGCAACATAATTAAAATTTTATTATTTATTGAAGCCTTAAATTTAAGAGAATTTTATTAAACATTGAGGAGGGTCTTTTGGCTGTAGAAGGGATTTTGAGAGAGAGCTTTACGTGGTCTTAGAAGATTGGAGAAGGAGAAGGTGAAGTTGTGATAGAGGGAGCAATAGTAAGCGGGGATTCCAGAGTTTCTCTAAGTAGGCACGCACATTGATTTCTATAGTTCCTTTGTTAATCTCTTGGGGTTTCTCTAGGGAGAAAAGCTTTATGGATGAAGACCTTTGGTTTCTATGCATTCATGAGGAGGGTGTAAAAGGATTGCTTGGTTGTTTGCCTTCATTAGAAGGGTGAAAATTGATTATGAGGTTTTTTATCTTTACTAGATGGGTGAAAAAGGATTCCTAGGTTCTTTACCTTCACTAGGAGGGTGAAAAATATTCCTAGGTTATGTGCCTTTACTAGGAGGATGAAAAAGGATTCCCATGTTCTTTACCTCACTAGGAGGATGAAAAAAGATTTTGGTACTCTATTGCACTGAGTTCGTAGATGAGATTGATATAAGGGCTTCTCCTCCTTACTATGGGGGCTAAAGGTGAGACACACTGAGAGTTTAGTGCAACACCCGAAGAGGAGGACTCTATGGAGTGGACTAGTTCATTATTTGATTGAATCACTATAAAATCTTGTGTATTCATTCTTTATTTATACACTTATTTTTTCTATAATTTACGTTCTTGCAAATTCATGCTATGAATGTTCTGATTGGTTTGGATTCATACAGTAGTAAAATAAAATTATTTATAACTTCATATTTTGAGTTTTCTACAAAATTAAAATACAAAAATTATATTTGACTTGCTTTTGTATTGTGAGATTTTAATTTCAATTTTAAGTTTTAAATTTGGCAATTAAGTTTACTAGAAAGAATTAAAAAAAAAGAAGTTTTTTAATAAAAAACATCAATTAACCCCCCTAGGTGTACATTGTGCAACTGAACAAGGTTTAATAACCTCCCTTAAACTTTGAATTAGTATCAAAGTGGGTTTTAGAATTAGTGATATAAAATCCCTAAAAAATATCAAATGGCTCATTTTAGAAATAGGAATACTGAGAATTCGTTAGGGATGTTAGGCCCCTTATGAACTTGTCCAAGGCTAACCAAGAGAGAGGTGAATTGGTATTTTAAATATCTTTAAATCAAAACTCAAACCAAACCTAAATTCACCACAAAGAAAACACAATGCGGAAATTAAATGCAAAAATAATAAAGGAAAGAACACACTAGATTTATAGCGGTTCGGTCAAACCTTGACCTACGTCGACTCCTCGGAGGCACCATCTGAGTATTGCACTAAACTTAGTGTCTCTCCTTTAGCCCCCACAGTTAGGTGGAGAAGCCCTTATAAAATCACTTCCACCTTCCCCGGTGTGGCGGAGTAGCGGGCCCTTTGACACCAAAGAGATCTTCTTCTTCCCAGAACTTCCCTCAAGACAAGCATTGAATCCGGTCGTACTAAGGTGCAAGCTTGCCGGAGAAACAGTGCGTAATCCCCCTCCACACTCCCTTGAAACCCCCTCCAAGGATCTTCTCCCTCTCTCAAACTCCACCCTTTCCTCTCTCCCTTTTAAGCTCTCTCTTCATGTTTCCTCCAAAGAACAAAGTTACAATGGCTGCCAAAGACACTTACCAAGTGTCTTGTCAAAGCTTTAATGGAAGATATAAAAATAAGCTTATTAATACAACTTGCCGACTTTATCGGCCAGGACGATATAAATATCATCCTGTATGATCAGTGCAATTTAGGCTTAATTAGTCGGGACGATCTGGGAAGAAAAAAAGAAATTTGATCATATCATCCAGGACGATAATATATCATCCTGTACGATTAGTTTAAAACTAGGAAAATCATCCAGAACATCACTCTGAATAAGAGCTGGTCGATGTTGATCGTCCAGTAGCAACTGAGGTTTTTTGAACTAATCGGCCCAGACAATCCTGCGATAGTCCAAGATAATGTGATCGTATCAATCAATCCTTAATTGCTTTTCTTAATTACCAGATTAATTTAGGAATAATTGTGTTAAATTATCCAGGATGATGTAATGGATCAGCCTAGCCGATGACCAAAAATAAATCTTACCTAAATAGATCTGGCAGCTCATTCTTTCTGAATTGACCCTATCGTCCTAACCGATACAAGGATTGTTAAGAGAGTTGCTATTTGCATGTTTTACCTTCTTGCAACTTGTATAGTTTTGATGATATCAAATATTATTATTTTAAGTTTTTATTTTCTCCTAACACTTTTTAGAAGAATTGTCTTTGCACTTGTATGGACTAACATTTCAGGATAATCGAACTCCAGACTAATGAAGACTTCAAATCAAATTCAGCATGAAATAGTTTGTAAATTAAAGTTTATAATTTCTTTTGTAATTGAGTTTGAAAAAATATGATTGTAATTGAATAGCTTAGCACACACACACTTGGGGAGATCATTAAAAATCACACTGATTGTACGGGGATGAACCATGTTCTTACGGGATGATCAAGTCAGTTAATCCCCTCAGAAGAGCAATGGAACGAACAGGAGGTGAGAAAATGTTTCTAAGTCCTGATCATCCAGACGAATTTCCCAATTCATCCCGAGACGATCTGCTATGATTCTCACTTTGTTCTGATAGTCCAAACGAGTCATCCTGTTTGTGTCAGGACGAAACTCTCTGGACAATTTTCATCCAGATAAAATCCTATATTCAGCCTAGGACGAAACTCTCTAGAAAATTTTCATCCAGACAAAATCCTATATTCATCCCAGGATGAAACTCTCTGGAAAATTTTCATCCAGATGAAATCCTATATTCATCCCAGGATGAAACTCTATGGAAAATTTTTGTTCAGACGAAATCCTTTATTCATTCAAGGACAAAACTCTCTGGAAAATTTTCATCTAGATGAAATCCTATATTTGTCTCAGGACGAAATGCTCTGGAAAATTTTTGTCCAGATGAAATCCTATATTCGTTCCAGGATGATACTCTCTAGAAAATTTTCATCCAGACGAACTCCTATTCATCCAGGATGAATTATTCTATCTCTTAAAATTTTTAGAACGTCCTGCAGTTCATCCAAACCAACCCATGATATAACTTTGTTGCAAATCTATTTTCATGGCTTATATTTTGATGATTGACAAACACTATTTCTCTTGGACTGCTTGTTGCTTCTAACTTTTCAAGAATCGAAGATCGGACGAATAAGACAAAGCCAGTTCAGGATTACGTAGGTTTAGGGTTGAGTCAGTCTGTACTTTTATTTTTTTGAGTCTACTTGTAATGGTCAAAGAGACTGATGTTAAGTAACCCTACACATACACACACTTGAGATACTTAGAATTTCTGTTTTTACTCATATCGTCCTGGACGATATTTACATCGTCCTTGACGATCAGGCTTAAAACAGAAAGTCTAATTAAGGATTCTTAATTAAGGTAGCCGACATTAACATATCGGCCTGGACGATACGTGTATCGGCCAGGACGATAAGCTCAAAACAGAAAGAAATTGCCGCCATAGATAATTAAGGTATACTGTATTTTTAAATTATCGGCCAGGACGATCATTGATCGGCCTGGACGATATTCACAATTATGCCTTAATTGAACAGACAAGTCAGGAAAGTAATTAATGATGATTGATACGATCACATCGTCCTGGACGATCGCAGGATCGGCCATGACGATATATTCCATATCCTTGTTAACTCCTGGATGATCTGGATCGGCCAGCATGAAAACTGGGCGATGCTTAGGACGATTTTCTTCTAAATTGAACTAATCAGCCTGAACAATCGTGAGATCGGCCAGGATGATCAAGTCAAATTTCAAACGTCCAACACCCAAAACAGGGAGGTGCCCAGGCCGATCTTCTGAGATTTATACTGATCGGCCAGGCCGATGTCCATATCGGCCTGGACGATATTGTCGGCCACTTGCAATTAATGAGCTCCTTTGAAGCTCTTCTATTTAAGAGCTCTTGTTCAACATTTTTGAACACCTTTGGCTGCTGCCTTAACCTGAGAAGACCTTGAGGAGAGAAAGAGAGAGAGGGAGAGAGAGAGAGGATCTTGTGAGGGGGAGCTTGTGAGGGGATTCACAAGGGTTGCTTCAAGGATCGCTCTGCTTGTTCTTCATCTAGAGTTTCTCATCCGTGGAAGAGTCGGTAGAGGTAAGGAGTTTGCTTTTGGTTGTGGTTCTTTGCTAGCTTCAGGAGGAAGTAAAAGGAGATAGATTCTCTGCCTTGCCAGGGTGGCAAAAAGGAGGTTCTTGTGAGGACTTCTCCGCCTAGCCGTGGGGGCTAAAGGAGAGTCACATTTTGTAGTGCAATACTTGGAGGATGCCTCCAGGGAGTGGACGTAGGTCGAGTTGACCGAACCACTATAAATCTCTGTGTTATTGCTTTATTGCTTCCGCACTTTTATTTCCGCATTTATTTTTGTGGTGTGATTTTGGTTTATGTGATTTTCATTCTTTGTGAAAAGAAATTTTTAAAATACCAATTCACCCCCCCTCTTGGTTAGCTTGGGACTAAGTTCATAAGGGCTTAACATCCCTAACGAACTTTCAAACTATTCATATCGGATGAACTTAGGTCGTACGGGATGATGATCGGGTACGAAGTAAGTTTGTACCAATATACATTGGGTTCGTATGCAACTAGTTTAAGTATATTCATACAGGACGATCTGACGATCGTACGAGATGATCCACTATATACAGACTAGAAAATCAGCAGTTTTTGGATGTTTTTTTTGTGTCTTTCACATATAAAGTCCAATTAAATCTGTCTCTTAATCTTTTTGCCTACTGATCTTCATGTCAACTAAAGGTAGAGTGAAGGAGAGTGTGTGAGAGAGTGTTTGAAGGAGGATTCTTACTACTGGAGCATGAAGGATTCACTTAGTACTTAAAGGTAAGAATCTCCACTTATGATTTGTGATTACTTAACTCTTTTCTCTCGTCCTTCTAGATTTCTTGTGAGAAGAGCTGTCAAGGATATTTGGTTCTCTACCGACACTTATAGAGTGTGAACAGCCGAAGGGTTCTCTGCCTACTCTTGGAGAGGGTGAATAGACGAAGGGTTCTATGCCTATTCTGGGAGAGTGTGAAAAGATGGAAGATTCTCTGCCAACACTTGGAGAGCGTAAAAGGACGATAATTCTCTGCCAACACTTGAAGAGTGTAAAAGGATGACAATTCTCTGCCACACCGGGTAGTGGCAGAAGAGAGTTTTGTAAAGGCTTCTCCGCCTTACTGTGGGTGCAAAAGGAGAGTCACTAGCGATATTAGTGTAATACTCGGAGGGTGCCTCCGGGGAGTGGATGTATGTCATGGTTGATCGAACAACTATAAATCTTGTGTCTTTTATTTTCTGCTGCTTTTATTATTAGCTTTTTAATTTGTGGTTGAAAAATCTTTTCTATAAAATTCATTAAAGCTATTCTCAATTTTTAATTTCAAAAAGAGGGATAAATTTTTTAATTACCAATTCACTGTTACAAATCTATTTTCATGGCTTATGTTTTGATGATTGACAAACACTATTTCTCTTGGACTGCTTGTTGCTTATAACTTTTCAGGAATCGAAGATCGGACGAACAGACGAAGCCTGTTCAGGATTGTGTAGGTTTAGGGTTGAGTCAGTCTGTACTTTTGTTTTTAATTTCTTGAGTCTACTTGTAATGGTCAAAGAGACTGATACTAAGTAACCCTACACACACACACACTTGAGAGACTTAGAATTTCTATTTTTACTCATATCGGCCAGGATGATATTTACACCGTCCTTGACGATCAGGCTTAAAACAGAAAGTCTAAATAAGGATTCTTAATTAAGGGAGCCGTCATTAGCATATCGGCCAGGACGATAAGCTCAAAATAGAAAGAAATTGTCGCCATAGATAATTAAGGTATACTGTATTTTTAAATTATCGGCCAGGACGATCATTGATCGGCCTGGACGAAATTCTCAAATTATGCCTTAATTGATCAAGAAATCAAGGGAGTAATTAAGAATGATTGATACGATCATATCATCCTGGATGATCACAGGATCGGCCAGGATGATCTATTCAAAAACCTTAAGTTACTTCAGGATGATAAAAATCGGCCAGCTCGAATTCTGGGCGATGCTCTGGACGATTTTCCTCTGATTTGAACTGATCGGCCGGGACGATCGTGAGATCGGCTCGGTTGATCAAGCCAATTTTAAATCGTCCAAGCTTGCATTCAGAGTGATGCTTTGGCCGATCTTCTGAGATTTGTACTGATCGGCCAGGCCGATGTCTATATCGGCCTGGACGATATTGTCGGCAACTTGCAATTAATGAGCTCCTTTGAAGCTCTTCTATTTAAGAGCTCTTGTTCAATGTTTTGAAAGACCTTTGGCTGCTGGCTTGACCTGAGAAGTCCTTGAGGAGAGAAAGAGAGAGAGGGAGAGAGAGAGGATCTTGTGAGGGGGAGCTTGTGAGGGGATTCACAAGGGTTGCTTCAAGGATCGCTCTGCTCGTTCTTCGTCTAGAGTTTCTCGTCCGTGGAAGGGTCGGTAGAGGTAAGGAGTTAGCTTTTGGTTGTGGTTCTTTGCCAGCTTCAGGAGGAAGCAAAAGGAGGTAGGTTCTGTGCCTTGCCGAGGTGGCAAAAAGGAGGTGCTTCATAAAGGCTTCTCCGCCTAGCTGTGGGGGCTAAAGGAGAGTCACATTTGTAGTGCAATACTCGGAGGGCGCCTCCGGGGAGTGGACGTAGGTCGAGTTGACCTAACCACTATAAATCTCTGTGTTCTTGTTTTCTTGCTTCCACACTTTTTCCGCATTGTTTTTCTCGTGGTGTGATTTTGGTTTATGTGTTTTTTGTTCTTTGTGAAAAGAAATTTTTAAAATACCAATTCACCTCTTCTCTTGGTTAGCCTTGGGCCAGTTCATGAGGGCTTAACATTCCTAACGAACTTTCAAGTGGTATCAGAGCAGGATTCAAAAATTTAAGTTTGAAAACTTTTTGAATTTGATCCATGGCTAACCTTGGGAATCGTAAAACTATGGAAGGGTATTCTATTACCCGACCTCCCATGTTCGACAACCTACCTTTTGATTTTTGGAAAACTCACATGTCAACGTTTTTACAATCTACTGATTATCGCATATGGATGCTTATCAAAGAAGGTTATTCTCCACCTTCTCGTGAAATTAATGGTGTTAAAATTAAAGTTGCTTTTACTGAATGGACTTTCGATGAACAAGATTTAGCTCAATTGAATGCAAAATGTTTGAACTGCTTTTTCTGTGCTTTAAAATCTGAGGATTACATGTGTGTCTTCACTTGCAAAACTGGTAAAGAGATTTGGGATAAATTGTGCATCACCTATGAAGGTACTAATGAGGTTAAACAATCTCGTTTGAACATTCTCTTACATGACTACGAACTTTTTCGTATGAGACCTCATGAATCAATTTCTGACATCTACACAAGGTTTACTCAGATAGTTACTTCACTGCATGCACTAGGAAAAGAACTTTTAAACTATGAAAAAGTTAACAAGATTTTGAGATGTTTGCCTTCGTCATATGATGCTAAAATCACTACAATCCTTGAATCTAAGGACTTGAACACTTATTCCATTGATAACTTACTTGGCTCACTCATTACTTACGAGCAAGGGGTGAATCAAAGAAATCTTGATGCAGGTGAGAAGAAGAAGGAGAAAACAGTTGCATTGAAGGCGCACAAATCGGATTCTAAATCTTCCGGGTCTGAAAGCGATGAAGTTGCCTTGTTCACTAGGCAATTCAAAAGCTTTCTAAGGAAGAAACAAAAGCATCATCAAAATTGGAGAAAAGGTAAGGATCATAAACATGTTAAAGAATCTTCTGATATTGTTTGCTATAACTGTAGGAAACCAGGACATGTGAGAACTGATTGCCCGACACTTCAAGATAACACAAGCAAGGAAAAGATTGAGGAGAAACCTAAGTTCAAGAAGGATAAGAAGAGAATCCAAAAGGCTTTCTGGGCGAAATCTGGTACTGACTCCCCTGAGACTACAAACTTGTGTTTAATAGGAGAAGATCAAAGTGATGAGGAAGAGATATGCAAATCAACCTATGATGAATTATTTGAGATTTGTGAGAAAATACATGCATCATACAAAAAACTCAAGAAAACTCATGCTAGCCTAAAATTAGAACTTTTGAATTTACAAAAAGAGCATGAAGTTTTTCTCAAAGATCATGCAACGATTGATTCAAATCACATGGCTCTTCTTGATGAATTTGATGAATTAAATAAAAAGTATTTGGAATTAATTGATGAAAATAATGCATTAAAAGTTTCACACACCTCACTTAAATATGATCTTAAGAAATCTAAAGAGATTGAGAAAAAGTTGAGGATTGATAATGATACATTAAAAAGAACAAACTTGAGGATTCAAAATGATTTTGATACATGTAAGAAAAATCGGATGACATCAACTTTTGATCCTAAGCCAGAACCTAGGAAGAGGCATTATAACTCAAACCATTTAAGAAACCCTTTTTCCGGAGTTAGATGTTTTTCATGTGGCATGCTAGGACACATCTCACACACTTGCACCGTTCACCGTAGTACACATTGGGTGTGGAGACCTAAGATGCATGATTCACAACATACCATACCTGCATTGCATTCTACTTTTCCTAAGAAGGAGCCCAAACTTGTTTGGGTTTCTAAATCTGACTGTTGTTAAGTTTTGCAGGAATGCTCTCACCAAAGACCTTGTGGGAGCATGGGATAACTGGACATATGAAGGCTCGCAGCTCATACATGCTCAAACCTACTGCTTCAATAATTCCTTGAAATGTGTTTTGTTTCAGTGTGTTTTATTTCTTCTTTGTTTGTGTTTTTAATGTATTTTGTTTTCACTTTGCTTTTAAAATTGGCTTTCCAGATGTTGAATCTTTTCAAGATTTTAGATTTTGGAGTTTTGAGGATTGTGTTTAGCTTTTCTAAAATTGGTTAAAGGAAGAAACATCGTTGATGGTTTCCCTCCTTCCGACCTTGTTTAGTGGTATGATCTTCTTCTCTAAACAAAAGCCTAACTCATTTTAGTTAATGGTTTTTGAAACTAAGATTCTTTTTATCTTGCTACAAAAATCTATCTTATGCATAATATCCAATGTTCTTATATATATCTCAAGTTATTTGAGATCTTTCCCTTGTACTGATCATATGATTCTTTAGTTTTGTTTTGTGGATTATTCTTCCCTATGTTAGAGAGAGAGCTCATATTCTCTAATATTTGGAATATATACTCACAACTGAGCTTCTTTTAAAAGTTTGCAAAAGTGCTTTTAGCTTGCAATAATTAAAAAGAAAAGAGGCCAATGACGCCAAATTGAAAAAGAAAAATATATACACAAATGTGTATCAAAAATCAAGATGCTCAAAGAGCCAAATTAAAGATACAAGAGGCATAAAATAAGCCCACTAAAAAGCAAGTTATCATCTCTTTTTAAAACTTTTAAAACTTAGAATAACTTATGAGTTATATGAGATTTTTAAAGACTTGATTTCGAGTTTCATGATTGAGAAAAATTACTTTGTTTTATTATTTATGAGATTTTTTTTGTAAACAAGTTTTGATTGAATCTTCTTTTTGCCTAATTTGGTTTATTCTGAGTTAAGTCCTTTTGTTTTCAAAAAGAAAATTGTACCATAAAGAACGTCTGATCTAGGGTTAACAGAATCGAATATTTTACCTCTATCTGATTGGGATTGGCTAAACTCCTTGATCTTGTGGAACTCTAAAGTTTAATTTTTTTGAGAATTTCTCATATGATACCTCCATAAAATAAAAAAATTAGAAAAATTAAAATTCAAAAATATTCATTTTTTTATTTTTATTGTTTTTTTGCTTTCTTTTATTGTGTTTTTGTCTGTTTTTCTTTTGTTTTATTTTTTGAGGGCCTTGATCATCACTATCTTTTCCTTGGTTTCAATTTCTAGTCACATCATCCTGGTCGATATGTTTATCGTCCTGGACAATAGGACAAAATCTCTTCAAATTCCATCTGCTGGTCTTTTCTGTGCTTGCTGTAAGTCATCGTCCTGGACGATACCATATCGTCCTGGACGATACCATATCGTCCTGGACGATTTGATCGAACTCTGTTGCAATCATGATGATAGTCCTGACCGATAGATTATTTTGTCTGGCCAATGCATTTTATGTGCATCGTCCTGGCCGATACACTTGATCGTCTTGGACGATCCACATGTTAGCATGTTAGAATCTTTAAAATTGGCCCGGGATGATCCATTATTGGACAATCGTCCTGGCCGATCCACTGTTCGTCCTGTACGATACACGTGGCACAAATTTAAAATGTTTTAACTTCGGCCGGCACGATCAATTATTGTGCATCATCCTGGACGATACACCTAATCGTCCTGGACGATCTGCTTTTTTCAACGGTCGTCCGGCGTGACTCCTCGGGATGATCACCTGTGTCTAATCATCCTGGCTGATATCTGATCAGCCTGGACGATCAGACCTCCTTTTTGACCAATCGGCCTGTACGCAATTATTGAGCCATATCAGCCTGGACGATTCTGCGATCGGCCTGGCCGATATGGCCTTTTCTTTAAATTCTTGCCGATCCAGCCATGGTTTTTCACTTCATCCTTTCTCCTCTTGTGTTTTTTTGCTGACTCCTCTATATGGCTGGTGGGAAACGTGTTTGATAGGCTTCACGGAGTTCTTCGAGGGCTAGGATTGACCCTCATTTCAGGGAGGCAGAAGATGAAGCTGCCTATCATTGCTACAAAGAGTGTGGAATAACTATCTCCAGAATCATCAATCCTACCCACATCTCATACCCGGTAATGGATCTTTTCGCTCACACATCCCTTTGTTTCATCTTGTCTCTTGCTTTCCCCTTCAATACCGAGTTTCTTCGAGAATTTTTCACAAACCTTCGCATTAATCCTACCTTCACAGCCTTGACCTCCTATGTGAATCGACGCCCTGTCGAAATCACATATTAGGATTATGTTGATCTTTTACAGCTATCCACCACCGGGGATAAGCTGCACTTAATCACT
Source organism: Dendrobium nobile (assembly GCA_022539455.1). NCBI lineage: Eukaryota > Viridiplantae > Streptophyta > Magnoliopsida > Asparagales > Orchidaceae > Dendrobium > Dendrobium nobile. The sequence goes on along the minus strand of CM039735.1, from coordinate 47,617,381 downwards.
TCAGATCCTGACCTTGACTGGTCCACGACGAATCACTTCCTTCGCCAGACCAATGCACCTTTCTATGTTGGAGAGACTAGCTCTTTAGTTAAAGATGCTAGGACAATCCAACATGTCCTTTGCACCTCCATAATTCCAAAAGCCGGGGATCGAATCCACATCACCCCTCTACTTTCCCTCACTACTTTCTACATCATGGCTCATAGAGAACTCAATACTGCGGACTTAATCTTTTGATACATTGATCACTTAACCATAATCCGTGATCCAGGTCATAAGAGGAAACCCAATCTAGCCTTAGGACACATCATAGCCTATGTCCTTGAAACCAAATACCAACTTCAGTATCCTATTCCACCTAAACTCCCAATCTCCTTCTAATCAAATAGTTCCTTCAGTACCCTTCACAGTACTCGTCTCCACCCTGGGGATGAGGAACCTCGGGGGGCTGGAGAGGAGGAGGCTCCCGCTCCCGCTCCCATTCCTGATCTTGTTCCGCTCCACCAGCACTCAGCGTTTGATCAGCTGATAGAGTGGTTTGATCATTGTGAGACCCGCTTTGACGCCTACGTTGCTGCACAGGAGCAGCAACACTCTGAGGATATTGCCCGCTACGAGCAGCACCACATTGAAGATTTAGCCCGATTTGATAGTTACCTTACTCACCAGCAGTAACAGCATGACCAGGACATCGCCTAATTCAATGCTCAGTTCACCACGCTTGCCAGCTACTTTCAGCAGCCACCTCCACCACCTCCATCTGATGATCAGGCTGGTCCCTCATTTTTCTAGTTTATGTTTTATGTTGTTTGTTTCCTGTTTTTTGTAGTTTATCTTTTGGTTTGTTTTTAGTTTCTGCTGTGTTGTTTTCTTTTTCCTTTCTGTACCCTCTTTTTGTGATGACAAAAGGGGGAGTAGGGTGTGGTAGGAAAAGTTGTTGGGTTTGTAACTTTGAAATTCTAATGAACTTTTTTTTTTCCTACTTGTGTTTGCCATCATCATAAAGGGGGAGATTGTTACAAATCTATTTTCATGGCTTATGTTTTGATGATTGACAAATACTATTTCTCTTGGACTGCTTGTTGCTTCTAACTTTTCAGGAATCGAAGATCGGACGAACAGACGAAGCCTGTTCAGGATTACGTAAGTTTAGGGTTGAGTCAGTCTGTACTTTTGTTTTTCACTTCTTGAGTCTACTTGTAATGGTCAAAGAGACTGATGCTAAGTAACCCACCCTACACACACACACACACACTTGAGAGACTTAGAATTTCTATTTTTACTCATATCGGCCAGGACGATATTTACATCGTCTTGGACGATCAGGCTTAAAACAGAAAGTCTAAATAAGGATTCTTAATTAAGGCAGCCGTCATTAACATATAGGCCTGGACGATACATGTATCGGCCAGGATGATAAGCTCAAAATAGAAAAAAATTGCCGCCATAGATAATTAAGGTATACTGTATTTTTAAATTATCGGCCAGGACGATCATTGATCGGCCTGGATGAAATTCTCAAATTATGCCTTAATTGTTCAGGAAATCAAGGGAGTAATTAAGGATGATTGATACGATCATATCATCCTGGACGATCGCAGGATCGGCCAGGATGATCCATTCAAAAACCTTAAGTTACTTCAGGACGAATAAAATCATCCAGTTGGAATGCAGGGCGATGCTCTGGACAATTTTCCTCTGATTTGAACTGATCGGCCGGGACGCTCGTGAGATTGGCCTGGATGATCAAGCCAATTTTAAATCGTCCAAGCTTGCATTCAGGGCGATGCTCTGGCCGATCTTCTGAGATTTGTACTAATCGGCCAGGCCGATGTCCATATCGGCCTAGACGATATTATCGACAACTTGCAATTAATGAGCTCCTTTGAAGCTCTTCTATTTAAGAGCTCTTGTTCAACATTTTGAAAGACCTTTGGCTGCTGCCTTGACCTGAGAAGTCCTTGAGGAGAGAAAGAGAGAGAGGGAGAGAGAGAGGATCTTGTGAGGGGGAGCTTGTGAGGGGATTCACAAGGGTTGCTTCAAGGATCCGCTCTGCTCGTTCTTCGTCTAGAGTTTCTCGTCCGTGGAAGGGTCGGTAGAGGTAAGGAGTTAGCTTTTGTTTGTGGTTCTCTGCCATCTTCAGGAGGAAGTAAAAGGAGGTAGGTTCTCTGCCTTGCCGGGGTGGCAAAAAGGAGGTGCTTTGTAAAGGCTTCTCCGCCTAGCTGTCAGGGATAAAGAAGAGTCACGTTTGTAGTGCAATACTCGGAGGGCGCCTCCGGGGAGTGGACGTAGGTCGAGTTGACCGAACCACTAGAAATCTCTGTGTTCTTGTTTTCTTGCTTCCGCACTTTTTCCGCATTTTTTTTCTCGTGGTGTGATTTTGGTTTATGTGTTTTCTGTTCTTTATGAAAAGAAATTTTTAAAATACCAATTCACCCCCCCCCCCCCCTCTTGGTTAGCTTGGGCCAATTCTATAGGGCTTAACATCCCTAACGAACTTTCATTCACCACCCCTCTTGGTTAACCGCTGGGACATAAACTTAGGTCTAACAACCTAATTCATATTGAACAAGTTTCAATAAGTTGTATCAGAGCTTTGTTTCAAAATTATAATTTTAGACTACTTTTTGATTAATGTAGATGGCTATATTTAAAAACTGAAATACCCCTGAGGGTTACTCTATAACTAGACCTCCATTATTCTACAATATTCCTTTTAATTTTTGAAAAACATGCATGTCTACATTTTTACAGTCACTTGATTATCGTATGCGGATCTTAGTTCAGGAAGGGTATACAAAACAAACAAGACTAGTTGACGGAGTTAGAGTTGAAACATCTTTTGTGGACTGGACAGTAGAAGAATGTTACTTAGCATAACTAAATGTCAAATGCTTGAATAGTTTCTTTTGTGCTCTTAAATCAGAAGATTACATGCGGGTTTCTACTTGTAAGAGTGGAAAGGATATATGGGACAGACTTTGTATAACTTATGAGGGGACTAATGAGGTTAAGCAATCTAAACTTAATATATTATTGCATGATTATGAACTATTTTGCATGAAACCAAATGAATCCATTTCTGATATGTACATAAGATTCACATAAATAGCCACCTCTTTACATGCATTGGGTAGAGAACTAACGAAGCTGAAATGGTTAATAATTAATCGTATCGGTTGAATTTAAAACATTTTTTAAATCTGTGCCACTTGTATCGTCTAGGATGAACAGTGGATCGGCCAGGACGATTGTCCAATAATGGATCGTCCGGGGTGATTTTAAGGATTTTAAACGTACTGACACGTGGATCGTCCAGAACGATCCCATGTATCGGCCAAAATGATGACCATTAATGCATCAGCCAGGACAAAAATTGTATCGGCCAGGACGATCAAGATGATTGAAACAGAGTTCGATCAGATCATCCAGGACGATAAGGTATCATCCGGGACGATGATTTATAGTAAGCTCAGAAAAGTTCAGCAGATGGAATTTTGAAGAGAAATTATCATATCGTCTAGGACAATATAGATATCAGCTAGGAAGATGTGATAAGAATTTGAAACCTAAGGAAAGATGGAGATGATCAGAGAAAACCCCAAAAATAAATAAAATAAAATAAAAGGCTAAAAATAGCAACGAAAAATCTAAAAACAAGCAAAGGAAAAAATGATTTTTTTGTTTTTAACTTTTATAATTTTTTTTGTTTTAGCAAAGCATCCATATGAAAAATTTTCCAAAACATTAAATTTTAGATATTCAAAAGATCAATGAGTTAACAATGTCACAATCTAAAAACGGGAGAATATCCGATCCTGTTAATCCCTAGCTCGGACTTCTTTTAGGGTATAAAATTATCTTTTGAAAATAAAAAGCCTAACTTAGAACAACTTAATTGGGTAAAAAGAAGATCCGTTCAAAACTTGGTTATAAAGAAAATATCTTATAAATAATATACCAAAGTAATTTTGTCTTAATCATAAAATTTGAAATCAAGCCTTTGAAAATATCAAATAACCCTTGAGTTTTTCTAAGTTTTAAAAGTTTTGAAAAGAGAGGATAACTTGCTTTTAGTGGGCTCATTTTATGCCTCTTATCACTTTGATTGGCTCTTAGAGCATCTTTTGATTTTTGATACACTTTTGTGTATATTCTTTTTTATTTCAATTTGACGTCTTTGCCACTTTTTTTTTTATTTTTGCAAGCTAAATTCTCTTTTAGAATCTCTTAAAAAGGATTCTTAATTGTGAGTATATCTTCTAGATATTAGAGAATAGGAGCTCTCTCTCTAACATAGGAAAGAACTAGTCACAAAACACAATCAAGATTATATGTTATGCGCAATGGCAAGATTTCAATTAACTTGAAAGATATATATAAAAACTTTGAACATTATATATAGGATAGATTATTGTAGCAAGATAAAAAAGATCTTAATTTCAAAAACCCTTTGTTAAAATGAGATAGACTTTTGTTTAGAGAAGAAAATTATACCACTAAACGAGGTTAGAAAGAGAGAAACCATCAATGATGTTTCTCCCTTTAACAGATTTAGAGATGCTAATCATTGACATTAAATCTCCAAGATCTAAATTTTTTGAAAAACTCATCATATAGAAAACCAAAGTTAAAATAAAATAAGATCTAAAACAACAAAATGCTAGCACAAAAAATAAAAATAACATTAATCAACAAATATATTTCAAGAATTTATGAAGCAGCAAGTTTAAGAAATTATGAGCTGTGAGCCTCCATTTTGTCCAAGTATCCTATGCTCTCATGAGGTCTTTAGTGAGAGCAATCCTGCAAAATCAACAACTGTCAGATTTAGGAACCCAAAAGGGTTTGGGTCCCTTCTTATGAATAGTAAAAAGTGATGCTTGTGTGCTATGTTGTGAATCATATAATTTTGGTCTCCACACCCAATGTGTACTACAGTGAACAGTGCAAGTGTGTGAGATGTGTCTTAGCATGCCACATGAAAAACATCTAACTCCAGGAAAAGGATTTCTTAAATGATTAGGGTTATAATGCCTTTTTCTAGGTTTTGGATTTAGATAAAAAATGGGTTTCATCAAATTTCCCTTAAGTGAGTTCAACTCCTTTTTAAGCATCAAGTCTGTACTTTCTTAGACATCATTTTCAATCCTCAAATTTTTATTTCTCTCTTCAGATTTCTTAAAATCAAATTTAAGTGAGGTGTGTGAAACTTTTAATGCATCATGCTCATCAATTAATTCTGAATGCTTTTTGTTTAAATCATCAAATTCATCAAGTAGAGCCATGTGATTTGAATCAATCGTAGAATGATCTTTGTGAAATAATTTCATACTCTTTTTGTATATTCAAAAGCTCCAACTTCAAACTAGCATGAGTTTTCTTAAAGTTTTTGTATGATGCATGAATTTTCTCATCACTTTGATCAAGATGATCTTCCGCCATTAAGCACAAGTTTTTTGTTTCATCTTCAGGTTCAGTCTCTGATGAATCAGATACAGAATCCGCTCAAAATGCCTTTTGAAGTCTCTTTTTGTCCTTCCTAAACTTGAGTTTCTTCTTACCCATTTCTTTGCTTGAGTGATCTTGAAGTGTAGGACAATCAGCTCTGACATGTCCAGGCTTCCTGCATTCAAAACAAACAACATCAGAAGATCCTTTAGAATATTTGTTATCCTTACCTTTTCTCTAATTTTGATGATGCTTGTGATTCTTCCTTAGAAAGCTTTTGAATTGCCTTGTGATTAAGGCAATGCTATCGCTCTCAGACATGAAAGAATCAGAGTTCCTGTTATTGGCCTTTAATGCCATAGTTTTCCCCTTATTTTTCTCACTTGCATCAAGATTTCTTTGATTCACCCCTTGCTCGTAAGCAATGAGTGAGCCAAGTAAGTTATCAATCGAATAAGTATTCAAATCCTTAGATTTAGTGATTGCAGTGATTTTAGCCTCAAAAGAGGAAGGCAAGTATCTTAAAATTTTGTTCACTTTTTTATGGTTTGAAAGTTCTCTTCTTAAGGCATGCAAAGAAGTTACAATTTGAGTAAACCTTGTATACACATCAGAAATTGATTCAGAAGGTTTCATACAAAAAAGTTTGTAATCATGCAAGAGAATATTCAAACGGGATTGTTTCACTTCATAGGTTCCTTCATAAGTAATGCATAACCTATCCCAAATCTCTTTTTCAGTAGAGCAAGTAGAAACACGCATGTAATCCTCAGACTTTAAAGCACAGAAAAAATAGTTCAAATACTTCACATTAAGTTGAGCTAAATCTCTTTCATCAAAAGTCTGTTTAGTCAAAGGCACTTTAGTTTTAATTCCATTAAGTTCATGAGAAGGTGGAGAATATCCTTCTTTAATAAGCATCCACAAGCGATAATCAGTTGATTTTAAAAAAGTAGACATGCGAGTTTTCCAAAAATCAAAAGGAAGGTTGTCAAACAAATGAGGCCGTGTAATAGAATATCCTTCTGTTGTATTACGATTCCCAAAGTTAGCCATGGATCAAAATTCCTGTTTTCAAACTCAGTTTTTATGAATCCCGCTCTAATACCACTTGAAAGTTCGCTAGGGATGTTAGGCCCTTAAGAACTAGCCTGAGGCTAACCAAGAGGGGGGGGGGGGGTGAATTGGTATTTAAAAAATTCTTTAAACAAAAGAATAAGTATGAAAACCAATATCACCACACAAAAATAAGTGCGAAAAATTAAAGTACGGAAGCAGTAAAAAGAAAACAACGGTTTATAGTGGTTCGGTCAACTTGACCTACGTTCACTCCCTGGAGGCACCCTCTGAGTATTGCACTACCAAAGTGTGTCTCCTTTAGCCCCCATAGCTAGGCGGAGAAGCCCTAACAAAATACCTCCTTTTTGCCACCCCGGCAAGGCAAAGAATCCCTCTCCTTTTTCTTCCTTTTGAAGTAGGGAGAGAACCTCGATCAATCGCTGAAGCTTACCTCTCCCAACCCTTCCAAGGATAAGAAACTCTAGTGGAAGAAGAAGTGGAACAATGCTTGGAGCAACCCTTGTGAACTCCCTCACAAGCTCCCCCTCACAAGATCCTCTCTCTCTCTCTCTCTCTCTCTCTCTCTCTCTCTCTCTCTCTCTCTCTCTCTCTCTCTCTCTCTCTCTCTCTCCTTTAGGTTTTCTCAGGTCAAGACAGCAGCCAAGGATGTTCAAAAATATTAAACAAAAGCTTTTAAATAGAAGAGCTTCAAAGGAGCTTAATAAATGCAAGTTGCCGACTTTATCATCCAGCATGATCATCATATCATCATGTACGATCAGTTCAAATCACAGATGATCGGCCAAAACATCACTCTAAAATGAACCGGATGATTGAAAATTAGCTTGCTCGTCCAGGCCGATCTCACGATCGTCCCAGTCGATCAGTTCAAATATGAAGAAAATCATCCAGAGCATCACCCGTAATTCGAGCTGTCCGATCCTGATTGGTCAGAACATTGCCCGAAATTTATGCTGGCCGATATGTATCATCCAGGAGCAACTAAGGATTTTTAAATAGATCATTCAGGCCGATCTTGTGATCGTCCAGGACGATGTGAACGTATCAATCATCCTTAATTGCTTCCTTGATTGCTGGATCAATTTAGGCATAATTGTGCCATATCGTCCAGGCCGATCCAAGATTGTCCTGGCCGATTTCCAAAAATATAGAATACCTGAATTGATTATGACGGCTATTTCTTTCTGTTTTTAGCATATCGTTTTGGCCGATATTACGATCGTCCAGACCGATATACTAATGACGGCTGCCTTAATTAAGAAACCTGATTAGGGTTTCTGTTTTAAACCATATCGTCCAGGAAGATATAAATATCGTCCGGGATGATGTAAGTAAAAACAGAAATTCTAAATCACTCAAGTGTGTGTGTGTATAGTTACTTAGCATCAAACACTTCACAAGATTATAATTGACACAAGAAAGGGAAAAAGAAAAAATACAGACTGACTTAGACCTAGTCTACCCAATCTTGAGCTGGCTTCGTTTGTCGCTAATCTCTTGGCCCTGAAATGTCAATAGAAAAAGGCAGTCATAGTGTTTGCTAACATCAAAATCACAATCCATGAAACCAAGTTTACAACAGATAGTCTAATCAATATAACATAATATAAATTATAGATTTTCAACTAAGCAATTATAATAGAAAATAAAATACAAAAAAATAAAGTTTAGAAAGTAAAATTAGAATGAGCACACTAAAATTATAGTGGTTTGGTTAAATCATAACCTATGTCTACTCCCCAGAGCCCTCCTCTTTGGGTATTACATTATCACTATAGTGTCTCTTCTTTAGCTCCCACAACTAGGTGGAGAAGCCTATATAAAATCTCTTCCACCAACTCGGTGTGGTAGAGGGCCGTGATCCTTTCTCAAGCAAAGAACCTTGAATCATTTTCTTCCTCTTGTAGAAGAAAACCAAAATCCTTTCATAAGAAGAGAATATTGAATCCTTTTTATCCCTCTTGGAGATGGTAGACAATGGAAATCCTTTCTGAGATAGAGAACCTCGAATCCCTTTCGTCCTTCCCGGTGTGGCGGAGTGGCCGGGACGTTTGACACCAAAGAGATCTTCTTCCTAAAAATTTCCTCAAGATAAATATTGAAACATAGAGGAACTCAGGTGAAAGTTATCGGAGCAACCATGTGAAACTCTCTCTCTCACTCCCTTAAAACCCACAAGGATCTTCTCCCTTTCTTACAAAACTCTCCCTTTCTCTCTCTAGCTCAAGGCTCTCTCTTTAAGCTTTCTCCAAAAGAAATTAACTCAAAGAATGCCAAAAGGAATCTTATAAAGTCTTAAGAGAAATCTTAAATAGAGAGCTTCAAAAAATCCTAAAATTTAATTCATCCATCAAAGATCGAATAATATGATCACAGGATTGTCTAGAATGATGTGTAAAATTTAACTTGTTAGTATTGTATGATCATCAATATGAATGACCAATCGTAAATTATGATATGTTCAATTTTTCCTATTTATGCTGTATGATCATTATTACGAATGACCAATTATATAGTATGATTAGTTCAACCGAAATGTAGTTCATTCAGGATGAATCATGGGTCGACCAAAAATTATCTCTATTGATTGTATAGTACGATCCAGTTCATGTAGTACCATAAAAATATCAAAATTATGTAGATTTGATTGATTAATCATATGATTAAATTAGGTAATATTTTCTTTCACTTTCTATGTTTTTGGCAACACATTTATTAGTCCCTATGGGAGTCTTGAATGATTTTGAGAAGATGTGCATGAAGTTTTTATGGCATAAGAAGGATGCTACTAAGGGACTTCATTATGTAGCATGGGATGTTCTTTGTAAGCCTAAAAGAGTCGGAGGGTGTGGATTACAATCTATTGTGAATAGAGTAGGCCCTTTGAGGGCTAAGTTTGCTTGGAATTTTATTTCTAAGCCTATCTCCCTTCTAAATAGAACGTTGGCATCAAAGTATGGTACTAACATGTGGAATTCAGAATGTAAAAATTATTCTTCTTCCACTTGGAAGATTGTATTAAATGGTGCTAAGTTTCTTCATCCAATTGTGAGATGGAAGGTGTCAACTAGTATGGAAATCAATACCATCAAGGACACTTGGATTTTGGATAAATGCATAAATAAATGGCCTACCTTTATTGCTAATATGAATGAAGAAATTGAATTCATTTCAGGATTTACATGTGATGGGAAGTGGAATGAATGTAATGTTGAAGAAATTCTTTGGGAATCATCTGGTGGAGATCATCTTATCCATCCCCATTCAATTTGGTTTGCTGAAAGATCAATTGGAGCTGCAGTTCAAATGCTCTGGTAAATCCATTTCAACTTTAGCGATGGAGGTATCTAATGCTGATGTCTTGAAGGACAAAGAATTGAGCTGGATGAAGAAACTTAAATTAAGGATTCACATTGCATCATTCTGGTGGCATTTGAAGAGGAATGTATTTCCATGTAATAATTTTCTGAAGTATAGAAGGCTGGCAGATTTTAACGGTTGCCCGAGAGGCTGTGAGGCTGTGGAGAGCTCTGAACATGTTGCGGTCAATTACGTTAATTTGCATCAAATATTCAATTTTCTTGCCAAATGGGGCATCGTATTCCTGCATTCTACTCTATGGTGGATTGCTATTATAACTTGAAGCTTCTGGTAAACTCCAATCCATTCAAAGGTAATCTATATTGTTTTGTGGTGTTTTTCTATTGGAAAAGTAGAAATATAATAGTACATGATGGTTTGGAAGATTGTTCCTCTTATATAGCAACAAATTCAATTAGTCATGCATATGCCTCATTTTGTACTAATCTCATTTGGGAGAATTGGGATGCTGATCAGCTGTGGGTTGTCTCGACCATCTTGGCACCCTCCTCCTCCTTGATGGATGAAAGCTAATGTAGAGCTTCATTGCTAAGTACAAGTAAAGCTGGTATGGGAGGAGTCTTTAAAAAGGAAGGTTCTTATGTGGTTTTGGCTTCAATTGTCTACATTGGGGCATTCCTCACAGGTTGAGATGTTATCAATTATTTCTTTAAAGAGATTTATTCAAGATTGGATGTTTGATGCAGAAGGTATCATTATTGAAGGTGATGACTTTAATGTTATCAAATTCTTTCAAGATGTATTAAATAAGGTCAATGTGAAGGAGGACTTCCTAGATCCCAAGGATTTAGGCTTTCTTGGTGATTTTAAGTAAGTTTTATTTCTTTTTTCTAATAGTGATTGTAATAAGTTAGTTAATTTATGCGCTAACTTAGCTCTTATTTCAAATTTGTTTGGGGATGACATTAGTTCTAATAAGATTCATCCTACCTTTTTTAATCTATTAAAGGAGGAATGTGATTGTAAGTAGTTGTCATTAATAAAATTTGCTATATGTATTCTCTTAAAAAACTATATTATTGAAGGATGGTTCTAATAAGGAGCATGGTTCTTCCGGTTCTAAACGGAAATTGTTCAAGGAACTACAAGCTCTAGGACCGGTGAAAGTTCAACCTAGAAGAAGGATTACTAATCTCAGAATGAAAAACTACTTGAGAGGTTCTTCTCAATCTTCTCAATAATATGCATGCCGATATTCTCATTATAATCATCAAAGTGGAAAGATACATGAGGATGGAGCATCTGATCAAAGAATTTTCCATATCTCTTGCTTTGGACTACATAATTAAAGTTGGGAAAGACATCTGAAATACCTATTGATGTTATTCTTAGGTGTTTTACGACTGTCCTTGATTTTTTGTAATTTCCTTTTGATTATCTTTTGTAGTTTCCTTCTTCTTTTGGCTACTTATTTGTTTTTTAAACTTATTATATTTGCTTATGGGATCGATACTAGATCCTATTTTTTAACCAGATGAGAACTCTGGGATACTAACCAACCCTTGAGTTGTTTAATATTTTAGTATCCCCTGCATCTCAACGGTTTAAAAATAGGAAATAGTGGGTTTCATTTCAAAAATAATAAGTTTAATTTAAACAAATATGCTTTCAATAAGGATCCCATTTGTCTTGATCAAGGATCCACTAGTATCTACTTTCTAGTATGTATTAGGTTGTTATTTCTTTCTTTTTAATGCAACTTTTGCATTTCTTCAAAAAAAAAAAAGGCAATATATTAAACATTATACATTATGATTACATTCGTATAATATGAATATAATAACTTTTTAAATTCAAATTTTTGTCACATTTAATGAATGGCAAGGTTTTTAATTATAACATATCATCTAGTACAATGTGTTATTTGTACTATACAAATAGCTATATTTTAAAATTATTTTTTTTAGAAAAATAAATATTTTACTTAATTTCAGTAACACTAAATTGCACAATACGATGTACAAAAAAAATTAAAACATTTTATTTTTGCTCCCCTTTTGTGTGTGTGCACGATCACTAGGCAAGCATACACCCTTATAAGGCTTGGCTCAAGAAATTAAAAATAAATAAATAAAAATTACAAACTCTTTTAATATAACCTATTCTTCCCCATCTTTTATGCCATGGAGTGGTGTTGATGTTCAAACCACTTATCTTTTCAAACTTAACAAGGAATTTAAAAAGAATTCTAACCCTTTTCTATGAACCATTAGTAAAGAAAATGAATTCATTTATAAAACTTAAATAAGATATGGTAAACCCCTATTATAACGAAAGTTTAGCTCAGGATGAGTTTTAAAAAGGTCCTCTGAGCCCCTAAAAAGATATTCCACAACAATAATATATAAAGCAGAAGGTATAGGATCTCCTTGATGTAAACCTTGAAAAGAAGAAAAGTAACTACTATTCTGGCCAGTGATAATGATAGAAATGCCATAATACTCAATAGAGTTTTTAATTATTTTAATAAAATCATTATTGAAACTAAATAGAGCCATAATGGAATAAAAAAATTCCCAATTGATATTATTATATGCTTTGGAAATGTCTAATTAAAAAAATAAAATTCCACTAGATTTTTTGGAATTAATATCGTGATTAATTTCTTAAGATAGAAGTACATTGTTAGAAATGAATCTTCCCTTCACAAAATTCATTTTATAAGGAGAGATAATCTTAGGCAAAAAAATAGCAAGCATTCTCATTAAAATCTTAGAAGTGAGCTTGTTGAAAAAAGTGCAGTGAATGATAAACCTAAAATTATTCCAAGTTTGAGTTCCATCTTTTTTAGGTATGAGAGCAATAAAAGTTATAGTAAAGAATTTAGGCATAGGGTTACCATTGAAAATGTTAACAACAACATTAATAATATCCTCTTAAATAATTGGCCAAGCTTTAAAAAAAAAATTAAGTGGAATAACCGGCAAGGCCCACAATAGAGTTAGAGTTCATCTCATGATATTAAGGAAAACTTCTTCCATATAAGGAGGTTTAACAAGAAACAAGTTATCAACCTCTTTTTTTTTGGGGGAAAACCCATGGAGGGGCCTACGTGTTAATAAAAAAACTTACAGAGTGCTTAAAGGTCCCTCAAGCTCGCTAATACTCAGAAGAACTATAAAAAAAAATCCAAAAAACTTAAGAGCTAGAGGTCCTGACTAAGAAAAAAATACTAACAAACCTAGGTACAATCAATGGTGCACAAAATAGAGCACCAAAAAAATAGGAAAGCACCAAAAAACTGCATTTAGCTTTAGCTCCCCATCCAAAGTGGCATGACCATGAGTATCTGCACTAAGAATGTTTTGCAAAACAAGATGAGGCCATAAATAGAAGAAATACAAATAACTATACAAGATAAAAAATTGATAAATCCATCCTCTACCAATAGCCCTACCATCAGGAATCCAATAGCACCAAGCACTAGTGAAACAAAAATAACAACAATTGATCCAATTCATCCAAGCATGAGAAACAACAAGAAGAAATCTTGACCAACTAAGATGATTAGTAAAATAGTTTGTATGTAAAGAAAACACAACCTGGTAGTCCACGTTAAAGAAGAAAGCCCACAACAAATTAAAGGGACACAACAACATAGTCCCAGCAAAACCAAACCAAATAGAAAAATCCTTAGCAGCACCCAGCATCAAAACTGAGAGAAACCAAACAACAACCACCTGCACACCCCTAAAAATGCCTAGCCACAGGGGACAGAAAACTAAGCCACAAACAACCTTTCCCATAATCAATAACCCAGCTAAGAAGAACCAAATACAAACCTTTAACATACCCCCAAAAAAACTCAAGCAAAAGAAATAGGGAAGAGAACAACACCTCCAGCACACCTCCACATTAATGCTTAGAAAATGGGGACAAGAACTGTTAAAAAGAACAATGCTGACATCAAAACAAAACTAAGAAGACAAATCAAAAGGCTCCCCAACCGCACAAATAGTAAAACAACAACATCAAGCACCACACCACTCAACAAAGCCCAAAATAGTAGAGCTCCATAAAAGACCTCCCAAACTCACATCCAAGCCAACTAAGCAATTCTTTAAAATGATCACCAAGCAATATATAGGAGAATTTCCAAAATAGTAATACACCCAAGCAACAAGGAAACCTGAGGTTAAATAAAACATAAAACACAACCAAAAGGCTAAACAAAGGACTAAATAAATAACCAGCCCTTCCAAATACTTGGAAGTCGAAATAATAGAAAATAGAGCCACCAAACCTAGCAGGAACAAAATGGTTCAAGAGAAACCTCCTCAACAAAAACCACCGGCGGACCAAAATAAAGGCAACCGCGTGGCAAAACATAAGCTCCAACGACCTAACCACATTAAATTTTAACATAAGGGGGTTCAAATTTTATCCAATCTTAGAAGCCCTTTTAAAGGGGCAGGTAAGTTTTTAACAGCAAGATCAATGAAATAATCCAAATCACTACCCTAATTAGCAAGCCATTCAGCACAAGCATTCCCCTCCCTATACACATGAGAAAAGGAGGAGTTAATAAAGATCATTAACTATTTAATATCCCTCACCAGATAAAAAATATTTGAATTACTAATAGAATCATCAAGATTAGTTAAACATTGAATAGAATAAGTAGAATCAACTTCAACGCAATTGTTAGAAATATCCAAAGAAATACATAATCTAATCCCATAAAGAATAGCCGAGAGCTCAACAAAATTCACATTAGAATTCTATAAGGGACCCGTAAAAGCCATAATAATGTTACCATAACTATCCCTGATAACCCCACCACATACTTAAAAGGAAATATTAATAGTACCCTTCACATTAAGTTTATAAAAGTTATTAGGGGGTTTGATCTAGTAAACAATCCTAGGTTCTAAAGAATGATGATGATCACCATCCAACTTGAGACCTAAGTCAGAAGCCACAAACTAATAATTTTTAAAGTTCTTGTAAGAAAGTAGATTAACAGAAAAAAGTCTCATAACTTTGTCTTTCACATTATTGATAATCCTATGATGGTTCATGCCAACACCATTAAAAGAAGAATTTCCCCTCTATAACCATAAATGCCACAAAATGAGAGAAGGAATAACATTTAAAATATGGCCCTTAGACTTGACAAACTAAAACTTATGTATAGAATCAATAGATAATTTAGCATTAAAGCAATTTAATTTCAAAGTATCATCAAAGTAAGACCAAGTTTTAACAGCTAAAAGTCCAGAAAGAAAAATATGATGCATTTTCTCCACATGATAACAACATTGACATTTGGGAGGAAAAATAAAACCTCTATTAATTAAATTATCATCAGTAAGAATTAACTTATGCAAAATCCTCTAGATGAAAATAGCAATAGTGGAAGGAAAGCTTTTATGCCAAATCATAGAGAAAAAAGTAGAAGCATCATTATTGGTTCTAAAAGCATACCAGACTTCCTTTAATCTAAAAGAATCATCTTTGGAAAAACTGCATAAAAGTAAATCCTCCGATTCAGTGTTCAGGGGAAGGTTGAAAATTTGTTGAATAATAAAGCCAGGAATCACATTCACATGTTTATCATAATCCCAACAATTATCCGTAATGAAAAAAATTACCTTAATCGTAGTAGTGGAAGAATTAATCTTTGGAAAAACTGCATAAAAGTAAATCCTTCGATTCAGTGTTCAGGGGAAGGTTGAAAATTTGTTGAATAATAGAGCCAGGAATCACATTCACATGTTTATCATAATCCCAACAGTTATCCGTAATGAAAAAATTTACCTTAATCGTAGTAGTGGAAGAATTATTAGTAATAAAATTAATAGAGTGAAGATTTAACCAATGATCTTGCCAAAAGAAAATATTCCCACCACCAAGCTCCCAGGAAAGATATGGCTCAACAATCCATTTAACCTTGTAAAGTCTCTGCCACACTTTAGAATCACCTTGGTTTTTTTTTTTTGAAGAAAATGCAACTTGCATTAAAAAAAACACCTAGATACAAACTACTTAAAGTAAAGACAACCTATCACATTCCTCCTTTAAAAAAGAAATAAAAGAAGGAGGAATATTATTATCACTAATTACATCCCAAATAAAATCAAAAGAAATTACCAAGTTAGCATAATAATCCACTAACTTATTCCCATTATGGCTAGTGCAATGAAATAAGGAATTATTGACACCTTTAAAGAAAAAAAAAATCCTGCCACTCGATGCTCCAACCACAATTCAGAATTGGTATAGGACACTTGAAGAAACTTGATCACATTCCAATTATCACCTTCAATAATAATGCCATCTGCCTCTTACATCCATCTCTATAAAACTCTCTTCAAGGATTTGAATGCCAACAATTCCAACTATGCAATATTCCAATATATAGAATCAAAACTAAAGGCCAACAAGAACCTTCCTTTATTATCTCTTACCACTCCACCAACTCTTGCTTTATTTGATTTCCATAATGAGGATCAATATTAATCTTGATCCACTCAGGAGGAGGAGGGTGCCAAGATGTGGAAAAGAGTCAGGAAAACTAATTAACACCCAATATTCTGAAATGATCTTATTATGATGAGAAGTGGCCACCAAATTAATTACTCGTGAAGCAATAAAAGTAGAACTATCTTCAACACCACCATGCTTTACTTAATTTCTACCATTCCATGAAAAGAATAACAAAGAAGAATATAATTAAGATATGAAAGGATTAGAAACAACAAACCTCTCCAAGTCTCTTATACACTCTTGAAAAGAGAAAAAAATTGGAACATAGAATCCCCAAGATTTCAGGAAATTAATAACTCGAACTAATTTTAGACAAGTAGCAACTATATGATCATTATCTTCAACTGTATTGCAGCCTCTTGGACATAGATTACAATTAAACAACCTTCTATGCATAAGAAAATTAGTAGTAGGAATAGCCTTGTTGATTAACCTCTATAAGAAAGTCTCTACCCGAGGTCTTAGTTTTAGCTTCTTCACGTAGGGCCAGTAATTAACATTTGCCTCATTCACATCCCAATTCTTTGAAATCAGAGTAGATATCATCTTCCCTATCATTTTGAATTGAAGTTCCAATTGATCCATAAGCAATTCAGGAAATATTTGAATTTGAATAATGATTAAAATAAGACTTTTTCCAAAAAATTGACTTAGTCGTTGTTTGTTCCAGGATCCATTCTCAATAAATGCATTAAGTGTAACATCATCATCTTCTAAACCCACATTAAAAGTAGACCGCTTAACAATGCTTTTATCATGAATCCATACATCCTTAAGAACATTAATAGAAAAACCAGAGGAAATTTTCCATCCAACAATGCTTCTAAGAGCTTTCCAACCATCCATTTTAATCTTCCATAAATTCGAGTTGCTCCTTCTCACCTGACCCTCCTACCAATTAGCTCCATATCTTGCTAACAAATTCCTACTGAGAAGATTATCTGATTTGTTTCAAAGGTTCCAAGTAAACTTTGCTCTTAAAGGACCCAGTTTTGATGCCGCCGAATACAGTCCACGTCCTCCCAACTCTTTAGATATGCATAAGACTTCCCATGGAAAAAAGTGAAGCCCATTACTCCCATCATTTTTGTCACATATATACTTCTTGCACATCTTATCAAAATCCTTAAAAGACCCTAAGGAACCAAGGAATGTGTAGAAAAAAATAATGGAAGAGAAAGGAAAATTGATTTAATCAGGACAAACGTCCCTACAAGAGAAATAAATCTATTGCCCCAATTATTGAATCTTTTTAAAGATTTTTCCATCAATTGGTGAAATTCAAATTTCACCAACCTTCTCAAAGCTAATTTAATGCCCATATACTCCATCTCTTCCACCAGTTTAAAGCCCAATAGTTTGGAAATATATCTACATCTTCTCATACTGATTGATTTGCCATGCAACATAAAAGATTTCTTATAATTTATCTTTTGACCCACTCATTTGCAATAGTCCAGAAGAATCTTTTTTTATTTTTTTGATATTAGTAGTCTTGGCGTCTGAGAATAGCTTAATATCATCTGCATACATTAAGTGTGAAATTTTCTGAGCATTTGTAGATATTTTAATCCCAAGCTTCCTGCCTTTATGGATAAATGCATTAGAAAATAGTTGAGAACATAAAATAAATAATAAAGGAGAAAGAGGGCTTCCTTGATAAAATCCATTCCTTCCCTCAATCCACTCAGAATTGTATCAGTTGATCATAATCGAAAACCTTGGTTCCACCACACATTCCATCACGAAATTAGCAAATATGATAGGAAAACTGAAGTAATTCAACACTTGCCTTAAAGTTATTTTAATTTGGATGATAATAGTGATGAGGATCATGATTTCTTTTTTGGGAATAATTTTAATAATGTCGTTTTTCATCATATAAGACGACACTGTAATAAGTTAGCGCACTTTTGTGCTAACTTAGCCTTGTCCTATGAATTTTTTTGGGAACTTTTTTCTGAGAAGAATTTACCTAATTCTTTCGTTCAATTGTTGAAGAGAGAATGTAATATGGTAGTTTCTACTCATTAGCTTGTATCTAGGTTTCCTTTTTCTTATTTGCTTTAATATATGCTTTTTAGCATTCTTCAAAAAAAAAAAAAACACTTGCCTTAAAGTAGCCCAGCACATACTATCATATGCTTGCTCCATATTAATCTTGATAGCCATAAGACCCTTCTTTGATTTAGAAAACCTAATTTTATTAACCACTTCCTGGGCTAAAAGAATGTGATTTTAGATTAATCTACCCTGATGAAAGCCACCTGTTCTTCTGAAATAATTTTAGGGATCACCCATAGGGATCTATTCAATAAAACTTTAGCCTCAATCTTATAAATAGATTTACAAAGACTGATAAAATGATATTTAGAAGGAAGCAAACGTTCTTGGACCATTGGAATCAACACAATAAGAGTATCCTTCCATTCATTGCTTTGTAAACATCAGCTCCAATTATCTTCCAATAGGCTTTAATAAAGGAATAAGTGACCCCATCACAACCTGGGGATTTTTTACCACTTAAGTTCTTAACAACCTCCATAATTTTCGAGTTAGAGAAGTTAGCCTCCAATTTTCTTCTATCATCATCATCCAACACCTCCATGGAACTGGCCACATATCTAAGCAACAGCTCATAACTCTCCACTTATTTTGAAAATACTTTAGAAATACCCTCTCAATTCCATCTTAATCTTCAACCATGTTGCCATTTACATATTTAACTTGATTAATTCAATTCCCATGTCTTCTTGCATTAGCAAAAGCATGAAAAAAATTGGAGTTGGAATCTCCATCTTCTACCCACTTGATCTTTGCCCTTTGCCTCCACCAAGTACTTAGCCGAGCAAGATGTACATTCAATTCACCAACCTTAGCTCTAAAAATCCATATTTTTTCTTCACTTAACCAACTGATATTAGCTTCCTCCAATTAAAGTTGTAAAATTTCCTCCTTAATCTTCTCTTTTGAAGTAAAAAAGTCTTTTAATTTAGCTTTACTCTAGAAAAAAGATTCTTCAGGGCTCTACTACATTTTTTATTAAGAACTTGCATCTCATCTCCATTAAATGATATATTCCAAGCTTTAGAAACAAGGATAGAAGAAGCATGAAAAGAAGACCATATATCATCAAACTTAAGAAATCCTTTCTTCTTAGAATCAACATTGAAAACCTTTAACACAATAGGATAATAATCCGAAGCCACTCTAGCAATATGTCTCACCACAGCTACATGGATTCTTTATAAAGAAATGGAACTTAACAAGCATCTATCCAACCATTCCAAAATCCAAGCACCAGCACTCTTATTATTGCAGCAAGTAAATCTAGGCCTCAACAAACCCACTTCATGAAGATTATTATTATTCATAAAACACCTCATCTCCTTTGGGCCTTGAGAAAAGACAAACCTCTTTCCCCTTCTTTTGTCTTCTTGAGACAAAATATAGTTAAAATCCCTCCAATCATCGAAGGGATATCACTATAAGAAAAAGACTTAAGATAGTCCCACAAATAACTCCTCTTATTAACATCTCTGCTGCCATACTCCATAGACACCATCCACCTTCCTTTATTAAACACGTTGATCACCAATAACACATTAGTCAAAAGTCTCTAACACATAAAAGGAAGCCAAATCAGATCTACAAGTGATCATAATCCCTCCTGAAAATCCATCTGAAGGGACAAGGAAGTAGTCCCAATCAACCCTATCATTTTATTGAACATCAGTCTATCAATAACCAAAACTTTGGTTTCCACAAGAACCACAAAGAAGACATCCATTTCTTTAATAAATTCCTTCAAATAAAGAGAGGCTTCTCTCTTCTTAGCCCCTCTGCAATTCTTAAAAGTAAAAGAACTCATAGATTAACCAAGGGGGAAATGCCCCCACCCTTCCATTTCCTCCCACCTTCAGAACTCCTGATTCGAGGAAGGATTTTAAATGGCCCAAGAGATTTAAGCTCCTTAGCAAGATTAAATTTAGCCACCACCAAGCTCCAACCATCCTCTTTCCTCATAGTAACATTCACACCAATTATATTACTACACCTCTCTTTCTCACCCTTACCCAAAATAGCATTAACATTCTCCAAAGAAACATCATTCTTATTCCCATCCCTTAAATGGGATCTAGATGTATCTTCAATTCCAAAGCATCATTATGGGAACCTTTCAACACTCCAAATCTATTCACATCCACAAGATTTTCAGAAGAAATAATGAGATAATTAGTACCATGAGAAGGATCTAGGACACCACCTCCGAACTCATCTTCACTCAGCACCTTTTGGTCATTGAACAGATCATTAACAACATCATCATCTTCAACCCGCTCCTCCAAAGTAATTTCACCATCTTCAAGAATCACATTATCAATCTTTTCTTTTTCCATCACCATCTTAGTAGAGATCAACACCTCTTGAGCTTCAATATGGATACCTTTATTAAGCACCACGTTAGCTCAAATAGAAGAATCCTTCTTCTTGAATAACACCTATCTGGACATAACTTTGGGTTTTGGTGGACCAAACCTATTACTTCTCTTGTTATTCACATGTTCCCAAGGTCCATATGTGGATTCTTTAATAATATTAGATTTATGAGCCTCCTCAATTTTTTGTAGCATTGGTTTAATAACTTAATTTCCAAATTTGTTGGCATCAATCCTTCCATTGCAACAATCACTCATATTATGCTCAATCATTCTAAATTCAAAACAAATAGAGGAGATTTTCTCATGTTTTATCTTTTGAAAGAACCTCCCTGACATTCCTTCGACCTAAACTCCCAATGGAAGTTATTAATCCAACTTCACATGAACACATGATATAGCAAAGTCTCTCCTCCCCCAGTAGATCATATTCCCATCTAACATTAACGGAGTACCCACCATAGAAGCAATTCCTACTATTTTTACCTCATCCCAACAATGAAGAGGCTATTAAGGCATTATAATCCAAATAAGAGAAGTAATTCTTTTCATAGATAATAGAGAGAAATTTAAGGACCATTTATCCAATCCTATTATATGATCATTTACACACTATGACCCTCCCGTAAACTCCAACTCCACAGCTTCAAAATATTTGAAGGAACATAAGAACCATCCTAACCCAAGTGAGGTAAAATGAAACTTGCCAAAATGTGTCCATTGTCGCCTTAATTCCCATGCCACCATATGAGAAGGGATTTCTTTGCCAAATACTTTAGCTACCAATGCAAATTGCAACTTGTTCGAATTGGAGAGTTCACTAGGATCATGCAACTTCACAACAACTCCATCATCTATCAAAATAGACTCATCTTCATTAAAATTAACCTTTATATATGGATTCCTGGACCATGGATGTTGCGGATATGTTTTCATGATTTATTATTTTGATGATAGCAAAAACTCTTATTTCTCTACGACTGCCTTTTCTACTAACATTTCAAGTCCACACGATCAGACTGTAAATTGGAACTAGCTGAAGATTGGGTAGACTAGGTTTGAGTCAGTTTGTATCCTTTTTCCTTTCTTGAGTCTATTGTATTTGGTGTGGCTCCTGATGCTTTGTAACTTGGAAGATTTCTGACTGTTCCCTAGAGTTTACTATTTTTAGTAACATCGTCATGGACGATCATTTCAAAAGCAGAAATCCTAATTAGGGCATCCTCATTAAAGCAACCATCATTATGCAAAAAAACATTGTTTTGGACTATTTTGTATCGGTCAGGATGATAGGCTCAAAATAGAAAGACTCTGCCGCCAGATCTATTTAGGAATTACATAGTTTTGGACATCATCCAGGTGGATCGTCCAGGACTATAAAATATCATCCAGAACCATCCAGAACAATTTTTCCAAAATTTTTCTGGAATTTAAGGAAAGAAATTATGACTTGATTGCACGATCAAATCATCCTAGACGATCGCAAAATTGTCCAGGCCGATACGCTGGACGATTGGACATCAGATAACTATTTTTCTGGGCGATGTTCAGGATGATATTCAATGATTTGTTCTGATCATCCAGGATGATATATTCTCGTCTTGGACGATAAGAATTAATTTCTTCTGATCGTCTCAAATTGTCCCGGCTGATTGGGCTTAAATTGCACTGATCGTACAGGACGGTATTAGGACGATAATGTCGGCAACTTGCATTAATGAGCTCATTTTGAGATCTTTTATTTAAGCGATGATATGACACTATGTAAGCATCTTTGACATCCAT
Organism: Dendrobium nobile; assembly: GCA_022539455.1. Classification (NCBI taxonomy): domain Eukaryota; kingdom Viridiplantae; phylum Streptophyta; class Magnoliopsida; order Asparagales; family Orchidaceae; genus Dendrobium; species Dendrobium nobile. The sequence continues at coordinate 47,594,756 of CM039735.1, read as the reverse complement.
TGTAGCTTCATTCTTTTGGGAGGAAACTTGAAGAGAGAGCTTGAAAGGGAGTGAGGAAAGGGTGGAGTTTGAGAGAGGGAGAAGATCCTGTGAGGGGGCACACAAGGGAGTGTGGAGGGGGTTCCACATGGTTGCTCCGGCAAGCTCGCACCTGAAGTTCATTAAAGAAGAAGATCTCTTTGGTGTCAAAGGATCCGGCGACTCCGCCGCACCAGGGAAGGTGGAATTGATTTTCTAAGGGCTTCTCCGCCTAGCTGTGGGGGCTAAAGGAGAGACACTTAATTTAGTGCAATACTTGGAGGGTGCCTCCAAGGAGTGGACGTAGGTCAAGGTTTGACCGAACCACTATAAATATGGTGAGTTCTTTCCTTTATTACTTCCACATTTAATTTCTGCATCGTTGATTTCTTAGTGGTGATTTTGGTTTGTAGTATTATTTAAAAAGATCATTAACAACCAATTTACCTCTCTCTTTTTAGCCTTGGGTCAGTTCATAAGGGCCTAATATCCCTAACGAACTTTCAAGTGGTATCAGAGCAGTATTTATAAAATATAGTTTTTAAAAGCTTTTGAATTTCGATCCATGGCTAATTTTTCAAATCATAATATTACAGAAAATTCGCATGTCTATTTCTTTGCAATCAATTGATTTTCACATGTGGCATATGATTTTAACTGGTTATTCATTACCGTCACGTATTTTGGACGGAATTAAAACTGACATTCCTTTTAGTCAATGGAATAGAGATGAACAAATTGATGCTCAATTAAATGCAAAATCTTTAAATTGCTTTTTTTGTGCTTTAAATTCTGAAAATTTTATGTTAGTATCCATGTGCACTATTGGTAAAGAAAATTTGGGATAAACTACACGTCATATATGAAGGCACTAGTGAAATCAAGCTATCCAAGTTGAATATGTTAATGCATAATTTTGAACTGTTTTCCATGAAACCTTATGAGACAATCTTAGACATGTATACTAGGTTTATTCAAATTGTGACATCATTACATGCTTTAGAAAAAAATTTTCAAATTTTGAAAAAGTTAATAAAATTCTTCGTTGTCTACTGGATAAGTTTGATGCTAAATTATTACAATTTGTGAATCAAAAAATTTGAATGATTATTCTATTGATAATTTGATTAGCTCACTCATTGCCTACGAGCAAAGTTTGGGTTAAAGACTTTTGGATGTTGGTGAAACGATTGTTCTAAAAGCTGAATATACAGAAAGAGGAAGCTTAGTTGGTGGCGATAGCAATGACTTGACAAGCAAATTGAAAGGCTCACCAAAGCATAAGCATCAACAAAATTGGAATAAAGGTAAAAATGGTAAGGATGTTAATATTTCTTCTAACGTTATTTTTTTTTGATGTAGGAAGCCTTGACATATGAAAAATCAGTGCCCTAATTTAAGAATTCTTCCTGCGAAAGAAAAGGGTAAAGCGAAGCAAATTTTAAACTGAGGAAATAGTGAAAAGCAAAAAATCTTCTGGGCAGACCTGGATTCTGAAGCATCAGACCAGGAGCAAGATGGTGCTTAAACCTTTGTTTGTATTTTTTTTGTTTTTTGTTTGCATGTTTGTTTTGATCTTTTGTTTGAGTTTTTCATCTTTTTTATCTTTTTCTTTCTTTTCTTTTTTTGTTAATTTTTTTTGGGTTTCTCTCTGATCAACACACACGATCACTTTTCTAAAAAAGGAAAAATCTATCTCCTATTTTTTTCTTGAATTCTTGTGAAAGTTGTGATTGATTTCTCTAAAACAGTCAGAGGAAGGGAACTCATAATTTTGTTTCTCTTTCTCTCTTCTTAAAGAGGTTATTTTACTTTTGATTCAAAATCTTCATCATATTTTAAATTGGATTTTGAAATTCATTTTTTTCATCTCCCTATATTTTTTCTATTGCATAGGAATCTTTTGCAAGATTGTTGAATCCACCATAAAATTTTCTTAATCAAGTTGTTTGTGTTGTCAATAATTTGGGTTTACTTTAATTTTGAAAATATAAGAAAGAAAGCATATTTTTTGAAAATAATTAAAAAAAAAGTGGCCAATGATGCAAAATCAAAAGATGCGCAATGACGCCAAATTAAAAAAAAAAATACACAAAGTGTATTAAAATCAAAAGATGCTCAGAGAGCCATTGAAGTGATAAAGGGCATAAAATGAGCCCACAAAAAAAATATGCTTATTTTTTCTTATACTACTAAAAGCTTAAGAAAATCCTTGATATGTTCAAAACTTGTGCTTGAAAATCTTGGTTCCTGATTCATCAATTCATGCATTGATCTTCTATTAGATATGTTTTATGAAAGGAGTTTTGAAAAAATTAATGTTTCTTTTTCCTGTTTTTTCCTTGATTTGGATATTGGATTAAAAAGTTTTTGAGCCTTTAAAAGAACTTGAGTTGGGATTATCAAACTCTAAATTTCTAACCTTTTCTGGCTATGCGTTGTCAATACAATTCTACTAAGTTTTTGATTAAAACACAGAGGTACTTTCTTATTTTAAGAATATTTGTTTTGTTCACTAGATCATGGACTATTTCTATCTTTTAATCATTTTATTTTTGTGCCCCTTCCCTTTTTGATAATGTCAAAGGAGGAGAACGTATTGTTGTTGAATTTTTGTACTGTTGTCAAATTTGTATCTTTTTTTTTCCTTTCAAAAAGAATTAAAAACAACAAAAATATTTTTATCTCCCCTATTTTTAAAGTGTTATTCTAGTGAGGGGGAGATTAGGAGAAAATTTTCCATTTTGAAAATTCAAATTGTAGTGTTTGCCATCATAAAAAAGGGGGAAATTATTGCGGATCTGTTTTCATGGTTTATGATTTTGATGATATCAAATACTCTTATTTCTCTACAACTGCCTTATCTATTGACATTTCAGGTCCACACGATCAAACTATAATTTGGAACCAGCTCAAGATTGGGTAGACTAGGTCTGAGTCAGTTTGTACCCTTTTTCCTTTCTTGAGTATATTGTATTTGGTGTGGTTCCTGATACTTTATAACTTGGAAGATTTTTGACTGTTCCCTAGAGTTTACTATTTTTGGTAACATCATCCGGGATGATTTTATATCATCCTAGACGATCAGTTCAAAAGCATAAACCCTAATTAGGGAATCCTCATTAAAGCAGTCGTCATTATGCAAAAAATATCGTCCTGGACGATTTTATATCGGCCAGTGTTACGGATCTATGGTTTATGATTTTGATGATAGAAAACATTCCTTATTTCTCTACGATTGCCTTATGTCCTAACATTTCAGGTCTATAGGATCAGACTGCAATCTGGAACCAGCTCAAGATTGGGTAGACTAGGTCTGTGTCAGTTTGTAATCTTTTTTTCTTTCTTGAGTCTATTGTATTTGGTGTGGCATATGATGATTTGTAACTTGGAAGATTTTCTATTGTGCCCTAAAAGATTTTTATTTTTGGTAACATCGTTCGGGACGATATTTATATCGTCCTGGACGATCTGACAAAAGTAGAAACCCTAATTAGGGCATCCTCATTAAATCAGCCGTCTTTATGCAAAATATATTGTCCTGGATGATTTTGTATCGGCCAGGACGATCGGCTCAATTCAGCAAGAATCTGCCGCCATATCTAGTTAGGAAATACATATTTTTTGACATCGTCCTGGTATATCGTCTTGGACTATAAAATATCATCCTGGACGATCCAAAGAAATTTTTCCAAAATTTCTTAGGCAGTTTTGGAAAGCATTTAATGGGGATTTCGTCCAGGCCGATCGCAAGATCGTCCGGTACGATTAGACATCGTCCAGCTTCATTTCAGGGCAATATTCAGGACGATTTTCCTCATATTTGAACTAATCGGCCAGGACGATATGCCTATCATCCTGGACGATAATGTCGGCAACTTGCATTAATGAGTTCGTTTTGAGAGCTTCTATTTAAGCTATGGCATGGCAAATTTTGTAAGTGTCTTTGGCAGCCATTGTAGCTTCGTTCTTGTGGGGGAAACTTGAATAGAGAGCTTGAAAGGGAGAGAGGAAAGGGTGGAGTTTGAGAGGGAGAAGATCCTGTGAGGGGGAGGAACTCAAGGGAGTGTGGTGGGGGATCCACACGGTTGCTCCAGCGAACTCGCATCTTAGTACCATCAGATTCAAGGCTTATCTTGAGGGAAGTTCACCAAAGAAGAAGATCTCATTGGTGTCAAAGGACCCGGCGACTTCGCCGCACCGGGGAAGGTGGAAGTGATTTTGTAAGGGCTTCTCCGCCTAGCTGTGGGGGCTAAATGAGAGACACTTATTTTAGTGCAATACTTTGAGGGTGCCTCCAAAGAGTGGATGTAGGTCAAGGTTTGACCGAACCACTATAAATTCGGTGTGTTATTTTCTTATTATTGCTTCCGCATTATTTAATTTCTGCACTTTGTTTGTGGTGATTTTGGTTGGAGTTTTACTCTTTGGTTTTATGGTTTTCCAATTCACCCCCCTCTTGGTTATCTTGGGACCTTAGTTCATATAGGGCCTAACATCCCTAACGAACTTTCAAGTGGTATCAGATCGGTTTTCATAAAATAAGTTTTTAAAAGCTTTTGAATTTTTGATCCATGGCTAATCGTATTATTGCGGAAGGTTATTCAATCACCAGACCTCCTTTATTTGAAAATATGTCATTTAATTTTTGGAAAACTCGCATGTCTATTTTCTTGCAATCGATTGATTTTTGCATGTGGCATATGATTTTAACTGGTTATTCATTACCATCACGAATTGTTAATGGAGTTAAAATTGATATTCCTTTTAGTCAATGGAACAGGGAAGAACAACTCAATGCTCAAATGAATGCAAAATCATTAAATTGCTTTTTTTGTGCTTTAAATTATGATGACTTTATGTTAGTTTCCACGTGCACTACAGGTAAGGAAGTTTGGGATAAATTACACACCATATACGAAGGCTCTAATGAAATCAAGCAATCAAAATGAAACCTTTTGAAACGATTTTAGACATGTATACAAGGTTTATTCAAATTACTACATCATTGCATGCCTTAGGAAAAGATTTTTCAAATTTTGAAAAAGTAAACAAAATTCTTTGTTGTTTACTTGAAAAATTTGATGCTAAAGTAGTTACAATTTGTGAATCAAAAGATTTGAATGATTATTCTATTGATAATTTGATTGGCTCACTCATTGCCTACGAGCAAGGTTTGGGTCAAAGACTTTTGGATGCAGGTGAAACGATTGTTCTAAAAGCTGAAGATATGGAAAAAGATTGCTTAGTTGGTGACGAATACAATAACTTGTCAAGCAAATCACAAAGCTCACCAAAGCATAAGCCAAAGTGGAAAAAAGGTAAAAGTGGTAAGGATGTCCATATTTCTTCTGACGTTATTTGCTTTCGATGCAGGAAGCCTGGACATATGAAAAATCAGTGCCCTAATTTAAGAATTCTTCCTATGAAAGAAAAGGGCAAGGCAAAGAAAAATTTAAACTGGAGAAATAATGAAAGGCAAAAAATCTCATGGGCAGATCTGGTTTCTGAAGCATCAGACCAGGAGAGAGATAATGGTTAAAAGCCTTTCGTGTTTTTATGTTTTTCTTTTTTATTTTTGTGTTGTGTTTTTGTTTTTATGTTTTTCATTTTTTTTATTCTTTAAATTTTTTTTGGTTTTCGTGACAGTTTTTTTATCTGATCAACACACACATTCACTTTTCTAAAAATGAAAAATCTGCTTCCTATTTTTCTTGAAATCTTTGGTAAGTTGTGTTTGACTTCTCTAAAACAGTCAAAGGAAGGAAACTCATGTTTTTGACTCTCAATCTCTATTTCCTAAAAGAGGTTATTCTACTTTTGATTTAAAAACTTTATCATATTTTAAATTTGATTTTGAAACTGATTTTTTTTCATCTCCCTACATTTTTTCTATCGCATAGAAATCTTTTGCAAGATTGTTGAATCCACCTTAAAATTTTCTTAATCAAGTTATTCATGTTGTCAATAATTTGGATTTACTTTCGTTTTAAAAATATAAGAAAGAAAGCATATTTTTTGAAAATAATAATAAAAAAAAGTGGCTAATGATGCCAAACCAAAAGATGCGCAATGACGTCAAATTGAAAAAAATAATACACAAAGTGTATTGAAAATCAAAAGATGCTCAAAGAGCCATTCAAGTGATAAAGGGCATAAAATGAGCCCACAAAAAAAAATAAAAAATATGCTTATTTTTTCTTATACTACTAAAAGCCTAAGAAAATCCTTGATATGTTCGAAACTTGTGCTTGAAAATCTTGTTTCTTGATTCAGTAATTCGTGCATTGATCTTCTATTAGATATGTTTTATGAAAGGAGCTTTGAAAAATTAATGTTTCTTCTTCCGATTTATTCCTTGATTTGGATATTGGATTAAAAAGTTTTTGAGCCTTTAAAAGAACTTGAGTTGGGATTATCAAACTCTGAATTTCTAATCTTTTCTGGGCTATGCGTTGTCAATCCAATTCTACTATGTTTTTGATTAAAACCAAGAGGTAACTTTCTCATTTTAAGAATATTTATTTTTTTCACTAGATCAGAAAACGTTTCTGTATTTTGTTCGTTTTATTTTTTTTCTGTGCCTCCTCTCTTTTTGATAATGTCAAAGGGGGAGAACGTATTTGTATCTTTTCTTTATTTTCAAAAAAAAAAAAAAATTAAAACAACAAAAATTTTATCTCTCCTAATTTTAAAATTTTATTCTAGTGAGGGGGAGATTAGGAAATATTATTTTTTGAAAATTCAAATTGAAATGTTTTGCCATCATAAAAAAGGGGAGATTGTTGTGGATCTATGGTTTATGATTTTGATGATAGCAAACATTCCTTATTTCTCTACGATTGCCTTATGTGCTAACATTTCAGGTCCACACGATCAGACTGCAATCTGGAACTAGCTCAAGATTGGGTAGACTAGGTCTGTGTCAGTTTGTAATCTTTTTTTCTTTCTTGAGTCTGTTGTATTTGGTGTGGCATATGATGATTTGTAACTTGGAAGATTTTCTGTTGTGCCCTAAAAGATTTCTATTTTTGGTAACATCGTCCGGGATGATATTTATATCGTATTGGACGATCTGACAAAAGTAGAAACCCTAATTAGGGCATCCTCATTAAAGCAGCCATCTTTATGCAAAATACATCGTCCTGGACGATTTTGTATCGGCCAGGACGATCGGCTCAATTCAGCAAGAATCTGCCGCCATATATAGTTAGGAAATACTTATTTTTGGACATCATCCTGGTATATCATCCTGGACGATCCAGAGCAATTTTTCCAAAATTTCTCAGGCAGTTTTGGAAAGCATTTGATGGGGATTTCGTCCGGGCCGATCGCAAGATCATCCGAGATGATTAGACATCGTCCAGCTTCATTTCAGGGCGATATTTAGGACGATTTTCCTCATGTTTGAACTAATCGGCCAGGACGATATGCCTATCATCCTGGACGATAATGTCGGCAACTTGCATTAATGAGCTCGTTTTGAGAGCTTCTATTTAAGCTATGGCATGGCAACTTTTGTAAGTGTCTTTGGCAGCCATTGAAGCTTCGTTCTTGTGGGGGAAACTTGAAGAGAGAGCTTGAAAGGGAGAGAGGAAAGGGTGGAGTTTTAGAGGGAGAAGATCCTGTGAGGGGGAGGAACTCAAGGGAGTGTGGTGGGGGATCTACACGGTTGCTCCGGCGAACTCGCACCTTAGTTCCATGGGATTCAAGGCTTGTCTTGAGGGAAGTTCACCAAAGAAGAAGATCTCTTTGGTGTCAAAGGACCCGGCGACTCCGCCGCACCGGGGAAGGTGGAAGTGATTTTGTAAGGGCTTCTCCGCTTAGCTGTGGGGGCTAAAGGAGAGACACTTGTTTTAGTGCAATACTTGGAGGGTGCCTCCAAGGAGTGGATGTAGGTCAAGGTTTGACCAAACCACTATAAATTCGGTGTGTTCTTTTCTTATTATTGCTTCCGCATTATTTAATTTTCGCACTTTATTTGTGGTGATTTTGGTTGGAGTTTTACTCTTTGGTTTTATGGTTTTCCAATTCACCCCCCTCTTGGTTAGCTTGGGACCTTAGTTCATATAGGGCCTAACATCCCTAACGAACTTTCAGCCAGGACGATAGGCTCAAAATAGAAAGAATCTGTTGCCAGATCTTTTTAGGAATTACTTATTTTTGGATATCATCTAGGTGGATCATCCAGGACTATAAAATATCATCCAGGACGATCCAGGACAATTTTTCCAAAATTTCTTTAGAATTTAAGGAAAGCAATTATGACTTGATTGCACAATCAAATCATCATGGATGATTGCAAAATCGTCTAGGCCAATACACTGGATGATTGGACATCAGACAGCTATTTTTTATGGCGATGTTCAGGACGATATTCTATTATTTGTTCTCATCATCCAGGACGATATATTATCATCCTGGACGATAAGAAAAAATTTATTCTGATCGTTTCAAATCATCCCGGCTGATTGGGCTTAAATTGCACTGATCGTACATGACGATATTAGTATTATCCTGGACGATAATGTCAGTAACTTGCATTAATGAGCTCGTTTTGAGATCTTCTATTTAAGCTATGACATGACACTTTTTAAGCGTCTTTGGCAGCCATTATAGCTTCATTCTTTTGGGGGAAACTTGAAGAGAGAGCTTAAAAGGGAGTGAGGAAAGGGTGGAATTTGAGAGAGGGAGATGATCTTGTGAGGGGGGACTCAAGGGAGTGTGGAGGGGGTTCCACACAATTTTTCTGGCAAGCTCGCACCTGAATACCGTCGGATTCAAGGCTTGTCTCGAGGGAAGTTCACCAAAGAAGAAGATCTCTTTGGTGTCAAAGGACCCGGCAACTCCGCCGCTCCGGGGAAGGTAGAAGTGATTTTGTAAGGGCTTCTTTGCCTAGCTGTGGGGGCTAAAGGAGAGACACTTAGTTTAGTGCAATACTTGGAGGGTGCCTCCAAGGAGTGGACGTAGGTCAAGGTTTAACCGAACTACTATAAATCCGGTGTGTTCTTTCCTTTATTACTTCTTTATTTAATTTCCGCATCGTTGATTTCTTTGTGGTGATTTTAGTTTGTAGTTTTATTTTAAAAGATATTTAATAACCAATTCACCTCTCTCTTTTTAGCCTTGGGCCAATTCATAAGGGCCTAACATCCCTAACAAATTTTTAATGAATTCACATATTCTTTCCCATCCTCCTTATTTATAACTGATTTGTTGAAATTCTTCACTGAATCAATTTTCTCCATGTAACCTTTGAAATCACATTTGGAACAACATGAATAACATCATCATTTGCAATAACCAAACCACCATTACCTTCAAAATTTGTACATTCCTCAGGAATATCATTGAAGCCTCCAAACATGTTCACAAAAGTCTTTATATCTGATGAAGATTCTTCGAGGTCATTCATCTTCTTAGATATAATTGGACATTTGGACCACTATTATGTTTTGACATCCAAATCTATAGCTATAATTTTACCTTTCCCCTCTATATGAGGTAATTCCATAATAATATCACCAGTATTTTCTATGATTATCAAAGGAGAACCCTTCGGCATTACAAACAAAATGTCTTCAAAAAAATCATTCTACCAGTTTTCCATTTTCTTTGAAGAAAGGAACCTCCTCTTTGGAGGACCACCAGGGATGCTCCAGAAGATGGCCACCGGCCATCTACTACCATCGCTAAATGACCACAACAAAAAATAAAACAAACCAGGAAAATTTGAATCAGAAGAGACACTCTCTCTTTAGACGGGACCCACAAATATTTAGCAAACATAAATTTTGCCAAAAGGCTCACTTTAGCACAAAAAGTATACCACAACTTGAAAGAAAAAGCCTAGGACAAATCAAACATTCTCTTACAACCCAAGGCACCCTCATTTAACACACACCACAACACTTGTCCCAAGAGGACCAGATAATTTTAGCGGTTATATTATACCCTTTTTAAAAAAACTTATTAATAAGTTTATCAATCCTATTGCAAATAATTTGAGTACGTTGAAGAGTTTGGAAAGTATAAATAGGAAAAGAGCAAAGAACACTTAAAATGACAATAAACCTATCACTAAACCTAAGAAAATTAGAATCCCAGGACAAAAGCTTGTTCTGCTTTGAAGCAATAAAATCATCAAAAAGAAAAGATTTATTACAACCTTTAAAAAGAGGAACACCTAGATACTTAATAGGCATTTAAGCTTGCACAAAACCAGTCAGGGCTTTGATGGCCATAATACAAGCATTAGGCACTTTGCTGGGGGCAATAAAGCAACATTAATTTTTATTTAAAGAAAGCCCACTAACAATTTCAAAATTATGAAAAATATCTATGAGTTTATTAATCTAATTTAAAGATGCCTTTGTAAAAATAATAAAATAATAAAATAATAAGTAATGCATAAATGAGAGATAGGAAAACCACCCAAGGTTTTAGGATAGAGGTTAGGGTGATTCTTAAAGAGGTTAGTAAGACCTCTAGATAAGTACTCAGCTGCAATAATGAAAAGGGTAGGAGAGATAGTGTCTCCCTATCTTAGGCCATGAGAGGATTTAAAAAAACCAATTTTTTTGCTTTTGGCAATAATAGAAAAATAGGATCCTTCAATACAATTTCTAATAAAATTGATAAAAAAAGTTATCAACCTGTGAGAAAATATGATGAATAATATTAGGTTTATTAATAGGAGAATGATATAAAGGTAGAAAGAAAATTAAAATTCAGATATTTAATAGTGAGCAAAAGAGGGAAGTGATTAGATCGGGTTCTGCTTAAATGCTTGAAATTAGTTAAAGTTAAAGGAGAGATCCATAGACTTTTAAAAAAAACTTTGTCAAGCCTTTGCCACATAGATGATCTATGCCATGTGTACTTGGAACAAAAAAAAGTAATATCAACTAAGTGGTAATCCAATACCATATTATTAAAATTCTCCATAGAGGAGAAATTGGGAGCATTACTAGATCAGCTTTTTTTTTTTAAAGTTAAAACCTACAGAGGGGCCAACATGTTTATTGGAAAGTAAATTACAAAGTCCTTAAAAGAGAACTTTACTCACTATTGATCAGAAGAGCTATAAAACAAATCAAATGAAAACTTAAGATCCTAAGGTCCATGCTAAGCACAAGTACAAAATAACCTAAGAACATTTTAGTGTGCTTAGAAGCTAACACCCAAAAAATGGGAAGATCTCATGTTTGAATTTCAACACGCTGTTCCCAGAAAAGGTCCAACTCAAACCCAACTTGAAGCTCAATTTTCACGAGATGGAAAACTTTCCAAAAATTGTTATAGCAAAAGTTAAACATGAGATTGTTTCTAGGTCACGTGCTTGACAGACCATATGCAAAAGTTAAAGTAATAACAAAAAATATAATGATATAATTTTAATTATAAGATGCAAAATTAATGTCCTTTAAGAAAGCTAATAAACAACACCTCACAAAAAGATTACATCTATGTAGAGAGATAACCAATAGAAAGAAATTGTACAATTACAACCCAGACAAATGACAACCTAGAGAAACACCTTTGGGGAAAATAACACCAAGAGGAGCTTAACAAAAAACAAAACTATATTACAAGATATTCATGACATCAAGTATAACAACAATAGAAGAGAAGGGCAGATCATCCACCAACGAAAGAAAAAAAAAAAACCCCCAAGTTACATAAAATAACAACAATGAAGGCTCTGATCTAGCAAAAAAATAACATATAGATCAGAATAATGCCTAGCCACCACAAAAGGGAAATCAATCATAAAACATAGTAGTAAAAAATGAAAATTGATCTACATATAAAGAGGAATGAGATATGAAAATTAGTTAAAGTATCATAAACATAACAATTTACCTAGATATGACAACAATAAGTAAGGCAAGCCCAAAGAGATACATTAAAACCAACCCAAAAATATAGGACATATACATTAGATGGGGATAATATCAAACAAAAATAAATGGCACAAGGATATGCTAATACCATACAACATAAATATAACCTGGATTGCCTCAACAATCAAAAGGAGACTTAAATAAAAAGCAAAAACAATAGTGATATTACAATTTCTGAAACCAACGTGACACCACTTCTAGTTTGAGTAAAGCACAAGAAAAAAAAGAGCATGATCATATAGAAATTAGCTGGATTGGACATCACATTACCTTAATATAATAAATAATAAGGATAACATCAACTTCAATCCAAATTTCAGTGATACCTAAGGAGATACAAAATTGTAAACCATATTAAAGAGCTTGAATCTCAGCCATTATCACAGCACTAGAGGTACTAGGACCCGCAAAGGCAATAATGAAATGGCCAGTAGAATACTAGATAAGACCCCTACAACTCGCATTAGAGTTGTTAAGAGAGCTATCAATGTTAAGTTTAATCCAACCAAGATTAGATTTATGCCATAACATAATTCTCTCATTAATAACAGGGGAAGAAAATTAAAGAGAAATACAAAAATCAACAATAATATGATAACGACCTTTGAAAGAATTGATCTTAATCAAATTAGCAAAAAATAGCTAAACACTTTGTCCTTAACTTTGGAAATAATACTCATTGCATTCATACAAATATCATCTTGATTAGCCTTATTTCTACTCCTCCAAAGAAACCAAGAAATAATGACAAGTAAAATATTACAAATATGGCCTTTGGAAGGAGTAAATCAAGCTGATAAAATTTTAGTTATGGAGTTATAATTAGTGCAAAAGTGAGCATTAAACATGTTATCAAAATATAACAAAACTTTAAGAGAGACAGGACCTTGAGAAAAAAACATTATTAAGGATTTCAATGTGATAGTAACATTGGCATTTGGGAACCATATAAAAACCTTTCTCCATAAAAATAGAGTAGACACGAAAATAATTATGCAATATCCTCATAGTAAGATAGAGTAAGAAAAAGGAATAACACAGTGCCACATTGCTGAATAAAATAGAGAATTAGGGTAAGATTTCCTAATAGAATTCCAACCATGTTTAAGAATAAACTTACCATCATTATCTTGAGTGAACATAATGCAATCCTATTTATTCAACTAAAATGGAATTTTGATAATATGATTAACAATAGTATGAGGAACAAAAGTAAATCCACATTCCATACACCATCTTAGATAATATGATTAACTTTGCAAGCTGAAGTGGAATGGGTATTCAATAAGTTATTACTAAAAAAAATTCCCAACAACTTATCTTGCCAAAAGAAAATGCTGCTAGCCCCCATGCCCTATTGTATAAATTACTAAGCCTCCTACTTGATGGAACAAAGCCTTCTTCAATTATAAAAATACACCTATTTAAAATTAAAATGAGGAATTATAAAATGAGTCCATAAAATTTTTTGGGTTAAACCCAAAAAACCTCAACATCATGTAGAGAAATTCCCAATTTAAATTATCATAAGCTTTAGAAATATCAACCTTAAAAATAATATTCTCCCTAGATATTTTAGCTTCCAAGTCATGAACTAAATCTTAAACCAGTAAAACACTGCCAAAGATAGAACTACCCTTAATAGAGTCAGTCTTCTCAAGGGAAATAATTTTAGGTAAGAGCACGGAAAGACTTCCCATAAGTAATTTGTAATTAAGCTTTTTAAAGAAAGAGTATAGACTAATATGATGATAATCATACCAGAAATTAATGAAATAATATTTAGGTATTAATGTAAAAGAAGTAGAAGTAAAAAAACTTATGGTAAGGATTACCCAAGAAAAATCCACCACAACATTCACTAAATCACCCCTAATAATAGACCAACATTTCTTAAAGAACTTAGTGGTAAACCAATCAAGGCTAGCCGTAGAATCATCATTCATACTTTTAATAGTCAACCAAATTTCATCTTCAGTCGGCACCTTAGTTATAAACATAGTGTCCTCCTCAAAAATAAGAGTAGGAATAAAATTACAATTAATATTTAAATCTGGAGTGAAATCATTATTGAAAACCTATTTAAAATAATTAATAGCAGAATCATAAATCAACTCTGAAAGATTAATAGAAACACCAATAGTAGTAGTAATTTTGTGGATATGACTAGCCACTTTCTTGTGATTAGAAATATTACAAAAAATTTTTTGTATTTTTGTCTCCCTCAACAAAAAATTTTGAAGAACCCTTTTATCTCCAAAGCTTCCTCTTTTTCTTGAAGTTTAAACAAGTTAACTTTAGGTTCATTGAGATAAGAAAGGTTCTCAGGAGAGGAATCATTCTTTTTTTTTGAAGAAATGCAATTTCATTATAGCAAAAAGAAGAAAAGTACAAAGACTAAGTGATAGATAATCTATCACAATCCTTCCTGATCAAGTAAAAAATGCTTGATGGAAGTTCTCCAAATAGAAAATTATTCCAATAAAAATCCCCCATTAAAACATAGTAAGTGCAAGCATCCACCAACTTATTGCTCTCCCTAGAAATAAAATGAAAATTTACATTCTTAAAAACATCAAGAAAAGAAAAATCCAAGCTATGAAAATTATTCCTCCGGTTGTTCTTCAACACTAATTTTTGCAAAAGTTTGATCACGTTGATATTATCCCCTTCAATGATAATTCCTTGCTTCTCTTTCATCCATTCTTTGACAATTTCTTTAAAGGTGAAAACAACAATAAGCTCCAAAAGTTATATATCCCAATGCATTAACTTTCTTCCATCTGCAAGTAAAAATCTACCTATTCCAATATACTATTCCAATATGTTAAAACTAGGATACAAACTAACATGTTAAGCTATCTAAAATTTGGTCTCTTCCTCCTATAAATTGGATTAAATTGACTGTAGATGAAACACTGTTGAATACCAACGAGGCAAGTATTGCTGGAGTCTTGCATGATCACAAATGTTGTTTTTTGTTAGCATATGGTAACATTGGGATATTTCATGTATGGAATTATTAGTTGTGTTTCACTTCAATAATGTTATTCAAAATTGGATGATAGATAAGCATGGTATCATCATAGAAGGTGATAATTAAATGTTATTAATCTTCTGTAAGATTCTTTATTGAGGAGCAATAAACAGTTGAAGAAGATTCGAAGACTAGATTTTTCTTTCTTAGATGTTTTTCAGAATGTAATGTTTCATTTTGTGTCTAGATAGAGTGATGGGGTGGCAGATGCTTATTCTAAATTTGCCCTCTATGGAGATTTTTTTTGGGATACTTTTGTTTTTAGTGAACTTCCGTCAAGTATTTTTGACTTGATAAGGAAGGACTGTGATAGGATTTCTATCATATAGGTTGCTTTGTTTTCATTATTTCTAGTATTAATGCAGTTTGTTTATCTTAAAAAAAAAAAGAAGAAGTAAAATTTTACCTTTATGGTCTCTTAAAACTTCTGTCATACAACCTTCATTAGAATGGAACAAAGAAGCATCAACATTCTGCTTAAACAAATTCAACAGAGGGAGAAACCAATTTTTTGACAGCATTTGCTGGTTAGTTTCCCAGTTGTAGTTGATTGGAAGAACAAAAGGATGAACAAAATCATACTATACTTGAGCATCTATGGAGATCGAACTTGGACAATGGATTCCATGAGTAAAAAAATTCCTCGCCTTCCAATTCTGGTAAATTATAATTAAATATAATTTAATGACTCCAAGTTTATTTACTTCCATCTCCTCGAATTTATTCAAATAATGGAAAAAAACTAGTAAACTTAGGCAAGTAGATACCCCACTTATTCAATGTTTCAAAAATCTCAATAATCTTTATACAATGAACAACAATATGATTACTATCTTTTTGTTCTAAATAGTCTCTTAGATACAAACTAGAGTATGAATGTCTTCTATATTGTAACCAAGCTTGAGTTGGAATAGAACTATTAATCAAATGCCACCAGAATAAAGATTTTTAGGATCGATATTTAACTTCCTAATCCTTTTATAAATTTACCTTCAAAATGCTGATCACAAGAACCCTTAAAAAACACGCAGTTAATGAATTTCCTGAGTTCCACTGCATCAATTCCACCGTATCTATTCCAAGATCAGAAGAAACTAGAATTTCAAAAAGGATATTAACCAATGTTTTATAAATTTGTTCTATAACATAACCTTATTCCCATTACCTTCACCATCTAGTAGAGCCAAAACTTGTTTATTATCAAATTCCCTACATTACACAAAGCTGATCATTTATTCAAATTTTTATCGAGAATCCAGTTATCACTTAAAATATTAATAGGAACCCCATTTGAAACTTTCCACTTTGTAATCAACTTTAAGAATCGAGTTCCATCCTTAATAATATGGCAAGCTCGAGAAGAAAGTCTTCTAGCTTCATTATTTAAGATATCAACTCCATATTTTGCAACCATGATCTTATTAAGGAGGCTGTTTGAATTATTAATGAACTTCTAAGAAATATGAGCTCTTAAAGGCCCTTGTCTTATCAAAGAACCTTGGATCCCAAGACCTCCATAATTAACAGGTGTACACATCAAGTCCCATGAAATATAATGCAACCCTCCTCTTCCTTAATCTTTTTACCATAGAAAATTCCTATAGAACTTATCCAACTCATTAAGAATACTCTTTGGAACCAAAGGAGTCATAAAGAATGAAGGAAATGAATAATAAACAATTTTGTCAACCTAATCTTCCCTACCAAAGATAATAATTGAGATCCCCAAGAATTAAGATTGTCCATAGCCTTTTTATGAATGAAGTTAAAATGACCAGCTTTAGGTCTTCTAAGTGCCATCTTAACACCAAGGTAATTGAATTCATCTATAGCTCTATAAGCAAGTATTCTACTTAATTTCTTTCTTCTTCCACGTGATATAACTTTTCCATATACGACCGTAGATTTTTCTTTGTTAATCCTTTGTCCAATCTAGTTATAATAATCTCCTATAATTTTAAGAATCCTTTTTGCATTTTGTCGGTTAGCTTCAACCACAACCATCACGTCATCCATAAATAACATATGAGTATCCTTTGGTGTATTTGGAGCAATTTTTATATCAAGCTTACTGCCTCTTTAACCAAAAGCTTTTGAAATTAATTCAGAACAGAGAATGAAAGATTTTGAGATAACAGACATCCTTGTCTAAAACAACATTCAGTATCTATCCATTTACTTCTTTTCCCATTAATACAAATGAAAATTTTTGGATTGGAGACACATTGAATGATAAGATTTATGAACTTCATTGGGAATTCCAATTAAATAAGAATCTTTTATAGTGTTTCCCAACTCATACTATCATATGCTTGCTACATATCCAATTTGAGCAACATAAATTCTAGCTTGGCCTTCGAGAATCTAATTTTATTAACTAACTCATGAGCCAATAAGTAATTATCTAAAATTGTTCTACCTAGAACAAAAGCACCTTGATGATCCGAAATAATTTTTGGTAGGCATATCTTCAATATATTCAACATCATACCCTCCACCATTTTGTATATAGTTTGACATAAGCTTATGGGTCTAAACTTATTCACTTCCACCGCATTAGGAACTTTAGGGGTGAAAGTCACCATCGTTTCCTTCCAAACTGCAAGCATTATGCTAGTTAAAAAGAAATTCTACATTACATTCAATAATTCTACGTTGATAAAGTTTCAAGAAAATTTGAAGAAATAAGAATTTTCACCATCTTTTCCTTGAGATTTGTTGTTATTCATCTCCATAACTGCATCAAAAAGCTCTTTCTTTGTAAAAACTACATTTATCACATCTTTTTAAACATCATCTAACTTCATTTCAGAACTGAACTATGACCAATCAGAATAAGAGCATAACCTACACCTCCATTTTCCCATAAAAGAACTTTTAATAGATGATGTATAACTTCTGGGTCAGTAGTCATGTTACCATCCACATCAGTCATTTGATTAATCATATTAACATTCCTCCTCGCTGAAGCATATGCATGAAAGAAATGAGAATTCTTATCTCCCTCCTCTACCCAAATATATTGCTTCCACCAAGTATATAGTCTTGTAAGAGTAACATTCAGCTCATGGATTTTCATTCTAAGTTCCAACAGCTTGACCTGAGTTCAAACAATAAAGACTATCCTCTTATTGTACAGATAATATCTTATTTTGTAATACTTCTTTAAAAACATTTAGTTCTTTAAGTTTATTATTTCTCCTATAAAATAAGTTTTTAAGAGCCCTCCTTATCTTCCTCTGAAGAATATCTAAAGCTTCTCCATAATCATGTTTACTCCAAACATTTTTGACCATCCCCCATGATGCTTCGTATGAAGACAACACATTCTAAAATTTGAAAGATCTTTGACTAAAAACAACATACTTACTAAGATTAAGAAGAAGGGGATAATGATCAGAATCAACTCTATGAAAATGATTAATAATTGCAAAAGGAATCTGATTTAAAGCCTTGGAATTAAGAAAAATTATGTCTAATCTTTCCCAAATGCAAGAAAGACCATCTTTATTATTACAACATATATATTTGGATCCAATATAACTAATATCATGGTAATCATTTCTAGATAAGAAATCCTTCATTTCTTGAGGCTCTAGAGAAAATGAAAATCTCTTTCTATCTTTTTTATTTTCCTAGGATAGAATGCAATTGAAATCACCACATATAATACATGGCTTGTTGTCAGATGTATACCTCTTAATCAACTCCTGTAATTTTATTCTCTCAGAGTTATCCTTATTACCATATACAATGGCTAGAATTTCATAGAAACCATTAGGAGCTTTCAAACAATCAATTATACATTGATTGAATGAGTTAAGGATATCAAAAGAGGATATTTTTCTTCTCCACATTACAATAATACCACTTGAAGCACTTCAGGAAAAAACGTCGCTTACCGGCGGTCATGACCGATGGTTAAAGGACCGCCGGAATTACCGGCGGTGTAGCCGCCGGCTAGTACCGACGGCCTACCCGGGGGTTTCTTAACGTTAGACCGCCGGTATTAGCGATGGTCTTGTAACCGCCGGTTAAACTGCCGGATTTCAATTGTACCGGTAGTTTACCGGTGGCGTAGACCACCGTTTATAAGTGATAAAATTACCGGCGATCACAACCGCTGGAAGACCGCCGGTAAATGCCCTAAAATGAATGGGTCCGAGCCTCGCATTTCATTTCTAATCTTTCATTCTCTCTCTTCGGACAAGCTCTGCCGTCGCCTCCGCCCGTCTCGCTCGATCGTGCACACTGTCTTGCCACTGACGACCACTCTTCGACCGCGGACCCCACACCGGCCGCCTATCTCGCGATCAAGGTCTGCTATCTTGCTGCCGTCGATCTCACACCGGCTACCCTATTTTTCGTGTGAGTTGAAGAAAAACTGGGATTTGAAGGTATTCTTTAATCTTTTATGTAATTATTTGTTCTCACTAGACATTTGCAAGAGTTTGTAATTTATTTTATGATTGATTGTGTCTTTGGGTTAGATTTAAATTTCCATGATTTAGGTTTGTAAGAGTTTGTAATTTATTTTATGATTTTGGTTTGTAATCGTTTATGTAGATCTAAATTTCCATTTATTAATTATAAATTCAGTAATGATAGATCTAATGGGTTGATTATGACTTTGGATTAGAGCAAGATAGCAAGAGAGAGATTGAGATAGAGAAAAGAGAGAGAGAGGGAGAGAGAAAAGAGAGAGAGAGAGGGAGAGAGAGAACAAGAGAGATACATAGAGAGAGAGCAAGAGCGAGAGCTAGAAAGAGGGAGAGAGATATAGAGAGAGAAGAGAGCAAGCAAGTGTTAGAGAGAGCAAGAGAGGGAGAGTGAGAGAGAGAGAAAAGAGAGGGAGATAGAAAAGAGAGAGAGGGAGAGAGAAAAGAGAGAGAGAGGGAGAGAGAGAGAATAAGAGAGATAGATAGAGAGAGAGCAAGAGCGAGAGCTAGAAAGAGGGAGATAGATATAGAGAGAGAAAGAGAGCAAGCAAGTGTTAGAGAGAGCAAGAGTGAGGGAGAGTGAGAGAGGGAGAAAAGAGAGAGCGAAAAGGGAGAGATAGGAAAAAGAGAGAGGGAGAGAGCAAATCTTAAGTTGCCGGGTATGAAGTTCTAGTCATTTAGTTTGCTTCCCTAGCTCTAAAAAAGCATACCTTTCAAACAACCTTCAATTGCATATAGGCTACTGGTCATTTAATCTCTCCTCGTTCTAGAAGAGGGATTATCATGGCCATTTTTAATCACCTATCAACTGCAAGCCATTTGGTTCCTCTTCTTTTATAGGAGGGATTATCTCCATTTTATTGTCTCCATCAACATCAACACCTTTAGATTTCCTTCACTAAAAATCATAGTATATATTCACCATAGTTTGAATATTATAGTTTATATTGACATATTCTTGAACTTAATATAGTCTCCTCCTCTACACTGAAAACGCAGCATCGGCTAGCTAGAATTTTCCAACTTTAACAATAAACCAGGGTGCATTAAATTTACTTAGCAAGATATAATGAAATTACAATTATAGCCTTGCCAACCATCCTTCTACACGTCCCTTCAGCTTAGTGGCCTTCTCCCCATACAATAAAATAAGAATGTTAAGATAGATATGATGTGTGAATAAAGCTTAAGAATATCACACATTGAAAATTATACTATGAGTAAATCCCCTCATCCACCTAAAGTATAACACGTTTGCATATGTGTTCTAATAAATGTTTTCATAACTATATAGGGGGACGTTTGCTTCAACGTCCAAATGACTATCCAAGAAGAGAGATATTGGATGTATAATAGATTATTGCCAGGTCGAAAAGGATTGACAGTTGAATTTATATAGGGAGTTGAAACTTTCATTCAAGTTGCATCTTAACTGCCTTCCTTTCAGTTTGATAAAATGTTTAGATATCCATGTTTGAAGCATAAAAATCTAGCATTTTTGAAGCCCGATGATGTGAAGCTTGATTTATATCATAGGGGATTTGTTCCAAACTACTGGATTTGGACATCACATGGCGAGTACGAGCCACACAGAGATGCTCATACCGGTTCATCTACAACTTATGAAACATTTGATGAAGATCAAATGAGTAGACTCTATGAAGACCTTATTTTTGATGTAGCAGGTCATAATTTAAGGTCTAGTGTGGAAGAGCCACCAAATGCAGAAACAAAAAAATTCTTTGAGTTATTACATTCAGCTCAAAAGCCAATTTGGGATGGTTGCAATACACATTCAGAATTATCCATTATAGTGAGGATGCTAAGTATTAAAACTGAGTATAATATTCCCCGTGATTATTTTAATGATTTTATTGGTCTTATGAAAGAAACTAATCCAGCGGGAAATTTAATTCCCTCAAACTTGTACCGAATAAAGAAATTAGTATCCAAGCTGGGTCTCACTGCTACAAAAATTGATTGTTGTATCAATGAATGTATGTTATACTACAAGGATGATGCAGCAGAAGTTATTTGTTGCACCTGCAATGCTCCTCGGTTTAAGCCAAACTCGGGAAAACAACATCGTCCAAAGAAAGATGTGCCATATTCCCGTTTATTTTATTTACCAATCATTCTAAGACTTCAGCAAATCTATGCATCAATGAGTTCAGCAGGTCATATGAGATGGTATAAGGAGAAAATAACAAAAAGTGGTGTTCTTTCTCATCCATCAGATGATGAAGCGTGGAAACATTTTGATCAAGTGCATGCTTCATTTGGTGCTGAGCCCTGCAACATAAGATTGGGATTATGTGCTGATGGTTTTACACCCTATAGTCAAACATCTATACCGTACTCTTGTTGGCCAGTTATATTAATACAATACAACCTTCCACCAGAGATGTGTATGACTACTCCGTACATATTCTTAACTCTTATAATACCTAGACCACATAATCCGAAAGCAAAAATTGATATTTTTTTGCAACCATTAATTGATGTCCTCAAGTTATTATGAAAAAAAGGAGTGCTCACATATGACATATCAACAAAATAAAATTTTCTCCTTCGAGCTGTATTATTGTGGACCATTGGTGATTTTTCGGCCTATGGTATGTTGTCTGGTAGGAGCACAGCACGAAAATTAGCATGTCCTTACTGCATGGAGAATAACAAAGCTTTCACACTAAAACATGGAGAAAAAAATACTTGGTTTGATTTTCATCATATGTTTCTACCTGCTAATCATCAGTTTTGGAGAAATAAGTGTTGATATTATCTACCTCATTATCTATTTAAGAGATTTTGATGATAACAAATATATGTTTGGATGCTCTAACTTATGTGCTAAGTATTTCAGGTATAATGATGTGCATTATAATTGCTTATGGGGTTTATATTACAGAACTCAAGATCAATCAAATGTTGAGATTAACATGGACCAAGATGTTATCGTAGGAGTTTGTTAGTAGTCCACCAATATTACTTGCATTATTTGATTTGCTCACAATCTAAACATCTTTTAATTATATATTAATCTTACATAATTAAATAAATTTTATAACCATCATTGATTGATTAATTATTATCAAATAAGGAGAGATATATAATTAGGGAATTAAAGGTAATAAGCTTACTTAGCAAAACTTTTATTATGTAATTATTTTAAACTGACTTGTTTCATATCTATTTCTTAATGAATGATTATTTTATATATATTAAATAATATTATTATATTAGGATTCAATATATCCATAAATATTTAAAAATATGCATGAGTTGTTATTTTTCTGAATATGATATTATGATGTCAGGAACGTGGTCTAATTTTTATTTCATTAGATTGTTTGGATTCTGTAGATATAATTTGATATATTATAAGACTCATTTGGATTTCATTTGAATTTATAATGAATTTCCAAACTTTATCTGATTTAAATAAAAGCTGCTACTAGTCGTTTTAGCCCTATTTTGGATGCTTATGATGACTTTTTGACCTTCCCATATGGCTAGCCGTTTTCTAGCCGTTTGAATGTCATATATATTTAATATAAATGAATTCTTAATGAAATATAATATTATTAGTTGATAGAAAACATATTAGAATAATATTTTTATTCAAATAAGCCTTTACTTACCTTTTCTCTTTAAATACCTCTCTTCTTCTTCATGTAAGGGCTGCTTACACAAGAAAAACTCCAGCAATTCTTTCATACTTCCTTTCTTCTTTACATGCTAAATCTTGAGAGGAGAAGCCTTGAGTTTATTCCAAGAGTTCTTTTCATTTGTGAGATCGAAATCATTGTTGGAAAGCTTCAACACACAAAGCCAAGTAGCATCTCTTAAGTTCTTAAGTTTGCTTTCCATCTCTAAATCTCTACTTGCTGCTCTTTTAGCTTTCACCATATATCTCTTTCTTGAAAATATTTATTTTATGGTGAAATACTTGTTGGAAATTGTATATTAAACGTTTTATATATCACATCTTTTAAATTCATAAAGTTTAGCAAAATAAGTAGTTTAACTTCTTTAAGGGGCATAGATTTACATATATATTCTTATTCATTTTACTTCATTTGAAAAGTTAAAGTTTAAATCAGCAAGAATATATTTTTATTTCATATATTATTCTTATTTTAAACAAAATAGAAATCTATCTTAAAGTGAGCAAATTTAATATTTCATTTGCAAGTAGTGAGGTGATTAAGATTTATTTGTAAGATCACCTCAAATATTGTGGATATTTTATTTCAAGATTATTTGAGCTTTCTTATCAAATTGTATTTTTTATTTTCTTGATCTAAGCCATTTGGCTTAGAGAAGTTTTAATTGTAATTAGATTGGGTTGTACTCGCCCGTGTAGGAGAGTAGTTTGGTTGTAAAGAACTTCTTTGGTTTAAAGAAGTGAGCTTTGCAAAGCAAACCTGAGAATAGTGAATTCTAGCCCGAGAGTTGGCTAGCGTGGATGTAGGTCGGATTGGAATCCGAGCCGAACCACGTAAAAATATTGTGCTTCTTATTTTCATTCCTTGCATTTATTTTTCTGTTTTTTTTATAAGAATTATTGTGTGATTACTTACTATTTTCAAAAGTGCTTTAAAATCATTTTAATTTTCTTCTTTTAATAAAAATTTTAAAAACCCCAATTCACCCCCCCTCTTGGGGTGCCATAGTCATCCAACAATTGGTATCAGAGCCTTGGCTCTTTTTATTTTGGCTTAACATCCTAGAGTAGATCCACTTATAAACTATGGCACAAGGTTTTCCTAAGGGTTCACTTCCCGAAGGACAATCCACTCATCGTCCTCCTTTGTTAGATAAGGTTCCTTTTGATTATTGGAAAAATAGAATTAGTACATTCTTAAGAGGTCAAGACTCTCGTATGTGGCACATGCTTACACACCAATATCATACACCCACTAAAGAAGTTAATGGAATTAAAATTGAAAAACCTTTTGATGAATGGAGTGCATTAGAGAGGGAATTAGATGAGTTAAATGCTAGAGCATGTAATACTTTACATTGTGCACTTCTTCCAGATGATTACATGAAAATTTCTATGTTAAATTCAGTAAAAGAAATTTGGGATAAATTAGTTATAACTTATGAAGGTACTAATGAGGTTAGAGATACTCACATAAATAGACTTGTTCATGAATATGAATTATTTCGTATGTCTCCTTCTGAATCTATTTCTGATATGTATACAAGGTTTATGAAAATAATTAATACGCTACATTCTCTTGGAAGAATATATAAGAATCAAGACTTAGTCTATAAGATTCTTAGATGCCTTCCCAAAGAATGGGATGCTAAAGTAACTGCAATTAGTGAGGCTAAAGATTTATCTACTTATCCACTTGATCAACTTTTGGGTTCTTTGATAGCACATGAACAGGTTATAGCTCAAAGGGATAAATTGGATGGATCTTCAAAAAAAGAGAAAGACAAAGGTAAAACTATTGCCTTGCAAGTTAATGATAATGATGAACCTAGTTCATCAAGCTCTAATGAAGATAGCGATGAAGTGGCCATGCTTTCAAGAAGACTTGGAAGCTTACTAAGGAAGAAAAATCAAAGGTATAAGAAATCAAAAAATTATAAATTTCAAACTAAGAAATTTCCTACATGAGAAGGGATTATTTGTTACCATTGCAAGAAGCCTGGACACATAAGAGGAGATTGTCCAGATCTTATTGATTCAAAGAAAAAAGAGATGGATGTAGAGAGAAAGAGTGACAAGAAAGAAAAGAAGTATTTCAAGAAGAAAAAGAAGGCACTATGGGCCAACCCAGATTCAGATGAATCAAGTTCATCAGATGAAGAGGTGAACATTTGCCTTATGGCGGGAGAAGAATCAGATCATGATTCTCAAGAGGTATGTAATGATATTTCTTATGAAGAATTAGATGATGCTTTTAATGAATTAGTTATTGAATATAAAAAATTGAAAAGAAAATATAATGTTTTAGAAAAAAGGGCATAAAAATTTAGATATACATTTTAATGATTTAAAAAATGAATGTGATGATTTGAAAAATAAAAATAGTTCTTTATTAGATCGTTCTTTACTTGTTTGTAAACTTGAAAGAGAAAATATTCTATTAAAAGCAAAATTAGATTTATGTATGAGATCACATGTTTATTATAAAGCTCCAACAAGTTCAACATCAAGTAAAAATTCTTCTTATATGTCACATGGACATCATGCAAAGCCATATGCAAACACTAATATTTGGTGTAATTATTGTGGTAGAAAAGGACATATCTCATTTGATTGCTATGCTCGTAGATCACAAAATAGTAAACAAACATCTTTTGTATGGGTTCCAAAAAATGCAAGCACTTCCACTACCATACATAATAGATATCATACTACTCATTTGGAATGTGGACCCAAAAGTATTTGGGTTCCAAAAGTTAACATTTGATTTTCTTTTGTAGGAATGCCTTCAAAGTAAAATAAATGAAGGCATGTGGTACTTGGACAGTGGATGTTCAAGACATATGACTGGCGATAAAGCAAAATTCTCTACATTAGAACCAAGTGATGGAGGATATGTCACATATGGAGATAATGCAAAGGGAAAGATTATTGGCATTGGATCCATATGTAAGAACTCTATTACTTTAGAAAAAGTCTTATTTGTTTCTGGTTTAAAACATAATTTAATATCAATTAGTCAATTATGCGATAAAGGTTTAAATGTTTCATTTTATGCTTCACATTGCATTATTAGAAATAATGAAACTATTTTGCTTATAGGAAATAGACATAAAAATATTTATTTGATTGATTTAGAGAATACAAATGAGGTTAATTTGAATTTACTTTGCATGAAATCTACAAATGATGATGCTTGGTTATGGCATAGAAGGCTATGTCATGCCAATATCCATACTTTGAATAAAATTTCTAAACTTGATTTAGTAGTTGGTTTACCAAAAATTAATTTTCATTTTGATTCAATATGTGATGCATGCATTCATGGTAAACATATGAAAAGTTCATTCAAGAGTAAAAATATAGTTTCTACTAGTAGACCTTTAGAATTATTACACATGGACTTATTTGGGCCTATTAACATAACTAGTTTAGGTGGTAAAAATTATGGATTTGTTATTGTAGATGATTATTCAAGATATACTTGGGTATTATTCTTAGCTAATAAAAATAATGCATTTGATGATTTTAGAAAATTTGCTAAGTATATTCAAAGAGAACAAGGTTATTTGATTCATAGAATTCAAACGGATCATGGTGGAGAATTTGAAAATAAATTATTTGAAAATTATTGTGATGAAAATGGAATTAGACATAATTTTTCAGCTCCTAGGACTCCTCAACAAAATGGTGTTGTTGAAAGAAAGAATCGCACTTTGGTAGAATTAGCAAGATCAATGTTAGATGAATATAAACTTCCAAAGTATTTTTGGGTAGAAGCAATAAACACCGCATGTTATGTTACAAATAGAGTTTATTTAAGACCAATTCTTAGAAAGACACCTTATGAAATATTTTTTGGAAAGAAACTTAAGATTAGTCATTTACATGTTTTTGGGTGTAAGTATTTTATTTTAAATAATGATAAGGATCCTTTAGGTAAATTTGATAGTAAGTCTGATGATGGTATATTCTTAGGATATTCAATTTTTGGAAAATCTTTTAGAGTTTTTAATAAGAGAAAATTAATTGTTGAAGAATCCGTTCATGTGATTTTTGATGAAAATCCTATAGATTTAATAAGAAATGATTTGAATGATGATGATATTGAAAATATAAAGAAAATAAATTTGGAAGAAAATGAGGATGATTCATTGCCTAAAGAATGGAGATATAATAGAAATCATCCAAAAGAGTTAATAATTGGTGATCCCTCCCAAGGTGTTAAGACTAGGAGAAACCTTAGCGATGAGGTAGAACATTCTGCATTCCTATCAGAAATTGAACCTAAAAATATAGATGAAGCTTTACAAGATAACTTTTGGATAATTGCTATGGAAGATGAACTAAACCAATTTATAAGAAATGATGTTTGGGAGTTAGTCACAAGACCTCATGATCAAAATATTATTGGAACTAAATGGGTTTATAAAAATAAGCTAGATGACTCAGGAAGTATTATTAGAAATAAAGCTAGATTAGTTGCACAAGGGTACACACAAATAGAAGGAATAGACTTTGAAGAATCTTTTGCACCCGTAGCAAGACTAGAAGCTATTAGATTACTCCTTGCCTTCGCTTGTTTTAAGGACTTTAAACTTTTTCAAATGGATGTCAAAAGTGCATTTTTGAATGGGTATATTGATCAAGATGTTTTTGTAGAACAACCGCCAGGTTTTGAAAGCATCAATTTTCCTAATCATGTATATAAATTAAAGAAAGCATTATATGGTTTAAAGCAGGCTCCACGTGCTTGGTATGATAGGTTAAGTAACTTTTTAATTGAACATAGTTTTAGAAAAGGTAAGGTAGATACAACTCTTTTTATTAAAAATATTGGAGATGATTTAATTATTATACAGATTTATGTCGATGATATATTATTTGGAAGTACAAATGAAAGTTTATGTCATGAGTTTTCCTCATTAATGTCAAAAGAATTTGAAATGAGTATGATGGGAGAACTCACCTTTTTCTTAGGACTACAAGTAAAACAATTAGAGTCTGGCACTTTCATATGTCAAACCAAATACATAAATGAATTATTAGAAAAGTTTGATATGAAGAGATTTAAATTGAGTAAAACTCCTATAAGCCCATCAACTAGACTTGAATTAGATGAATCAGGAAAATCAATAGATCAAAAACTTTATAGGAGTATGATAGGTTCACTTTTGTATCTTACTGCTAGTCGGCCTGATATTATGTTTGCCGTATGTTTATGTGCAAGATTTCAAGCTAATCCTAAGGAATCACACTTAATAGCAGTTAAGAGAATATTTCACTATTTGATTGGAACTCATAAGTTAGGCTTATGGTATCCCAAAAATTTATTATCATGTCATTTAGTTGCATATTCTGATGCAGACTATGCTGGTTGTAAGGTTGATAGAAAAAGCACATCTGGAACTTGTCAATTTTTAGGATCATCACTTATTTCTTGGTCTTCTAGAAAACAAAATTCAGTTGCTTTATCCACTGCTGAAGTAGAGTACATAGCCGCAGGTAGTTGTGTTGCTCAAGTTTTATGGCTAAAGCAACAAATAGAGGATTTTGGAATTAAGCTTAAAAATATCCCTATTAAATGTGATAATATAAGTGCTATAAGTTTAACAAAAAATCCTATACAACATTCACGAACTAAACACATAGAGATTAGACACCATTTTATTAGAGATCATGTTAATAAAGGTGATGTGAATATAGATTTTGTAAACACAGATTCTCAAATAGCTGATATCTTTACAAAACCTTTAGCTGAAGAGAGATTTTGCATGTTAAGACGTATGCTTGGGATGTTAGATCCTAATATTTAAATTTCTTTTATATGTATAAATTATTCTTTTTGATGTTGTCAAAGGGGGAGAAGAACTATATATGTTGGTCATAATTCATTTTACATGCATATATTTAGGGGGAGAATTATTTATTTATTTTTTAAAGATCATATATATTTTTCTAATGCTCAAAAGTTATGATAAAAGGTCAATTTGCACCTTTGTTATAACTATACCCAACATAAATTTGTCATCATCAAAAGGGGGAGATTGTTGATATTATCTACCTCATTATCTATTTAAGAGATTTTGATGATAACAAACATATGTTTGGATGCTCTAACTTATGTGCTAAGTATTTCAGGTAGAATGATGTGCATTATAATTGCTTATGGGGTTTATATTGCACAACTCAAGATCAATCAAATGTTGAGATTAAGATGGACCAAGATGTTATCGTAGGAGTTTGTTAGTAGTCCATCAATATTACTTGCATTATTTGATTTGCTCACAATCTAAACATCTTTTAATTATATATTAATCTTACATAATTAAATAAATTTTATAACCATCATTGATTGATTAATTATTATCAAATAAGGAGAGATATATAATTAGGGAATTAAAGGTAATAAGTTTACTTAGCAAAACTTTTATTATGTAATTATTTTAAACTGACTTGTTTCATATCTATTTCTTAATGAATGATTATTTTATATATATTAAATAATATTATTATATTAGGATTCAATATATCCATAAATATTTAAAAATGTGCATGAGTTGTTATTTTTCTGAATATGATATTATGATGTCAGAAACGTGGTCTAATTTTTATTTCATTAGATTGTTTGGATTCTGTAGATGTAATTTGATATATTATATGACTCATTTGGATTTCATTTGAATTTATAATGCATTTCCAAACTTTATCTGATTTAAATAAAAGCTGTTACTAGCCGTTTTAGCCCTATTTTGGATGCTTATGATGACTTTTTGACCTTCCCATATGGCTAGCCGTTTTCTAGCCGTTTGAATGTCATATATATTTAATATAAATGAATTCTTAATGAAATATAATATTATTAGTTGATAGAAAACATATTAGAATAATATTTTTATTCAAATAAGCCTTTACTTACATTTTCTCTTTAAATACCTCTCTTCTTCTTCATGTAAGGGCTGCTTACACAGGAAAAACTCCAGCAATTTTTTCATACTTCCTTTCTTCTTTACATGCTAAATCTTGAGAGGAGAAGCCTTGAGTTTATTCCAAGTGTTCTTTTCATTTGTGAGATCGAAATCATTGTTGGAAAGCTTCAACACACAAAGCCAAGTAGCATCTCTTAAGTTCTTAAGTTTGCTTTCCATCTCTAAATCTCTACTTGCTGCTCTTTTAGCTTTCGCCTTATATCTCTTTCTTGAAAATATTTATTTTAAGGTGAAATACTTGTTGGAAATTGTATATTAAACGTTTTATATATCACCTCTTTTAAATTCATAAAGTTTAGCAAAATAAGTAGTTTAACTTCTTTAAGGTGGCATAGATTTACATATATATTCTTATTCATTTTACTTCATTTGAAAAGTTAAAGTTTAAATCAGCAAGAATATATTTTTATTTCATATATTATTCTTATTTTAAACAAAATAGAAATCTATCTTAAAGTGAGCAAATTTAATATTTCATTTGCAAGTAGTGAGGTGATTAAGATTTATTTGTAAGATAACCTCAAATATTGTGGATATTTTATTTCAAGATTATTTGAGCTTTCTTATCAAATTGTATTTTTTATTTTCTTGATCTAAGCCATTTGGCTTAGAGAAGTTTTAATTGTAATTAGATTGGGTTGTACTCGCCCGTGTAGGAGAGTACTTTGGTTGTAAAGAACTTCTTTGGTTTAAAGAAGTGAGGTTTGCAAAGCAAACCTGGGAATAGTGAATTCTAGCCCGAGAGTTGGCTAGCGTGGACGTAGGTCGGATTGGAATCCGAGCCGAACCACGTAAAAATATTGTGCTTCTTATTTTCATTCCTTGCATTTATTTTTCTGTTTTTTTTTTTATAAGAATTATTGTGTGATTACTTACTATTTTCAAAAGTGCTTTAAAATAATTTTAATTTTCTTCTTTTAATAAAAATTTTAAAAACCCCAATTCACCCCCCCTCTTGGGGTGCCATAGTCATCCAACAATAAGGAATCATTTGTTAAAAATAGAATTGAGCGGTCGCCTCCTCCATCCAGATTAAGTGGTGATGATGTCTTACAGAGACTTTCTGACATTCCAACAATTATAGATCGAGCTTAGCATTTTCTTCAAAGGCCTATGTTCATCTAAACTAAGCGAAGATGCTTTACGAAGGTACGAGGATAACGTACCAATCATCCTCTACAAGTTAGAAAAGATATTTCCCTCTGGTTTTTTTGATTCTATGGAACATCTTTCAGTCCATCTACCTTATGAAGCTAGAGTTGGTGGACCTGTACAATATCGTTAGATGTATCCTTTCGAAAGGTAAATGGGTTTAGGTTTTAGTAAGTCTCAAATATTTTTGAATATGTTGAGATAACATAATTTTATTAACTTGTTGATTGTAATTGTTTAATAGATATTTTAACAAGTTGAAGAAATATGTTAAGA
Organism: Dendrobium nobile; assembly: GCA_022539455.1. Lineage (NCBI taxonomy): Eukaryota > Viridiplantae > Streptophyta > Magnoliopsida > Asparagales > Orchidaceae > Dendrobium > Dendrobium nobile. Next base: position 47,563,272 of record CM039735.1, on the reverse strand, counting down.
ATAAAGCACGACCAGAAGGATCAATATGTGAAGCCTACTTGTCTCAAGAAACAATTCACTTTTGCTCCTAATATTTCGAGCCCCATGTAAGTAGTACAAGAACAAAGATTGGTCGTAACATGGACTTCGATGTAGAAGAACAATCACATGCTGCACTATCAGTATTTAGAAGGCCAGGAATGCCCAATGGCAAATGTGTTGAAAGATTTCTTAATGATTTAGAAATAAATACAGCGAATTTATATGTGCTACTGAACTGTGAAGAAGTTGAGCCAATCTTAGAGTAAGTTCTTGTATAATGTTAATAATGAGTAATGTTTATTAATTTAAAATACTAAAATATTATTTGTCACCAGGTATTTCGTAAGCAATTTTTCTTTGACAGATTCGTTGGATATTGAGCTAGCAGTTGCAAAAGAATTTGCAACTTGGTTCAGATCATATGTGAGTACATCAATTTTAAAAATTTTAATCTTATTTATTATAAAAAATACTAATATTTGAAAATGTTTCTAGGTACAAAATCCTGATAAAAAATGTTTTGATAAAGGTTTGCAAGCACTAGCATGGGGTCTAATACGAAAAGTAAGAACTTGACCAATATATATAGTGAATTGGTTCAGATTTCATACCAAGTCATGGAGTGAAGGAAGAAAGATTGAAAATTGTGGAGTATGTGTTAGAGTTAACACTCATGAAGAAGATGAGTGTGATTATTACGGTATTTTGAATGAGGTTCTTGACCTGGAGTACCCAGGCGAAGATGAGAACTTTTTATGCTTGTTTAATAGTCAATGGTATAATCCAGTACAGAAGAGAGGCACAAGGATTCATCCTGCGTATGGTTTAGTAGATGTAAAACATAGTAGAAGATATGGGAAGTTTGATCCATTTGTGTTAGTAAGTCAAGCCTACGTGATGATTCAAATTAAAAGTACAAGGTCCTAAAAAGGGGCCATGAGCTCACTAATGCTCCAAATATCTACAAAAAAAGTCAAAGAAAATCCTTGGAGCTGAAGATCCCTACTAAGAACTAACCAAAAAAAAACCTAGGTACTTTTTAGGCTGGCAACTAGCCATCACCCAATAAAACCTAGGTACATTTTAAGCTCCAACTCTCCACCAAAAAAGTAGGAACCAAAATATCTTCCCAAAAGGAACCTGCAAAAAGATGATAAGAAAAAAAGAGCTGTTGTACTAAAATTCAGACCTGATATAGTAGTTAACATACATGTTGATCAAACCACCTGCCATAAATAGGGTCATAACCAAATAAGGTTTGCCAAAAATTAAAAAATTGAGAAACCAATTAAGCTTCCATGAATAACTCTATGTGCTCACTCAACAGATATACCAACAAACAGGTGCATTATAACTAAGGTAAGAATTCAACATCAAACACAACATAATAGGAGTGGAATTAATAGAAAAAAGAAAGAGCGGGCATCACAAACCCACCTCAAAGAACCCAGGTAAAGGGCCAAACTGACTATACCGGTGTTGCACTAATCAGTACAAAAATAATAGAGGATAGTTCTTAAAAGAAGAATTAGAAGTAAAACAACTCATTAAACACTTGTGATTAATCCACCAAAAAGAACAAAAATAATATGGAATATAATAGCAGAGTTAAGCACATAAACATAGGAAAAATAACAACTTATACAAATAGAATGCCCATAAACAGCCAAATAACAATACCAAATAAGTAAACCACTAGGAAAAAGAATAATATTAATGACCAAAGAATTAAGGATCCAATTATGAATGATAATATGGCTCAGTTGTGTAGTATCAAAAATATCAGGACAAGAATTAATCACCTGTTGCTAAAACCTAAACCACCGTTAACCTAAAAAAGGAAAATTGCAGATGGAATAAGAATAAAATTAAACATGATAGAAGACATTCAAACCTAGCCAGGTCAACTAAAAGGGAGCATTTATCAAAAATATAAAGCCTCATCAAGTAAGAAAGTAATAGATTGGATATGATAATAATAGATCATTAAAATAGTTAAGAATAGGTTGAAAAAATTGACTTTAATCCCTATATATCAAGCAACAATCTAACAAAGATTTTAATCATCCTGAAACATAACTCTCAACCTAACAATACAACCACTTAGCCATCTAAGGATCATAGGAGGAGAAGATGAGCAACATAGGTGAAAAAAGTCATACTCCAAAAATATACAATTACTCAGACCAGACTAAATCCAAAGCATAACATCTTTATAATTCACAAAGACAGCCAAAATCATCTTAATAAACACATAATCTAGAAAAAATGAATCAAAACCAATTGAAGATATCAACAAATATTCAATAAAAAATTGTAACATAAAAAGCACCATACAATAGAAGGAATCTGGAACCAACTCCAATCTACAATGCATGAACACAATATGTTCTAGCCCACAATAAAAAAAACACCAAAATCCCCTATTAGCAAAAAATCTAGATTAAAAACCAACACCAATCCACATGAATACCAAGGAAAAATGGAACCATTAAAGGCAAGAAAACAAACCAAAAACAACTACAATCCCTTATAGAGAACTACTCAACTAGGTGGACCGAACATAAGGAAGGCCAGAATGGTCCAACCAAAACATTTCTTTATGTATACCATGTATTGATTCCTTAATATACTTAGAAAAACTACTTAAATAATTACTTAATTTTGCTAAATAATCAGCCACAACATCACCCTCACATAAAATATGAGAAATAAAAAAGGAAATGAAAGAAAGCCAATGTTATATATCTCTATTTAAAGAAAAATGAGCAGGATTAGTGATATAAGTACCCTCAATATAATGAATTCAGAGCATAGCATCCGATTCATTCCAAACATTAGTAATACCTAAAGAAATGCATAATTGAAGATTATACAGTTGATTTATTAATTTTTTCTTGATAAAACCAACCTATGGGATTATGCATTAAAATAAAAAAAAATTGTAAAAGGTCCTTAAGGGGACCTCCAGCTCTCTACTTCTAAAAAGTGCTACAAAATAAGTACAAAAAGAAATCCTCTAAGCCGGAGTTCCCTACTAAGCATAAGTAGAAAACACCATAACAACTCTCTAGTTTGGCTAGTAGTCAAAACCAAAAAAGAAAGCCACCTAAACAAACCATTCAGCTTCATCCTTTTAGCCACAAAGAAGCCCTAAATAAAAAAAGAGGACCTGCCATGTTCCTATAAAAGAAAACACTGCAAGGAAAATGGAAAAATAAATTAAAAGCAAAATAATAAAATATATTATAGCAATGCAATAACAATAAAAAAGTTAAAGTAGGAATGACCATCCAATAATTTCAACAAAAGAAATTACTATCCTTAAATGAGAACCTAAGAATGAGATCAAAAAAGAAATGACATACCATACTAAGAAAGTAGAACCTTAAGAGGCAATGCCAAAGTGGGCAACAAAGGCTCATGAAAACCTACCCAATTAACCAAAAACACATTATACAGAGAAAAGTATGAAGTAGTAACTTTAGCAATTCTTAAATAGAAAAATCTCTAGTCCACATAACAGGGCAAGCAATAAGACAAAATACCAGTGATAAAAGAATTAGGGACAAGATACAAAAAAGAATTAGAAGAACAACTCCCCCATCTCCTCCAAAAGAAAAAAACAAAAGATTAATGTTGGACCACTCCCATAAAATAACCACAATGAAGCATGAAGCCACATAGAAACATAAGACCCTACCAGATGAAAACAAATAAGATAATCTACTATAGATATTAAAAAGCTCCCCGGACAAAAGAAAGCCACGAGCCAAGCACACCACTCCAAGCTTAAACAAAATGGACACAATCATCTTCAAAAAAATAATAAGTAAAAGAAAACACGAAAAAATCACATATAATTGGTAAGGAGATCTAGCTGAATCCCCAAATAACACAACACCAATAATTGTGAATCTGGATTCAAGAATTATGATTTTGATGATAGCAAATATTTATGACACTTCTATTTTTCTATGACTTCCTTTCCCACTAACATTTCAGGTCCACAAAACCAATTGCAAATCAATCCAGCTTAAGAATAGATAGATTAGAACTGAGACAGTTTATAAACTATCCTTAAGATTATTTTATCTTTTCTTCAGTCAATTGTAATAATGTGGGTCCTGATGTTAAGTAACCTTGCACACACACTCGGGAGAAAAAATTTGACTGTTTTAGACGTTTCTATTTTTGATCATATCATCTAGGATGATCCCAAATCATCCTAGAAGATCAGTTAAAAATAAAAACCCTAATAAGGGTATTATGATTAAGGAAGCCATAATTAAGCAGATTGTCTTGGATGATATTCGCATCATCCTCGATGATAGGCTCAGATTAAAAAGAATCAACTACCAGATATATTTAGGCATGTTTTATTTTTGGACATAGTTCAGGACTGGAAGATGCAATGCAATTATGCTTAAATTAATTTAGTAATTAAGGAAAGAAATTAAGATTTGATTGCTCGATCAATCATCATGGACGATTATAGGTTCGCTTGGGATGATCAATTAAATAAACCTTAATTTCTTCCTAGATGACCAGAATAATGTTCTGGACGAAGTGTATTATTTTGTACTAATCATTCGGGATGATCCAAAATCATCCTAGATGATTAGTTACTTTTCCATCATCGAAACATGCAATTAGGGTAATGTTTTGGATGATATTTGATAATTTGAACTAATCTTCCAAGTCGATCATGAAATCATCTTGAAAAATTAGTTATTTTTTCATCATCCAGATATGCATTCAGGGTGATGTTCTGGATGATACTTAATATTTTGTACTAATCATATTGGATGATTCGTTGAATGTCCTAGATGATAGTATTAATTTGTTGCAATTAAGATAAAATTTGAAGCTCTTCTATATAAGACCTCTTATTTACCCAAGGTTGTATCTTTCACTGTTGTCTTAACCTGAGAGAGCCAAGAGGAGAAGGAGAGGTTGGGAGAGAGAGAGAGAATCTTATGAGGGGGAGTTTGTGAGGGGTTTCATAAAGGTTGCTCCAAGCAAGGATCTGTATCATCTTCTTCGTTCATCATCTCTGGTTTCTTAGAGGCTCTAGAGAGGTCTTCTTCAGCAACTGATCATGGTTCTCTGCCTACTTCAGGAGGAATCTAAAGAAGTTTGGTTCTTTGCCTGCTTCAGGAGGAAGCAAAAGGAGTTGGGTCCCCTGCCTCACCATAGTTGGTAGAAAGGAGGTTTGTACAGGCTTCTCTACCTTGATGTGGGAGCAAAAGGAGAGTCACTATGTTTAGTGCAATACCCAAAGGAGAGGCTCCGGGGAGTGGACGTAGGTCAAGTTGACCGAATCACTATAAATTTTAGTGTGTTCTTTATTACTATTTTTTGCATTTAATTCTCACACTTAAATTTCTTGTGGTAAATTTTGGTTTGGTTTAAGATTGTGCTTTTAGTTTGAGAAAATTTTAAATACCAATTCACTCCCCTCTTGGTTAGCCTTGGGTTTGTTCACAAGGGCTTAACATTTCTAACAAACTTTTAAGTGGCAACAGAGTGGGATTCATAAAAATGAGTTTTTCAAAACTTTTGAATTTTAATCCATGGCTAACTTTGGTAATCATAATACTATAGAAGGATATTCTATTATCTGACCACCTTTTTTTGATAACATACCTTTTGATTTTTGAAAAACTCGCATGTCTAGCTTTTTACAATCAATTGATTATCACATGTGAATGCTTATTAATGATGGATATTCACAACCAACTCTTAAAATTAATAGAATTAAAACTGAACTTCCTATTACTGAATAGACTTTTGATAATAGGTATTTAACATAACTTAATGCAAAATATTTAAACTATTTTTTCTGTGCATTAAAATTGGAAGATTTTATACGTATTTCAACTTGTACTACTGGTAAAGTAATTTGGGATTGATTTTGTATTGTATACGAAGGAATAAATGAAGTTAAGCAATCTAGGTTGAATATTTTACTGCATGACTACAAACTTTTTTATATGAAACCTACTGAATCAATTTTTGACATGTATACTAGGTTTACTCAAATTGTCACTTCATTGCATGCCTTAGGAAGAGAACTCATGAATTATAAAAAGTTAATAAAATTTTGAGATGCTTGCTTTCTTCCTTTGATGCTAAGATTATTGTAATATTTGAATATAAGGATTTGAATACTTATTCTATTGATAAGTTACTTGGATCACATATTGCTTATGAGCAAGGAGTGAACCAAAGACAACTTGATGCAGGTGAGAAAAAGAAGGAAAAAACTATGACAATGAAGGCCAACGATTCAGATACTAATTCTTTTGGGTTTGAAAGTAATGATGTTGCCTTAATTACTAGGCAATTCATAAGCTTTCTAAGGAAGAATCACCAGCACCATAAAAAATGGAACAAAGATAATGGTAGAAAAAAATTTAAAAGTACTTTTGATATGGTTTGTTTTTAATGCAAGAAGCCTGTACATGTCAAAGTTGTTTGTTCTACACTTAAGGCTTACCCAAGTAAGGAGAAGGGTGAGGAGAAACCCAAGTTTAGAAAGGATAAGGACAAGAAGAAGTTTAAAAAGGCATTCTAGGTCGATTCTGCATCTAACTCATATGAGATTGAAGCTAAAGAGGAGACTACAAACTTGTGCTTGATGGAGGACAATCATCATGGTCAGCTGACCAAGAAGAGGTATGTGAACTAACCTATGAACAATTACTTGAAGTTTATGAAAAAATTCATGCATCATATAAGAAACTTAAGATATCACATGCTAGCTTGAAATTAGAGTTTTTAAATTTGCAAAAAGAGCATGAAGTTATTTTTAAAGATCACTCCACACTTGATGTTAATCACGTGTCATTACTTGATGAGTTTGATGAGTTAAATAAAAAGTATTCTAAGTTGGTCATTGAGCATGATTCATTGAAAGCATCCCACAATGCACTTTAAAATTATTTTAAAAAATATATTGATGAATCTAAGCATAGGGAGCACTATTTGAAGGTTGATAATGCTGTTTTTGAAAGTGCTAACTCAATCTTTAAACTTGAATTAAATGCGCATGAGAAAAATAGGAATACACCCATACTTGAATAGTTTTTCAATTCTGATCGAAAACCAAAAGTTTTGAAACCTAGGAAGAGGCACTATAACCCGAGTAGATTAGTAAATCCATTTCAAGCTGTTAGATATTTTTTATGTGCCATGCTAGGACATATTTCACACACTTATACTATTCGCCGTAGTATACATTGAGTATGGAGACCCAAATTTTATGATTCATAGCATAACACACATCCATCGTATTCTTCATTCCATAAGAAGGGACCTAAACTTGTTTGGGTTCCTAAATCTAATGTTTGATGATTTTATAGGCGTGCTCTCACAAAAGACCTCTTGAGAGCATGTGGTACCTGGACAGTGGAGGCTCATGACACATAATTGCATGAACTTGATGCTTACTGAATTCTAAATTTTATTTTTCGATATGTTGTTGTTGTTTTCTTTTTTTTTTCTATTGACTTTAGTTTTAGTTATTTCTTTTTATTATTTTTTTTCATGTTTTCATTTCTGTCATTTTATTCTATTTTTTTTTTCTTTTTGATCATTGCTGAAATGATAGTTTGTGCCTTATTATTTTTTTAAAAAATTTATAGCCAATTAATAATATCCCTAAATCAGTTAAAGGGGAGAAATACCGTTGATTATTTTCCTTCCTCTAACTTCTTTTACTGGTGTAATTTTCTTTTCTAAACAAAAGTTTATCTCAAATTAACATTTGGACTTTGTGATTGAGATCTTTTCTATCTTGCTACAATAATCTATATTATATATATAATGTTCAAATTCTTTATATTATTATAAAACTTTTGTAATCTTTTTATTATATTTATCATATGAATTTGATTAGATTTTGTTATTTATTCTTCCTTATATTAGAGAATGAGTTTTTTCTTCTATAATATCTGAAAGATATACTCACAACTTAGAGTATTTAAGAGTTTTAAAAGGGAATTATATTACAAAAAATGTAGAGGGCATAAAATGAGCTAAAAAAAGAAAAACTAAAAAGATACACAATGACCGCTAAAAAATTGAAAGATACACAAAGTGTATCAAAAAATTAAAAGATGCGCAAAGTGCGCCAAGCAATTGTCAAGAGTCATAAAAAGAGCCAACAAAAAAAATAAACTTCATTTTCTTTCAAACCTTTAAATTTTAGAAGAATTCATGTGTCACTTGATATTTTCTAAGGCTTGATTTTGAATTTTGTTTTTGTGACTAATTACTTTGGTATATTATTTTATAAGATATTTTTTTGGAACAAGTTTTGAACGGATCTCTTTTTCTTATCCAATTGATTTCTCTGAGTTAGATCTTTATTTTCAAAAGATGATTTTCCTTGAGAAAAGTCTGAGCTAGGGCTAACATGATAAGCTATTCTAACATTTTTTTTGGATTTTGACGATGTTAAATCATTGATTCTTACAAACTTTTAAATCAATCACATGAAGAACTTTTTATATTCATCCTTTGATAAAAAAACCTTTATTTTTCGTTCCTTTTTGTTATTTTTATCATATTTTTTTATCATTTTTTTAAATCTTTTACTATTGTTTTTTTTGTTTTTGGGCCTTCTCTAATCATCTCCATCCATCTCCAAATTTCAATCTTTGGTCACATCGTCCTAGACAATATTCATATCATCCTAGATGATACATTCAATCCTCTCTTGAAATTCTTTCTAACGGCTGATATGACTTTTTTTTTATGATTGTCCTGGACAATCCATTGTCATCCTGAATGATCCGATCATATTCTGCTTCAATTATTTGTGATCATCCTGGATGATCCTTCTCATCCTAGATGATCTTCTTATTTTCTGCTCAATTAATGATGATCGTCCTGAATGATCCACCTGTTCATCTTGGATGATCCACATGGCAAAAAGCATTACATGTTTTAAAATTTGACTGGTAAGATCTATTATTATTAATCATTTGGGATGATCCACCTAATCGTCCTGGATGATCTACTTTTTAACACTCATCCAGAATGAATCCTCAAGCTAATTGCCTATATATTATCATCCTGGACGATGTCTGATCATCTTGGATGATATAATCACCTTTTGACCAATTGTCCTGGATGTAATAATTTCACTTGATCGTCCCTAACTGATTGGTCTATTTCTTTATGAATAACAAAATTTAATGGTTTTTTCTTACATCAAACCTTCACTTTTTTCATTACTCTCCCTCAAGCTTTCAAATTCATGTTCATGGCTGGTGGCAAGCAATCCCGTATGCCTGCTGGAAGCACCTCGAAGGCAAACCTTGACCATCGTTTCACTGAGGTGGTCGAATAAGCCATCTACCTACATTACAAGACAATCGGGATCACCTTATCCTGGACTGTTAATCCACATATGCTTTCTTACCATGTTATCAACCTTTTTTTGCACATCTCTCTGACTTTCATCCTTACCCTCACCGTTCCTTTCAATTCCAAACTACTTTTCAAAATTTTTGCTAGCCTCTGAATCAACTCTTCATACACTACACTCCAGACTTATGTTAATAAGAATCCTATTAAAATCACATATCAAGATTGTCATGAGCTCCTACAATTATCTACCTATGGAGACAAACTACACCTCTTTTCTAAAGACCCCGATTATGACTGGCATCTAGCCAATCACTTTATTAGAAAGACTCTTATCTCCTACCATGTTGGGGAGTCTAGCAGCTTACTCAAAGATGCTAGAACAATCCAACATATCCTTCTTACCTCAATTCTTCTGAAAGTTAGTGATCGTGTCCATATCACTCCACTCCTTTTAATCATCACTTTCTACATCATGGTTCACCATGAATTCAATGCTACTGATCTTTGTTTTTTTTCTATATTGAGCACCTCACAAGAATTAGAGATTCAAGAGTTAGAAGGAAGACTAACCTTTCCCTTGGACACATCATAGCCTATGTCTTAGAATCCAAATACAACCTTTAATATCTTACCCAACCAAACTTTTAGCCTGCCTTCTACACTAAAAGCTCTTTCCATATTCTTTACAGTACTCATCTCCACCTGGAGCACGAGGAAGATGAGGTAGCTTAGGAGGAGGTGACTCCTACACCTATTCCTATAACTGCTCTGTTCTGCCAGCACTCACAGCTGGATCAGTTGGTGGAGCGATTCGACCAGAGGGCGACTCGATTTGAGTCCTACGTTGCTATATAGGAGCAGCAATAAGTGGAAGATGTTGCTCATTTTGATTTATATATGGCTCACCAATGGCAGCAGCATGAACATGATATAGCCTAGTTTGGGGAGTAGTTCGCTACTATCTCTAGCTTCTTTCAGCTACCACCACCACCTCCTTCTAATAATCAAGGGCCATCCTACTTGTAGTTTGTTTTCTTGTGTTGTTTTTCTGTGATGTAGTTTATTTCTTTTTATTAGTTTCTAATTTATTTTTTCCCTCCTTTTTGTGATGTTAAAAGGGTGAGTAGTGATAGTGCTTTATTTTTCATTGTACTAATTTCTGTTTAGTGTTTTATTTTTAGTAAAATTTTAACTTCTTGATTCATGATGTTTCATTTAAACTACTTAAATTATTTTTGTTTTCCATCATAAAAAGAGGGTGATTGTTACAAATCTAGACTAAAAATTATGATTTTGATGATAGAAAACATTTATGATACTTTTTTTTTCTACGACTGCCTTGCCTACTAACATTTCAGGTCCATAAGGCCAATTGCAAATCAAGACAAGTCAAGATTGGATAGATTAGAACTGAGACAGTCTATAAACTATCATTAAGTTTATTTTTTTTCTTTTTTTGAGTCAATTATAATAATATGGTTCCTGATACTAAGTAATCTTGCATACACACACTCGGGGGAAAAATTTTAATTATTTTAGAGATTTCTATTTTTGATCATATCATACGAGGTGATCCCAAATCATCTTGGTTGACCTTAATTAGGGCATCCTGGTTAAGTCAGTCACAATTAAGCAGATCATCCTGAATAATATTCGCATCATCCTGAATGATAGGCTTAAATTAGAATGAATCAACTGCTAGATCTATTTAAGCATGTTTTATTTTTGGACATCATCCAGGATATCATCCTGGACAATGCAGTGCCATTATGCTTAAATTAGTTTGGTAATTAAGGAAAGTAATTAAGGTTTGATTGCTCAATCATATTATTATGGATGATTAGTTAAATAAACCTTAGTTTCTTCTTGGATGACCAGAATGATGTACTGGATGATGTGTATTGTTTTACACTAATCAGTTGTGATGATCCAAAATCATCCTAGACGATCAATTATTTTTCCATTATCCAGACATGCAATAAGGGCAATATTCTGGACAATATTTGGTGATTTGAACTAATCGTCTAGGCCGATCATGAAATCATCATGGATGATCAATTTAGTTTTTCATCATCTAGACAAGCATTCAAGGCGATGTTATGGACTATACTCAAAAATTTATACTAGTTGTACAGGATGATCCATCAAACGTCCTGGAGGATATTATCGATTTGTTGCAATTAAGAGCAAATTTGAAGCTCTTCTATATAAGACCTATTGTTTACCCGAGGTTGCATCTTTTGGTGCTGTCTTGACCTGAGAGAGCCAAGAGGAGAGGGAGAGGTTGGGAGAGAGAGAGAGAGAGGATCTTGTGAGGGGGAGTTTATGAGGGGTTTCATAAAGGTTGCTCCAACCAAGGATCCACATCATCTTCTCTAGCCATCATCCCTAGTTCCTTGGAGGTTCTAGAGAGGTCTACTTTAGCAATTTATTGAGATTCTCTGTATGCTTCAGGAGGAAGTGAAAGGAGTTAGGTTCTCTACCTACTTCAAGAGGAAGTAAAAGGAGTTGGGTTCTCTGTCTCACCAGAGTAAGCGGAAAGGAGGTTTATACAGGCTTATTCCCCTTGCTGTGGGAGTAAAAGGAGAGTCTTTGAGTTTAGTGCAATACCTGGAGGAGAGGCTCTGGGGAGTTGACGTAGGTCAGGTTGACCGAACAACTATAAATGTTTGTGTGTTATTTCTTACTATTTTTTTACATTTAATTTTTGCACTACAATTTTCTTGTGGAGAATTTTGGTGTGGTTTAAGATTATGTTTTTGGTTTGAGAAAATTTTAAATACCAATTCACCCCCCTCTTGGTTAGCCTAGGGCTAGTTCACAAGGGCTTAACATCCCTAACAAACTTTCATAGGAGTCAATAAGAAATAGTAATATCACTAAAAAGCTACAAGAGGAGACCTAGAAATAATATAGCCAATAATAATAACTAATTAATGGTATCCCCATACTAATAATGACTAAATAGATAGAACAACATATGATACACTTGAGAAAACCTCTCATACCGCATCAATTCCCAAAGACTCTATTCAATAAAATTAATAGAAGTATTCAGATTTTGAGTGCTCCACATGCATTCAAGAAATTAGCTCAGGTGTGTATTATCATAATTTTATGAATGTCAATATTCACCAGCTGCTCGTCAAATTAACACCAACCAAATAGATGATACACTCTATTAAGATAGAGATGTTTCTATTCAATAAGACAAAATAACGACAACAAAAATTGAACAGTCAGCTAAGAAGCACAAGCTCAAATACCAAAGGATAGAAATAAGCAATCAGGTGTAAAGTTGGTAAGATGAGAAGCTTCCATAACACCAGAAAACTAATCATCTAGACATCACAGATTATATCAAACTTGTATTATATCTCTCAACCTATCAATGCAACTACTTTTTGAACTCCTAAATAAGATCAAAGAAGGATAAAATGAGTAGTATATATGAATAAAGCCATACTCTAGAGGATGATCAATCATTTCTAGAAAACACCCAAGTAATATAACTAGAAAACCAAAATTAGAGAAAACCCAATTAAAAATTACCAATACCTACCTAGAAAAACCAAACCAAGAAACTGAGATAAGGAAAGTAGAACAATAACATTGACAGTAAAACACACAAAGTAAATGACCCAACCACAAAATCTAGAAATAGAATAAAAGACGTGAGGTGGATTGAACATAAGCCAACCCAGACCCTTCAAATTAATGGCAAAGAAGAACCAACATATTCAGTAAAATCTTTTAAACTATAACTAGTCTTAGCTAGGCAATCAACAAAACATTTTCTTCATGTAAAACATGAGTGATAGATAGAGAAATGAGAGAAATCCATTTTTTAATATCTAAAATCATATAAAAATATAATGGTTTGGGCATCATATTACCATCAATATAATATATAAGAATCTTGGCATCAACTTCAACCAAAATTTGAGTGATACCTAAAGAGATACATAATTGTTAAACATATTTCAGAGCTTGAATTTTAGCCATAATCGTAGTGGTAGAAGAACTAGGACCTGTAAAAGAAATAATAATATGGACATTACAATCCCTAATCTGACCACCACATCTCACATTAAAGCAATATAGAGAGCCATCAGTGTAGATTTTAAACATAATATCCTTAGGTTTAAGCCATCTCACAATCCTATCTCTAGTAACATTCAAAACTAAATGAGAAGAAACACAAAAACTAATAATAGTATGTTAATAACTTTTGAAAGCATTGTTCGTAATCAAGTTGGCACAAGACAACTACAAAACTTTATCTTTCATTTTACAAAAAATACTCATTACATTCATACAAATATCTTCATGCTTAACTTCATTTCTACTCCTCCAAAGAAACCAATAAATTATAATAAGTAAAATTTTACAAATATGACCTTTAGTAGGACTAAGCCAAACTTGTAAAATAGTAGTTTAGGTGGAAAAATTATCCTAAATTAAGAATTAAAAATGTTATAAAAATATAACCAAATTTTCAAAGAAATGGGGCCATTGGCAAAACCATGATTGAGATTTTCAATGTGATAGCAACAATGAGATTTGGATACTATGAAAACCTATTTTTCATAAGAATAGAGTCCATAGGTAATTAATTATGTAAGACCCTCCGAACTAAAATGGAATAAGAGGATGGAATAGCATGGTGCCAAATAGCCGAATAAAGTAAAGACTTAAAAAAGGATTGCCTAATAGAATTCCAAACTTGCTTCAAAGTAAACTTACTTTCATTGGCATTAGTAAACATAATAGAGTCATCTTTATCCAACTGAAGAGGGATTTCGAGAATGAGACTAACTTTAAAATTGAAAGTTCGACAGGGATGTTAAGCCCTTGGAATTAGTCCTTAGGCTAACCAAGATGAGGGTGAATTTGTATTTTAAAAAATTCTTTAAGCAGAATCACAAACACAACCAAATAATCACCATAGAAATCAAAGTGCAAAAATTAAATGCGGAAGCACAATAAGAAAGAACACACCAAAATTTTATAGTGGTTCGGTCAACTTGACATACATTCACTCCTTGGAGCCTCTCCTCTGAGTATTGCACTAAAGTCAGGCTCTCTCCTTTTACCCCCACAGTAAAGCAGAGAAGCCCATACAAAAATTCTTTTCCACCAACCTCGGTGAGGCAGAGAACCCAACTCCTTTTGCTTCCTTCTGAAGTAGGTAGAGAACCTAACACCTTTTACTTCCTCCAAAAGTAGGCAGAGAACTTCGATCAGTTGCTAAAGAAGACATCTCTAGATTCCCCAAGGAACTAGGGACGATGACCGAAGAAGACGACACGGATCCTGGCTTGAAACAACCTTTATGAAACCCATCACAAACACTCCCTCACATGATCCTCTATCTCTCTCTCTCCCTTGCTCTCCCTCTCCTCTTGGCTCTCTCTGGTCAAGACAACATCAAAAGATCTTGTCTTGAGAAAATAAGAGATCTTTTAAACAAGGGATCAAAATTAGTCTCCATGTGATTGAATTTAAAGACTTGTAAGACCAATGAGCTAACATAATTGAAATCCAAAAATGGTAGAATATTCGATCCTATTAACCCTAGCTCAGATTTCTCTTAGAGCAAAATCATCTTTTGAAAATAAAAGACCAAACTCAGAAAAACTAATTAGATAAGAAAAAGAGATCTATTCAAAACTTAGTTTCAAAAAAATATCTTATAGAATAATATACTAAAGTAATTTATCACAATCGCGAAATTCAAAATCAAGCCTTTGAAAATATATAGTGACACATGAATTCTTCTAAGTTTTAAAAGTTTGAAAGAGAACAGAGATTGCTTTTGGTGGGCTAATTTTATACCTCTTATCAATTGATTGGCACACTTTGTGCATCTTTTGATTTTTGATACACTTTGTGTATATTTCTCAATTTGGCATCATTGTGCATCTTTTGATTTGGTGTCATTGGCCAATTTTTTTTGTTTTTTCAAGCTAGATCCCTTTTCAAAACTCTTAAATAGTCTTAGTTGTGAGTATATCTTCCAGATATTAAAGAAGAAAAACTCACTCTCTAATTTAAGCAAGAATAAACCGCAAAATAGAATCAAAATCACATGATAAATGCAACTATAAGATTACGAAAGAACTTAAAAGTAATATAAGGACTTTGAACATTATAAATATAAGATAGATTTGTGTAGCAAGATAGAAAAGCTTTCAATCATAAAGTCTTGTTATTAATTTGAAATAGACCTTTGTTTAGGAAAGAAAATTACACCATTAAAGGAGATTAGAGGAAGAGAAACAATCAACGGTGTTTCTCCCTTTAATTGATTTAGAGATGTAAAATATTGACTACAAATTTTCAAAAAATAAAAACATGGCATAAAATATTATTTTTAGCAGTGATCTAGAAAAAAAAAAGAAAAATTGAAAAAAAAAAACAAAAGCTAGTAAAAAGTAAAACAAACAAAGTGAAACAAATAAAAAAAAACAACAAAACAGAAGATTTAGAACAGTAAATATCAAGTTCAAGTATTTATGTCAATCACATCCAATCTGGCCCTTAAGATGCTGAAAGTGTCAAAAGCCAATGATTTAGTAAAAATGTTAGCCAATTAATTCTCAGTTGTCACATGGTGTAACTCAATGTCTCATTTTGTCACATAATCTCTAATAAAGTGATGTCTTATGTCAATGTATTTGGTCCTTGAATATTGAATAGGATTCTTAGAGATGTATATGGCGCTAGTGTTGTCATGAAGGATTGAAATTATGCCTATAGGTAATCCTAAATAAAAAATTTATTACTTCAACTAAAGGACTTGGGCCACACAACTTTCTAAGGCAATATACTCAGCTTCAACAGTGGAAAGTGCAACAGAGTTTTGTTTTGTACTTGACAAGGAGACTAAAGACTATCGTATGAATTGGTAAGTTTTAGAATTGCTTTTTTTATCCATCTTACATCCTGCAAAATTAGAATTAGAATATCCAATAATCTCATAAGAAGTGTTGTGCCTAGGATACCTGATTCCTAAGTTTTGGGTCTCCAAAAGATATCTAAGAATTCTCTTAACTATAGTCAGGTTGTATTCTTTAGGATCAACTTGAAATCTAGCATAGAGACAAATACTAAACATTATATCAGGTCGGATAAGAGTCAGGTAAAGTAAAGATCCAATCATCCCTCTATACTTCTTTTGATCAACACATTTTCCTTTTGAGTCGTTATCCATCTGAATATTAGAAATCATGGGAGTATTTATTAGCTTGGATTTATCCATTTCATAATTCTTCAAGATGTCCTTAATGTACTTTGATTAATTTATAAAGGTTCCATCATTCAATTGCCTTATGCTAAACCCTAGAAAGTAGGAGACAACTCTCCCATCATACTCATCTCAATCTCCTTACTCATTATTTTAGAAAAATTATCTCATAGCTTTTTATCAGAAGATCCAAAAACTATATCATCAATATAGATCTGAACAATGAGTAACTCATCTCTTACTTTTGTCAGAAAAAGGGTGGTGTCTATGCTTCCCTTAACAAAATCCCTCTTTGGTAAAAATGTGCTAAGCCTCTCATACCAAGCTCTTGTTGCCTTTTTTGATCCATATAAGGCCTTTTTTAATTTGAAAATATGATTTGGAAATTAGGAACTCTCAAAACTTGGGGTTTCTCTACAAGCACATCCTCTTTTCTTACCCCATTTAAAAAGGCACTCTTCACGTCCATTTAATAATGCTTAAATCCCTTATAATGAGTAAAGGCTAGTAGCACTCTAATGGCTTCCAATCTAGCTACAGAGGCAAAGGTCTTCTCAAAATCAATTCCTTCTATTTGGTTATACCCCTTAGCAACCAATCTCACCTTATTCCTAATCACTACACCAGAATCATTCATCTTATTCTTAAAGACCCATTTGGTTCTAACTATACTTTGTCCCTTTGGTCTTTCTATAAGCTCCCAAACATCATTCCTAACAAATTGATTTAATTCCTCTTTTATGGCTAAGATCCAAAATTCATTAGACAAGGTTTGATTAATATTGGTGGGTTCAGTCATTGAGATAAAGGTAGAGTGGTTTACTTTCTTACTAAGTCCATGTCTAGTTCTAACACCTTAAGAAGGGTCTCCTAAGATCAATTCTTTAGGATGACTCAAAGAATATCTCCATTCCCTGGGCAAGGTGTGTGTAGGTTCTACCTTTTCTCCAGATTTACATTTTCTACTTCTTGGGTAATCTCACCTACACCTTCAGTGTTTTGTGGCTCTACACTCTTCTCCGAAATTTCAACTCCTTGGATAATCTCTCCAACACCATCTTCATCCTCAACTCTAGACTCCTTAGGATCAGATTCATCAAACACCCTAAAGGAATTTTGCACATTTGAATATCCTAAGAACACTCCTTCATCTGATTTTGGATCAAATTTTCCTAAGTGTGAATCCCATTGTTAATAATGAAATCCTTGCAGCCAAAAATATGGAGGTGGGAAAGGTTGGGTGTCCTACCCTTAAGGACCTCATAGGGTGTCTTATCAAGTTTGGCTCTAATATTCACCCTATTCAATACATAACAAGCTGTGTTTACTACTTCAGCCCAAAAGTATTTTGGAAGAGAATATTCAATAAATATTGTGAAAGTTTGTTAGGGATGTTAGACAATTATGAACTAGCCCAAGGCCAATTAAGAGAGAGGTGAATTGATATTTTAAAAAATCTTTTTTAATAAAAAAACCAACCCAAAATCCACCACAAAGAAAACATAATACAGAAATTAAATATGGAAATAATAAAGGAAAGAACACATCAGATTTATAGTGGTTCGGTCAGACCTTGACCTACATCCACTCCTCGAAGGCACCGTCCGAGTATTGCACTAAACTCAGTATCTCTCCTTTATCCTCCACAGTTAGGCGGAGATGCCCTTATAAAATCACTTCCGCCTTCCTCGGTGCGGTGGAGTAGCCGGGCCCTTTGACACCAAAGAGATCTTCTTCTTCCCAAAACATCCCTCAAGATAAGCCTTAAATCCGATGGTACTAAGGTGCAAGCTCGCCGGAGCAACCATGTGGAACCCCCTCCACACTCCCTTGAAACCCCCTCCAAGGATCTTCTCCCTCTCTCAAACTCTACCCTTTCCTCTCTCCTTTTCAAGCTCTCTCTCAAGTTTCCTCCAGAAGAATGAAGCTTCAATGGCTGCCAAAGACACTCTTCATGAGAAAGTAAGAGGTCTTTAAATAGATTTGCAAAACTGACATTATCATCTAGGATGATTGCCAGATTGTCCCGTAAGATATGCATAAAAAGAGAGCTTCCAAAATCACTAAAAACTCAATTTCGGTGCCAAACATCATCCTAGATAATTGCAGGATCGTCCCGTACGATGTGATTAAAAAGAGGGCTTTAGAAAACCCTAAAAACTCAATTTCGGCACCCAGAATCATCCTGGACAAACGTAGGATCGTCCAGTATGATGTGCAGAATTTGACCTGATAGTCCTAGATGATATTAGGATAGTCCAAGACGATTAGTACAAAAATGCACAAAAAATTCAGGATGATGTTGTTGATCGTCTAGTACGATTAGAAGAAAAGTTATAGTTGTTAAGATAGATGTTATTTGCATGTTTTACATTTTTGCAACTTGTATAGTTTTGATGATTCCAAACATTATTGTTCAAATGTGTAGTTATCTCCTAACAAATTTAGAAGATTTGTATTTGCTCTTGTGTGTACTAACATTTCAGGAAAATCGAACTCCAGACTACGAAGACTTCAAATCAAATTCAGCATGTAATACTTTGTGAATTTGAAGATTGTACTTTTCTTTGAAATTAACTTGAAAGGGAGTGATTGTAATTGAGTGAATAAAAATCTACACACACATATAAGGAGATCATATAAAATTTATACTGATCGTACGGGATGATATAAGTTCGTACGGGACGATCAGATAGTTATCTCCTATTAAGATCTCATGGAACGAATAGGAACTGGCTAGAAAAATTTTTCTAAGTCCTATTCGTCCAGGACGAAATTAAATATCGTCCAGGATGATTTGTTCTCTGTAAAATTTTCATCCAGACGAAATAAAATTATTGTACATGATGATTTGCTCTCTGTAAAATTTTCGTCCAGACGAAATTAAATATCGTCCAGGACGATCTGCTCTCTGTAAAATTTTCATCCAGACGAAATTAAATTATCGTACATGATGATTTGCTCTCTGTAAGATTTTCATCCAGACGAAATTAAATATCGTCCAGGATGATCTGCTCTCTGTAAAATTTTCGTCCAGATAAAATTAAATATCGTCCAGGACGATCTGGTCTGCGTTAGAATTTCATCCGGACGAACCATTTTTCGTCCAGATGATATAACCGACTTAGGACGGTTTTTCTGCAGTTTTTGGAACCGACCTTGTAAAAACCGTTCGTACCGGACGAACATGGTTCGTACGGGATGATCAGCTTGTACGAAAATATTTCGTACACATATACAAAGAGGTTCGTTTCAAGGCTTTTAAGTAATATCGTCCAGGATGATCCACTGCGTACAGAATTGAAAACTTGCAGTTTTTGGGTGGTTTTTCATGTCTTTTGTATAAATAGTCCAAATTAGACTGCCACCCAATCTTTTTGTCATTTGATCTTCGTGCCTATTGAGAGAAAAGTCAAGGAGAGAGTGTGAGAGAGCATTCAAAGGAGGATTCCTACCACTGGAGTGTGAAGACTTCACTTGGTGTTTAAAGGTAAGAATCTCTACTTGTGAATTTGGATTACTTCACTCTTTTCTTTCTTCCTTCTAGATTTCTTGTGAGAAGATCTATCAAGGAGATCCGGTTCGCTGTAGACACTTGGAGAGTGTGAACAGCCGAAGGATTCGTTGCCTACACTTGGAGAGTGTGAACAGCTGAAGGGTTCGCTGCCTACACTTGGAGAGTGTGAACAGCCAAAGGGTTCTCTGCCCACACTAGGAGACTGTGAAAGGACAGAAGGGTTCGCTGCCTACACTTGGAGAATGTGAATAGACAGAGGGTTCTCTACCCACACTAGGAGAGTGTGAAAGGACAGAAGGTTCTCTGCCAACACTGGGGATTGTGTAAAAGGATGATGGTTCTCTGCCGCACCGGGTAGTGGTAAAAAGAGTGTTTGTAAAGGCTTCTCCACCTTGCTGTGGGTGCAAAAGGAGAGTCACTATTGGTATTAGTACAATACTCAGAGGGTGCCTCTGGGGAGTGGATGTAGGTCTGGTTTAGACCGAACCACTATAAATCTTGTGTCATTTACTTTACTGCTTTTTATTTTCCGCATTTTTCTTTTGTTTAAAAAACTTTGTGGTTGAAAAACGTTTTCTATAAAAACTTAATAAATAATTTTTCATTTCGGTTCAACCCATTTTCAAAGAGGAAATAAATTTTTAAAATACCAATTCACCCCCCCTCTTGGTAGCCTTGGGACATAACTTAGATCTAACAACCTATTCACTAGACTCAACAATAGTATTTCTGCTAGGACTATTTAGGAAAATCATTTCGGCAAACATCATTCTATACGATATACAGATCATACAGGATGATCAAATTGAAAAAATATAACCATAATTAGTCCTCTAATCACAGTATCAATTTAGGCATGATTTGTATTAATCGTCTAGGAAGATTTGAAAAAACATTTAAACTTAAAATCCTTGCCTAAATTATCATTGATGGTTCTTTTCCAAGATCATAAAGGATTATCTTGAATGATCCAAAATTGTCCTGTATGATTAGTTTAAAACTTGATCTTTTAGATTTGACTAGATCTCACTCCCTTGAGTATGTGTGTGCATGGTCACCAAGCAAGCATACACCCTTACAAGACTTGAGTCAAGAAATAAAAAATTACATTAATAAATATTACAAACCCTTTTACAACATAATATTATTCAACCCAATCTTGAGCTCTGATTGTTTGTTTGATGTTGCATGTTATTCCTGAAATGTTAGTATACACACAAACAAACATATATTACAAATATAAGTAGACAATAGAAAGTGAGCCATAATATTTATTATCATAAAAAACATAAACTCATAAGCTAAAGTTGCAACACATTGCTCTAGTGGCCTCAACTAAGGTCCTGTTCTTCCTTTCAGCTATCACGTTCTTCTGAGGGGTCCTAGGAGCTAAAAAGTTGTGACTAATTCTCTTTTCCTTATAAAAGTCTCCAAATCTCTCATTTTTAAACTCTTCTCTATGGTCACTATGGATGGTCAAGATCTCAACCTAACTTTTTTTTGAATCCAATTGGATAAGGATTTAAACACATCAAAAGCCTCACTATTATGAGACAAAAATTTAATCCAAGCGAACCTTGAGTAATCATCAAGAATCACAAATCTATAGACTTTCCCACCAAGCTTGCAGAGCTAATGGGTCCAAACAAATCCATGTGAAGGACTTCTAAAGGTCTAGAGGTGCTAATGCCCTTAATGGAATGGAAAGAGGAATGAACTTGATTCCCTAGTTGGCAGGCATCACATAGGTGGTCCTTGAAAAACATAAGCTTGGGGACACCTCTAATTAGGTCTTTTTTGATCACTCTCCTAAGAGTTTTCATACTGGCATGACATAACCTCCTGTGCCACAACCAAGAATCATCAGAAATAATTTTTAAACAAAATGAAACATCACATTCAATATTATTTAAATCAAGCATGTAAACATTGTTTTTATGCTTTCCGTATAAAATAGTGTTGTTATTCAAGCTAAAAATGTATGTATTTTCCAAAAAACTTATGATGAAGCCCTTATCGCATAGCTTACTGATGCTTAGCACATTGTGTTTTAGTCCATCTGCAAGCAAAACATTTTCAATCAAACGGTTCTTGGAGTTTCCGATTATACATGCACCCACCACTTTCCTGGTGGTGTTGTCTCTAAGATTAACCTTACCTCTAGTCCTGGCCTCCAGCGTAACAAAATGATTGGCTTATCCAGTCATATGTCGTGAGCATCCGCTGACCAGGTGCCACATGCTCTCATGAGGCCTTTGGTGAGAGCACACCTACAAAATAGTCAAATGTCAGATTTAGGAACACAAAAATGTTAGGGTCCTTCTTATGAAAAGAAGAATGCAATGCATATTTGTTATGCTATGAATCATGCAATTTAGGTCTCCACATCTAATGTGTACTATAGTGAATAGTGCAAGTGTGTGAAATGTGTCCTAGCATGCCACATAAAAAATATCTAACACTAGGAAAAAGATTTACTAATCTATTCTGGTTAGAATGCCTCTTCCTAGGTCTTAGCTTTAGATCAAGTGTGGGTGTAGTCCTATTTTTCTTAAGTGCATTTAATTAATCTTTAAACCTTGAGTTAGCACTTTCTAAAATAGTATTATCAATATTAAAATAATGCTTCCTATGCTCAGATTCTTCAATATAAGTTTTAAAATCAGTTTCAAGTGTGGTATATGATGCTTTCAATGAATCATGCTCAACAACCAACTTAGAATGCTTTTTAGTCAATTCATCAAACTCATCAAGTAATGACATATGATTGCTATCAATTTGAGTGTGATCTTTATTAAAAATTTCATGCTCTTTTTGTAAATTTGAGAACTCCAATTTCAAACTAGCATGAGATTTCTTAAGTTTCCTATATGATGTATAAATGTTCTCACAAACATCAAATAATTGATCATAGATTGGTTCACATACCTCTTCTTGGTCAGACTGACCAAGATGATCACCCATCAAGCATAAGTTTATTGTCACTTCCTCAGCTTCAGTCTCATAGATATAGAATCTGTCCAGAAGGCCTTTTAGAACCACTTTTTATCCTTCTTTTACTTGGGGTTCTCTTCACACTTATCCTTGCTTGGGTGATCCTTAAGTGTAGGATAATCAGCTTTGACATGTATAGGCTTTCTACATTCAAAAAAATAACATAAGAAGAACTTTTATAATTTTTGCTACCCTTACCTTTGTTCAATTTCTATTGGTGCTTGTGATTCTTCCTTAAAAAGCTTTTGAATTGCCTAGTGATTAAGGAAACATCATCACTTTCAAACCCAAAAGAATCAGCGTCCTTGTAGTTAGCATACAGCGCCACAATTTTCTTCTTTTTCGTTCACCTGCATCAAGTTATCTTTTGTTCACTCCTTGCTTGTAAGTAATGAGTGATCCAAGTAAGTTATCAATAGAATAAGTATTCAAATCCTTGAATTCAGTAATTGTAGTGATCTTAATATCAAAGGAAGAAGGCAAGCATCTCAAAATTTTATTTACTCTTTCACAGTTAGTTAGCTCTCTTCGTAAGGAATAAAATGAGGTAACAATTTGAGTAAACATAGTATACATGCTAGAAATTGATTCAGAAGGTTTCATATGAAAAAGTTCATAGTCATGAAATAAAATATTCAACCTAGATTGTTTAACTTTGTTGGTTCCTTCATAAGAAATACATAATCTAACTCAAATTTCTTTACCAGCAGCACAAGTTGAAACACGCATATAATCTTCTGATTTCAAAGCACAGAAAAAATAGTTCAACTATTTTGTGTTCAGTTGAGCTAAATCCTTATCATCAAGAGTCCATTCAGTGAAAGGAAGTACAATATAATGCCATTAGTTTTATGAGACAGAGGTGAATAACCATCCTTAACAATAAGTGGGATATCTTCTTACCTCTTAAAAGATGAGTGACTAAATACTTCAAGGGTAAATTCTTTTGGAAAAAACCAAACTTATTATGAATAACATTGATTTTCTAAACATAAATAGACTTGGAGGTAATCAAATAACTCTTATGGGGGTTAAAAATAAGACCACTAGCTCTTTGAAATTGGCCAAGAAATTTATAAGGAATGTAGAGCATTTTGATAGAAACATTAGTGAAGATAATGAAGTCATTTGCAAAGCTCAAATAAGTAATAAGGAAACCACTAAGAGTTTTAAACTATAAATCAGGGTGAGTTGAATAAATTGATAAGATATAAAGAGAAGGAGATATTGGATCCCGTTGTTTAAGCCCATGAGATACTTTGAAATAGCCCTGACATTTAACATTGATAATAACAAAAAGGAAATAGTTCTCAATGCTATTCTTAATAATCTTAATAAAATCCATATTAAACCAAAAAAGCCTCAACCTCATATAGAGAAAATCCCAATTTAAATTATCATAAGCTTTAGAAATATCAATCTTAAAAATAATATTTCCCCAAGAAATTTTAGCTTCCAAGTCATGAAATAACTCAAGGGCCAGTAAAATATTATCAAAGATATACCTAACTTTGATAAAGCCAGTTTGTTCCAAAGAAATAGTTTTAGGTAATAAAACAACAATTCTTCCCATAAGTAATTTAGCATTAAGCTTGTTGAAAAAATAGCATAAGCTAATAGGAGTGTAATCATTTTAGAAATTAATATCATCATATTTTGGAACCAAAAAAAATCAAAGTAGAGGTTAAAAACTTTGGTTAAGGATTGCCCAAGAAGAAATCCCTCACAACATTTGTAAGGTCCTCATTAATGTCCAACATTACTGAAAAAACTTAGTGTTAAAACCATCCATGCCAGTAACAGAATCAACATTTCTACTTTTAATGGTTAACCAAATTTCATCGTCAGTAGGCAGTCAAACATAAATTATCCTCCCTAGAAATGAGAGTGGGACTAAAAGAATAATCAATACTTAAATCTAGAGTAAAATCTTTGTTGAAAGCTTAATTGAAATAATTAACACCAGAATCATAAATCAAGATAAGAAAATCATTAGAAATAACATTAGGAGTGGTTATTTTGTGAATATGAATAACCACTTTATTGTGATTAGCAATATTATAAAAAACATTGGTATTTTTGTCCCCCTCAACAAAAAATTTAAATAGGCCTTCTGTCTCCAAAATGCTTCCTCTTTTTCTTGAAGTTTATGCAATGTAGCTTTAGCTTCATTGGGTAAAGACAAGTTCTTAGGAGAGGTGTCATTCATATAATTGATATAAACACTATTGACCAATTTCTCATAATGAGAAATATTAGAGAAAATATTCTTGAAAACATACTTATTCCACTAATTTAATTTTTGTTTAAGCATTTTGAGCTTAATCTAGCCATACCCCAAATGTTATCAAAAGGAAATAAAGGAGCTTGCCAATTATTATGGACTATATTGGAAATGGAATCATTTAAAATCCATATATTTTGAAATTTAAAAGGTGTAAAAGTGTTGCTACATTGCTATGAAATATTTAAAAGTAAAAGGGAATGATCAGATAAATTTTCAGTTAAGTGATCAGTATGAGTCATAGGAAAAGATAAAATCCAAAAATTAATTAATAAATTGAGATCTAATCTTTTCCACATAGTGGCCTTGTTCCAAGTAAAAAAGCATTCCCAGTAAAGCCTATATCATAAAAATTTTAAGTGTAAACCAAGTCATTAAAATCTTCTATAGCTTGGAAATTAGGAAGCTTTTCCCCAGTTCTTTCAGCAACATAATAATGGTATTGAAATCACCACTAATCATCCAAGGAGCTGAAATAATTGAAGAGAAATTACAAAGTTGATTCTAGAGAATTTTCCTTTGTAATTTAGCGAAAGATGCATAAACAAAAGAAGCATAAAAGAAGAGAATTGAAAATTGTTAACACTAGCATGAATAGTTTGAGGTTAGTCAACAATAATGTCTAAACACACAATGTTTTTCCAAAATATCCAAATATTGTTGGAACAATTACCAAAAGCTAAATCAAAACCCAAATTGGAATGAACTGAATTAAAGCTACAGGACAAAACTAAAGGTTAATTGAAACAAGCCGATTAATATTATGGACCATACATAAATTTCTAACCTTGTCCTAAAATGGGTAGCCCCCACCACCCTAATATTCCAAATGAGAGCCCTAACCTTTATATGAATTAGAGGCATTTGAGGATCTAATAATCTAAGATGTGTTGCCCATCACACTCTTTTTTTTTTATTTATTCATCTTTTTGGATACATTTAAAAAACCATCTTGATCATTCTCATCATTCTCTTTTGAACTAGGAGGTAACATAGATTCACTATTTGACCCATCTTAATTAATAATAAGAGACTCATCATTTTGAGCTAGGATATCTCCCTCCTCAATATTATCACCATGTTCATTTGTCATTTCATAATTCATCAAAATAGTATAATTTAAGGTACATTGATCTTAAAAAGAAGCAGCAAGAGCAACATTCTGAACTCCCACCACCTTGCTTAAATCTTTGTTAACATGAGTGTCATTAGCATAAAAAAACATCATTATTATTATCCTCAGTATTTTCACCACTCAATAAAAATTTAGTTGAATCAAGGGGAAAAGGATTTTCCATAGGTTGTATGGTACTTATCTGGGTATCATTTTCGTTGATGCCATTTCCAAATTTCCATCTTTTCGGTTAAAACCTCTTACACATTAATTAAAAAAAGGAGATTACAAGGTCCGTATGGGGGCATTCAATTCACTAATGCTTAGAAGAGATAAAAAATAAAGGAAAAGAAAATCTATGAGCCAAACATCCCAACTAAGAAAAAATAAAAAATGATCTGGGAACATTCTAGGACGACTAATGCTAGAACCCAAAAAATAAAGAATTAAATATATAGTGTTTCTTCAAACACTTTAAAATCTAATCAATTGGCATTTGACTCAGATTCTATCAGTTGCATATTGATATGAGATGTCTCTAGTATAAACTCTCCAAATTTAAGCTCCATTGGAGATTTTTAACCCCATAAATCAGGTTAATTTTCTAAGGAATGCAAAACCTTTAAATATTTATAACCTATGACACTAAACATGCCATCCAGTGGAGTTTGTCCTTGTAGAACCCCTTTGAAACCTTCCAACCACACCCATGGTCTTTATTAAGACATATAGTCCACAAATCTACACTTTCCTGCCTCTAATTTGACCCATTGTTTACTAGGGGGTTAAAATGACCAAAATACCCTTTAAGGGGTTTTTGGTCTTTTCCCTAAAATCAAGCATGGATTTCCTTCCCAAATCCTCAAACACACCCTCAATGGATCCTAAATGTCCTTAGGAATACATTGGACCAAACCTAGACCTTGGGTTAACTAGTTTACTAAGTCAACTTATGTTGAACCAAAAGCCCCTTAAAGGTCTAAGCAATCATTTTGACTAAACAACACATATTTTACATTCTATTCAGTTCCAAATTAGTTCCACAATCATTCAAACTTTACCAAGAATATATCCTAGTAATTTGGACCTGACTGGACATGTTGATCTAATAAATTAATGACTTGGTCAACTCAGTCAAAGTTTGGTCTAACTGGTTTTATTTGGGCCAAATTTCCCATTCATTCAAACAATACCCATCTAAACCTCACCAGGCCTTTAAACTTATTTCATTCCATGGCTTGGGCATATTTTATTCATGAGGTAACTCAAAACCCCTTGACTTTGATCAAGTCAACGTTGACCTCTTAGTTAAAGCCTTTGTGCTTTCATCCATGCATTGATTCAAAACCCTTTGGTCCCTTCAACTTGACTTAATAACACCTACACTCCCTCCAATTTACCTCACAAGTCAACACAACCTTTTCATCAATCTAATGGTCAACTTAAGCATTTGAATTTACTTTTGAAATGCTCAACTTCCTCTCAAAACTCTAACTACATCATCTCAAAGCTCTGAACCTCAATCCCCCAGAATTCCATACTCCTCGAATGCCACCTCACCCCATTTTGTCAAGTTGACTAGTCAAAGTGGTCAACAAACACTCAAAACATTTAAAATGGCCAACACTTCTAGCCTAGACAAGCAACTTTCAAAGCTAGCTGCGTAGCGTTTCCAAATCAGAGCTAAAGCTCCCTAAATACCCTCCAAACTAGGTCCAAGCTCTGGTTTAACAAGAAAGAGAAGGAGTGGTCCCCTCCTTCTAAAAAACATCTAATGGAAATGAGGCCATTCAAGCCCATACCATTGCTACCCAACATCTTAGGACACATGTCTTGCATCCAAGGGAGAGCTCTGATGCATAAGGGCCCTTGATTTTGAACCCTATAGTAGAAATGAGATAGGGGGCTTCATTTGATTGATCAAACTAATCCTTGCCTCCAGGACTCTCCAAAGCAACCCTCATTTTTTTTTGAGCTCTCATAAACTTCCTGCACCCTCTCCAAGTCCAAGGCCACCACCAGTGAACTTCCGGTCAAACCAAGCCCAAACTCTGTCCTTAGCTCATTTCTTATGTTCTAGACATTTTTAATGGTCGGTTTCTTTTAGAGAAGGATACATGGACAGTTTACAAGTGAAACGAATCTAAAATCTCCAAAATTTATTGAAGAAATCCCTTTTAAACTCAAACCCTAGCTTTAAACACTTGGCTCAAAATAGCTTTTCAAAAAGCTTCTTTTGTTCAAAACAAACACATCCCCATTGATGCTCTTCACGTATTATAGTTTTATTTAAAATTTTATTTCATTTGTTCTAGTATTTTACAAGAACTTCTCACTTTATCATTTCCAAGGGTTTTCATAGCCTAAGCATGCATGTACATTTTTAATACCGTTGATCTTGAGGTCAATGGCTTTAATTTCATTGTTTAGCGGCACGATACAACTTTGTATTTCCTCTCACTGTTGGATAACGTGTTTGGCTTCATCAAGGCCGTTGATCCAAATCACAGAGGATCCTACCTGTACGAGTCTCATTGACTCAGATAAGTAGCATGCGGTGATGATTCGTAATGATTATGGTGCAGTTCTAACCCATACATTGATTGGCAATGATTACGACATAGAAATCATTAGCAATCATTGACCCTCTGTTAATGATGAATTGATCTAACTATATGGATAGCACCACATCGCATATCCGTTACCTCAATATCGCGCTGACACTCGGGATACAACCGCGTGGCTTACGGTAATCTAGCCATCTTTTTAATTAACTAAACTTCAAAAAATCTAATTAATATATTTATTAATTAATTTTTATGATTTTTGGATCTGTGGATTCAAAAAATGGCTAGATTATTTTAAAAAAATCAAAATATTTTAACCCTCATTTTGATAGTTATTTAAGTTTCTTTGAAAAGCTTATCTTAATTTTTTTATTATGTATTAATCTTTTTGACCCAAACTTTGGCAAGGGAAGTTAGGATCCTATCCTTGTCATCATCTGATTTTCCTGGAACCCTTTGAGGTAAATGTAATTGGTTAATGAATTTCCTAAACTATAGGTCATGATGTGATTTTTAGTTTATGAAATTTCATTATGATCACATTTCCCTTTCTTTCAATGATTTTGATCCTTATTACTTTTTTCTAAACAGAGCTTGATTAAGAACTTTGATCAATTAAGGCAAATGTAATTCTTCAGGTCATATGCGTATAGTTCTTTTATTATTTATAGTTAGGCATCACTTTGACACATGTATTTGATTGATGAAATCCTTTATGAATGCCTCATTTGTCGTGGCATGTAAAGAGCATATCATGGGGAGATATTGTTTAGGTGAACTTTCAAGTGTATATGTTATGGTTTAACCTATACACTTGGAAGTTCATCCTTTAAAGCACCTAGTTTTAGGTCACATGTCTATCATTAATATTTTGCATGATGTGGTAGCTTGTAATGATGTCCAAGGGTTACTAATATTGATTTGATCCTACATAACTTAGTAACATCATTAAGGACAATAATTAAGTAGTAATTAATTTAATTAAGTAAGTTTAATTCACCCTTAACTTTTAACCAATAAAATCAACTTAATCAACCCCGATTGCTACTAGTATTCCAGGCCAACAAGGCTATTAACTTAGCCCCAAGAAAGGTCAAATAAACTTCACGGCCTTAGTGTGAAAGAAAGGTAAAAGTCATTTAACAATTAAAATACATCTAAATCAAGCTTCAACACATTAATATGTAAACTCAAACGAAAAGCCTATCTTCAGCCTTTTAACAAACTTAAACATTAGATAACCTTAACCAACAATCTTGTTTATGATTGACCCCAGCTACACGATCTTTTACACACACTTTAGATGGTTTGCTGGAATAATCGACTCTAGATTTAGGCTAGGCCATTATTTAATTTTTTATTATGTGCTATGTTTTTAATATTTTATTGCATGTTGTGATTGAAATTACTCGATGTGTCTGTTTACTTTTACTCCACTATATGGATTAATGATGTGGTTTGGAACAATCTGGATTTTCATTGAGTTTTTTGTAGGTGGCCGTGCTGATGTAGGAAAATAAAGGGGCCAAAATAAATAATAAATATAACTACTATAGGTGCTTCAACTGCTTAGCCCTCAAATAAAAAAGAGCATGGCCAAGTGTGTTTACTTTTTTGCATATATATATATATATATATATATATATATATATATATATATATATATATATATATATATATATATATATATATACTGCTTAGGTATGAGTTTGATTTATTAAATGCTTAGGATAACCTTATAGGATAGTTTAGAATTATTTTTTTTATATATGTAATTCATTTGAAATGTTGAGTTGTGAAAGTGCACATTTTGTTGCGGATCTATGGCTTATGATTTTGATGATAGCAAAAATTCTTATTTCTCTACGACTCCCTTATGTACTAATGTTTTAGGTTCACACGATCGGACTACAATTTGGAATCAGCTCAAGATTGGGTAGATTAGGTCTGAGTCAGTTTGTAATCTTTTTTCCTTTCTTGAGTCTGCTATATTTGGTGTGGGATCTATTGATTTGTAACTTGGAAGATTTCCTGTTGTTCCCTATAAGATTTCTATTTTTGGTAATATCATCCGGGACGATATTTATATCATCCTGGACGATATGTCCAAAATAAAAAACCCTAATTAGGGCATCCTCATTAAGGCAGCCATCATTAGCGGATCAGCCTGGATGATACCTGTATCGACCAGGACAATAGTCTAAATTCAGAAAGAATCAACCGCCATAATCAGCTTAGGAATTCTTTGTTTTAGGAAATCGGCCAGGATGATATTCGTATCGTCCAGGCTGATCTAACTCAATTATGCCTAAATTGATCTGGTATCTTTGGAAAGCATTAATGGTTGATTGATACGATCACATCATCCTGGACGATCGCCTGATCGGCTGGGATGATGTCCTGGACGATCTACATTGGATAGCTCAAATTCAGGGAGATGATCAGGATGATTGAAATTGATTTTAAACTAATCGGCCTAGACGATCGTGACATCGGCCAGGACGATGTAACCAATTTTCTTCTGATCTTCCCAAATTGTCCCGGGCTGATGAGCTGAATTTGTACTGATCAGCCAGGATGATATATCATCCTGGACGATAATGTCGGCAACTTGCATTAATGAGCTTGTTTTGAGCTTTTCTATTTAAGCTTGGCATGACACTTTGTAAGTGTCTTTGTCAGCCATTGTAGCTTCGTTCTTGTGGGGGAGACTTGAAGAGAGAGCTTGAAAGGGAGTGAGGAATGGGTGAAGTCTGAGAGGGAGAAGATCCTGTGAGGGGGAGACTCAAGGGAGTGTGGAGGGGATTCCACACGGTTGCTCCGACAGGTTTGCATCTTAATACCGTCGGATTCAAGGCTCATCTCGAGGGAAGTTCACCAAAGAAGAAGATCTCCTTGGTGTCAAAGGACCCGGCGACTCTGTCGCACGGGGGAAGGTGAAAGAGATTTTGTAAGGGCTTATCCGCCTAGCTGTGGGGGCTAAAGGAGAGTCACAATTTTAGTGCAATACTTGGAAGGTGCCTCCAAGGAGTGGACGTAGATCAAGGTTTGACCGAACCACTATAAATCCGGTGAGTTCTTTTCTTATTATCACTTCCGCATTTATTTTTCTTCCACACTTTGTCTGTGGTGATTTGGTTTGTGAGTTTATTTCTTTGTGTAAAGAATTTTATTACCAATTCACGTATCTTCTTGTTAGCCTTGGGCCAATTCATAACGGCTTAATATCCCTAACAAACTTTCACATTTGAGTTGGGATACACGGATCCAAAACATGGATTCCAAAGAGGAAAAGATACCCCTTTGGGGAATAGTCCTTTCCTATTTAGAAGTCCAAATTTGGATCATTTTTATACCCAAAGTGGAAAGAGTAACCTTCCCCTCAAGGGAAGAGTTCTCTTCTCCATTTAGGAAGCCAACTATGAAGAATCCAAGGAGCCTGAAGTAGAGAAGAATGAAGAATGGATGATAAAGAGTATCCCACTCAAAGTAACTTACATCTATATTAGGATTAGAATCTGGGTTGTGGTTAGTGGTGCCTGACCTCTTTTAATTTCTATATTTCTTTGTAGTAATAAGCAAGAAAGTTTGCCTATGGATATTTATTAATTAATCTTATTATATTTGATATGTTCTGTAATAGTGATTAAGATTTTCCTGCTTTTTCTAGTTTTTTGGCATTTATATGCTGCTTTTGATTTAGCCTGGATATGTGAGACTTGTGAGGGTGTGAATATTATTCTACTCGTAATAAAAAAATTAAAATTTTAGGAGTTAAATAATATAGAAAGATAATGAATTTAGGAAATAAGCCGGGGATTATCCTCGGGGTTGCATGCATATTAATGCATCTCCTTTCCTTATTTTAAGACACTTCCCCGCATACGAGTAGAGTTCAGATAATTTGACTTATGAGAATGAGGTGTTGAACCTGGGGAAGCCAAATCTTCTAAAAACCTATTTTAAGCTATTTTAAATTTCAAAAATTCATAATTTATGTATTTTGACCAGCATGCATTGCATTAGAAACACATTTAAAAGAGTATAAATTTTAATTATATTTATCTTCAACATTTTCACCCAGCATAAGTTAAGGGGCCACTTAGGAAAATCTCTAGACATTAGTCCCAGCTCTCCAAAACTTTAATAAAATTGACCCTACCACTCTTTCATAATTTGACCGGACTAATGGATTTAAAATTGACTAGATGGTTAGGTGACTCCCCAATCGAGGTCAGGGCAAGTCCAAATTTTACATTGTATTATTCAGGTTCTAGTCACCACTATATGGTGCCCAAATTATATTTAGGATCCAGGATGGATCCTGAATTGTAAGACCCCAACCTTTAGGAATATAATCCCAAATTTTTAGTAAAATTTTCAACTCAAACTAAATCTTTTTTTAATCCAAAACTTAAGGCCCAACACTTAGATTAGGATGGGACACTTCTGGACTATTCTAGAATCTTAAAGTATCCTTTACTCTTCTTCCTTTCACTTAAAAAGTAAGTGCTCCAATCTAATCCATTCCCATTAAAAATTCTAAATTTCAACTCATTTGATATCACTCCTACAAAATATTTTAACAAAATTTTTCCATTGTTTTAATCAAGAGTATTCATAAGAAATTTTGATTTCCTATGATGTAATTAACTATGAAGGCTTACACTCATAAGAGATTAAGAACCCACGCTAATTTTCAAAATTGATTTTTAAAACTTAATTGATATTTCTTTTGGGAAATCAAACTTATAACAATCGTTATCATCATAGTGATATTATTGCTAATGGATGATATTTTCTTTCTTCGAAGAGATTTATCATGTGTTAAAGTCAATTCGAGTATGAAATTAGCGATCACTTCTCTTGATTACCATAATCTAATATTTGGCTAAACTTCATTTTGATCCTTCGGGGTCATGTGTAGTTATACCTTAAATCAGACGATGATATTCAAGAGTAAATCTACAATTCTGGATCTGAACCCATTAAGGGATTTTATTTCTACCTTTCGAGGTAATAAATTACCCTTAATGTTTGGTTTGATTTTAGAATTGAAATCTAAACTTAGTCTAAAATTTCCTAAAAGGAATTTTCAAAACTCAAATTAGTCTTCTTTAGAAAAATTCAACCAATGACGATCATTATCGTCATATCCAAATAATTATTAAACAATGATATGTTCTTCCTTAGGGGAAATGTATCATTTGTTAATAAGGCTTTTGGCATGAAATTAATGATAATCTACCTAGAATATCATGGTTAGAAATTAGATCAAACTCAATTTTGACTTCCTGAGGTTATATATAGTTCTTTCTTGAATCTGGTTATGATATTTGAGGTAGGATTTGCAATTCTAGATTTGAACCCCATTCTAAAATCTTATTTCCCCTTCCCGAAGTGGTATGATTTTTCTAGTGCGATGTTCAGTCCCATAATTCAAATCCAAAGTCGGTTCTAAATTTCCAAAGAAAATTTATCCTTTTCAAAACTAGCTTTCAAAAATTCCAACAACATAATAACATTAGTACAAAAATAGAAAAATACAAGTACTCACAAACGTTCTCCCCCTAAGTGTGTATGTACAAGTTTACTTAGCTTGGGATCCATCATATTCAAGATTTGACTTAAGAAAGATAAAAATATATATTGAATTGAAATTCCAAGTAGACTCAGCCCTAATCTACCCGATCATGAGCTGATTTGCATTGCAAGTGATCTTTATGGACCTGAAAGGTTAGTAAGGAGGACAAAAAAATAGATGAGGAATAATAGTGGAAAAGAGACAAGAATGTTTGATATCATTAAAATTATAGTACTTGGATTTAGATTTGGAACAATTTTGATTTTTGAAATTTATACTATTCATATTATACAAATAATATATATATATATATATATATATATGAGAAAACCTACAGAGGGGCCTACATGAAAAATAAAAAAATGATTAGAAGGTCCTTAACGGAAACCTTCAGTTTTTTAATGCTCGAACGAGCTACAAAATAAATCAAAATAAAACCTACAAGCCGAAGGTCCCCCCAAGGCCAAAATACAAAATGACCTAGTAACATTCTAGTGATGCTATAAGCAAGCACAAAAAAAAAGAAAGATACATATGAGAACATGAATCAAAATCTTTTTACAAAAACTAATGACCACAACCTAAAGTAAATCCACCTATCAAAAAGCTGCAAGACAAAGACTATTGCACAAAATAACATAAAAATATAAATGAAAGATGCCTAAATTAAAAGCAAAATAAAGAGAAGAGATAATACCAATATAACACCTACCATTGAGCTGAGAATGATCATACATAATATTAAGGTATATTTTAAGAACTCTATAACAGTGATCCGGGTTATACTTACCATAAAATAATAGATAAGAAAGCATGAAATAAATCCTAGAATTAAATTGGACTAAAGAAGGCTTATAAATCTAGTCCAGGAGCTAGTGAGCAGTAAGCTCATGCTAATATCAAAACTCCACTATAACAGCCAAGCAACAGGAACCCAGTCCCCCAAAACAGCCACCAAATATAAGACCCTAACCATTAAGAAGCGATACCATAAACTAGTCAAACCATAATACTCCATTCAAAAGGGCCGATCTCCCCTAAGATTACAACAGAGAAGAACCCCATCATTAAAATAAAAGATATGGGGCAAAAGATACATGAAGTACTCCATATTGATAAGGATAACAAGTGAAGACCCCTCTCATAGATAATACTAGAATAAGAATAACCCTAATAGTAATACACTATTGATTTTGTATAAGTTGTTGAACCTAAGCTATTATCCCAAGGCTTAACCAAGAGAGGGGGGGGGGGGGGGGGGGGGCGGGGGTGAGGGAGAATTGTTAGTTTAAAAATTTTCTTGGATTTTTAATTATAAAATTGATTTGAATCTCATAGCAAGTTAATTTAAGTTTTTAAATGAACTTTTCAACCATAATAAATAACTTGTAGAAAATAAAATGTGGAAATTAAAAAGACACAAAGATATATAGTGGTTCAGTCAAATATGACCTACATCCACTCCTTGAAGACTCCCTCTTCAGGTATTACACTATTACCAAATTGACTCTCCTTTAGCCCCCACAATAAGGTGGAGAAGCTTTTACAAAAACCTCTCTTTCACCAATCCCCAATGCGACAGAGGATCATCATCCTTTCACAATCTCCAAGTTTCGGCATAGAATCATCATCCTTTCATACCCTCCAAGTATAGGCAGAGTACCTTCATCTTTTCAAACCTTCCAAGTGTCGACAGAGTACCATCATCCTTTCATACCCTCTAAGTATCGGTAAAGTACCATCTTCCTTTTATACCCTCCAAGTGTCGACAGAGTATTGGCATCCTTTCATACCCTCCTAGTGTCGGCAGAGTACTGATGTCCTTTTACACCCTCTAAGTGTCTACAGACTATCACATCTTCTTCGAAGATCTTCTCATGAGCAACTAGAAAGAAGAAAGGAAGAGTAAACACCAAAATCATAAAGTGATCCTTACCTTTGAGTAACCTTGTGAACCCTTCATACTCCACTTACAAGAAATATCTTTGAAGCACTCTCCCACCCTTTCTCTTTCAATTGCCCTTGAAAATCATGAAGAAAAGACTTTTTCACATCAAATTTAGTTGACCTTTTATACCAAAGACACAAAAAACTGTCTAGAAAATTGAAATTTTAATTTTGAACATACTCAATTATATAGTATGATCAGATTTCATATATATGAACAATTCAAAAATTGTTGCGTATGAACCTATAGTGAATTGGTACAAAACTATTTCATACATGATGATTATCGATATAAACCAAGTTCGTCAGGTATGAATAGTTAAAAAAAATTTCATCTTTGTTAGGATGAAGAGTTGGGAAGAAAAGGGACCTCATAATTTCGTACTATGAAAGGCATGTATGAATTATGATCGTACAGTACGATTCATACTTAGAAAAAAAATCTTTTTGAGCAAAAAAATGACCAGTCTATTTTGAACTCTGGAAGGTATGTACGAATTGGGATCGTACAGTACGATCCATACTTAGAAAAAAATCTTTTTGAGCAAAATGGGACTCGTCCATTTCATACTCTAGAAGGTATGTATGAATTGTAATCATACCGTATAATTAATACTTAGAAAAATTTTCATTTTTGTTCATTTGATTGCTTGTTAGGGTAAATAACTGAGCAATTCATCTCATAAGAAGTGCATTCATACAGTACGATCAATTTTAAAAAAAATATGTAATTTTTTAACTCCCCCTAAATGAATAAAGATATGAATATAAGGGAATTCCTTTAAAAATAGATCAATTATTTTAATTTTTCATAAATGACAAAACACAAAAGCAAAAACCCTAAACAACCCCTAAATAACAAACACAAACAACATTAGCACACTTAACAATCAAACATAAACAATACTTCTCCCCCTTTTGACAACAATAAAAAAGGGAAAATGAAGGTTGAAATGGAAGAAGTCATATGAGAATCCTTAATAGTTGATCTTAAAAGATATTGAACTATAATTGCAATAACAAGATTAATGTCCATTAGATAAAAATAATGATTCAAAACATTTAAATTAAAATATAACATAGACAAGAAAAATAGATCAAGGTCATGAAATATTCTCAATAGTTAGATAAGGAGAATTATTGCAAAAGTGACAAAAAGAAAATTAGTTAAATTCTATTTTCAATACAAAATATAGTTGAACATTAGATTGATTTGAATTTGAAGATTAAACAATGAAGAAAACAACATATTCAATTGGCAACATTATGCATCTTTTTCAATTATTTGTAGCACACTTTATGCATCTTTTTGTATTTGGGCTAATTTTGTGCCTCTTTTCAATTTGTGAACCATTATGCATTCTTTCGATTTTCGTACACTTGTATATATATTTTTTTATACTCCCTTTTTTAATTGATCTTTCCAAAATCAATAATCTATAAACTCAATTTTCTTTAAGTACAAATATAATTATATCGAAAAGAGAAATAAAAAATAATAAAATATCAAAATTGCAATAATATTATATAAATTATGTATGCCTAAAAAGAACACAAGATTGATAGCCTTAACTCGATCGAGTTATAAATTAACTTAAATTTTTGAAAAATGAGATTTTATAATGAAATTATTTTTTGTATTGCAGTTTAATTTATAACACTTTTTAGATCAATTAAGATATGATTAACATATAGGCAAACTTATATTTCACATAGTGAACAAAACCAACTAACAAGAATAAGACATTTTTTATTGATATTAATTTAAAGATGAAATACATTTAAGCACATTTAATATCAATTTTCCATCAAAATAAAAACAATACAACTTCAACTAAACAAATACAAGTATACAAATCATTGAAAAAAATATAAGTACACAAACTATATAAATCATCACTAAGATCATCACAACTCAAAGGACTAGAAAATACAACACACAAGAAGTACATCTAGAACTCCGAGGGGCCCTAGTGTAGAGGAGGAGGCTAGTTGTTCATAGAAAAATAGCTATTCATCATAGCTATATTGGTGTTCACCGGGTCAAATTGACCTCAGATCCAACCCATGTCCTTCTGGTACTGTGCATCTTGTTGATTTAGGTGAGTCTAAATTTGATCTAAATGTTAATCAAAGTGACTCTCCAACCAATTAAAGCATGGACCATATCCTGAAAGTCAATATCATGAGCTGGTGCAGATGCTCCTCCTTCTTCCTGAGTATCCTCACTTGAATTATCATTCTTTCCAATAAGTGCTCAAAAAAAAGCATCGATGAAGTAGATTGGCATTTCAAGTAGAGGCCAGGATGAATAATATTATCCTTCTTTTCTAGGACATAGGTCATAGGACATAGGTCACTAGACATCCTAAAGAAATATTCTTCTTCCTCTTATAAGAAATATGCTCAATTTCAGAAAGGTTATGAATGTAATTAAGAATGAGTTAGGCTTCATTTATTGGTTGTCCAGTCATGATTAGATAAATAAAATTTGAGGCAAGGATGAATAATATTGTCCTTCTTTTCTAGGACATATGTCACTAGGCGTCCTAAAGAAATATTCTTCTTCCTCTTATGAGAAATATGCTCAATTTAAGAAAGGTTATGAATGTAATAAAGAATGAGTTAGGCTTCATTTATTGGTTGTCCAGTCATGATTAGATAAATAACAATGGTCAAAAGAGGAGTAATGTTTATGCGATCACCAGCCTTAAGAATGATACAAGTTTTAAGGACATGCTGGATGACCCTTATATTTTGATTTAAGGTATAGACCCTAGGCAAATGACCAACTTGAGTAACCCCTCTAAGAACATTGTTAATTTTAGACCAATCAAAGTCATATTTGGAGGTCATAGTGTGTGCTTTAATCCCTTGAGTACTTAATTGTGGAAAAGTTCCTAGATCTTCGTTAGTGATTTCTACCTATTTCTTTTAGACATAAGATCTTATCCTATTCTCATTCTCACTAAAACTTATATTCGCTAAAAACTAGTGGAAGGTCTCCTCATGATAGGCATGGATTAAAGTCAAGATAAAAGAAAATTGAGTTGAAGAAAAAAGAGGCAAGACTTGAAAGTGGATATCTTCTTGGAGTAAAAGTCTAGGAGTGATTTTAGTAGAGGCAAACCTAAAGTAAGAATCCTCATTTATTCTAGATAGAAAGTTTTTCTCTCCACTCCTAGAAGACAAACCCTTAGAGACTTTACCTCGCTTGCTAGAATTGGCCATATTGATTTTCATAATATTTGGTACTCCAATTTTCTAGAGAGAGAGACTCCAATTTTCTAAAGAGAGAAAATTCTTCAAATTCTGATCATTTTTTGATTTGGCAGCTATTCCGGGGATGCCAGCCGATCGTCTGGCAATCTTCTCTACAAATGTAGCTATTAAGGGCTTCATCATTCGTAAGTCATGACCACTTCTGGTTCATGAATATTCACCCAAGAATGGTGCAGTAGTGATCAAAGCGCCTACTGGTTTTAAGCCTATTTCCCTTGTTCTGGTGGCGGGTAAAGGAAAAGAGACTGAATTTGCTGTGCATACAAGAATGCCACGTCCTGGAAGTAATATCATTTCAATAAGAGGTGAAGCATCTTCATATTCTGGTATGAAGATTTTTGTCAATCGATTCGGAAATGTTAACAAAGAAAATTGCATTTCAGAGGGAGGTCCTTTAGTTCAAAATTATAGTGAAGATCAATCAGCTGTTTGTGGAAATGCTCAAATCAAGTCCTTGATGAAAAAATATCAAGGAGTTATAGTAGGTGTGAATGGAAATATGGAAACTAACCCATGGAACAAATGATCTTACATTAAGCTCGATCTTAATAAGAAGGAACAATTTTTAACAGAAGACGATAAAGCTGTGAAATTGTTTAAGCCCAATGTAAAAAGCAATTCTGATTGTCTTTAATACTCTATTATTATAAAGGTGTTTGGAGGAAGAATCCGAGTTTAGTTGATTGCAATAGAATTATGCTGTCAATGGAGTCCATTTGGCAAATTTCATTTGTCTGTAATTGATTTAGGATGGATGTTGTGTTCTTTTTTTTTTTCAAAATGGGCAATGGAGAACATATTATCTGGAAAACCTTGGTTCATAAATGGGCATATAATTGGTATGGATAAATGGAGTTTAGATTTCTCTCCTTTATCTTTAAAAGGATTAAGTTCTACAGTGTGGATATAGATGCCTAGCCTCCATCTTTTTTGTTGGGATGAAATTAATGTTTCTAGAATTGCTTCTTCAATTGGTACTCCTCTTCTAATAGATGGTAACATGTTTCAATGGAGTAAGAGAAAATTTGCTAGAGTTTGTGTGAGGGTGGAGCTTGATAAGCAACTCCCTTTGGGAGTTTGGGTTGAAGGTCCAAATGGAAGATTCTTTCAAGGAGTTCAGTATGAGAAGATATCCTCTTTCTATTATAAGTGTGGAAAAATTGGGTACTTAATCAATTCTTATGAAATGAATAAGTTGGAAGGAAGAAATGAACTGGCTATGGCATAGGAAAGTTTGGAAGGTATTTGTGGGAATTCTAAGCCTAAGGATCCTTCCTATGGGCCTTGGGTACATGTCAACAATAAAAAAATGAAATGGACTGTGGCTATGAAAAGAAATATGGCTACTATTCCTAAATTTGTTCCTGTTAACAATAAGATGAAGTCTAAGGAGTCAGAAATACTGAAAGCTGGAAATGAAGACACAGTTCTAGATGTGGAAAAAACTCTACAAACCAAGAAGGAGATTATAGAAGCATTAGAAGTTCCAAATCAAGAATCAGCTTTGGGAGGAGTGGAAATGGTAAATAATTATCATTCTGGATTTTCTATTCCTAGAAATAATAAATTTGAAATGCTTGGTGATCTAGAGGAAGAAAATGGGAAAATTATTTTGGTTGTGAATGTTCAAAATGTAGAACTTGAAATTGAAGAAGGGGAAATTTTAAATTCAGCAAAGGCTATTGAGTCTGTTGCTGAGATTGTTATGGAATCATGTGAGAAGGACAACAAATGATATTGGCTCAGTTTCTAA
Source organism: Dendrobium nobile (assembly GCA_022539455.1). NCBI lineage: Eukaryota > Viridiplantae > Streptophyta > Magnoliopsida > Asparagales > Orchidaceae > Dendrobium > Dendrobium nobile. The sequence continues at coordinate 47,521,579 of CM039735.1, read as the reverse complement.
TAATAAAGAATTTGATTCTGTTGGGAAGGTGAAGCCTAAACTTCAAAAGGAACACAGATTTTTGGGGCCATTGAATCAATCATCAAGAATTAAGAAGTTAGATGTCTTGAACAAAAAAAATGGGTTGGGGACCATCCCCCTTGGAGGCTAAATGAGTTCTCTTGATTTTTGGAACTATAGAGGGGCCAATAAGAGAGAAGCCTCTCTATATTTGAAGGAGGTGGTTAGAGATTGGGATGTTTTTTTTGTTGGTATAGTAGAGACTAAAATTACTACTATGGATAAATGGGAGTTTAGGAAATGTGTTGGTGAAGGATGGGATTTTATTTTATATCCCTTTGATGGGATGTCGGGAGGAATAGTGGAAATGTGGAGAATTGATATTACCGATTTTTTCTTGATAAAAGCCAATGAGCAATGTGTGATTGGGAAACTTAGTGTGGTGAACAAAGAATCCTGGATAGTCTCTACCGTTTATGGTAGTAGAGATGTGTACAGTAGAAGAAATCTTTGGGAATGTTTGGGATTGCATGCTTCTTTTGATATGACAACTATTATTGGAGGTGATTTTAACAGCTTATTATCTCAAGAAGAAAAAAGTGGAGGTAAAAAGTTTAAATTCGCTCTTACTCCTCAAGAGATGAACTCTTTTAGGAATGAGTTTGATTATCATGATGTGGGAATGATAGGTCCTAAATATACGTGTTGTAATAACAAATGTGGGAATGCTCGAATCTAGAAAAGACTTGACAGGTGTTTACTCAACTCTAAAGCTTTGGAATTTGTTCCTCAAGCAACTAATAGACATGTGGCTCGGGAGGCTTCATACCACTGTCCTGTAGTATTCCAGATTTTTAATAAAAATTTTTAGAAATCCAAATTGCTGGGATATGAAGATCTTTGGTTGTCATACCTGAAATCATTTAATGTGGTGAAGAAAGCTTGGAGTAAAGTGGTTGAAGGTGATCCTATGGAGGTTTTAAATAAAAAATTTCATATGGTGTTAAGAGCTCTATTCTTTTGGAGTAGAGCTAAACATCAAAATCTTATAGAGTTAAAGGAGAAGCTTAAGAAGGAGGTGGCTAATTTTCAACAAGTAGAAATGAATGGGAAAGTAAATGCTGATGAAATCCATTTGCTACTCAAAACTAAGGTACATGATCTAAATGTCACTCTAGCCCGTTTAAATATGTGGTGGAGACAAAGAGTGAAGGCAAAATGGTTAGAAGAAAGTGACACCAATTCAACTTATTTTTTTACTTTTACTAATGATAGAAGGAATGGAAATTTGATTAATCAAGTGAAAAATGAGGATTGGGAGTTGGTTACAGAACTAAATGCTTTTGAAGAAACTTTTCTCAAAATGTTTTCTCAATAGTGGAAAGAAAGGGACTATTTGCTTACTTGATGGCCGAAGGCTGTTTGTACCTTAAGTATAGAAGATATTAATCTTTTAAAAGATGAATATTCATTTGGAGAAGTTGAAAAAGTTATTATGAGTCTTGGGAAGAACATTTCACCTCGTGTAGATGGTATTCCTTACTCCTTCATCAAAGCTTATTGGAAATTAATCAACCAAGACATCTGGAGGGCTTTTTCTCATTTCATTGCTACGGGTACTATGAATGCTAAATGGAAAAAAACTCTTGTGGTCCTTATTCCTAAGGTCAAAAATTTGGTAGATCTTTCTCACTTTCGTCCTATTAGCTTATGTTTGTCTATTTATAAAATTGTTGCAAAAGTTTTATTAAATAGACTAACAATGGTAATCAACAATTTGATTCGGACAATCAAGCTGCTTTTTAAAAGGATGATCCTTATATGAACATGTCTTATTGGTTCAAGAATTATTTCACAAATTCAGATTTTCAAAATCTAAGAAAGGGATGGTGGCTATAAAAATAGATATGGAACAAGCATATGATTGTATGTCTTGGACTTCTTTGAAGCATGTTTTGGATTATTTTGGTTTTCCACTGGGTTTCTCGAATCTTTTGATAGAATGTGTGACAAATCCCAAATTATCTATACTTTTCAATGGTACTAAATCAAAGTGGATAGAAGCAAAAAGTGGATTTAGATAAGGATGTCCACTATCTTCTTATCTATTTATTTTATGTTCACAACTTTTATCAAATAATTTTTATCATAACGACAATGATTTGGGCATTAAGATAGCTGCATTGGCTCCCAAGATTTCCCTTTTATTATATGCGGATGACGTGCTTTTATTCTCTGAAGCTAAAACCATTTATTTGAAGAAGTTGAGAAGGTTCATTTTAGATTACTACAATTGGACTGGTTTGTCAGTCAATCTAAAAAAATCTTCTATTGTGTTTGGGAAATCAGTTGGTCGAAGAAAAAGAAAGATTTTGTCTAAAATATTCAAGTATAAGGAAGTGCATGAATTGAAATAATTGGGTATTACAATATGTATGAGAAGAATGGTTTCTTCGGATTATTTATTTATCCTTGAAAGAGCAGCAAGTAAAATAAATGGATGGGGGAATAAATTCTTCTCTTTACCTGGGAGGTTAGTTCAGGTGAAATCAATGATGCTTGTTATACCTGTGTTTCATGTTTCTCATTCATTGGTTCCTCTTAACATTTTGAAAAAATTGCAGATGATGTGCAAAAATTTTATTTGGAAAAAATCTGATAATGCACAAGGCATGTATTATATAGCATGGGGTGTTCTCTGTAAGCCGTGGGATGAAAGTGGAGCTGGAATTCATTCAGCTGTAACTATGGATGATCCACTAAGAGCTAAATTTGCTTGGGAATTCATTAATGGATCTAATTCTTTGATGTATAGGGATTGTATTTGGAGTAATAATAGGAAAAGAAAATCCTCATCAACATGAAAGATTCTATTGAAAGGAGCTTAATCACTTAGGCCTTTGCTTAAATGGAAAGTTGCTATAGGTCATTCAATTGATACTCTATGAGATGTATGGCTTCTAAGCATAAGTTTTAATAAGTGGCCAATATTTGTTAATGTGACGGAGGAAGAATTTCCAAATATAGAGTTTTTTTATTAAAAATTAAGAATGGAATCAAGGCGAACTCAGTAAATTTTTTGTTAAAGATTTGCTGGAACTAATATCACAAGTACAAATTGATAAGGAGGATGAAGCTGATTCCATGGAACTCACGATCAAATTTTTTGGAAAATCATTAACTTCTTTGGTGAGAATTTCAGAAGTTCCTGCTGCTACTGATAACTATAAGTGGAAATGGCTCAAGTTAATCAAATTATCCCCACGAGTTAAATGTTTATGGTGGAGGTTGTTAAATAATGGCATTCCTACATGTGATTTTTTGATGAATAGAAGAATCATATAGGTCAATAGCTATCAGAAAGGTTGTGCTGAAGCTGAATCTATTGAACACATAACAGTTTGTTATGAAAAACAGATTCAATTGTTTGCAAATCAGCTCCTTCTCCAAATCCTCTATAAGGATAGTCTGCAAATCTATGTCCTTGTTGGCCATAATGAAAACATTATCCCGTCAATAAGTAACACCGACTTGCAAGTCATCAACCATAATGAATGCACTCGCTATAGCTGCCAGAAGATGCTACTGATGCAGATCCCCTTGAATCACTATACTTACTTTTCTTGTCTCTATCTCTTTCTCTATTTTTTTCATCTCTGCTCCTCCTACTACTGACGTCATATCTTGATGCTGATGTTGCTAAATCAATCTCTATCAGTCTGGCCCGCTCTATGAACTCAGAAAACTCATGAATCCGTAATGATACTAATGGATGTCTCAGCTCTCTATTCAATGCTTACAGAAATCTATACAATTTTCTTCAACAGTGGGAATCAAATGAGAAGCATACCTAGCAAGAGAGTAAACTTGGCCTCATACTGCATCACTGTCTTACGTCCTGGCACCAACTTAATGAAAGTTTCTTATATTTATCGTCGAGCTGACGGGGGTACAAACCACATCCAAAACATTGTAGTGAACTCGTCCCAAGTAATCTCAGCCATTATTTTCCCTTGAAATTTCTCTCTTTGTTGTCCAATCCACCATCTCTCAGCTTCTCCTTCAAATAAGAACACATCCAAAGGCACCTTCTAACTCTCTGGACACTGCATGCTGTCAAAAATCTTTTTTATTCTGATTAGCCAATCTTAAGCAGCCCGAGGTCCTTAATGAAGGCTTCAATTTATGAAATGTCTGTAAATGCTTGTCTGCTTCTTCTTCTATGCTTCTAGTCAACTTACTCTGTGTGTCACCCATTACCTGTGTTATAATAGTAGCCAAGTGCAACATACTTTCTGAAGGTACTGTTGCCGCACTATGTTGCTCATTTGGTACACTTGACTATGGATTATCCATTTAACTTTTCACCTGCACAGTTCAGTATAATCTGAATGATACACACATGCAATTATTTATGCAAAATTATGTACTTGAAACTACCCATTCTACCCAACTCTCAATCAAATCCTATAACTCTGATAACAATCAATTCTTCCAATAACACTACTCTGATACCAATTTGGGATAACCATAAGATCTAACTTGGAAGAATTATTTAGTCAATTCTTTAAATCATTTAACTACCAGAGCTATCTATAGTCATCAATCAGTGATAAACAGTACAACATAATCTATTATTTAAAAACATCAATATTCATATTTCTATTCATTCCCAAAAGTCATTTATAATACTCAGGATATACACATAAATCATATTTTCTATCTAGTCTTGAGTACAAAAAATAACTATAACAAAAAGGAACAAAACTTGAAGAACACTGATCAACCTCACACTCTTGCTCCCTTGACCTGACCTAAAATCATTAATCACATATAATGAGCTTAAAAAGCCCAGCAGGTCAGCAAATACCTATAATTGAAATTAAAGCACGGTACAGAAATAATATGCATGTCAATCAGTCAAATCATAATAATTACATTTACCTGATCATTGAGTTAATGCAGAAACATAAATCAGTGCAAAAAATAGTAATCAATGCATAATCAGTATCAATTCAAAAATAGACAAATCCACAATCGACAGTAAAAGAATCAATAAATAGTAAATAGTGTAAAAGTTTATAAAGCTCAATGAATCAATACGTGTGTCAAATCTCTACAGTAGTCGTCGTATCTATAATATCAGTCAATTCGGTAGAGAAATCATTGTATCTAAAACCTCAGTCAAATCATTAAAGAAATCTTTGTATCAATAATATCAATCAAATCAATAAATAAATCATCGTGTCAATAATATCAATCATATAAAATGTCAAATCAATACTATTGTTCATGACAGTTGAAATCAAACCAAGGTAGTAGAATCGTTTCAAAACATACACTTGCAAAGCAAACTATTCAAAATCACATGCTTAGTGTATCACATATAATCCAGTAATCTACATCACGTGTTTAGTGAACCACTTGTCACTTGCCATACATAATGTCAGTATAGTGAATCAGTAGTATCAGTGCCTGTATTAGTATCATTAACAATCCAGTGACATGAGCAGTAATGCTATAACTGTGAAATCATGTAGTAACAGTAAATCCATACAACATCACTAAATCTGTATAGTAGTAATAAATTCGTACAGTAATGAAAATAATAATGAAATACATGCTTTTCAGAAATCACTCTCAACAAGTAAATGGACTGGCTATTACGGAGTTTTTCAGTCTTCTATCAGTATCAATATCTTATATAATTATCTGTTGGCTCAGTAAATAGAGTTGTCACTCTTTGCTTGTCGGCACAGTAATCTTCTCCTTATAACTCCCAATAAATAATCATGTGATCAATAGAGGATAACACCAAATATTATTTAAAGGAAAACCCATCGGCCCACCATCTGTATAGGTCAGTTAGTCTCTAACCAATGGTTCAACCAGTCTTTACTTGTCTTTACAGACACAGTCGTATCACAATAATAAAACAGTACTTTCAATCATGTTACCACATTCATTTACATCTCATCAATGTATTACGTCAAACAGACAAGATTTAGCTTAATTTAAAAAACTCTTAAAATATCGTACATTAGATAGAAGTCATTGTAAAATATAGAAGTCATTGTAAAATGCTCAGTTTCAAAAAATTAACCAAATTACCAGTGATCGTATAAAAAAATGTTTCAAAACTTTTATTGTACTAAAGCACTATTTTTAAATATCGAGATAACTTTCCATTCGATAAAATTCCACAGAATTCAGAATACCCCATGAAAAATCTCTAAAAAATATTCAAAACGTGCAAAATCATATTCTCTATAACATACAAAAAGTTAAGTGGTAAAAGTTTCATCAATACAAATATATGCATGTTTTTTGGAAATGAAAACACAATTCTGAATAAAAAAATACCAAAACACAAAATCTTCAAAATCAAAAATATGATATGGATTCCTTATTGCGAGACGAACAATTCTTCCAACTACGTCGACGGACGAAATTCGCTCCGCGGCCTAAGAAACAAAGCTTTTTTCCTTTCTTCCTTCTCTTTCTCTCCCCTCTTTCTCTTTCTTCAAAATGAATCAAAATGTGCTTAAAAAAGATATTCACAATCGTCCGGACCAATTTTATTATTAATCACGGGATGATCGGCTTGGTTGTTCACAAATAGCGTTCGTATGAACGGAAATTAATTTTCGTACAGGGACAATCTCCTCAAGTTGCCATTATACTGATTAATTTCGTCGCAGGACGATGCTCTCTTTCAAAAACTTTTTAACTATTCATCTCAGATGAACTCAATTTTGTACGGACAAACCTGGAAGAAAAATGTTTAAAACAATGTGGAATATTGAAGAAAAGGGGTTTCACATTAAAGCTGTAAATATATACTTCTTTCACAAAATGTATAAGGCAACTGAAGCTTCTTACAACTTCAAATTCTTTTATGGCTAATCTCCATTGTTTAGCTCTCTATTTATCATGAAAAAGTAGAAATAATGTAATTCATGGGGGTAAAGAGCTGGGAGTGGGATATTTGGCTTCAAGAGCTGTTGAAATAACACTTTCTTCATAAAGTTGCACATCCTCTCGGACCACTGGGGTATTTATCAGCTTTCTAAGCTATATATTTCTTCTTGGCACCCTCCTCCATCCGATTGGATTAAAAGTAACTTTGATGCGACTCTTTTAAATTCAAATGAAGCTGGAATTGCTGGAGTTTTTAGAGATTCCAAGGGAAGGTTTCTTTTTGCATTTGGGTTCAAATGTATTCATTGGACATTGGTTTTTTGGAGCTTATGGCTATCCGAGCTTTAAAACATGTTCTTCAAGATTGGAATTTTGAGGCTAAAGGAATTATCATTGAAGGAGATAACTATAATGTCATCAAGTACCTTCAACATTCTTTGGATAATGCTTCTAATAAATGGGACAACGAACCAATTGAAGACTTGTCCTTTTTAAAGGATGCGGGGAATTTCTTATTTCATTTTTTCATAGGGAAAGTAATAAATTAGCCAATTTTTGTGCTAATTTTGCTTTATTAGGAGATTTTCTTTGGGATGATCTATATTGTAAAAAGATTCCTTCAAGTTTTTTTGTTTTGCTTAAGAGGAATGTGATAGACTTTCTATCACATAGTAGCTTGTAATAGTTTTCCTTATTTAATACTTTTGGCAGTTTCAAAAAAAAAAAAAAAAAAAAAAAAGAACTAGTCATATCTACGTTGAGAAGGTTTGAAAGGGGCTATTGAAGTGAATGAAAATGAATTATAAAGCCCTCCTATTTAAAGAAAAATGAACTTTCGTATGTACAAAAAGTGTTTCATATTGTACGATATATGGTTAATATATGACAAAAATAGTTTTGTATGTACGAATGAATACATTTGAAATGAAACAACTTTTGATAATCACGTAAAGTTACGAAGCATCCTTTCATATAGAATTTTTGACCAGATGATCATATAGACGAACAAATGTTCATCTGGGATGATAAATTATTTAAGATCATTTTAATGACGGTTAGGTTTGTCCACCACATTGAATGACACATTGTTTTTTTTTTTTTTGAAGGAATACAATTTTGCATTAAGAAAAAAGAAGAACAACCTAGTACAAGCTAGAACAAAAATAAAAACAAAGGGTTCCTTCATCCAACATGGAAAGAAACCTTATTGAAAGCATATTTGTTAAATTAAATTTATCATAATTGAAATGAGACCCACTATTTCCCATTTTAAAAACCTTGGGGTGGAGGGAATACCAAATATAAAACAACCTATAAGGTTGGTTATTATCCTAGAGTTCCCAACCGATTAAAAATTAAGACCTATTAATGATCCCATAAACAATTAAAATAAATTTAGAAAACCAATATAAAGCTAAAAGAAAGAAAAGGAAACTAAATTAAAAACGTAGAAAATAATTACAAATATCCACCAATATCTGAGAACCACATAAGAAAACTTCCAGTAGATTTCTCTGATGCACTTCCAAAACCTGATTCCGTAAACCAAAGCTAGTAATTTGAGAAATTCTTTCATCATGAATTGCATCATCAAGTTGTTGAGTCTAGTAATTAGGTTGTTAAGCCTAAGTGAATGTTCCAAGGCTACCAAGAGGGGGGGTTAATTGGTAGTTTAAAAATTTAAGTCCCCTTTTGAAAATTATTGAACCGAAATAAAAATTTCTTTTAAATTTTGTAGAAAAATATTTTTCAACCACAGAGTTTTTCAAACTAAAATTTAAAGTGCGGAAACGTAAAAACAGTAAAGTAAATGACACCAGATTTATAGTGGTTCGGTCTAAAACCAGACCTACATCCACTCCCCAGAGGCACCCTCTGAGTATTGCACTAATACCAATAGTGACTCTCCTTTTGCACCCACAGCAAGGTGGAGAAGCCTTTACAACACACTCTTTTCACCACTCCCCGGTGTGGCAGAGAACCGTCCGTCCTTTCACACTATCCCCAGTGTTGGCAGAGAACCATCCGTCCTTTCACACTATCCCCAGTGTTGGCAGAGAACCGTCGTCCTTACACACTCTCCTAGTGTGGGCAGAGAACCCTTCGGCTGTTCACACTCTCCAAGTGTAGGCAGAGAACCCTTCGTCTGTTCACACTCTCCAAGTGTAGGCAGAGAACCTTTTGGCTGTTCACACTCTCCAAGTGTAGGCAGAGAACCTTTCGGCTGTTCACACTCTCCAAGTGTCGGCAGAGAACCGGATCTCCTTGACAGATCTTCTCACAAGAATCTAGAAGGAAGAAGGAAAAGAGTGAAGTAATCCCAATTCACAAGTAGAGACACTTACCTTTGAAATTCAAGTGAAGCCTTCTCGCTCCAGTGGTAGGAATCCTCCCTTGAATGCTCTCTTCCACTCTCTCCTTGGCTATTCTCTCAAGAGGCATGAAGATCAAATGACAAAAAGATTGGGTGGCAGTCTAATTTGGACTATTTATACAAAAGATAAGAAAAACCGCCCAAACATTGCAAGTATTCAATTCTGTACGCAGTGGATCGTCCCGTACGATCATGGATCGTCCTGGATGATTTTACTTAAACGATCTGAAATGACCCTATTTGAATATGTGTACGAAATGTCTTCGTACAGCTGATTGTCCTGTACGAACTAGGTTCGTCCAGTACGAATGGTTATTACAAGGTTGGTTCTAGAAACTGCTGAAAATTGTTCTAAGTTGGTTAATCGTTTGGACGAGAATATGTTCGTCTGGACAAAATTTTTACAGAGAACCGATCGTCCTGGACGATTCTTGACTTCGTCTGGACAAAAATTTTCAAGAGGACCAATCGCCACGGACGATAATTTATTTTTGTTTGGACGAAAATTTTCCGGAGACCAGATCATCCTGGACGATTATTAATTTCGTCCTGGAAGAATAGGACTTAGAAAAATTTTTCGAGCAAGTTCCTATTCGTTCCATGTGCTCTATAGGAGATAACTGTCTGATCGTCCAGTACGAACGGATATCATCCCGTACGATCAGTATAAATTTTATATGATCTCCTTATGTGTGTGTGTATGTTTTTATTCACTCAAAATACAATCACTCCCTTTCAATTTGGTTTCTAAGAAAAGTGCAAGCTTCAAATTTTACAAAGTATTTCATGCTGAATTTAATTTGAAGTCTTCGTAGTCTGGAGTTTGTTTTTCCTGAAATTTTAGTACACACAAGAGCAAATACAATTCTTCTAAAAAATGTTAGGAGATAACTACACATTTGAACAATAATATTTGGAATCATCAAAACTTCATAAGTTGTAAAAAAGTAAAGCATGAAAATAGCAACTATCTTAACACAAGTATCTTCCAAGAACCACCATGCTGTAGTTTCCCATGTAAGCGTAAGAAAGCATTAATGAGCTAAAGGGCAAGAACCCCTCACAAACTTCTTTGAACTTAGATCTGCCATTCTCCTACTAGGAAAGTCTTTTACCAGTCCCATAGATTGAATTACTTTGGAAAGTTTATGTTTAGAACCTGAAGAATGATCCAACATAATAGATGCTGGTTTCCCTTTTACTAATACAGCCTTTCTAAAGTTCAAGTTAACCTCCAAAGGATGAGTAACAAATTCTGGTAAATCCATAGTAGAAGTTCCACTTAATTCTTCCATACCATTAAGAGGTTTCACGGAATTAGCTAAAAGAAGAGCTTCTATTGGTTTGGCAACAAAATCTATTTCAAAAATAACTGCATCCAGCATTTGTGCATGTTGGAATTCAATTTTTGAATTTTGAGCTTCCAACGGTTCAGGAACCGACTCTGAATCAGCGCTAATAGCTTCCTCTTCTCCTTCCATAATTCTAGCATCTTTGAATTCAAATTTTGAATTCTGAATGGACTCAAGAATAAGGCTAGCTTGAATAGTAATTAAGTCAACAGAATTAATTCAGCAATTGTTTAATGAAGACCCATTATTCATAATTTCATCAATCTGACAATCAGCATCCTCAATTAAATTCTTATCAAAGTCTTCTTTGTCAATAACTTCAACTAATTTAGGCTCCAAATTAACATTTTTATTAAGAGATAACACACTATGTTTATTGGAAAGTAAAAGATCTGATGTATTATCTTCAACAGGACTCCTACCCAAAATCATTTTAACAGGATTATCCTTAAAGAGAAATTCAGATTGCTTCTTATCAAATAAAATTTTGTGTTTTTTTGTTTTTGAACTTCACATGCATCCATGGCACATAGGAATTATCATCAACTTGAAATGAACTTTTAGGGACTTCTTTATTAAGAAGATTCAGATTATGATAAACATTTGGACATACATAATCTATATGTCTAATTCTTCCACATTTGAAACAAAGATAGATTTTCATATTCAAATTTATTAAAAAATCTACCATGAAGACCATCAACCCAGATACCACAAGGGAGCTTAGAATTCTATTTAATCTGAATGGAAGCTCTAGTGAATTCCCTTCTCCCTTATCTAAACATGTTGCCATCTAATAATAAAGGAGTCCCGATTCGAGAAACTATTCTAGTAATATTGGTTTCATCTCAGCAATGTAAAGGAAAATGAGATAGATGAACCCAAATAGGAGATGAAATCCCATCCATGGAAATAGGAGAGAAGTTAGGTGACCATCTGTCTAAACCAATGATAAAGCCCCCCACATACCACGGACCTCCATTAAGAATTTCCTCCATTGCTTCATGTGACTAGAAAGAACACAGAAGCCAATCTAATCAAAGAGAGGTTATATGAAACCATACAAATTTAATCCATTGCCTCCTTAATTTAATAGAATAATTTGAAAAAGGCAAGTTTTTACAAAGAAATTTCACAACTAATGAATTTCTCAAAACATGAACATTGTCTTTTTCCTTTTCCATATCAAGTTTGACAACATTTACATCTTCATTTTCATCATGAACTCCATTCAAATTTATTTTAATATGTTGTTTTTTATTCCACACATTAAAATTATCCAATCCAGATGATGAAACTAGATTTTTGATATTAACATCATCAAGAATGGTATTATCAATACCCTTATCATTCTTCAACAAATTGTTATCTTCGCAACCTGATGAAGAAGCCTCCATATAATTTGCTTTATGGATAAAGAACGAAATAGGTGAAGTTGACTTACTATTCAAATATGTAATCACTTCTTTTCCTTTTCCTATCTCCGGCAAAGACTTTTGCTTAGATACCAAACCTCCCTCTCTGATCACCAGAGGAGAGTTCAAGAAACAAGAACTACGAGGGAAGCTGTGATTGAATGAAAATCTACCTTTTGAATCCAATGTAGTTGGACACACGGTAGATATGAAGGAGTTGGTATTCCGGTCATCCAAGGATGACTGGCCACCTTCCTCCTTCTTCAACGTTGGCATCCATAACTCTTCAAAATCCTTCCTATTTTTGTGGGCATTCTCTCTCTAGCATGGATGTTACTGAGAGGCCCTGACACATTGTTCATATGTACAAACTAAAAGTTCATATGTACGATCAATTATAATAACTAATTTTGCTCGTATAACCATATACATGCGTACATATGAATGCATACAAGTTATCAGGGATGATATAAATATTGTATATTACGATATGTATTAGAAAATAAAAACTTTTGTGCCTTCAATCCAAAATAATGATCAACATGCTGCAGAATTCATACGGGACACATATAATTTTGTATAATATGAATATAACACTTAGAAAATTCAGCATGAATGATCATAAGTAAGAATTTTGATATTTGAAAACATGTTAAAACACACAAAACATAAAATAAAAGAAAAACTAAAAAAATACTTACACAAATAAGCACATTGAAAACAAAACAGAAAATACACAAAGACACATATCAAGTTTACAGAAAATTTTAATAAAGCATTAAGATCGATCACACCAAGCCTTATTCTTAATGTGTTAAAAGTATCAAAGGCTAGTGGTTTTATAAAAATATATGGAAGGTTATTTTTAATAGAAACATGGTTCAATTCAATTTCTCCTTTGGATACATGATCCCTAATGAAATGATGCCTTATATCTATATGTTTGGTTTTAGAATGTTGAATAGGATTTTTTAAAATGCAAATAACACTAGTGTTATTATAATAAATTGGAATTGTGGTTATTAAAAATTCTAAATCAATCAACTATTGTTTCAACCAAAGAACTTGTGCTACACAACTTCCTAAGGCATGTATTCAACTTGACCAGTAGACAGGGCTACGAAATTCTCTTTTTTACTGGATCAATAAGCTAAAGAATTTTTTATAAATTGATAAGTTCCAAATATACTCTTTCTATCAATCCTACAACTTATAAAGTGCGAATATGAATATCCAATTATTTCAAATGAAGAGCTAAACTTAGGATACCAAATCCCAAAGTTTTGATTTCCCAAGAGATATCTCAAAATACTTTTTACTGTAGTCAATGTGATTCTTTTGGATCTGATTAAAATTTAACACACAAACAAATAATAAATATAATATCGAGTATGCTAGCAGTAAAGTAAAGTAAAGATCCAATAATTCTTTTAAATTTCTTTTGAGCAACCGATTTTCCCTTTGGGTCCTTATCCAACTAAACTAAGGAACTCATAGATGTACTAACTAGTTTAGCATTGTCCATTTTATACTTCTTGTGGATATCCTTAACATTCTTCGACTGACTAAGAAATGTTCCTTTCTCAATTTGCTTAATGCTAAAACCTAGAAAATAACTTAAATATCCCATTAGGCTTATCTCAAATTCACTACTTATTGTTTTAGAAAAGTTATCACAAAGATTTTTATTTAAAGATCCAAAAATGATACCATCAATAAAATTTTGAATAATGAGTATATACTCTCCCAATTTTTTAAAAAAGAGAGTGGTATCCACACTTCCTTTTTCAAAAGATCTTTCAAGTAGGAAAGTACTTAACCTCACATACTAAGCCCTAGTCCCTATTTCAATGCATATAATTTGTTTTTCAATTTAAGAATATGATTTGGGTATTTTGAATTTTCAAAACCTAGAGGTTGTTCAGCATAAACATCCTCTTGAATCACCCAATTCAAAATGGCACTTTTAACATCCAATTGATATAATTTAAATCCTCTAAAACATGCAAAGACTAATAAAACCCTAATTGCTTTAAGTCTTGTTATAGGGGAAAAGTCTCCTCAAAATCAATTCTTTCAATTTGATTATACCCCTTAGCCACCAATCAAGCCTTATTTCTAACGACAACTCCTGAGTCGTTCATTTTATTCTTAAATACCTATTTAGTTTCAACTACACTTTGATCTTTTGGCCTTACAATTAATTCCCAAACACCTTACAAATTTATTTAATTCTTTTTGTAATGCGAAAATCCAAAATTTATTTGAAAGTGCTTGATTTATATTTGTGGGTTCAATCATCAAAGTAAAGGTAGAATGATTAACTTCTTAGCTTAGTCTACGCCTAGTCCTAACACCCTCACTAGGTTCACCTAAAATCAATTCCTTAGGGTGGTTTTTAAAAAATTTCAAATTTTTAGGCAACAGATTTTTAATCTTCAAGTTTTCTTCCAAATTAATCTTCTCAATCCTTTAGGAGTTATTTTCTAAATCATCTTCTTCCAAAATTGGCTCTCCTAAAATTCTAAATTCATCAAATACAACATGTGTGCTCTCCTCAACTTTTAAAGTTCTTTTATTAAATACTTTATAAGATTTTCCAACAATAGAGTATCAAAGAGAAATTCCTTCATCTGATTTTGTATCAAACTTTCCTAATGAAGATTTTTCATTATTATGTACGAACACTTTACATCCAAAAAAATGCAAATAAGATAAATTATGTGTTCTTCCCTTAAGAAGTTCATAAGATCTTTTATTAAATTTAGATCTAATGTTCACCCTATTCAGAACATAACATGCAGTGCTAACCACTTCAGCCTAAAAATATTTAGGAAGTGAATATTCAACCAACATGGCTCTAGCGGCTTCAATTAATATTCTATTCTTTCTTTTGACTACTCTATTATGTTGAGGGGTTCTAGGTGCAAAACAATTATGATCAATTCCTTCAAAAAAAATCATTAAAATTTTTATTTTCAAATTCACCGCCGTGAATACTTTGAATTGATAAAATCTCACACCCTAATTTTCTCTAAATCTAAGTTAAAAAATCTCTAAATTCCTCAAAAGACTCACTTTTATAAAATAAAAATTTAACCCACATGAATCTTGAGAAATCATCGACAATTATAAATCTGTATACCTTCCCTCCTAGACTAACAATGTTAATTGATCCAAAAAGATCCATATGAATATTCTCCAAAAGTTTACTAGTTCTAATATCCTTATTTGAATGAAAAGAGAATTTCACCTATTTTCCTAATTAATATGCATCGCAAAGGTGATGCATAGTAAAGTCTAGTTTTGGTATACCTCTAACCAAATCCTTTTGGGTAATTTTCCTAAGATTTTTCATGCTAGCGTGATAAAGTATGCCATAATTAAGATTCATCAAAAATTATATTCAAACAAAAAGCATTAAGAATTTTACCACAATTTAAATCTTGCATATAAATATTATTTACCCTTTTTCCATGTAAAACATCATTACCATTTATGCTTAATATGCAGCTAGTGGAAAAAAATTTTACACTGTACCCTTTATCCCAAAGCTAGCTTATACTCAATAAATTATACTTTAAGCCTTCTACAAGAAGTATATTTTTTATACAATTTTTTTTGCAAGTTTTTGATTATATTTATGCCAACCACTTTCCTAGTGCTGTTATCTCCGAGTGTAACCTTGCCCAACTTCTGGCTTCCAGCGATATAAATTGCTTAGTGTCTCCAATCATATGCTTCGAGCAACTGTTTTCCAGGTACCAAATGCTCTCATGAGGTCTTGTATGAGAGCGTTCTTGCAAAATAATCAATTGTTAAACTTGGGAACCCAAACAAGTTTGGGTTCTCCTTTTGACAAAATAAACTAGATACATGTATGATATGTCAAAGTTTATGCATCTTAGGTTTCCACACTAAATGAGTTTTTCTATCTAAGGTACAAGTGTGTGAAATATGTCCAGTCATGCCATAAGTATAACATTTAACTCCAAGAAATGGGTTTCTTAATTTTCTATAATAAATCTATCTCTTCCTGGGTTATAAAATTTTTAACCTCAAAATAGGATTGCTAAATCTTCAAGTTTTGGGGGTATTCTATTTTCTTTAAGAGATTTCACTATTATTCTAAGAAATGAATTTGCATCCTCTAACACAGTGTTGTCAAATTTTAAATAGTACTTTGTATTTTAAGATTCATACTTAAAATTTTTAAAATATTTTTTCCAATTGAGCATATGATGATTTTAAAAGATCATTCTTTTTGTTCAAGTCATAAAATTCATCAAGTAAGCTCATGTGGTTATTATTTATCAGTGCATGATCTTTCCCAAAGATTTCATGCTCTCTTTGCAATTCTAGCATTTTTAAATTTAAACTAGCATGCATTTTCTTAAATTTTCTATATGTATAATGAATTCTTTTAGAAACTTCTAACAATTTATTATAGGTCAAGTCACATACCTCTTCTTGATTTGACAGATCAAGATTATCAGTCATTAAGCATAAATTGGTGACTTCGATCTTCTTTTCTATTTTTGAAGAATCTGAAGCTAGGTCCACCCAAAAAGCTCTCTAAAATCTCTTCTTTCCCTTCTTCACATTTGCTTTCTCCTCTACCTTCTCCTTGCTTGGAGTGACTTTGAGATTGGGGCAGTCTGATTTTATATATCCAAGTTTCTTGCATTTGTAGCAAATCACATCATTAGAAACCTTAACATTTTTATTGAACTTACCTCTATTCCCTGGCTGGCATATCCTCTGCTCCCTTTTAAAAAAACTTCTGAATTTCCTAG
The DNA here is from genome assembly GCA_022539455.1 of Dendrobium nobile. Lineage (NCBI taxonomy): Eukaryota > Viridiplantae > Streptophyta > Magnoliopsida > Asparagales > Orchidaceae > Dendrobium > Dendrobium nobile. Next base: position 47,504,721 of record CM039735.1, on the reverse strand, counting down.
TTATCAAGGCAATGTAATCCTCATCCTTAGGCTGTGATTGATCACTCTCTGAGTCCTCCACTTTCAATGCTATATTCTTTTCCTTGTATTAATCTTTCTTTAACTCACTCCTTGCTGATCTTTATGCTAGAGGATGTTCTGATGTGGAGAGTAGCGCTCACGTGGTGGTTCACTGTACTTATCTTGTTGATATCATAAGGATGTTGAGATCGTGGGGGTTTAACGTTCCCATCTTCAGCTCACTGAAGGACTGTCTTCATCAATTTAGACTCCTCGCAAACTGTTTTCCGGACATGGTTAGGATTTATTGCACCATTGTCTTTTATTCTTGGAATTGCAGAAACAATTTCAAACATGGCAGCCCACTGTTTCCCATCTCTGTGATTGCTATTGATGTCCTGTTTGCGGCTACAAAAAAGAATTCAATGCTGGTTAACTGGGATGCTTCTCTCCTTTGTGAGTCGGATCTTTCTTGGCATCCCCCACCACCGGATTGGATTAAAATCAATGTAGAAGCATCCTTACTTGATTCTAACTCGGCTAGCATTGGTGGTGTTATCAGTGACTCCTTGGGTAAACCGCTCCTTGCTTTTGGAAGACAGCAGCTCCATTGGGACATTAATCAGCTCGAATTGGATGCTATTTTCTCATTGAAGGACTTCATTGCTGATTGGATGTTTGATAGCAAAGGATTAATAATTGAGGGAGATAACTACAATGTTATCAAGTTCCTCTAAGACTCAATGAAGGAATCCAAGGCTGGCAAACGGATTCCCGAGAAGATCTCCTTCCTTTATGATTTCAATAAGGTGATTTTTTTGCATACTTCCAGAATTTGCAATAAGGTTGCTGATCTATGTGCTTCTCTAGCCCTAAACAATAATTTCTGTTTTGTTTCTTTTTCCAATTCAGATATTCCTTCTTCATTGTTCGATATGTTGAAGAAAGAATATGTGAATTGCAACATTTGATTAGCTTGTATTAGGAAGTTTTCCTTTTCTTTAATGCAATTCTGCAATTCTCAAAAAAAAAAAAAAAAAAAACTCACTCCTTGCTCATAAGCAATTACTGATCCAAGAAGATTATCATTAGAGTAAACATTTAAATCTCTAGACTCTATAATCGTAGTTATTTTAGCATCATAAGCAATAGGCAAACAATGAAGTATTTTATTGACCATTTCAACATTCATTAATTCTCTACCTAATGCATGCAAGGAAGTGACTATTTGAGTGAATCTTATATACATGTCAAAAATGGATTCATTTGGTTTCATATGAAATAATTCATAGTTCTATAACAAGATGTTTAATCTAGCTTGCTTTACTTCATTAGTCCCTTTATAAGTAATACAAAGTCTATCCCATATGTCCTTTCCACTTTTGCAAGTTGAAACCCACATATAATCTTCTAACTTAAGTGCATAAAAGAAACTATATAAGCATTTTGCATTTAACTATGCTAAGTCACGAAAGGGTGCTTCAACTCTAATGCCATCAACTAACCTAGTTGGTTTACTATATACTTCTAGAACAAAAATCCATATGCGATAATCTATTGATTGCAAAAAAATAGACATGCATGTTTTCCAAAAATTAAAAGGAATACTGTCAAATAAAAGAGGTCTAGTGATCGAATACCCTTCAGGTGTGTTTCAATTTCCAAAAGTAGTCATTTTCATTTTTCAAAAAGTAGTATAAAATTATAGTTTTGAAACAAATCTCTGATACCACTTGTTGATTTTGTACAGGTTTTTAAACCCAAGCTATTGTCCCAAGGCTTAACCAAGTTGGAGGGAGGGGGTGAATTGGTAATTTAAAAAATTTATTGGATTTTTAAATAGAAAATCGATTGGAATCTCTTAGAAAGTTAATTAAAGTCTTTAAATGAACTTTTCAACCACAGCAAATAACATGTAGAAAATAAAATGTAAAAATTTAGAAGATACAAAGATTTATAGAGGTTCGATCAAACATGACTTACATCCACTCAATGAAGACTCCCTATTCAGATATTGCACTATTACCAAATTGACTCTCCTTTTGCTCCCACAGCAAGGCGGAGAAGCCTTTACAAAAAACTCTCTTTAACCAATCCCCAGTGCGACAGAGAATCATCTTCCTTTAAAACTCTTCAATTGTATGCAGAGAATCATCATCCTTCTTTTTTTTTTTTGAAGAAATGCAGAAATTGCTTTAAAAGGAAATAAGGAACAACCTAATACAGCTTGAAACAAACTAGTAGTTCCTTGGTAAAGGAACTTTATTGAAAGCATATTTGTTAAGCTAAACTTGTTATAATTGAAATGAAACCCACTATTTCCCATTTTAAAACCCTTGAGATGCAGGGGATACCAAAATATTAAACAACCTGAGGGTTGGTTAGTATCCCAGAGTTCCCAATTGGTTAAGAAATATAACCTAGTATCGATCTCATAAGCAATTAGAATAAGTTTAGAAAACAAATAAAAGACTAAAAGAAAAAATAAGCAATAAAATAAAATACATTTAAACATTGACATCCATAAAACACCTAAGAAAAAAGGTATTTCAGATGCCATTTCCAATATCCCAAGTCGTAGTCCAAAGCTAGAATTCTGAATAATTCTTTGATCAATACCTCCATCTTCAAGTATCTTTCCACTTTGTTAAAAGCCAAGAGAATAACAACAAGCATATTAAAGAGTTAAATGACAAGAACCTCTCATTGATTTCTTCATTCTGATATCAGCAATCCTTCTTCTAGGTATATCTTTCACCGGACCTAGAGCTTGTAATTCTTTGAACAATTTGTGTTTAGAACCAAAAGATCCATTCTCCAAAGTAGTATCCTACACTAAGACAGTTTTTTGAATTTTAAACTTATCGTAGGAGGAGTAATGGTTTCATTATAGACACCTTTTGATTCTGCATTGATATCATCCATTTCTAAAATCCTTGCTGCATTAGTTGGAGTGAAACCCAAATTTTGCACCTCAACAAACTTTGACTTAGTCAAGAGTTTGTTTGGAGTTTGATCAGCAATTAGTTTTGTTTTAGAATTATCTGCCTCCTTGTATACCTCCTGAATTTGTGGAGTTTCAAAATTTGAATATTCAAATCTTCAGCAATCAAGGGATGATCCACAGAATTTACTGCATTTTCTAATGGATCAATCACAAAATCAAAATCAGCAATCTCAGTACTATTTTCAATAGCCAAAGCTTGTGAAGGATTGAAATCAAAATTTGAATTTAGAGCTATAAGCTGCAAAACAATCAAATTTGAATCTTGGCTAACAGCTTTTTCATCTCCTTCCTTAATTTCAGCATCTTCTATAATTTGACAATTAATTTCTGCAGCATTCAAAGGATCAGCCACCATATCTCCATTAGAATTCTGAGCTGCCAATGGATCAACAATAACTTCTGATTTAACAATAGCATTTTCTTCATCTCCTTCCACAAATTTTCCATTTTTGAAAGAATGGAAGATATCATCCATTTTATCCTTAGCTGAAAAATCCTTGTAATTAAGTTATTTTTTCTCAGAATTTTTTCTATTTTTGTTTTTGAACTTCACATGCATCCATGGTCCATAGGGATTAACTACAATTTGAACTGAATTGGAAGGGACATCTTTAGTAACCAAATTTTGATTATGAGATAAATTTTGACAAACAGAATCAAAATGCCCTATTCTCGCACATTTGAAATAAAGTAATGATAGATTTTCATATTCAAACTTTTGGAAAAATCTACCTTGTTGACTTTCAACCCAAATACCAGAAGGGAGTTTAGAATTCAAATTAACCCGAATGTAGGCTCTAGCAAATTCCCTTCTCCCCCATCTAAACATGTTACCATCAAATAATAAAGGAGTCCCAATTTCAGAAACAATTCTAGTGATATTGGATTCATCCCAGCAATGTAAAGGTAAATGAGGAAGACAAACACAAATCGGAGAAGAAACCCCATCCAAGGAATTACGAGAGAACTAGGAGACCATTTGTCTAAACCTACAACAAACCAAGGTCCTCCATTAAGAACTTCTTCCATGGCTTCATGTGACTGAAAGGAACATAGAAGCCGATCTAGACCAAGCAAGGTTATATGAAATCCTCCATATTTCATCCATTATTTTCTCAATTCGATAGCACAATTTGAAAAAGGTAAATTTTTACCAAGCATTTTTACAACTAATGATTTACTCAAAACTTGAATATTGGATTATACCTTTTCCATGTCAAGTTTGACAACATTTGCATCTTCAATATCATCATTAGTTTTGCTCAAATTAATCTTAATGTGTGGTTTTTTGATCCACACATTAGAATTATCCAATCTTGATGAAAGAATTGGATTATTGATATTGACATTACCATTGTCAATACCCTTATCATTCTCTAATATATCAATAAGACTGCTCCTTGATGAAGAAGCCTCTTTATCATTTGCTCCAGAGATAATAACCGATAAAGGTGATTTTAGTATCTTGTCCAAAATCGAAATAACATCTTTCCCTTTTCCTGAATCTGACAAAGGCTTATGCTAAGCAATCAAACCTCCCTCTTTGATAACAAGAGTGTTGAAACTTTATTTCTATGAATTAGGTTGTTAGACCTAAGCTTATGTCCCACGGCTAACTAAGAGAGGAGGTGAATTGGTAATTGAAAAAACACCCCTCCTTTTAATTTTTAAATTGAAAAATAAACTTTAAAGAGTTTTGTAGAAAACATTTTTCAACCACAGTTTTAAAATTTAAAAACACAAAAATAAAAGGCAGCGGAAAAATAAAGACATGAGGTTTATAGTGGTTCGGTCAAAACCAGACCTACATCCACTCCCCGGAGGCACCCTCCGAGTATTGCACTAATACAAATAGCGACTCTCCTTTTGTGCCCACTGCAAGGTGGAGAAGCCTTTACAAACACTCTTTTCACCGCTACTCGGTGCGGCAGAGAACCGTCATCCTTTTACACTATCCCTAGTGCTGGCAGAGAACCTGTTGCAAATCTATTTTTTCATGGCTTATGTTTTGATGATTGACAAACACTAATTCTCTTGGACTACTTGTTGCTTCTAACTTTTTAGGAATCGAAGACCGGACGATCATGAAGAAGCCAAGTTCAGAATTGCGTAGGTTTAGGGTTGAGTCAGTCTATACTTTTGTTTTTCTCTTTTTGAGTCTACTTGTAATGGTCAAAGAGACTGATGCTAAGTAACCCTACACACACACACACTTGAGAGACTTAGAATTTCAGTTTTTTCCCACATCGGCCCGGCCGATATTTATATCGTCCGGGACGATCAGCTTAAAATAGAAAGTCTAATTAAGGATTCTTAATTAAGGCAGCCGACATTAACATATCGGCCTGGACGATAAGCCCAAAATAGAAAGACGTAGCCGCCTTAGACAGTTAAGGTATACTGTATTTTTAAATTATCGGCCAGGACGAAATTACTAAATTATGCCTTAATTGATCAGGAACTCAAGGGAGTAATTAAGGATGATTGATACGATCCTATCGTCCTGGACGATCGCAGGATTGGCCAGGACAATACATTCAAAATCCTTGAGTTGCTTCAGGACGATAAATATCGGCCAGGTCATAAACAGGGCGATGCTTAGGACGATTTGCATCTAATTTGAACTAATCGGCCAGGACGATAGTATTATCGTCCTGGACGATAGTATTATCGTCCAGGACGATCAAGCCAAATTTCAATCGTCCAGGACTGTTCCCAGGGCGATGCTCTACCCGATCTTCTTTGATTTGTACTGATCGGCCAGGCCGATGTCCAGATCGGCCGGGACGATAAAGTCGGCTACTTGCAATTAATGAGCTCCTTGAGAGATCTTCTATTTAAGAGCTCTTGTTTAAACATTTTAAAAAAGACCTTTGGCTGCTGCCTTGACCTGAGAAGACCTTGAGGAGAGAAAGAGAGAGAGGGAGAGAGAGAGGATCTTGTGAGGGGGATTCACAAGGGTTGCTTCAAGGATCGCTCTACTTGTCTTTCGTCTGGAGTTTCTTGTCCGTGGAAGGGTCGGTAGAGGTAAGGAGTTTGCTTTTGGTTGTGGTTCTCTACCAGCTTCAGGAAGAAGCAAAAGGAGGTAGGTTCTCTGCCTTGCCGGGGTGGCAAAAAGGAGGTTCTTGTAAGGGCTTCTCCGCCTAGCCGTGGGGGCTAAAGGAGAGTCACGTTTTGTAGTGCAATACTTGGAGGGTGCCTCCAAGGAGTGGACGTAGGTCGAGTCGACCGAACCACTATAAATCTTGTGTTCGTATTTTTGCTTCCGCACTTTTTAATTCCGCATTAATTTCTTGTGGTGTGATTTGGTTTGTGATTTTATTTCTTTGTCTTAAAAGTTTTTTTAAATACCAATTCACCCCCCCTCTTGGTTAGCTTAGAACTAAGTTCATAGGGCTTAACATCCCGAATGAACTTTCAGAACCTTCGTCCTTTCACACTCACTTAGTGTGGGCAGAGAACCCTTCATCATTTCACACTCTCCTAGTGTGGGCAAATAACCCTTCATCCTTTCACACTCTTCAAGTGTGGGTAGAGAACCCTTCGTCGTTTCACTCTCTCCAAGTGTGGGCAGAGAATCCTTCGTCCTTTCACACTCTCCAAGTGTGGACAGATAACCCTTCGGCTGTTCACACTCTTCAAGTCTGGGCAGAGAACCCTTCGGCTATTCACACTCTCCAAGTGTCGGCAGAGAATCGGATCTCCTTGACAGATCTTCTCACAAGAATTCTAGAGGAAGAGAGGAAAGAGTGAAGTAATCACAAACCAAGAGTAAAGACTCTTACCTTTGAGTACCAAGTGAAACCTTCACGCTCCAATGGCAAGAAATCTCCTTCAAACACTCTCTGACACTCTCTCAATGACTCTTCTTTCAATAGGCACGAAGATCAGTAGGCAAAAAGATTATATGACAGTTTAGTTTGGACTATTTATAGGAAAGACATAAAAAACCATCCAAAAACTACAAATTTTCAAGTCAATACGAATTGGATCGTTCTGATCATGGGACAAAGTTAAGGTTCGTCCGGATGAAAGTTTTACGAAGAGCAAATCATCCCGGGATGAATACACTTCATCCTGGACGAAAATGCTCCAGAGAGCAACTTGTCCTTGAACGAATACACTTCGTTCTTGAATGAAAATTTTCTTGAGAACATTTCATCCTTGGACGAATACACTTCATCCTAGATGATCAGGAGTTAGAAAAATTTTCTTCAACCCCTGTTCGTTCCATTACTCTTTAGAGGAGATAACTGATCTGATCATCCCGTATGAACTATGTTCGTCCTATACGATCAGTACAAATTTCTCAAAATCTCCTAAGGTGTGTGTGTATTCACTCAATTACAATCACTCCCTCTGAAATTTAATTTAAAGAAGAGTACAAATTTTTAAATAAACAAAGTATCTCATGCTGAATTTGATTTAAAGTTGTTGTAGTCTGGAGTTTGATTTTCCTGAAATGTTAGTACACACAAGAGCAAAAATAACTCTTCCAAAAAGTGTGAGGTGATAACTATTCAAAAAATAATAATATTTGAAAACATCAAAACTACACAAGTTGCAAGAATGTAAAACATGTAAATAGCAACTCTCTTAACAATCTCCCCCTTTTTGATGATGGCAAAATAATTATTGTTTGTATATTTTTTAAATTCAAAAAAATTTCCTAAACTCCCACTGAATTGATGAACACATGTAAATAAGGAGGTATTTTTAGAAATATACAGATAAAACAAACACACACAACGTATACATCAAACATAAAATACAAAACAAAAAATGAAAATAGATTAAACAAAACCGAAGAACAACACGAAATAAACAATTTCTCCCACTTTTTGACAACAAAAAAGAGTAAAGAAGAAAATGACTTGAAATATAAGCAGACATATGAAAATCATTTGATAATTCAATCTTGAAAGTGATTAAAATATGTTATGCAAATAAAATTAAAACATTAATCAAATCACATTAATTCATAGAATTTAAGAAGATATATAACATTGATAATAGAAAGAATATATCAAAAGCATGAGTCAATTTAGACGCTAAGATAAAGAAAATCATTACAAAAAGAATGAATAGAAAATTTGTATATTTTAAATTTCAATACAAAATATAAATGTATAGTAGATCAATTTGAATTAAGAGATTAAAAGATAATGGAAAGAAATAATTATCACATGTGACACTTTACGCATCTTTTTCAAATTATTGGCACATTTTTATGCATCTTTTATTTTTGGGCTTATTTTGTGCCTCTTTTGCTACTTGCGAACTATTGCACATTTCTTTTGATTTTTATACATTTGTACATTTTGTTCAAGAGATATTTTGATCTTTTCAAAATCAATAATAAAAAATTTCAAATTTTTCTAAGTGCATAAATATTTATTGATAAGTGAAATATAAAATAAGAAAACATCATAATTGCAATAATAATATTAGAATTAATGTAGTCTAAATAAGGGACATGAAATTGTCAATTCTAATTATATCAAGTTATAAGAAGAACTTAAATTTAGAAAAAAATTAGATTTTCTAATGAATTTAATTTAGACTTGCACTTCAAAGTATATCACTATTATGATAAAAAATCTAATGATTGTCATAAAGACTAACACACATTTCAATACAATTAAATCCAAAACACGTGAATATATATTGATATCACTAAATAGATATTACAATTTAAGGTCAGGATATCAATACATAAATAAAACATCTGAAGTAAAGAAAAATACAACAAACTTACTTAAAACACATCTAAAACACAAACTACAGAAAATATATAAAACTAAGTGCAACAAGCACTAAGAAGGATCCTGATCTGGTGGAGGAGGAGGAGGTGCAGCACCAAAGATATTAAAGTAAGTACTCATCATAAGCACATTGGTACTGATATCATTCATCTGATACCTCATAAAATTCATGTCATGCTGATACTGTGCGGCCTGCGGCTGAAGATGAGTCTCAATTTGATCAACAAAATGAGTCTCTAAGCGATCAAATCTTTGAACCAAATCTTGATAATTTGTTTCATTGGCGGGTGCAGGTGCAGCTTCTGGTTCTTCTTTTGTATCACTAATGACATGAGTTTTACTTGGTTCTTCTTTGAAGATTGCGCTAAATGATCCGTCATTATAATTGAGCGGTTCTTCAAACTCTTGATCAGGATGAACCAAATTGTATTTCTTCTCTAGAATGTAGGCAACAAGATGTCCTATGGCTATAATTTTCTTTCTCTTATGCTCTACATGTCCGATTTCAGACAGCCCATAAAGATAGTCAAGGATAGGTTGGGCTTCATCTATAGGTTCTTTAGTCATTATCAAAAAGGTCAACATAGAAAGAAGAAGGGTAAAGTTGACTCTATCACCAGCTTTAGGAACTATGGAAGTTTTAAGGACATGCTGGATAATTCATGCATTACGAACTAGACCAGATACTCTAGCCACATGTTCGTTCACATTGTTCCCTCTAATCATATTATTAATTTCAGACCAAGAATAATCATGAATGTTGATCAAGTGATGGGCTCTGGCTCCCTCTGTCCTTAAATTTAGAAAGGCTCCTAAGTCATGCTTGGTGATTTCAACTTTTTGTTTGAAGACAAAGGAATGGATTATAGAGTGGTCAGAATTAAAGGACATGTTGGCGAGGAAGTAGTGGAAGGTTTCCTTATTGTAGAGATAGACGAGGGTAAGGATAAAACAAAACTGTGTTGAGGCAAACAAGTTCATTACATGAAAGATAAGTTGTTCTTGGATTAGGATTCTTGAGGGTGTGTTCTTCGCAGAGGCAAACCTAGGAAAAAAATCCTCATTTGCTTTCGAAAGGAAAATTTCAGAGAAATTTTGATGTGGTTTCTTTGCCAGAATCTTTTGTCTCTTGCTTGAACATGCCATTTGGAAAAGGATCTAGAGTATGAAAGAGATTAAAAGTGGAGTTTTGAGTGTAACGATTGAGTTCAAAAGCCCTTGTATTTATTGAAAACGATACGTTCGTACCAGACGAAAAAATTTCATCCTGTACAAAATTTTCAATTTGTCCTGTACAAAAATATTTTGTTTGGATGATCTAAAGCGTCAAAATTAAACGACTTTTTGTAATCAACACAACTTATAAAGCGTCCTTTCATACAGACTTTTGACCAGTCTAATCGTACAGACGAACACGTGTTTGTCCTGGGACGATCAGAACTTATATCATTTTAATGGCAGTCAAAACTGTCCCCTACATCGAACCGACATGTGTTCGTCTAGATGAACCAAAGGTTTGTATGTACAAAGTTCATATTAAAAACTACCTTATCCATTCAACCGCTTTATTCATTCGTCCCGTCGTTTGAAAAATACACTACCCAAATCATCCCGTACGAAATAATTTTGTTCCGAATGATGGACACTCAAAAATTTTAAATCATGCGCACAATTAAAACTAAATCATAAACACACTAAAAAAACTCACTAAAAAATGAAGAACACGAATACTAAATCAAGAAAATCACACATACAAGTTCACAAACACATAAAAACACACAAAAAATATTAACTTAGAAGAACAAACATCAATGTTGCAAAAATATTTTTAATTAAGCATTCAGATCAATCACACCAAGCCTTGCTCTTAATGCACTGAAAGTATAAAAGGCTAAAGGTTTTGTAAAAATATCTGCAAGTTGATTTTCAGTAGAAACATGAGTTAGTTCAATTTATCCTTTGGATACATGATCCCTTATGAAATGATGCCTTATGTCTATATGTTTGGTTCTTGAATATTGAATAGGATTTTTAGAAATATAAATAGCACTAATGTATCACAATAAATTGAAATAGTGCCTATAGTCAATCCTAAATCAATCAACTGTTATTTTAACCAAAGTACTTGTGCCACACAACTTCCTAATGCGATGTATTCAAATTCTGGAGTAGATAGGGCTACTGAATTTTATTTTCTACTGGACCAAGAGACTAGTGAATTTCCAATAAATTGACATGATCTAGAAGTGCTCTTTTTATCCACCCTACAACCTGCAAAGTCAAAATCTGAATAACCAATTATTTCAAATAAAGAGCTAAACTTAGGATACCAGATTCCTAAGTTCTGAGTTCCTAACAGATATCTTAAAATCCTTTACACTGCTGTCAAATGTGATTCTTTTGAATCTGATTAAAATCTAGCACATAAGAAAACATTGAACATGATATCGGGTCAGCTAGCAGTCAAGTAAAGTAAAGATCTAATTATCCCTCTAAATTTTTTTTTATCAACAGATTTTCCCTTTGGGTCCTTATCAAACTGAACTGAGAAACTCATTGGAGTACGAACAGGTTTAGCATTATCCATTTCATACTTTGAGGATGTCCTTAACATACTTTGACTGACTAAGAAATGTACCTTCCTTAATTTGATTAATGCTAAATCCTAGAAAGTAACTCAAATCTCCCATTAGACTCATCTAAAATTCACTACTCAGTGTTTTAGAAAAATCATCACAAAGATTTTTATTTGAAGATCCAAAAATGATATAATCCACATAATTTGAACAATGGGTATATCCTTTCCACATTTCTTCAAAAAGAGAGTTGTATCCACACTTCCTTTTTCAAAAGATCTTTCAAGTAAGAAGGTGCTCAACCTTTCATATTAAGCCCTAGGTGCCTATTTCAATCCATATAAGGCTTTTTTCAACTTGAAAATATTATTTGGGTATTTAGAATTTTTAAAACCTAGTGGTTGTTCTACAAAAACATCTTTTTGAATTACCCCATTTAAAAAGACACTTTTTATATCGATTTGATATAATTTGAATCCCTTAAAACAGGCAAAAGCTAGCAAAACCCTAATTGCTTCAAGTCTAGCTACAGGGGCAAAAGTCTCCTCAAAATCAATCCCTTCAATCTGATTATACCTCTTAGCAACTAATCTAGCCTTATTTCTAACGACTACTCCTGAGTCATTCATTTTGTTTTTGAATACCCACTTATTTTCAACTACACTTTGATCCTTTGGTCTTTTAGTTAATTCCCAAACTTTATTTCTTACAAATTGATTCAACTCTTCTTGCATGGCCAAAATCTAAAATTCATCTGAAAGTGGTTGATTAATAGTAGTGGGTTCTATAGATGAAATGAAGGCTGAATGATTGTCTTCTTTGTTTAATCTACGCCTAGTCTTTACACCCTCTCTTGGTTCACCTATAATCAATTCCATTGGGTGATTTTTAGAAAATCTCAAATCTCTAGGCAAAGGGTTTTCTATCTCTAAATTTTCTTCCACATTTTCTTTCAAATTTTCTTCCAAATTTATTTTATCAATCTTTTGGTAGTTAATCTCAATCTCATCTTCTACAACATTTGGCTCTTCCATATTTCCTGATTCATCAAATACAACATATGTGATCTCCTCAATTACCAAAGTTCTTCTATTGAATACTCTATAAGATTTTCCAACACTTGAGTATCGAACAAAAATTCCTTTATCAAATTTTGGATCAAATTTTCCTAAGGCAAATTTTCCATTTTATGAATGAACACCATGCAATCAAAAACATACAAATGAGACAAATTAGGTGTTCTTCCTTTTAGCAACTCATAGGGTATTTTATTTAGTTTAGATCTCACATTCACCCTATTCAGAACATAACTTGCAGTGCTAATCGCCTCAGCCAAAAAATATTTAGTAAGTGAGTATTCTGCCAACATTGCTCGGGCGGCTTCTATTAATGTTTTGTTTTTCCTTTCGACTATCCCATGCTGCGGAGGGGTTCTAGGTGCAAAAAAATTGTGATCAACTCCTTTGTCCTTACAAAATTCTTCAAATTTCTTATTCTCAAATTCTCATCCATGATCACTTTGTATAGAAATAATTTCACACCCTAGTTTTCTTTGAATCCAAGTCAAAAAGTTTCTAAATTTCTCAAATGATTCACTCTTATGAAATAGAAATCTAACCCATGTCAATCTCGTGTATTCATCCATAATCATAAATCTGTATACCTTCCCTCCTAGACTCATAGTACCAATTGGTCCAAAATGATCCATATGCAAAATCTCTAAAGGTTTACTAGTTCTAAGATCCTTATTGGACTGAAAAGAGGACTTCACTTGCTTTCCTAATTGATATTCATCACAAATGTGATCCTTAGTAAAGTCTAGTTTTGATATACCTCTCACTAAGTTCTTTTGGGTAATCCTTCTAAGGTTTTTCATGCTAGAATAACAAAGTCTACTATGCCAAAGCCATAACTCATCAGATACAGTTTTTAAACAAAAAGCAGTAGGAGATTTAATATAATTCAAGTCTAGCATATACACATTATTTACCCTTTTACCATTCAAGACATCTTTACCATTTAGGCTTAATATGAAGTTAGTAGGAAAAAATTTCGCACAATATCCTTTATCACATAGCTGGCTTATACTTAACAGGTTATGTTTTAAGCCTTCTACTAATAACACATTCTCAATGTAAAATTTATTAAGATTTCCAATCATATCTGATCCAACCACCTTTCTTGTGGTGTTATCTCCAAGTGTAACCTTTCCTCCACTCCTAGCTTCTAGCGATATAAATCATGCGGTATCTCCAGTCATATACTTTGAGCATCTGCTGTCCATGTACCATATGCTCTCACGAGGTCTTGTGTGAGAGCGACCCTACAAAATTATCAAACGTTAGACCTGGGAATCCAAATAAGTTTGGGTTCTCCTTTTGGCAATTTATAATCAGATGCATGTATGATATGTCTAGGCTTATGCATCTTAGGTCTCCACACCAAATAAGTTTTTAGCTTCAAAGTACAGGTGTGAGCTATGTATCCAAATAATCCATAATTATTATATTTTACTTTTGGAAATGATTTCCTAAGTCTTCTACCATTCATCTATCTATTCAGGGATTGCATGAATTTATGATACAGAATAGGATTAGTAAAATCTTCATGTTTAGGGGGTATCCTATTATTATCGAGAGCTTTTATCATTAATATGTAAAATGAATTCATATCTTCCAAAATTTGATTTTTATAACTTGATTTATAAATTTTGCTCTCCGATTCATCCTTAAAATTTTTAAATTCTTTTTCAAGTTCAGCATAGGATTATTTTAAATTTTCATGTTTTTTATTCAAGTCATTAAATTCATCAAGAAATTTCATGTGGTTGTCATCAATTAAATCATGATCTTTCCTAAGGATTTCATGTTCCTTTTGTAAGTCTTCAAATTCTAAACTTAGACTAGCATGCATTTTCTTCATTTTTATATATGCATCATGCATGTGTTCAGAAACTTCAAAAAGTTCATCATAGGTTAAGTCACATACCTCTTCTTAATCTAAGTGACAAAAATTATCGGCCATTAAGCACAGATTAGTGACTTCCTTTTCCTTCTCAGTCTCTGATGAATCTGAAGCTGAGTCTGCCTAGAAAGCTCTTTGAAACTTATTCTTGCCCTTCTTTGCAATTGGTTTCTCCTCAACCTTCTCCATGCAAGGAGTGGCTTTGCATTTTGGGCACTCAGTCTTGATATGACCGGGTTTCCTGCACTCATAGTAAATCACTTCATTTAAAACCTTGACATTTCTATTAAATTTACCTCTATTACAATGCTAGCATCTCTTCTACTTCCTCTTTAGAAAGCTTCTGAATTGTCTAGTCATCAATGCGATGTCGTCTTCATCCTCAAATTGTGAGTGTTCGCTCTCAAACTCTTCCACATTTAGTGCTATGTTCTTCTCCCATCGTAGTTCACCTGCATCAATCTTTCTTTGGCTAACTCCTTGCTCGTAAGCAATTAGCGAACCAAGAAGATTGTCAATAGAGTAAATATTTAGATCTTTAGACTCTGTAATTGCAATAATTTTAGCATTATAAGAAGTAGGTAAACAACGATGAATTTTGTTAACCATTTCAACATTCGTTAGTTCCCTACCTAGTGCATTCAAAGAGGTGACTGTTTGTGTGAATCTTGTGTATATATCAGAAATGGATTCATTTGGTTTCATGCAAAATAGTTCATAATCATACAACAAGATATTAAGTCTAGATTGCTTAACCTCATTAGTCCCCTCATAAGTTATACAAAGTCTATCCCATATATCCTTTCCACTTTTTCAAGTGGAAACCCGCATGTAGTCTTCTGATTTTAAAGCACAAAAGAAATTATTCAAGCATTTCGCATTTAGTTGTGCTAAGACACGTTCTTCTACTGTGTAGTCCGTAAAAGGGGTTTCAACTCTAACTCCATTAACTAATCTAGTTGGTTTTATATACCCTTCATGAACTAAGTTCCACATACGATAATCAAGTGACTTTAAAAATGTAGACATGTGTGTTTTCCAAAAATCAATAGGTATATTGTCGAACAATGGAGGTCTAGTTATAGAGTAACCCTTGGGTGTATTTTGGTTTCCAAATGTAGCCATCTACGTTAATAAAAAAGTAGTCTAAATTTATGATTTTGAAACAAAGCTCTGATACCACTTGTTGAAACTTGATTTCTATGAATTAGGTTTTTAGACCTAAGCATATGTCCCACGGCTAACCAAGAGGCGGGGTGAATTGGTAATTTAAAAAAATATCCCTCCTTTTAATTTTTAAACTGAAAAATAAACTTTAATGAGTTTTGTAAGAAACATTTTTCAACCACAATTTTAAAAGTAAAAACACAAAAATAAAAGGCAGCAAAAAAAAATAGACACAAGGTTTATAGTGGTTCGATAAAAACTAGACCTACATCCACTCCACGTAGGCACCCTATGAGTATTGCACTAATACCAATAGTGACTCTCCTTTTGCACCCACAGCAAGGCGGAGAAGCCTTTACAAACACTCTTTCCACCACTACCCGGTGCGTCAGAGAACCGTCGTCATTTTATACTATCCCAGTGCTGGTAGAGAACCTTCATCCTTTTACACTCTCCTAGTGTGGGCAGAGAACCCTTCGTCCTTTCACACTCTCCTAGTGTGGGCAAAGAACCCTTCATCCTTTCACACTCTCTAAGTGTGGGCAGAGAACTCTTCGTCCTTTCACACTCTCCAAGTGTGGGCAGAGAACCCTTCATCCTTTCACACTCTCCAAGTGTGGGCAGAGAATCCTTCGGCTGTTCACATTCTCCAAGTGTGGGCAGAGAACCCTTCTGCTGTTCACAGTCTCTAAGTGTCGGCAGAGAACCGGATCTCCTTGACAGATCGTCTCACAAGAATTCTAGAAGGAAGAGAGAAAAGAGTGAAGTAATCATAAATCAAGAGTAAAGACTCTTATTTTTAAGTACCAAGTGAAATCTTCACGCTCCAATGGCAAGAATTCTCCTTCAAACACTCTCTCACACTCTCTCCTTGACTCTTCTTTCAATAGGCACGAAGATCAGTTGGTGAAAAGATTATATGGCAGTTTAGTTTGGACTATTTTTAGGAAAGACACAAAAAACTGTCCAAAAACTACAAATTTTCAAGTCAATACGAATTAGATCATCCCGTACGATCGTGGATTATCCTGGACGATTTTACTTAAATGCATTGGAAACAAACCTAATGTATATGGGCACGAAATGATTTCGTACACACACATCATCCCGTACAAACTAGGTTTGTCCGGTACGAACAATTATTCCATAGGTCGGTTCCAAAAAACTGCATAACGACACTTAATTTTTAGAGTCAATTTACTTCATCCTAGGATGAAGTTAAGGTTCGTCCGGATGAAAGTTTTACAGAGAGCAAATCATCCCGGAACAAATACACTTCCTCCTGGACAAAAATGCTCCAGAGAGCAACTCGTCCTAGAATGAATACACTTCGTTCTTGAACAAAAATTTTCCAGAGAACATTTCATTCTGGGATGAATACACTTCATCCAGGATGATTAGGACTTAGAAAAATTTTCTTCAACCCCTGTTCATTCCATTGCACTTCAGAGGAGATAACTGATCTGATCGTCCCGTATGAACTATTTTTGTCCTGTACGATCAGTACAGATTTCTCAAAATCTCTTAAGGTGTGTGTGTGTATTCACTCAATTACAATCACTCTCTCTCAAATTTAATTTAATGAAAAATATAAATTTTTAAATACATAAAGTATCTCATGTTGAATTTGATTTGAAGTCATTGTAGTCTGGAGTTTGATTTTCCTGAAATGTTAGTACACATAAGAGCAAAAATAACTCTTCCAAAAAGTGTTAGGAGATAACTATACAAAAAATAATAATATTTAAAATCATCAAAACTATACAAGTTGCAAGAATGTAAAACATGCAAATAGCAACTCTCTTAACAAAGAGGAGATTCCAAAACCTGAAAATGGTGAGGTGAGATGTGTTTGAAGGAGAATCTACCTTTTGAATCCAACATAATTGGACTCGCATTATTTCACCCCCTCCAAGTGTCAGCAGAGTACTATCATCCTTTCAAACCCCCCAAGTGTCGGCAAAGTACTGAATCTTCTCCAAAGATCTTCTCATGAGTAACTAGAAAGAAGAAAGGAAGAGTAAACACCAAAATCACAAAGAGATCCTTACCTTTGGGTAACCTTGTGAACCCTTCACACTCCACTTACAAGAAATCTCTTTCAAACACTCTCCCACACTCTCTCTTTCAATTTCCCTTGAAAAATCATAAAGACAAAAGTTTTTCACATCAATTTTAGTGGACCTTTTATACTAACGACACAAAAAACTATCCAAAAAACTAAAAATTTCAATTTTGAGCGTACTTGATCAATCAGTACGATCAGATTTCATACTTACGAACTATTCAAAAACTATTGCGTATAAACCTGTTGTGAATCAGTACGAAACCATTTTGTACATGATCATCATCTGGTACGAACCAAGTTTGTCCAGTATGAACAGTTAGAAAATTTTTCATCTTTTTCGGGATATAGAGTTGCGATGAAAAGGGACATCATAATTTTGTACTCTGGAAGGCATGTATGAATTGTGATCATACAATACGATCCATGCTTAGAAAAAAATCCTTTTTGAGCGAAAAAGTGCCCGTCCATTTTGTAATCTGGAAGGCATGTACAAATTGGGATCGTACAGTACTAGCCATACTTAGAAAAAATCTTTTTGAGCCAAACGGGACTCATCCATTTTGTACTCTGGAAGGTATATATGAATTGTGATTGTAAAATATGATTAATACCTAAAAAAATTATCATTTCTATTCGTTTGACTGCTCGATGAGGTAAATAACTGAATAACTCATCCCGTATGAAGTGGATTCGTACAGTACAATTATTTAAAAAAATGCTATTTTCAAACTCTTCCCCAGTGTGTGTGTGCACAGTTACGCATTTACAATCACACTCACTTAGACTCAAATAAAATGAAAAATACATACTTCAATTATAATAACTCCTAAACTTATCTGATTTGAAGTCTTCAATAATCTGGAGTATGATTTTCTTGAAATGTTAGTACACACAAGAGCAAAACAATTCTTCCAAAATATATTAGGAGAAATAATAATCAAAACAATAATATTTGGAATCATAAAAAACATACCAGTTGCAAGAATATGAACAAATAATAACTTAGTAGCAATTATCTTAACATACATAATTGGGAGAAAAATCCATTTAGAATAAACAAAAGCCCTCAGATAAGATATAACCAAATAACAAGGCTTCTTCATAGTAAATCAAATAAATATCTAGTAAAAAGGATGAGGGCACAACAAAAATCTGACGGTAATTAACTCAACAATATTAACACAATGCCAAATGATAGTAGTAGCCATAATAATCATAGTAATACTAATAATCAGTTCCGAATTGTAGTAAATTGAAGGATCTCTAGGTGTATTATTCCCATCAAATTATCTCAAGAAATCAATAGTAAAATAATCATTACCATTTATAAAAATCTGCTGCTCAAATCTTATCCATCTCTAGTAAAATGGCACCCATAGGATAGGGGAGTAATACTAGAAGACGCACAACCAATATGTAAACTGGTGGAAAGGATGGTAACAAACCACCAAAATGCCTGGTTCCAAATAATAAAGGGCTATTAAAACACCTTTAAAATAACATAGAAATAACCCACCAAGCTACCATAAACAGGAATGAACCAACAAATAACATCCTCAATGAGATTAAAACCATACATACTACCAGGCCAACCAAAACTTAACAGGAGTAGGATCAGATGAGCAACAAAAGAGCAATAAAGGATCCAAAATTAATTTCCATAATAATGCCAACTAAGCCATACACCAATATAAAAAAGGATAAAACATAAAGGATAAAATTAGATAGAAAAAGCCAAACAATACAAACTATAAAAAAATCAGGCAAATTGGATCGATCTAATCTAACCAATCATTTTATGTCCTTAGGAAATGAAAATTTAATAAACTAAAAAAAAAGCCAATTAAGTTACACCCAAATTTAGCTAGGGAATCAGCCACCGCATTGCCTTCCTTCAAAATGTGAGAAATATTAAATGTCATGCAAGAAAGCCAAAACATAATATCTCTTAATATATAAAAGTTGGTAGGATTAGAAATAGAATCTGCCTTAATATAATGAATCAACATCAAAGCATCGACTTCGATCTAGACATTAGTAATACATAAAGAAATACACAATTGTTGACCAAACAAGAGAGCCTAAATATCATCTTTAATAGTAGTGTTAGCATTACTCGACCACAGAAAAGCAGCAATGAGATAACCTTTAAAATCCAAGATAACCCCACCACAACCAACATTCAAGTTATTCATCAACCCATCAGTATTAAGTTTAAAACTGCCATCACGAGGATTTCTCCAAATAATGATCTTGTCTTTAGGAGCAATAAAGGAGGGTTGAAAAGATAAACCCAACGTAGAAGCAACATGCTGAAATCCTTTAAAAGACTCACCATTCAAAAGATTTGTGGCAGATAACAATAAAATTTTATCCTTAATCTTTGATATAATGTTAGTGGCATTGCACTGAATACCCTCATGCTTAGATTCATTCCTTCTTCTCCATAAAAACCAACAAATAAGAATCGGTAAAGTGTTCCTAATGTAACCTTTAGTATTAATTAACCAATCATTAAGAAGCTCAAAAATAAAATAATTACAAGTAGGAGAATACACATTGAACAAATTGTCAAAATATAACCAAACATTCGTAGCAATCGGACCCTACATTAAAAACATGGTTAAGGTTTTCAATATGATAATAGCATTTCCATTTAGAAATGATATAAATACCTTTCCTCATTATGATAGAATCCACCAGTAAAAAATTATGTAAAATCCTTTATAAAAGAATAGAATAGGAGGAAGGAATATTGACATGCCAAATAGCAGAGTAAAGTAAACTTTTAGGAAGTACTTGCCTAATAGCATTCCATACCTATTTAGTAGCAAATTTACCATCATTAGAAAGATTAAACAAAATCATATCCTAAGAATCCAAATGAATAGGAGTCATGATAATGATATTGATAAAAATATCCAGCACATAATCGACAAGTAAGTCAATATCCCAACTTCCATTACTAATAAAATCCTTGACTTTCTAAGTAGAAATGTAATGAGTATTAGGCTATCAATAGAGAAATTCCCCAACCAGTTATCCTGATAAAAGAAAATATTGCCAGCACCCATGCCTGATTGGATATACTCTTCCGCCTCCCATTTGACAGAGCATAATCTTTTCAAATTGAAAGAATCACCTTGTTCGAAGTGGAAATTGAGAGGATGCTTCCCAACATAATACTTAGAAATAATAAAATTGTATCACAAACTTTTCTTAGATCTAAAAGCAAACCATAATTCATGAGAAAAAGATTTGGACTTATCCGTCAAATTCTTGAAACCTAATCTCCCTTCATCAACAATACCAGCAGAATTTTTCCAAGAGCCCCATATAATAGCATTTTTACCATCTTTAGCTCCCCAAAGAAATTTATTTATCAAAAACTCCATTCTATGACAAACATTAGTGTGCAGTAAATAGATAGGAATAGAACATAATACATGTTTTATAAGCACCAATCTACCACCAAAAGAGAGAAAGTTAAAAACCCAAGAAAATAATTTCTTATGAATCATAATACATATGTAATCAAATAAATGAGAATGTTTCTTACCCTTATAAAGCAGAGTACCAAGATATTTAAAGGGTAAATGTTTTTTTGGTAAAGCCAAATTTATTTTCAATACTGAAAATTCTATTAGGAGAGATAGATTTAGTAGGAATAAAGTAACTCTTAGAATGATTAAACATTAACCCACTAGAAAGTTGAAAGATGTTGAGGAATTTAAAGAGAATGTAAAGTATTTTGATAGAACCAATAGTAAATATAATGAAATTATTAGCAAAACTCAAATGAGTGATAGAAAAGCGACTAGTGGTTATAAAATTCAAATAAGGGTGTAAGATAAAAATATTATTGTGCCCTCTGGATAAAAACTCCATAGAAAAGATGAAGAGAGCAAGTGATAGAGGATCACCCTGTCTAAGCCCATGAGAAGATTTAAAATAGCCATGAGATTCACCATTAATCATAACTAAAAAGAAGCAATTTTCAATGCTATTCTTGTTCAAATTGATGAATTGTAAGTTGAAACCAAATGACTTTAATATGGAATAAAGAGATTTCAAATTTAGATTGCCATAGGCCTTAGTAATGTCTAATTTAAAGATAATATTACCACCAACAACTTTGGAATATAAATTGTGAACTAATTCTTGAGCAAGCAGCACATTATCAAAAATGGAATGACCTTTAACAAAACCCATTTGTTCAGGAGAGATAATTTTTTGAAGAATAATGCCTAATCTACTAACAAATAATTTTAGAAAAAGTTTGTTGAAAAACGAGCATAAACTAATAGGACAGTAACCATTCCAAATTAATAGCCTTAGATTTAGGAATTAAAGCTATAGTAGTGGAAGTAAAAAAATTAGGCAAAGGATTTCCCAAAAAGAAACTCACCACAATATTAATAAGATCCTTTTTTATAACAGACCAATTTAACAAAAAAGAATTTATTGGTGAGCCCATCAGGACCGGCCACCGAATTAGTGTTCATATCTTTCGTAGTTTGCCAAATTTTAATCTCAAAAGGAACTTTAATACAAGACACATTATCCTCTGCATCAATAAGAGTAGAAATACAAGACAAATCAATATGTAAATCTGGACAAAAATCTTTATTGAATGCATTTTTAAAGTAATCAATATTAGAAGAAAAAATAAAGTTCGGTTTATCAAAAATATTACCATCAGGCGAAGTGGCTTTATGGATATGTCTAGAAACTTTATTGTGATTAGCATTATTATGGAAATAAGAAGTATCATGATCACCATCCATAAGAAATTAAGAAGCTGGTTTCTTCCTCCAAATAGCTTCTTTTCCCTGAAGTTTGAAAAGAGTAGTTTTAGCCTCATTAAGACCCGACAAATTATAATAGGTTAGTTAATTAAGCAATCAAATTGGATCTGATTGATTATAGATCAAACTATATGATACTATATCATACTGTAAGAGTTACCTGATGAGTCTTTGGATGAAGTGTGATTTTTCATATATGAAAAAAAAAAATATACTATTTGAATCCCCTCTAAGCTCTCTAGATGATTTTTATTTATCATTTATGATCTAATATTGAGTTATTCTAGTCATACTATACTACTATTCATTCATATAGTATGATCAATTAGAGAACACTAATTGATCATCCTATAGGCTATTTATCATATAGTATGACAAAAGGATATTTGAATTAATCATACTGTACAATCGATTGATTGTAATATATGTATAGTGATGACTAAATTAAAAAGTATCATTTTCTTGAGACCTACTATTTAATAATATATTGTTTCATATGATAGTCTTTTGGAAATCAAGAGCTTTATTCTTCTATAAGCTAGAATTTGAAGAGAGAGCTTTGGGAATGAAGAGAGAGAAAGAGAGAGAGAGAGAGAGAGAGAGAGAGAGAGAGAGAGAGAGAGAGAGAGAAAGAGAGAGAGAGAGAGAGAGAGAGGAGTAGTTGAGAGAGTGGGAGAAGAGTCTTGTGAGAGCAAGAGAGTGATTCGGCTACTTTGTTGCACCGATGAAGGTAAATGGGCATTAGCTACTTGGTTGCGTCGAGGAAGGTGAAAGTGATTTGGTTCCTTGCAACTCCATTGGTGGAAGTGATTATTATAAAGGCTTCTCCGCCTTATTGTGGGTGCTAAAGAAGAGATACTAAAGCGTTTAGTGTAATACCCAAAAAGGAGGACTTTGGGGAGTGGACGTAGGTCATGGTTGACCAAACAACTACAAATTTCTTGTTTATTTGTTCTTGTTTCATTATGTACTTTATTTTTTACATTTTTTATTTTCTCACACATTTTATTTCTTGCAAATTTGAGTTCAAAATTGATATCATTTGATAAATTTTTTTTGAGATTGCATTAGAATTAACATTTTTAAGGAATGAAAAAGAAATAAAAATCTAAAAAAAAATAGAAGAAATATATTATGCTATTCATTTTTCTAAAAAATAAAACAAAAAATTTAATGATTAATTTTTGCAATTATTATTTTTTGAATTAAAAAATCTATGTTTAATTATTTTAGTAGTGAATTTGATTTTAAGTTTTAAAAGGGTATTTTTGAATAAAAATCATAAAACACCAATTCACCCTTCTCTTCGTGTGCCATTGTAGCTTAAGTGGTTTAACAACTATAACTTGAAGTTTTAGGCTCTAAATTCTTATATACTCATCCAAATTTTATGAAGCTTAAAACATAACTTCCCTACACTCATATGAAGAGTAGGGGAGCGTTTGAAAGATATGAAAATCAATTTTACAAAAGTTATTTTAATTTGAAGATTCTAAACTAGGATTTTCAAGACACTTAAATTTAGAAGGAGAACTTCATTATTCTTATGCACTATGGACTCCTAGTGATATCCTCTTGATCTTCTTAGAAGAGCTGAAGGTTTAAAAATTAATGGATGGAGAGTTACTTGGGTGAAAATATTTTTTCTCTTTTGAACCCTCTTGGACCACAATAATAGATTTTTAGAGCAAATGAAGGCTTAAGAAAGCTATGGGAAGGCTTGGGAAGTTCTTATAAAGATAAAGAATGCAGTTAGCTAACTTCTCCTTAAAAAAATATTATAGGTATTTATAGGACAGAGAAACATGCATTTGACTCAAATGTGGCCAAATGAATGCAACCAATGGTAGCCAAATAAATTATGGACAAATAAATAGAGGTTAGCCAAATCATTCAAGAGAGGACATGCCATGTGGTATTTTATTGGGTGAGTTATAACTAAACCAATCATTTCTTGGAGGTTATTTTGGAGATTATTGCCACATCATCCATCCACATGGTTGAAGCATGACATGACATGTGTAAGGAAGGTTCTAAAATGCAATTCAATGATTTATAGGGTTCAATTTGTGCTAGGTTTTTAATAGAAATTGAAATATGGGGTTTTAAAGGTTTTGGTTGGCTGAATTGGTTGACCAAAGTCAACCAATGGGCCAAGCCTCCATGGTTTAGTGTAATGGGTCAAGGGACATCGACTATAAGTATTTATGCAATTTATTTAAGAAGACTTGTCTTTTGAATCAAGAACACCTTTGTGTCCACTTGGTTAAAGCCATGTGACTAAAATAGATGGGCCTAGGGTATAAAATTTTTTTAGCTGACCCTTACGGACCCAATGGATAGTCCCCATGGGTTTTTTTGGTAAGGTCTTAAGAATTCAATTTGAATTTCTGAAGGGTGCATTTATGTTAACCATGATTGATTTGGTCAAACAAGTTAGGCCAAGTGTCAAACTTGGGTATAACTCATTCCAAATGTGATATAAAACTTACTGGAAATGGTTTCATTTAATGAAGAGGTTATTTAGTTTGAAATGCATATTTGAGTGCTTTAGGGATTTGGGTGAACTTTTTTTTTTTTTGGAAAACTATGGTTAACTAGGGTTAACCATGAACTAATGGATTCTGATGTTTCATTTTACCTCGACTTTTGAATCTAATTTTGAAGATCTATGATTGATGGTGGTTTTAAGTTTGGAATGTTGATATCATTAATATTCATTTGGTGATTATCAAGTGATTGATTAGATGATAAAATGACAAGCGAGTGTGACTGTTAAGTGCTGATTTTAACATCAAATATCTGATCACTATACCAAAGCACATGATGAATTTTATTTATTTAAAGTTTGGAGTGGAGTATAAAGATTTGTGTGTGGAGATTGGATATTATATATAGAGAATCGACCTCACACATAAAGGAGGACAACAAATAGACCCATCATAGGTGTAATGAACTTGAAAAGTAAATCACATATGTTGGCATTGATTGAGGTAGCCAACATAATCGAAAGAAATTTCAGTGATCATTACTTAAAAGGAAATGGTTTTAAGCAAGAAATTTGATATTTAAACTTGGATGGTTCCTTAGGGGGATTGCACCAACACTAGGTTGGTACTATGAGGGGCTTGCTCCACCACTTGCGGATGACCATAAGGAAAGGAACTATAAGTATGGGGACTCACAACTAACCTAAGAGGATCAAAATTTAAACTAGAGTGGTTCCATGAGGGGCTTGCTCCACTAGTAGTAGATAGTTAAATAAAAAATAAGCCTAAGTGTGGGGACTTACACCTAACCATAGATGTTCAAGACTGAAATAAGGATGGTTCCATGAGGTCTTGCTCCACTACTAGCTAATGATCATAAAAAATGAAGCATAAGTGCGGGGAATCACACTTAACCTTAAAGGAATAGAATTTTAACAAGAGTTGTGTTACGAGGGGCTTGCTCTACTATTAGTAATTAAACATATGGAATGGAATCACATGTGTAGGGATTCACACATAATAATAGATGATTAAGATTTAAACTATGATGGTGCAATGAGGGACTTCCTCCATCACTAGCGGATGACCATAAGAAGAAGGAGCCTAAGTGCGAGGACTCACACCTAGCGTTAGTGGATAAAAAATTAAGAGTGGATCTGTGAGGCGTTTGCTTTTCTACTAGCAGATGATTATATGAAAAGGATGTCTAATTGTGGGGACTCACAGCTTAAAAAAAGAATCAAGATTTAAATAAGGATGGTGCCAACAGGGGCTTGCTCAGGGATTAAAAGACATTAATGAATCATAAAGGATACCATAAAATCGCGCTTATACCTAACCACTATTGTTTGAAGAATATCGGCTGCTATAAAAATAGACTGACACCTAACATTATTATTTTTTTTTTTATGGAGAGAAGCATATAGGATGTTGTGGGAAGGGGATTACACTTAACAACCATTTTTGATTGAGAGATGGATCCTAAAGGAAAGAATGCTCAAGTGTAAATTACATTAAAGGAAACTTTTATATTTTAGATTTCTATATGAGAGTAGATGATTTTTTTCTTTTTTCAAGAAAATTTCCTCTTAGTTATCCAGACCCTATCAACATCATAAATACAAACAAATTCTAAAGAAGAGGAAGAAGTAGATTAACACCAATTAAATAAAATGATTTAATAATATTGGTATTGTTGAACTAGATCATACTCTATAGAAGCTAAACTTGGGTCTCCCTTATATATTTTTTAAATCAAATTTATTGTAAAAAGATTTAAATTAGGGAAAGAAATTTAATCTTTTTATTTTTCATGCATGAAATTTGTAACTAATGGAATATTATTGTATTATGATGAATCTAGGATCAAGATTTTCAAAGTCATTAATTAATAAGAATATCCGAGGAATAAGGATTTTTTAAGATTTAAAGTTTGGAAAAAGAAGTCATTTAGTCATTTAATTTTATGCGGTACACTTTGGGAATCTTTTATTTTTGGCACATTTTGTGCCTCTTTTGATTATTTTTTGTACACTTTATGCTTATTTTTTTTTGCAAGCTTTGTGCATATTTTAGTTTGGTGCTCTTTACGTTTCTTTTATGTTGGTACGCTTTGGGCATCTTTTATATTTGGCATAGTTATCACATCTTTTCAGTATATATATTTTTTAATTTTTGTTTTGGTAAGGAGATTCTTTTTAAGAACATAAAATGATTATTCTCAATTGAAAGATTATTTTCCAAACATAAGCGAAGAATAACTCACTCTCTTATATAAAGAAGAAAGATCTACAAAACAAATCCAATCCTTTGATAAGAATGACAACTTGATTAAGAAAATCATTGATTAGATTTATGATCATTCAACGAAGTCTATAAAGGAGGTGGGAGAGAGGTAATATACTTTTCTTTATAACATTAATCAATCACAAGTATTTCTTTTTCCCTTTAATTATTTAGTGGAGTTAATCAAACCATTGTTCTTTTAAGAATTTGTACAGAGGTAATTTTCCAATAAGAAGAATGAATCGAATATCTTCTAATAGAAATCTATTCCTACGTCTAAAAAAATAAATAAATTGAGAGGTTTAATTTTATATTTTGAATTTTTAGAAATTTTAAATCATAACACAATTTGAAACACTTCATACTATGGGATTTTTAAAATTTGGAGTTTAATTTTTAAGGGACTTAAATCAAGACCTTGTTTGAAAAACTTCAGACTTGGGGAAGTTTTGAATAATTAGTTTAATTTTTAATGGATTTAAATCAGGACAATGTCTTAAGATAGTGTAGACTAGGGTAATGATTAAATTTGGAGTTTTGGTTTGTTTTAATGATTTTATAGTGGCTCATATCCAAATGGCTTAGAATTAGCAAGAAATATTGAGATTTGATTTGGAATTAATTTTTTGAATAAATATTTAATACGGACCCTTATCCATAAATTTTTAGACTAAGAAGATAGAGTTTATTGAGTTTTAGATTTGAATCAAAATAGTGAATTTAGTGAAAATATTTAGATTCATATTGAGATAATGAGTTAAGTGAAAATATTTTGTATTTGATTTGGACAATAAGTTCAGTGAAAATACTTTGTACAAGAAGGGAGATGACTTTAAGATTTATAATATAAAGAATAAAATTTATATATACAAGCAAGACTACACACATGTAGAATCCCTAAATGACTAAGGATCGATTCAATATTTCAGATGGTCTAGTCCCATTGGGTTTTAGGAAGAAACCAAGTAGCTATAAGTTTAGATATTTACTTGAATAAACATGGAAATACAACATCAAAGTTTAAATAATCATGCTTATTCAAGACTATACACGGGTAAAATCCCTATGTAACCTAGGACCAATTATGTATTTTAATTGTCCTAATCACTTAGTTTTTAGAATGAAACAAAGTAAACATGGGTTTACATATTTATGTGAATAGAAATTAACTAAACCAATGACTAAAGCTAGGTCTCCATCTACAGATTCTTCCTCTACCTTAGAAAGGAACTAAGATTGGATTTATTTTAATACTTAATTCTAGACTTCATATAGGGGAAAGCCACTATAATTATTTAAACCTCTCAAGAGAATAGTCTTAATTAAAGTGAGGCCTAAATATTTTTAAATTCATATTGATTTAATAAAAATCATGGGCTATCAAGATTTTAGTATAGATGCTTTAGATTGTAAATCTTTAATTTGGGTTTTGAGTTTAGATTTTGACATCATGTTTTGGATTTTTTGATGATTAAAAAAGAAGGAATGTGCAGAGACTGAGAGGTGCAAACAATCTAGACTTACACTTGCCTACTGTGAGCTACCTGCTAATAATTTTAAATATAGTTGATTATCACATGAATGTTGGATTAGATGTCCCTATCCTAGGAATCAAAGAATTAAATATTAGAAAACTTTATAAAGGACTTTATAATATTTACATGATCACACAATGAAATGATGCATGATAAAAAAAATGCAAATAAAAAGCTTTTACTCATTGATAATTTCTCATTATAAAACCTAGGGTCTGCTATAAAGTAAAGGTAGTTAGGCTCCATCAACAATAATGCTAAATTTCTATTCCTATATAATGTAGATTTTAAAATGATTAATTATTTTTGCCTTGAATTCTTCTGCCTCCTAGATCTCTTAGAAAATTTTGAAAAGATAATGATCTTTTATAACTCTTGATACAACTCAATCTAGCTATATAAGCATCTAAAATATTTAAATTTATTATTTTCATTCCATTTACATTTATATCATTTCTTAAGTACATTCTACTTTGTAAGAATATAAAATAATATTATAAATAAAATGTACATATGTAATATTGTAAATATAAAATGGCCATAGAACCTACACAAAATATGTACCAATAAAAAAAATTAAAAGAAGACCAGTACACAAACTAAACACACCAAATATGAGTTCCCCCTATGCAAGACACTCCAAGCAAACCAAACCAAACCTCTAGCCTAGCCTTGGCTAAAGTTAGTTATCCTCCCATACAATCTAAAGTGTGCATATTGGGCTATGTGGCTTGGATAGATCATAGTTTTTATAAGTTTAAATTTATCTAAAAATTAAAATTATTTTTTTTAAATTCATTGAAGTTTGGTTTTAATTTAAATGTTCAGTGATTTAAAAGTTTTAAATTTATTTTAAAGATGTTTTGATTGTTCATATTATTTATATATAGATTTTAATGAATATAGAGCTCAATAACTTCTAAGTGCTAAAAGTCAGTAACCAGTAATTCTGAGGCTCATATTTTTAATTCTACCAATCCTCAAAATGTAGGGTAAATATGTTGGTAGAGTCCTTTCATTTTGATTAGGTGTTTTGGTCATTAAAGCTTTCAATCCAATACACATTTGCCTTCCAAAAAAGAGCTAAGCACAAGGGTATGAAAGCTTCAACATCTTAATGTTTTATTTATAATTTCAATGGTTATTTATGTTGAATAGAAGTTTTCTTTTTCAATCAAGAGTTACGAGGTTTCTTACCCTCCTTGGGTCTAAGTTAACACGCTCGTATGCCTGGGGGTTACCTAATAATTATTTATTTATTTAAGCTTTATTATTGGTTGCTAATTTTTAATTAACTTAATTTATTAATTAATAATTTA
Source organism: Dendrobium nobile (assembly GCA_022539455.1). NCBI lineage: Eukaryota > Viridiplantae > Streptophyta > Magnoliopsida > Asparagales > Orchidaceae > Dendrobium > Dendrobium nobile. The sequence goes on along the minus strand of CM039735.1, from coordinate 47,474,737 downwards.
TAAGATTTACAATTTAACATCTATATACCGTGAATTCATTCATGGCATTATCACAACATACATGAGGACCAAAGACTCTTTAGGACAATGTGCCCATAGGTTAAGATTTTTAGCCTGTAAACTTTATAGTTGGAGTGTTAATTATTCATTACTATTCTTCATTTGATTTAATTCATTGAGTTAGTCTTTTCTTGATTTTTTTTAGATCTTCTAATTATATTAATAATTAAGTTTGATAAATTTTTAACTTTTAAATTTACAATAAATTATAAACATTTAATATTTTTAATACATACTAGACCCAATGACAAGTTCAACTCCTTTGAATTTATACAAATTGAATTTGTTTCAGAATTAGTTATGATTTCTACATGTTCAATCATATTTAATTAATAAAATTTTGCCAAATTGTGATTTTTTTATTTACATTGAATTCTAGAAACCTTATATTTTTGTTAAATACCAGACATAATTATGAGTTCAATACCCTTGGGTTTGTGTAAATTGGATTCTTTTGCGATTTGTTATAATTTTTACTATTTAGCCTTTTTAATGACTTCAATTAATTCAAGTAATTATGAATTTTTTTACTTTTGCACCAAATCAACTCCAAACCTGTTGGATGTTAAGATAGTTGCTATTTGCATGCTTTACATTTTTGCAACTTGTATAGTTTTGATGATTCCAAACATTATTGTTCAAATGTGTAGTTATCTCCTAACAATTTTAGAAGATTTGTATTTGCTCATGTGTGTACTAACATTTCAGGAAAATCGAACTCCAAACTATGAAGACTTCAAATCAAATTCAACATGAGATACTTTGTGAATTTGAAGCTTGTACTTTTCTTTGAATTAAATTTGAAAGGGAGTGATTGTAATTGAGTGAATAAAAACATACATACACACATAAGGAGATCATATAAAATTTATACTGATCGTACGGGACGATATCAGATCGTACGGGACGATCAGACAGTTATCTCCTATTGAGCACATGGAATGAATAGGAACTGGCTTGAAAAATTTTCTATGTCCTATTCATCCGGAACGAAATTAAATATCGTCCTGGACGATCTGGTCTCTGTAAAATTTTCGTCCAGACGAAATTAATTATCGTCAGAAAACGAGTTGCTCTCTGTAAAATTTTCATCAAGACAAAATTAATTATCGTCCAAGACGATTTGTCCTCTGTAAGATTTTCGTCCAGACGAAATTAAATTATCGTACATGACGATTTGCTCTCTGTAAAATTTTCGTCCAGATGAAATTAAATAACATCCAGTACGATCGGCTCTCTGTAAAATTTTCGTCCATACGAAATTAAATTATCGTACATGACGATTTGTTCTTTGTAAAATTTTTGTCCAGACGAAATTAAATATCATCCAGGACGATCTGGTCTCTGTAAAAATTTCGTCCGGACGAACCAATTTTCGTCCAGACGATACAACCGACTTAAGATGGTTTTTCTGCAGTTTCTAGAACCGACCGTGTAATAACCGTTCGTACCAAACAAACTTAGTTCGTACGGGACGAACTTAGTTCGTACGGGATGATCAGCTTGTACGAAAATATTTCGTACACATATGCAATTAGGTTCGTTTCAAGGCTTTTAAGTAAAATCGTCCAGGATGATCCACGATCGTACGGGACGATCCACTGTGTACAGAATTGAATACTTGCAGTTTTTGGGCAGTTTTTCTTGTCTTTTGTATAAATAGTCCAAATTAGACTGCAACCCAATCTTTTTGTCATTTGATCTTCGTGCCTCTTGAGAGAATAGCCAAGGAGAGAGTGTGAGAGTGCATTCAAAGGAGGATTCCTACCACTGGAGCGTGAAGGCTTCACTTGGAGTTCAAAGGTAAGAATCTCTACTTGTGAATTGGGATTACTTCACTCTTTTCCTTTTTCCTTCTAGATTTCTTGTGAGAAGATCTGTCAAGGAGATCCGGTTCTCTGCCGACACTTGGAGAGTGTGAACAGATGAAGGGTTCGCTGCCTACACTGGGAGAGTGTGAATAGCCGAAGGGTTCGCTGCTTACACTTAGAGAGTGTGAATAGCCGAAGGGTTCACTTCCTACACTTAGAGAGTGTAAATAGCTGAAGGGTTCACTGCCTACACTTGGAGAGTGTGAATAGCTGAAGGGTTCTCTGCCCACACTAGGAGAGTGTGAAAGGACAGAAGGGTTCTCTGCCGACACTTGGAGAGTGTGAAAGGATGGAAGGGTTCGCTGCCTACACTTAGAGAGTGTGAACAGACGGAGGGTTCTCTGCCCACACTAGGAGAGTGTGAAAGGACGGAAGGTTCTCTGCCAACACTGGGGATTGTGTAAAAGGACGACGGTTCTCTGCCGCACCGGGTAGTGGTGAAAAGAATGTTTGTAAAGGCTTCACCGCCTTGCTGTGGATGCAAAAGGAGAGTCACTATTGGTATTAATGCAATACTCAGAGGTTTCCTCTGGGGAGTGGATGTAGGTCTAGTTTAGATCGAACCACTATAAATCTAGTGTCATTTACTTTACTATTTTTACTTTTCCGCATTTTATTTTTGATTTTAAAAACTCTGTGGTTGAAAAATGTTTTCTACAAAAACTTAAAAGAAAATTTTCATTTCGGTTCAACATAAATTTAAAGAGGGTTTAAAATTTTTAAACTACAAATTCACCCCCCCCCCTCTTGGTAGCCTTGGGACATTAATTTAGGTTTAACAACCTATTTACTAGACTCAACAAGTGGTATCTGAGCATCGTTTCAATATCATAAGTTTAAACTACTTTTTGATTAACGTAGATGGCTACATTCGGAAACCAAAACACACCTGAGGGTTACTCTATCACTAGACCTCCACTGTTTGACAATATTCCTTTTGATTTTTGGAAAAAATGCATGTCTACTTTCTTACAGTCACTTGATTATCGCATATGGATACAAGTCCAGGAAGGTTACACAAAACCAACTAGATTAGTTGATGGAGTTAGGGTAGAAACACCTTTTGCTGAATGGACTATAGAAGAACGTGACTTAGCACAATTAAATGCCAAATGTCTAAATAGTTTCTTTTGTGCTTTAAAATCTGAAGACTACATGCGGGTTTCCACTTGCAAAAGCGAAAAGGACATATGGGATAGACTTTGTATAACTTATGAAGGGACAAATGAGGTTAAGCAATCAAGACTCAATATCTTGTTACATGACTATGAATTGTTTCGCATGAAACCTAATGAATCTATTTCTGACATGTACACAAGATTCACACAAATTGTCACTTCTTTGCATGCACTTTGTAGGGAATTAACTAATTCTGAAATGGTTAATAAGATTCTTCATTGTTTACCTACTGCTTATGATGCAAAAATTACTGTAATTACAGAGTCTATAGATCTAAACATTTATTCTATTGACAATCTTCTTGGTTTACTCATTGCTTATGAGCATGGAGTAAGTCAAAGGAAGATTGATGCAGGTGAACCACGAAAGGAGAAAAATATTACACTAAAAGTGGAAGAGTCAGAGAGTGAACACTCACAACCTGAGGATGAAGATGATATAGCATTGATGACTAGACAATTCAGAAGCTTTTTAAAGAGGAATCAGAAGAGACGCCAGCAATGGAATAGAGGTAAGTTTAACAGAAATGGCAAGGTTTCTAATGAAGTGATTTATTATGAATGTAGGAAACCAGGTCATATCAAGACTGAATGCCCAAAACTCAAAGCCACTCCTAGCAAGGAGAAGGTAGAGGAGAAACCAATTGTAAAGAAGGGCAAGAAGAAGTTTCAAAGAGCTTTTTGGGCGGACTCAGCTTCAGACACATCTGAGACTGAAAAAGAAGAAGAAGTCACCAACCTTTGCTTGATGGCAGATAATATTGATCAATCAGATCAAGAAGAGGTATGTGACTTAACTTTTGATGAATTGTTTGAAGTTTTTGAACACATGCATGAAGCATATAGGAAAATGAAGAAGATGCATGCTAGTGTAAGTTTAGAGTTGGAAGAGCTTAAGAAAGAACTTGAAATCCTTAGGAAAGATCATGCATTAATAGATGACAACCACGTGAAACTACTTGACGAATATGATGACTTGAATAAGAATTTTGAAAATCTAAAATCATCCTATGTTGAACTTGAAAAAGATTTTAAAAATGAAAATCTAAAATCATTCTACAAATCGACTCTTTGTAGAAATAAATTCATTTTAAAAATTTACAATAAAAGATCTTGAGGATAATAGGATACCCCCCAAAATTTAAGATTTTACAAATCCTAAATATTATCCTAACTATATGGAATCCCTTAGAAGACAAACAAATAGAAGAAAACTTAGGAATACTTTTCCTAAAGTTAAATATAATAATTGTGATTTTTTGGGACATATAGCTCACACCTATACTTTGAAGATGAAAACTAATTTGGTGTGAAAACCTAAGATGCATAAACCTAGACATATCATACATGCATCTGATTATAAATTGCTAAAAGGTGAACCCAAACTTGTTTGGGTTCCAAGATCTAACATTTGATATTTTTGCAGGGTTGCTCTCACACAAGACCTCGTGGGAGCATATGGTACCTGGACAGCGGATGTTCAAAGCATATGACTGGAGATACTGCTCAATTCATAACGCTGGAAACCAGGAGTGGAGGTAAGGTTACACTTGGAGATAATACCACAAATAAAGTGGCTGGATCATGTATGATTGGAAATGTGAAAAACATTTTCATAGACAATGTATTATTGGTTGAAGGCTTAAAACATAATTTGTTAAGTATAAATCAGCTATGTGATAAGGGCTATAATGTAAAAATTTTTCCTACTAGCTGCATATTAAGCCTAAATGGGAAAGAAGTTTTGAATGGAAAAAGGGTAAACAATGTTTACATGCTAGATTTAAATTGTATTCAATCTCCTACTACTTTTTATTTGAAAATTGTTTCTGATGAATCATGGCTTTGGCATAGGAGACTTTGTCATTTTAGTATGAAAAACCTTAGGAGAATTACCAAAAAGAACTTAGTGAGAGGTATACCAAAACTACACTTTACTAAGGACCACCTTTGTGATGCATGTCAATTAGAAAAATAAGTGAAGTCCTCTTTTAAGTCCAATAAGGATCTTAGGACCAGTAAATCTTTGAAAATTTTTCACATGGATCTTTTTGGACCAGTAGGAACTGTAAGTTTAGGAGGGAAGGTATACGGATTTGTTATAGTTGATGATTTCTCAAGATTCACTTGGGTTAAATTTCTTTTTCATAAAAGTGAATCATTTGAGAAATTCAGAAATTTTTTAACTTGGATTCAAAGAAAACTAGGATGTGAAATAATTTCTTTACAAAGTGATCATGGAGGAGAATTTGAAAATGAAAGATTTTAAAATTTTTGTAAAGAAAAAGGGATTGATCACAATTTTTCTGCACCTAGAACCCCTCAACAAAATGGGGTAGTTGAAAGGAAAAACAAAACATTAATAGAAGCCGCCCAAGCAATGTTGGCAGAATACTCACTTCCTAGATATTTTTGGGCTGAGGCGGTTAGCACTGCAAGTTATGTTCTGAATAGGGTGAATGTGAGATCGAATTTAAATAAAACACCCTATGAGTTGCTAAAAGGTAGAACACTAAATTTATCTCATTTGCATGTTTTTTGTTGCAAGGTGTTCATTCATAATAATGGAAAATCTGCCTTAGGAAAATTTGATCCAAAATCAGATCATGGAATTTTTGTTGGATATTCAAGTGTTGGAAAATCTTATAGGGTATTCAACAAAAAAACTTAGTAATTAAAGAAACCACGCATGTTGTATTTGATGAATCTGGAAATTTAGAAGAGCCAAATATTGTTGAAGATGAGATTGAGGAAAACTCTCAAAAGATTGATAGAATAAATTTGGAATAAGATGTGGAAGAGAATTTGGAAAGAGAAAACCCTTTGCCTAGAGATTTGAGATTTTCTAAAAATCACCCAAGTGAATTGATTATAGGTGAACTTAGTGAGGGTGTTAGAACTAGGCGTGGATTAAACAAGGAAGTCAATCATTCAGCCTTCATTTCAACTATAGAACCCACTAATGTTGATCAAGCACTTTCTGATGAATTTTTGATATTGGCCATGCAAGAAGAGTTGAATCAATTTATAAGAAATAAAGTTTTGGAATTAACTTCAAGGCCAAAAGATCAAAGTATTGTTGGAACCAAGTGGGTGTTCAAAAATAAAATGAATGACTCAGGAGTAGTCATTAGAAATAAGGCCAGATTAGTTGCTAAGGGGTATAATCAAATTGAAGGAATTGATTTTGAGGAGACTTTTTCCCCTGTAGCTAGACTTGAAGCAATTAGGATTTTACTTGTCTTTGCCTGTTTTAAAGGATTTAAATTATTTCAAATAGATGTCAAAAGTGTCTTTTTAAATGGGGTAATTGAAGAAGATGTTTTGGTAGAATAACCTCTAGGTTTTGAAAATTCTAAATACCCAAATATTGTTTTAAAGTTAAAAAAAGGCATTATATGGATTGAAACAGGCACCTAGGGCTTGGTATGAGAGGTTGAGCACCTTCCTACTTGAAAGATCTTTTGAAAAAGGAAGTGTGGATACAACTCTCTTTTTAAATAAATTTGAAAAGGATATACTCATTGTTCAAATTTATGTGGATGATATCATTTTTGAATCTTCAAATAAAAATCTTTGTGATGATTTTTCTAAAATAATGAATAGTAAATTTGAAATGAGTCTAATGGGAGATTTAACTTACTTTCTAGGATTTAGCATTAAGCAACTTGAGGAAGGTATATTTCTTAGTCAAACTAAATATATTAAGGACATCCTCAAAAAGTATGAAATGGACAATGCTAAACCTGTTAGTACACCAATGAGTTCCTCAGTTCAGTTGGATAAGGACCTTAAGGAAAAATCTGTTGATCAAAAGAATTTTAGTTGGATAATTGGATCTTTACTTTACTTGACTGCTAGCCGACCAGATATTATGTTCAGTGTTTGCTTATATGCTAGATTTCAATCAGATTCAAAAGAATCACATTTGACAGCAGTGAAAAGGATATGAAGATATTTACTAGGAACTCAGAACTTAGGAATTTGGTATCCTAAGTTTAGCTCTTCATTTGAAATTATTGGTTATTCAGATTCTGACTTTGTAGGCTGTATAGTGGATAGGAAAAGCACTTCTGAAACATGTCAATTCATTGGAAATTCATTAGTTTCATGGTCTAGTAAAAAACAAAATTCGGTGGCCCTATCTACTGCAGAAGTAGAATATATTGCATTAGGAAGTTGTGTGGCACAAGTACTTTGGTTAAAACAACAGTTGATTGATTTAGGATTAACTATAGGAACTATTCCAATTTATTGTGATAATACTAGTGCTATTTGCATTTCCAAAAATCCTATTCAACATTCTAGAACCAAACACATTGACATAAGGCATCATTTCATAAGGGGTCATGTATCCAAGAGAGAAATTGAACTTACTCATGTTTCAACTAAAAATCAACTTGCAGACATTTTTACAAAACCTTTAGCCTTTGATACTTTCAGTACATTAAGAACAAGGCTTGGTGTAATTGATTTGAATGTTTAAATAAAAATATTTTTGCAGCATTGATATTTCTATTTTTGTAGTTTGTGTTTTTATGATTTTTTGTTTTTGTGATGTGTTTTGAGTGTTTTTGTTTTTAGAGTCTATGCATTTGTCATAGTGTATTGTGAGTTGTGTTTGTTTATGTTAAGTTTTCAAAGTTCAGTGTATTTTTTTTTGTATTTTTGTATTGATATTATGAAATGATCTTGTAATCTTTTTCATCAATATCAATATATGTTGTAGTTGATTTAAATTTCGATTGTTTTTTAAATGTGTTTAGTTTTTATGAATTTCATTAGTCTTTTTAATCTTAATTGTGCTTAAATTAAATTGTAATTTAAGATTAATTTCATTAAAAATTTTAATCTTTCTAAATTTAAAATTTGTTTATAACTTGTTATAATTAGAATTTTTAATTTCATGTCTATTCATTTAGACTACATAAAAATTAATATTATTATTGCAATTTAGATGTGTTCTTATTTTATATTTCTTTTCTCAAGTGATATTTATGCACTTAGAAAAATTTGAAATTTTAGATTATTGGTCTTGGAAAGAATTGGTTTCAATTACTCTTGAAAAATTGTACAAAGAGTACAAAATTCAAAAGGAATGCGCAAAGGTTCGCAAATGTGAAAAAGAGGCACAAAATAATCCCAATGTAAAAAGATGCACAAAAATGTGCTAAAAATTTGAAAAAGATGCGCAAAGCGCTACATGTGGTACTTCTCTTCTTTCCAAATTCTTTCAATCTCTTAATTCAAATTGATCTTATGTTCATTTATATTCTATTGAACTTTGAAATATAGAATTTTTTATTCATCTCTCTTGTAATGATTTTCTATATTCAAATGTCTAAATTGAATCATGTCTTTAATAAATTCTTCTTACTTACAATGTTATATCACTTTTTAAATTCTATGAATTTCTATGATTTACCTGATGTTATTAGTTTTAGATTGCATACCTTATGTCAATCACTATTTAGATTAAATTTTTAAATGAATTTCATATAATTACTTACATTTCTTGTCTATTTCTTCTTCACTTTTTGTTGTTGTCAAAAAGAGGGAGAAATTATTGTGTTTGTATGCTTGTCTTTGTGTATGCTTGTATTTTGATTTTGTGTCTTTTGGCTTGTGGTCTAGTCTTTTTTTTATTTATTTATTTTTTGTTAAAAATTTATGAAAAAAAAAATTGTGTTCTTTGGTTCAAAATGCCTCCTTATTTTCATATATTCATCAATTCAGGGGGAGTTTAGGAGATCTGTTTAAATTGAAATCATACAAACAATAATTGTTTTGCCATCATCAAAAAGGGGGAGATTACTAAGAAAGTTGCTATTTGCATGCTTTACATTTTTGCAACTTGTATAGTTTTGATGATTCCAAACATTATTGTTCAAATGTGTAGTTATCTCCTAATAATTTTAGAAGATTTGTATTTGCTCTTATGTGTACTAACATTTCAGGAAAATTGAACTCCAGACTATGAAGACTTCAAATCAAATTCAACATGGATACTTTGTGAATTTGAAGCTTGTACTTTTCTTTGAATTAAATTTGAAAGGGAGTGATTGTAATTGAGTGAATAAAAACATACACACACACATAAGGAGATCATATAAAATTTATACTGATCGTACGGGACGATATCAGATCACGGGACGATCAAACAGTTATCTCCTATTGAGCACATGGAACGGATAGGAACTGGCTTAAAAAATTTTTTAAGTCCTTTTCGTCCGGGACGAAATTAAATATCGTCCGGGATGATCTGGTCTCTGTAAAATTTTCTTCCAGACGAAATTAATTATCGTCAGAAAATGAGTTGCTCTCTGTAAAATTTTTGTCCAGACAAAATTAATTATCGTCCAGGACGATTTGACCTCTGTAAGATTTTTGTCTAGACGAAATTAAATTATTATACATGACAATTTGCTCTCTGTAAAATTTTTGTCCAGACAAAATTAAATATCCTCCAGGACGATCGGCTCTCTGTAAAATTTTCGTCCAGACGAAATTAAATTATCGTACATGACGATTTGTTCTCTATAAAATTTTCGTCCAAACGAAATTAAATATCATCCAGGACGATCCGGTCTCTGTAAAAATTTCATCCGTACGAATCAATTTTCGTCCAGATGATACAACCGACTTATGACGGTTTTTCTGCAGTTTCTAGAACCGACCTTGTAATAACCGTTTGTACTGGACGAACTTAGTTCGTACGGGACGATCAGCTTGTACGAAAATATTTCGTACACATATGCAATTAGGTTCATTTCAAGGCTTTTAAGTAAAATCGTCCAGGACGATCCACGATCGTACGGGATGATCCACTGCGTACAAAATTGAATACTTGAAGTTTTTGGGTGGTTTTTCTTGTCTTTTGTATAAATAGTCCAAATTAGACTGCCACCCAATCTTTTTGTCATTTGATCTTCGTGCCTCTTGAGAGAATAGCCAAGGAGAGAGTGTGAGAGTGCATTCAAAGGAGGATTCCTACCACTGAAGCGTGAAGGCTTCACTTGGAGTTCAAAGGTAAGAATCTCTACTTGTGAATTGGGATTACTTCACTCTTTTCCTTTTTCCTTCTAGATTTCTTGTGAGAAGATCTGTCAAGGAGATTCGGTTCTCTGCCGACACTTGGAGAGTGTGAACAGACGAAGGGTTTGGTGCCTACACTTGGAGAGTGTGAATAGCCGAAGGGTTCGCTGCCTACACTTGGAGAGTGTGAATAGCCGAAGGGTTCGCTGCCTACACTTAGAGAGTGTGAATAGCCGAAGGGTTCGCTGCCTACACTTGGAGAGTGTCAATAGCCGAAGGGTTCTCTGCCCACACTAGGATAGTGTGAAAGGATGGAAGGGTTCTCTGCCCACACTAGGAGAGTGTGAAAGGATGGAAGGGTTCGCTGCCTACACTTAGAGAGTGTGAACAGACGGAGGGTTCTCTGTCCACACTAGGAGAGTGTGAAAGGACGGAAGGTTCTCTGCCAACACTGGGGATTGTGTAAAAGGATGACGGTTCTCTGCCGCACTGGGTAGTGGTGAAAAGAGTGTTTGTAAAGGCTTCTCCGCCTTGCTGTGGATGCAAAAGGAGAGTCAGGATTGGTATTAGTGCAATACTCAGAGGGTGCCTCTAGGGAGTGGATGTAGGTCTGGTTTAGACCGAACCACTATAAATCTGGTGTCATTTACTTTACTGTTTTTACTTTTCCGCATTTTATTTTTGATTTTAAAAACTCTGTGGTTGAAAAACGTTTTCTACAAAAACTTAAAAAAAAATTTTCATTTCGGTTCAACATAAATTTAAAGAGGGTTTAAAATTTTTAAACTACCAATTCACACCCCCCCCTCTTGGTAGCCTTGGGACATTAATTTAGGTTTAACAACCTATTTACTAGACTCAACATTGGAATCTACCTTAAATGTCATTGATAACTCCCAAGGATGATTAGAAGTTTTTGGGACGTATTTGGAAATTTTTATAATTAATTAATTATTATGTTTTCTTTATTTTGAAATTACTTTTTATTTTTTAATGGTATTAAACAGGATTTTAATTTTTCTCTGTTAAGCATTTAATTCTGACCAATATTAATCTTAAATGTATTTTTTTGATTTATTTTAAATTTTTATGAGTTACAATAAATTTGAGCTTAATTATGCATTCCAAACTTGGGTTCACTATTTTTTTTTTTAAACAAATGCTACTATGCATTAAAAGCCAAAAGGAAAAACCCTTATTACAAACTAGTCAAGAAACTCCTAAAGAATCACATTCCTCCAAGCATAACAAGAAAGAAGGAGGAATCTCCTCAATGCTAAGATCATCCCAAATAAAAGAGTTTTTAAAGCCAAATTAGTACAAATATCCGCTAATTTGATACAATCACTATTTGAAAAAGAAAACAAAACTTGGTTGAAATCTTGTACGAAAGCCAAATTTTCATCAATTCTTCTATTCACCTTCCAGCACTTCACCATCAATTGAAGAACTTTTATGATATTGTAGTTGTCCCTTCAATAATAACTCCTTGAGCTTCAAACATCCAATCCCGTATGATATTTTTTTTTAATACAATACCGCCATTAGTTCCACTTGGGCAATGTCCAAATGCAAAAATTGAGCTCCAAAAGCTACCAAGAATCTTCCTCTATCATCTAGAGATGCCTCCAATTCCAGCCATATTATTTCTGTTAAGTGAGGCATCCACATTTATCTTTATCCACCCAGGTGGAGGAGGATGTCAAGAAGAAAACAACTTGCGTTGGTTGACATCCCAGTTGTCAGTATAGAAAATTATAAAATTTCTCCCTGTAGCATAAGAAACTACATTTGCAGCAATTGCATTATTTGAATCTTCAATATCACCATGTACCAATTTGCATCTACTTTTCCAAATGAGAGAAGCTATTGTACAACAGATATTAGCAATGAAAGCTTTCTTACCCACATTCCTCTATAATCCTTCCAAGCAATCAGAAAGATTATCAAACGTATGAACCTGAAATCCCCAACTATTAAGAAGAGAAATCACATTCTGAAACTTAGAACATCTCCCTGCAATATGGTTGCTATCCTCTTCTTCTTCACACCCTCTCGAACAACCCGAAAAGTTGCTCAATCTCCTCCTCACTAGGAAAGTATTAAATGGGATTGCATCATTATATTGCCTCCACCAAAAGAGTTCAATATTTGATTTTAACTTTAATTATTTCATAAAAGTCCAGTGAGCCTTCTCTTCACGGTGCTCCATTACTGCTTCAAAAGACAAGGCAGCAATAGATTTACCTGAACATTTAAATTTTAACTCCATAAGATCCAAATTCCTTCCAGCATCAATAGGAATTTGGGTAATAAGATTCACCAACTGCTCTCCAAAGACAATTTGGAGTTGATCGATCTTCCATTATCCATTCGAGATGAACGAGCTCAGATTGTAATCAGACGTTTCCAGAATATTAACAAAGGTCGGCGTTTTTATATGCATTTGTCTAATATCCATGAATCATACAACCAATTGATAGAATTACCATTAGAAACATTCCATCTAACAGTATTTCAAAGATAATTAGCTCCCATAGTAACAATGTTCCATGTGGGGGAACAATCTTTCTTTACTGGGACCGTCCAAACATCACCTCCATATTTGTCTCTCAGAATTTGGTTCAGCAAGGAGTTTGGCTTCATGCAAAAATTCCAAGAAAATTTTTCCTGAAGAGGTCATACCTTGGAAACTGTCGAGAACAAGCCTCGACCACATTCATTTTTTGGCTTACAAAGTAATTCCTAAGAAGCATAATGCATCCCTGCATTTCCATTACTTTTACTCCACAAGAAGCCTCAACACCTCTTATCAAACTCTTTAAGTATACCCAACAGAACTAACGAAAGAGAAGATAAAAACATAGGTAAAGATAGGAAGGCAGATTTAACCTAAACCAACTTTCCTTTCATAGAAATATAATTCTTCCCCCAAGTGTTCAATTTATTAGCAGCAATCTCCACAAGTTTCAGAAAATCCAAACCACCAACCTTCTCAAGGTCATCCTCACACCAAGATAACTCATCTCTTTTACCATCTTGAACCTGAGCATTTTCAAAATTTTCTTCTAAATCCTTTAGTTGGTATGTTTCCCAACTAGAATCATCGACTTTGATAGATTAACCTTCTGACCCGACCATTTGCAATAATTGGAAATGATATTCTTCAACTCCTTAACCTCCTTCCCCTTAGCTTCCGAGAAGATTAAGGTATCATCGGCATAGAGTAAATGAGATACTCTTGGAGCTAAAGGAGCAATAGAAATACCCACTCCACCTCTTCTTAGATATAATTCTTTAGATAAAATTTGAGAGCATAAAATGAACAAGAAGGGTGATAAAGGACATCCATGCCTAAATTCAAATCTCCCTTCAATCAAATCAATTTTTCTCCCATGAATCAAAATGCAATACTTAGGATTAAAGACACATTGCAATAAAAGCTCCATAAACTTACTAGGAAAGTTAAAATGAGTAAGAACTTTCCTCAAAGCTTTCCACCCCATACTATCATAAGCTTGCTCCATGTCAAGCTTGATTGACAAAAGACCTTTTCTAGCTTTAGAATACCATAATTTGTTGAAGACCTCTTGAGCCAATAGCACATGTTCAGACAAGGATTGGCCTCCTATGAAAGCAGCTTGGTCCAGTGAAATGATGTTATGAATTACCTTCTCCAATCTATTCAAAAGCATCTTTGCAATGATTTTATAAATTGTCATACAAAGGCTAATAGGCTGGAAGTTAGAAGCCACCTGAGGATTTTGGATCTTTGGAATTAAGACAATTAATGTCTCCTTCCATGACAAGTGCATAACCCCTGAAGACAGGAATTAGCTCACAACAAGCCAGACATCATCCTTAATCCATTTTCGAATATCTTTAATGAATGAGAAGGTGATTCCATTCAAACCTGGTGAAATATTTGTCTCAGACTTGTCCACAACCACTTGGAGCTCCTCCCTCGTGAAATCAGCCTCAAGAATACCTTGATCAACATTACTAATAATTGTATAAGGCACCGGCCAGCCATCCAGTAGGCATTCTCTATGCTGCCATTTCAATTTGAAAATTTCTAAAATTGTTTTCTGGATTTCAGCTCCATCCTCCGTCATCGAACCTACATCGGTTTTAATATGACTAATCCAGTTATTGTTTCTTCTGGCAATCACAAATGTATGAAAAATGAAGAATTATAGTCTCCTTCATCCATCCATTTCGCTTTTTCCCTTTGTCTCCACCTAGTGTTGAGCCGGGCAAACATAATATTGAGCTCATTGATTTTGTATCTTAAAAGCTGCATCCTTTCGAATGATATCCAACCTTCAGCCTCCTCTAATTGGATTCCCATAATTTCTTCCTTCATCTTGTCACATAATAAGTTCAAATTTATGAACTTTGCTTTACTCCCGAAAAAAAGAGCTCTTAAACTTCTTTTGAACATTAAATTTAAGGATGAAGCCGGGTCACCTCTAAAGTTTTTCTTCCAGGTATTCTTCACTATAGCTGCAGCACCATGGTAAGAAGCCCAAACCTCTTCATAAAGAATATCTTTGTTGTAAAACTCCATTGGTTTGAAAATCTCCAAAAGAATAGGACAATTTTCCAAAGCTATTCGAGAAAAATAATTCACCAATGCAAGATGAATGGTGTTCAAGGCTGTGGAGTTAATAAGACATCTATCCAATTTCCTTAAGATTCGAGCCCCTCAAGATATATTATTGCACCAAGTGAATTTGGGCCCCATTGACCCCACCTCATGAAGATCATTATTGATCATGAAGTTCTTCAAACCCTTTGATTCTTGAGACATGATGAATTTTTTTCCTCCTCATTTCTCAACTTGGGAAAGAACATAGTTAAAATCTCCTCCCACCACCATTGGTAAATCAACAGAAAAATGTCTCTCTAAGCAGTCCCATAGAAGCTTCCTTTCCTGAGCATTAGTACTTCCATATACGAAAGCCACCATCCAGCATCCCTTGTTAAGAACCTCCAGTTTCCCCACAATCACCTGAGTAGATACTTCAATCACTAAGAAAGATTATATATCCTTCCTCCATAATACCATTAGTCCTCCCAAGAGACCTTCAGAAGGAACCATATAAGATTACCAGTTGTTACCAAGAAATTTTATAATTTGAAAATTATCCAAAGAACTTATCTTTGTTTCCATCAATCCCACAAAGAAAACCTTGTGATCTTTGATCACCTCCTTCAGATATAGAGCAGCCTCCACTTTATTGGCTCCTCTACAATTCCAGAATACCAAAGAAATCATTGCTTAAAGATGGGGGAAGGCCCCCCAAACATTTTAGCTTTTTCACCATCCATCTTTCTATTATGAGCAATTATATTGCCCGAACCAAATGAGAATTTGATAGCTCTTTACTTGTCTCCTGATTTATTTCGGGCTTCCCTTCATACAAAGCATCCACGCCTATTAAAATACCCTTATCACTTTCTACAATTTCCCCTTCTTCAGCACAACTAATCTCATAAGACCTCTCTACCTCTGTATGTCTTGTTTCATCCAAACAAGATAAAGCATCAAATTTATTGAGAACGTTAATAGTAGAATCAACTTTTGTTACCTCATCCTGGATTTCTACGACCGATGGAAGATCCTCATCAGCACCTTCTTTGGTAGCATGTCCCAGTTTATCAAGTTTTTCAATGACAACAGCTTGTTTATTACCCAAACTGTTATCTTCAAAACTACCACCATTCTTCGAATTGGACGGACCAAGCTCGGACCAAGCTTGGGAATATAAATCTTCTTCATTGGAACCGAGTTTTTATTAAAAAAATGCCCTTTTCTGCCACTTTATTAAGCCTTATTTTGCCATAATTTACTTGAATCCATGGACCATTATCAACTTTCCCCCCATCAGCATATTATCTCTCAGCAACCTCCTATATGTCTCGTCCTCCAGCTACACCGGCCACATCTATAGGTCCTGAATCAGCTCCTTTCTTAGATTTATAATCAGCACAATCTATTAAGGCATGGCCAATCTTGCCACACTCACTACAAATTTTTTAGCACCCTTCGTACTCCACTTTTTGATAAAATTTTCTAGCCAAGCCTTCCACCCAAATACTAGCTGGCAATTTCAAATCTAAGGCACACACACACCCTTGCAAACTCCCTTCTACTCCACTGAAATATGTTCCCATTAAAAAGGTAGGGCTTGCCAACTAGAGAAGCAATTCTATAAATGTTCACCTCATCCCAACACTGAAGAGGTAAATTAGGCAGCCTTATCCACACAGGAGCTGAAATGCCTTTAAGAGAAGTTAGATTGAAGGTAGCTGACCATTTATCCAACCCAACCACCTAACCTCTGACCCACCAAGGACCACCAGTTAGAATACTTTCTAAGGCCTTTGAGTCTTCAAACGAACACAGCATCCAGCCAAGCCCCAAACCAGTAATGTGGAATTTCCCAAACTTATCCCACTTTCTTCTTAAATTTGTGCTCACCACATAAAAAGGGATGCTATCACCAAATATTTTCACTACAATAGCTTTATCTAGTCTTCTAGCATTCTCCATCTCCTTCTCAGCATGTAGAATAAAACCCTTTCGATCTTCAGATAAAAATGAACCCAAATCCAATTTATCAACATTCATGTTCTATTTTTTTATTCCAAGCCGATTGTACCCCTACATTGCTCCAATTGTACGCAGATAGAGATGCATTGGAAAATTTATCTCCTGAAGCACCCCTTGAATCATCATCCTCCTTTCTTTGACACAAAACCTCATCCATCTTGTCTCCATTCAAAGTATTGCAATCCAACTAAGGGGATGCAATTATGTCACTCCGGATCAGTGAAGATGGCAAAGAAGCCGAGTGTAGACATTTGTTTGAGTAGATCCTTAACCCAGCTGAGGATGAAGCTACCAAATTAAGATTTCCGATCACCTTCTTATCTCTTTCATGAAATGTAGGAGCCTTCAGATTAACAAAACTATCCTCCTTGATGACCTCCTTTCCTTTTCCCGAAACAGAAATGGGAAACTCCTTCTTTAACAATAAGCCACCTTCATTGATTGTCAATGGTTTTTCCTTATCACATTTGAAATTCTTGTTGAAACCATCCAAAACTTTGGAACCTCCATTAAAAACTTCTGAAGTTTGCTGCACCAGAACTGAAAGACCTTTTCTGTAATTTGTCGAAGCTTCTGAATATAGAAATCTCTTATGCTCCATCTGCGCCGCCCAAGGCAACTGGAGTGCCGGCTGATCGCCGGCCGATCCAGCTGTGAAAAAGAAGGACTGCCGAATTGAAAAAAAAAAACTAAAAGAACAAAATTTTGAAAACCCAGACTCTCTCTCACTAGCTTTCTCTCGAGTTCACTAATTCACAGACCAATTAAACTCCAAATTTTATAAATTTGTAACATAAGTTCATGTGAGCATATGTTTCAAGCCCACATAGTTTGGATACATCAAACCCTTCTTATATGTCACAATCCATCCCCCAAAAGTATGTTTATCTATACCTATGAGGATTTTATTTGGACTCCCTTCTATGTGAATTTTAGTATAATTAATATCATCCAAACCCTTATGTTACAAATCTGGACCCCAGACCTATTACTATGATGATAACAAATGTTATTTGTTTTCTTAATGTTTTATATCTTGTTAACTAGTATTATTGTAGATATTTTTTTCTATATGCTAACATTTCTGGTCCACCATACACTTGCAAGTTTGATCATCACAGAGTTAAGTATGTCATGATGAGTCTATATTTTTTAGTTCTTATATATTTTTATCTTTCTTAAGTCAAATCATCTATTTTGGTGTATACTAAGCTTGGAAACCATACACACACAAACACACACACACACACACATACACACACACACACACACACACACACACTCAAGGTAGTGTTAGTGACAATATCAAAAGTTATATATTGTTTTAACTAACTATATTATATGATCCATATCATACTATATAATTAGCTAATCAAAAAATTATTAAAATAATAAATTATGAAAATTAAGGCAAGATGAACTAATCATTTTGTTTGATGTATATCATACAAGATGATTAGTTGAAATCGAGATTCCAGCTGCAAATCATAATTTTGGCAATATTCTGAAATTCAAATATTGTACTCATCATACTATATAAATTGTAGAGAGAGTTGCTATTTGTATGTTTTACATTATTGCAACTTGTATTATTTTGATGATTTCAAATATTATTGTATTATAAATCTCCTAACACTTTTTAGAAGATTTGTTTTTGCTCTAGTGTGTACTAACATTTTAGGAAAATCAACTCCAAGCAATGAAGACTTCAAATTATTCTTTTGTAAAATACAAGTTTTGAAATGAGAGGGAGTGATTGTAATTGAGTGAAAAATCACAACACACACTCTTAGGGGATAATTTTTATGAACTGATCCTACGGGACGAACTTGGTTCGTACAGGACAATCATGTCAATTAACCCTTAGAAGAGCAATGGATCGAACAGGCGAGTAGAAAATTTTCTAAGTCCTAATCGTCCAGGACAAATTTAATATTCGTCCTGGGATGAACGTCTCTGGATTCTCACCTTCTCTGTTCGTCCAAACAAAATTAATTTTTGTACCGGGACGAAGCTCTCTGTATGAGATCGTATAGGATGAAATTAAATCTCGTCCCTGGACGAAGCTCTCTGTATGCGATCATACAGGACAAAATTAATTTTCGTCCCAGGACAAAACGCTGTATAAAATCATCCGAGGATGAAACCTGTTTGTCCCAGGATGAACCGAACTGACTTACATCAGTTGGTTACGTCCTGTAGAATTTTGGGGACCGACCTATTTAATAACCGTTTCGTACCGGCTGAACCTAGTTCATACGGGACGATGAGCGTGTACGAACATAGTTCGTACCAATATACATTAGGTTCATTTCCGACACTTTAATTAAAATCGTCCAGGATGATCCACGATCGTACAGGATGATCCACTGCGTACAGAATTGAAAACTTGCAGTTTTTGGGCAATTTTTCTTATCTTTTGTATAGATAGTCCAAATTAGATTGCCACCAAATCTTTTTGCTCATTGATCTTCATGCCTATTGGAAGAAGAGTAAAGGAGAGAGTGAGAGAGAGCATTCAAAGAAGGATTTCTACCATTGGAGCCTAAAGGCTTTGCATAGTGTTCAAAGGTAAGATATCCTACTTGTGATTTGAGATTACTTCACTCTTTTTCTTTCTTCTTTCTAGATTTCTTGGGAAGAGATCTGTCAAGGAGATCCGGTTCTCTACCGACACTAGGAGAGTCTGAAAGGATGAAGGGTTCTCTACCCTCACTAGGAGAGTGTAAAAGGATGACGGTTCTCTGCCAACACTAGGGAAAGTGTAAAAGGACGACGGTTCTCTACCGCACCGGGTAGTGGTGAAAAGAGTGATTGTAAAAGCTTCTCCGCCTTATTGTGGGTGCAAAAGGAGAGACACTATTGGTATTAGTGCAATACTCAGAGGGTGCCTCTTCGGAGTGAATGTTGGTCTGGTTTAGACCGAACCACGATAAATCGTGTGTCTTTTTATTTACTGCTTTTTATTTTCTGCATTTACTTTAGTGTTTTAAAAATTGTGGTTGAAAAACTTTTTATAAAAAAAATTATTAAAGTTTAATTTTGGTTAAAATTATCAAAAGAGAGAAATTTTTTAAATACCAATTCACCCCCCCCCCCCCCTCCCCCCTCTTGGTAGCTTTGGGACATTAACTTAGGTTTAACAACCTATTTACTAGACTCAACAAGTGGTATCAGAGCTTGGTTTCAAAATCATAAGTTTAAACTACTTTTTGATTAACGTAGATGGCTATATTTGAAAACCGAAATACACCTGAGGATTACTCTATTACTAGACCTCCACTGTTTGACAATATACCTTTTGATTTTTGGAAAACACGTATGTCTACTTTCTTACAGTCACTTGATTATCGTATGTGGATCTTAGTCCATGAAGGTTATACAAAACCAACTAAATTAGTTGATGGAGTTAGGGTACAAACACCTTTTGCAGATTGGACTATAGAAGAATGTGACTTAGCTCAACTAAATGCTAAATATTTAAATAGTTTTTTTTTGTGCTTTAAAATCTGAAGACTACATGCGGGTTTCCACTTGCAAAAGTGGAAAGGACATATGGGATAGACTTTATATAACTTATGAGGGGACTAATGAGGTTAAGCAATCAAGACTTAATATCTTGTTACTTGATTATGAATTATTTTGCATGAAACCAAATGAATCTATTTCTGACATGTACACAAGATTCACACCAATTGTCACTTCTCTGCATGCACTTGGTAGGGAATTAACTAATGCTGAAATGATTAATAAGATTCTTCATTATTTACCTACTGCTTATGATGCTAAAATTACAGTAATTATAGAGTCTAAAGATCTAAACATTTATTCTATTGACAATCTTCTTGGATCACTCATTGCTTATGAGCAAAGGGTTAGTCAAAGAAAGATTGATGCAGGTGAAGCACGAAAGGAGGAGAGTATTGCACTAAAAGTGGAAGAGTCCGAGAGTGAACACTCATAATCTGAGGATGAAGACGATATTGTATTGATGACTAGACAATTCAGAAGCTTTCTGAAGAGGAAGTAGAAGAGACGCCAATAATGAAATAGAGTTAAGTTTAATAGAAAAGGTAAGGTTTCTATTAAAGTGAGTTATTATGAATGAAGGAAACCAGGTCATATCAAAACTGGTTGCCCAAAACTCAAAGCCACTCCTAGCAAGGAGAAGGTAGAGGAGAAACCAAATGTAAAGAAGGGCAAGAAGAAGTTTCAAATAGCTTTTTGGGTAGACTCAGCTTCAGATTCATCAGAGACTAAAAAGGAAGAAGAAGTCACCAATCTTTGCTTGATGGCAGATAGTATAGATCACTTAGATCAATAAGTGGTATGTGACTTAAGTTATGATGAATTATTTGAAGTTTCTGAACACATGCATGATGTATATAGGAAGATGAAAAAGATGCATGCTAGTGTAAGTCTAGAATTGGAAGAACTTAAGAAAGAACATGAAATCCTTCGGAAAGATCATGCTTTAATAGATGACAACCACATGAAATTACTTGATGAATATGATGATCTGAATAAAAATCATGAGATTTTAAAATCATCCTATGTTGATCTTGAAAAAGAATTTAAAATATTTAAGGATGAATCTGAGAGCAAAATATATCAAATCAATTATAAAAATTGAATCTTGGAAGATATGAATTCATTTTATAAGTTGAAAATAAGAGCTCTTGAGGATAACAGGATACCCCCCAAACTTGAAGATTTTACAAATCCTAAATTTTATCCTAAATATATGGAATCCCTTAGAAGACAAATAAGTGGTAGAAGACATAGGAATACTTTTTCTAATGTTAAATGTAATAATTGTGGATTATTTGTATATATAGCACACACCTGTACTTTGAAGATGAAATCTGATTTGGTGTGGAGACCTAAGATGCATAAACCTAGACATATCAGACATGTATCTGATTATAAATTGCTAAAAGGTGAATCCAAACTTGTTTGGATTCCCAAGTCTAACATTTGATATTTTTACAGGGTCGCTCTCACACAAGACCTCGTGGGAGCATATTATACTTGGATAGCGGATGTTCAAAGCATATGACTAGAGATACCGCTCAATTCATAATGCTAGAAGCCAGAAGTGAAGGTAAAGTAACACTTGGAGATAACACCACAAAGATGGTGATTGGATCAGGTATGATTGGAAACTTGAAAAACTTTTTTATTGACAATGTGTTGTTGGTTGAAGGATTAAAGCATAATTTGCTAAGTATAAGCCAGCTATGTGATAAGGGTTATAGTGTAAATTTTTTTTCTACTAGCTGCATATTAAGCATAAATGGTAAAGATGTGTTGAATGGAAAAAGGGTAAACAATGTTTATATGCTAGATTTAAATTGCATTCATACTCCTACTACCTTTTGTTTAAAAACTGTTTCTGATGAGTCATGACTTTGGCATAGGAGACTTTGTCATTCTAGCATAAAAAACCTTAGAAAGATTACCCAAAAGAATTTAGTGAGAGGTATACCAAAACTAGACTTTAATAAGGACCACCTTTGTGATGCATGTCAATTAGGTAAGCAAGTGAAGTTCTCGTTTCAGTCCAATAAGGATCTTAGGACTTATAAACCTTTGGAAATCTTACACATGGATGTTTTTGAACCAGTTGGAACTGTAAGTCTAGGAGAGAAGGTATACAGATTTGTTATAGTAGATGATTACTCAAGATTCACTTGGGTTTGATTTCTATTTCATAAGAGTGAATCATTTGAGGAATTTAGAAATTTTTCGACTTAGATTCAAAGGAAATTAGGGTGTGAAATTATTTTTATACAAAGTGATCATTGAGGAGAATTTGTAAATGAGAGATTTGAAAACTTTTGTAAAGAGAAAGGAATTGATCATAATTTTTCTGCACCTAGAACTCCTCAGCAAAAGGGGTAGTCGAAAGGAAAAACAGAATATTAATAGAAGCCGCCCGAGCAATGTTGGCAGAATACTCACTTCCTAGATATTTTTGGGCTGAGGCAGTTAGCACCGCATGTTATGTTCTGAATAGGGTGAATGTGAGATCCAATTTAAATAAAACACCCTATGAGTTGCTAAAAGGGAGAACACCTAATATTTCACATTTACATGTTTTTGGTTGCAAGGTGTTTATTCATAATAATGGAAAATCTGCCTTAGGAAAATTTGATCCAAAATCAGATGAAGGAATTTTTGTTGGATATTCAAGTGTTGGAAAATCTTATAGGGTATTCAACAAAAGAACTTTAGTCATTGAAGGGAGCACACATGTTGTATTTGAAGAATCTAGAAATTTAGAAGAGCCAAATGTTATTGAAGATGAGATTGAGGATAACTCCCAAAAGATTGATAAAATAAACTTGGAAGAAAATGTGAAAGAGAATTTTGAGATAGAAAACCCTTTGCCTAGAGATTTGAGATATTCTAAAAACCACCCAAGGGAATTGATTATTGGTGAACCTAGTGAGGGTGTTAGAACTAGGCGTGGATTAAACAAGGAAGTCAATCACTTAGCCTTTATTTCAATTATATAACCCACTAATATTGATCAAGCACTTTCTGATGAATTTTGGATATTAGCCATGCAAGAAGAGATGAATCAATTTGTAAGAAATAAAGTTTGGGAATTAACTTTAAGGCCAAAAGATCAAAGCATAGTTGGAACTAAGTAGGTATTCAAAAATAAAATGAATGATTCAGGAATAGTCATTAGAAATAAGGCTAGATTAGTTGCTAAGGGGTATAATCAGATTGAAGGAATTGATTTTGAGGAGACTTTTGCCCCTGTAGCTAGACTTGAAGTAATTAGGGTTTTATTAGCCTTTACTTGTTTTAAGGGTTTCAAATTGTTTCAAATGGATGTGAAAAGTACCTTTTTAAATGGGGTAATTGAAGATGTTTTTATAAAACAACCTCCAGGTTTTGAAAATTCTAAATACCTAAATCATGTTTTCCAATTGAAAAAGGTATTATATGGACTAAAACAAGCAACTAGGGCTTGGTATGAGAGGTTAAGTACCTTCCTACTTGAAAGATCTTTTGAAAAAGGAAGTGTGGATACAACTCTCTTTTTAAAGAAATTTGGAAAGGATATACTCATTGTTCAAATTTATGTGGATGATATCATTTTTGGATATTCAAATAAAAATCTTTTTGATGATTTTTCTAAAATAATGAGTAGTAAATTTGAGATGAGTCTAATGGGAGATTTAAATTACTTTCTAGGTTTTAGCATTAAGCAACTTGAGGAAGGTATATTTCTTAGTCAAACTAAATATGTTAAGGACATCCTCAAAAAATTTGAAATGGATAATGCTAAACCCTGTTAGTACACCAATGAGTTCCTCAGTTCAGTTGGATAAGGACCCTAAGGGAAAATCTGTTGATCAAAAGAAATTTAGAGGGATTATTGGATCATTACTTTACTTGACTGCTAGCCGACCAGATATCATGTTTAGTATTTGCTTGTGTGCTAGATTTCAATCTGATCCAAAAGTATCACATTTGACAGCAGTGAAAAGGATTTTAAGATCCTTACTAGGAACTCAGAATATAAGAATTTGGTATCCAAAGTTTAGCTCTTAATTTGAAATTATTGGTTAATCAGACTCTGATTTTGCAGGCTGTAGGGTGGATAGGAAAAGCACTTCTGGAACATGTTAATTCAGTGGAAATTCATTAGTTTCATGGTCTAGTAAAAAAAAAAATTCAGTGTCCCTATCTACTATAGAAGCAGAATACATTGCATTAGGAAGTTGTGTGGCACAAGTACTTTGGTTAAAACAACAGTTGATTGATTTAGGATTAACTATAGGCACTATACCAATTTATTGTGATAACACTAGTGCTATTTGCATTTCAAAAATCCTATTTAACACTCAAGAACCAAACATATTGACCTAAGGCATCATTTCATAAGGGATCATGTATCCAAGGGAGAAATTGAACTTAACCATGTTTCAACAAAAAACTAACTTGCAGACATTTTTATAAAACCTTTAGCCTTTGATACTTTCAGTATATTAAGAACAAGGCTAGGACTTATTGATTTAAATGCTTAGATAAAAATATTTTTCTGCAAAATTGATATTTTGTTTTTGTTTTTGTGTTCATTGTATTTTTGTTTGTGTTTTGTTTTGATGTTTTGTTTATTTTTTGTTTATATTTAAGTGTGTCTTGTTTATTTTTATTCGTTTTTGTTTTGAGTGTGGATAAGATAGTTTTTATTATGAACTTCATCCGTACGAACCTTTGGTTCGTCCAGAAGAACACATGTCGGTTCATGGTGGGGGACGGTTTTCAACTGCCATCAAAACGAGTTAAATTTTTGATCGTCCGTATGAACACGTGTTCGTTTGTAAGATCATCTTGGTGAAAAGTCTGTATGAAAGGATGCTTTGGAAATTGTGTGTTTAAGAAAAGCCATTATTTTTTAAACTCATTTGTTCATCCATACGAAATATTTGTTGGAACTCGTTCAATATGAATTTGGATGTTAAGCCTAATTAATTGTCCCAAGGCTAACCAAGAGGGGAGGTGAATTGGTAATTTAAAAATTATACTTCTTCTCTTGGATTTTTAGAAAACTTTTTTAATTATTAATGCAAGTTAAATTTAAAGTTTAAAAATTAAACTTTTCAACCAGAGTAAACAACTTGCAATGAAATTAAATGTGGAAGAAAAATAAGAAAGAACACACCAGATTTATAGTGGTTCGATCAAACCTTGACCTACGTCCACTCCCTGGAGGCACCCTCCGAGTATTGCACTAATACCACAAAGTGACTCTCCTTTTGCCCCCACAGCAAGGCGGAGAAGCCTTTACAACACACTCTTTTCACCACTCCCCGGTGCGGCAGAGAACCGTCCGTCCTTTTACACAATCCCGAGTGTTGGCAGAGAACCGTCCGTCCTTTCACACTATCCCCAGTGTTGGCAGAGAACCGTCGTCCTTTCACACTCTCCTAGTGTGGGCAGAGAACCCTTCGGCTGTTTACACTCTCCAAGTGTAGGCAGAGAACCCTTCGACTGTTCACACTCTCCAAGTGTAGGCAGAGAACCTTTCGGCTGTTCACACTCTCCAAGTGTAGGTTTGCCGGAGCAACCGTGTGAATATCCCCTCCACACTCCCTTGAAATCCCCTCCAAGGATCTTTTCCCACTCAAACTCCACCCTTTCCTCTCTCCCTTTCAAGTTCTCTCTTCTAGTTTTCTCCCAAAGAACGAAGACACAATGGCTGTCAAAGATACACTTTGTCGTCCTTTTACACTCTCCAAGTGTCGGCAGAGAACCGGACCGATGTTGTTGAACTTCACTTGAGAGCCTTCAAAGGAGATGGGAAGAAACAAAGAGATCTTCTTCTTCAAGTAACCTTGTGAATCCCTCACAAACCCCTCACTTGATCTCTCACTCTTCACTCTTATAATCTCTCTCAAACTCTCACTCTCAATGATCCCTCTCAAGAGAGAACAACTCCAAAGGCTCTTGTAATAGTTTCTAGGACTCCTTATATAGAAAGGACATGAAAGACCGCCCAAACACTGCAAGTATTCAATTCTGTACGCAGTGGATCGTCCCGTACGATCGTGGATCATCCTGGACGATTTTACTTAAACGATCTGAAACGACCCTATTTGAATATGTGTACGAAATGTCTTCGTACAGCTGATCGTCCTGTACGAACTAGGTTCGTCCAGTACAAACGGTTATTACAAGGTCGGTTCTAGAAACTGCTGAAAACTATTCTAAGTCGGTTAATCGTTTGGACGAGAATATGTTCGTCTGGATGAAATTTTTACAGAGAACCGATCGTCCTGGATGATTCTTGACTTCGTCTGGACGAAAATTTTCAAGAGGACCAATCGCCACGGACGATAATTTATTTTCGTTTGGACGAAAATTTTTCAGAGACCAGATCGTCCTGGACGATTATTAATTTCGTCTGTACGAAAATTTTCCAGAGGACCAATCGCCACGGACAATAATTTATTTTCGTTTGGACAAAAATTTTTCCAGAGACCAGATCGTCCTGGACGATTATTAATTTCGTCTGTACGAAAATTTTCCAGAGGACCAATCGCCATTGACGATAATTTAATTTCGTCTGGACGAAAATTTCACAGTGAACCAATCGTCCTGGACGATAATTAATTTCGTCCTGGACGAATAGGACTTAGAAAAATTTTTCGAGCAAGTTCCTATTCGTTCCATGTGCTCTATAGGAGATAACTGTCTGATCGTCTAGTACGAATGGATATCGTCTCGTACGATCAGTATAAATTTTATATGATCTCTTTATGTGTGTGTGTATGTTTTTATTCACTCAAAATACAATCACTCCCTTTCAATTTGATTTCTAAGAAAAGTGCAAGCTCCAAATTTTACAAAGTATTTCATGCTGAATTTAATTTGAAGTCTTCATAGTCTGGAGTTCGTTTTTCCTGAAATATTAGTACACACAAGAGCAAATACAATTCTTCTAAAAAATGTTAGGAGATAACTACACATTTGAATAATAATGTTTGGAATCATCAAAACTTCATAAGTTACAAAAATGTAAAGCATGCAAATAGCAACTATCTTAACAATATTTTTGTACGGGACTAATCGAATTTGTACTGGACGAATGAAAATTTCGTCTGGTACGAACAGTCGTTCTTCTTTAAATTAACGACAGTTTTTTACTAAACAGACACTTTCACACATCTCTTTTAAACCTTTCCACTCTTCAAATCCTATAATGGCAAGTTTTAGCAAGCGCCAAAAGATTTTGGCTAAGGGTCCTCCAAGGAATACATCCAAAAACTTCTTTTCTAGAGCCAATGAAGAATCCTTTTCTAGGTTTGTCTCTGCAAAAATCACCCCATATAGAGTTCTCCTACAGGATCAACTAACTTTTATGGTAATTCACTTGTTTACCTCCACTCAGTTTAGTTTGATCCTCACTTTAGTTCACTTCTACAATAGAGAAACCTTTCACTATTTCTTGGCAAACATGTCATTCAACTCTGACCATTCTATTATCAGTTCTTTTATTTTCAAAAAGAAAGTTGAAATCACCAAGGATGACTTTGGTATTTTTCTAAACTTAAGGACTGAAGGCTTAAGTGCACACACTTTAACCAAGTCAAGTTTTTATTGGACAGAAGTTAATCGTGTGATTAGAGATAGGAGAATTAAGAATCATTTGCCTAAAGTTTCAACTTTAGTGCGTGATGCCCGTATCATCCAGCATGTGTTAAGAACTTCCATTATACCTAAAGCTGGTGATAGAGTCAACATCATTCCTCTTCTTTCTACTGTTACCTACTTGATTATGACTAGACAACCTATAGATGAGGCCCAACTCCTAATTGACATATATGATCTCTCTGAAATTGATCATGTTGATCATAAAAGGAAGAAGAACATAGCCTTAGGACATCTGATTGCTTATATTTTGGAAAAGAAGTATGATTTAATTCATCCAGAACAAGATTTTGAAGAACCACTCTACTACAACGACGCATCCTTTAGGTCTATCTATAATAAAGACGAGCCCAGCAGAACTCATGTAGTTCTGAGTGAAACAGAAGAAGAAGCTGGACCTTCACATGCTGCTGGACCAAATTATGAGGATTTGATTCAAAGTTTTGAAAATTTAGAAGCTCATTTTGATTAAAGGTTTGATCAAATTGAAACTCACTTGCAGCAGCAAGATTTTCAGCACAATCAAGATATGAGATTTTTACGTGAATAAATAAATGCCATTAATTCCAACATGTTCACGATGAGTAGTTACTTCAACTTCTTTGGTGCAGCACCACCTCCTCCTCCAGATCAGGGTCCTTCAGAATGATTTGTTTAGTGTTTGTTCTGTGTTTTGTTGAAGTTCTTGTGTTAGTGATTGTCATTAGTTTGTTGTTCTGTTCTTATCTTAATTGTGTTACTATTGATATCTTGAACTTCAAATTATAATAGCTTTATCCGATATCAATATATGTTTCAATGTTTTGTCGTTTAATATTTTAGAAATGTAAGTTTGACTTTATGACATTCCTTTTTTATTTTTATCTTAATAGTGCTTTATTTAATTTGTAAATTAAAATTAATTCCATTAGAAAATATAATTTTTCTAAATGTAAGAAATGCTTATAATTTGATATTATTAGAATTTTTAATTCCATGTCTCTTATTTAGACTACATTATCTTTAATATTATTATTGTAATTTAGATGTTTTCTTATTTTGTATTTCTCTTTTCAATTAGTATTTATGCACTTAGTAAAATTTAAAATTCTAGATTATTGATTTTGGAAAGAATTCAAATACTCTTGAGAATTGTACAACTGTACAAAAATCAAAAGGATTCTGCAAAAAATTTGTAATAATAAAAAGAGGCACAAAATAAGCCCAAAGTAAAAAAAAAAAAAAGAGATGCACAAAAGTGTGCCATAAAAATTAAAAAAGATGCGCAAAGCGCCACATGTGGTAATTACTTTTTTTCCAGACTCTTTTAATCTCTTAATTCAAATTGATCTAATGTTCATTTATAATTTATATTGAAATTTGAAATATAAAATTTTCAATTCATCCTTAGTGCAATGATTCTATTTATATTCATGTCTAATTGACACATGCCCTTGAAAAATTCTTTTTATTTTTTAAGTTATATCACTTCTTAAATTATATGAAATTTTATGTTTTTCTAATGTTTTTTTAATTTTATTTGCATACCTTATTTCAATCACTTTCAAGATTAAAATATCAAATGAATTTCATATTTCTGCTTACATTTCTAACATTCTTTTCTTCTTCACTTTTTGATGTTGTTAAAAAGGGGGAGAAATTGTTTGTTGCTGCGTATGTTTTCGTACTGTTTGATTTTCGTGTGTGTGTGTAATGTTTTCGTAGTGTTTGATTTTTGTATGTGTGTTTTCGTACTATTTGATTTTCGTATGTGTGTTTTCGTACTATTTGATTTTCGTATGTATTGTTTTTGTAGTATTTGATTGTTTTCATTATTTTATCTTTTGTGTTGTATAAAATTTTCGAAAAACAAAAATTTTTAAGTAATTCAAATGCCTCCTTATTTTCATGAGTTCATAAATTTAGGGGGAGTTTAGGAGATTCTTAGAACTTGAAATCATACAAATAATAATTGTTTTGCCATCATCAAAAAGGGGGAGATTGTAGAGAGAGTTGCTATTTGCATGTTTTACATTATTCCAACTTGTATTATTTTGATGATTTCAAATATTATTGTTTTATAAATCTCCTAACACTTTTTAGAAGATTTATTTTTGCTCTAGTGTGTACTAACATTTTAGGAAAATCAACACCAAGCGATGAAGACTTCAAATTATTCTTTTGTAAATTACAAGTTTTGAAATGAGAGGGAGTGATTATAATTGAGTGAAAAATCATAACACACACTCTTGGGGGACAATTTTTATGAACTGATCGTACGGGATGAACTTGGTTCGTCCGGGATGATCATGTCAATTAACCCTCAAAAGAGCAATGGATCGAACAGGTGAGTAGAAAATTTTCTAAGTCCTAATCGTCAAGGATGAATTTAATATTCGTCCCGGGATGAACGTCTCTGGATTCTCACTTTCTGTTTGTTCAGAGGAAATTAATTTTCGTACCGGGACGAAGCTCTCTGTATGAGATCGTACAGGACAAAATTAATTTTCATCCCTAGACGAAGCTCTCTGTATGAGATCGTACAGAATGAAATTAATTTTCATCCCTGGACGAAACACTCTGTATAAAATCATCCGAGGATGAAACCTGTTCGTCCCAGGACGAACCGAACCGACTTACGTCAGTTGGTTACGTCCTATAGAATTTTGGGGACCGACCTATGTAATAACCGTTTCGTACCGGACGAACCTAGTTCGTACGGGATGATGAGCATGTACGAATATAGTTCGTACCAATATACATTAGGTTCATTTCTGACACTTTAAGTAAAATTGTCCAGGACAATCCACGATCGTACGAGATGATCCACTGCATACAGAATAAAAAACTTGCAATTTTTGGGCGGTTTTTCTTATCTTTTGTATATATAGTCCAAATTAGTCTGCCACCAAATCTTTTTGCTCATTGATCATCATGCTTATTGGAAGAAGAGTAAAGGAGAGAGTGAGAGAGAGCATTTAAAGATGGATTTCTACTATTGGAGCGTGAAGGCTTTGCATAGTGTTCAAAGGTAAGATTTTCTACTTGTGATTTGAGATTTTTTTTTTTTTTGAGAAGATGCAAAAATTGCAATTAAGAAAAAAACGAACAAAACCTAATACAAACTATGCAAAAGAAGCTAATGATACCTTTTTCAACATGAAAAAGTATCTTATTAAAACTTAAATTTGTTATTTTAAACTTATTATAATTGTAATGAAGTCCACTATAACCTATTTTGAAACTGATGAGATGCAAGGGATACCAAGTTATAAAACAACCTGAGGGTTGATTAGTATCCCAGAGTTCCCATCCAGTTAGTGAATAGGAAATAGTAAAGACCACATAAACAATTAAGCAAAATTTAAAATAATAAATTAAAGGAAGGGAAAGAAAATAAAAACTAATAATGAAAATACATTTCAATGAAAAATTCCATAACTTTAGTAAATCTTTGCCAAACTTGAAGACCTTGTGTTCCATCTTCAAAAGCATCACTCTGTTGTTGCTATCCACTGAAGAATCCTTTTTCATATTAATGGGATATAAAGGAAGAAGAACCTTTACAAACGTTCTTCTCCTTGTGTTCAGCCAATTTCCTTCTAGGCAATTCTTTCACCGGCCCAATCCTTGAAGTTCCTTGAATAAAACATGCTTTGCTCCGGGTGTAACATTATTCTTAACAAAGTTTTTATCTTTCTTAAGAATTGTTTTTTTTGAAATTCAAGCTAACAGCTAATGGAGTAGAAGAAGAGTCAATGATATCATTACTATTAACATCTGCCGTCAAAGTAGCTAATGTATCCAAAGCTGAATTTTTTCCTCCCAAAAATTCCGCAATTTTAGGAGTTTCGGTGGCCTTTGTAGGAGTCAATTCTGAACTTTGAATGTTTGCAGCCGTAGAAGTAGTCAAAAATTGTGATTTGAGATTACTTCACTATTTTTCTTTCTTCTTTCTAGATTTCTTAGGAAGAGATCTGTCATGGAGATCTGATTCTCTGCCGACACTAGGAGAGTGTGAAAGGACGAAGGGTTCTCTGGCCTCACTAGGAGAGTGTAAAAGGATGACGGATCTTTGCCAACACTAGGGAAAGTGTAAAAGAACGACGGTTCTCTGAAGCACCGGATAGTGGTGAAAAGAGTGATTGTAAAGGCTTCCTCGCCTTGCTGTGGGTGCAAAAGGAGAGACACTATTGGTATTAGTGCAATACTCAAAGGGTGCCTCTGGGGAGTGGATGTAGGTCTGATTTAGATCGAACCACTATAAATTGTGTGTCTTTTAATTTTCTTACTTTTTATTTTTTGCATTTACTTTAGTGTTTTAAAAATTGTGGTTAAAAAACTTTTTATAAAAAAAAAATCATTAAAGTTTAATTTCGATTAAAATTATCAAAAGAGGGAAATTTTTTAAATACCAATTCACCCCCCTCTTGGTAGCTTTGGGACATTAACTTAGGTTTAACAACCTATTTACTAGACTCAACATGAAAGGCATCATACTATACAATATGTTTAAATCTTTCCTATATTAATACTATGATTAGGAATGAATTTAAATTAGTTAGTCCAGTTAAGTTGTCCAGGATGATTTGATAATTCATACTATTCAACCAAATTCCTGCATTGGATGATAATTAAATCATCACAAAATATACTGGATGATAATATAAGTCATTTGAACTGATTATACAAAACTTAGCTCTTCATAGTACTAACAAGAGTACTATGAACTAATAATATAAGATGAACCATGATCGTATTAGATGACCAGATTCCTTAAAATGTAATTTAGGGCATTTTGTTAGGCCTTGTATTTATTGCTCTCTCATTGACTTATTTCAAGATTTCTTGGCTTCTAAGTGTTTTCTAGAGGGAGCTTTGAGAAGAAGTTCTATGAGAGCTTTGGGAAGAGGAGGGAGAGCTTATGTGTTAGGGACAAGTAGTATGAGGGAATCACACAGTTGCTCTAAGCAAGTGTCTTGCCTTATTCCTTCAAGTGTTTGTCTAGGTTTTTTGGGGTCTCCAAGGAGAAATTCATTAGCTCAAGAATGTGGTTCTCTACCATCACCAACATGGTGAGAAAAGAGTTCAAGGTACTCTACATTCTCCAAGAGGGAGAAAAAGATTGAAGGTTTATTGCTATTGCTTAGAGGGTGACAAAGCTTCTGGCTCTCCCCTGCACTAAGTTTGGTGAAAGGGATTTGTATAAGGGCATCTCCGCCTAGTTTTGGGGGCAAAAGCAGAGACACTATAGTGATAGTGTAATACTCTAAGTGGAGGACTCCGCAGAGTAGATGTAGGTCATTGTTTAACTGAACTACTATAAATCTCTATTGTGCTTGTTCTGATTTCTATTTTCCACATTTTAGTTTTTTTGAACTTTAATATTATTATAGCTACTTAGTAAAAATCATACTTAATGATTAGATGATTAGATCTGTTGATTAGAATTTCATCATTGTTATTTTCATGCTTTTGTAAAATCATATTTCTTTCGCACTAAGTGAAAAATTGATACTAGTATTTTTTCAAATATTGAAAATTCAAAAATATTGTCTTTACTTTTAAATTAAGTAATCAGTTTTTAAATCTACCAATTCACCCCACTCTTGGTCCTCAAGCTAGTTCATTGAGGTCTCACAATCTCCTTGAACTTTCAAGTGGTATCAAAGCAGTTATTCAAATTTAGATTTTAATATCATCAAGTATAGATCCAATGGTGCATTTAGGTAATAGGAATACTAATGAGGGTTTCCATAACATGTCCACCATTGTTTGAAAATTTCCTGTCTGATTTCTAAAAAAATTGCATGTCTACATTTTTGCAATCCGTTTACTATAGCATTTGGCATATCATTCAAATAAGTTATTCACTTACATCTCATGTAGTTAATGGTATCAAAACTGATATTTCATTTACTAAATAAAGTTATGAGGATAAAGAACATGCAAACTTAAATGTTAATTGTATAAATTTTTTCTATTCTTTAAAATTTGAGGATTATATATGAGTTTCTACATACATTATCAGGAAGGAAATTTGGGATAGACTGTGCATAACATATGATGAAAATATTAAAGTAAAATAGTCTAAGTTAAACATCTTATTACATGATTATAATTGTTTCGCATGAAATCTAGAGAGTCAATTTCTAAAATATACACAAGGTTCACAAATATAGTAACATCCCTATATGAATTGGGAAGACAACTCTCAAATTTAGAAAAGGTTAATAAAATCCTATAACTCCTTCCTAGTGCATCTGACGCTAAAATTACTACAATAATTGAATCTAAGAATTTTAATGTCTATTCTATTGACAATTTACTTGGGTCACTCATTGCTAATGAGCCAGGAGTGAGTAAAAGGCAAAATGATGTAGGTGAAAAGAAGAAGGAAAGAACTGTGGCCCTAATGGCAAATGATTCAGACATTGATAGTTCTGTAGCGGTGGAGTAGGACGACATTATGTTGATGAACAACCAATTAAATAATTATTTAAAGAGGAAGCAATGCCTCATCAATGGAATAAAGGTAAAAGTACTAAGAATTTTAAAGCATCATCTGACACCACATACTTTGAATGCAAGAGACCAGAACATCTCCAATCAAATTGCCCCATATAAAAGACTTAGCCAGTGAAGGAGAAGGGTGAAGATAAAGAAAAATTAGGATAGACAAAATTCAATAAATGGAAGAAAAGGATGAAGAAACCATTTTAGGTTGACACTTGCCTCATAATCATCTAAACCTGAAATAGAGGAGGAGGTAACAAACTTGTGTGTTATGGCTGATGATAATCTTGATCAATCAGATCAAGATGGTGTATTTCAACTTTCCTATGCTGTATTGGTTATTATTTTAGAGAAATCCATGACTCGTATAGGAAATTGAAAATGATGTATGCTAGTTTGAATACTAAATTTTCTAACTTATAAAAAGAGCTTGCAATTCTAATTTCCAAGCCTTTTAGTTTAGATAGTGATCACATGATTCTACTTGATGAATATGATGCATTAAATAAGAAGTATATTAATTTATTTAATGCATATGATTCCTTAAAAACATCTCATGTTGAACTAGAAAATGCATTCAAAGAAATTGGAGCATGTGTAATAGAGATATATTGTAGTGAGCTTGCATTGAAATTGGAGGTGGCTAATTTTAAAAATGCAAATAATTTCTTAAAAAAAATACTTGCACTTGAATAGAATAAAAAGCCACCCATGCTCACATAATGACATAAACCTACATCAAAACATGTATCCATTACCCCTAGGAAGTGTCACCATGACCCTCATAGATTAGTGAATCCTTTCCTTGGTGTTAGGTGTTACTCCTATGGCATGCTAGGTTATATTTCCCACACTTGTACTATCTATTGTAGGACAAACCTAGTGTGGAATAAAAAAGCACATGCATCATAGCATAACAAGCATACATACCATTGTTTAACCCATAAGGTGGAACCTAAACTCACTTGGGTTCCCAAATATAACATTTTAATGACTTTGTAGGGGTGCTCTCATAAAAAACCTAGTGAGAGTATGTGGTACCCGAATAGGTTATGCTCAAGGAAAATGAATATTGATTTAAAGTAGTTTATCATATTAGAGGCCAGGTAATGAGGCAAGGTCATACTAGGGGACAACATACTAAAAAAGTGGTTGGCTCTGATAAAATTTGCAACTCTAAAAATTTAATAATTGAAAATGTTTTAAAAGTCAATAGCTGAAGCATAACTTACTATGTATTAGTCAATTGTGTGATAACGGCTTTGACTTTAAATTTCTTTCTAAAAAATTTATGATCAGTTTAGATGGAAAACTAGTTTTAGAAGGAAAATGAATAAAAAAGATTTACATGCTTAACTTGTACTACATTGAATATTCTAATTTCTTCCGTTTGAAAACTATTGTTGATGATTTCTAGCTATGGCATAGGACACTATGTCATGCAAGTATGAAAACCCTTAAAAATATTACCTAGAAGAACTTAATTAGAAGCATACCTAAGCTAAACTTTACCAAGGACCACCTATGTGATTCTTACAACTAGGGAATCAAGTAAGGACTTCATTTAACTCAATCAAAGACATCCATACCTCTAGGCCACTAGAAATCCTTCATATGGACCAATTTGTACTAGTTAGTACAACTAGCCTAGAAGGTATATCGATTTATAATAGTAGATTATTCTTCTAAATTTACTTGGGTTAGATTCCTATGACATAAGAGTGAGTCATTTGAGAAATTTAGAACTTTATTCACCTGGATTCAAAGGAAATGAGGATGTGAAATTTTAACCATTCATAGTGATCATAGTGGAGAGCTTGAAAATGATAAGTTTGAATCCATCAATTTAGAGATAGGAATAGAACATTACTTCTTTGCCCCTAGGATAGCTCAATATAATGGAATAGCTAAAAGGAAAAATAAAACCTTGGAAGAAGTTACTAGGCCCATGTTAGATGAATATTCTCTCCAAAATATTTTTAGGTAGAAGTGGTAAATATTGCTTGTTATATTTTAAATAGGTTTAATGTTAGATCCAAGCTAAAAAAGATACTCTAAGAACTCTTTAAGAGTAGGACACCAAACCTTTCTCACTTCCATATTTTTCGATGTAAAATCTTTATCCTAACTAATGGAAAATCGGAGGGGTGAATTTGTTGATACATGAGAGAGATTGTTGGTTAGAGAGAGAAACTCCCATTAGAGAGAGAAAGCTTTTGGATTTTCAAATTTGATTCTCTAGGTTTTACTTCCTATTTCTTAGGAGTTGGTAGGGAATATGGTGGCTGAGGGCCACAAGCCATCATTGGCTTCGGTGGCGAGGACGTCTTCCTTTGTAGTCAACAAAAATCAAATTTTGGGTGTAAATATTCATCTTAGTGCTGGTTCAAAACATAAAGATTTACACCTGGTTAATAAGAGTTCACAAGGTGCTTTAATGATTAAGGAGATCTTTGATGTTGCTCCTAAGAAGATCATTCATATGAAGGAAAAAACTAAGTCTATTTTTCAAGATTTTCATACTATTGCTCCTCAATTTGATAAATGTTTTTTGGCTTTGAACTTGACGGATCCTTCTGCTTCGTCCTTAGGGATGAAATTTTTTGTTAATAAATTTGAGAATTCAAATGCAATCCCTGGACATAGTGTGATA
This sequence comes from Dendrobium nobile, assembly GCA_022539455.1. NCBI lineage: Eukaryota > Viridiplantae > Streptophyta > Magnoliopsida > Asparagales > Orchidaceae > Dendrobium > Dendrobium nobile. The sequence goes on along the minus strand of CM039735.1, from coordinate 47,437,651 downwards.
AGTACGAATTCACCTATTTTGGTTAACAAAAATTTTCATGAAAATGATCTTAGAGTGGGTGAGAAGATGGATGTTACGGTGGATAAGATGATCTGCGAAATGCCCAATAGAGATGTTAAAGAGGTTGATGTTAATCCTTGGAGAAAGAAGCCATACATCAAACTGAATTTTAAGGAAGAGGATATGTTATTGTCGGAGGATGGAAAAGAAATAAAAATGAGTGAAGAGAATGAGATTTTGAATTCAAATAAATTATTGAATTCATTAGTAATTAAGGTGTTTGCAAAGGAAATACCATCCCATATGGTGGCATGAAAAGTGAGATGGAAATGGAGTCAATTTGGATAATTTCATTTTACATCTCTTGGAAGGAGTTGGTTTTTATGTTCTTTCCATTCACATGAGATGGTTGAAGTTATTCTTTCAGGTGGCCCGTGGATTGTGAATGGGCATATTGTTTGTATGGATAAATGCTCTTCTGATTTTATTCCTTTATCCATGAAGGGGCTGACCTCTCCTATATGGATAACAATACCTCATTTACCATTATAATATTGGGATGAGGTGAATGTGGTAAGAATTGCTTCGATGATTGGCATGTTGAAACTCGTTCACTATGAATTAGGTTGTTAAACCTAAGCTTATGTCCCACGGCTAACCAAGAGGGGGGTGAATTGGTAATTAAAAAAGAATTTTAACCCTCTTTTTGATTCAGGAAACGAAAAAAAAAAGTTTAGTGAATTTTTCTAGAAAATGTTTTTCAACCACAGTTTTAAAAGTAAAAACACAAAAATAAAAAGCAGTGGAAAAATAAAGATACGAGATTTATAGTGGTTCAGTCAAAACCAAACCTACATCCACTCCCCGGAGGCACCCTCCTAGTATTACATTAATACCAATAGTGACTCTCCTTTTGCACCCACAGCAAGGTGGAGAAGTCTTTACAAAACACTCTTCCACAACTATCCGGTGCGGTAGAGAACCGTCATCCTTTTACACTCATCCAAGTGTTGGCAAAGAACCCTTCGTCCTTTCACACTCTCCTATGTGGACTGAGAACCCTTCGTCCTTTCACACTCTCCTAGTGTGAGCAGAGAACCCTTCTTCCTTTCACACTCTCCTAGTGTGGGCAGAGAACCTTTTGGTTGTTCACACTCTCCTAGTGTGGGCAGAGAACCCTTCCACTGTTCACACTCCTCAAGTGTGGCAGAGAACCCTTCGACTGTTCGTACTCTCCAAGTCTCGGCAGAGAATCGATTCTCCTTGACAGATGTTCTTCGTAGGAAATATATAAGAAAGAAAGAAAAGAGTGAAATAAACACAATTCAAAAGTAAAGATTCCTACCTTTGAACAGCAAGTGAAGCCTTCACGCTTCAGTAGTAAGAATCCTCCTTTGAACACTCTCTTACACTCTCTCCTTGACTCTTCTTTCAATAGGCACGAAGATTAGTAGGCAAAAAGATTAAGTGGGAGTTGAGATTGGACAATTTATAGAAAAGACACAAAAAACCATCAAAAAATTGCAAATATTCAAGTTAATACGAATTGTATCGTCCCGTATGATCGTGGATCATCCTGGACGATTTTACTTAAATGCATTAGAAATGAACCTAATGTATATGGCTACAAAATGACTTCGTACACACACATCATCCCGTACGAACTAGGTTCATCCGGTACGAATGGTTATTCCATAGGTCGGTTCCCAAAAACTGCAGAACGTCACTAAAAATTTCAGAGTCGGTTCAATTCATTCTGGGAAAAATATGGGTTAGTCCGGACGAAATTTCTCCAGAGAGCAACTCGTCCTAGCACGATTATAAATTTTGCCTGAAACAAAATTCTCCAGAGGGGATTTTGTCTTTGGACGAATACACTTCATCCTGGACGAAAATACTCCAGAGAGCAACTCATCCTGGAACAAATATAAATTTTGTCTGAACAAAAATTTTCCAGAGAACATTTCGTCCTAGGACAAATACACTTCTTCTTGGACGATCAGGACTTAGAAAAATTTTCTTCAATTCCTGTTCATTCCATTGCTCTTATAAGGAGATAACTAACCTGATCGTCCCGTACGATATGTACAAATTTTTTAATATCTCCTTAAGTGTGTGTGTTTGTTCACTCAATTACAATCACACCCTCTAAACCTTAATTCAAAGAAAAATAGAAGCTTTAAATACACAAAGTATCTCATACTGAATTTGATTTGAAGTCTTCGTAGTCTAGAGTTTTATTTTCCTGAAATGTTAGTACACAGAAGAGCAAAAACAACTCTTCCAAAAAGTGTTAAGAGATAACTTCATATAAAACAAAAATATTTGAAATCATCAAAACTATATAAGTTGCAAGAATATAAAATATGGACATAGCAACTCTCTTAACAATCTCCCCCTTTTTGACGATGGCAAAGAAATTATTATTTATATAATTTCAAATTTTAAGAATCTCCTAAACTCCCCCTGAATTGGTGAACACGTGTAAATAAGGAGGCATTTTTAGAAATACACAACAAACAAAAATAAAACAAACACAAAACATACACAACATACACAAAACACAAAACATAAAATAAAAACAGACACATACACATATAATATGAATCAAATAAAACCACGATACAAACAATTTCTCCCCCTTTTTGACAACAGCAAAAAGTAAAGAAGAAAAAGACTTGAAATGTAAACAGACATATGAAAATCATTTGATAATTCAATCTTGAAAGTGATTGAAATAAGCAATGGAAATAAAATTAAAACATTAGGCAAATCATAATACTTCATAGAATTTAAGAAAAGATATATAACATTGATAAAGAAATATTTATAAAAAATATGAGTCAATTTAGACACTAAGATAGAGAAAATTATTGCAAAAAGGATGAATAGAAAATTTGTATATTTCAAATTTCAATAGAGAATATAAATGTACAGTAGATTAATTTGAATTAAGAGATTAAAAGCTAATGGAAAGAAATAATTACCAAATGTGGTGCTTTGCACTTCTTTTTCAATTTATTGGCATATTTTTTGTGCATCTTTTTACTTATGGGCTTATTTTGTGCCTCTTTTTCTACTTGTGAACCATTGCGCATTCCTTTTGATTTTTGTACATTTGTATATTTTTTCAAGACTAATTTTGATCTTTCTAAAATCAATAATAAAAATTTTCAATTTTTTCTAAGTGAATAAATATTTATTGATAAGTGAAATATAAAATAAGAAAATATTATAGTTGCAATAATAATATTAGAATTAATGTAGTCTAAATAAGAGATATAAAATTGACAATCTTAATTACATCAAGTTATATACATAACTTAATTTTTTTAAAAATTAGATTTTCTAATCAATTTAATTTTGACTTGCATTTCAAAGTATAGCACTATTAAGATAAAAAATCTAATGATTGTCATCAAGGCTAACACACATTTCATTACCATTAAATCCAAAACACGAAAACATATATTGATTTCACTATGAAGATATTAGAATCTAAGGTCAGGATATTAATACAAAAATAAAACATCTAAAGAAAAGAAAATACAACAAACTTACTTAAAACAACAACTAACACACAAACTACAGAAAATACATAAAATTAAGTACAACTATCACTGAGAAGGACCCTGATCTGGTGGAGGAGGAGGAGGTGCAGCACAAAGATGTTAAAGAAAGTACTTATCATAAGCACATTGGTACTAATATCACTCATCTGATCCCTCATAAAACTCATGTCATGCTGATACTGTGTGGCCTGTTGCTGAAGATGAGTCTTAATTTTATCAAAACGTTGATCAAAATGAGTCTCTAGGCGATAAAATCTTTGAACCAATTCTTGATAATTTGGTTCATTGGTGGGTGCAGGTGCAGCTTCTAGTTCTTCCTCTGTTCACTAATGACATGTGCTTTACTTGGTTATTCTTTGAAGATTACTTTAAATGATACATCATTGTAGTAGAGCAGTTTTTCAAACTCTTGATCAGGATGAACCAAATTGTATTTCTTATCCAGAATGTAGGCAACTAAATATCCTAAGGCGATGTTTTTATTTCTATTATGCTCTAATGAACAATTTCAGACAGCCCATAAAGATAGTCAAAGATAAGTTGGGCTTCATCTATAGGTTCTTTAGACATGATCAAGAATGTCACCATAGAAAGAAGAGGGGTTATATTGATTCTATCACTAGCTTTAGGAATTATAGAAGTTCTAAGAACATGCTGGATGATACGTGCATTTCGAATGAGTTCGGATACTGTAGCCACATGTTCATTCAAATTGTTTCCTCTAATCACATTATTAATTTCATACCATTCATAATCATGAGTGTTAATCAGATGATGGCCTCTAGCTCCATCTATCCTTAAATTCAAAAGGGCTCCTAAGTCAGCCTTGGTGATTTCAACTTTTTGTTTGAAGACAAAGGAACAGATTATAGAATTGTCAGAATTAAAGGACATGTTGGTAAGAAAGTAGTGAAAGGTTTCTTTATTGTAGAGATAGACGAGGGTAAGGATAAAACAAAACTGTGTTGAGGCAAATAAGTTCATTACCTAAAAGGTAAGTTGTTCTTGGATTAGGATTCTGGAGGGTGTGATCTTCGCTGAGGCAAACCTAGGAAAAGATTCCTCATTTGCTTTGGAAAGGAAGTTTTCAGAAGAATTTCCATGTGGTTTCCTAGCCACAACCTTTTGCCTCTTACTTGAACTTGCCATTTGAAAAAGATCTAAAGTACGAAAGAGATTGAAAGAGAAGTTTAGAGTGTGACTGTTGAGTTCAAAAGCCATTTTATTTATTGAAAATGACACGTTCTTACCGGATGAAAAAATTTTGTCCCGTACGAATTTTTCAATTTATCCTGTACGAAAACATTTTGTATGGATGAGCCAATGCATCAAAAAAAATGGCTTTTTGTAATCAACACAACTTACGGAGCATCCTTTTATATAGGCTTTTGACCAGACTGATTGTACAGACGAACACGTGTTCGTCCTGGGATGATCAGAACTTATGATCATTTTAATGGCAGTTAAAACTGTCCCCTCCATCGAACCGACATGTGTTCGTCCGGACCAACCAAAGGTTCGTATGTATGAAGTTCGTATTAAAAACTACCTTATCCATTCAACCGCTTTATTCATTCATCCCGTCGTTTGAAAAACCTTCCATTCCGGATGATCGTAACAATTATACAGACGAAGTGACAACAAAAAACTGAAAACTACACGCAAATGGTTCAAAATTCGAAAAATACACTACACAATTCATCCCGTACAAAATAATTTTGTTCCAAATGATGGACACTCAAAAATTTTAAATCATGCACACAATTAAAACTAAACCACAAACAAACTAAAAAACTCATTGAAAAATGAAGAACACGAATACTAAATCAAGAAAATCACACATATAAGTTCACAAACACATAAAAACACACAAAAAATATTAACTTTGAAAAACAAACATTAATGTTGTTAAAATATTTTTAATTAAGCATTCAGATCAATCACACCAAGCCTTATTCTTAATGCACTGAAAGTATCAAAGACTAAAGATTTTGTAAAAATGACTGCAAGTTAAGTTTCAGTAGAAATATGAGTGAGTTCAATTTCTCCTTTAGATACATGATCCCTTATGAAATTATGCCTTATGTCTATATGTTTGGTTCTTGAATGTTGAATAGGATTTTTAGAAATACAAAAAGCACTAATGTTATCACAATAAATTGGAATAGTACCTATAGTTAATTCAAAATCAATCAACTTTTGTTTCAACCAAAGTACTTGTGCTACACAACTTTCTAATACAATGTATTCAGGTTCTGTAGTAGATAGGGCTACTGAATTTTGTTTTCTACTAGACTAAGAAACTAGAGAATTTCCAATAAATTGACATGTTCCAAAAGTGCTCTATCTATCCACCCTACAACCTACAAAGTCAGAATCTGAAAAACCAATTATTTCAAATGAAGAGCTAAACTTATGATACTAAATTCCTAAGTTTGAAGTTCCTAACAGATATCTTAAAATCCTTTTTACTGTTGTCAAATGTGATTCTTTTGGATTTGATTGAAATCTAGCACACAAACAAACACTAAACATGATATCAGGTCGGCTAGCAGTCAAGTAAAGTAAAGATCCAATTATTCCTCTAAATTTGTTTTGATCAATAGATTTTCCCTTAGGGTCCTTATCCAACTAAACTAAGGAACTCATTGGTGTACTAACAGGTTTAGTATTGTCCATTTCATATTTTTTGAGGATGTCCTTAACATATTTTGACTGGCTAAGAAATGTATCTTCCTCAATTTGCTTAATGCTAAATACTAGAAAGTAACTTAAATCTCCCATTAGACTCATCTCAAATTTACTACTCATTATTTTAGAAAAATCATCACAAAGATTTTTATTTGAAGATCCAAAAATGATATCATCAACATAAATTCGAATAATGAGTATATCCTTTCCACATTTTTTCAAAAAGAGAGTTGTATCCACAAATCCTTTTTCAAAAGATCTTTCAAGTAAGAAAGTGCTTAACCTCTCATACCAAGCCCTAGGTGTCTGTTTCAATCCATATAATATCTTTTTTAAACTTGAAAACAAGATTTGAGTATTTAGAATTTTCAAAACCTGATGTTTGTTCTATAAAAATATCTTCTTGAATTACCCCATTTAAAAATGTACTTTTTACATCCATTTGACACAATTTGAATCCTTTAAAATAGGCAAAACCTAGCAAAACCCTAATTGTTTCAAGTCTAGCTACAGGGGCAAAAGTCTCCTTAAAATCAATCCCTTTAATCTGATTATACCCCTTAGCAACTAATCTAGCCTTATTTTTAATGACTACTCCTAAATCATTCATTTTTTTTTGAATACCCACTTAGTTCCAACTACACTTTGATCCTTTGGCCTTGTAGTTAATTCACAAACTTTATTTCTTATAAATTAATTCAACTCTTTTTGTATGATCAAAATCCAAAATTCATTCAAAATTGCATGATCAATATTTGTGAGTTCTATAGTTGAAATGAAGGCTGAATGATTGACTTCTTTGTTTAATCCATGCCTAGTCCTTACACCCTCACTAGGTTCACCTATAATCAGTTCCCTTAGGTGGTTTTTAGAAAATCTCAAATATTTAGGCAAAGGGTTCTCTATCTCCAAATTTTCTTCCAAATTTTTTTCCAAATTCATTTTATCAAACTTTTGGGAGTTAATCTCAATCTTATCTTCTATAACATTTGGCTCTTCCAAAATTCCATATTCATCAAATACAACATGTGTGGTCTCCATAATTATCAAAGTTCTTTTATTGAATACTCAATAAGATTTTCCAGCACTTGAGTATCCAACAAAAATTCCTTCATCTGATTTTGGATCAAATTTTTCTAAGACAGATTTTCCATTGTTATGAATGAACACCTTGCACCCAAAAACATGCAAATGAGAAAAATTAGGCTTTCTACCTTTTAGCAACTCATAGGATATTTTATTTAATTTAGATCTCATATTCACCCTTTTCAGAACATAACATACAGTGCTAACCACCTCAGCCCAAAAATATTTAGGAAGTGAGTATTCTGCCAACATTGCTCGGGCGGCTTCTATTAATATTCTATTTTCCTTTCGACTACCCCATTTTGCTGAGGCATTCTAGGTGCAGAAAAGTTGTGATCTATTCCTTTCTCCTTACAAAAATCCTCAAATTTCTCATTTTCAAATTCTCCTCCACGATCACTTTGTATAAAAAGAATTTCACACCCTAGTTTTTTTGAATCCAAGTCAACAAATTCTAAATTCCTTAAATGATTCAGTTTTAGAAAATAGAAATCTAACTCATGTGAATCTTGAGTAATCATCCACAATAACAAATCCGTATACCTTCCCTCCTAAACTCAGTTCTAATTGGTCCAAAAAGATCCATATGCAAAATCTCCAATGATTTACTAGTTCTAAGATTCTTATTAGACTGAAAAGAGAACTTCACTTGCTTTCCTAATTGACATGCACCACAAAGGTGGTCCTTAGTAAAATCTAGTTTTGGTATACCTCTCACTAAGTTCTTTTGGGTAATCCTTCTAAGGTATTTCATGCTAGAATGCAAAGTCTCCTAAGCCAAAGTCATGACACATTAGATACAATTTTCAAATTAAAAGTAGTAGGAGATTGAATATAATTCAAGTCTAGCATATAAACATTATTTACCCTTTTACCATTCAAAACATCTTTACCATTTAGGCTTAATATGCAGCTAGTAGGAAAAAATTTCACACAATATTCGTTATCACATAGCTGGCTTATACTTAACAGGTTATGCTTTAAGCCTTCTACTAATAACACATTATCAATCTAAAATTTATTAAAATTTCCTATCATACTTGTTCCAACCACCTTCCTTGTGGTGTTATCTCCAAGTGTAACCTTGCCTCCACTCCTGGCTTCTAGCGATATGAATTGTGCAGTATCTCAAGTCATATGCTTTGAACATCCGCTGTCCAGGTACCATATGCTCTCACGAGGTCTTATATGAGAGCGACCCTACAAAATTATCAAATGTTAGACTTGGGAACCCAAACAAGTTTGGGTTCTCCTTTTGGTAAGTTATAATCAGATGCATGTTTGATATGTCTAGGTTTATGCATCTTAGGTCTCCACACCAAATACGTTTTCATCTTCAAAGTACAGTGAGCTATATGTCAAAACAATCCATAATAATTACATTTGACTTTTGGAAATGGATTTCTAAGTCTTCTACCATTCATCTATCTATTCAGGGATTGCATAAATTTTGGATATCGATTAGAATTAGTAAAATCTTCAAGTTTAGGGGGTATCCTAATATCCTCGAGAGATTTTATCGTTAATTTATAAAATGAATTCATATCTTTCAAAATTTGATTTGTATAATTTGATATATAAATCTTGCTCTCCGATTCATCCTTAAATTTATTAACATCTTTTTCAAGTTCAGCATAGGATGATTTTAATTTTTCATGTTTTTTATTAAAGTCGTCAAACTCATCAAGTAATTTCATGTGGTTGTCATCAATTAAAGCATGATCTTTCCTAAGAATTTCATGTTCCTTTTGTAATTCTTCAAATTCTAAACTTAGACTAGCATGTATTTTCTTATTTTCTTATATGAATCATGCATGTGTTCAGAAACTTCAAAAAGTTCATCATAGGTTAAGTCATATACCTCTTCTTGATCTAACTGATCAAGACTATCGGCCATTAAGTACAGATTAGTGACTTCCTCTTCCTTCTCAATCTCTGATGAATCTGAAGCTGAGTCCGCCCAGAAAGCTCTTTGAAACTTCTTCTTGCCCTTCTTTACAATTAGTTTCTCCTCCACCTTCTCCTTGCTAGGAGTGGCTTTGAGTTTTGGGCATTCAGTCTTGATATGACCAGGTTTACTACACTCATAGCAAATCACATCATTTAAAATCTTGGCATTTCAATTAAATTTACCTCTATTCCAATGCTAGCGTCTCTTATGCTTCCTCTTCAGAAAGCTTCTGAATTGTCTAGTCATCAATGCAATGTCGTCTTCATCCTCAAGTTGTGAGTATTCACTCTCAGACTCTTTCACATTTAGTGCTATGTTTTTCTCCCTTCATGGTTCACCTGCATCAATCTTTCTTTGCCTAACTCCTTCCTCGTAAGCAATTAGCGAACCATGAAGATTGTCAATAGAGTAAATATTTTGATCTTTAGACTCTGTAATTGCAATAATTTTAGCATCATAAGCATTAGGAAAACAATGAAGAATCTTATTAACAATTTCAGCATTCGTTAGTTTCCTACCCAGTGTATGCAAAGAGGTGACTATTTGTGTGAATCTTGTGTACATATCAGAAATGGATTCATTTCATTTCATGTGAAATAGTTCATAATCATGCAATAAGATATTAAGTCTAGATTGCTTAACCTTGTTAGTCCCCTCATAAGTTATACAAAGTCTATCCCATATGTCCTTCCCACTTTTGCAAGTGGAAACCCGCATGTAGTCTTCTGATTTTTAAGCACAAAAGAAACTATTCAAGCATTTGGCATTTAGTTGTGCTAAGTCACGTTGTTTTACTGTCCAGTCTGCAAAAGGTGATTCAACTCTAACTCCGTCAATTAATCTAGTTGGTTTTGTATACCCTTTCTGAACTAAGATCTACATACGATAATCAAGTGGCTGTAAAAATGTAGACATGTGTGTTTTCTAAAAATTAAAAGGTATAATGTGGAAAAGTAGTGGTCTAATTATAGAGTAACCCTCAGGTATATTTTGATTTTCAAATGTAGCCATCTACGTTAATCAAAGAGTAGCCTAGACTTGTTGTTTTGAAATAAAGCTCTGATACCACTTGTTCAAACTCGTTCACTATGAATTAGGTTGTTAAACCTAAGCTTATGTCCCACGGCTAACCAAGAGGGGGGGGGGGTCATTTGGTAATTAAAAAACAATTTAACCCTCTTTTTGATCCAAGAAATGAAAATAAAACTTTAGTGAATTTTTCTAGAAAATGTTTTTCAACCATAGTTTTAAAAGTAAAAACATAAAAATAAAAAGCAGCGAAAAAATAAAGACATGAGATTTATAGTGGTTCGGTCAAAACCAGACCTACAACCACTCCCTAGAGGCACCCTCAGAGTATTGCACTAATACCAATAGTGATTGTCCTTTTGCACCCACAGCAAGGCGGAGAAGCCTTTACAAAACTCTCTTCCACCACTACCAGGTGTGGCAGAAAACCGTCATCTTTTTACACTCTTCCTAGTGTTGGCAGAGAACCCTCCATCCTTTCACACTCTCATAGTGTGGGCAGTGAACCCTTCATCCTTTCACACTCTCCTAGTGTGGGCAGAGAACCCTTTGTCCTTTCACACTCTCCTAGTGTGGGCAGAGAACCCTTCAGCTGTTCACACTCTCTTTGTGTGGGCAGAGAACCCTTCAGCTGTTCACTCTCTCCAAGTGTGGGTAGAGAACCCTTTGGCTGTTCACACTCTCCAAGTGTCAGCAAAAAATTTAATCTCCTTAACAGATCTTCTTCACAAGAAATTAGAAGGAAGAAAGAAAAGAGTGAAATAAACACAAATTAAAAGTATAGATTCTTAGCTTTGAACACCAAGTGAAGCCTTCACGCTCCAGTAGTAAGAATCCTCCTTCGAACACTCTCTTACACTCTCTCCTTGACTATTCTTTCAATAGGCACGAAGATCAATAGGCAAAAAGATTAAGTGGCAGTTGAGATTGGACTATTTATAGAAAAGACACAAAACACTGTTTAAAAACTGCAGATATTCAAGTCAATACAAATTGGATTGTCCCGTATAATCTTGGATCGTCCTGAACGATTTTACTTAAATGCGTTGGAAATGAACCTAATGTATATGGGTACGAAATGACTTTGTATACACACATCATCCCATATGAACTAGGTTCGTCCGGTACGAATGGTTATTCCATAGGTCGGTTCCCAAAAACTGCAGAATGTCACTAAAAATTTTAGAGTCGGTTCACTTCATCCTGAGATGAATATGGGTTCGTCAGGACGAAATATTTCCAGAGAGCAACCCGTCCTGGCACAATTATAAATGTCTTCTGAACGAAAGTTCTCTAGAGGAGATTTCATCACGGGACGAATACACTTCGTTCTGGACGAAGATACTCCAGAGGGAAACTCATCCTAGAACGAATATAAATTTTATCTGAACAAAAATTTTCCAGAAAACATTTCATCCTGGGATGAATACACTTCGTCCTGGATGATCAGGACTTAAAAATTTTTTCTTCAATTCAAGTTCGTTCCATTGCTCTTACAAGGAGATAACTGACCTGATCGTCCCGTATGAACTAGATTCGTCCCATACAATTAGTACAAAGTTTTTATTATCTCCTTAAGTTCGTGTGTTTGTTCACTCAATTAGAATCACTCACTCTCAACCTAAACTCAAAGAAAAATAGAAGCTTTAAATACACAAAGTATCTCATGCTGAATTTGATTTGATGTCTTCATAGTCTGGAGTTTGATTTTCCTGAAATATTAATACACACAAGAGTAAAAACAACTCTTTCAAAAAGTGTTAGGAGATAACTACATATAAAATAATAATATTTGAAATCATCAAAACTATAGAAGTTGCAAGAATGTAAAACATGCATATAGCAACTCTCTAAACATGGTAAACCATTAATGTTGGTTGGAAACATGTTTCAATGGTGATGGAGGGAGTTTGAAAGGGTTTGTGTTCAGGTGAAGCTTGACCAATGCCTTCCTTTAGGAGTGTGGGTGGAGAGTATTTCAGGAAGATTTTTCCAAAAAGTTGAGTATGAAAAAATATCAAAAGTTTGTTTGAATGTGGAATGATTGGGCATGTGAACAATGAATGCAAACATGGAATTTCTACCACCAAAGAACCGAGTGATGTTTCTAGTAAGGGTGGTTTGGGTTTTTGTGGTGGGAAGAGGCAAGAGATAGTCAATGATCCTACTTATGGTCCATGGGTCCCTGTCAAACATAAGAGAAGTAGAAGATCTACCCAAAGAAACACAAATGTTTAGCCAATGAATCTAAAATTTGTAAAGAAGAAAATGAAGCATATTCTGGAGGTTCAGGAAGACATGATTGATGTGGGGTCTTGAGACTGGAGTGGATCAATTGAGCTAGAGCCAAAGAATTTGACTGCTAATACAGATCAAATTGAAGTGGGTGAATTTACCTTGGGAGAAGATCAATGTATGGAAGAAATGCAAGCTGTTGGAGCTGACGAGTTTGATGGTTAAACCAACAAAGATATTTAGAAAGCTGATGGTGATATGGGTATGGTCCTTACTCCTGTTAGTTCTTTTTTACTAGTTGCTATTAATAAATTTTATATAGTGAGTATGGAGAATGATGACAAGGTGGAAGATGGTGTGTATGAAAAAAGGTTAAGTGATAATGGTATTGAAGGCATTGTTGTTGTGGTTGATGATGTTGGGTTGTGGAAGGATGAGGGCTGTGGATGAAGAAATTGTAGTGACAAGTCTTATTGTGGTGTGGTTAAGGAGATTGGTAACATTGGGGAGATGACCAAGTTTAAGCTTGCTAAAGAACTCAAATCTTTAGGGCCTATCAAAAATGTACCTCATGGTAGAAATTTGGAAATTAGTAGTAAAAGAAGGGACTGCGGCTCATCCCCTAGGGTAATCTAATGAATTCTATTGCTTTCTTGGAATTGTAAAGGGGCTAAGAAAAATGAAGCCTCTCTCTATCTTAGGGAATTTATTAAAGATTATAGTACTTTGTTTGTCGGGTTGGTGGAGACCAAAATTAATGCTTTCGATAAAGTAACATTTGAGAAGGTAATGGGACCGGATTAGGATTTTTTCTTCCTCCATCAGATGGTTTATCTGGTGGTATTATGGTCTTATGGAGATTAGATTTGGCATCATTTTCTATGATAAGGATGTCAAAATAATGTGTTATTGGGGATCTTAACGTCAATAATAAGGGTGTGTGGATGATTTCAACTATTTATAAGAGTAAGGAGGGTCACAAAAGAAGGATGTTATGGGACTGTATTCATGATATTTCCCATAGGAAATTTTTGACTCTGCTATAAAAAGAAAGGGGGTTCTAAAGTTTGAAGATGGGTGGATATCATTCAAAGCTTTGGCTCATATAATTGCTAAAGTATGGAAGAAGGCTTTTAGTGGGGATGATATGAAATTTAATAGATCTTTGAAAGATTTGTTCTATTGGAGTAAGGCTAAATTAAAGGAATTTTCTAAGGAAAAAGATAGGTTGAAAGTGCAAAATTTTCAGCTACAAGAGGATGAAGCTAGAGATGGTTGGTTGAATGAAGAGAAGTTATGGTTGGTTAGATCAAAAGTCAAAGAGATGAATGCTAATCTTTTGTCGTTTGAATACTTGGTGGAAGCAAAGAGCCAAATTGAAGTGGATTGAAGATGGGGATTCTAATACTAAATTTTTCCATGCTTTTGTAAGTGCTAGGAAAAATGGTAATTGGATTTCTCAAGTTAGGAATTTGAATGGTGTTCTTACCGAGGAGACTAAGGAGGTGGAGGTTTTTTTTTTAGAACAAATGGAAGGATTGGGTGTGTTTTTTGGAGAATTGGCGTACTCCTTGGAAGGTTTTAGAAGATGAAGATAGAAGAGGGCTGGATGCGAACTCTCTAATACAAAAATTGTGGAAGTGGTTAGGATGCTGGATAATAACAAGGCTCCTGGATGTGATGGGATGACTTACTCTTATTTCAAGGATTATTGGAATATTATTGGGGATGATGTTTGTAGAGCAGTGAAGAGGCATTTTATTTCGGGCAAAATGTGCAAGGAGTGGAAGGATAAATTTTTTGTGCTAATTCCCAAATCCAATAATTCGGTGACTCCTTCTGGTTTCCATCCAATAAGCCTTTGTAATTCAATTTACAAAATTGTGGATAAAGTTTTGTTGAACATATTGCTTTTGTTCATTCCTAAGATTATCTCTATGGAATAGGAGGCTTTTGTAAGAGGTAGATCTATCTCAGATCATTTGTTACTAGCTCAGGAGGTGTTCAACAAAATTAGGTTTTCTAAATCAAGTAATGGATTGTTGGCTGTTAAGCTAGACATGGAACAAGACTTATAGTTCCAACTGGTCTAAAAAGATCCATATGCAAAATTTCTAATGATTTACTAGTTCAAAGATCCTTATTGGGACTAAAAAGAGGACTTCACTTTTTTTTCTAATTGACATGCATCACAAAGGTGGTCCTTAGTAAAGTCTAGTTTTGGTATAACTCACACTAGGTTCTTTTGGGTAATCCTCCTAAGGTTTTTCATGCTAGAGTGACAAAGTCTCCTATGCTAAAGCCATGACTCATCAAAAATAGTTTTTAAACAAAAAATAGTAGGAGTTTTAATGCAATTCAAATCTAGCATATACACGATGTTTACCCTTATACCATTCAAAACATCATTTCCATTTAGGCTTAATATGCAGCTAGTAGGAAAAAAATTTACACAATATCTTTTGCACATAGCTAGCTTATACTTAACAAATTATGCTTTAAGCCTTCAACCAATAACACATTTTCAATGTAAAAATTCTTAAGATTTTCAATCATACCTGACCCAACCACCTTCCTTGTGGTGTTATCTCCAAGTGTAACCTTGCCTCCACTCCTAGCTTCTAGTGATATGAATCATGCAATATCTCCAATCATATGCTTTGAGCATTTGCTATCCATGTACCATATGCTCTCACAAGGTCTTGTGTTAGAGCGACCCTGCAAAATTATCAAATATTAGACCTGGGAATCCAAACAAGTTTGAGTTCTCCTTTTGGTAATTTATAAATAGATGCTTGAATGATATGTCTAGGTTTATGTATCTTAGGTTTTCACACCAAATAAATTTTCTTCTTTAAACTACAGGTGTGAGTTATGTGTCCAATCAATCCATAATTATTACATTTAACTTTTAGAAAAGGATTCCTAAGTCTTCAACTATTCATTTATCTATTTAGGAATTGCATAAATTTAAGATTCAAAATGGGATTAGTGAAATCTTCAAGTTTAGGGGGTATCCTACTATCCTCGAGAGCTTTATCTTCCATATATAATATGAATTCATATCTTCTAAAATTTGATTTGTATAATTAGATCTATAAATTTTGCTCTCAGATTCATCCTTAAAATTTTTAAATTTTTTTCAAATTCTATATAGGATGATTTTAAACTTTCATGATTTTTATTCAAGTCTTCATATTCATCAAGTAATTTCATGTGGTTTTCATCAATTAAAGCATGATATGTCCAAAGGATTTCATGTTCCTTTTGTAGTTCCTCAAATTCTAAGCTCAGACTAGTATGCATTTTTTTTATCTTTCTATATGCATCATGCATGTGTTCAAAAACTTCAAAAAGATTATTGTAAGTCAAGTCACATACCTCTTCTTGATCTAAATGTTCAAGATTATTGGCCATTAAGCACAGATTAGTGACTTCCTCTTCCTTTTTCATTTCTGACGAGTCTGAAGCTGAGTCCGCCCAGAAAGTTATTTGGAATTTCTTCTTGTCCTTCTTCATAATTGGTTTCTCCTCTACCTTGCTAGGAGTGGCTTTGAGTTTTGGGCAATCGGTCTTAATATGTCCAGGTTTTCTGCACTCATAGCAAATAACATCATTTGAAACCTTGACATTTCTATTAAATTTACCTCGATTCTATTTATGGCGTCTCTTTTGCTTCCTCTTTAGATTGCTTCTGAATTGTGTAGTCATTAGTGTGATGTCATCTTCATCCTCAAATTGTGAGTATTCACTCTGTGACTCCTGCACTTTTAGTGCTATGTCATTCTCCCATCGTGGTTCACCATCATCAATCTTTGGCTAACTCCTTGATAGTAAGCAATTAGTGATCCAAGAAGATTGTCAATAGAGTAAATGTTTAGATCTTTAGACTCTGTAATTACAGTAATTTTAGCTTCAAAAGTAGTAGGCAAACAACTAAGTATCTTATTAACCATTTCAGCATTCGTTAGTTCCCTACCCAATGCATGTTAAGAGAGTTGTTATTTGCATGTTTTATCTTCTTACAACTTGTATAGTTTTGATTATTCCAAATATTATTATTTTAAGCTTTATTTTCTCCTTACACTTATTGAAAAAATTATTTTTCCTCTTGTGTGGACTAACATTTCAGGATAATCGAACTCCAGACTAATGAAGACTTCAAATCAAAATTCAGCATTTGATAATTTGAAAATTGAAGTTTGTAATTTTTATTGTTATTAAGTTTGAGAAAATATGATTTTAATTGAATAAGCTTAGCGCACACACACTTGGGATATTTTTAAAAATTACACTGATCGTACGGGATGAACCTTGTTCGTATGGGACGATCAAGTCAGATAATCCCCTTGGAAGAGCAATGGAGCGAACAGGAAGTGAGAAAATTTTTCTAAGTCCTGATCATCCAGACAAATTTCTCAATTCATCCTGAGATGATCTTCTCTAGATTCATACTTTATGCTGAATAGTCCAGATGATTCATCCTATTTGTGCTTGGATGAAATGCTCTCTAGAAAATTTTCGTCCAGACAAACTTCTGTTCATCCCAAGAGGAAATGCTCTCTACCGACACTTGGAGAGTGTGAATAGACGAAGGGTTCTCTGCCGACACTTGGAGAGTGTGAACAGCCGAAGGATTCTCTGCCTATACTTGGAGAGTGTGAATAGCTGAAGGGTTCTTCGCCCACACTTAGAGAGTGTGAAAGGATGGAGGGTTCTCTGCCTACACTGGGAGAGTGTAAAAGGACGGACGATTCTCTGCCAACACTTGGAGAGTGTAAAAGTATGACGGTTCTCTACTGCACTGGGTCATGGTGGAAGAGAGTTTTGTAAAGGCTTCTCTGCCTTGTTGTGGGTGCAAAAGGAGAGTCACTAGAGGTATTAGTGCAATACTCGGAGGGTGACTCCTGGGAGTAGATGTAGGTCATGTTTGACCGAACCACTATAAAACTTGTGTCTTTTATTTTTTTCGCTGCTTTTGTTTTCAATGTTTTAACCTGTGGTTGAAAAACATTTTCTCCAAAAGTCACTAAAGTTATTTTTGGTATAAAATTTTTTAAAAGAGGGATAAATTTTTTATTACCAATTCAGCCCCCTCTTGATTAGTCGCTGGGACATAAGCTTAGGTTTAACAACCTAATTCATATTAAACTAGTTTCAACAAAGTCAATATTTTAATTTTTAAATTTTTAACTCATCATACTACATAATGTTGTTCGTAATGTAAGATATTTGAAAACTTAATTTATTCCCCATGGTTAGTCAAAAAAGTCATAGTTTATTTAGTTTGGTCGATCATACTATAGGATGTAGATTATATTGTATGATAAGCAGAGATGAAAAATGTTCACCTGAATAATCGCCATGGATGAAACCTTAATTTTTCAACTAAGCATATGTTATGATGCCAATCGCATAAGATAATAGGAAGAGATGATATTCAATCATCCCGACAGTTATCTTATATGGTCAAAAGATAATTGAATTGATCATATTATACGATCTTCAAATCATAATATATGATCCATATAAAATTTTAAATTGTTCATCCTGGGACTGTTCCATCATACTTGATGTTATCTTACTTTTGAACTAATCATATTATATGATCATCAATTGTATTGTATGAATAGCTTTACCTGAATTAACATTTTAGGGATTTTGGAGACCTTATATTTAAAGCTTTTATTAATTATCTCTGAGAGAGACTTCGGGTTGTTGAAAGTGTTTTGTGAGAGATCATAAAGAGTGGAGAAGGTGAAGGTAAGTTTTGTGAGAGGGAAAAGCAGTGTGAGGGGATTCATACGGTTGCTCCAAGCAAGATTGTACCTTAATTCCTCTATAAGGCCCTGGGGATCTGTAGGGGCTGCTCTGGGAAGAAAAGCTTTAACATCAAAGGTTAAGGAATCCTATCTTCACTAGGAGTTTAAAAAGATTCTAGGGATGCCGCCCTTTTTAAGAGGGTGAAAAGAGCTTTCAAGGTTCTCTGCCTCACTAGGAGGGTGAAAAGAGCTTTCAAGGTTCTCTACCTCACAAGCCTGGTGAAAAGGATTCTAATTATCTATTACATTGGAATGGTGGAAGTGATTTTTATAATTGATTTTCCACCTTATTGTGGGGAATAAAGGAGAGACACTAAGAGTTATTGCAATACCCAATGAGGAGGACTATAGGGAGTAGATGTAGATCAATATTTGATGGAACCACTAAAAATTTCTATTATGCTTATTCTACTTTACTTTATCCATCCCGACAGTCAACTTATATGGTAACACTTGTATAGGAATTTAAATCTAATGAAGAAGAGGAAGTAGTAGCGACCGTGACACAAAAATATATAGCATCAGCACCCGCCTTCCACCCAGCACCACATGATTATTTGATAGCTTAATTTGATTTCATAGCGTTATGGCTAGGGAGAAATTTATAGGACTCCATAACATGATGGGTGTAGCTGCATTAGTAACATAGGGCTTATTGCACCAAGTTAAAGGGTAAATTTTCCTCCTTACACCTTATCTTTAGCCTACAAAATCACCACTAAATTAGGGTCCATTTTATGAGTAGTTTGTGTTATTTTTACTATATTTTATTATACTTTGAGTTAAAATGCTGACATATTTTGCATTGTAGTTCATGATTAGTTCATCTTTTTGTTGATGTCAAATGGGAGAGGCGAGCGTGGTGTTAGTTGTATTTGCTTTTGAATAGTGTAGTTCTTCTTCTGGTATTTATGTTGTTGCATTTTTTTAAATTAAAATATTTAATAAAATTCATAATAAAAATAAAATATATTTGTGTATTAAAAATATAAAAAATTGAAAAAAATAAAAATCAAATATTAAATATTTTCCCCATTTTTTAAATAAGTCATTTACTGAGGGGGAGAACTTAGTTGAAAATAAAAAAATAAAACTTTCATTTTTTTAATCCTTAGCAACAATATTTTGTCATCATAAAAGAGGGGAGATTGTTCCAATCTTGAAGACCCAACTTATGTTTTGATAATTACAAATATTATTGGAAGAGTATTTTCTTATCACTACTTTATACATTGGATATTTTTTTGTTTGTCGAAAACCATTTTAGCTACAACATACATCAAGTAGTATTGAATAATCAAGACACAAGATAATGTAACATAAGTGTATAAGATAGTTTCAATTTGGCGTAGCTTGTACTCTTTATTTTTTGTGCCATTTTCTGTAGTTTAAGTTAGAAAAGCATAGAGCACACACTCACAAGGAGGAGAGATTAAATATTTAATAATTACACTATACTTTTTTTGAGAGAAAAATAAATTTTAATGTTTAATTAAATGAGATTAAATTAAATTGGACTATAACTATCCTACTATATGACCACCAAAATGTACAAGATGATCATCTATTTTGAGAAACTTCATCATTAAATCTTAGTGACTTCAATTAGAAAATTTTAAATTTTGAACTATTCATACATTTTGATCCAATTTGTATTGTATAAAAATTAATCAAAATTGCTTAATATAATTTTATGGATGTAGGAATCACTCTTTATATAATCATCAATAATGGTCATATTATACGATTAAATATCAACATGTATGATTCACCAAATAACTCACTGGATGAAATTTGGTTCATTCTATACGATCTATATTTTGATTGAATTAACTATAATGGATAATCTATAAATTGTCTTATTTGATCAAAAGGCTTAATATTAAAAGTTATGGTTTTTAGTGTAAACTTTACAAACACTTATTATGACTTGAGAGAAAAAGTTTTGAATAGTCAGAGATATTTTATTTTGGAGAGAGAGCTTAGAGAGACCACTTCATAAGGGGGAGAGAGGAGCTGAGGTAAAGAGAGGGAGTGTGCCTTGAGGGAGTCGAGGGGTGTCAGTGGATTCACATGATGATAACCCTAGCTTCCACATTGGGTCCTTCTATTGTGTTTTGGTGTAGTTATTGCAGAGGAGCTATATCAAGGAGAGTCTTTGGTGTGAAATACTTGCTATCCATGGAGGAGAGGGATCTGTATCTTTGCTGGGCAAAGTGGTGAAAAGAAAAATATACATCTCCACTAAGCTAGGAGATAAAAGGATGAATCGGCCCCACTTCCAGAGTGAGTTGCAAAAGAAGGGACAACATCTCTATTGGGTTGGGAAGTACGAGGGAAATTCATTGGAGTTTGTAAAGGTCAGCCTCCTCATGGTCAGGAGAGAAGGGCTTCTCTACCAAGCTATCTGCTAAAGGAGAGTCACCTTCAATGAAATAACAAAAAGGAGGACCTTTAGTGAGTGGTTGTAGTATAATTTTAATCAAACCACTATAAATCTAGTTTGAGTACTTTTTACTTTCTTACAATTTATTTTTTACACTGGTTAGCATTTGGATATCTTTGTGGTAGATTTCTTTAGCTTACTTTTAGTTATCACGAAGAAAAATAATTTTCAGGAGATAATTCTTTGGTTGAAGTTTTTTTTAATTAAAAATCTGAAAGAAAAAATATTTATTCTTATAAAAAATCTTAGTTGCTTTTGATTTTATTTGAATTGTTTATTCTCTTAAATTGCATCCACATATCTCATTTTTTATCATAAGCAAAAGATTTTTAAAAGACCAATTCACCCCCTCCCCTGTCTCCTCCTAGGGTGCCATAAGCACTTTCAAGTCACATGCTTGACAACCCAATTCAAATTCATTTTAGTGAAAAAAAATAGATTATGAATGTCGATGATGGTGATGACAAAAAGGAAATATTTAATTCACCACAACTCTTTCATGAGCTCACCTTACTAACCAAAGCCCTAAGGAACTCCGTCAATTCACTTTAGTTATATTGGACAAGTATGTTAACAAAGAAAATTATAGCCAATAGCAATAATAATTATATAAGGAGCAAGAAAGAGCTTTAGTTCATGGGCAATACCCTAAGACACTTAATTCAATCATTATGGGGGATTATTTGTTCTTACCTTCTGAGTAAAATATAGACCACATAGAGTTTAATATTACATATTTTATGTATATTTTTAAAAATTAACTCTATTCCATTTTATTAAGTTTGAGGGAGGGATGGGGGGAGAGAGAGAGGGAGGGGGGGGAGAGAGAGAGAGAGAGAGAGAGAGAGAGAGAGAGAGAGAGAGAGAGAGAGAGAGAGAGAGAGAGAGAGAGAGGAGAGATTAATTTGTTATAGTTTTTACCAAACATTTTTTATATGTATAGTGTGCTTATGTTAGTGATTAGAATTTTTTTTTTAGATTTTATTGGTTTAAGATTCGTGCAATATATAGTATTGCTTAATTTAAGTTGCATAATTAAGCAAATTCACCAACTTATAGGATGTTAAAATTAATGAATATTTATAATAAGAATGTACTACACATTTTATCTTAATTTAAAATACATATTAAGAGGATTAATTTACAATAATTATTTATAATCAAATTTTGAATTAAACGTTATAGAATATACCTAATTGATTTAATCAAATTCAAATAATTGATTTGCATTACTTAAGTTATTCAAACATTTAACAAATTATACTATGCATTTATTTCTGATTTTAGAGCTAATTATGTATTTCGTTATCTCAATGGCCACTACAATGAAATTAAATTTCTTGTATTGTATAATTTAGATGCCAAAGAAAAATCAACAAATAACCTTTTTTTATGTTGTAAATAGCCTTAGTATAAAAATTACATGGAAAGGCATAAACTCTGAGGATGTAAGAGACTATAAATAAAAAGGGAGAAGAGAAAAACAATCTATGCTAAAAATGAAAGAGAGTTTCAAGATAGTGAAAAAATATGCACTCCACACAAAGGTCATCTTTATCCATCAACATATTTTGATTCTCTCATTTCTACACTTAGTTTAGAGAACCATGGTTGATTATTTCTTAAAGGAAAATCTAGAATCTCAAAAGTAATATGTAAAAAGGCTTATATAGCTTAAGTTATTAGTAGTTAGCTTCTTACTTCATATAGCTTGCTTAGTAACTAGGGTTTCTCTATCTCTAGTAATGGATAGATGCATATAGACTATGTGGTTGCAAAAGAGAAGAAGGTTGAATAAATTCTTAGATGATCACTCAGGGAGTGGACATAGGCAACCTAGAGCTGAACCATAATAAATTGATTTTTCTTCTTTTTTCTTTTTTATACTTATTTTTACTTTATCAATATTTTACTTACTATAGTATCCTCTAGAATAATTTATAATTCCTTGAATAATTTATTATATTTCTTTAATAATTTGAAAAATACTTTGAAAGTAAAATGTGGTGATATACTTGTGGGTATAATTTAAATCTTGAATCAAACATTATGTATGTACAAATTTATTTTTAATTTTTAAATATTATTACTTTTTACTTAAAAGTTTAAAAAAAAAAGTTTGCTCAAATTTTTTTTTTTTAGGAAAAGTAAATAACTTGTAGTAATTTCATATCTTAGCTTGGCCACAATGTCACTACTTAGAGTGTTTAATAGTTTGAACATAGTTAAAAGTAGAAAGATTTGATAAAACTAATATAGAATAAATAAGATAGAAGCCCTTTAATTCATCAACAAATGCTCTTCTAGGTAGAGAATCAATTCACAAAAATGAGTAAAGTTAGGCAGCACATCAATAAATAAAGCAATATCCATTAGAGAATGTTACTACAAGAATGTAATTTGAATAGGTTGGACAGTCCACTTAAAATATAAAAAAGACATGGAGGAGACATAGAAAATGAGTAGAGTTGTATTGCTAAAACTTGAACATAAATGGGGAAGCCATTAAAGGAAGGATGCTACTGAGGCGGTAGATCAAAGATGAGCATATAGATTACATTACTAAGGAGTAGGCACAAATAGGAGCTGACAATGTAAATAATGGGATGGTAGAGGGGTAAAAAAAAAATTTTGAGGTAATGAGATCCATCATTAAAGAAGTAGCAATGTTAAGGATAGTGTCAAAGGCTAGGGCTACAAATTCTTATGACAAGAAATTAAATTAACTTCAAAATAAATATATATTAATAAATTGACCTAAAGTTAGCAGTAATATTTTCTTTTGGGGAAAAGTTAGAGCCTCAAACAAAAATCATTTCTTTATCAAAAGAACATTGAATTCATGGTTACATCGAGCAATATAGCAAAAGCGAAAATGATTTTTAAAAAGAATAAATATAAGTAAAACTAACAATATAAAGGGGAATGGGAGCTTGTTAAACCAAATGATCCTTGTGTACATTAGCTTTTAATAATCGTATACATTTTTTTTACTAATAAGAAGATTAGTTGTGCATGTAGGATTATTTACATTATATTTGAATGAAGGATAGCGGTGCACTCCCATGACTACCTATGTAGGTGAAGGGGGATATATTATGTTTATTTTATGTTGAATTGGATATAACCCCAATAAAAATGTTAGTGCACATGCTAATCAAATAATAAAGTATTTGAAAGATTGTTGATCCTACAATCTAATATAAATAACCTAAGATTTATATTAGAGTTAACTTTATCTAATATTATTTACTCAAGGAACTTAACTTAGCCTACATAATGAATTCAAGAGTAAATTTTATCTTTTAATGAGAAATATAGAAAATTGTGAAGATGATGGTGGTTAAAGTGTTCTTGAATAATGATCGTGAAATAACCTAAGTTCTCCTAAGTATCTCTTCTATGCTAATATGAATAAGAGCATATGCATCCCTAGATCTCTATCAAACATATAAGGATATAAAAAAAAGGTTTATGGTGTTCCAAGAATTATTCTATCTCCCTAGATCATAGAATACTAAGCATCCTATATACAGCCATGCAAGCAATCTATTTCAATTCTCTTAGTTATTCCGACATTCCTCAATTGAGGTAATGCAACTCACTAGATGTTAACTTTTAACATGGCAATTACATAATTAAAAAAAGAATCAGAGATATTAAAAATAATTATTCCTTCTTTAAATTTGTAAAAGTATACATTAGAGATTACATAAGTATTATGAGTTTAAACATCCAAAGAATAAAGTTTAAACAAAATAATTTTCAATTATAACTCAAGAAAGAAAGTACAAGTAGGGAAGATGAAGAAAATATATTGTAGAAATAAGAACATAAATAAATCCTTTAGATGGACTATTTCCAAAGTGAATCTCCCCTTTCAACTTCATTTTTCGTACTCCTTCCATCTTTATATGATTGTGAAAGTTTGTTAGCGATGTTAAGCCCTATAGAACTGGCCCAAGCTAACCAAGAGGGGGAGGGGGGGGGGGGGGGGGGTGAATTGGTATTTTAAAAAAAAAATCTTTCCACAAAGAACAAAAAATTACATAAACCAAAATCACACCACGAGAAAAATAAATGCGAAAATTAAAAGTGTGGAAGCAAGAAACAAGCACACAGAAATTTATAGTGGTTTGGTCAACTCGACCTACGTCCACTCCCCGGAGGCTCCCTCCGAGTATCGCACTACAAACGTGACTCTCCTTTAGCCCCCACAAATAGGCGGAGAAGCCTTTACAACGAACCTCCTTTTTGCCACCCCGGTAAGGCAGAGAACCTATCTCCTTTTGCTTCCTCCTGAAACTGGCAGAGAACTACAACCAGATGCTGAATCCTTGCCTCTACTGACCCTTCCACGGAGTAGAAACTCTAGTCGAAGAAGAAGCAGAGCGATCCTTGAAGCAACCCTTGTGAATCCCCTCACAAGCTCCCCCTCACAAGATCCTCTCTCTCTCCCTCTCTCTGTTTCTCTCCTCAAGGCCTTCTCAGGTCAAGGAAGCAGCACAAAGGTGTTTCAAAACATTGAAAAAGAGCTCTAAAATAGAAGAGCTTCAAAGGAGCTCATAAATTGCAAGTTGTCGACAATATCGTCCATGCAGATATGGATATCAACCTGGCCGATCAGTACAAATCTCAGAAGATCGGCCGAAGAATCGCCCTGAATGCAAACTGAACGATTTAAAATTTGCTTGATCGTCCAGGCCGATCTCACGATCGTCCCGGCCGATCAGTTCAAATCAGAGAAAAATCGTCCAGAGCATCGCCCTGAATTCGAGCTGGCCGATATTTATCGTCCTGAAGTAACTAAGGTTTTTGAATAGCTCATCCTGGCCGATCCTGCGATCGTCCAGAACGATATGATCGTATCAATCATTTTTAATTACTCCCTTAATTTCCTGATTAATTAAGGCATAATTTGTGAATATCGTCCAGGACGATCAATAATCATCTTGGCCGATTATTTAAAAATACAATATACCTTAATTATCTATGGCGGCAACTTCTTTCTATTTTGAGCTTATTGTCCTGGCCGATACACGTATCGTCCATGCCGATCTGTTAATGACGGCTGCCTTAATTCAGAATCCTTATTTAGACTTTCTGTTTTAAGCCTGATCGTCCAGGACGATGTAAATATCGTCCTGACCAATATGAGTAAAAATAGAAATTCTAAGTCTCTCAAGTGTGTGTGTGTGTAGGGTTACTTAGCATCAGTTTCTTTGACCATTATAAGTAGACTCAAGAAGAGAAAAAACAAAGTTCAGACTATCTCAACCCTAAACCTACGTAACTTGAACTGGCTTTGTTTGTTCGTCCGATCTTCGATTCCTGGAAAGTTAGAAGTAACAAGCAGTCCAAAAAATCAATAGTATTTGTCAATCATCAAAACATAAGTCATGAAAATAGATTTGCTACAATCCCTCCCTTTTTGATGATGGCAAAACACTATAATATTAATTAGCAGTAAAATTTTAGGATCGACAAGTGTAAGAACATCATAAACTTCTCCCCCTTTTGATATATCAAAAGGGTGGAGGTAACACAAAAGAACAATAGCAAATCACAACAATTTTTTTTTTTTTTTAGCCAAGGCATGAAAATGATGTAGTATTCCATGTGATTGATTTAAAAACTTGTGGGTTAATGAGTTAACAATCTCAACCATCCATAGAATAGTAGAATATCCGGTCATGGTTACCCTTAGCTTAGACATTTTCTTAGGGTAGAATCGTCTTTTGAAATCAATGACCTAACTCAAAGAATTAATTGGATATGAGAAAAAGAATCCATCCATCACTTGGTTTAAGAAAAAACTATCTTTATAAAATAATGAACCAAAGTAAATCTGTCACGATCGCAAAACAATCGAAATCAAGTCTTTGAGAACCAAAACTTCTAAGTTTTAAAAGATTTAAAAAGAGAGAATATCTTTCTTTTGAGTTGGCTCATTTTATGCCTCTTGTCAATCTAGTGGGGCTTTGCGCATCTTTTTATAGATTTTTCAATTTTGGCATCTTTGCGCTTCTTTTGTTGGCATCATTGGCAAATTATTTTTTATATTTGCAAGCTACATTCTCCTTTATAACCTCTTAAAAAAATAGTCTTAGTTGTGAATATGTCTTCTCAGATATTAGAGAATTGGAGCTCTCTCTCTAACATAAGGAAGAATTACCACAACAACATCAAGCCTTTATCCCACATAATTCACAAATTTATCAAGAAGGCCGCGTTACAAAAGAATCACTAAACATATGATATTCTCACTTGCATATCATAAATAGGTAAAGAGAAAGGAACTTCTATTTTCTATAGAGTTCAATGTTACAAAGGAGAACAGAGAGCCGGCAAAGAAAGATCCTGATGATAGTTTAAATATAGAGGTTTAAAAACACACCTATACCACTAAAAAGATTAGACTAGTCAGATATCATAAGAAGAATTCTCAAAAATATATGCACATTACTTTCCAAACTTCATCCAAGTATTTTTTCCAAGTATTGATACAATAGTAACATATCCTCCACCTTCATTTAGAGTGATAGACTTTCCGGCCAACTTAGTTGCAAACTTCAGAGAAAGTTATCTAAAGAACGGGTGGGTGGGTTGGAATGGAGCGAGTGTTTGTGTGAGAGATAGCGAGAGATGCTGGCAAACAACGTATACTTCAAGCATATCTTTTACATAATTTAGGTACCATAGTCAATGATCATTTGAAGGTATGATGCCATTTGGGTACAAATTCAAATGAGAACAAGTTGCATAATATAAAGCAACCAAAACGTTGGATAAAGCATTGTGAAGCAGAGATCCACCTTAGTTGTAACCAGGAAATCAAAGAGGGGAGAAATAAGATAAAAGGTTCCAACCTTCTCTCAATATTTTGTTGATTTTGCAATGAAGCTTCTTCTGATTACTTTAAACCAAGCAATACCCTACGGATAGCAACACTATTCAATAATAATGTTTTTTTTTTCAAATACAAAGTCTTTAGTTTAACATTATTTTAACAAAGCAAAGTTATTTTAGAGCAATGTTTATTATGATTTTTCATTTCAATTAATTACTTTGACCACACTAAATAGACTGAAATCTACACATACCAGGCTCGTAAATAGTGAATAACATGTCATAAAGCAAAGGTCCTTTGAAGTATTAGCGCACTATGTTTTAAAAATAAATAATATATAAAAAAAAGTACAACAACAACAACAACATCAAGCCTTTATCCCACTACGTGGGGCAGCTACATGAATCCTTTTTCTCCATTGTGTCCTATTAAAAATCAAATTCTCATTTAAATCTAATAAAGAAAGGTCATTCCTAATATTTTCTAACCAAGCCTTTTTAGGTCTACCCCTACCTTTCTTAACATAAGTCAAATCTAATACCTCTACTCTCCTAACCGGGTCATCGAAAGGCCGTCGTTTTATGTGACCAAACCATCTAAGGCGACTCTCTCTAATCTTATCTTCTACTGGAGCTACTCCAACCTTTTCACGTATATGCTCATTTCGTATCCTATCTCTAAGGGTAAAGCCACTCATCCACCTGAGCATCCTCATCTCTGCCACACTTAACTTAGTATTATGCTTCTCTTTTAATGGCCAACATTCGGCACCATAAAGCATTACAGGCCTCACTACCATCTTATAGAATTTTCCCTTAAGTTTGAGGGGTACATTTGTATCACATAACAAGCCCGATACTTTCCTCCACTTCAACCATCCAACTTGAATTAATAATCAAAGACAAGAGTAACGAGAGATCTTGATGTGACAAAAAACTTTAAACATTATAAATACAAGATAGATTTACTTAAGCAAGCTTAAGAAAAGATCTCAATTTCATACACAATTTTTTATTTGAGATAGATTTTTGATTAGAAAAGAAAACTATGCCACTAAAATATGTTAGAGAAAGAGACACAATCACAAAATATTTTTACCATCTAAGAGATTAAGAGATGAAAACCACATTGACTACAAATTTTCAAAAGCAAGGACAAGGAATATGATATCATTTCAGCGATAATTTTGATGACTAAGTAAAAAGAAACAAAAGAAAAATAAAACACACCAAAAACTAAGAGAAAATTGAATAAAAAAAACAAAAGTAAAAGAAAGTAATTAAAAGATCAAGTTTCATGCATTTATGTCAATCACACCCAATCTGGTCCTTAAAGAGCTGAAAGTGTCGAAGGCCAGTGGTTTAGTAAAGATGTCAGCTAGTTGATTTTCAGTTGTCACATGGTGTAACTCAATGTCTCCCTTAGTCACATAATCTCTAATTAAGTGATGCCTAATGTCAATGTGCTTAGTCCTTGAATGTTGAATAGGATTCTTAGAGATGCATATAGCACTAGTGTTGTCACAAAAGATTGAGATGGTGCCTATAGGTAATCCTAAATCCAATACCTGTTGTTTCAACCAAAGGACTTGGGCCACACAACTTCCAAGAGCAATGTACTCAGCTTCAGCAGTGGAAAGTGCAACAGAGTTTTGCTTCCTACTAGACCAAGAGACTAAAGATTGTCCAATGAATTGACAAGTTCCTGAAGTGCTTTTTCTATCCACCTTGCATCCTGCAAAATCAGAGTTAGAAAATCCAATAATCTCAAAAGAAGTGCTGTGTCTAGGGTACCAAATCCCCAAGCCTTTTGTCCCCAAAAGGTATCTAAAAATTCTCTTAACAGCAGTCTGGTGAGACTCCTTAGGGTTAGCTTGAAATCTAGCACAAAGGCAAACACTAAACATAATATCAGGTCGGCTCGCACTCAAGTAAAGTAAAGATCCAATCATGCCTCTATATTTCTTCTGATCAACAGATTTACCACTTGGGTCCTTATCCAATGGAGCACTAGAAGTCATGGGAGTGTTAATTGGCTTAGCTTTGTCCATTTCATATTTCTTTAAAATGTTCTTTATGTATTTTGTTTGATTTAAAAAGGTTCAATCCTCCAATTATTTTATGCTAAACCCCAAAAAGTAGGACAACTCTCCCATCAAACTCATCTCAAACTCTCTACTCATTGTTTTAGAAAAATCATCACATAATTTCTTATTAGAAGATTAAAAGAGTATATCATTCACATAAATCTGAATAATGAGTAAATCATCTCCAATTCTCCTAAGAAAAAGGGTGGTGTCTACGCACCCCTTGACAAACTCCCTCTCTAGTAAGAATGTGCTAAGACTCACATACCAAGCTCTTGGTGCCTGCTTTAAACCATACAAAGCCTTTTTAATTTAAAAACATGATTTGGAAATTGGGAGCTCTCAAAACCTGGGGGTTGTTCTACAAATACATCTTATTTTATTTCCCCATTTAATAAGGCACTCTTGACATCCATTTGAAAAAGCTTAAATCATTTATAACAGGCGAAGGCTAATAGCACTCTAATGGCTTCCAATCTAGCTACAGGGGCAAAAGTCTCCTCAAAATCTATCCCTTCTATTTGGTTATACCCCTTAGCCACTAATCTTGCTTTATTCCTAACCACCACTCCTGAATCATTCACCTTGTTCTTAAAGACCCACTTTGTCCCAACTACACTTTGTCCCTTAGGTCTTTCTACAAGCTCCCAAACATCATTCCTAACAAATTGATTCAATTCTTCTTGCATTGCTAGAATCCAAAACTCATCAGTAAGGGCTTAGTTAATGGTGGTGGATTCAGTCATTGAGATAAAGGCATAGTGGTTCACCTCCTTCCTAAGTCCATGTCTAGTCTTAACTCCACTAGAAGGGTCTCCTAAGATCAAATCCTTGGGGTGACTTGTAGAGTATCTCCAATCTCTAGGCAAAGTGTGTGAAGGTCTAACCCTTTCATCCAAATCAAAATTTTCTACTCCTTGGGTG
This sequence comes from Dendrobium nobile, assembly GCA_022539455.1. Taxonomy (NCBI): domain Eukaryota; kingdom Viridiplantae; phylum Streptophyta; class Magnoliopsida; order Asparagales; family Orchidaceae; genus Dendrobium; species Dendrobium nobile. Next base: position 47,406,959 of record CM039735.1, on the reverse strand, counting down.
ACTTCTCCTACTCCTTCATTATTTTGGTGTTCTATCCCCTTCCCCAAATTTTTTACTCCACTTGTAATCTCTCCAACATCATCATCTTCTACTCCATATTTCTTAGGATCAGACTCATCAAATACTACATGGGTTATCTCTTCCACCATAAAAGTTCTCTTGTTAAACAACCTAAAAGACTTCCCAACACTAGAATATCCCAAGAAAACTCCTTCATCAGATTTAGGATCAAATTTTCCCAAGTGAGACTTCCCATTGTTGTGAATAAAGATCTTAAAACCAAAGACATGAAGGTGGAAAAGATTGGGTGTCCTACCCTTAAGAATCTCATAAGGTGTCTTTTCTAATTTGGCTCTAACATTCACCCTATTCGACACATAACAAGCTGTGTTAAGCACTTCAGCCCAAAAGTATTTTGGAAGTGAATACTCAGCAAGCATGGCTCTAGCAGCTTCCACCAAGGTCCGATTCTTTCTTTCAGCTACCCCGTTCTGCTGAGGGGTCCTAGGAGCTGAAAAATTGTGGCTAATCCCTTTGTCCTCATAAAAATCTCCAAATCTTTCATTCTCAAACTCTCCCCCATGATCACTATGGATGGTCAAAATCTCACAACCTAGCTTTTTCGAATCCAAGTAGAAAATGTTTTAAACTCCTCAAAAGACTCCTTTTTATGTGAAAGAAATCTAGTCCAAATGAACCTCTAGTAGTCATCAACAATCACAAATCCAGAGACTTTCCCTCCCAGGATGGCAGTGCTAATGGGTCCAAACAAATCCATGTGAAGGACTTCTAAAGGTCTAGAGGTGCTAATGTCGTTAATGGGGTTAAAGGTGGAGTGAACTTGCTTTCCTAGTTGACAGGCATCACAAAGGTGGTCTTTCGAAAACTTGAGTTTGGGGACACCTCTAACTAGGTCTTTTTGGGTCACCTTCCTAAGGGTTTTCATACTTGCATGACAAAGTCTCCGGTGCCACAACCAAGAATCATCAATCACAATTTTTAAGCAAAATGAAGCAGCACATTCAATGTTATTTAAATCAAGCATGTAGACGTTGTTGATCCTCTTTCCCTGCAAAATGAAGCCACATGAAAAACATCTAACTCCAGGAGAGGGATTTCTTAAGTGGTTTGAGTTATGACGCCTCTTCCTAGGTTTTGGCAATTAATCAAAAGTAGGTATCATCCTAGTTTTCTTACATGCTTCTAATTCATTTTGAATCTTCAAATTAGTGCTTTTTAAGACTTCAATTTCAATCCTCAAATTTTTCTCCATCTCCTTATACTTCTTAAAATCATATTCAAGTGATGTGTGTGAAACTTTTAATGCATCATGCTTTTCAACTAATTCACAATAATTTTTATTTAACTCATCAAATTCATCAAGTAAAGTCATATGATTTGAATCAATCGTTTGATTGTCTTTAATCAAAATTTCATGCTATTTTTGTAGATTTAAAAATTCTAATTTCAAGCTAGCATGTGTTTTATTTAATTTCCTATATGATGCATGAATTTTTTCTGAAACTTTAAGAAGTTGATCGTAGGAAAGCTCACATACCTCTTCTTGATCAGGATTGTCGTCTGCCATCAAGCACAATTTTGATGTCTCATCTTCTGGTTCCATCTCCGATGAGTCTGATGCTGAATCCGCCCAAAATTCTTTTTGTACTCTCATCTTGTCTTTCCTTAGCTTAGGTTTCTCCTCACCCTTTCCTTTGCTTGAGTGATCTTTAAGTGTAGGGCAATCAGTTCTCACGTGTCCTGGTTTCCTGCATTCATAGAAAACAACATCAGAATATCCTTTAGAATTTTTATAATCCCTACCTTTTCTCCAATGATGCTTTTGCTTCTTCATTAGAAAGCTTTTGAATTGCATTGTGATGAAGGCAAATTCATCGCTTTCAGACCCGGAAGATTCAGAATCTGATTTGTGCGCCTTCAGTGCAACTGTTTTCTCCTTCTTCTTCTCACCTACATAAAGATTTCTTTGATTCACCCCTTGCTCGTAAGCAATGAGTGAGCCAAGTAATTTATCAATAGAATAAGTGTTCAAATCCATATATTCAGTGATTGCAGTGATTTTAGCATCATATGATGAAGGCAAGCATCTCAAAATTTTGTTTACTTTTTCATAGTTTGAAAGTTCTTTTCCTAGTGCATGCAGTGAAGTGACTATCTGAGTAAACCTGGTGTACATATCAGAATATGATTCATGAGGTTTCATACGAAAAAGTTTGTAATCATGCAAGAGAATGTTCAAACAGGGTTTTTTAACCTCATTAGTGCCTTCATAGGTGATACACAATTTATCCCAAATTTCTTTACCAGCTTTGCAAGTGGAGACACGCATGTAATCCTCAGATTTTAAAGCACAAAAAAAAAACAGTTCAAACATTTTGCATTCAATTAAGCTAAATCTCGTTCATCGAAAGTCCATTCAGTAAAAGCAACTTCAGTTTTAACACCATTAATTTCACGAGAAGGTGGAGAATAACCTTCTTTGATAAGCATCCACATGCGATAATCAGTAGATTGTAAAAACGTTGACATGCGGTTTGTCCAGAAATCATAAGGTAAGTTGTCAAACAAGGGAGGTCGTGTAATTGAATAAACTTCCGTAGTGTTACGATTCCCAAGGTTAGCCATGGATCAAAATTCAAAAAGTTTTCAAACTTAAATTTTTTGAATCCCGCTCTGATACCACTTGAAAGTTTGTTAGGGATGTTAAGCCCTACAGAACTGGCCCAAGCTAATCACGAGGGGGGGGGGTGAATTGGTATTTTAAAAAAAAATTCTTTTCACAAATAACAAAAAATTACATAAATCAAAATCACACCACGAAAAAAATAAATGCGAAAATTAAAAGTGCGGAAGCAAGAAACAAGAACACAAAAATTTATAGTGGTTTGGTCAACTCGACCTACGTCCACTTATTGGAGGCGCCTTCCGAGTATTGCACTACAAACGTGACTCTCCTTTTGCCCCCACAGCTAGGCGGAGAAGCCTTTACAACGAACCTCCTTTTTGCCACCCCGGCATAGCAGAGAACCTATCTCCTTTTGCTTCCTCCTGAAGCTAGCAGAGAACCACAACCAAATGCTGACACCTTACCTCTACCGACCCTTCCACAGATGAGAAACTCTAGATGAAGAAGAAGCAGAGTGATCCTTGAAGTAACCCTTATGAATTCCCTCACAAGCTCCCCCTCACAAGATCCTCTCTCTCTCCCTCTCTCTCTTTCTCTCCTCAAGGCCTTCTCAGGTCAAGGCAGCAGCACAAAGGTGTTTCAAAACATTGAATAAGAGCTCTTAAATAGAAGAGCTTCAAAGGAGCTCATTAATTGCAAGTTGCCGACAATATCGTCCAGGCCGATATGGATATCGGCCTGGCCGATATGGATATCGGCCTGGCCGATCAGTACAAATCTCAGAAGATTGGCCAGAGCATCACCCTGAATGCAAACTGGACGATTTAAAATTGGCTTGATCATCCAGGCCGATTTCACGATCGTCCCAGCCGATCAGTTCAAATCAGAGGAAAATCGTCCAGAGCATCGCTCTGAATTCGAGCTGGCCGATATTTATTGTCCTGAAGTAACTAAGGTTTTTGAATAGCTCATCCTAGCCGATCCTGCAATCATCCAGGATGATATGATCGTATCAATCATCCTTAATTACTCCCTTAATTTCCTAATCAATTAAGGCATAATTTGTGAATATTGTCTAGGACAATCAATGATCGTCCTGGCCGATTATTTAAAAATATAGTATACCTTAATTGTCTATGGCAGCAACTTTTTTCTATTTTGAGCTTATCATCCTGGCCGATACACGTATCGTCCAGGCCAATCTGTTAATGACGGCTGCCTTAATTAAGAATCCTTATTTAGACTTTCTTTTTTAAGCCTGATCGTCAAGGACGATGTAAATATCATCCTGGACGATATGAGTAAAAACAGAAATTCTAAGTCTCTCAAGTGTGTGTGTGTAGAGTTTCTTAGCATCAGTCTCTTTGACCATTACAAGTAGACTCAAGAAGAGAAAAAACAAAGTACAGATTGACTCAACCCTAAACCTACGCAACCTTGAACTGGCTTCGTTTGTTCGTCCGATCTTCGATTCCTGAAAAGTTAGAAGTAACAGGCAGTCCAAAAAATCAATAGTGTTTGTCAATCATAAAAATATAAGTCATGAAAATAGATTTGCAACAGATTGTTTCCACACTATAATGTTGATTAGACATTCTAAATGTTATATCTCATCATTTTCTAGTCTCTCTCAAGCTCTCCTTTGTATTCTAATAAAAAATTCTTCCACTAAAAATTTGAAAAACTAATTATTCTTTTTATTGAAATGAATTCAGGCACCACGATGCTTGATAAGGTGGCGCCACAGCATTACAATATGAACTAGCTCCTTGACGCTGAAAAATATTCTCTACTACTGTGCTGGGCTCACCTAGTGTGACTACTTGCTAATCTTTTTTTTTTTTTTTTGAGAAAATGCAACAAGTAGCATTGAAATATTATTAAAATGAACAAGACATAAAACTAACAAATACCATTAGATTCCTCCTTGAACAAAGAAATAAAAGTAGGAGAAACCTTATTTAAAACTAAAGTATTCCAAATAAAAGAGCTAAAAAGTTAATAATTAGCACAAAGATTTGCTAACTTATTACAATTTCTATCTATACAATTAAAAATAACATTATTGAAATCTTTGAAGGAAGCTTCCAAGTCTTGTTTATTCTTGTAGAAATTGTTTTGAAGAAGCTTGATAATATTTACATTGCCACTTTCAATGATCATCCCCTTATAGTTTAACATCCATTCTTTGACAACGTCTTTGAGTGATTGAAGGAGTAAGAGTTCAAGCCTTGATATATCCCAATGAACACAAGTGTGTTAAATGCCAAAAGGAATCTACCTTTAAAGTCTCAAAATACTCCACTGATCCCTACTTTATAGGATTTAAGTAATGAAGCTTCAACATTTACCTTTATCCAATAGGGTGGAGGGGGATGAAAATGATTGTCCAACAGCTTATGAAGCGGATTAAAAGCACATTTACCCGAGTTATATGAAGATTTAGTTGCTGAAACTGTAGCATAGTTGAGAGCTTCGAAAACAATGAGTAAAGGGTTATCATATTTACCATCATGAAAAAGCTTGTTTCATCCCTTCCATAAAAAATAAATGGCATTACAAAACAAATTTACCAACCAATAATTTTGTAAACATATCCATTTTCATCCAAAGAAAAAAACATTGGAATACCGAATCCCCACTTATTTAATTGCTAAAATATACCATCCAATTTTTTGCATTTAATTATCACATGTTCGATGTCTTCTTGCATATTGCAATTCCTAGGACATCCATTATGCATTAGTAATCTTCTATAACAAAGAAATTCATTCTTTTGAATTGCTTTATTGAACAATCTCCACCAAAATCCTTCAACTCGAGGACTGAGATTTGCTTTCTTTATCCAAGTCCAATTGTTACCTACTTGGATTTTCTAAATTGCAGCATTATAAGCCATAGATGAAATTGATTTACCGGAGTATTTGGATACTAATTCCATGTCATCTTTTGGAAAATCAGTAGAAATGTGAATTTGACTAATCAAATTCATATGATCTTCTCCAAAAACCTTTCTAAGTTCTTCAAAGTTCCAGCTTCCTCCTGTTATGAATATGTCAAACATGATTTCTTCTGAATCTCAAGAGATTAGATATATAGGCCATTTGATGAGGCATACAATATCCAAATATCTTTGTAAGCTTCTATCAAATTACCATTGACAATGTTCCATCTAACAATAGACTTTAGAAATAATCCTCCATCATAAATAATTTTCCAAGTCGTTAAACCCATCTTTTTTGAGAAATTATCCCGATATTGGTGACCATATTTCGGAAATAAAGCCTTATGTAACAATGATTCTTCCTCTTGATTATATCTCCAAGAAAGTTTTGCTCTAAGTGGCCCAATGTTCTCATGATAAGAATGAAGTGCTCTCCCACCCCATTCCAAAGGTAAGCACATAGTATTCCAATTCACATAATGAAGGGTGTAATTCCCATTCATCTTATTCCAAATAAAACTTCCACAATGTTTATCAATTTCATCACGTATTCCCTTAGGAACCAAGGAATGTGTGCAATGAAAAACATTATAAGAAATCCACACATTTTTAACCAAGTTTATTATTCCCACTAAGGATATGAATTTGCTTCCCCAAATGTTAATCATTTTCGAAGCCTTTTCAATAATAAATTGGAAATATTCTCAAACTAACCTTCTTAAAGATATCTTTGATCCAAGATAATGAAATTCCTTAACTCCTTTTATACCCATAATCTAAGACATAGTCTTTTTTCTCCTTCTTCTTACCATTTTCCTGAACAGGGTGCAAGACTTATTAGCATTTATTTTTTGTCTAGTCCAACTACAAAAGTCTTCCACTATACATTTGATCTTCTTTACCATCTTCAAATTAGCATCTTCGAATATTATGATATCATCTGCATATAACAAATAAGAGATCTTGGGACTACTGTGACTCAAATGCACACAATATTCATCGCCTCCTTGTTTAAACACATTGGATAAAAGTTGAGCACGATGAATAAACATAAATGGTGATAGGGGACAACCTTGATGAAATTAACATGTAGCCTCAATCAATCTTGAAAAGCTCCCATTAATTACCAATGAGAATTTCGGTTCTTTTACACACTTAAAAATCATATTGGATATAACAGTAGGAAAATTGAAATACTTTAAAGCTTTCTCCAATGTTGGCTAACCCATGGAGTCATAGGCTTGTTCCAAATCAAATTTTAAAGAAACTAATCCTTTTGAAGATTTTGAATATCTAAATTTGTGGAAAATTTCAAGAGCCATCAAGATATGATCTGACATAGATCAGCTTTCAAAAAAGTTGTTTATTCTTCAGATATCACTTTTGGCATGATGGATGTTATTCTATTCACATGAATCTTTGCAACCACTTTATAAACCACATTACATAAATTGATTGGTCTGGAATTGGAAGGAGTGTTAGGATTGGATACCTTAGGAATCAGAACCACTAACATTTCTTTCTACTTAGGATTCATTCTTCTCAATTTGAAAAACTGGTTTAAAGCATTCCATAGTTCTTCCTTGATGATGGCCCAATATCCTTTACAAAAGGAGTATGTAACTCCATCATTTCCTAGAGTAGAAAACTTCCCAGATTGTTTAATTACCATCTCCACTTCCTGAAAAGAGAAATCCTTGTTCAAAATATGGATATCATCTTCATTCAGATGATTGATAGGATCGGGCCAGCCTTCCAAGTTGCAATTTCTAAATTTCCATTTATTCTAAAAAAACCAACAAAATTGTCTTCAATTTTATGTTGGTCTTCTACCTCCAACCTGTCAGCATCTTTAAATGTACTAATAAAGTTGGAATTCCTTCTAGCACTAGAAAATGCATGAAAGAATTTGAAGTTACAATCCCCTTCGGTTGCCCATTTGACTTTTGCTTGCTGTCTCCACCATGTATTTACCTGAGTTTAATTAGAGTTGAATTCATCCACCTTGACTTTAAGTATCCAGCTATCTTCATTCGATCGTCCAACTTCTTTGCATTCTTTTTCCTTAAGCTCTAAAATCATTTTAAGAAAACTATCCTTTGCCTGAACAAGGATTTATGTTTATCCTTACTCCAATAATACAATGCCTTCAATTATCTCTTCATTTTGTGATTCAAAATATGCCCGTAGTCACCCACCACTTTTTTCTTCCAAATATTCTTCACCACTGCAAAAGATGCTGGATTGGACACCCAAACATCTTCAAATCTAATAACCTTTTTAAATTTTGAATTAAATTCCAAAAGTTTTAAAAGAATTAGACAATGGTCCAAAGCAATTCTACCCAAGTGCTTTACCATCAAACGGTGGGGAGAGCATAAAGCTGTTGAGTTTAAATAAGATCTATCCAATCTTTTTAGAATTCTACATGCTCCCAATTTTTTATTACACTTGGTGAATTTGGGTCCAACAAAACCCACTTCATGAAGATCATTATTAGTAAGGAAAAGTTCCATTTCTATCGCTCCTAAAAAGTAAATGAACCTTTTTCCACCTCTTTTATCTTCCTTATTGAGAAGACAGTTAAAATCTCCCCCAATCATTATAGACACCTCCTTTAAAGAATAAAGATGCAACTTTTCCCAAAGAAATCTCCTTTTATACACATCCTTGCTGCCATAGATAGTGGCAATTCTCCAACATCCTTTATTTAAGACATCAAGCTCCCCAATAATGAATTGCTGAGAAGATTCCAAAACTCTAAAAGTTCTTGAATTAGATCTCCATACCTCCATTATATCGCCAGATAGTCCTTTAGAAGGTACTTTGAAAAAGTCCCAATCCACTCCAATTAACAAGTCTACCTCTCTTCTATCAAACTAGGAAACCTTAGTTTTAAGCAAACCCAAAAAAAAGGCCCCATTGTCTTTCACAAACTCCTTGATGTATAGAGAAGCTCTCCTCTTCCTAGCTCCTCTACAATTCCAAAAAAAGATGGATGACATCATTGTAAAATGGGGGAATGATTCCCCATTTTTTCTTTAAGATCTTTCTCCATTCTTCTACTCCTTGTAGCTACTTTGATAGGACCTAAACCTTTAAGTTGTTCAAGTCCTTTCCTTTTGGATCCTGTTTCTTTTTCACCTAAAACCTCAACTTCCAAATCAATTATAGCTTTCATACCACATTTTTCTAGAATGCACATAACAGAGATGTGTTTAGGAGATGCAACCAAATCGGATACTACCATCTCTCCTTCATCAACTTCTTTTCCTAATAAGTTAAATTTATTTTTAATCAAAGGAAATTATAGAAGAGTGAAAAACCATACCTAGATCATTCTTTTCTTCCACACGTTGAATGGAGGTAACTTGAATATCTCCATGATCTTTATAAACATCTTCCACAGCAGCAGCATTTGTTTCTAGCTCCATGTTTCCTTAGTCTTTAGAAGAAGCTTTATCAACCATTTTGTAAACTTCACTGGAATATTAGTTCTTCCAGCATTTTCATTCTTATGTTGTTGTATATTTTTCCTTGTTCCTTATGTTTTTGGTTTATTCCTTCTAAAATTTACATGTATTCATGGCCCGTATTAGCCACTATTTTGATCAGCCAAATTAGCTGATACAACTCCTTGAATTGAATTTTCTTTTGTACCCATAGCCTTAGCTTCTTTAGTTAGATGAATAGCCTTTAAAATCAAATAAGAGCAGTTACTCTTCAGATGACAAATTTTACCACAGTTAAAGTAAATGTTTGGAATCTTCTCATATTCAATCCTTTGGAAGAATTTCCCTGAGCATCCATCAACCCAAACACCCAATGGGAGTTTTCCATATAAGTTGATACTAATGCAAATTCTTGCAAATTCCCTTCTATTGTATTGGGACCTATTTCCATCAATCATATACTGTTCCCCAGCCATAGAAGCTATCCTACAAATGATGATTTCATCCCAACATTGGAAAGGTAGGTTTTGCATTCTAATCCAAATCGATGTCGAAAGACCTTTAAAGGATAAAGGAGAAAATAAGGGGGACCATCTATCCAACCCAATTATGTTATCCTTCACATACCACATACCATTGGAGAAGTCTGATTCCAATGCTTCTTGTTCATCGAATGCACAAAGCACCCATCCCAAACCAAACATTGTTAAATGAAATTTACCAAAGTGTGGCCATTATCTTCTTAGCTCCATGATAACCATTTGAAATGGAGTATTATCCCCAAAGACTTTAATAACCATAGATTTTCAAATCTTATTTGAGTTCTCCAATTCATTTGCTGAATGAAGCTTTACCACAGTATCCTCTCCTACAAAGCCATTTCTAAAATCCAGGTTGGATACATTGATATTAGCTTTTCTAATCGAAGAATTTTTAAGCACATTGATAGTAGGCATCTTAAGAGTAGTAGGTTGAATATCATCCATAATACATCTAGCTAGATTCCCTTCATAACAGAAGCAAAATTTGTTTAAGTCATTTGAATTATCTCCACCTTGTTTGACAATATTTTCCTCATTATCGACATCCTTGTTACTTAATTCTAGATAAGATTGATCCACAAATTTAGGAACCATAGATTCAAAATTTCCTTTACAAATATCCTCAAGACCATTCGATCCAAACATAGATTTATTAGGAATCAATTTCGAATTAGAAGATGACCAATCAACATCCAACACTTTTAAATTTTTTCAAAAATCTGGAGGGGATAGAAAATTTTTAAATTCCATACCTTTCTCAATGATTATCAACTTTCCTTTACCTATTAATTCAATAGGTTTCTTCTGTTTGATCAATCCACCTTCATTAATTATCAAAGGCTTTCCAGACATGAACCAAGCCTTCCTATTCACTTGGTTTACAGAATGATCATCGCAGTATACTGGAGGGGAAGAAGCCAAATTTAATTGAGAAGAAAATAGAGGGGCCGGATTTGCACGTTGACCCATATTAGAACTGCAACCATCATCAGAGGCTGGTGACCCTCCACCACCATCAGTAGCATGAATAAGGAATTTGAAAAAAAAAACATTTTCTCTCTCTAAAAAAATCCAGACCTTCTCTCTCTAGAAAATGAGTTAGATAAAAATTCTGAATTATTAACTATTTAGGGAGGGCATTACTATTTGCTAATCTGACATGATAGTTGATCGATCCAGTGTGAAGCTTCTTTTCATTAAATGCTCCACCATGTGCTACAAAAGATGTGCACTATGGTGCTCACTTACAATCTTTTGTTGCAATGCTTTTATGGTCAACACAAACATTAAATTATTATGTAGTTTTCTAGAGAATTTGACACTGTAATGTTGATTAGAAACATTATATAGATTTGTATCTTTAACCTTAACTCTATCAAGCTAAAAATTTTTTAGGCTAAAGTGTTATAATTTTCTAATCTATCATGCGAGCTTTGAATACACTATAGTGCTAATTGTTCCAGTACTATGTTGTAGGTTCTAAACTTTATAAACTTTGCTCCATTTTCTTAGACATTCTAGTGCAACATAAACTAAATAATATATTTTACTAGAATAAATAGACTAAAAAACTACTGAATTTTTACTTAATAACAGCTGTCTGGCTATCCATTCGTAGGTGTCCTACATATTTTGTTTGGGTAAAGTGGAAGTACTATCCTCTTTCAAAATAATCCAATAAAGGGACTCACTTAGGAGCTTGGAAGGAGCTTAGCACTGGAGGATGGTGGACCATCATTTGCAATCACTTCCAAACAGTTGCCCTCATCTATGACTTCGACCTTAGAAGTTCCTTTGTCAATGAAGTATATAATTTTCTCCCTTAGCAAAGAGTTCAGTCCACCATAAGAGACATATCAACAATTAAGATAACAATAACTATCTTTATGATAAGATGTCTTGATAGAATCTTGGTGCTACTCTTCCCTCTCAAATCAGCAAAGCAACCCTAGACTGGTATCCTAATATATGTCGGCATTACCTTTCAATTTCATCAAGATAATACTTACCCCTTTTTACTCTAATGACCAATCTAGGATCATCTTCTTGTTGATGTTTACTTGATACATAAGTTTATCCTACTTGCATCCCCTCTTATAGAAAGCACCATTCCAATTGGTATAGATGACCGAGCTATATTAAAAATGGATAGGAAAACTTTTGTGACCCATACATATCCACTACAGCTCCCAATGCCCTATATCAAGTGGGGGTGGGGTGGGATATGTATATATCAGATAGATATCTATGTATCTCTTAGATAGATATCTCTTTTTATCTCCCATGTTTGAGGAGAAAGACACATTATACTATTTTGCTTTTTCTTAGCTTGAGCTCTGCAGTACAGAGTCCTCATGTCCATTATCATTATACAGCTAGCTTTGATGATAAAACTTTGGTCTTTATCAACAACTTCTCTCACCATCTTCCTCTTTTCCACATTTATTTTGACTTCATCATCACCACCCTTCAGGCTCATCCATAAGAAAAATCAAGATTTAGAAAGAAGTACTCTACACATAAGTAATGAAATCATGATGAGGACCTCATGGTGCTAATGAATTGAGCATAACAAAATTATGTGAAAGATAAGAATATCATGAAGTAATATGTATGTTCAATTTTATAATTTTAAATTTAAAATCTAGAAATAATGTGAAAATATTTTATTTCTAGAGTATTTTCATACCTCAAGTATATAGTGAGTTGAATAACCTTGTACTCTCACATAAGTGCATGTCCAAAAAATAAAATAAATAAGTTAATTAAAACACCTAATTTTTTTTATAATCATACTATGCAATTTTAATCATATTGTATGATATGAATGGTATTTTAGCAATTTATGATAATCAAGTTGTTTTAATTAACATAAATTTCAAACTCAATATTCAGATAGCTATTTTGTATTGCATAATTCGTATCATGTTGGATAATCAGTTATTTAAAATAAAAATTACCAATTTATGATAATTCCATAAATAGGTGAATTTAATGTTGAACTAATCCTACTTGCTAAATATGTTTGTATTGGATAAACCACTATTTCTTGTAATAATATTTGCTAATTTTTTAATTTTAAATTAAGTAGTCAATTCAAACAAAATATGAAATAGTACAATCCTAATCATATAGTCTAGAAAGACAAAGAGCTTATTTTGATAAACCTCATTTAGACATGATATTCCAATACTCTAAGTTGACAATATTAAATAGATTATACTATATGATCTAGGTTTCACGTTATGTGATAAGCACAATAATTTTACATAATTTGGACTTTAGGGTTTATTTCAAAGCTCTAATATAAATACTTACCTAAAAATAGATAGAATGTGTTTGGGAGAGTCGAATAGAGAACACTTTGGTGAAATAGATTTGGAGAGTCTTAGTGTGGGAGACTCTTTATCTAGTGAGGAGGCTAGGGGTGTTGGCATCTCTTGCATGTTGGGAGGAGATGGAGGAAGGCATCTCAGAAGAGAAGTGGTGTATATTGTGTACTCTTTTTTTTCTTGAATGGGAGGGGCTTCTCCAGCTTGCTAGGAGTAGATGGAGGTTGTTAGTTGAATTCTTAGGGAGTGGACATAAATCAAGTTGACCAAAAAAATTTTAAAATTTTATTTTGAATAGCCATTTCTATTATTTTTTTCCTTTATTTCAATTTGTTTCAATTTTGTTACAAATTTAGTTTTGATCGCATTATTATGGTTCATTTGAAAAATTTATAAAAGAAGTTTTTCGAAAAATCATTGTTTAGTTGTTTTTTCTACAAAAATAGAAGAAAAAATAATTTTCTTTTGCTCTAATTGTGATAACACTACTTAAAAAATAAAGGGGAATCTATTTAATTTTTATTTTCTAAGTGTTCTAAATATTTTCATTGCTAATATCATTTTATATTTTTACTTTGACATGTGTCAACGTAGTTATCCCTCCTTCATAGTTATTTTTAGCTTCCACCTCCTTCACTATATCAGGCTTTTTTGGTTTTTAAGTGGCTATTTTTGTTGACTTTTCATTATATTTTTACTTTGATGTAGTGTTTGCACTTTTTGTGCACTGATCAACCTTTTTAATGTAAAAATTATTGAGATTATTGCTACTTAGTTCTTGATTGTTAATATTCTTGCAACTTGTATATTTTTTATGATTCCAAATATTATTGCTTTGATTATTATTTCTCCTAACATATTTTGGAAGAATTGTTTTTCTCTTATGTGTAGTAACATTTCAGGAAAAACATACTCTGGATTATTGAACAGTTCAAATCAAGATCAGTTTAGAGTTTAATGTAATTGAAGTCTGTATTTTTCATTTTATTGAGTCTGAGAGAGTGTTATTGTAATTGAGCAAATGAGCACACACACACACTGGGGTAGAGTTTAAAATTTGCATTTTTAAAAAAACTAATCATACTGTACTAATTCACTTTGTACAGGATGATTTGTTCAGTTATTTACCCCGACAAGCAATCAAACGAACAGAAATGAAAATTTTTCTAAGTATTAATCATACTGTACGATCACCATTAATACATACCTTCCAAAGTATGAAATGGATGGGTCCCTTTTCGCTCAAAAAGATTTTTTCTAAGTATGGATCGTACTATACGATCATAATTTCTACATTCCTTCCAGAGTATGAAATTGTGTGGACTCTTTTCATCCCAACTTTTTATACTAACAAATTTGAAAATTTTCTAAACGGTTCATACTATATGATGTCATCATCATATGTACGTCACCTAGGGTATGAATTGGATTAGTCCCTTTTTGTCCCAACGAACTTGAAAATTTTTGTAAATGATCGTACCATATGATGTTGTCATCTTACATATGCCATACAAGGTACGAAAATGTGGGGTCCCTCTTCATCCCGATGAAGTTGAAAATTTTTTTAACTGTTCGTACCGGATGATGATCATGTATGAATTAATTTCATACCAATTAACAACAGGTTTGCACACAATAATTTTTAAACTATTTGTATGTACGAACATTCGATCGTACTGTGTGATTGTATATGCTCAAAATTGAAAATTTCAGTTTTCTGGATAGTTTTTCGTGTCTTTGATATAAAAGGTTAACTAAACCTGATGTGAAAAAGTCTTGTATTCATAATTTTTCAAGGGAAATTGAAAGAGAGAGTGTGGGAGAGTGTTTGAGAGAGATTTCTTATAAGTGGAGTGTGAAGGGTTCACAAGTTTACTCGAAGGTAAGGATCTCTTTATGATTTTTGTGTTTTCTCTTCTTTTCTTCTTTCTAGTTGCTCGTGAGAAGATCTTTTGAGAAGATCTTGTACTCTACCGACACTTGGAGGGTATGAAAGGAAGATGGTACTCTGCCAACACTTGGAGGATATGAAAGGATAAAAGTACTTCGTCTACACTTGGGGAGTGTGAAAGGATGAAGGTTCTCTACCGACACTTGGAGGTTATGGGAGGATGAAAATTCTCTCACACACTGGGGATTAGTGGAACATAGGTTTTTGTAAAGTCTTCTCCACCTTAGTGTAGGGGCAAAAGAAGAGTCACTTTGACTGAACCACTATCAATCTTTTTGTCTTTTTAATTCCTGCATTTTATTTTTTGCAAGTTGTTTATTGTGGTTGAAAAGTTCATTTAAAAACTTAAATTAACTTGCTACAAGATTCCAATCAGTTTTACATTTAATAATCCAAGAAAATTTTTAAATTACCAATTCACCCCCCCCCCCTCCCTCTTGGTTAGCCTTGGGATAATAGCTTAGGTTTAACAACCTATACGAAATCAATAAGTGGTATCAGAGCTTTATTTCAAAATCATAAGTTTAGACTACTTTTTGAAAAATAAGAATGGCTACTTTTGGAAACTGAAACACACTTGAAGGGTATTTGATCACTAGACCTCGGTTATTTGATAATATTCTTTTCGATTTTTAGAAAACATGCATGTCTACTTTTCTACAATAACCAGATTATTGCATGTGGATTTTAGTTCAAGAATGGTGTACTAAACCAACTAGAATAGTTGATGGCAATAGAGTTAAAACACCCATTGCTGACTAGACTGTAGAACATTGTGACTTAGCACAGTTAGATGCTAATTGCTTAAACAGTTTCTTTTGTACACTTAAGTCAAAAGATTACATGCGGGTTTCCACTTGCAATAGTGGAAAGGATATATGGCATAAACTTTGTATTACTTATGAAGGGACTAATGAAGTAAAAGAATCTAGATTAAATATCTTATTACATGACTGTGAATTATTTTGCATGAAACCCAATGAATGTATTTCTGACATGTATAGAAGTTTCACTCAGATAGTCCAATCCTAGATTATTGGTCAATTAATAATACAATCAAAATAATAATAATTTATGGTATATGGATATAGAAACAAAAGATATTCATAATGCCAAACTAAACATACTAGCAAGCCCATAGTGTACAACCAACTCTTACAAGATCAAAATTGAGTTCATAGTAGCACCTAATAAAAAATATTAAATTTTGACTTAAAAAAAAATCAAGCAATAGTGACCATCTCCATAAAGACCAGAAAAACTGATGGGGTTTGGATGGTGGGAGTCGTCGATCACTTATGTTATTATTAGGTGATAGAGGGGGGACTCTTATAATATTATTATAACTATTAATCTTAATTTTTATAGAGTAACTTTGAAGGTAGATGAAATTTTGTTATGGAATATGTTCAGAGAATACAAATCCCATTTCGTGCCAACTGATTCTCCCTCTACAGTTATTCAAATCTATCAAAGTTGCACTTTTTTTAGGAATTATTTTTTATCTTATTTTTGGATGTTTGGAAAATATAGGTATGTTTAAGTGATCTAAATGTGCTCTGAAAGAGATATAGGTCTATTAGATCAAGAATAAATCAATGCTATGGAATTTTTTGTGTTTTCTTGAAAAATGGGTGAAATTCAATAATTCCAATTAGAAACTATCAAGGTAATTTTAGATTTGATTTGGAATTTTTTTAGGTATTTTTTGTTTATGCAGAGGTTAAGATTTTTTTGGGAATTTATATGTGATAGAAAACACATATAGGAAAAAAAAAATAGTAAATAGGTTTGAGAACTTGGACTATTTTGTTCTCCAAAAATTTTATTAAAACAACCTCATATAAATTTAGTTTTATTGTGGTATGGTATGTGAACTAAAATTGAAATTTTGGTAAGGATTTATGGAATTTTGGTAGATCAAACAATAAAAGGAATATGACAAGTTTAGGAAAGGTAGGTTAATTTCTTGGCTAAATTTAATAGGTAGGATTAGACTTGGAGTTAGAGGGAGAAATTGGAGTTTTAAAATTTTTAATATGAAAGATAAATAGATGAAAAAAAAAAATAATAAAGACTTAATGTACAATTGTAGAAAGTTATAAAATACTCACATATGTTGGAAATTTAAGAAGATCACCCAAGCTCCTTGTAGTGACCCACCATTAAGCCTTCTAACTATTTAGAATTTACTCCAAAATGTGTAAGCACAAAAATAATAACTTCATGCTAGTTTTACATTGTTTTATACAATTTAAACACCCATTAAAAGTACATTCCTTCACTTTAGTCCAAAAATAAGGAGCGAATGGAGAGGGGGGAGTGGCACCTTTCTTGGGTCCACTAGAACACCATAATTATTGCCTTCTTCATGCTTTGGCTTCATACAGCTCTCTAGGCACATGGTTGGTAAGCCAAATCACTCTCTGGCTACTTAATTCCACTTTCTCTAACCATATTCCACATAAAATAGCCCTTTACATAAGAAGTCTACTAAATACTGTCTCTTTACATACATATAATCCCTAAACATGAAAATACATAAGAAAATAATTTGAAATTATGTAAATCATTTTTACTCTCTCATGTATTGAACATTATTTGCTCTTTCCCTTAATCTCATAATAAGGCTTTTGCCCTTAATCCGGTGATAAAGCCACTTCCATTTGTTACATCATAAAAGCAAACAAAAAACTAGAGTAAACAACACACAGTACCTTGCCGAAATTTAATTCAGCAACTTTGATATTTTCTTTCCTCTTCCACACATTTGAACCAGCCATCAAATTCCCAGATTTCTTTGGAATTCCAGCCACCACAGTATTCACTTCACAGTTACCCAGCACTCCAGTGTCGCATTTCCGAACAGTAATCAGATCTGAATTTTTATCATTACCTACATGTCCCTTAGTCACAACCTCCTCTTCAATCAGAACCTGGTCTTCAGAATTCCTGTTGTATTCAGATGAGTTTTGATTACCCTTTGATTTCTCCATCTTCTTTTCAGTCGCATTAACACAAGTAGTGAAAATGCAATTTTCAGAACTATTAAAACCCTCTCTATGGTTGAAAGAGATACCATCACTTGAATTCAGAGACTTGCGATTAAAATCATCTTCGATTAGTACATTTTTTCCCTTACCAATGCATTCAGGAGTCTTCTTCTTGATAATGTTTCCACCATCAGAAATAACCAGCGGACGTTCTTTCAATGACCAGAAATTGTTCTCTTTTCCAAAAGCGATATCTCCATATGCAGGTGGAGACGAATCTGAATTGAGTCGAGAACCAATTCTAGAAGAGAGAATTGGCTGGCGAATTTTGTGGGGAACACCGGCCAAAGGTGGCCGGCGATCCTCCGACGCCATTGACGACGTTGCTGAAATCCCGTGATAAAGGAATTCAAAAATCGTCAATCACAAAAAATGCGGTCTTTTCACAAAGATAATTTTGGTCACAATTTAACTGTGACCAAAATTAAATTCTAATGAGCAAGTTTCTTTCCTAAAAGGGTGATCTATTTCTTTTCATGTACTCATAGCTAAAGAGATTTTTCATATGTTCAGGCATTCTAAATCTTCTAAGGGTTTAGTTTCATTCAAAATTGACATGGAGCAGACGTATGATTCCATGGGGTGGCCAACTCTGAGTAAAGCTTTCGAGTAATTTAGATTTCCTCCTTTCTTCTCAAAGTTAATCATGGATTGCGTTCAATATCCTTCCTTTTCATTGTTGATTAATGGGAATCATACTGATTGGATAAAAGCTAGAAGTGGATTTCGGCAGGGATGCCCTTTCTCTCCTTTGCTTTTTATTCTTTATTCTCAGCTCATGTCTAATGCTTTTTTTGAAGATGATTTAATTGGTATCAAGGTTAGCCCAAATGGCCCAAAGATCTCGTATTTTCTTTATGCAAATGACATTATAATACTCACGGATGCTAAAATAAAGAATGTGAAGAAGATTAAATATATTTTGAAGGCTTTTTTTGGATGGACTGGGAAAAAGCTAAATGAAAGCAAATCATGATTTTTATTTTGTAAATCTGTTAGAAGGAGAAAGATTGCTATAACACATATCATGGGATTCAAATCAGTAAAAGAGTTCAATTATCTTGGAATCAAAGTTTCTTTGATAAGATTAGTGATGACAGAATTTCAAATTATCACTAACAAAGTGTTAAAAATGTTGAATAATTGGGGTGGCAAGTTAAATTCATTGGCAGGGAAGATCACCCTTGTCAAAATGGTATTGCTCTCCTATCAGTCATTCCATTCTACACTTTCTTTGATTCCAATGAGTATTTTAATTAAATTGACAAGCTATGTAGAAGTTTTAATTGGAACAAGATTAATGGAGGTTAAGGCCTTCATTATGTGAGCTGGAGTACTATGTGTGCACCTTTGGAGAATGGTGGCCGCAGTTTGCATTCATGTTCTAGCAAGGTTGGCCCTTTAAGATCAAAACTTGCATGGAAATATATTCAAGACAAAGAATCATTGCTGCATAAAGCCTTATACCTGAAATATGGTTCAATTTGGAATCATAGTGCTGGGAAGAAAGCTAGCTCGCCAGCCTGGAAGTTAATAAAGGATGGAGGTAAATTTCCTAAACAGATTTTGAGATGGATGATAGAAAATGGGGATTCAATTGATATCTTTAATGATATATGGTTCATGGAGAAAAGTTTAAACATGTGGCCAATGTTTGTGGTTCCTAAAGATTGCAATTTGGAAACAATTATGTTAAGCTATTTCATTAAGAAAGATGGAATGTTGCTGAATTGAATAAGAATTTTGGATGTGAGCTGGTGGAACTGATTAGTAAAGTTCAAATTGACTCAAATTACCAGGAAGATAAGCTGGAGCTTATTTAAGGAAATTTTGGGAGATCTATATCGGCAATGGCTGTATCGGCTAGGGAGCAGAGTTTTCAAGATTACAAATACTGGAGATGTTTGAAGAAGTCAAAGCTTAATGTTAGGGTGGAGAACTTTTAGTCGAGGTTATTGTATAATGCTTTACCTACCTTCCAATTCTTATCATATAGGAGATTGCAATTTAACAAGTTATGTCCAAGAGGTTGTAATGAAGTTGAAGATAGAGAGCATTTGACAGTTAGCTGTAAGATGCTTAAGGAGATTCTTCAACTATTAAACCAATGGGGCTTTTGGATTCCACTTGTGACCTATTTTGAAGATAGCTAGAATTGGATGAATACACAGAATTCATTTTTGGTGAATTAATTTTGCAATGCTGTGTATTTCACTTGGAAGGGAAGGAATGAGTTGATCCATGGAAAAACTGAGAGGATTGCAGTCTTTATAGCAATTGAATCGATTAATTATGCAACAATTTGTAATGCTTTTAAGTGGCATAATTTGGGATGGTTGGCTTCCAATCAGCTCTCGCAGTTGGAAAAATCTTGGCACCCTCCTCCACCTGATTGGATCAAAGTGAATGCAGATGCATCCTTATTACCGTCTTACAAAGGTGGGGTAGGTGGTGTATTCAGAGATCACAAAGGAATGTTTCTTTTGGCTTTTGGTAAAGCTTGTGTTCATTGGGATATATCGTACTTGGAGCTTCTAACTATAAAGAAAATTAAAGAGGTGATTAAAGATTTGATGTTGGAGTATAAAGGCATCATTATTGAAGGTGACAATGCCAACATAATCAAGCTCATACAAAATTCATTTACAAGAGGTGGAAAAAAAGTTGAAGACATTTCTTTTGTTAGTGACATTAATTATGTGATTTTTAATTTTATAGAGAGGAGTGGTAATAAATTAGCGGATTTATGTGCTAACTATGCTATTTTTTTTCTTCTTTTTGTTGGGAGGATATAGGGTCGA
Source organism: Dendrobium nobile (assembly GCA_022539455.1). Classification (NCBI taxonomy): domain Eukaryota; kingdom Viridiplantae; phylum Streptophyta; class Magnoliopsida; order Asparagales; family Orchidaceae; genus Dendrobium; species Dendrobium nobile. The sequence continues at coordinate 47,386,237 of CM039735.1, read as the reverse complement.
ATAAGGTTCCTCCTTCCTTTGTGGAGTTGTTAAAAGAGGAATCAATAAGAAGCACTTTGTAGTTTGTTCTTTCCATTTTTAGTTATCAATGCATTTATTGCTTCTTCTTCAAAAAAAAAAAAAAAAGAATGGTTGTTGTTCTTCGGCGTCGCGCTACTAGCTCGATGCGGCAAAGAATATTGGGAAGGCCGGAAGGGAAAAAGTCATGAAGAGTTTTCAATAAAAAAAAAGTCTTTATTTCTCTCTCCCTAAAACAATTCTCAAGATGACAGCAAGTCTGCAAAAAAATTAAAAAGGATTCTTGGAATACCTCAGGCCTGCCACCGCTTGTGGGAATCGGTCGCCGCCATGCAGCCGTTGGCAATGACTAGTTGCACAAATAGCCTGTTGTCGATGTCTAACATCCTTCAATGATCGTCTATTTTATCTCAAGAGTTTTCTCCTATATTGTAGTATATTTCCAGAAGGTCAAAAGATTTCGAAAAAAAAGAGTGCTCATAAGGCTGTGGGTAGAAGAAGGTTTTGTTCAAAAATCAGAAACAAGGAAGCAAGTCATTGGAGGAGATGTTAGTTTGGCAGAGGAATATCTTAATGAACTTACAGGTTCTGGGGCTTTTCTGATTGCCACCTAAACCGAAGCTACTGCCGGAGTGACTCTTGAGGGGTGAATGGTCACCGCTCTTCGGCGTCGTTGCTAATGGCTCGATACGGGAAAGAATATTGGGAAGGCCGGAAGGGAAACAGTTAGGAATAGTCTCTTGAAAGGCAACAAAATATTGACTGAAATTTCTTCTTAAATGCTAATTAAGAAATAGCCCTTTACTGTTTCTTAAATGCTAATTAAGAAAAAATTACTAAGCCTTAATTAAACATTGATTGAAATTTCAGTGGGGCCCGTGCCCCCAATGTCGCCATAGAGCTTTGAACCAATTATAATTATTCCAAGCCACCTTAGGGAAATCTTGATGAAGATTAAGGTTAAGAAGCTTATTGGAGTTAGCATTCCTTACATCCGTGATGCCAATGGTGCAAAGAAAATACATTAGACTACATCAGCAAAGACACTTCAATGTGCCCTTCTTCTCATTTTAATTTCAAAGCAAGAAATTGTGAAAGAAAATCGTATATAGCTTGCATTGTGGAGATAATTAATGTTACCTCCTGACCAAGCTTGCCGCCCAATCAAGCCAGCTGGGCCCAATCCCAATAAGCCCGATCCATCCATTCAACTGTGCAAAGAAAGATGTTGAAACTTTCTATTATGGTTTCACCCTAAATGAACTAAATCGACCTTTACATTTGACAAGTTGTTTGCCAAATTGATTATGAACGAACTGCTTAATTGGCTGAAACTGTACATAAATCAGTAGCAAATTAAAATCACAAAACTCTTTAACCTGAAGTTCCTCGGTTAGCTTGAACTTTTCCAAACATACTAAACACAACGCAAGAATTTTTGGCATATATGTTTAAAGATATAACATTTATAGTTAATATTCGATCATTATAAAATATTAGCATGAAAGAAAGAAATAAAATATTGAAATAAAATTTTTAAAATAAAATTGACTGACTATTTTATATAATGACGAGAAAAATTTGCTTTAATGATGATAGAAATTAGAGCATAGTGGAAAATCATACAAAACGTAAGAAAATAGATAAAAATGATTATATTTGGGTAGCAGAATAATAGCATCTATACTAATACAGATAAGACAAATAGATAATGATAGGATTGAAAATTAAAGAAGGATTACATCGTAGGCACAAAAGCTGGAAATATACTACAGATAAGACAATTATTATACGAAGTCAAGCCGTGGTTATCTGAAACATTGTAGAAACAAATGATAAAATACGTTTTACATAACCGTCTCTAAAAAATTTGAACACATAATGAATTCATGCTGTGGAACCTTCTAGCTTCGAAGTTTTTAATTATATTGAAAATTTATTCAAAATCCCTTTTTTTATGATATGCCTGATTTTTATTTTGGTTGCAGCCTTTGAAAGGCGGCATATTTTCTGGTCCTTTAGCTCCTTTAGCTGAAGGGGTTAACTTTCTGAATGAGGTATTGGTAGCTTTTCATTTCTTGTTGCTTTTTCTCTTCACAATACCAAATCAGGATTTAAGAATTGGCAATAATAAATGGAAGAGTAGAACGTTATTGGCTATGTATGGGGGATTGATGTTAATGTTTATGTTTTATTTGGATTTGGGATCCTACCAAGAAGGCGAGATATGCACATTTATATAAATGTATTTTGGCTTGTTCTATTTGTCTTCTCAACTTAAGGAGCACTTTTGGTTTGGTTATTCTTACAGCGTTTTTGGTGGATGGACGACTCAGTTGGGCCATGGCTTAGTTTATTAAATTCTGGCTTTGAGGCTATTTGGAATACATTATATCAATGGCTCTGCCTACCTTTTGTCGTTATGTTATTATTGTGTCCGGAGGTAGAACAACAAAATCAAGTGTGACCACTATTATATATATATATATATATATATATATATATATATATATATATATATATATATATATATATATATATATATATATATATATATATATATATATATATATATATATATATATGTCCGCAAAAATTGTTTTGATCGAGCACAAATCTAGAGGCATATTCAATTTGGAAATTTTCAAAATTTAATTCGGGATCATATGAATTTCAATTTTAGCAAACTTATAATTAAACTGAACATCTCAAAGAGAAAAGCAAACAACACCAAAATTGGTCCAACCCAAGCCCAAATGGGTCCGAATCGGGGGCCCGTACCACATTTGGAAGGGTCAAAGCATTATTTGGATGATAAAATGATATCAAAAAATGGCATGTTTATAGTCAAATAGAGCGGCTCGGCGAGTAGAATCCAACGAGGTCAAGCTCTCTAAATTTCAACGTCATTAAGGCACTTAAACAGTTGAAAAACTCTCAATGATCGGGGGAATCAATACGAGCCATCCGATGAAAAACTCCGAACCTGCCCCGGATCATCTCTAAATTTACGAGGTATGCTACTCATGAAATTCTAAAAATAGATTGGAGAGAGCTCTGAAGCTTCAAGAGCTCTAGCACCTCCTTCGTCCGGCCGACGACTGTCGCCCAACTTCAGCCTGACCTTCATCGGACAACCGCCTGGCCGTCGACTACCATCAAACCTTCGCCTGGCCGACGACTGTCGTCGAACTTTGGCCCGACCTTCATCGGATAACCGCCTGGCCGCTTCCCGCCGCCGGACCACCGTCCGGCGGTAGTTCGCTGTCAAACTTTTCCCCGGCCAACGACAGCTGTCGAACTTCAATCCGACCTTCGTCGAACCACCGCCTGGCCGCCGACCAACACCGAATCTTTGGCCAGTCGCTGACCGCCTCCAGACCTCAGCCCAATCTTCGTCGGACCATAGCCCAGACGTCATCCACCACTGGACCTTCGTCTGGCTTACGACCATCGCAGGACTTCAGCCCGATCTTTGTCAGACAACCGCCCAGCCTCTGCAGCCGCCGAACCTTCGCATGACCTGCCACCATCTTGGGCATCAACCCGACCTTCATCGGACCACGCCCGGCCGATGACCGCTGTTGGACCTTCCCCCGGCCGACGATTGCCGCTGGACTTAAGCCTGAACTTCATTGGGCCATCGCCCGACAGCCGACTGACGCTGGACCTTTGCCCGGCTGACGACCACCATGGGACTTCAGCCTAACCTTCATCGGACCACCTCGTGGTCACCGTTTGCCACCGAACATTTGTTGGATCGTTTATTGTCAATTGAACTTCTGCACAAAAGCCATCGGGCTTCTGCACAACTGTCGCCGGACTTCCACCCGGCCACCAACCGCCTCCAGACTTCTACCCGGCCGCCGACTGACGGTCGGACTTCTACCGAACCACTACTTGTGGCTTTTCGCTCCACCATGCCACCACCTGAGACCCGGACTTTTGTCGGACCATTACATAAGGTTCAGACTTCTACCGGCCACCACATGAGGACCAAAATTCTATCGAATGACCACTTGAGGCCTGAATTTCTGCCAGACCATCACCTGAGGCCCAGATTTCTATCGGACCACCACTTGACACCCATACCTCTACTGAACCACTACTTGTGGCCCTGTGCTCCACCAGGCCACCACCTAAGGCCCAAACTTCTACCGGACCACCACTTGAGGCCCTGTTCTCTACCAGGCCACCACTTGACGCCCGGAGTATTGCTAAATCACCACTTGAGTTTCAAAGTTCTGCCAGACCGCCACCTGAGGCCCAGAATTTATCGAGGCATAACTTGAGAGTCGGACTTCTACCGGGCCACCTCTTAACGCCAAGAGTTCTCCTAGAGTATGGCCCTTCTACTACAGTCTTTTGGACCCATATATCCTATTGACTATGATCCTTCTGACCTCAATCACCAACCAACGGTCTTTCATACCCAAATCTCCTATCAACTACTGTCTTTCGGACCCCTGTCTCATGCCCACTATGGCCCTTCCAACTAAACAAACATTTCTATGTAGATTATTGTAACTCCCACCATGTAATGCGCTCTATATGACGTACATTTGTGACACCAAGCCAAGGCGTTCTCCCTAAGACGAGCCTCATTTGTAATCTACTGCAAATACTAGTGGATTCATTCAAACTGGGCCACGCCCCGTGGTTCTTCCTCCTTTTCAGGGGCTTCAACGTAAAAGCTCTGGTGTCTCTTATGAATGCTACTCTCTCATTCTCTTATCTGCTTGTGTGCTGGTTCTTCGTATAATGCTAAGACGTTAAACTATATATTTATCTATCACCGTGAATATTCCAGGATGCAACATATATATATATATATATATATATATATATATATATATATATATATATATATATATATAAATGATTAGTTTGCAGTATATCTCTTTTTTTTTTTTTAATATTTAGGCCAATTAAATCAACTCCCACACACATCGTATACACAAGACTCAAACCTACGACCTCTTAGTTGATAGCTTAAGCTCTCAACTAACATATCAAGATGAGTTGTTTGCAGTATATCTCCATTGATGCCTGTGATAATGCAAGAGCTTTGCATGGCTTGCTTTATAAAATTTTTTGTTTATCTAGTTTCAAAATGCAAACAGTGCTTAACTTTTGTTATTATTTTTTCCAGATCAAATCGCTTTCGTGTTTTTTTAGTGCGTTGAGCATCTCTGCTAATCCTTAATATGTTATTTGTAATCATGGGCGCATATCCTGTAAATAAAATCCGTTTGTTGCTTGGCAATTAATTGCATGCACATTATGAGCGTCATTTGCTTAAGAAAAATATTGTACTTATTCAACAAAAAAAATATTAGACTTATCCATCCTGATGAATTCCAAGCCTTCAAAATTTTCAAGTCTCGCTAATTGATATGTTTTTAAACGAATTTATATAATTTCATTGAAATTTATTGTTATTTTTAAATATTTATATTTTATTTTGGTCACCTATTTTATCAATCTTACAATAAGATAATATCAATCTATACTTATGTATAGCCGACCATGTTGGACATTAACATGTACCTAAGTTTCGGATAGAATAAGTAGGACCGAACAGTTTTTAGCAACAAGAGTTTGACAAAAACAGTAATCTCGCCATCCATGGGCACTTGTCAGCTTAAGGATATGAATAGCCTGGGGTTAGACAAGTCAAAGAGTGGTCCCTAGAAGGAGCTAGAGGGAACTCATACAGATCCACTTAGGCTCTTAGATGCTAACCTCTTCTATGAGGGATAGCTCCTCAAAGCTACTTGCCCTCAATTAAATCAGCAAGCCACCTACTAACATTCTAAAAAAACTACAAGGAATGAACATCTTAGAAATGAAGAGTGCCTTGAAATTAAGAACCATGCTAGAAATAAACAGTCACATGAGCACCAATTAGGTCACCACATGTGTCATGTACTATCTCCAATATACCATAATTAATCATGTACTTTTTGCCTTTATTTGAGGTGTCTATCCTATTAGTCCAGAGATTTCTATAAATAAGGTGTGAAGATGCACATTTTGAATCATTTTTAGCATTATTGATATATTGGAGCATTTTATTTGTATTTTAAAGATTACTTAAATATTCTCTTTTTTTAATACTCACCCTACATTCTTATTCCTTGGGATTGCTTGCCCGAATGGTCGGTTGTCGTTGATGGACACATTTGTATCCAACATCCTTAATGGTGCAATGTGTTGATTGACGCAATAATTTTTTTTAGAGTAACCAAGTGGGTTGGACATTGCATCTATAAATTTATGATATTCTTGTATTATTTATTTTTCTTTTCTTTTTCTTTTGCTCATTTTCTCTTCTTTTTTTCTTTTAATTGGCTATGTTTCTTATCATGATTTTGAATATGTCTAATTCTTCCACTTGATATTTTTAAGTATATGGCTAAACATTGTAGGCACCAATTTTTAATATTCTAGTACTTGGCCTTTTTAAATCTTTTCACTTAAACATTTTTTATTTGATAAATACCTCATACTAATTTTGAATGCCTATATATTGCCTCGAAATTGTACACTTATCTAAATTTTATTAAAAGTTTCATAATTGCCTAATTACTTATTTAGTGATTTAGAATTAATATAATTGGCTTATTTATATTATTCCTTAAAAACTCAATAGTCTTTCATAAGTAATCAAGTGCTTAAGTGACTTTTAGGAATTTAACTTATTGTAAATGAAAAGATTTGTTGTTAAATTTAACTATTTGATTAGGAAATTTTTGCAATTTGTGTAATATTAATTTCTTAAGGATCTAAATCTTTCAGTTTTTAAAATTTTATAATTCAAGCAAAAAGTGCAAAATAGTGAGTCAAATAAGTTTGCATAAACTAGAGAAATTTATTTCATTCAACATATATTCTGAACTGCATTTTTCTTATAAGTCAAAACTGAAATAAAATATGGGAAATAAAATAAATATAAGAGAGTAAAACCTAAAAAGTTATAACTAAAAAAATAAAACTCAAAAAAATTAAAACATTAGTATGGCTCTCCCTACTCATCGACATCTTTCTTTTCCGCCTCTCTTTTTGCCTCTTTTATTGCTGCCACCTGTGCTGATGATAATGATCTACGAAACATCTCAAATGGCAATGTGTTCAAAGACATATTTCACTGACCATGGGAGTCCATCACCCAACGCTTGAACATGTTGACTATCATTGCATATATTTAGCCTAGTACTAATACTACCATCAGTGTTAGAGCATCATATGGTCAGAAGGGGAATAAATTCATGTTCAATTCATGTCAACAATCACCCAACATGTTTTAAAGAAACCCAAAATATAACTACTCTATCACGAAGGTCCACCACCTGATCTCCTAACATCCTAAGATCTATGCCCCACTATTTGCAAGGTTGGGTCAGCTAGCTAGATCCCTCACATCATTTTGTGAAGGAAGATTTTAAGGATTAGATCATAGATCTCATTAGGGAAGATGTAGGCATGATCTAATCCTCTCCTAGTTTCCCCACTACCCCCACAGATTCACACAAGTCATGAATTAAAGTTGGATAATATAAACCTATAGAAGTGGACCCCCTAAGCATATAATTAATAAACTAGAAGATACTATTTAAAAAATTGATAGTCAGATCTTTTTTATATAATAATTAATGACTACTATGTCTTTTCTAACCTTAATTATTTTTCTACTCAGTATATGCTTTCTAGAAATAAAACAGTGTCTGACTTTCGACTTTTAGGTGAGGGTAGATGTAAGAAAATTAATGTTTTTCTCTTCACTCATTTTGCACTAGTAATTTAAGTCTCTCCAGTTTAAAAACCTAATGATCTCCTTATAATATAGGATAGTTATACAAAAATTAAGGTACTTATCACAATGAAATTGATAGTTAGGGGTTTTAACGATTTTTCTTACTACTACGGGAGTGAGAGTGGCCATGTTACCATAAACTTAGACACATTCATTTTTAAGCTCCTTCACATTTATAAAGAATTCTCAGATGATAGAGGAATTGAAAGGATAAGGTTTGACTAAGAAAAAATTCTAGTTTTTCTCTATAATTTACACTTGAATAATCCCCCAAGATAGTCAAACCCATGATCAGAGATCATGGATTTACTCACTAAACTATTATGTCGCTCTACTATTATAGCATTATCAAACTTCCTAGCATCGTAAAGGTATATCAAGACCTCTTCTTACGAATTAAAATCTTTGCAACCATTTCTAATTGGTTAATAAAAACTAAAAAACTATTGACACATTTACAAGGAAAACTCAGAGAACATAAGTGAATTGAAAAGAAAATAGTGCTCTCTTACTTATAATAGAACTAGCACTGAAGTATTGGCTTATGTAGAGCTACAACATATGTACAAAAAGGTCAAAATGGGTGCTAGCTCTACGACACTAGGGATATGTATTGCTATGATGCTAGTATTAAAATTAAATTTATAGGATATCTAACCGTGAGACTTTGGTAAAGTAGGATACGTGGATGTGTTGTGACACTCAAAGAGATCACTACCATGATTCTTCATCAACATTATTTATGATTCAACTGAGTTCTATAGAACTTAATGAGAACATAATGACTTGAGAACTCAATGTAATGACACTGTAGTGCTCCAATAGGCGATTTAGCATTGCAATGATGTATTTCTTTAGCATTGTAATGCAATTAATCTTAATTAATTTTTTTTTGACATGGCATTGTAGCACTCTAGAGTATTGAAATAACTAGATGGACAAGAGGGGGGTGAATTGTGAAAACTTTATAGCAATAATTAAAACCTAAGCAGGAGTTCTAATTTTTTGATGATTATAAATTTTTTAACATGAAAATTTAAATAACTTCTAAGGAAAACAATTGAACTCAATGTGCAACAGTTTAATCTTTTTCTTTCAAAAGTATTCACCAAGAAAATATTATGAAAATAAAAATGCACGCAAAAATAAAAAGCGATAAGAAAAAGCACACCAAAATTTTTATAGTGGTTCGGTCAAACCATGACCTACGTCCACTCCTCGGAGTCCTCCGCTCTGGAAATATCACTACAAAACTATAGCTCTCCTTTTGCCCCCCTCAGCAAGGTGGAGAAGCCCTTACAATACTCCCTTTTACCAACCCGGTATGGCGGAGTGCCAAGCGCTGTTTTGACTATCCTGGTGACGGTAGAGAACCTTCTCATTTTTCTCCCTCCTGGAAAAGGTAGAGTACCTTCGAGGTCATGGATGTAGAGGAGTATCCCCCTTTGAGAGCTTCCCACAAGTTCTTCCCGGGCCACAGGAGAAGCATGATGCAGCACGATCGGAGCAACCGTGTGAACTCCCTTACACCTCTTCTCCCTCACCAAGCTAACCTTCTCCTTCCTCTCTCAACCCCACAAAACTTCACAAGAGCTCTCCCAAGGATTTTCTCTCTAAACACGTTCTCCTCTTCTGTCTCTCTCTCAAAATATGACAAGTTTGACACATTAAAACGGGCTCCAAAATCCTTGAATTTGTAAAGTAGCCATTACAATCGTACAGTACGATTAGTCGTCATACGATACGGTATGTATAAATAGGCTTCGTTCTGGTACGAACATGTACGAACAATTCAAAAATAACTCGTACAGTATGATAATAAATCGTACGGTACGATCCTCAACATTACTGATCGTACAGAACAATAGTTGGGACAATCAAATGTCATCTCTATTCATCGTATTGTATGATATACATCGTCTAGTTTGAATGGTTAAAATCAAGGCATCATCAAGAACAAATTCCGGGATGATTAAATGTCTTCTCTGTTCATTGTCCAGTACGATATACATCGTACTGTATGGTTAGGCAAAAAATAAAGGATTGTCTAGGACTATCTCTAAGACGATCAGAATTTGTCTTTGTTCATCGTATTGTATGACTACGGTCGTACAGTATGATACTGAAATTTGAAATTAAGCCTTGAATTATTCCACTAATCACGGGTTAATTTAAGTAAGTATTTAAAATAAATCGTACAGTACAAAGAACTTCGTCCAGTATGAATGGCTGAGAAAACCTACTTAAGTTAATTTGACGGCTAGGGTTTTGGATTTGGAAGACATCGTACAGTATGATATAAATCGTACGGTACAAACTATTCATAGAAAACTGTTTTACCAACTCAGGTCGTACAGTACTAAATAAATTCGTACAGTACGATCACTAGAGAAGAAAAATCTTCATTTTTACTTTTAAAACCCTCTCCCCCTGTGTGTGTGCATGGTTGCTCAGACTTACATGTAGTTTGTGGCCAGACTCAAGAAAATAAAAAATATAATAAATAACAAAATACATTGTCAGACTCATACTCCTAATCTAACCATTCTTGAGTCTTCCTGTCATTCTGAGTAGCTTGTGATCTTCCTGAAATGTTAGAACTCACGGTCAATAACCAATAATAAATGATATTCAATGAATAGTAAATTAGATGACATTATTTGTTATCATCAAAATCTCAAACTTGGGGTCATGGGTCGCAACAAGTATAACATTACAGAGCTTGAAAAATATGAGTCACACATTATCTCCTAATCAATAATCAAGGATGATAAATTAGGATGCCATAAGACAAGCCAATTACCAAGATTGTTTACAATCTTCATCCAGACAATGCAAAATGATTTCTAAGATATGAGCTCTACGGAACTTCTAAGGTGATCAACATCTCATCTTAATTAGGGTTTCAATCTCTCACCAATAACCTTAAAATCTATGATGTTTTATAATCCATGCTATCAACAGGTCCATAACAATAGATTTTGATTATAGTGAATGGTCCTTACCATTTACTTAAGCTTGCCATGAAAAAAATTTAATGTTGAATTATTCAACAATACTTCCTATTTAGGCTCAATTCTTTCTTAATAAGCTTATGATTACAAACATTTTTAAATTGGTCTATACATAATTTGGCATTCTCATTAGCATTATTTAAAAGCTCTTTCAATTTATTCTACTGTATGAGCCTTTTTTCCTTCAACATTATTAAAGTTATAACTTAATTCTTTTATCTCCCAATATGCTTTGTATCATAAATCCAAAGTTAAGTGGCAAGCTTTTTAAAAAATCAACAACATATCCGGAGGCATTTTTAAATGTAGTCCTATAAGCTTATAATGCATCATCCAATCTTAATGTCAAATCCTTCCTATTTAGATTTGTATTTTTCATCATAATTCTTTTAATCTCCCAATTGCTTATCTCATCTTGACCACTAGTTTGGATATGATAAAAACATTCTATCATATGCTTCGTTCTTTATTTTAAAATTAAGTTCTTTACTTTTTGTTAATTAAATGTTTACCCCTGTTACTTATGATGACTCTTGGCAATCCAAATCAAGAAAATATATTCTTTTAAGATATGTAATTACTACCCAATTCTCTATTTTGGGAGTAGATATGCCATCTATCCACTTAGAAGCATAGTCAACAACTATCAAAATGTATTGACTTCTAAAGGATTGAATAAAATGACCCATTAAATCTAATCTCCAAACATAAAAAATTTCAACTTCAAGCATGTAATTTATGGGCATTTCCAGCCTTATAAAAATATCTCCTACCCATTAGCATCTATCAAATCTTTTTTATATAATCATTTACATCCTTAAAATGGACTGGTTAAAAAAATCTAGATTGAAGGATTCTAAAAGTAGTTCAAACCCCAAAAATGCCTTCTATACTAAGAATCATGGCATTGATCATTAATGGGTTATATCTCATCTTCAAGGAAACATAGACTAATAATTTGATCTTTACATTTTATAAATGTAAGGCTTATCATAGAACTAGAATTTGTCATCATACAAAACTTTATGCTTAAGGGTGTAAGGCATGTTAACTTGAATGCAACAAAAATAAATTTACATTAGAGAAGAATTCATTCATATCATCATCAATGTTTTTTAGAATCCTCCCTCTCTAATCTTGATAGATGACCAGTTACCTAATATTTAGATCCTTTCAAATCAAGAATCTCTACATCAAATTTCTATAGAAATAAAATACAATTAATTAGTCTTGATTTTACATCTATTTCTCTTACCGGTATTTGATGGAAGACTGATCAAAAAACACAGCTGCTTTGGTGCAGATTAAATAAAATATAAATTTATCAAAGGTAAGAGCAATCATTCAAAACCCTTTGCAAATAGTTGTGTAGTAAATTTGGGCATTATTTAGAATTCTACAAATATAACAAATGGAAAAAAAATTGTATCATGCCTTTGCCATAAAATTGCTCTAACGGCTTAGTCACTATCATCACACATCAATTCAAATTTTAGAGACCATTCAGGTTAAATGACGAGATGTACAATATGTATGTACTTCTTGAGTTTCTCAAATTCTGCTAAATAGTTAGAACTGACATCAAAACGTGTATCATTTTCTAGCAAATGACAAAGAAGTTTAGTTATTTTTCAAAAAATCTTTAATGAAATAAATATAAAATCTAGCATGTCCATAAAAGCTACAAACTTCCCTTACAAAAGAATGAAGTTGAAACTTTTAAATTAGTTGGATCTTTGCCTTCTCAACCTCCATATCCCTCTTAGATATTTTTTTGTCTAAGTGCAGTGCCTTTCATTACCATAAACTAACAATTTTTTTAATTAAACACATGATTTATTTCCACATTTCTTTAGGACTAATGCTTTTTTAGCACTTTAAACGAATTAAGCACATGCTAAAAGTTATCCTTACAACTGAAACAATCACACATTAAAATATTAATCCCTTAATCTATTAAATCCAAACTGATTAACATCATACATCTTTGAAATATTGGAAGGGCATTGAATAAGCCAAAGGGCATACATCTAAACTAAATGGTTCCCGAAGGACTTTTGAATATATTTTTCTTGATCTTTTGGGGTAATCAAAATTTGCTGGTAACTAGATAATCATCTATGAAATAGTAGAAAGGATTCCTAGCTAATTAATCTAACATTTGATCAATAAAGAGTAATTGGAAATTATCCTACCAAATTGATTTACTAAACTTTTGATAATCAATACATATTTTCCACCAAATTAAGGTCATAGTAGAAATATGTACATTTTTCTCTTTTAAAACGATAGTTCACTCTCCTTTCTTTGGAATATAGTGATTTGGACTTACCTAATCACTACAAAAAATAGGATAAATTATACCCACATAAAGCCCTTTAGGGTCTATTTCTTAATAACTTCTTTCATAGTTGGATTCAATCTCCTATGTTGGTCATCTTTAGGTTGATAAGCTTCCTCCAATAGGATCTTTTGCATACAAATAGACAGACTAATCTGCCAAATGTTAGTAATAGACCACTTAAGTTGTCTCTTATACATGCTAAGGAATTTAATCGACTTCATTTCATGATCTTTTTAAACTCAATAGAGTAAATGACAAATAAATTTGACTCCTATCCTAAAAAAGCATAATTTAAAATAAGGAAATGCTTTCAATTTTAGCTTAGACAACTCAATTATAATTAGTTTCAAAGGTTTTCCTTGAGATGATGTATCTAAAACTTTAAATCATTCCCTAAACATCATAAGGGTGTCACTAATAACATAAATTGAGTCTCTCTATCTCTCTCAAATCATCCTACATAATGAAATATCTAAATGATTATCACCCAATATCTCCTCCATAACATCCTCTACAGTGAATTAAAAAAATAAACTATACAAAAATTGTCACCCTGATCTTTATGAAACTTAATACATTTCAAAACTTTGAAAGAGACTTCCTGATCTTGAACTCTCATGGTTAACTCTCCCTTCTGAACATCCATTATGGCCCTACCTATTGCTAACAAAGGTCTACCTAGGATGACTAGTATTTCCCTATCTTCAACCAATCTTAAATAATAAAATTTATTGGGAAAATGAACTTATCAATCTTTAATAAAACATCCTCTATTACACCCTTAGGATAGGTGAATGAAAGATCAGCTAATTACAATGTAATAGTAGGATACACTTGTTGTAGGTCTAATCTATTGAATATGGATAAATGCATAAAATAGATGTAAGCATCTAAATCACTTAACACTCTTCCAGAAAACTTAGCTCATGTAGCCATCAAGATGCCGAAACTTTAAGGGTCCTTAAGCTTTTATGGGATTTTCTTTTGAATATTGGCACTATGCTTTTCACCAATTGTTACTATGTCAAAGTCTCTAAATTTTCTCTTTTTTACTTAAAATGACATTCATAAATTTAGAAAATGTAGGAATTTTTTTAGGTCTTGAAGAAAGGATATAATAATTATTACATTTTTAAGCACCTTTAAAAATCTAGAAAATTACTTATTAAAAATTTTCTCTGTTAATTTCTAAGGTAAATGTGGTAGCATTCATTTAACTACCTTCATAATATGTTTTTCTATTTCCTTAGTTGAGAATATACCTCAAAGTTAGTGGGTTTTAATGAGGCTTCCTCAAGAATTTTATCTGCAGGCTCTTACCCTTCCTAACCATTTCATCTAGTTTTTTTCCACTCCTCAATTGAATACACTTGCATTGTTCCTTACCCTTTCATTTTGGACTTATTTTAGTGTTATCAAGCAAGGTTCCTTGTGCTTTTTTATGCAAAGTTCCAATTAACTTCCCAAATTGATTTTTAATATTTCTAAATATAGTAACCTAACTTTACAACTGAGTATCCATTTATAGAACAAAATCATTTAATGAAGTCCTTTTATCCTTGGGTTGATTATTTTTGTTAAATCCAGGGTGATAATTAGGCCTTGGGTTAGAATAATTTTAAGGAGGGTTATTCGAATTTCCTTCTTGATTTGGCCAGCTGGAGATCTAATTATTATTCCTTTTTTATTATTACTTTAATTAAAATTTGGTTGATTTCTTCAACAAGGATTATATGTATTTGACCAAGAAGTACTAGGTATATTATTAATGGCATTAAGGGATTCTACTTCTAATGCAATTAAATCATTATAGGATCAAAACATACTTTCCTTTATAAGCAATAGTGTACACTATGGTGAACTAACACAAAGGTTATATAGCTTCTTAGATGTATTAGCTATCTATAAAATAAAATATGATAGAGCATTCCATTAAAACGCAATATCTACTTTTCTAGAGTTAATTCTTTCATTTGACCATTTGAAATTATTGGTGTCAATTTCTTTGACCGAAGCATGAACTTCATTAAATGGTATGTACATCAATTATCCAACAGTAGTTGCATCAAAAATAGATCTAAGCGAGCCACAAAACCATTAAAAAAAGTAAAAAATGACCTAATAAGGTAATGCATGGTGGTGACACTTCCAAAGTAATTCTTTAAATCTTTTGTAAGCCTCATAAATGGACTCACCATCTATTTTCATAAATAAAGTGATATCATTTTTAAGCTTAACAATCTTAGAAGGGGAAAAGTACTTTGCCAAAACTCTATAAGCTTAACCATTCTAGGTAGTTATTGAGTCTTGGGGAAAAAAATTATTCACATATTAGCTTTGTCTCTCAATCGAAAAGGATATATCCTACATCCAATTATATACACAGATACACAATTATATTTAAAGTGGCACAAACTTTTATAAAATTGTTTATGTATAGGTTATAATTTTCTATGGTTGTTCCCCCAAAAATTAGAATTTTTCACCAATTGAATTATTACAAGAATGAGTTCAAGATTGTTAGCTTGAATAATAGGTCTATAATGCTTATGATGAATGACTTCAACCTTTGTATTAGGATATTTTCTAAGTGGTCTAGATTGATCGTTCTCTAAAATTTTCTTTGCAATTTTTAAATCATTTTGAATTTTTACATTTTTTTTTTATTTTTTTAAAGAGTCTTTTTAGTTTAGCATCAAATAAAATTTCTAATGGTTGTTTACTAAGAATGAAACTGACACAATAAAAAAATTTTAAAACACTTAACACTTAATAATTAAAAAACTATTAATTCTACTTTTCTTAGCAAAATAAAAAATATGGAACACAGAGAAGGTAAAATAAAGAAAAGAGAATAAGATTATATGAATAGTTCATGTACCAATATAAAATGCAAGAAAGGATTATTAATTTCAAGTCCTCATTAATGGTGCCAAAAGATTGACTAGCCTTTTTCCACACACTACTTGGTTTATTAATATTTTTTTTCTTTTTTAACATGTAATTCTTTTTCTACGCAAGTGCACATGTTGGGTCAAGTAATAAAGTGATGAGATGAGTATTGTACCCATAAGAATTTTGAATTATCCTAGGCGCACCATTGTACTATTTGCTAATATTAATATATTTTTCTTATCAAATAATTTAAAAGGGTGATTCAAAGAAAAGTTAAAAGCTATCATTGCAAAAGATAAAGATAATTTATTTTAAATCTAAACCTGCAATGCTTTATAACACATAATTTTAACTAAGAGAATTTTTTTTTTTTTTGAATATTAGTGTGAATTAGAGCATACTTACTCCTTATCTAATTCAAGCTCATTGGAGTATTAGCTAGGATTCATCCAAACTATAGCATTACTTTCTACTTAAGATCCATTAACTATAACCGCTATATGTCTATGCTAGACAAAATTATGCTTTAAAATCTCTAATTATTCTTCAATTCCTCCATCGAGACTCTAAATCAAACTAGGATTATGTTTATGCTTGGCATATACTTAAAATAAATAAAGCTTGTTGAAATAAAAAAAAAATTAAGCAATTTATTAAACAATCAACCTACACTATGCAATACATGGTTCTTAAATTATCAAATATTCAAATAAAAGAGTTTAAATACAAAAAAGATACAATTTAACACAACAAACATTTTTTATTTCGTTAAATAAAATTAAATTAAAAAATAGAGAATAAAAATAGAAATGATATGGCTAAGTAGTATAGACTCCTTTGTACCCCTCTTTACACTAATATAAGACTCTCACATAGATACAAAATAGTTAATCTCCAGTAAAAAAAAAATCTTTCACACTCACACAAAAACTCACTCACATCTCTTCATGTTGCCATCCCTCTAACATGAACAGTAAGCCTTCTATTTAAAAAATTAAAAAATAACTGAGCTTGAATTGTGATGTTGGCTTGGAGGTGCTACAACACTATTGAACCATCATATTAGTTCACCACTTGTTGCACTAATTCAAACATCTCTAGTATTCTTTTTTAATTGCTGTTGATCTCGATTTTTGCTCTAGTACTCTCGAGCACCTTCGATCGACTTAATTAGATCACATCGAACCCAATTCAAACTCGAATCGGTCTGAATTGATTTTAATTAGACTCAACCCTATTTAATCAAGCCCGAATAGTTTGTTTTTGACCTCGATGAGCTCAATTTAATCCAAATCAATTTCAATTTGAGTTTAATTTTATTCAATTAAATTGATCGAGCCTAATCTAATTTTAAATTGAGCCAAATTGAGTCGAACTCGATTTGGTTTAAACCTAATTTCAACTCAATAGGCTCAAGGTAATTTAAACTAATGTTTTATTGACCTTCTAAATCAATTTAAATTACATATCAAATCAAAAAATGAATTGAGCAATTTGAATCAAATGATCGGCTAACCTAAAGCTTTTGCCTTATATTCACAATCTTCCACTGGCAGAGTAGTGATATGAAGCAGATAGCAGGCTCTATTTGTGTGTTTTGAGCTACTGCAGTGATAGATGGAAATAGGCGGGCTTCCTCTTTCAATGAAGGGTTCATTTTACTCAAGACGAAGGCTCCAGGCATGGGAGAAGATTCAATTTCCTCAATGTAATGTTTAGAGCTTCGTAAACAAAAATCTGAGAATCAAGTTGTTTGAATTTTATTTTGCTTCATGTGTGAATTCTTGTTGTTGAGGTGATTACTACATGAATCGTGAAAGGTTTCTTTGTGTAGATTATCAATAACATTGTGATCTAACATGTGTATGACTTTTTTTTTATGATACTTTGTTTTTGTAAATCTTAAACATTTTATATTCGATAAGGTTTCTTGGATGCTTCATGTTGGAAGTTATTATGGTTTGCTTATGTTAAAAAGATTTATGATTGGTTTTAGATCTATTTTACATTGGAAAGATTTATGATAAGTTTTCTTTGTGAATGTTTTATGATGAAGGTTTATACAATGCCTTCTCATTGAGAAAACTTTCTCGAATTTACCTCACGCCAAATAAATTAAAGAACTTGATTTATTTTTTTGTGTCAAAAAGAGTTTTTGTGGGTTGCTTTTGAAAGAGGTTTTGTATGTCGTTTCATTTGGAATTTTTCATAAGTCGTTTTGGGATTTCTAGTTTTATGACTAGCTTTGTGTAACAAGGTTCCTTTATGTCTTTTTGGAACAAAATGACATTTTGTGTGTGGGATGCCTTTCTCTTGTTTGTATTCAGTTCTAAAGGTTTGATTTTGTATGAATGTGAAACAAAAGAATACTTGTTTTGAGTTTAGTTTTGGGATCTTGTTCCCCTTCGCCGCATTGGGCTTTATTTAGAAAATGGTTTGGTTAGTTGTGTCAAATGTTTGAAGTATTTTGTTTGGAACGTGTTTGGAACATAGGGACAGTAAAGGGCATTAAAAACACCTTCATCCCTCTTCATATTATGTTGAATTGGGGTGAAGGGTGTTTTAGAGGCATACTTAACTTCAAAGAAGTATGCCCAACAAAAAAAATGCAGCATTCTTTTTATTTTTGATTTTTATTCCTATCTTTTGTAGCATTTTATTGCCTTTTTCACTTACTTCTTGCCTTTCCGCTTTTTCTTTCCTACTTGTGTTTTTTTTTAGATGAATATGGTAGAAGTACTCACAAAAATAAGAAAATCCAGAAAGAAGGCGAGTGCCCCACCCGATGTACAAATAACAAAGAGGTACATTCTGATTTAATTTGCATTTTTATTTTACTATTATTTGCTTATCACATAGAATGTGATCTAATATAACATCTCTTCTATATTTTGTGAGATGCTTCTTTTGGAGAGAGAAAGATAAGGAGCACTGGAGCACTTGGCGAAGGAGCATAGACAGTCGGATCCTAGCATCAGTAGCCCCCATTCAGTCTAGAGGGGGCACTACGAGCGGAACCCCTGGGTCATAACCCCCAGTGCTGTAAGTCTCCTTAAACTTAGAAAACCTTTAGGGGCCCCAATGGTTGTATGCTCCCTACCTTTTAGGACTCTGTAGAAACTTCATTTTATAACTAAGATTGCTTTCTTTTATTTTAGATCCCTAAACCAGTTGACTTATATACGAATGTCCTAAGGGTTAGAAATAAAACTTCCTTATGTCCCATAACTTTAGTGACACATAAGGACAAAAATTAAGTACCGAGTCTTAGATAACATAAATTTAGGGTGCATGCTCCTTATAGGATAGAAACATTGAAACAAAAACATAGTGACATGTTTTCCTAGGTTTAGTGCCCCTTAATCTTCTAATAATCAACCAATTAATCATAATTTAACTCTTAAAATGTATTAAAAAATATTTAATTCTTAATTAAATTATAACTAGCATATAGAATCATTAAGTTGCAAACATAAAACATGCACCTAAATCAAATTAAACAAATCTAATAATCAACTTCTAACCAACCTAAAGTTTAAAAGATGTAGATTAAATTGGAAGATCAAACCTGAAACTAAAATTCATTAGGTTAAAAGACTCCTAAAAATCAAACCTTAGACTAATCTTTTAAAACCAATTAACAAACCTTTTACTTAATGAACTGTTTAATTCACCCTTCTTTTCTAATTTATAACCAACTAATCTAATTTAACAAAATTTGTTATCACTGGGTAACCTAGGCCTACGAGGCTACTAAGTTAGCCCCAAGGAGGGTAAAATAAACCTCACGGCCTCGGTGAGAAATAAAGGTGGTAATCAACCAAATATTAAAATAAAATCTTTAAAATTAATCTTAAAATACTAATATTTAAACTTCAATTAAAACTTCTCTTTGGCCCTTAACAAATCAAATACAAGCAACTTTAACTAAATCTTCCTACAGAGGATTTACCCAAAAATTACATAGCCTACACACATATAGACTAATTTGTTAGGATATGACTACTAGCTTTAGGTTAGGCCGATGTTATGCTTTTCTTTATGTCTCTGTGCTGTGGAGCTTTGCATGTGACCCTTGAGCTGGTTGTTTTTTATATTTGTTTTAGCTTTCTGTGATGTTTTTTTTTTTGTGATGATTTCTAATTTTCTTTCTACACTGTATTATAAGCGATAAAATACCCATAGGTTAGGAACGCTTTTCTTATAATAATAATATTTTCCTATAGATGGTCTTGCTCAAACAGCGCTAAAAGGGGGATAAAAATTAATAAAAATGCATAACTGCTTTAGGTGCTTCAGCTGCTTAGCCCCCAAATAATAAGACACGGCCAAGTGTGTTAGATTTGAGCAATTTTATTTCATATATACAACTATTTTGATGATTTTGATTATAACTGCTTAGGATAACCCTGCAGGAGAGTCTAGATTTTCATTTTTCTGATGTAATGTATTCGGTGTCAAATGTTGTGAAAATAAAAAATAAGGCATTTTTAAATGTAAAGGGGTCCAAAGGGAAAAGGAAATCTCTTATAGGGAATTTCTTTTTTCATTTAGACATTCTTTTGGAGGACGCACTATGAGGAACCCAAAAGAATGATGACAATCCATAGACGAATCAAGGAAGTGAAGATGAAGGCCAACATAAAAAAGCCTTTTTAAAGATTTGTGTCATTCATTAGGAATAGAACCCAGGTTGTTGTCGGTGGAGCTCGGCCACCACAACATTTTGGTACTCTGTGATGTATTATATGGCACTTGCCATGGACTTTATATACTTCTCTATGATTTGTTTTAATGTTGTATTTACTTTGATTGTGTAGAAGAACTTGTATGTTTTTCATAGGTTTCTTTCTTACATGCGCATATGCCTTACTCGCTAGGCTCTTAGGGATAAAATTTTTCTACTCATAATTGATAATAAATTTTTAAGAATTAAATAACATAGAAACATAATGATCTAGGGAATAGTCGAAATCGTCCGGGGTCACATGCATCTTTATGCATTCTCCTCTCTTCCTTGTGTAGACACTTCCCTACCTGCGGATAGAGTTTGGATAATCTAGCTTATGAGGATGAAGTGCCAGACCGGCGGAAGCTTAGTCTTTCTAAAAAAAATATTTTATAAGCCTTTTTTAAAATTTCACACATTTCTGATTTGGATACTTTGATCAACACACATTGAATTAGTAACTAACTAAAATTAAAACTTAATTGCATTAGTCTTAGAAACATTACACCATTCATAAGTGTGGGGTCAATTAGGAACTTCTTTAGATGTCAGCCCCAAATTCCAAGTTTAACCATCAACCCATCATTCATATATACCAGATATCATATATTTTATGCGATTAGCTAGTTTTAGCAGGCTTCCTTTTCAGGCAAGGTACAAGTCCAGATTACATTAGTTAGGTTGTAGATGTTAATATCATGTGTACGATATTACATCTCTTATAGATTTAGGATCTAAGGCTAGTGATACGAGTGTACCACTATATGCCTTATCGATGGGAAGCTTTCTATTCTTTCAGTGGCTATAATTCCTACCCATCTATGTCACGTAGATGATGCCACCTCCCTCACTCTCTCAAGCATGCCTGAATGCAATTATCTATTCTTTTTTATCTAGTTTCCTCTTCTTTAGACCAGTTGAGTGTCAATATGATCCACATGTGTTGTTAAAATAAATTGGGCCTCTTTTCCCCTTAGATTAGGGAAGCCTTGAAATTACTTTATGCTAAACCCATTTGAGAAGATGATCTAACATACTTAATCAAGAATTTTCTTAGACTGAGGTCTAAGATGTAATTAACTACGTGGGCTTGCGCCCATAGGAAACCGATCCACACATAAAATAAAATGGGTTATACATATTATTATCCATCGAAGTGTGTAGGCAAAAGCAGCTATCTTCCATGGCTAATTATATGTATAATTCTATCTGCTCTTCCATCGGCCTGCTTGTGTCGGATGTAAAGGCCTATGATCATTTTGTCATATGGGATAGTGTGGTCGTACCCTTTGCATTCGAACCCGATGAGCAGAATCCTTTTGGAGACCCACAATTGCACTAGAGTAATTCTGTACTATGGTTCTTAATCTAGTGTTGCAATGCTCTAAAGGTAGCACCCAATGCTTAGCTCTCAAGCAATTATCTAATACCTCATCACTATGGAGCCAAGTCGGTGCCATTGTGATGCTAGGGAAAGTTACACTATTGTGATGTTTGGTTATATTTTATAATTTTAAATCTATTTAATGCATCAAAAGATAGATTTAACAATTACTTTATAATAAATATATCCAATTAGAGTATGTAATTTTTCTATTTACCAAGTAACAAAAATAAAAAATATTAGCTGGGCCACTAAAACTCACCAAGAATGATGCCAACCACTGGAAGTATAATCGTATAGTTGAATCTTCCTCATCTACTAGCCTTAGAGAACTTGCTTCCATAAAAGATTGAGCCCATGGTTAGCAGTGGGAGTGAAGACACCATGGGATTTATTATTTTATTAAAAAACCACATGTGACACATGATTGATGTCAATGAGACCACAAAAGGGCACCTCTATTGGTAAGAATCCTTAGGATAATTAGATCACACATAGAAAGATTAGAGGAAACTCAATATCCCACCCACTCACTTCATAAAGAATGAACGCATCATGTCCCCAAATATCAGATATTCACTCCCTTGTGGGTATCAAAAACTAAGCTTATAAGGCCATCCATAATAAAAGTTCTTTAAAATCATTCCACATTTGGAGGAGAATACACCTATGAGGGAAGCCTCTATAAATGTATCTTCTACAAAGAATATGTTCATGATGTTGAGTAGTGGTAAAACCTTTATAAACTTATTGATGGTCTTATTAAACCTAGAAGTTGAAAGCGTTTACGCTATGTGACCCATATTAAACCCTCAAGAAGTCTCTTATGAAGATAAATAGGATTGAGCCCATTTATACTTGTTAAATTAACATTATAGGATTTGAACTTGCCATCTTAGGAAGATAATGAGCTGTGTTTTCTCTAACAACTAGTTCAAAAAGGTGGATGATAACTGAAGTTCAATTAACTAAAATTTTATCAACACTAAAAGTAAATCTCTGCCAATTCACCTTATATGAACTAGACAACCCCTCTAATTGGAATCCCTTCAACATCAATGTAGTCATTACCACTTTGATCAATAATAATTAAATCAATAGTATCCTTAAAAAAGAAATGAGTTCTCTTAATATTACCTTGAAATGTTTTTTTAAAAATGAATCTTATTACGCCCAACTTATTACCACTTTGGTAACCTTTTTAACATCCCTGATCTGTCTATTATCACTAAAGTAATAAATACCTTATGTATTCCTTGGGTTGAGTGCAACCAATAGTACAAAGTCATGGTAGATTTCAAAATAGTTTAAAAGCTAGCCACCTATAATGCCATCTTCAAGAAACCTACTCAAAAATTTTTTAGGGTGGTCATCTCAAGCTATCTAGTAGTGATTATGTTTCTAATTGTAGATTGGAAGATCTTGATGAGCGAAGACCTCTCTTAATTGAATGTATTATACTTCCAATATATGGGGAAGGTAGAAACTTCACTATGGGAGGTACTACACCAAGATATTGAGCAAGGATAATGTTTAAAGAACATTGAGGTAGTGGTGTTGCAACTAAGGCTTTTAAGATTATGGTTTTGCACAATTAGTGGTGTTGCAACTAAGAATAATGTGTACAAATTGTATTCTATGATATTATATCATATTGTATGATAAGAGATAATAGAATTAAATTTTTATAGTTTTTCTAAAACCTCTATTTAGGCTTTATAGTAAGACTTTGTATGATCCATTTTGTAATTCCTTGAGTGTTTTCTTATGAAGAAAGCTTGTAGAGAGAGCCTAGAACTCTGGAGAGAAAGGATAGAGTTTATGGTTTATAAGGGAGTGCGAGAAGGAGTTTTACACTGTTGCTCTGATGAACTTGCACATAAGTTCCTCCAGATGTTAAGGTTTTTCTTGAGGGAAGCTTTAGTAAGAAGAACTCTTTGGTGTCAAAGGACCCGTCTACTTGGCTACACCAGGGAAGGTGAAAGTGATACCAGGTTCCCTACCTTCATGAGGATGGTGAAAAAGAATTTCATGTTCAATTCCTTAACTAGGAGAATGAAAAAGGATTCCATGTTGTCTGCCTTCATAAGGATGGTATAAAAGGATTTTAGATTCTTTTCCTTCAACAGGAGGGTGAAAAAAAATCAACATTCTTTGATGCACTAGGTTGGTGGAGGAGATTTTGTAATGGCTATTTCACCTAACTGTGAGGGCTAAAGGAGAGTCACTAAATGTTTACTGCAATACCTACAGAGGAGGATGAAGAGGAGTGGACAAAGGTCATTGTTTGACCAAATTACTATAAATCTCTGGTGTGATGGTTCATTCCATATTTTATTTTCTATACTTTTTAACTTGCTAAGATTGCATGACAGAGTTTTTTTAAGATAATTGCTTTGAGAAAGTCTATAATTGATAGTATATTGTGTTGATTAAATTATCATCACCATTATTGAAACTCCTGAAAAGTTTATTAGATATTGCATTAAGAAATAATATTACTGCCACATTAGGGTTCCTAGGGTCAGTTCACTTAGAATTAACATCCTTATCAAACTTTCTATTGGTATCAAAACAATAATCTAAAATAGTGTTCTAGAAAAAACTAGAGGATAATGATCCATGACACATTTCAAAAATAGAAACACCATAGAAGGTTATTTTAGATTTTGTCTATTGTTATTTGAAAATATTCTTTTTTATTTTGGGAAAATTTGTATGTCTACTTTCTTAAAATAAATTAATTTTTGAATGTGGCATAAATTCAAACTTGTTATTTTGTTCCATCACATATTGTAGATGCAGTCAAAACTAACATTCATTTTACTTAATGGAGTAGTTAAGAATGAATTTTGTAGAACTAAATGCTAAATGTTTAAATTATTTTTTATGTGTACTTAAGTCTGAAGATTATATAAGAGTTTATACATGTACCACTGGCAAGGATATTTGGGATAGACTATGCTTTACATATGAAGATACTAGTGAAGTAAAATAATTAATGTTAATTGTATTATTGCTTGATTACAAACTTTTTTGCATAAAACCCTATTAGAATATCTTAGACCTATATACTAGATTTACTCAGAAAGTGACATCATTGCATGCTTTAGGTAGATAATGTTCAAGTTAAGAGAAGGTCAACAAAATGCTACATTATCACCTGATAGTTTTGATGCCATAGTCACTGCTATATGTGAATCTAAAGACATGAATGTATATTCTTTTATTAATTTTATTGGCTCACTCATTGCCTATGAGCATAGTGTGAGTCAAAGACTTTAGGATTCTGGTGATGAGAAGGCTGTAGTACTGAAGGCAAAAGACACATATAAAAATAGATTAGGATATGATGAGAGAAAGGAGGAAACATTAATAATAAGCGAATTCTAAATACTCTTAAAGCGCAAGCGAAGTGTGAAAAAAATGGAGAAAAGGTTAAAATGATAAATATGAGAAGTTTACTTTTGACATTATTTCTTTTGGATGTAGGAAACATTGATATCTGAAATACGAATGTCACAATTTCAAAACCATGCCATAAAGAAAAAGGGTAAAAATAAGAAAAAAGTAAAAAAGGGGAAATGAAAAGAAGCAAAAAATCTTCTAGGCAAACTTAGCTTCTGACTCGTTAGACTAGGAGCATGATGATGAGGTAACAAACTTATGATGAACAATCAAGGATTCAATTGTTCATTCCAATCACGTAAAAGTTTTGGTTGAGCTTTTTAATCTGTGCTATTTGCTTATTTGCTTTTTTATCATAATATTTTATGTATGATTGCATTTTGTCATTTTCGTCTGTACGTAGTTGTATTTTAGTTGTTGTATTCTCTCTCCTTTTTGTGATTTAAAAGGGGAAGAAAAAATTTAGTTATATTTGTTCATTTATCATTTATTTTTTTTAAATTTTGTATTTATTTTATTTGTTATTTAGTTTTAATGTTTTTATTAAAAAAATTGATTTAATATTAAATACAAATATTTTTCCTTATTTTTAATATAATTCTCTTAGTGAGGTGGAGATTAGAAGAAATAATATTAATTTGTAAATTTAACAAGTAATATTTTTCATCTAAAAAAAGGGGCAGATTATTACAACTCGTGGTTTTGAGTTTATAGTTTTGATGATAGCAAACATTATTGATTACACATTTATGTCTCAAAGTATTTATAGTGCATATTTGCTTTTGACTATATTAACATTTCAAATACATCATTCACCACTCAATGAAGATTCATGGCTCAAGATTGGGTTGAATAAGATATGCTAAAAGTGTTTGTAAAATTTATTTGTGTATTTTTCAATTTCATGAGTTAAGTCATATAATTTTTTATGCTAACCTAGTGACTATGCATACAAACACACATGGAAATGAGATAGTCACAAAATAAAAAATTGAATTTTTTAACCTAATCATATTGTATGATCATCTAATAAGAAAATAGTTAAATTGACTAATTATGATGATTAATAAAATTTGAACTCCTTGTACTATAAGATCTAGGTCATACATGATGATAAGTTGAAATCTAAATCCCAAATGCCAATCACAATTTAAGAAATATTTTGAAATTCAAATTATGTATTAATCATACAATACTATAGATATCATACTATAAGATGTAATTAATTCATGCCGAAATTAATTTTATAATTAGGGAACAAATTTTGATTAATTGGTCTAGTGAGATCGTACTATATGATTGGATAAGTCATATTGTATGACCTGATCTTTGCATGGAATGATATTTTATCATTGCCAATCAAATGGGATGATAATCCAATTTGATTGTAATAATCGTATTGGAAGATGATCATGTCATACTGGATGATCAGCTCAAAAAATTGAATTGATTGTGCAATGCTCGACTCTTCATACAATATTAATATGGATATTGTGAACTAATTATACTATTCAATATTTGATCAGACTCTATGATCAGAGAAGATAAAATTCAGTTTTTATGTTTTTTTAAGCCCTCTATTTAAGCTTTCTCATATGTTTTTACATGAGCCTTTTTGTCATTCCTTCTGTGTTTTCCTCTAAAGAAAGCTTGAAGAGAGAGCCTAAAATTTGGAGAGAAAGGGTAGAGTTTGTAAGGAAAAGAGAAGATCCTTATGGGTTACAAGGAAGTATGAAAGGGAGTTCCACACAATTGCTCCGATGAACTTGCATGTGAGTTCCTCCAAGTGTCAAGGCTTGTTTTAAGGGAAGCTTTTGGAAGAAGACCTCTTTTATGTAAAAGGACCTAGCAACTCCTTTGCACTAGGGGAGCTGAGAGTGATTCCAAGTTCTCTTCCTTCCCTAGGATAGTTAAAAAGGATTCCAGGTTTTCTTCCTTCACTAAAATGGTGAAAAATGATTCTAGGTTCTATACTTTAACCATGAGGGTGAAAAAGGATTCTAGATTCTCTGCCTTCACCAGGAGGGTGAAAAGGTTCTAGGTTCTCTGTTGCACCGAGTTAGTGGAATAGATTTTATAGGGATTCTTCAACTAGTTATGGGATCTAAAGGAGATTTAATAAAGGTTTAGTGTAATACCTAGAGAAGAGGACTCCATCTAGTGGATGTAGATCATTATTTGAGAAACCACTATAAATCCCTAGTTTGTTTGTTCTAATTTATTATTTTTTATATTTTATCTTTCTACATTTTTTGACTTGCTAAGATAGATTTATTTCTGTGAAAATTTTTTGTTGATAGTATGTTGTGTTGATTAAATTATCATCACCATTATTGTAACTTTTTAACAATTTTATGAGATTCCACACTAAGAAATAGTATTTCTTGTGCATTGGTGTGCAGAATGACGGTTCACTTAGGCTCAACATCCTTATCAAACATTCAAGTGGGACAAGTTTAAGCTAAAAAGGTGACCCTTGTAGGATGCTTGTAATAAGCATATAATATAATTTGTAACATCAATATCAACTCATCTAGGCTTTTAGAGATGACTTAGGTTTCATTATATATATGTTGGTAATGATGTTGGGGGCATTAAAGATGAAGTTTCATTCCTTAGGTTAAATATGAAGTGAGTAGCTAAGTCAATAATAAAATGGTAAGGAAGACAATTATCATGCTCACTAAGAATGTAATTTATGATGTCGAGATTAGCTTGTTATTAGCTTCATTAATGAAACCTCACAACTATATGAGATTTCCAATGTGGTTATGGTATATGAGGTGGCTAAGAAATAATGAATGCATGTTAACTTCATGAACACTAACTAAACATTCCCAAAAAAAATTTATTCACTTCCAAAAATTAATTCTCTAGTAGGCCTGACCATTAAATTCTCAGTGATGCATTTTCTAGTTAAAGTTTTAGCATACCATTAGATCAAAATACACCTATATGACTATAAAAATACTTCCTTCATCACAGGAAAATGCCTATACCTATATAAGTTTGTATCATTTGAGATCAATAATTTTTGGTCAACATCTCAAAGGGTGATGAATCAATTCATCAAGGAGTAGAAGGGTAGAAATAATGAAGTGCATCTGGATGACCCAAGCAATACTTTGTAAACCAAAATAAGATATTCACCTCACTTAAGTGATACAATATATGACTAAATCATTTAAATTATACCTTTGGTTTATATGGGAATAGAAGCTCAAGATTCTACTTACACCTGAGTGCATCGATGTCACCCAAGACAATATTAAGTATTTTTTTAATACAATCATCAAGGACTTCCAATGATGTGTTGCAACTTATTGGGTGAGTCATATGACTTAACTACTTTATCTCCAACATGAAGGAAAGATACTCGCCTTTCTTTTATGATGATAAAATGTCAAAGGTTGTTTGTTGAGAGAGAAGACTATAAATCTACATTCCAACAACCAAAACATTTCTTTTCCCAACTATGAAAACTTAAAAGTCAAAGAGAAGGGGATAATTTAGCTTTCATTGGAATTAGTAATTACATGATAAGCCCAAGGATCATCCTTAAAGATGGGAATAAATAATATCAATCCTATTATGTAAGAAAAAATACTATGAAGTGTTGAGTAGAGATATCCAATACTAATGAAAGTTGAATTGGCTCTTCTAAATTCTACTCAGGGAATGCAACCATAATTTCAAGCTGACTCAATCCTAATTGTTATGGATTACTCACTTGATGTTGTACTCAACAAGTTTGATTACTTTGATAGTATACTAAAGTAATTAGAGGAATTGAGTGAGTTTTAGATTTCATATATACCAGTAATAACTATTAAATCCCTAGTGATGATTTATTTTCTAATAGATTTTAATAACCTTAGAAATTAGCAAGAAGCAACATGCATACAAGACCAATCCTAGAGTATGTATATTGATAGAGCCTCATGAAAATAAGGAAAAGGGATTTGCATTATCCATAAAATCTTTATAGGGATATTTATAATTTAAGTATCTTTTATCTACTTTTCAATTATAAACATTCTTGCTAAGTATGAAACCTTACACACTATAATGAAGTTCATCATTCAAATAGGTACCACATAGTTAGTAGCTTTTTTAGGCTGGCAACAAATGTGAAATTAAATAAATGATGATATGAGGCAAACTATTTCTTAGATATTTCTTTAAGGTAAAAGTAGAGATCAATATGTTTGTGTATATAAGAATAATACAAATCGCCAAAGACTAAAACTAGCTCATGTTTTTACTCTTAGAGTAGTGTAAATGGATAACCAACCATAAGAATTAAAAGGTCAAAAATAGAAGAAGAAAAAATCATGTTATTGGAGGTTAACTTCCCATCGAGCTAGTTAAACCCCATTATAAATTACATTAGGAAAAAAAAAAAAAAAGCATCGAGGGTGGGGATACTAAATATTTTAAAATAGGTAGTCCAATACTTAATAATTAGAGATAAGATATTAAAAAAATTTAATACCTCTTTAAATCATTGATATGTTAGATAAGATAAGAACCAGATCATTCTAAAGGAAGTACAATCTTATAAGTGTGGTTGCCACTCAAATGTTAGAATGCATATCTATCAAATTGTGAGATAAGGATCTTTTTGCTTTGTTTTATGAAAAGAAATAAAATATTTATTAATGATTCAAAATTTAATAATTTCTTTCCCATGTAGTTGCAACCTTTTTGAAAATCTCAAGCTAGTTAGTATTCTCTAAAAATTTGTCATGTGTGGTATGGACCTCATCAACCAATTCCCACGATTAGACGATAAAGTAAGTTTACCCTAGTGATTGTGAACTATTTTACTAAATAGATTGAAGCTAATGTACTTTCCAAACAACTATTTATGTTGTTCAAAACTAATTTTAGTTCAATATCATTGTAAGTATGGGATACATCTCCTAAAAGGAAAAAATAATGGACCACAGTTTCCAAATTAGAACCAAAATAATTCTACCATTTATAAGGCATTCATCTGATAGTTAACTAAGTTCACTTTCCATATACAATTTGGTAAATAAAGATGGATAAATAGTTCATACTCATCCTCCTTGAAAAGAAGTTTGAGAGACCCAGAGTTAAGTTGGAGGAAGTACTTTCCCTAAATTCTTAGAACCTAAAAAAGAACTCCACCCTCAATGATGGCACAAACATCTTTCTTACTTTGACATTTCATCAAGACATTACTCTTATTGAAACTTAAAATACATAGCCAATTATTGAAATTGCATGTATTCATAATAAAAATTTAGTTTAAGGAGATAAAGGATAATAATAAAAAAGGCTTAAAAATGGATATTAACCTCTTTAAGTAACTTAGAGTGTAATATAACCTCTTTCAAGAAGATGTAAAAAAAATAAGAATGACCAAGTACTTTGTAAATGCAAATTCTTTCCTTCTTAGTGACTTATTTATCAAGAAAGTGGATGTGACAGATTGGTAGTCTATGCTAAGAAAGCTAGTGTTAACTTTAAATTTCTTATAAATCAATAAAAAGGTTAGTTGACCCCAAATCCTATCAATTGAAAATTTTTATAAGAAAGGAGGTTCTAAGGACATGGAGCAGCCATAACGTAAGGATTTATTATCAATATGGGAAGTCTCTATATTCTTATATATGTAAGCAATCATGATGACAATACTTTTTTACTTTTTAATAATTAAAATTTTAAAATCTTTGAAGATGAAAGATCTTTATTAAAATAAGTTTGAAATTAGGCTGATGTATATATAATGAAATAACACGAGGGAATTCAACACCATATATATAAAAACTTAAGGAACTCACACTCTATTTATGCAAGTGCTTAGGAATTCATAAAGGTGAGAAAGTTCACTAATAATAAAGGAATGAAAGTGGAGTATCTTCTGTTAAAATTTTGTTGCCCGACTTTACGATTTGATAATTACAAATATTATTATGTGATCATTTACTTACTCCTACTTTATATACAATGCCTATTTCTTTTATGTTTCATGAATAATTTCAAGAAAAGATAAAATGTGTACATTTTCTAGTGTTTTACTATCTTAAATATCAATACAATGTTTTTTTAGTTGTTGTTGTGTTGGAATGTCATAGGAAAAGGAAAAAATATTCATAAGTGTTGAACTAGTTCCATATTGCTTCAACTACCAATGTTATGACATCCATAACACCCCAGCACAAAATTAGGACATCACAATTCTTGAGCCTCAAGAAAAATATTTTTAATTCAATTCCTTTGTAGGGCTAGTGACATAATGCTTGACAACATTGCATTGCCAAAAATAAGCATTATAGTGCTAGTTTCTTGAATTTGAGTGCTGAAGAATTGAATAATTCAGTGCTGTAGCACCAAATCATACATTCAAGAACCACACTGCTTAACTTTTTTAACACCTTAGAGGAACATTTACAAAAATGAGTATCTACATTGAATCACCTATAAGATGCATCAATTCAGCCAATATATACAGTAGGTCAGTCCAATGCCACAACGCAACCCACATAACAGTGCCATGGTGCTAGTTCATTTTATAGCACATGGTGCCACAAAGTCGAGTGTTGTGGTGCTTGAGTCAATTTTTTTTTTCTAGTATAAATATTTTTTCAGTTCATTTTAGTAGTGGCCTCTATCATTTTATTAGGGTCTATCATTTTTGTAGATTCTTCAAGGCTTATGTGTAGTGCACTCTCTAAGTCAAGTCTAATGGAGACTAGAGGAGAGAAAGACAATTCATTTGGAGATCATCAACATACCGATTTTTAAGTAATTATAAATTTAGAGGAGAAAGGACTATGGATAGTGTATCATACTATTTGGGTGACATATAAATTCACTTTTACTCCGGTACTTTCTCTTAAATGAAAATAATGAATTCTAATTTATTTTCTTTTATTTCCATGACTGGCTAATTTCCTTTCTTGGCTCATGATATGAATAGCTTTCCATTAGTAATGTAAAATCTTGTGCATTAAATGAATAATAGATATTTTCAATATCATCTATTTATAGTTTATCATATATAATGATCATATGTGTATGGTGACACCACTGGGAAAGATTTCTCCCACCATCTTAAATAAATACTAAATTCTTTTAAGAGTACATATAAGTTTAATTAAATGTTTGGGGTATAAAATTTCATGTATGTTTTTGTTTATTAAATTTTTATCATGTGTTTTGTAGTGTCGTATAGTCTTGTAATTTATGTTTTATATTGCCTATTTGATTTGATTTATAAATTATAATTTCCCTAATTGAGTCAACCCAGCATGGATTGTCATTTGTATGACTTTTTCATGCTTATTTCGAGTCCATTATTAACATGCTCATGCTCATGCGAGTGAGCATAACCCAGGGTTACATGGCTTCATCTTAAAATCCAAGCAGGAGTCCAACTTGAAGCACCAAATTTTTCCTAAGTATGGTAGGGGTACTTCCAATTTGTTATCACATTGGCATGTCATTTATTTTGTTAGTCTCTTAGAGTTCATTTGAATTTATTCAAATTCTCCTTGAGTTATTAGATTTTATATAATTGATGTTTCTTTGTCAATTGTTTGTTATGTATTTTGATATTTTGTATAGTCCTCGATTTGTGTTTTATTATGCTTTGTAATTAAACTTAAAAATTTTGAAATTTGATCGAGTCAACCCAACCTGGATTATCATCTTGTATGACATTTGCATGTTTATTTAAGTCCACTATTTGCATGATCATGCTCTCATGAGTGAGCATAACTTAGGATTACTTAGCTTCATCCTAAATGCCAAGAGGGAGTCCAACCTGAAGCTCAAATCTTTTCCTAGGCCTGGTAGTGGTCCTATCCATTTGTTGTCCGACATTTGCATGTCATTTGTATGGTTAGTCTCTTAGAGTTCATTTGAATTTACCAAAATCATCCTTGATTTTTTAGTTTTTTCTAATTGATTTTTCTTTGTCAATGGTTTGTTGTGGATTTTTATGTTTGGTATAGTCTTATAAATTATGTTTTATTACACTTTATAGTTTAATTTATAAAATATGAAACTCCAACGAGTCAACCCAGCCTGGATTATCATTTCTATGACATTTTCATATTTATCTTGAGTCCACTATTTTCATGATCATGTTAATCTCAGTGAACATATCCCAGTTAATTGGCTTCATCCTAAAATCTAAGCGAGAGTCCAACCGGAAGCACCTATCTGGTCCTAGGTCTGGTAAGAGTTCTTCTCATTTATCATCTGACATTTGCAAGACATTTTTATGGTTAGTCTTTTAGAGTTCATTTGAATGTATTCAAAATTTCATTGAGCTTTTAGATTTTATATAATTGATTCTTTGTTAATTATTTGTTATAGATTTTTATGTTTTGTATAGTCTTGTGATTTGTGTTTATTATGCCTTGTACTTGAATTTATAAATTGTAAAATTCCATCAAGTTAACCCAGCATGGATTTTCATTTGTATGAAATTTGAATGTCTATTTTGAGTCCACAGTTTTCATGATTATGCTCACATGAGTGAGCATAACCCACGGTTACTTTGTTTTCCCAAAAGCCAAGCGAGAGTCCAACCGGAAGCACCAGTTTGGTTTTAGGTCTAGTAAGGGTTATGCATGTCTATCATTTAACATTTACATGTCATTTGTGTGACCAGTCTCTTAGAATTAATTTAAATCTATTAAAAATTTACTTTAATTTTTATATTTCTTGTAATTGATGTTTCTTTGTCAATTGTTTGTTTTAGATTTTGATGTGTTATATGTCTTGCTATTTATGTTTTATTATGCTTTCTATTTAAATTTATAAAATGTAAATTCCATCGAGTAAACCCAGCTTGGAATTTCATTTGTATGAGATTTACTTTTTTACTTTAAGTCAACTGTTTACATGACCAAGCTCATGCGAGTGAGCATAGCCCTGGATTACTTGGCTTCACCCTAAAAGCCAAGTGGGAGTCCAACTGAAAGAACAAATTTCATCCTATGTCTGGTAGGGGTTCTGCCCGTTTTTTCATCTAACATTTGCATGCCATTTGTGTGATTAATCTTGTAGAATCATTTGCATTTATTCAAATTTTACTTGAATTTTCAGATTTTGTACAATTGATATTTCTTTTTAAATTATTTGTAGTGGATTTTGATGTGTTATAGGAATTGTGATTTTTGTTTTATTATGCTTTGTATTTAAAATTATAAAATATTAATTCCATTGAGTCAACAAGGCCTGGATTATTATTTGTATAACATTTGCATGTTTACTTTGAGACCATTATTTGAATGATCTTGCTCAGGCGAGTGGCCATAACCCAATCTTACTTGGATTTGTCCTAAAAGCCAAGCGAGAGTCCAACCAGAAGCACTTATTTGGTCATAGGTCTGGTAGGGGTTCTGCCCATTTGTCATATGATGTTTGCATGTTATTTGTATTCTTAGTCCCTAAAATTAAAATTTTTAATTTATTCAAAATTTCTTTGAGTTTTCAAATTTCATAAGATTAACTATTTTCTTTGAAATTTTTTTTTGTGTATTTTAAATGTTTTGTATAGTCTTATAATTAATGTTTTATTATGCTTTGTATTTAAATTTATTGACTGTAAATTCCATCAAGTCAACCCAGCTTAGATTATAATTTGTATGACATTTTCATATTTACTTTGAGTCCACTGCATGCATGATCATGATCATGTGAGTAAGCATAACCCACGGTTTCTTGGCTTCATCTTAAAGGCAAGCAAAAGGCCAACTGGAATCACTAATTTGGTCCTATGTTTAGTGGGGGTTCTGCCTTTTATCATCTGGCATGTTTTGGAGTCTTGCAATTTTGCACGTGTTTAATTTTGAGTGGGTACATTAAATTCAGGCTTTATATTATAAATTCTTAACTCATCACCCAAAAATCCTTCTATTCATGTTTATTCCTATTTTTATATATACTTAATTTCTTTTTACAAGGTTCCTTACTTAAGGATTTTTCAATTTCATTTCAAAATTATTCCTTAACTCATACTCAATCTCTCTTTCAAATCTTCACATTAGTTATGCTATCTTTTGTTTGGTTCCTTAGTTAGGTTCCCTCATCTTTCTAAATCTTCAATTAATTTATGATTTATCCTAGATATTAAGCTATTTTAGATCATTCAGATCTTTTGACTAAGTATTCAGTATATAGATTCAGAAAGTTTAGATACTCATTTGGATTTTTGTTAACAGCAGAGAGAAAAAGTCTTCAAAGTTGGTTTTCGACCCTAACATCACTGCTGCAAATCTATTAAGGGCACTCAGATTAAGTTTAGACTAGGTTTCAAAAATCTTCAGGTCATTTTGGTGCACGACAAGTTGAACTGGTTGCACCCATTGCTAAATTTGTCATATCAACTCCACTCCAAGTAAATATTGAGGGTGGATCTATATCTACCTCTATAGCTATAAAACCCTCTATATTTTTACGCTTGACTTTTCCCAGTTAGCTAACATAACAAAAGGAAAGTGCCTAGTTGTTTTTAAAACTCTTGCATTTATGAATTTTGAGATGGGGTCATCTTCAGGAATCTAGGGGATAACTAAGTCTTAATGTCACAACATGATTCATCATAAGAGGTTCAGAGTTAAAAATTTTGAGATGTCAGAGGAATATGTTTTTATTGTTACAGAAACTGAAGTAATAAAGAAGATGAACACTGAAGATCCTTAGGCATACATTAAAACTCCTTAGTTAGCTAGCAATAGATTTCATATGTTGTCTGTTGCTGCTGGAGAAGAGAGTGTATTAGGTAGGGAGACAAAAAAAGCTCTCATATCATGATCAGTATGAAGTAGTAGAACATTAACAATATAGTAATCAAACACCTATTAAATCTCTAGGGTACAGAGCATTAGCTCATAAGGTCATAATCCCATATCTCCTCTATCTTCACATAAGTCCAGAAATCTACCAGTGAGGTCTTCTGATCATCCTTCAAATTAGCACCCATTAAGGGTTGATAGATACCATTCATGAGATAGCCAATCATCTTCTAGTTCTGATAAGAGGATATTGAAAATCACAATTCGGTCAACCTCATTATCTAATAAGGGGTGGATATGGTAGCCTAAGAAGGCTCCCACTCCAACTGCATTAATGAATCATAGGAATAATGCAGTGGATGAAAGATCAAGAAAGATGAAGTCTGTAATAGAAATATATCATTCTAAACTATATACTACAGTAGATCCACACCATGTAGTTGGCAAGTCAATAAAAGAGATGGTTGATCATCTCAAAGAAAGCATCTACCATATCTATGATCAAGAAGCTACAGAGGATGAAGAAATTAATGAAGAGATATCCAGTAGTGTTAACCTGGTCGACACTTGATCATCTCTTTAAAGGGACAGAATTTGAGTTTAGATTTTGTTAGAAAGCATCTGATTTATCATTCTTAATGACAATGCATCATTTATCTTAAATTTTAAAAGAAGGAAGTTGTCATTAACTACATCAAATGTTTAGAGGAAGATAAGCTTATAAATGGTAAAACTATAAAAAATGTATATTTCCTTCCTCCCACCTCTTATGTGTGGGTAGACAACTATTTTAAATTTAAACTTATATCAAATGTAAAATTGGCTTGGAAATAAAATATTATCAAATTTCCTGCAATTTTATATCTTATAGGTAGCATTATTATTATCATAAATCTATTCAACGATTATCTTAATCAAGTTGTCATTTCTATTCAAAGAAATTGGGGTTTTTAACAAAAGCAAGTTTTCTAAATCAATGAAGGGCCTCTTGGCTATCAAGATTGACATGGGGCAAGTGTATAATAGTATGTGTTGGCCTACATTAAGACAGGTGTTGAATTACTTAGGTTTTCCTATCAAATTTGCTAGCTTGTTGATGGAATGTGTGGTAGAGCAAAGGTTTTCTATTATAATCAATGGATGCAATTCTAAGTAGATTGATGTGAGGAATGAATTTTGATAAGGATGCCCTCTTCCTCCCTTATTATTCATTATGTGCTTTCAACTCTTTTAAAATTCCTCTATGTATAAGGGCATGAATCTTAGTATTATTATCTCTATAAATGCATAGAAGATTTCTTACTAATTTTATGAAGATGATATTTTACCATTTTTGGATGCTAAGTTTAAGAATGTAAGGAAGATGAAGAAGATTCTCCTCGGCTACTCAATTGGTCGGGTAAAAAAACAAACGTCCATAAATCTTCTATGTTGTTTGGCAAATCTATCAAAAGGAGGAGAACTAGACAAATTTTAAGATTATTAGGCTTTAAAATGGTGGAAGAGATGGAGTACCAGGGCAATAAAATTGCATTAAGGAGATTGGGGAAATCAAATTTTCAATACTTGATAGATAAATCTTAGAAGAGATTAAATGCTTGGGGGAATCGGTTCATTTCTCTAGCAGGGAGGACGATCCTGGTTAAATCTATTTTTCTTACTCTTCCTTTACTTCTTTCAACACATTCATTGATTCCTTTGAGTGTTTTGAAGGAGTTTGATAAATTGTGTAGAAATTATATATGGGATAAACATGATGGAAACCATGGTCTTCATTTTGTGGCTTGGGACGACTTATGCAAATCGAAGAAGTTGGGAGGATATGTGGCTTTTATTCGGCTGTGTCAAAGATTAGCCATTTAAGGACAATGCTTGTTTGGAATCTTATAAATAAATTGGATACTCTTCTTTATAAAAATTTGTTGGCAAAATATGGAGCCGATTAGTGGAAATGTGAGGGGAATAGGAGTAGTTATGTTTCATGGAAAATTATTCTGGATGGGTGGCGTTCTCTTAGTAATATTATGAGATAGAAAGTTTCATCTAGATTATCTATTAATGTCCTTAAGGATGTGTGGATTCTTGATAAAATCATTGATATGTGGCCTACTTTTATTACAAAATTGGAAGATAATAACATTACCCTTGTTTCATTTATTAAAAATGTGACCTGGAACAATGCCCGGGTGAAGATGTTTTTTGGGGAAGACCTAATAAAGATGATTATTCCAATTCAAATATGTCCATATTTGGTTGAAGACTGGATGTAGTTAAAATTTAAAATGACTTGGAAGACAATTTCTTCTCTTATTACCGAGGCTCGGTTTGATAATGACAAGGAATTATATTACGTGACATGGGTAAAGAAACTAAAGCTTAATAATTAATTAGAACTTTTCTTTTGACATCTACTCAACATTGTTATTCCAATGAAGAAATTTCTAATGCATAGAAGATTGATGGATAATAGTTTTTTACTGAGAGGTTATAATTTTATTAAAGAATCTGATAATATAGTTGCTAGTTGTGTAAAACAAATTCAAGTTATCAAATTTATGAATCATTGGGAATTCAATGTTCTGATTTTTTTCTCTTTTGAAGACTTCTTGGTGGAGTAGGAGAGGTTAGCTAGTATTACTCCTTTTATAACCAAATTGTATTGTATATTATTATTCTTTTAATAGAATAGTAGAAATAAAATGAAGCATGGAGGCATGGAAGATAGTGTTTCTTTTATTGCTACAAAAGTCATCAGATTTGTGGTTGTTTCTCATCAAAATAATACCATCTCGGAATACTGGAGTTTTATTTAGTCTTCCCGACTGTGCAATTTTTGGCACCCTCCTGAGTGGTTTACGTTTAATATTTATTCTTCTTTATGGAGATCCAATAAAGTAGATTTTAGTTCAGTGGTTAGAGATAGTAAAGGGAGATTCTTGTTGGCTTTTGGTTTTGGTTATGTACATTGGGATATTGCTCAAGTCGAATTGCTAGCTTTTAAATATTTGAAAAATGTTATGCAGACTTAGATGCATGAGGCAGAAGGCATTATTATTGAAGGAGATAATAAAAAAATTATCAAGTTTCATTAAGAATCTTATGACTAACCTAATAGGAGGATTGAGTGCTGTGAGGTGAAGGATTTTTTATTCCTTAAAGAGTTCAAAATTTTTTTATTTCAATTTACTAGTCGTAGTGGTAATAAGTTAACTGATCATTATGCTAACTTAGCTATTTCTAATGATTTTATTTGGGTTATTTTTAGTGAGAATAATATTCCTCCTTCTTTAGTTTATTTGTTCAAGTAGGAATGTGATAGGTTGCCTTTCATTGAGTAGTTTGTATCTTGGTGGTTATATTTATTTCTTTTAAATGCAAATTGCTTTTTCTTAAAAAAAAAATAAAAAGAAATTAGGTTTATTTTGTAAATTTTTCTTCCTTATATAGGAGAGTGAGTTATATTCTCTAATGTATGGAAGATAATCTAGCAAATGAGGATTATTTTATGGTTTTAAAATAAACCCCTTATGATATATATATATATATATATATATATATATATATATATATATATATATATATATATATGATGTATAATGTGCGCCAAGATGAAAAGATACATACAAATGTGTCAAATAAAAGATGTGCAAAGTGCGCCAAATAGATATAAATAAATGAAATATGTATAAAGTATGCCAAGTGATTATAGATACTCAAAGTGTATTAAAAATAAAATAAGTAAATTTCTTCCTTTTTTAAAATCCTAAATCTTAAAAAATCTATTTATTCTAGATATTTTTTCTTGATACTTGATTTTGTAAACCTTGACACCATATTCAACTTTATGCATTTATATCTTAATAGATATAAAAGATCAAGCAAAAAAAAAAAATGAAAAGATTAATTTTATTTTTCTTAAATTGATCTTTTAAAATAGGTTTTTATTTAAATTACATAAGGGAGACACCAATATAACTTCTAAGGAACTTAATCTTGGTTCATAATCATTGATCGATGATTCCATCGCAGTTCAACATCACATTCACTCTTCCACGAGTTGTGAGATGATACATTATAATTATCAATGGAGTAGACATTCTGATCCTCAGATTCAATAATAGAAGTGATTTTTTCATCAAATGAAGTAGGTAGATAACCAAATATTTCATTCTCTTTTTCATATTTTGTGAGGTCTCTTCATAATGCATGCAATGAAGTAACAATTTGAGTGAACCTAGTACACATTTTAGAAATTGATTCATTAGATTTCTTTAAAAAAAGTTCATAGTCATGGACCAGAATGTTCAACCTTGTTTATTTTACTTCAGTTTTTCCTTCATAGGTTATGTAGAGTTTGTCTCAAGTTTCTTTACCAACTGTGAACTTAGAAATACTCTTGTAATCTTCAAATTTTAATACACAAAAAAAATTTTAAATACTTAGCATTTAATTGGGCTAAATCTCTATATTCTATGTTGTATTTGGAAAACAGGATTTCAATTTTTATGCCATTAACAAAAAGTGAAGGTGAAGAATATTCTTCCTGAACTCCACTTGCAATAATATATAGATTGCATAAAAATAGGCATACAAATTTTCCAAAATTCGAAAGAGATATTATCAAATAAAAGTGGTAGTGTGATTGAATATCCTTCCGAGGTATTACAATTTCCAAAGTTAGCAATTGATCTTTTTTCAAAACATTTCTACAACTAAATTTTTTTGAATCTTGCTCTTATACCACATAAAAGTTTGTTATGGTTGTTAAACCTCTATGAATAAGTGCGAGGCTAACCAAGAAAGGGGTGAAATGGTAATTTAAAATTCTTTAATCAAAAAGAAAATCTTTATCTAATGATTTCAATATTTAAAAATAACAATTTTATCCCTTCATGTGGAAGCATAATGTTTTCACAAAAAAAAAAAAAAGAGTTTTTAATCACAGAATAAAAATAGAAAACTTCAAAAATTAAAATGCAAAATGTAAAGAATGAATATACTAAATTTTTTTGTGATTTGGTTAAATATGATCTATAACCACTCTACGGAGGCCTTCACTCTGAGTATTGCTCTAAACCTTTTAGGGTCTCTCCATTAGCCCCACAACTAAGTAGAGAAGCCCTTACAAAATCTCTTCCACCAACCCAGTGTAGCAGAGTACCTTAAATATTTTACACCCTCCTAGTAAATGTAGAGAACCTGAAATCCTTTTTCTCCCTCCTGAAGATGGAAGAGAACAAAGAATCATTATACTCCCTCCTATAATTAGCATAGAATCACAATCTTGTGCTGAACAATGTCTCCCTAGATCCACCGAAGAACTAAAGTATAGAGTTGAAGAAGATTGGAAGGAACTTTGCG
This sequence comes from Dendrobium nobile, assembly GCA_022539455.1. Classification (NCBI taxonomy): domain Eukaryota; kingdom Viridiplantae; phylum Streptophyta; class Magnoliopsida; order Asparagales; family Orchidaceae; genus Dendrobium; species Dendrobium nobile. The sequence continues at coordinate 47,344,487 of CM039735.1, read as the reverse complement.
TAGATTAAACTTGTGAATCTCTCAAAACTCCCCCTCATAAGAGCTATCCCACTATTCTCTCCTAAAACTCTCCTCAACTCTCTCTCTCTCTCTCTCTAAGCTCCCTCTCAAGAAAACTCAACAACAAAATATTTTCTTACAAGATGATGGAGCTTAAATAGAATGCCTCCTGAGAAGCCCTAAATTTTAATATGATAATTCTGAACATCCAACATGATCCAAGATCATCCTGTTCAATTAGTTCAAAACAACACTTTCATATAAAATGAACTATAGTAGTCTTGATGACCAGTTCAATAGAATATACATATCATCCTATAATATCCTGCGATCGCCCGGTATGATTAGCTCTAGAGATTGAACTAATCATCCAATACTATAAGTGACAATTAAATATTGTCCCATATAGAGGTCAGTTCATACTGTATAAAGTTTGGGGATCATCCTGTTTAATTAGTGAAAATTATGATTCTTTAATCTTGGATGATGGGCGATGTTTAATTTTTCTCCTACATAGGAATCGGGTAGTATAGTACGATCATCTTCACTGGCCCTATACGATCCAATTGAACAATTTAACCATATTTAAATGCCCAATCACATGATTAATTTAGGCTGATAATGAAAGTGCTCTGATAGCACTAGAAAGTTTGTTAGAGATGTTAGGCCCTCTGAACTAGCCTAAGGCTAATTAAAAGAGAGAGGTGAATTGGTATTTAAAATAAATCATTCGATCAAAAACATAAACCAAGATTCACCACAATGAAAACCAAAGTGCGAAAATTAAATGCGGAAGTAATAAAGGAAAGAACACACCAGATTTATAGTGGTTCGGTCAAACCTTGACCAACGTCCACTCCTTGGAGGCACCCTCCAAGTATTGCACTAAACTAAGTGTCTCTCCTTTAGCCCCCACAGCTTGGCAGAGAAGCCCTTACAAAATCACTTCCACCTTTTCCGGTGCGGCGGAGTCACTAGGTCCTTTGACACCAAAGAGATATTCTTCTTCTGTGAACTTCTCTCAAGACAAGCCTTGAATCCGGTGGTACTAAGGTGCGAGCTCGCCAGAGCAATCATCTGGAACCCCCTCCAAACTCCCTTGAAATCCCCTCCAAGGATCTTCTTCCTCTCTCAAATTCCACCCTTTCCTCTCTCCCTTTCAAGCTCTCTCTTCAACTTTCCCCCAAAAGAACGAAACTACAATGGCTGCCAAAGACACTTACAAAGGTGCCTTGTCAAAAGCTTAAATAGAAGATCTCAAAATGAGCTCATTAATGTAACTTACCAACTTTATCATTCAGGCCGATATAAATATCGGCCTGGCTGATACGCGTAAATTATGCTCAACCAGCCCGGTTGGTTAGGGAAGATTAGACAATTTTTGGTCATATCGTCCAGGCCGATAGGATATCGTCTAGGCCGATAGGATATCATCTTAGATGATTAGTTCAAATATGAGAAAAATCATCCTGAACTTCATCCTGAAAAGAAGTTGGCTGATGTCACATCAGCCTGGACGGTCCTAAGATCAGCCCGGCCGATGTGATCATGTAAATCACCATTAATTGCTTTCCTTAATTGCCATATTTATTTAAGAAAAATTATGCTGGATCAGCCAGGCTGCTCCTGATAAGCCGAGCCGATCCTTCGGGACGATGTCTAAATATAAGTAATTCCTAAAAAGATATGGCAGCAGATTCCTTCTGAATTGAGCCAATCATCCTGGCCGATACAAAATCATTAAGAACGATATGTTTAATGCCGGCTACCTTAATGAGGATGATGCCTTAATTAGGGTTTCTATTTTTGAACTGATCATTCAGGATGATATTATCCTGGATGATGTTACCAAAAATAGTAAACATTATGGAACAGTAAAAAATTCTTCCATGGTTGTGTGTGCAAAGTTATATAGCATCAGGAGTCACACCAAGTACAAAAGACTCAAGAAATGAAAAAAAAGTACAAATAGACTCTGACCTAGTCTACCCAATCTTGAGCTGATTTCAAATTACAATCTTAATCTTGTGAACCTGAAATGTTAGTAGATAAGGCAGTCATAGAGAAACAAGAGTGTTTGCTATCATTAAAATTATAAACCATGAAAATAGATCCGTAACAATCTCCCCCTTTTTGATGATGGAAAATATTACTATTTGAATTTGCAAAAACATTATCTCCTAATCTCCCTCTCATAAGAATAAAACTTTTAAAAATTGGGGAGATAAAAAAAATTTGTTATTTTTAATTTTTTGAAAGGAAAAATACAAAAAAGATACAAATTCAACAGTACGTTCTCCCCCTTTGACATTATCAAAAAGAGAAGGGGCACATACAATCAAAACGATTAAAAGATAAAAACGATCCCTGATCTAGTGGAAAAAATAAATATTCTTAAAATGAAAAAGTTACCTCTTGGTTTTAATCAAAAACTTAGAAGAATTTTATTGACAATGCATAGCCCAGAAATTGTTATAAATTCAGAATTTGATAATCTAAACTCAAGTTTTTTAAAAGGTTAAAAAACTTTTTAATTCAATATCTAAATCAAGGAATAAATTCGAGAAAGAAACAGTCATTTTTCAAAACTCCTTCCAAAAAATATATCTAATAGAACATTAATGCACGAATTATTGAATCAAGAATCATAATTTTCAAAATCAAGTATCGAAAATATCAAGGGTTTTCTTAATCTTTGGATAAAATAGAAAAGGTAAGCATACTCCTTGTGGGCTCATTTTATGCCACTTGTCATTTTTTTGTCCCATTGTACGCATTATTTTTTTTTGATACACTTTGTGTATCTTTCTCAATTTGGCATCATTGCGCATCTTTTGATTTGGCGTCTTTGACCACTTTTTTGATTTGGCATCATTGGCTTTTTTTTATTTTTTATTTTTTAATATGCTACCTTTCTGAAATTTTCAAAATAAAAGTAAACTCATTTTATTGACACAATGAACTACTTGATTAGGAAAATTATGAGGTAGATTCAATAACTTGCAAAAGATTCCTATGCGATAGATAAAATGTTGGGAGATGAAAAAAAAGTTCAGTTTCAAAATCCAATTTAAAATATGATGAAGATTTTAAATCAAAGTAGAATAACCTCTTTAAGGAAATAGAGACTGAGAGTCAAAATCATGAATTTTCTTCCTTTGACTATTTTTAAAGAAGTCAAACATAATTTTTATAAGAATTCAAGAAAAAATAGGAGGTAGGTTTTTCATTTTTAGAAAGGTGACGTGTGTGTTGGATCAGAAATGACACATAAAAAATTTAACGAAAAAATGGAAAATAAAATTAAAAAAAAATAGAAAATTACAAAAACGAAAGAACAAACATAAACATACAAACAAAGGTTTAAGCATCATCTTGCTCCTGATCAGATGATTCAGAAGCAAGGTCTGCCCAAGAAATTTTTTGCTTTTCATTATTTACCAAGTTTATAATTTTCTTTGCTTTACCCTTTTCTTTTGCAGGAAGAATTCTCAAATTAGGACACTGATTTTTTATATGTCTAGGCTTCCTACATCCAAAGCAAATAATGTCATAAGAAATATTAACATTCTTACCATTTTTACCTTTATTCCACTTTTGTTGATGCTTATGCTTTGGTGAGCTTTTTGATTTGCTTGTCAAGTCATTGCCTTCATCACCAACTAAGCTACCTATTTTCATATCTTCAACTTTTAGCACTATCGTTTCACCTGCATCCAAAAATTTTTGAACCAAACTTTGCTCATAGGCAATGAGTGAGCCAATCAAATTATGAATAGAATATTCATTCAAATCTTTTGATTCATAAATGGCAATAACTTTAGTATCAAACTTATTTAAAACATGATGAAGAATTTTATTAACATCTTCAAAGTTTAAAAATTCATTACCTAAAGCATGCAATGATGTCACAATTTGAATAAACCTAGTATACATGTCTAATATCATTTCATAAGGTTACATGAAAAACATTTTATAATCATGCATTAACACATTCAACTTGGATTGCTTGATTTCACTTGTGCATTCGTCTATGGTATGTAGTTTATCCAAAATTTTCTTACCAGTAGTGCACATGGATACTAACATAAAATCTTCAAAATTTAAAGCATAAAAAAAGAAATTTAAATATTTTGCATTCAATTGAGCATTGATTTGTTCTTCCATATTCCATTGATTAAAAGGAATATTAGTTTTAATTCCATCTAAAACCAGTGATGGTAATGAATAACAAGTTAAAATCATATGCCACATATGAAAATCAATCGATTGTAAGAAAGTAAACATGCAAATTTTCCAAAAATCAAATGTAATATTTTCAAATAAAGGTGGTATGGTAATTGAATAACCTTCCGCAATATTATTATTACCAAAATTATCCACGGACCAAAAATTCAAAAGTTTTCAAAAACTTACTTTATGAATCCCGTTTTGATACCACTTGAAAGTGCTCTGATGGAACTAGAAAGTTCGTTAGGGATATTAGGCCCTATGAACCAGCCCAAGGCTAATTAAAAGAGAGAGGTGAATTGGTATTTAAAATAAATCATTCGATCAAAAACACAAACCAAGATTCTCCACAATGAAAAGCAAAGTGTGGAAATTAAATACGAAAGTAATAAAGGAAAGAACATACCAGATTTATAGTGGTTCAGTCAAACCATGACCTACGTCCACTCCTTGGAGGCCCCCTCCAAGTATTGTAAACTAAGCGTCTCTCTTTTAGCCCCCACATCTAGGAGGAGAAGCCCTTACAAAATCACTTGCACATTCCCCGGTGCGGTGTAGTCGCCAGGTCCTTTGACACCAAAGAGATCTTCTTCTTCTTTGAACTTCCTTCAAGACATGCCTTGAATCCAATGGTACTAAGGTACGAGCTCGCCGGAGCAACCGTGTGGAACCCCTCCACACTCTGTTAAAACCACCTCCAAGGATCTTCTCCCTCTCTCAAACTCCACCATTTCCTCTTTCCTTTCAAGCTCTCTCTTTATGTTTCCCCCAAAAGAACGAAGCTATAATGTCTGCCAAAGACACTTACAAAGGTGCATTGTCAAAAGCTTAAATAGAAGATATCAAAATGAGCTCATTAATGCAATTTGGTGACTTTATCGTCCATGCCAATATAAATATTGGCCTAGCCGATCTGCGTAAATTATGCTCAATCAGCCCATTTGGTTAGAGACGATTAGACAATTTTTGGTCATATCGTCCAGGCCAATAGGATATCGTCATGGACGATTAGTTCAAATATGAGGAAAATCATCCTGAATATCACCCTGAAAAGAAGCTGGCCGATGTCACATCGGCCCAACCGATGTGATCGTGCAAATCACCATTAACTGCTTTCCTTAATTGCCAGATTTATTTAAGAAAGATTGTGCTGGATCGACCAGGCAGATCCACAAGGACGATGTCCAAAAATAAGTAATTCATAAATAGATCCGGCAGTAGATTCTTTCTGAATTGAGCTGATCATCCTGGCTGATAAAAAATCATCGAGTACGAAGTGTTTAATGATGGCTGCCTTAATGAGGATGATGCCCTTATCAGGGTTTCTATTTTTGAAACAATCATCCAGGACGATATAAATATCATCCTGAATGATGTTACCAAAAATAGTAAACTCTAGGGAACAGTAAAAAATTCTTCCATGGTTATGTTGCGGATCTATGGTTTATGGTTTTGATAATAGAAAATATTCCTTATTTACCTATGATTGCCTTTTATACTAACGTTTCAGGTCCACATGATCAGATTACAATTTGGAACCAGCTCAAGATTGGGTAGACTAGGTCTTTATCAGTTTGTAATCTTTTTCCTTTCTTGAGTCTGTTGTATTTGGTGTGGCTATAACTTGGTAGAAATTCTCTAGCTCCCTATAAGATTTCTGTTTTTGGTAACATCATCCGGGACGATATTAATATCGGCCTGGACGATCTGTTCAAAACCAGAAACCCTAATTAGGTCATCCTTATTAAGGCAGCCGTCAACTGATCGGCCTGGACGATACTTGTATCGGCCAGGACGATATGATCAATTAAGAAAGAATTAGCCGCCATGATCAATTTAGGTATCATGTATTTTAGGAAATCGGCCAAGACGATATACCAATCGTCCAGGACGATCTAACTCAATTATGCCTAAAATGATCTGGTATCCTTGGAAAGAACTAATGGCTGATTGATACGATCAGATCAGCTGGGATGATCGTGAGATCGTTCGGGACGATAGGCTGGACGATTGACATCGGCTAGACTCTATTCAGGGCGATGATCAGGACGAAATTACTATTTGGAATTGAAATTAGGATAGTGTCATAGAGGGTGTGTTCCATCACTAGAATATATAATACTAAGGCATGAAAGCTTGATGACTCACACCTAACCTTAAGTAGCAAAAAACTGGAAGACAATGAGGGAAGGAAGCATTGCTTTCTATAGAGGATCAGATATGGATTTTGAAATTAGGATAGCGCCATAGAGGGCATGCTCCATCAATAATGGATTAGAAGTTAAATGAGAAATTTATTCCCATATAAGGAAATTAGGATTGTGCCATAGAGGGCATGCTCTATAATTAGTAGATCTAATCCTAAGGAAGAAAGGCACAATGACTCAGACTATCCACCACAAGAAAATTGCCAATTATTGGTTGTAAATTTTGCTAGTTGAAATAAGTTTTCTGGCAATTTTTAAATTTTATGGCTTTTTTTTTTGCATTTAACAAAATGGTGAAATAAATTGCATCAGAAAGAAATTTTGACAACCATTTTCTGGAGGCTAACCTTTCTGGGAATTTTTTGGTAGCTAAAATACCCGATAAATTTCAACAGTAAAATCATCGGTGATCACTAATTAAATACTTGTAGCACACCAGCCAAAGAAAATTGTAGTATATCCGGCAGTCGAGCCATTGGTTATAACCGGTAGCTATATTAGAAAATTGGATGCTAAATGAGTCATTCAATATTGAAGTTTCTTGCGGGTAAACCACAGTAGTCACCAAAAACCTGTAGCTTTTGCCAAAAAAATTGACGACCCCCCAATATTTACACTAATTTCTATAATACATGGAAAAAATTTAAAACATATATAAAATAGAAACTTTAAGGGAAACAAGCCACAATACACAACTCATATATATAGCATACAAAATCAACATAACAATTCAATAAAAATAACAAACATAATCAACAAATATATTTGCATAATCCATAATAAGCAAAAATAGTTCTTTAAATAAAGAATAATGCATATGTTCCATAATCAATATAATACAAGAAATCCAAAGTCATATGTTTCAAATACACCAAAAAGTTCTTCAAACAAATAATAACACTAACCATCATTCTTGTCCTCATTGCTCTGTGATTGAGGTGTCGACTCTTTCTCTCTCTTGTTCTAATTTTTATCTCAATATGATCGTAGTTCTACCTATATCTCATTTTGAATCTTTCTCAGATCCTCTATCTCTCTTTTCAAGGCAACAACCCTTTAGGTAACAATTTCTATAACTCCACTAATATCATAAAATTCAATTTTACCTTCAACTCCCTCTCTAGACTTATCAATAAGAAGATTATCTATTGCAAAAATAAAAAAATTAAGGTACATCCTCTTGCTAATGACCACTAAGAACATCCATGACTAAAGAAAAAAAATAATTGTACTAAGGAGATCAGCTTTGGGGTATCCATAGATCAGAGTGAGTCGGTGGATAGAGTTGGGGCATCGGTGGCTAGAGTAAGGGCGTTAGAGGTCGGAGTCCTATGGATGCAGGTCAAATGTGAGGGTGAAACCAGCATTTGGATGAAAATGAATAACATGAAAAAATGAAGAGGAAGGGTTGGGGTGGTTAAGTTTAGGGTGATTTCTAACATTATTCTAGTGGTTTGGACAAACAAAAAAAAATCACTTAAAATTGGTGGCCAACTGCTGGTAATAGTCGACGCCTAAAGAAAAAAATTGGCGGCATATTTGACTTTCAGTTTATCGCCAGCATTTCTAGAAATTTATTATAAAAAATTGGTGTTTAACTACTAGTAATTCCAATGGTCATTTGATCACTTGTATTATCACCGATAAACAACATATTTCCTGGAGTGATCCTTAACAAAAAGAGAATTGGATTATCATGTGTGAAGAAAGCATTGCTTCCCATAGAGGATATGTTTTGCAATTTAAAACTAGGGTGGTGCCATAGATGGCGTGCTCCATCATTAGTACATCTAATCTTAAGGAGTGAAAGCACGATGACACACATCTAATCTTAAGGAGAATAAAATTTGAAAATTTCATGGGGAGGGTACTTGCTCTACACGAAAGATTAAATCTTAATTTTGAAACTATGATGGTGCCATAGAGGCATGCTCCACCACTAGTGGATCAAATCCAAAGGAAAGAAAGCATAATTACTCACATTTAAACTTGAGGAAAACAAAACTAGAAGATCTTTTGGGAAGGAAGTGTTTCTTCCCACAAAAAAATTGATTTGATATTTTATACAAGGATGGTGACGCATAGTGCATTATCCACCACTAGTGAATGATCATATGAGGAGGGAACTTTATTAACAAAAGAGTGGGACTGGAGTTTAAATTTATTATGGTGCAACAAAGGGCATACTCCTTCACTAAAAGATCTAATCGTTTGGTAGAATGTATGATGACTCACATCAAACCTTAAGAAAATAGAAATAGGATTCCGGAATTTGAAAACTTAAATGATATTGATTCAACTTGATTCAAAACTTGAAAATTTTATTAATTTAAAGATCGAGCTACATCAAACATAGTAACTATTAAGGAATCATATATTGTTTGACAATATTGGATGATTTTACTTACAATCCATTAACACTTATGAGCCTCCTTTATAGTTCGTCTCTATAGTAAAGGGCCCTTTCCAAGTTGGTTCAAACTTCCCATCAATCTTTCAGTAGGATAAAATAGGCCACTAAAGAACCAAGACCATGTCCTACTCAGAAGGTTTTAATCCACACTAACTTATCATAAGCTTGAACCATTTAGGATTTCTATAACTCTAAGTTTTATTGAGCATGGAGACGACATTCTTTAAGGCCCTTAAGCTCTTTTAACCAGGGTTGTGTGTTTTGTTCCATTGTAATTTGGTTCTAGATTACAATTCTGAGAGAAGGAAGTTGAACTTCTAGAGGGAGAACAACCTCCAACCAATACACTAGTGCGAATGGTGTGGATTGGGTCGGGGTTCTATAAGTGGTCCTATAATCCCATAAAGCTTTTACTAACCTATCATCCCACTGACATTTTTTATCATCTAGGTTCTTTTTGATGATTTAAACAAATATTTTATTGAAGACCTCTACCAATTCATTATCCCGTGGGTAATAGATTTTTGATTATCTCTAATCAATACCATGGTGACTTGTAAAAACATTTGATCTTCGTAGGCTTGAAAGTACACTCATTATCGAATATAATTTTTTTGGAATGCCAAATTGATATATGATGTGGTCACAAAAGAATTTCATGACATGGTGTGTTGTTAAGTTACATAGGGGAACTGCTTCCACCCACTTTGAAAAGTAATCGATCACTTCTAAAATGAAGCAATGACCCCGCATAGAGGGAGGGTCAATTAGCTTGATGATATCCATGCCCTAACTTTTGAAGGGCCACAAAGTTATCATGGGGTGCAATAAGTTAGGTTGATAATGTAAAACCACATCATGTATCTGGCACTTATGACATTATTTTGTAATTTTCATATAATTATCAATCATCGTTGGCCAATAGTAACCAAGTCTTTTGATTTTTATTTTCATCTTTTGACCTTATTGATGATCTCCACACAGTCTAGCTTAGACCTAATTAATGATCTTTAAGGCTTCTCATTTTTCTATACAACAAAGCCACATATGATCGAACCATCAATGATACAACATATTAATGACTAGTGTATATGTGAGGGCTAGTTTCTTGATTTGATTGGCCAGTGACCTATCGTGGGTGAGCATACCTTCTTGAAGGAATTTGATCAATGGTGGTCTCGAATCTTCATATTTATCGACTGTTGAAGAGGCTGAAAGTACCTGGGGAGATTCTATATTGATTTTCTTCAAATCTATTAGAGATAGGACTTGACGACACTATACTTGTATAGGAATGTAGCCTTCTTCTAGATAGGAAAAATCCTTAGCTAGTTTTTCTAGGGCATCCATCAAAGAATTGTTTTATGGGGAATCCTATATATAGTTATAAATGAAATTTACCAGGAAAGTGACTGGTGTACTGGTGGTACTTTATGAGTTTAAGATACAAAACCTTATAGGTACATGAAATCTAATTGATCACAAGTTGAGATTCACCAAAGATTTTAGTCTCTTTAATCTCCATTAGTATTGCAAGTTATATAGAAATTATTAGAGATTTGTACTTAGCCGCATTATTTGTGCAAGACTGTGATAAGTGGTAGGAAAAGTGAATTAATCCCTTATCCAGTGTTATGAAAATAAGGCCAATTCATAATTTTTTAGGATTAGTATATTGATGTGCATTGGCCTTCTTGAAGGATAATGCACCATCAAAATTCATTTCCCAGACCTGATTATTGGATTCCTTCAAACTCATGATTAACATGTCAATTAAATCATCATTTAGAGGAGACTCCTCTGGTAGCGGGTGTGCCACAAGGAAGTGGCAACAAACTGCACTTTCATCATGTAGGGGAATGAAAGTAATTTAAAATTAAAGTAATATCATAGACCATCGTGCTAAAAGTGCTGATAATATAGGTTGCGTCATAAGTTATTGTAGTGGATTAACATGGAAATCAAATTGACTTCATGAGAATAGTTTTTGTGCTGCAAAGACTAAGGCAAGATAGTGTTTTTGGATTAAAGGGTTCCAAATTTTCATTTGAAGAACTCTCTGACTTAGGTAATAGAGAGCATTCTCTTTCCCCTCGCCATTGACTTCAGCTAGGAGGGCACCGAGAGACTCTTCAAGGGCTACAGTGTAAAGGATTAGAGGTTTTCCCAGAATAGGGGCTGCCAAGACTGGTGGATTTGTCAGGTATTATTTGATATTCTTAAAAGAAGATAAATATTTCTCATTCGATATAAAGTTTACATCATTTATAACCAGGATAGATAATGGTTGAAATCTTCCAGAGAGTTTAGAAAAGAAACTTCTTACACACGCCAACATTCCTTTAAGATATCTTAATTGAGTAAAGCTCTTAGGAGGTGGCATATTTATGTTAACTTTAATTTTGGCAGGATGAATTTAAATTCTGCGGTTCCTCACTACGAAACCCAGAAACTTCCCCAACATGATGTTGAAGGGGCACTTTAAGGGATTCGTCTTAAGGTCACAGCAAGACAACTGCTCGAAAATGATTCTTAAGTCATAAAGATGAGCCATTTCACATTACTTTTGATAACTAGATCATCGATGTAGCACTCATCTTTATTATGCATAAAATTTTCAAAGATTTGATTCATATCCCACTATTAGGTTGCATTAGTATTTTTTATGCCAAATGACTTCACTTTATAACAAAAGCTCTATATAGGACTTATGAACATTGTATTTCTTTCATCTTCTAGGGCCATCTTGATTTGGTTATGGCCATATGAGCCATTCATAAAAGAGAAAACGACATGCGAAGAGGCAATGTCCATCATAATTTCTGGTATGGGTAAAGAAAATTCATTTTTGGAACACACCTTATTCATGTTTTTATAGTCAACATGGTCTCATATTTGACCATTCTTATTTAAAGTTGGCATGATGATGGCTACCCAAGAGGGATATTATTCCTCTTAAATTAATCTGGCGCTGACCAACTTCTTGACTTGAGAAATAACTTCTTGATTGATCTCCAAACGCATGCATCATGGAGCTTGCTAGACATGACTGTCATCGTGCTAGATTCCACAAGTTTATAAACTGCTACATCGGAGGACAAACCCAACATTTCTTTGTATGTCTAGGCGAAGTAATCCTTAAACTTAAAAAAAGGTGTAATTAGATCTTCATACTCATCCTCACTCAATAAAGAACTTATGATTGTGGGGTAAGGGTCGTCCTCTATTCCATGGTTTATTTCCTTAAGTTCATCAACTATCAATTTATTTCTTCTTCAAATTCATGGGGTGCATCTCAAACTTAAAGTTCATTAGAATGATCTAAAGTTTCTAAACAAAGTCTCTTGAGTGAATCAATAACTTTAGTATGGACATTTTTAGATTCATGAAGACTAGTTCTCATTAAGTTGTATTCATCATCATCAAACAAATAAATGGTACCAAAGCACATACGACTTGTCAAAATTTTTATTTATTTTTAAATTCCAAATTTGTGGTTTCTAACTTGACCCTTAGTCTATCGACTGAGAATGAGACCTTTAGAGATAAGAGTTTTGACACCAATATGAAAGTAGCCAAAAGGTAATTCTATTAATTCATTAAAACTTGCCTCATCAAGGGTTACATAATCTTCATCCCTTGAGGTGGAGGAGCCAAGAAAGAACTTCTTGACTTTCCTTACTTATCCACCTAAATCAAGGGTGTCCTTAGTCACTAACCCTAAGATGCTATCAGTAGACTGTGGGATAAAGGTTAAGGATTCGATTGCCTTAATAAGATTTTCATAAAGAGTTAAATCAGGCTTATCATTTTGAATTTTTTAATTTTTAACCTCCTAGTTACTATCTAATTTTATGGTGAGATAAAACTTCGGAGAAGGATATATCTTTGATAGTCAAAAGTTATTCTAGCACCCCTCTTTTTTATTCTTAATTAGAACTTGATTCCAATTCAATGTGCATTGGGACATTTCTTTTTTCCATTGAAGTACGGCCTCAACCACGTACTATTTAGGCCATCCTCCCACCAATTTGAGCAAAACTATTTGGAGGCCTAAAGACCATGCCCTCGACGTCATCTTCGCTACTAGAGTTTTATCTTCTTCTTTTTTATGACTTTTTAGGGTTTTAACTTTTAAATATCTTTTGATCCTTCATTTTCTACTTTATCCTCTTTAACGTTGATTTCTACCTTAGAACAAGCAGTTGAGACTTTGGGTATGTTGTATGTGACCTCGTCATAGATCCTGATATTATGAATAGAGAATAATTATAGATCTCCATTAATTTTGAACTCAATGCCATCTCGTTGGTACTAGATGCATTGGTACAGGGTAGAAGGAACCATCCTATACTCAAGGATCTAGGGCTTACCTAGTAGTGCATTAAAGGATGTCTATGAATCAATTATATTAAATTTTACTTCAATTTTTAACTCTCTTATCTCCATAAGGAGGGTAATCAAACCTAAAGACTTCACACTCTTTTTGTTTACCCATGAAGCACCAATTTATCGGTTGAGAGCTTGCTAGTATGAACTCTAAGGTATACGAGAGTTTTTATGTTCATTATGTTGACTGATGCACCCAGATTAATAAGAACTCTAGATAACTTGAAATTGCCCATATTTATGGTGATGTAAAGTCAACGATTATATTCAGTAGTTCCTAGGAGTAGATCTTTGTCAAAAAAGGTTACTCCTAGGATTTTCTTGAAATATAAAGCTTTTTCCTCAGAAGTTGAAGCTAACTAAGCTAAGCAAATCTCTGGGACAAGAAATTCTTTAATTAAGGTTTCCCAAATCTTTTTTGAGAGGATGAGGGTGTTGTAGATGCTCAGCTTAAAAGGAAACTTCCTAAGATGAACAAAGATATTATAATTAACATTTTGAATATTAAGATCTGGACTTCGTGGATTTAAGGAGGATTTGATTATTAAATAAGGACTTATATTGAATCAGTGAAAAAACTTAATTTCCTTATTCATTTGGAGGAAGCCTAAGGGGTAAATCCTTTCTGCCTCGCAGTTGCACCTACACAATTTCATTAAGAAGGAAAACAAATAGTAGGGTTTATCCTCTCCTTAGGTTATTGATTTTCATTTTCCTAATGGGAGTTTGAAAATAAAAAGTCTATCACAATGGGACTCCATTGAAAGTTAATATTAGGTGTATCACCATCTGATATGATTTCAGGTTTGTTTCCCCCTTGAGAGGATAAATCTCAAGAGCTGAGTCTTTTAACTTCGTAAATGATCTCAGCTAATTCTTCATTATTTTTAATAAAAAAGTCATCTTGAATCATATTCTTAATATTAATCATCAAAATATTTGTAGCAGAATCATTATTGTTTATTGATTATTTATTATTTTATTTTGATAGGGCATCATAAAAGTTAGATAATATCAATGGGGATAGTTGTTTTGAGCCACCATCCACCACTTCTACACATTTCTCATCAACACATTTCCTCTCTATAAATGGTTCACTCTTTTCATTTTTATTGATTGTAGTACTTCCAATAACTATTAGAGAGAAAATCATCCCAACGACCTTTTACGAAGTCTCTAACTCAACCTCCCAGATTGGGCCCCAGGCTCTAATTGATAGCTATTTAGAAAGTTGAAAGGATTTACTAATATACTTTTTAAATATCTAGGATAAAGCTATATCTCAACCATCTTCAATAGGTAGAGAAATATTAGAATTTTTACCTTAGATTGATTTGACAAACACCTGATCTTAATCAACCATGTATTTTTTAGAATGATATTACCTTAAAAGAAGTTTTCTTGAGCCAGTTCGTAAAGACTATGCAATCTTTGGTTGCATGACCCAACATACATTGATAAGGGAAAAAATTAGGATCATCCTTCTTATTTGCCTCCTTTGACTTCTTGGCCTCCGACAATAAAAAATATGGTTTCTTTTAAAGACTCATAAAAATTTTCTTTATTGATTCCCTTTTAAATGGATACAAATGAGCCAATCTCTCTTTAAAATAAATTCAATAAGGCTCCCTATTAGGTTGAGAGGCTACCTGGAAGGGTTGAGATTTCAAGATTTTTTGGACTGGAAGATTGCTTGATTGAGCATTAGATGGTATATTTCCCTTATCAACTACTAAAATTATTGTTATTCTCTTCACAATGGACTTCAATGATTTACTAGATTTCTTCTCCTTAAATAAATTCTTCAGGAATGTCATTCGGAAAGCCACTTCTTATAGATTGCAAGATTTGTTAAGAAGATTACCAAAGAATTTTATTATAAACCCCTTTAGTAGGCCCAAGGATATTCTTCATAAGAATCTCCACTACATGTTGCTCTTATGGCTGGGGTTCACATTTCATCAACAGATTTTTCTATCTCAAGATGTATTCTACTAAAGACTTGCGTGATTTTTATTTTTTGATGACGAGATTGCCTACGGCTATTCTCTGCTAAGTTCTTGAGAACCGTTGACCTCATTTTTGTATAAGGTCACTTTGACCTTTTCCTTAACTCTAGGCTCTGGGACTTCCTAGACCCTAAGATCCTTCTAGTCTCTAAACTCTAGGATCAATCTAGATGCTAGGACACTCCATACCAAAATCCATGGCTAAGGGCCTAGGACCTAAAAGCTTTCCCTAGCGTTTCTTTAAATAACTCAAAACCTTGTCAACTGACCTATGATTTAGAGTCTATCAAATGCATATTGATAATACATGCCTCCAGAGTCAGTCCTCCATGTTTGAGCTTAATATAATATTTCTAAGCCTAGAAACTGAACTCAATTCTAAAGGTTATAAAATCTTCAAATATTTACGACCCATGCTACTAGACCTATCACCCAGGGGAATTTGACCTTGGAGCTCCCTCCACACCCTTTAATCCCTCCTAATCCTTCATATTGACATGTTGACTATTAATCTACATTTTCCTGGATTCACTTTGACCCAGAATGGACTTGAGGCCAAAATGACCTAAATGCCCTTTAAGGGGATTTTTGGACTTTTGACCAAAATTCAATACGACTTATCCTTATAAAGCCTTGAAACCTCCTCAAAACATTTTCAAATGTTATTTGAAACCTAGTTTGACCTAAAAGCCCCTTAAGGGTCAAAATAGTCATTTTGGCTGAAATGATCTCCCCATGCCTTGAAATCACTCCCAACACATTTAGAATGTCATTTCAAACGTTTTGATCCCAGTCATAGCCCTTGGGTCAACCTGGTTGGCCAGGTCAACCTAGGTTGACCTAATAGCCCATTAGGAGACCATAATAGGTAATTTGACCCAATTGACCTTTCTAAACCTTGAAATTGTTACGAATCTAAATTCAGGGAATATGATTTTGATGATAGCAAACACTCTTATTTCTCTATGTCTACCTTACCTATTGACATTTTCGGTCCACAAGATCAGACTACATTTGGAACCAGCTCAGGATTGGGTAGACTAGGTCTGAGTCAGTTTGTACCTTTTTCCTTTCTTGAGTCTATTGTAATTGGTGTGGCTCTTGAAGCAAAGTAGTCTTGCACACACACACCTTGGAAGAATTTCTGACTATTCCCTAAAGTTTAAAATTTTTTGTAACATCGTCCGGGTTGATATTTATATCGGCCTAGATGATTGATTCAAAAATAGAAACCATAATTAGGGCATCCTTATTAAGGTAGTCGTCATGAAGCACATCATCCTAAATGATCTCTATATCGGCCGGGATCATAGGCTCAAATCAGAAAGAATCTGATGCAAGATCTATTTAGGAATTACTTATTTTTGGACATTATCATGAGGATCGGCCTAGAAAATCGGGGATCAGCCTGGTTGATCCAGCATAATTTTTTCCTAAATAAATATGGTAATTAAGGAAAGAAATTAATTGTGACATCGGCCAGCTTCTATTCAGGGCGATATTCAGGATGATTTTCCTCTGATTTTAACTATTCATCCTAGATGATATGACCATAAATCATTTGATCGTCCATAACCGACTGGGCTGATTGAGCTTAGTTTATGCTGATCGGCCAGGCTGATATTTATATCGACCTGGATGATAAAGTCAACAAGTTTTTGCATTAATGACTCGTTTTAAGATCTTCTTTTTAAGCTTTAACAAGATGCTTGGTAAGTGTCTTTGGCAACCATTGTAGCATCGTTCTTTTGGGGAAAACGTGAAGAGAGAGGTTGAAAGGGAGAGAGGAAATGGTGGAGTTTGAGAGATGGAGAAGATCCTTAGAGGGGGACTCAAGGGAGTTTAGAGGGGGATTCCACACGGTTACTCCAGTGAGCTTGCACCTTTGTACCATCGGATTCAAGGCTTGCCTTGAGGGAAGTTCACAGAAGAAGAAGATCTCTTTGGTGTCAAAGGACCCGGCTACTCCACCGCAGTGAGGAAGATGGAAGTGATTTTATAAGGGCTTCACCACCTAGTTGTAGGGGTTAAAGGAGAGACACTTAGTTTAGTGCAATACACGGCTGGTGCCTCATAGGAGTGGACGTAGGTCAAGGTTTGACCGAACCACTATAAATCTGGTGTGTTCTTTCCTTTATTATTTCCGCATTTAATTTTTTCATTGTGTTTTCATTGTGGTGACAATTCAAATTTTTCACAATTGTAAAAAGATTAAGAATGTCTTAGAAAAGACCACTCTACTTTGGATAACAATCCTTCGATCTACTTGATGAATTTGAAGCATTAAACAAGAAGCATTAAACAAGTAGAGAGAGATCGTCTGGGATTTCAACTGAATTCTGTTGGGTTTTTTTTTTGAATTTCATCGTCTCTTGAAGTTTTGTGGCTTGTTCAGGCATCGTATTTTAGCCGAAGCTCTGGTGGTTTTCGTCATCGGTGATGGCTTCATTGGCCACGGTGGCTCAGATGGAGGGTAAGCACCTTCCTTCTACGTAAGCATGGGCAAATTACAAGAAGGTTTTGTCTATTCTAGCGAGTTCTTCTTCTGATGTCTTTAATGGAGGTTCTAGAGCTCTTGAAATGTTCAACAGCCAGATCAAGGGGTTTAAAGAAAAATCTTTGGTGATCAATGAAGGAGGTTTATTAAAGAAGTCAATCCCCATCTTTATTCCTTGTAAAGGGAAAGAGATTGTGATGTGAGATGCATTTTCCATCCCGAAAGACTTAAAGTCTAAGTCTTACAGACGTGATTTTATGGATGATCTTAAACTGGATGTTTCCACCTCAACTGGATTAAAGGTTTATTCCAATAAATGTTTTAACTCTGTTTCGCTGCCATCTACTCCTGTCCGAAATGTGAATTTTGGATCTCCACTTACTAGTGTTAATAAGAATCTTGAAGATAAGGTGGATGAAGTTATGTTGCAAAAAGATTTGATTGATAAAGAGAAGAAGAACAATTTGGAGGCTCAAGTGCTAAAACAACCTGTTACGAAGAAAAACAATGTAATTGTTCATTCTGCCTAGACTAGGAAGCAGAATATCAATGTGGATATCCTGGAATTGGGATCTTTCCTCTTAGATGACGGATTGATGGTTAAACTTCATGCAGACAAAGAGATCGAGAACACCAGAAGGCTTGAAAAAACAATTGTGGTGAAGATGTTTGGAGATAACATATCATTTCAAACGATATGTAATGAACTGAGAAGACAATGGTGCTGTTTTGGGAATTTCCATATCACTGGCTTAGACCTTGGCTGGGTGCTATATTCCTTTGAAGATGCAAATGTGCTGGAAAAAATTTTATCTGGTGAACCTTGGTTTGTTAAAGGTCAAGATGTGGGCTTAGACAATTGGACAGCTTCTTTTAATCCAACTTCCTTAAAAGGCATTTCAGCTCCTTTATGGATAAGGCTACCAAATTTACCTCTCCAATGCTGGGATGAAATAAATATTTGTAGAATTGCATCTCTTGTGGGTAAACCTTATCTCCTTGATGGAAATATGTTCCAATGGAGTAGAAGAGAATTTGCAAGAATATGTGTCCGTGTTCCATTAGATATGAAACTACCACTGGTGTTTGGGTGGAAGGATTGACGAGTAAATTCTTTCAAAAAATTGAATATGAGGGTGTTTTAAATATCTGTTTTGGATGTAGTAGGATAGGCCACAATTGTGGAAAAAATGCTGAATAAAAAATGCTCAATGGAATTTCTACAGATGCTTTAGCTGTGGACAAATTAGCTCCTAATAATTCAACAGACTCAGTTGGCATAAATCAACCTGAAGTTGAAGCTGGTTATGGGCCTTAGACTCAAGTAAATTATGGTAAAAGAAGACAAAGTGGATGCTGCAATGAAAAATTTGTTCAAAGAATCAGATGTGCCTATGAAGAAAGTTTTTGTCCCTAAAGCCAGCACAGACAATTCAAAGAAGATCGTGGATCCAGAAGGTGAAAACATGAAGCTAAATTTGGAAATACCCATTTCCAATATTGAAGCAGTGGATGTAGGAAGAGTTAATGAATCTGTTGAGGAACAACCATCTGAAATTATTGAAAAAATGCAGCCAAAAGTTTTTATTAATGAACCAATTATCTCGGTTCTTAATAAATTTGATGTGCTATCCAGCCTGGATGAAATGAAAGCTACGGGGAATGTGGAGCAAAATGTGGAGGTAATTGATGAAGAAGATACTGAAGAGGGTGAAATTACTGGATGCAACACGTCTAATATTGAGAACTCAGGTTATGAGGCTGTTATGGATTCTAGATTGGAACATGGAACTGCAAAGGAAACTTCAACTATGACGGCTGTAACAACAGAGAACTTTTCTTCTGGAAAAAAGATGAAGCTACTTAAAGAACTGAAGTCTCTTGGCTCAGGCAACATAATCTCAAGGAATAGAAAATTTGAAGGAGGTAAATCAAAGAAGATTGGGGGACCTTCCCCTATCTTTAAACAATGACTTCACTGGTTTTTTGGAATTGTAGAGGAGCCAAGAAGGTTGAGGCTGCTCTATATCTAAAGGAGATTATTAAAGACAATATTGTGTTATTATTGGGATTACTTGAAACAAAAATCAGTTCCATGGATAATACGAATATGTTGAATTTTTTGGGAAGTAATTGGGACTCATTCATGGTCCCGTCCAATGGGCTCTCTTGAGGTTTGATGATGTTATGGAGAAAAGATTTGGCTGTCTTCTCTGTTATTGAAGACTCTTCCCAAGTTATCATTGGGAATTTGAATGTTCTAAACAAAGGTAGTTGGCTGGTTGTTGCGGTTTATGGGAGTACCAATGCTCTAGAAAGGAAGGGTGTTTGGGAATGCTTAGAGAGGCATTGTTCTTATGATTTGCCAATGGTAGTGGGTGGAGATTTTAATTGTGTTTTGTCTCATGAAGAGAAGAGAGGGGGAAAGAAATTTGTTTTGTCTCAAGGTGCTAAAGACTTGAAGAATTTCATGATTAACAATGATCTGCATGAAGTTGAATCTTATGGTCCCAAATTTACTTAGTGCTATTGGAAGACTATTAATGAAGACGTTTGGCAAGCTGTAAACCAATTTTTTTCTACTGGACTTATGCATCGGTCTTGGAAAGAGACTATGATTGGGTTAATCCCTAAAATCAAATGTCCCTTGCTACCCTCTAATTTTCATCCTATTAGTCTTTGTTCGACTATTTATAAATTAATTGCCAAAATTTTATTGAGCAGATTGGAGAAGGTGATACATAAACTCATTTCATCTGATCAAGTAGCTTTCATCAAAGGCCGTTCTTTATCTGAGCACGTTCTTTTGGCACAAGAAGTTTTGTTTACAGGGTTTAAAAAGCATTGCACAGGAAAAATCTGGAATTGCACAGTTTTATTGTAATATAGTTTACCATTCATGGAAGAATAGAAATAATGTGAAACATGGGAAGTGTGCTTTACCAAGTTCAGTGGTTGCTTCTAATGCTTTGTTCACAGCCACTTCAAATTCCGGTCCTCATCTTTCTTGCTGGGGTGCTAATCTCCCAAGGGAGTCTCAAAGCACTTGGTGCCCTCCACCGAAAGAATGGATCAAAATCAATGTTGATGCTTCTTTGCTTAAATCAAATTTGGCTGTAGTTGGAGGAGTCTTAAGAGATCACAAAGGCAGGTTAATTAGAGCTTTTGGAAAGACGGGAACTCACTGGGATATTGCTCAATTGGAACTTGAAGCTGTGTTCTCGGTCAGGGAATTCTTAAAAAGCTGGATGCTGGAATGCAAAGGATTAATCATTGAAAGTGATAGTGCTAATGTGATCAAATTCATTCAAGATTCGTTGAAGAAGGGTGAACGGTATGTTGATAATTGGCCTAATAAAGAGCTGTGTTTTCTCAATGATTTTAATAAAGTGGTTTTTCTCCATGCTAATAGAAGATGTAATAAGGTAGCTAATTGTTGTGCTACTTTAGCATTGGAGAAGAATTTCTTTTTCGATAGTTTTACTTTTGATCTCATTCCTTCCTTGTTGTCTAGTTTAATCAAGGAAGAATGTGATCCTCTTGCTAATTGTAATTACTTGTTTACTCTTTAATGCAATTTTAGTGCATTTCTTTCAAAAAAAAAAAACAAACAAATTCTGGTACTCTAAAGCTAAAAGTGGACTTTTGGCTGTCAAGATTGAGTTGGAGCAAGCCTTTGATAGTAAGGGGTGGCAAGCTTTAAGGCAAATTCTTGTGCACTTTAACTTTCCTAGTAAATTCTTGGAATTGTTAATGCAATGTGTCTTAGATCCTAAGTATTGCATATTGATTAATGGGAGAAAGACCGATTAGATCATTGGCAAGAGTGGTTTTAGGCAAGGGTGTTCCTTATCTCCTTACTTGTTTATATTTTGTTCTCAAATTCTTTCGGATGCTCTTAATCTTCATAGAATGGATTGGGTATTTCTATTACCACTAATGCTCCTAGAGTTTCTCATTTACTCTACGCCGATGACATTCTAATTTTCTCAAATGCCATTGTTAGTGAGGTGAAGAAGATAAAGAACATTGTCACCAACTTTTGTAATTACACAGGACAAAGTGTAAATTTTTCCAAATCTATAGTTCTCTTTGGGAAGTACACTAGCAGGAGGAAGAAGAACAAAATCTCATCTATTATTCGATTTAAAGTTGTGAAAGAATTTTTTTATCTTGGTAAAAGATAACCTTAAGAAGGAAGGTATCATCAGATTTTCAAAATCTTATGGAGGTGGCTTTCAATAAGTTGAACACTTGGGGGAAATATTGTATTTCATTAGAAGGGAAGTTGGTTCTTGTGAAATCTGCTTTTCTTTCTCTTCCAATGTTTTCATCTTCTATCTCTTTAGTTCCATTATTTATTCTCAAGGAATTTGATAAAATGTGTAGAAGCTTTCTATGGAACAAAAGTAACAGAAGAGCTGGTATGCATTATGTGTCGTGGGACCTATTATGCAAACCAAAAAATGAAGGTGGACTTTGACTAATCTTAGCAGTCTCCAGAATTGGACCTCTTTGAGCTAAGTTTGCTTGGGAGTTTCTTTTAAAGCCTAATTCTTTACTCAATCAAATTATCAAAGGCAAATATGGAAATGATATATGGTCTAATCCAGTGAAACTTGGTTGTTCTCCTACTTGGAAAATTATTACAAATGGAGCATCTTATCTTAAAAATATTGTAAGATGGAAAGTTGCCAATGGATGTTCTTTCAATTGGATGCAAGATGCATGGATTTTAGACAAATGTATTTCAAGATGGCCTACATTTGTCAATATTCTGGAACCAGTTGATCAGAACCTCAATTTTTTCATTCAAGAAGGCGTATGGAACGTAAGTCTGTTACAGAAATACTTTGTAAGGCATTTGCTGGATGTTATTCTTCAGATTCCTATAGGATCAGATGCGAATGCTGATCTTATTGAATTGAAATTTAAAGCCACTGGTAAATAAATTTCTACTCAATGTCTACAAGCAGTTTATGATAACATTCCTGATGAATGTCATTGGAATTGGATGAAATTACTGAAATTGAGACCCATAATTGAATTGTTCTGGTGGAGACTCTACAATAAAGCAATCCCCTCATGTGCTTTTCTAGTCAAAAGGAAACTCTCCAACAGTCCAAGTTGTTCGAGCGGTTGTGTAGAGGATGAAGACAACTGCCACATTGCTGCTAGATGCATGAAACTACAGTGGACTGTTATATTATTAAACAAATGGGGATTCAATATTCTGACTTTTACAGATTTTAAAGTTTGCTTGGAAGGATTAGAAAGAGTCTCAACTACTAATCCGTTAATGGAAAATATGTACTGCACAGCAGTCTTCTTAACTTGGAAAAGTAGATGCAAGCGGTACATGGGACTAGTGAAGAATATGATTTTCATTTTGTTGCTAACACCATTTCCCTGGCCACTGTAAGCAATTTTATCAATTTACATCCGGACAACTGGGGTACAAATCAGCTTATGCTGTCTTCTTCTTGGTGTCCTCCTCCACCTGGATGGATAAAGATAAACATTGATGCTTCGTTTAAAAGCAATTACTTAGCTGGAATTGGCGGCGTGATAAGAGATGAAAAAGGAAAATTTTTATTAGCTTTTGGAGCCCAATATTTGCATTGGGACATAGCACAAATGGAATTGTGGGTTGTTTATTGCTTGAAGAATATAATGAGAGAATGGATGTTTGAAGCCCAAGGAGTGATTATAGAAGGAGACAACCACAACATCATTAAAATTCTTCAATTAGCTTTCAAGAGATGGAAGAATAATGGAAGAGTTGAAGAGGATCTTGCATTCATCCAAGACTTTAACCAGGTTCTATTTTCCTTTTCTAATAGGTTTTGTAACAAATTAACTGATTTTTATGCTAATATGGGTAGCAAAAAGAGTTTTATTTCGGAAGATCTCAATAATGTTGATATCCCACGCTCCTTTTTCTTCATGTTGAAGGAGGAATGTGACGGATCAGGTTTGGGCTAATTTTCTTTTTGTCTATTTTTTCTTGCTTTTATTATTAATGCAACTTTGCATTTTCTTCAAAAAAAAAAAAAAAAAAGAATGTTGGTTTGGTTTGAGTTTTGTTTTAAAGTTGTTTAAAATACCAATTCACCTCTCTCTTAATTTGCCTCGGGCCAGTTCATAAAAGGCCAATCATCCCTAACGAACTTTAAAGTGGTATCAAAGTAGGATTCAAAAAAAATAAGTTTTTAAAAACTTTTGAATTTTGATTCATGGCTAATTTTTATAATCGTAATATTGCGTAAGGTTATTCATTCACCCGACCACCTTTATTTGAAAATATCACTTTTGATTTTTGGAAAATTCGCATGTCTACTTTCTTGCAGTATATTGATTATCGAATGTGGCATATGATTTTAATTAGTTATTCTTTACCGTCACGTGTTATAGATGGAATTAAAACTGATATTCTTTTTAATCAATGGAATAGGGAAGAATATATCAATGCTCAGTTGAATGCAAAATCATTAAACTGTTTGTTTTGTGCTTTAAATTATGAAGACTTTGTGTTAGTTTAAACGTGCACTACTGGTAAGGAATATTGGGATAAATTACACATCATATACGAAGGCACTAGTTAAATCAAGCAATCCAAGTTGAATTTTTTAAAGCATGATTATGAACTTTTTTGCATGAAACCTTATGAGAGGATCTTAGACATGTATACTAGATTTATTCAAATTATTACATCATTGCATGATTTAGTTAAAGAGTTTTCAAACATTGAAAAAGTTAATAAAATTATAAGTTGTCTACATGATAAGTTTGATGCTAAAGTTGTTGCTATTTGTGAATCAAAGAATTTGAAAAAATATTCTATTGATAATTTGATTGGCTCACTCATTGCCTACGAGCAAAGTTTGGGTCAAAGACTTTTGGATGCAGGAGAGATGATAGTGCTAAATGCTAAAAACATGGAGGAAAGTGGCTTAGTTGGTGACGAAAGCAATAACTAGTCAAGCAAATTCAAAAACTCACCAAAGCATAAGCATCAACAAAAGTGGAATAAAGGTAAAAATGGTAAGTATTTTAAGATTTCTTCTAACATTATTTTCTTTGGATGTAGGAAGCCTGGACATATGAAAAATTAGTGCCCAAATTTGAGAACTCTTCCTACAAAAGAAAAGGGTAAAGCTAAGCAAATTATAGAAACAACAAGTACTGAAAAGTAAAAAATCTCCTGGGCAATCCTAGCTTATGAATCATCAGCTCAGAAGCAAGATGATGTTTAAAGGCCTTGTTTGTGTGTTTATTTGTTTGTGTTGTGTTTTATTTTTAGTTATTTTAAGTATTGTTGTTTATTTTATTTTCTTTCATTTTAGTTTTTCTTCATTTTTGTTATTGCTTTGAAATTTTAAATTAGCTTTTATACTTAGTTTTTGTGAAGCTCTCTCTTATCAACACACATGTTTACTTTTCTAAAAATGAAAAACCTACCTCCTGTTTTTTATTGAATTCTTATGTAAGTTGTGGTTGACTTCTCTAAAAATAGTCAAATAAAGGAAACTCATGATTTTGTCTCTCTATCTCTTTTCTTAAAAAGATTATTTTACTTTTGAATCAAAATCTTTATCATATTATAAATTAGATTTTGAAACTGATCTTCTTCACCTCCCTATATTTTATTTATCACATAGAGATCATTTGCAGGTTGTTGAATCTACCTCATAAATTTCTTAATCAAGTAGTTCGCTTTATCAATAGAATGGGTTTACTTTTGTTTTAAAAAATTTTCAGAAAGGTAGCATATTTAATTAAAAAAAAGGTCAATGATGCCAAATCAAAAGATGCACAATGACTCCACATTGAGAAAGATACACAAAGTGTATCAAAATGTAAAAGATGTGCAAAGAGGGCCAAAAATTGAAAAAGAGGCATAGAATGAGCCCACAAAGAGTATGCTTACTTTTTATGTATTACTTAAAGCTTAAGAAAATGCTTGATATTTTTTATACTTGATCTTGAAAATCATGATTCTTTATTCACCAATTTTTACATTAATCTTATATTAGATATATTTTATGAAAGGAGTTTTGAAAAAGTAGTGTTTCTTCTTCTAATTTGTTCCTTGATTTAGATATTGGATTAAAAAGTTTTTGAGCCTTTAAAAGAACTTGAGCTTGGATTAATAATTTCTAGATTATATATTGTCAATCCATTCCTCACTAAGTTTTTGAATAAAATCAAGAGGTAACTTTCTCATTTTAAGAATATTTGATTTTGTCTTCACTTGATCAGGGATTCTTTTTTGTCTTTTTAATCATTTTTTTATTGTTTGCGCCTCTTCTCTCATTGATAATGTCAAAGGTGGAGAATGTATTGTTGTATTTGTATATGTTTTTAACGTACTGTTGTATTGTATCTATTTTTAACATGCTGTTATATTTGTATCTATTTTCATTTTTAAAAAAAATATATATATGAAAATAAAAACAACAAAAATTTTTTTATTTCCCCTATTTTTAAAGTTTTATTTTAGTTTGGGGGAGATAAGGAGAACATGATTTCTTTTTTGTAAATTCAAATGATAATATTTGCCATCATAAAAAAGGGGAGATTGTTACGAATTTGAATTCATGGATTATGATTTTAATGATAGCAAACACTTCTATTTCTCTACGACTTCCTTACATACTGATATTTCAGGTCCACAAGATCAGACTGCATTTAGAACCAGCTCAAGATTGGGTAGACTAGGTCTAAGTCAGTTTGTACCTTTTCCCTTTCTTGTGTCCATTGTAATTAGTATGGTTCCTGATTCTAAGTAATCTTGTACACACACACCTTGGAAGAATTTCTGAGTGTTCCCTAGAGTTTACTACTTTTGGTAACATTGTTAGGGATGATATTTATATCAGCTTGGATGATCGGTTCAAAAATAGAAATCCTAACAAGGACATCCTTATTAAAGCAGTCGTCATAAAGCACATCGTTCTAGATGATCCTTGTATCGGCCAAGATGATAGGCTCAAATCAAAAAGAATCTACCGCTAGATCTATTTAGAAATTACTTATTTTTGGACATGGTCCTGGGGATCGGCCTGGCCTATCGGGGATCGGCCTGACTGATCCAGCACAATTTTTTCCTAAATAAATCTAGTATTTAAGGAAAGTAATTAATGGTGATTTGCACAATCACATCTGCCGGGCTGATCGCAGGATAGACCAGGATGATTTGACATCGGCCAGCTTATATTCAGGTGATATTTAGGATGATTTACCTCTGATTTGAACTAATCTTCTAAGATGATATCCTATCAGCCTGGACGATATGATCATAAATCTGCTGATCGTCCCTAACGGACCGGGCTGATTGAGCGTAATTTACGCTGATCGGCTAGGCCAATATTTATATCAGCCTGGACGATAAAGTCAGTAAGTTGCATTAATGAGCTCATTTTGACATCTTCTATTTAAGCTTTGATAAGACACTTGGTAAGTGTCTTTTGCAGCCATTGTAACTTCATTCTTTTGGGGGAATCTTGAAGAGAGAGTTTGAAAGGGAGAGAGGAAAGGGTGGAGTTTTAGAGAGGGAGAAGATTTTTGGAGGGTGACTCAAGGGAGTGTGGAGGGCGATTCCACACGGTTGCTCCGGCGAGCTTGCACCTTAGTACTGTCGAATTCAAGGCTTGTATTGAGGGAAGTTCACAGTAGAAGAAGATCTATTTGGTGTTAAAGGACCTGGCTACTCCACCGCACCGAGGAAGGTGGAAGTGATTTTGTAAGGGCTTCTCCGCCTAGCTGTGGGGGCAGAAGGAGTGACACTTAGTTTAGTGCAATACTCAGATGGTGCCTCCGAGGAGTGGATGTAGATCAAGGTTTGACCGAACCACTATAAATCTGGTGTGTTCTTTCCTTTATTATTTACGTATTTAATTTCTGAATTGTGATTTCTTTGTGGTGAATTTTGGTTTGGTTTGAGTTTTATTTTAAAGTTATTTAAAATACTAATTCACCTCTCTCTTAATTAGCATCGGGTAAGTTCATAAGGGGCCTAACATCCCTAACGAACTATCAGAAACCATATCCATTAGACACCAAATATCCAAACAATTTCATTTGACCCAAAACCAAGTCTTCGATCAACCTGGTTGACCAAGTTAACCTGGGGTTAACCAATTAACCCTTAAGGGGTTTAAATGTGTCAAACCAACCCATTTGAGCTCTCCAACCCATATCACCTTTTCAAATTAACCCCCGACAACAACCCAAGTATAACTTAGCTTTTGGTCAACTCAACCCAACTTGAGTTGACCAAGTTAATTCCCAATTTTGGTCAAACTTCAATGGTTTATGCTCCGATTCACCGTAGCTTTGACACTTAACCCTTGACCCTTGACCAAGCTATCCCAAATAACCCTCTACATCTCCCTAAGTGCCACATTATAAACCTTGACCCTTTTGACTAGTCAAAGTAGGTCAACAAGGTATTTAGACCTTTCTTTAAAGTGGTCAACTCTCTCCTTTGACCTTAAACACATTGACTATAGGCTTCGAGCTCATCTAACCTGCTACCCATGCTCTCTCCCTGCCACCTTAGAACCTATTGATTGTTTGACTTGTCAAGGGAGTTAATCCATGCTTAAAAACCTTTTTCATGGTCAAACCACTATAAAGCCCCACTTCCTCCTAGATCACATGCTCTAGGTTGAATTTATTAGCTTTATTGTCGTACTTAAACACTGCTTAAGCTGCACCCAATATCTAGCTTAGGAAATTTGGGCAATGGTGGTCCCCCCATCTCCCAAAGTCATATAGTGGGAGCAAGGTAACTTCAGCCTTTGGGGTAGCCTTCCAACGACTTGGGACACTTGTCCTCCAACAGAGCAAAGTCCCTGATGCATCTGGGCCATCCAATTTAATACAACAGATTTGAATAAGGTAAAAGCTTTATTTTGAGCTACACTCATCATCTCATACTCTCTCACATCCTCAAACCTCCTAGAGACTTCCAAGCATTCCTTTAAGCTCCAACAACCTCTTCTTCCATTTGCCGACCAAAATGCACCGTAAAACACTTCTCGGTGGTGAGCTTTTTGGTGATCCCAAGTGTTTTTCACCCAGGGAGCTGTAGTGGTCAATCCACGGCATATCGAGCAGTGCTCTCAACTAGGAAAACATAAGTGGATAGTCTACAACTTCAACTGAATCATGATCTTAAAGATTTTACGGTAAAATTCCTTAAAACCCTTAGCCTTAGGTCATAGTATTTAGGGTTATTTTGTATTTTATTTATCACATTTTAAGTCATATTAAGAATACCCCATGATTTTTGTTCACGTACCAAACTTAGTTTTAAAATTTTAAGTTATTTAGTTAATCGGTTCAAGCAAATGAGGTGAAAAATACTTTCTAGGGTTTGTTTTGTCGTCAAGTTTGCATATACAAGGTTTGTTTTGCCGTCAAGTTTGCCTATATGAGATCTTAGCCATTGATCTTATGATCAATATCATAAATCTTGCCATTTCTAATGTTCGTCCGACCATGTATCAGTGGTTGTATTGAAATTGCTCATTCGTCTCGATCTTAATAGTTGATTTTAAATTGTACAAAATCAACGGCTTTGATTGTTGCCTACGTGGTTTAGTGTAACCACGTGAGGCCTTCGATGGCTGACACATGTCTGACCACTGCCACCCATCATTGGCACCATCTGATGGTTTAAACCAGCCAATTTGAACACGCCACATGGTGTTGGTGCCGCCAGATCATTAAAAATAATTTAAACCTAATTTTTGAATCCAATTTTTCAAAAAATCATAAAGAATTCATCTTTAATCCAAAATTAACAAGTTTTATATCAATGCTTTTAGAAAAATTAGTACTTTAATTTAAAGTTATTACTAGTTTAAAATAAGTAATATATATTTTAAAATTATTTTAAATAGTAAATTTAAAGTATTTTAAATTAAATTTTAACTAAATTAATTAAAATATATTATGAAATGTGTAATTCTAATTCCAAATTTAATTATGTGTATTTTCAGATACTTGACTAATTTTTCTTTTCTTTTTGAAAATTAAATTTTAATTTATATATGTAATTTGACATAAATCAACTAGTTTAGGTTATTTAATTATTTATCTAGTTAATTAATATTTAAATAATAATAATAATATTATTATTATTAACAACAAATTTACATTTTTTTACATATATTTAAAAACATATAATTAAAAAATATTTTTGTTTAAAACTTATCTAATTAAAAATATATTTTAAACTTTCTTTTAATTAAATATTTAGATAATTATTAAATTCAACTTTAAATAACTTTAAAATTAAAATAATATTATTTAAAATTATAAAACAAAAAAGAATTTTCAAAGAACATATAACTTTTAATTTAGTTTGAATTGAGAAATATATTAAATATTAATTAAATTTTGAGTTAAATTTAAATAATCTAATTAGTTTTGAGCTTTTATTGATCGAAGGGTAGTGCTCTGCTAGGGTTTGCCTGCTTTTCCCCTCTTTGCGATTTCTGGCTGCCTCCGCCTCTCCTCCGGGGAGGATCTCCTACGGGATGTCCTCCTCCAACCCTCTTTTGGTCCTTCCTCCCACTCTTAATCCTTCCTCCTCCAGTGGTTTCCCTCGCGATTGGAAGAGTCTGATCGCTACGCAGCACCTTGTATCGAATGAGTTTACCTCTTCGATTTCCCACCACCCGACTGAAAATTCTACTGCTCACTTTACTTCGGCCCAGTTCAACGCTGGTTCTTCGGAGTGGGCTCTCTCCCTGGTGGGATATTCCATTGGTCGCAGACCTTATTACGAAGCACTCTCTGCTGTTATCAAAAAGACTTGGTCTTTGAAGGGCTCCCTCTCCTTGCTGACCATGGACGATGGCTTCTTCCTCCTCAAGTTCAACAACAGGGAAGATTATGACATGGCCAAGTCGGGTGGACCTTAGTTCTTCTTTGGTAAGCCATTCATTCTGCAAAAATGGACTCCGGAATTCGTCCCTGTCCGGGAAGAAATCCCCTCGATCCCCATCTGGATCAAAATCAAAAACTTTCCTCTGTCCTGCTGGACGCCGGAAGGAATTTCCAAGATTGCCAGTTGCATTGGGATTCCTCTTGCGGTGGACGCCCTGACGGCAGCTAAAACCAGGCTCACTTTTGCTAGGGTGTGTGTCCAGGTTAGCAGCAATTCTCCTCTTCCTGATGAAATCTACTACACTGTTGACAGAAAAGTTTTTCCTCTAACTGTGCTTTACGACTGGAAACCAACCCATTGCTCCTTTTGTAATTCTATCATGCATGCATCCACTGCTTGCCCGAAAAACCCGAACCCACAACCTACCATTGCAGAACCACTGAACCATCGCGGCAGAAGCACCAGCCGTAAGCCGTGCAAATTACCACCTAGACTCAATATTCCCAAACCACCATTGCCTCCTCTTTCACAACCTTTGGGCCCTTCTGTGGACTCTTCCACCATGCCCGACTCCAACTCCACTCCCAATCTGGCGGTGGTTCCCAACCTCAATTCTCCTTCCACTGAATCCCCCATGCAATCCCCGATTAAGACTACCTCAACCTCCAATTTAGCCTTGGCACCACCCAAATCCCCTTCTATACCTACAACCAATAAGTTTGCCATCCTGACAGATCACCCTGAACTTGCTTCAAACCAACCTCCAAGCTCCAGTAACCCTCCCTCTGCGGTTTTTGAGCAGCCGTTTGCCAATGGTGGGGGCATTCCGGGAGGCTCAAATCTTGCTCTTGGAAAACAACATCCAGCCAATTCTGCTAACGCTAAAGCAACAAGATCTAAAACAGCCAAAAAGGCTACAACCCCAACCTCCAAATCCCAATGACCAACCTCCCTTCCCTAGCTGCCTGGAACACTCGCGGGTTTAATAGCCCGGACAAAGTTTTATGTTGCAAGAATCTAGTCAATAAATTCAATCTAGACCTCATATGTGTGCTGGAAACTAGATTCTCTTCCTCCAACTCTTCCAACAGTTGGTTCCTCTCTAGTCACCGCATTTTTTCTCAAGAAGCCTCTTTCGACAATTTTGACTACGCCTCCCCTGGCAGAATATGGATCAAATGGAATTCACTTAACGTGAGTTTCAAACCTCTTTTCTTTTCCAGTCAATTGATACATGGCTTAGTTACTACAAATATCAATGAGGATTTTTATATGTCTATGGTGTATGCCTCCAATGATGTGGAGGAAAGGAAATCTCTGCGGCATGACATTTCCCAACTTGGCACTTCGCTCTCCTCTCCGTGGTTAATCCTTGGGGACTTTAATTGCTGTCGGTTTGCTCACGACAAAGCTGGTGGTTCTCTTTTACATAGCAACAGGCTTGAGGATTTTCAAAATATGATCTTTAACATTGGTGCTCATGATTTATCCTCGGTGGGTCACTTTTTTACTTGGTTCAACCAGAGAAATGATAATCCCATTCATATTAAGCTTGACAGAATGTTAGTTAATGATGCTTGGTTGGAGTGTTACCCCAGCTCCTTTTATTTTGTGGATGACCCCAATATTTCAGACCACTCTCCCATTGTTTTGCATAATGGGGTTAACAGAATGCTGAAGCAAATATTCCAATTCAAGAATTATTGGGTTTCCAATCCGGAGTTTTGGGATGAGCTTATAACTACTTTTTCACAAAAGATTCAATGCAGCGCCATTCACTCTTTCTATCACAAGCTCAAGAATCTTAAACTTAAGATTAAGACCAAAAACTGGTCTTCCTCCAACTCTCTGAAAGATGATATCAAGGACCTTACTTTAAGGCAGAATTCCATCATATCCCAACTACAAATTTCCCCTCAGGACCCTGTTCTTAACTTGGAGCTCAAAGATGTTAATCACAAGCTTACCCAAATGAATGCTGATTGGTCTAACTGGATCTCTCAGCGTGCCAAAGCTAAATGGCTGACGTGTGGGGAGGATGACCTTCACTTCCTTTATTCTAGAATCAATGTGAGGCATAACTTTAATCTGTTTAAAGTTTTAACCACGGCCAATGGGACTTTTTACACTCACTCTGAGATTTCCAATGCCATCATCCAGCATTTCAAGAATTTGTTTAACACCACCCCTCCTCCAATGACTCACTGTCGGGCTGTCCCAATCACCCATAAGCTGCCCACTTCACTCATTCCCAACTTGGTGGCCCCCATTACTGTGGAAGAGATTAAACAGGTGATCTTTTCTTCTCCTAATCACTCTGCACCGGGTCCTGATGGGTATACGTTTGAATTCTATAAATCATCTTGGAGCATGCAAGCAATTATGTGATGGAATTCTATCATTCTTCTCCTCGGGTATTCTACCGAAGCAAGCTAAGGCTACAGCCATATCTCTAATTCCTGAAACCTCATGCTAGCAACATATCTGATTACAGACCGATTTCCCTCTGCAACACCTTCTACAAGATTATTGCTAAAATCTTGGCCAACAGGTTGAGAGATGTTATGCCTCACATTACCCATCATAACCAGGCCAGTTTTATTCAAGACCGTATCATTTCTGATAACATCCTCTTAGCATCTGACTTGCTTATGGAATTCAATGCCAAAGATAATCATCAAATGTTTTGTGCCAAGTTTGATGTTCACAAAGCATTTGATACCGTTTCTAGAGACTTTTTACTTAAACATATGATTGACAAGGGGTTCCCTAGTACCTTTGTCACCTGGATCAAGGGGTGCATTACTGATGTTCATTTCTCAGTTTCTATCAATGGAACTCTTGAAGGTTTCTTCAATTCTACCTCTGGGCTCAGACAGGGTTGCCCACTTTCACCATACCTCTTTTGTCTGGTTATGGATAGCCTCTCTGACCTCTTTGAAGAAGCAACCACGAACAATTCTTTTCAAGGCTCTGCCATGGGTAATGTTTCCATTTCCCACTCCTTTACGCTGATGATTTGCTTGTCTTTGGCAGGGCCACTGTTCAAAATGCACAAACTCTTAATATCATTCTTGCTGAATTTGCTAGTTTTTCGGGCCTTCAAGTTAATAATTCCAAAAGCACCCTTATCTTCTCTAAAAATGTGCATAATGAGGTTGTTATTTCTAACTGTTTGAACATTCCCACTGTCCAATCTCCTATTAAGTATTTAGGCATCCCCATCTTTTGCAAAAAAACTTAAAATGGCTGATTTTCAACCACTTATTCAAAAAATTCAAGATGCTCTTGATGGTTGGAAAGCTAAAAGTCTGTCCTTTGCTGGCAGATTTCAATATCTTAAACACACTATTTACAATATTTTAGCTTACTGGGTTAGATGCACCATCATTCCTAAAGGATGCTGTAAGGCTATCAACAGGCTTTGTGCAAAATTTTTATATCATGGGGATATTTTCAATAGGAAGCTCCATATCATCTCGTGGAAGGACACTTGTTTACCCAAACACTGCGGGGGCTTGGGGCTCCCTACAACTGATTCTTTATATCATGCTTTTGGGTGTTCACTGATTTGGAGGTTTTTTAGCACCAATAATCTCCTCTTTAAATGTTGGAAGGGCAAATATGTTTCATTCTGGTGCACTGCAAACATGAAGAAGAGTATTTATTGGAGGTTCCTATGTGATGTGGCTGCTAGGCTCCCCTCCTCCTTTCAACTCAGTCTTACTGAAAATTCTCCCCTGTCCTTCTTTTGGGACCCTTGGTGCGGTGGATTATCTATTGCTGATAGGCTTAAATCTGAATACTTGGAACATTTGATTCAACCCAATGACCTTCCTATTCACTCAGTTCTGGTCAATAATATTTGGAATTTGCCTGTCTCTTTGCCTCCCAGCATCAAGGCAGAGATCTTAGCCGTCCCCATTTCTACTGGCATGGGTAATTGTCTCTGGACGGGCACTGATAAACCTGCTTTTAATTCTTTTCACAAAGGCTTCTTTTTAAATGAACAAACTGTTACTTGGTTTAAGCATGTTTGGCATAAGCGTTATGCTTTACGCTTCTCTCTTACTACCTGGATGGCTTTTCGTAATGGCCTTAAAACTGCTGATAACCTTATTGCTAGAGGTTTGGCTGTTAACACTAGTTGCATTTTTTGTCATCATTCTGAGGAGAATCACAAACATTTGTTCTTTGAGTGTGACTTTACCTACCAGGTGTTGTTGAAGGTATTTCCCTATTTTAACCGTATGCTTCTAAGGCCTAATTTGGGTCAAGCCTTTCAAAGCATTGAGGATTGGGATATGGATAAAAGCAGGAAAAACTATTGCTTTATGCTTCTTTGTGCTATTGTTTACTATCTTTGGCGTGCATGGAACGACAGGCTTTTTGGCAACCTTATTGATTGTCAAAACACTATTACTGCCAAGATCAAGCGTATTGTGAACCGTAAAACTGCAAAGTGGAAATGACTGATCTGGTCTCCGATTTTCTGGCATTTGTTATCCTTTCGTGCTCCTCCTGCTGGATGAGGTCCCTGCTGCTTATTGGGCTAATGCATTACCTGGAGGGCTATCTTTGGCAACCAGGTTCTGCCTTTTTGAAGGACAATGATGAGAGCATTCTATCTGCAGCCCCTTT
Organism: Dendrobium nobile; assembly: GCA_022539455.1. NCBI lineage: Eukaryota > Viridiplantae > Streptophyta > Magnoliopsida > Asparagales > Orchidaceae > Dendrobium > Dendrobium nobile. Next base: position 47,309,197 of record CM039735.1, on the reverse strand, counting down.
GGACGGCCGACTGGCAACCAGGGGAACCATACATCCTGAAGGATGAATTTTGTTACCTGGGTGATCTTCTTGTGAAATGCAATTCTGAGTCCTTCTGTTTTACTCATTCCTGTTATAGCTTTCCTTTTTAAGCAGCTATTTGCTGATAGGGTTTTGTGTCTGCTGCCTTTTTGTTGTGCTAGCAGACTTTTTACTTACTTGTATTTCTTTCTTCATTTTTAATGAAATGGGCTAAGGCCCCTAATTACCCCAAAAAAAAAATTTTAAATTAATTTCAAATAAATTTTGAAAAAAAAATAAAAAATATATCACAATTTTTTAACATTTAATATAGTTTTATTGTAATTAATTTTAACATTTAAATACTAATTTATTTTATATAATTTGAATTATTCAAATATCTTTTAGTATTTAACTACTATTTAATAAAATATTATATTAATCAATTTTCAAAATTAAAATTTTCCAAATTTTCAAATAAGTTCAGGAAATTAAATGGTCTCTCAAGCTAAACCGTTAGTCTTAGATAATATTTTTTAAAATATATTATTTTGAAACCTATACCCTTATATATTGGTTTTTAAAATATAATTAAATATTTTAAAACCTATTTTTGAAATTATATGTATGTGAATTCTATGATTGAGAGATCTTATGGAATTTTAAACATAGGTTGAGATACTTGGATAGAATAATGGGGGATGGTTAGTGAACAATTGTAGTTTGTTTACAAACTTAGTCTTTTAGCTAATTACATGTTTTATTTCTTTTTTTTTTTTAGTATTTGCATGTGTAGGCTACGCACACCACTTAGCTTAGGAACTCCTAGATTTAAGGACTTAAGTGTTATGTTTGTGTATTTGCATATGTGATGTATAAGGGTTAGCAATATTGATTTAATCCCACACAACCTAGTGACATCCTTAAGGACAAAAATTAAGGACTTGTGCAGATGACCTAGAAATTTGTAACAATTAGGATACATGCTCCCTTGACTTAAGATCTTGAACAATTAAACATAGTAACATTTCCCTTCCATAAAAATTACACCACTAATTTTAGAGATCATTACATCCCCTAACTAATTTACTTAAATTTAAGCCCATAATTAATCTCCTAGCCTTCTAAAAATTCTAATAAATATAGTTTGACTCCAAAAAATGTGCATAATGTCTCTAACTGACTACAACTCAACCCTTAATTAGTGAAAATTGAAACCCCTTTAATTCAACATTAAATTTAACCTTAATTTAGTTTTAAGTGAAAATTAATGTTTAATCAATTTTAATTAATCAAAATCCCCAAAAATTTCTTAATCACATTTTGATCCCTCCTTAGATCATTTCTGGTCTTTGGAGGTGATTTCAAGAAGTTTTTGACTTGTTTGGGTTCAAATCATTAAAAGGGCCCTTAATTGAGGCAAATTAAAAAAATTAAATAAATACCAAATTTCCAAAAGTTATAAATAATTATAGAAAATTACAAATCAATCAAAATCAAAGGCTAATGACTCAATTAAAATCTAGTATTTTCTAAAAATGACAATTCTTCAAAAGCTGTTCAAAGTCAAAAAGTCAACAGTTTGCTCAAATTAAGGTCAAAATCGGGTCAAAACTTTTAAAATTCATAACTTTTAATACAAAACTCCAAATTAAGCATGCTAATAGTCTAACTACTCATTAAAATGTATAATATTTGTTAAAAATTTGAAACCTTCATTATTAACTTTAATTTAAATGCCAACTTTTAACCCCCTAATTAACACATTAAAATAATTCAAAAAATGCAATAATTCATTAAATTTCCATAATTTCTAAACTTGAATAACAAAATGCTTTACCAACCCTTCAAAATTAGCAATTAATATTTTAATTTTAAATCATCTTTAATTTTAACTAATATAAATTAACTTAATCAACCTCGATCGCTGCTAGTTAACCCAAGCCTACGAGGATATTAGCTTAGCCCCAAAGAAGATGAAATAAACTTCACAGCCTTAGTGTGAAACAAAGGTAGCGATCACCCAACAATTAAAAGATATCCAAATTAAGCTTTAATATATTAATATTTAAACTTTAATATAAAAAATTCCCTTAAGCATTAGCAAATTCAAAACTCTAGACAACTTCAACAAATAACCCAATTTAGGATCTACCATAGCTACACGACCTTCTACACACACATTAGAAGGTTTGCTATGACAACCAACTCTAGATCTAGGCTAGATTGGAGTTTACTTTTCTGTTGTGTGATAGATTTTTCATGATATTACAACATGTTATGGATGACTATACTTGCTATGTTTACGTACTTTTACTACACTATAAATGATTGATATGTTTGGTGACTAGATTAACTTTAGGATAGGAACGATTTGGATGTTCACCAAGTTTTTTGTTGGTGTCCACGCTCATGCAGGGTAATAAAAAGGGAGCTAAATGATCAAAATTAATTATAAATGTGATTGCTATAGGTGCTTTAGCTGATAAACCCCCAAAAAATAAAAAGATTATGGATAGTTTTTTTTTTGTATATACATATAATTGCTTGGGAATATTTTTTAATATTTAAATGCTTAGGATAACCTTATAGGAGAGTCTAGAATTTTTATTTCATATCAAATATAATTTGTGTAAAATGTTAAGTATTGTGAAAGTGTACATTTGAGTCTGGATACATAAATCCAAAGGTTTGATTCCAAAGAGAAAAGGATACCCCTTAGGGGGATAGCCCTTCCTATTTGGAAATCCAAATTTTGATCACCTTTTCATACCCAAATTGGAAAGGGTGGCCTTCCCCTTAAAGGAAGAGCTCTCTTTTCCATTTGGGTAGCCTGCTATAAGGGGTGCAAGGAGCCTAAAGGAGAGAATATAAAAGAATTAAATATGACGAGTATCCCACTCAAAGTCACTTGCATCCTTATTAGGATTAAAATCTGGGTTGTTGTCAATGATGCCCGACTATTTTACTTTCTACACTTCTGGGTTATAATAAGCAAGGTTGTTTGCCTATAGACATTTAATAATTAATTTGATTATATTTGATGTCTTAATGTGATTGCGTATAGAACAATCTACTTTTCTTAGTTTTTTGGCGTTTGTGTTCCACTTTCTCTTTTAGCTTAGATACTTGAGGCTCATAAGGGTATGAAAGTTTTGTACTCATAATTAAAAGTTTAAAAATTTTAGGAGTTAAATACCATGGAAAGATAACAAAACTAGGAAATTAGCCAGGGATCGCCCCCGAGGTCACACGCATATTATGAAATTTCTTCTTTCTTTATTTTAAACACTTCCCCACCTACGGGTAGAATTTGGATAATCTGACTAATGAGGATGAGGTATTGGACCTGGGGAAGCCAAATCTTCTAAAAAATTATATTTAAGCCCTTTTAAATTTTAAACATACATGATTTGGGTATGTCTACCAGCATGTATTGTATTAAAAATATATTTAAAGGAGTCTAAATTTTAATTGCATCAGTATCTAGCATTTTCACCCAGCATAAGTCAAGGGGACACTTAGGACAATCTCTAGATGTTGGCTCGAGTTCTCCTAAACTTTAATAAAAATGTCCCTACCACTTTATCATAAAATGACAGGATTCATGATTTTAAAATTGACTATGTGGCTAGCTAGCTCCCCAATCCAGGTCGAGGCAAGTTTAGATCTTGCATTGCATTAGTAAGGTTCGAACTACTATGGTCCAGTGTCCAAATAAAGATTTAGGATTCAGAGCAGGTCTTAGATCATAAGACCCTAACCTCTGAGAATATAATTCAAATTTCTAATAAAATACTTAACTCTAACTAATCATTTTTTAATCTAAAATAAAAAGCCTAACACTTAGATTAAGTTGGGATAATTCTAGATGGTTTTAGAATCTCAAACTGTCCCCTACTTTTCTTCCTTTAAATCCATTAATAAGTGTTTAATCTCAATCCAATCCCTTTTGAAATTCTAAAATTCACTTCCTTTGATATCACTCCTAGATAGTCTTAAATAAAATTTTGCCACTATTTTAATCAAGAATTTTCTTAGGAGACCCTATCTTTCTATAATGTAATTAATTACAAGGGCTTGCACTCGTTGAAGATTTAGAACGACACACACCTGATTTTTAAAATTGATTATTCAAAATTTAATTTGATTTCTTTGGGAAACATAAAACATTATTGATCGTTATCATCATATTCGAAGAATTAACATAGAATTATATATTCACCCTTTGGGGAGATATATCTTTTGTTAATAAAGGTTTGGATATGAACTTAACAAAAATCCTTCTTGATTATCATAGCTGGATATTTAGTTGAACCTCATCTTGGCCATTCGGGGCCATACGAAGTTCTCTTTTAAATCCGATCATAATATTCAAGATGAGATTCATAATTTTAAATCTGAATCCCATCATGAAACTTTATTTCTAACTTCTGAAGTAGAATACCTTTTCTAATGGTATGTTTGATTTTAGAATTAAAATTCAACATCAATTTTAAAATTCCCAAAGAAAACTAAGTTTTTTAAAACCTACTTTCAAAATTCCACCGACAAGAACCTTTTTAAGAATATACTCTCGAGCTCATTGAAAGTTTTCACTTAACTATTCAACAAATCAACATACCACTGAAATGCAATATCAGCAGATGCTATCATGGGTTTTCTAAACTATTCAAAACATTAAAAAAGGTGGCATAAAGCCCTTTATATAAGGAACTAAATCATATTCCTTGGGGTAGGGTCTACCTTTTGGAATAGATATAGTCCCTTGAGAGTGGGCCTCCCTAACCTAGGTCTCAATTATTTGGTGGATTTCCTTTTATGCTAGAGAAATAAAAGAGGTAACTAGTGTAGTATCTTGAATCATGAGACTAGAATTTATCATCTTGCTATGCTCACCCACTGTATGTATTATAGATTATAACTACTTAGGTTTAGAATTCATTATCTTGAGCAATTGACTTTATATTTTTGTAACTCTTAACATTATATCTTCAACTTTTCTTTCTAGGTTCTTAATGTATTCATCCTTCTCCCTTAACCTAATTGAATTGTTTGAGTCTTACTCTACTTCTATTGACTCATTCTCTTTACTTGACTTGTGTTTTGAAGGTTCAGCATCTTTGTCTGATGATCGAGTTTCAACCATGCATATGTTTTTGGCATAATCTTCCTCTATTAATAAATCATCAATATCTAGATTGAAGTCTTCTACAGCCTTCTACTTAAGGATGTCCTAGATTTCTTATACCACATCATTGACCACTCAACCATCAATTGACTTGATATCGATGGGTAGATACCCTTTGTAATCTAATATTTCCTTAAACTCTTCCTCACCCAACTTGGAAAGAATGGCTTGAATATTTATATCATCTATAAAAAGCTCTACCATTAAATGATTTAACATCTCTTAATAATTTCTAGAATTATTCCCTCCCCTCCGATTATTTTGGGGTCGGTAGTCACAAGGGTGACATCTTCCATAGGGTGAGGGATATTCATCTTAATATGTGAAGAGGGAGTTTGAGAGGTGGGAGCTACAATATCAATAGGAGTAGAATCCTTACATCTCATAATGGGGAGTCAGGGGACATCAACTACAAGTGTAATGAGATAATTTAAAATCTATATCCCTCCAGATCTGCTCAACTTCTTAGGTACATACATCTATCTCTCAGGTAACATGGGCCTCTTACCCTTAACATATATAGGTCTTTTATCCTCAATAACTTCTTTTGACTTGGCTATCATAGTGGCCAACTTGAATAACCTTAAAGGGGGAATTAGAGGCCTACCGCTAACAAATAATTTATTTCTCCTCACTGGCTAAGGAGTGGATTTCATACTTCTGATTTTTCTTCCTTTAAAACTTCCTTTTCAAGCTTATGTGAGATCACCACCTTAAGGTATCTCATATACTGTTCTTTTATTTGACCTGCTTGAGCAGTGCTAATGTGGAAGATGTTCCTCAACATCCTTATTCTTAAAGTCTGCTTTTCTTTTGAAGTCTTCTTTATAGAGTTGTCCAACGAGCATGGTGGAGAGCTAGCAATCCTGGAGACTCTCTCCTCCCTTATAGTGGCCATGAGGGGGAAGAAATGACTCCCCTTGTGGAGTGGAGAAGAGGTAGGAATTGGCAACTCCTAAGCAGCCCCAGGCATTAACAAACATATACAACTTCAATATGGTTTATCTTTTTCTAACCCACTTTAGGAAGTTCTTTCTGGTGTTCTAACTACTGAAGGGGGGTTTTGCACTGGAGGACCCCTTCCCAAACATAGAATTGGCCTTAGAATCAATTAAATATTTTTATTCCTTATGCTCTTTAAAGGATAAAACAGGCAAAAGGGTGACAATAACATCCTTTATGCGAATGAGGGAGTCAGTCCCCGCCCCAACTACTATCTCTACCAGTGTGACATCTTTATTGTCCTCAGCGACGAAGTTGATTATAGTCCCACCATGAATAGACAACTTAAGAGTTTTAATTCCCATGCCCAACTGAATTGAGTCGTTCATAATTTACTCCTCAACATACAAATCTTGGTTAATAGATAAGACTGCTAGCCATTTCAGAGGATTTGATTATCTGATATTTAAAAGATAAGATTTGAATTAGAATTTCTTGAAAATAAATTTGAAAAAGGATCTTACATTTTATTATATAAAAAAAATTATAAGATCTATAATCCAATACATGATGATAAAATATAAGGATTGGTTTTAATTTAAATAAAATTTAAATTTTTGTTGGATATGCCTAACGAAAAGAGAAAGTTATAGAAAAACATATAGTAATAATGGTCTGGATTTGTTTTGAGTGGATTTTATAGAGTGGTTTAAATTTTTGAAAGTTAAAAAGTTTTTCCTTGAATATTGAAACTCAATACATTGAGTTTGCATTCAAAATAACGGTTTACAAATTGAAAGGAAATATTAGGAGATTTTGTCTTGACTCTTTTACTCGACCAATTGATTCGAGGTTAAAAGGTCAGAACCCAGGTTTAGATTTAAAATTGTATTGCATGTGTTAAACTACAAAAGGATGTTGTAGGAAATACATAGCAATGATAATAGAAGTTGATTTGAGTAATTTTTAAAGGATTTTATTTTTTTTAAATGGTAAGATCTTTACTATGTTTTAAACTCAACATGTTGAATGTGGACTCAACAGATGGTTTACACATTTAGAGGGAAATTCAAGAGGTTTTGGCTCGACTCTTTTACCCTGCTAATTAACTCCAGGGTAAAATTCAAAGCACAAATTTGCTAACAGGATTGAATCTTAAAGTTTAATTTGAAAAAATATTGAATATGTATTGCATATGTTATACTAAAATAGGGTATTATAAAAAAAGATATGACAATGATTATTGGATCTAGATTAATTTGAAAAGGATTTGAAGTTTTGACACTCTGATATAATCTTTCCTAAATTTTGAAACTCAGTATATTGAATTTGCATTCAACTTAGAGGTTTACAAATTTTGACGAGAATATTCTAAGAGATTGACTTGACTTATTTCTCCAGACATACAGTTTGGGAGTAAAATGTTGAAGACCAAATTTGCCAGAAGGATCGAGCTTTTGAATTGAATTTAAAGAGAATGTTTATATTCTATCACATATACTTAATTATAAGAGCTATAATCCCATATATAATGATAAAAAACAGAGATCGATTAGGATTTGAAAAAGCTTAAATTTTGCAAGAGGATTGAAACCTTGATTTTGAAATTAAAGGACTTTCTATAAGTTATAAAACTTAGTATGCTTGCAATATATTTAAGCCTATGAATTTTCAACATATATAGAAAGATCTTAAAAGATTTTGCCTGTATCTTTTGCTCTAATAATCAAATTAGAAGAAAAATATCCAAGCCTGACTTTGACAGTGGTTTCCTCGCTCACCACTCTTTTCACATGTCATATTGATGTTGGCCACACTCACTTATGGAAGAAATAGGCAAAAAGACCAATAAAAGAATGGTTATTCAAAACTATGGATGAAATAGGAGAGAGAGATTTATCCCGATGGAGTCGCCATTTTTTGTTTGACTTAACTTGGTAGTTTGAAAAAGTAGTTTTAAAAAGGTTAATTATCTTTGGGATGTTTAATCATTAGAATTTTAGTTTTGAAATTGAGCACATCATTATGAGTAATATATCACCTCAGGAGGAAAAATATCACTCTTTAATAGGTTTAGATAACAAAACTTTGAATTTATCCCAATTATTATAGTCAACTCATGGAGGGATGATATATGACCCTAAAAGGTCAAAATGATGTTTAATCAAGTGTTTGAATATAATAATCTAGATCAGGAATAATTAATTTTATAATCAAAATAATTATAATAGAATAATATATATTCTTAAAGAAAGAAAATATAATTCAATATCAATCATTTAAATATGATGATAATGATCCTTGACTTTGATTTTCCCAAAGAGTTTTGAAAATTTTATTATTGAAATTTTGATTTGGGTTTCCAATATTTCTATAAGCACAAACTCTTGTAGTTAATTACATCATAGAAAAATAAAATCTCTTTTGAGTACTCTTAATTAAAATATTGATAGAAATTTTATTTTAAATTTTCAACAAATGAAATCAAAGTAAGTGAGGTTAGAAATTCAACATGAATTGGATCAAAATTGAGCACTTATTTCTGGAAGTCAAAGAAAGAAAAGTAGGTGTTTTAGATTATGAAATATTTCAAAAATACCGCAGACTATCCTAAGTGTTGAGCATAAAGTTTAGATTGAGGATAAGTTTTAGTTTGAAATATTAATTTTATTAAGAGGTAAGTGTTAGATTCTCGAATATTGAGGTCTTATAGTATGAATATACCATAGAAATTAAGTCTAAATGGGGTACTAAAAATCAGTATTTTGAACTCAGCTAATAAGGCAAGTCTGAACCTACCCTGGCCAAAAATGGGGAGTCAGCTAACCACTTAGGCGCTTTAAAACCATAATTATGGTCACTTATTAAAAAGTGGTATGGATATTTAATTATGTTTTAAGGAGTTATGGCCGACATCTAGAGTAGATCTTAATTTTCCCCTTAAGTGATGTTAGGTAATATGAAACTTAAAGTAAAATTCAATTAAATTTTAGACTCATTTAATTTTTATCTAACGTAATGCATACAAATTGACACGATGAATGCTTAAATTTAAATATGAAGTAATTTTCAAAAAAGGCTTACAAATAAATTTTATCCAAGAGATTTTATAACTTCCCTATAACATGACTATACCCTAATAGATCAAGTGGCCTGTAAGAACCCACAAGGAGGGAGGTGCCTAATAAGAAAGGGAAAGCATAATAGGATTTATATGAACTCTCAGTGATCCGATCTTACTTCTTAAAGTTGTCAGACTTTTTATGTTTTCTTAAAACTTTAATTTTGTTAAAGTATAAAAATTTTGAGTGTACCCTGATGAGCCTCCGATTCGGTTCCATGCTAAATCAAAATTGGTATGCAAGTAAAAAGACTAGAAAACTGTGCCATTTCAATTGCATAATAGTTATTAAAAAAATCAATTAAATTTATTAAATTAAATATCCATAAGATAAAGTTGTCAAGTACCAGTAACAACAGCCTATATTCTACTCCAAAGACACAATTGACTTTGAGAATGGATTATTCTTGATCTACACTTCTTTATCCTTCTATGAACTCCTTAGATCTATTAGGTCTGAATATCTAAATGAAAAGAAACTTCCTCTTGAAGTAGGTGTTATCTTTTCTCTTTGGATTCTCAATGTATCCTAACTTAAATATCCAAATATTGAGGGACTCTCCCCGAAGGGATGTCACCCTTCCCTTTGGATTTCAGGTTGAATAGTTAATATCCCATCTCGAATTACTTTTATGAATCTTAATTATAACTTAAATTATACCAAATTACATTGAAAATAGAAATAAAAATCTAGACTTAAATAACCTGTAGAGTTATCTTAAATAATTAGCAATTAGATCAACATCCCAAATAGCTATAAAATAAAATTTATGATGCTCAAATTAGCAACAGTTAACAAAGCTAATTAATTTTAAATAGGTGTGGGAGGGGGGGGGGGTGTCTTGGCATTATCAAGCACCTACGAAAACACTTGTCATTTTTTAAAACTTAATTTTATGGCCCCTTTTATTTTAATTGTCCTATATGATCATGGGAACCTGTATAAGATTGTATTAGCATTTAAATCCTTACTAACCTAAAAGTAATCTAATACACATCAAATCAATACACAAATTATAGAAATTAAGTAAATAATGAATCAATTTATACTAGCAACCAGCATGCTGTGAAAGCTTAAAAAATCCAAAATATAACAATAAGAAAGTAAGACACCTGCCTTGCCTAAGACTAGAGTTGGTTTTCCTAATAAACCATCTAAAGTGTGTGAGGTAGGATGTGTGATTTGGATATATCCTATGTAGGATAGTGTTTTAAAGTTATCTCATATTCTGGTTTGTTGAAAGGCTCAAACAAAAATTTAATTAGAGTTTAAGTATTAATGATTAAAAATTTAATTTGATACATATTTTAAATGTTAGATGGCTACCACCTTTATTGTTTACTAGGCTGAAAAGTTTATTTCACCTTCCTTGGGGATAAATTAATAACCATGTAGGTGAATGTTCGTTCGGGATGTTAAGCCCTATGAACTTAGTCCCAAGCTAACCAAGAGGGGGGTGAATTGGTATTTTAAAAATTCTTAAGACAAAGAAATAAATTCACAAACCAAATCACACCACCAAACCAAATGCGGAATTTAAAAGTGCGGAAGCAAAAATAAGAACACAAGATTTATAGTGGTTCGGTCGACTCGACCTACGTCCACCCCTTGAAGGCACCCTCCAAGTATTGCACTACAAAACGTGACTCTCTTTTAGCCCCCACAGCTAGGCGGAGAAGCCCTCACAAGAAACTCCTTTTTGCCACCCCGGCAAGGCAGAGAACCTACCTCCTTTTGCTTCCTCCTGAAGCTGGCAGAGAACCACAACCAAAAGCAAAACTCCTTACCTCTACCGACCCTTCCACGGACGAGAAACTCCAGACGAAAGACAAGCAGAGCGATCCTTGAGCAACCCTTGTGAATCCCCTCATAAGCTCCCCCTCACAAGATCCTCTCTCTCTCCCTCTCTCTCTTTCTCTCCTTAAGGTCTTCTCAGGTCAAGGCAGCAGCCAAAGGTCTCTTAAAAATGTTGAAGAAGAGCTCTTTAAATAGAAGAGCTCAAGAGGAGCTCATTAATTGCAAGTAGCCGACTTTATCATCCCGGCCGATATGGACATCGGCCTGGCCGATTAGTACAAATCAAGAAAGATCGGCCAGAGCACAGCCCTTGGAACAGTCCTGGACGATTGAAATTTGGCTGAATCGTCCAGGCCGATCTCACGATCGTCCTGGCCGATTAGTTCAAATCAGAGGTAAATCGTCCTGAGCACAGCCTTGGGAACAGTCCTGGCCGATTGAAATTTGGCTTGATCGTCCAGGCCGATCTCACGATCGTCCTGGCCGATATGATCGTATCAATCATCCTTAATTACTCCCTTGATTTCCTGATCAATTAAGACATAATTTGGTAATTTCGTCCTGGCCGATCCTGGAATCGTCCTGGACGATAATTTAAAATTCAGTATGCCAAAATTGTCTAAGGCGGCTATCTCTTTCTATTTTGAGCTTATCGTCCTGGCCGATACAGGTATCGTCCAGGCCGATATGTTAATGTCGGCTGCCTTAATTAAGAATCCTTAATTAGACTCTCTGTTTTAAGCTGATCGTCCCGGATGATATAAATATCGGTCGGGCCGATGTTTGCAAAAACAGAATTTCTAAGCCTCTCAAGTGTGTGTGTGAAGGGTTACTTAGCATCAGTCTTTTTGATTATTACAAGTAGACTCAAAATGTGAAAAATAAAATTACAGACTGACTCAACCCTAAACCTACGCGATCCTGGAGTTGGCTTCCTCTTGATCGTCCGATCTTCGATTCCTGAAAAGTTAGAAGCAACAAGTAGTCCAAGAGAGATAGTGTTTGTCAATCATCAAAACATAAGCTATGAAAAAGTAGATTTGCAACAATCTCCCCCTTTTTGATGATGGCAAACACAAGTAGGAAAATTTCATTAAAACACAGCAAGGTTACAAAATCCAAGACAAACAATTTTTTTCTACACCCTACTCCCCCTTTTGTCATCACAAAAAGAGGGTCTAGAAACACAAGAAAAAGGCTATCAAGCACATAAAAAAGACAGGAAACAAACAACACAAAATACAGACTAAAATAATGAGGGATCCAGATCATCAGATGGAGGTGGTGGAGGTGGCTGCTGAAAGTAGGTGGCAAGTGTGGTGAACTGAGCATTGAACGGCCCTATTGTCCTGAATTTAAAGAAACGGCCCTATCGTCCTGACCGATCACAGAATCGTCCAGGCCGATAGGGTACAATAATTGCGTACAGGCCGATTGGTCAAAAAGGCAGTCCGATCGGCCGGGCCAATCAGATATCGGCCAGGCCGAATAGACACAGGCGATCGGCCCGAGGAGTCAGGCCGAACGACCGTTGAAAAAGTAGATCGTCTGGGCCGATTAGGTGTATCGTCTGGGACGATGCACAATTATTGATCGTACCGGCCGAAGTTAAAACATTTAAATGCTTGCCACGTGTATCGTCCAGGACGAACAGTGGATCGGCCCGGCCGATTGTCCAATAATGGATCGTCCGGGGCTGAATTTAAAGATCAAAACATACTGACACGTGGATCGTTCAGGACGATCCAGTGTATCGGCCAGGACGATGCACATAAAATGCATCGGCCAGACAAAATATACTATCAGCCAGGACCAAGAGTTCGATCAAATCGTCCAGGACGATGTGGGATCGTCCGGGACGATGAGTTAGGGTTTTCAAACGAAAAGGTCAGCATATGGATTTTGAACAGAATTTGTCATATCGTCCAGGACGTTAATGGGATCGACCAGGACGATGTAACTAGGAATTGAATTTAAAAAAATGGTGATGATCAAGACCCAAAAAAAATAAAGAAACAGTCAAAACACAGAAAAAAAAAAAAGGAACACATGAAAACAAATATTTTTGAACTTGTAATAGTTCTAAAATTTTATTTTATTTTATTTTATTTTATTTTATGGAGGCATCATATGAGAATTCTTTTCAAAAAGTTAAGCCTTTTAAAGTTCCAAGAGATCAATAAGTTTAACAAATCTCCATTAGAAGAAGGTAGAATATCTGATTTTGTTAACCCTTGATCAGACATCCTTCAGGGTAAAAATTCTTTTGGAAACTAAAAACCTAGCTTAGAATAACTAATAGGAATAATAAGATCCATTTAAAGCTTGTTTACAAAGAAAATATCTCATATTTAATAAACCAAAGTGATTTTTCTCAATCATGAAAATTGAAATCAAGTCTTTGAAAACATCACATAATTAATGAGTTTTCTAAGTTTTAAGAGTTTTACCAAAGAGAGAATAGCTTGCATTTAGTGGGTTCATTTTATGCCTCTTGTCATTTGATTTGCTCTTTTGAGCATTTTTTTATTCTTTGATACACTTTTGTGTATGTAGTATTCTTTTCAATTTTGGCTTCATTGGCCTCTTTCCTTTTTAACTTTTGCAAGCTAGAAATTTTTTAATATACTCTTAAAAAAAACTTAGTTGTGAGTATATCCTCCAATTATTAGAGAATAGGGGCTCTCTCTCTAACATAGGGAAGAACAATCCACAACACAAAATCAAACTCATGTGAAAGAATGCAATGGCAAGATTTCAAAAGTTTGAATGATAACTAAAACTTTGGCTGTTATGCATAAGATAGATTATTGTAGCAAGATAAGAAAAAGATCTTAATTAACAGGCTATTGGTTAAACCGAGTTTAGATTTTTGTTTTAGAGAAGAAAAATCATACCACTAAGTAAAGTCTGAAGGAGGGAAAACATCAACAGAAAACTCCCTTTAACCAATTTTGAAAAGCTAAAACACTATCTCCAAAAAAAAAAAAAAAACTCCAAAATCTAAAAGTTTGAAAGGACTAATCATATGAAGGTCAAAGTTTAAAGAGCAACGTGTAAACAAAATAAAACAAAACAAATAAAAAATAAAGCAAACTAAAATCAATACAAAGTGAGCACAAAAACCAAAAAAAAAATAATAAAAAGACACACAAAACTAATGTTTCAAGCACGTGATAAAGCAGCGAGTTTAAGAAATTTTTGAGCTGCAAGCCCCCTTATGTCCAGTTATCCTATGCTCCCATGACGGCTTTGGTGGGAGCACACCTGCGAAACTCAACAACAGTCAGATTTAGGAACCCAAACAGGTTTGGGATCCTTCTTAGAAAAAGTAGAATGTAATGCAGGTAAGGTATGCTGTGAATCATGCATTTTAGGTCTCCACACCCAATGAGTACTACAATGAACGGTGCAAGTGTGTGAGATGTGTCCTAGCATGCCACATGAGAAACATCTAATTCCAAGAAAGGGATTTCTTAGATGATTTGAGTTATAATGCCTCTTCCTAGGTTTTGGCTTAAGATCAACAGGGGAAGTCATCCGATCATTTTGAATCCTCAAATTTGTTCTCTTTAAGGCATCAATCTCAATCCTCAAATTTTTCTCAAGATCTTTAGATTTCTTAAGATCAAAACTAAGTGAGGTGTGTGAAACTTTTAATGCATTATGTTCATCAATTAATTCCAAATGTTTTTTGTTCAACTCATCAAATTCATCAAGAAGAGCCATGTGATTTGAACCAATCGTTTCATGGTCTTTGAGAAACACTTCGTGCTCTTTTTGTAGATTTGAATGTTCTAATTTTAGGCTAGCATGAGTTTTCTTAAGTTTTTTGTATGATGCATGAATTTTTTCACAAATTTCAAACAATTCATCATAGGTTGGTTTACATACCTCTTCTTCATCACTTTGATTTTCTCCCATTAAACATAAATTCGTAGTCTCTTCCTCTGGTTCAGTCTTAGAGGAATCAGTACCAGATTCTGCCCAAAATCCTCTTTGGATTTTCTTCTTGTCCTTCCTTGACTTGGCTTTCTCCTCACCTTTTTCCTTTTCTTTGCTTGATTGATCTTGAAGTGTAGGGCAATCGGCTCTCACATGTCCAGGTTTCTTGCATTCAAAACAAACAACATCAGAAAATCCTTTAACATATTTGTGATCCTTACCTTTCCTCCAATTTTGATGATGCATATGTTTCTTCCTTAGAAAGCTTTTGAATTGCCTTGTGATGAAGGCAACTTCATCGCTCTCAGACCCGGAAGATTCAGAATCCGATTTGTGCGCCTTCAGTGCGATTGTTTTCTCCTTTTTATTCTCACCTGCATTAAGATTTCTTTGATTCACACCTTGCTCGTAAGCAATGAGTGAGCCAAGTAAGTTATCAATGGAATAAGTATTCAAATCTTTTGATTCAGTGATTGCAGTTATTTTTGCATCATAAGACGAAGGCAAGCATCTCAAAATCTTGTTAACTTTTTCATAATTTGAAAGCTCTTTTCCTAGTGCATGCAATGAAGTAACAATCTGAGTAAACCTAGTGTACATGACAGAAATCGATTCATGAGGTTTCATACAAAAAAATTCGTAGTCATGCAAGAGAAAGTTCAAACGGGTTTGCTTAACTTCATTAGTACCTTCATAGGTGATGCATAATTTATCCCAAATCTCTTTACCAGTTTTGCAAGTTGAAACACGCATGTAATCTTCAGATTTCAAAGCACAAAAAAAACAGTTCAAACATTTTGCATTTAACTGAGCCAAATCACGTTCATCGAAAGTCCATTCAGTAAAAGCAACTTCAGTTTTAATACCATTAATTTCACGAGAAGGTGGAGAATAACCTTCTTGAATAAGCATCCACATGCGATAATCAGTAGATTGTAAAAATGTTGACATGCGGGTTTTCCAAAAATCAAAAGGTAAGTTGTCAAATAGAGGAGGTCGTGTAATCGAATAACCTTCAGTAGTGTTTCTATTTCCTATGTTAGCCATGGATCAAATTCAAAAAGTTTTCAAACTTAATTTTTCGAATCCTGCTCTGATACCACTTGAAAGTTCGTTCGGGATGTTAAGCCCTATGAACTTAGTCCCAAGCTAACCAAGAGGGGGGGTGAATTAGTATTTTAAAAATTCTTAAGACAAAGAAATAAATTCACAAACCAAATCACACCACCAAACAAAATACGGAATTTAAAAGTGCGGAAGCAAAAATAAGAACACAAGATTTATAGTGGTTCGGTCGACTCGACTTACGTCCACTCCTTGAAGGCACCCTCCAAGTATTGCACTACAAAACGTGACTCTCCTTTAGCCCCCACAGCTAGGCGGAGAAGCCCTCACAAGAAACTCCTTTTTGCCACCTCGGCAAGGAAGAGAACCTACCTCCTTTTGCTTCCTCCTGAAGATGGCAAAGAACCACAACCAAAAGCAAAACTCCTTACCTCTACCAACCCTTCCACGGACGAGAAACTCCAGACGAAAGACAAGCAGAGCGATCCTTGAGCAACCCTTGTGAATCCCCTCACAAGCTCCCCCTCACAAGATCCTCTCTCTCTCCCTCTCTCTCTTTCTCTCCTTAAGGTCTTCTCAGGTCAAGGCAGCAGCCAAAGGTCTCTTAAAAACGTTGAAGAAGAGCTCTTTAAATAGAAGAGCTCAAGAGGAGCTCATTAATTGCAAGTAGCCGACTTTATCATCTCGGCCAATATGGACATCGGCCTGGCCGATTAATACAAATCAAGAAAGATCGGCCAGAGCACAGCCCTGGGAACAGTCCTGGACGATTGAAATTTGGCTAAATCGTCCAGGCCGATCTCACGATATAAATATCGGTCGGGCCGATGTTTGCAAAAACAGAATTTCTTAGCCTCTCAAGTGTGTGTGTGAAGGGTTACTTAGCATCAGTCTTTTTGATTATTACAAGTAGACTCAAAAGGTGAAAAATAAAATTACAGACTGACTCAACCCTAAACCTACGCGATCCTAGACTTGGCTTCCTCTTGATCGTCCGATCTTCGATTCTTGAAAAGTTAGAAGCAACAAGTAGTCCAAGAGAGATAGTGTTTGTCAATCATCAAAACATAAGCTATGAAAAAGTAGATTTGCAACAGTAGGCTCGTGTTACCTAGTGGTAACTAGTATATTTAAGTGAATTGAATTAATTAAGATTTAAAGGACGGTAAATTTTAATTAGAATTGATTAAACACTAATTTTAAAGTTGGATTAACATTTTTTGAATTTTAAATTAAAAATTAAATTTATGAAATTATTTGAATTATTTAAATGCATTAATTAAAGGTGTCAAAATTTGACTTTCTAATTAAGATTAATTTCTTAAAAGTTAATATTTTTATTAAATAATAGACAATAAGATGAATAATTAGACCTAAAGTATATTAAAATAAGAGTTTTCTTCATTTAGTTATAAATTTTTAAAGTTTTGCTTTGATTTTGACTTAAAGTTGACCAAAAAGTTAACTTTTTTAATTTGACTTATTATTAACATTTTGATATTTTTAATTAATATTAGATCCCAAATGGATTCTATTACCCTAGAGTTTATTTAATTTAGAATTTTGTAGAATTAGTTAAGATTTAAAATATTTTTTCTTGAATCTTGAATTAATTTAATTTCAAATTAAAATATTTTAAAAGAATTCATTGATTATTTAAAAAGCTTTTACATAAATTTATGAATTTTTAAAAATATAAAATTTTAGTCACTTAAATACTAAATTAATTACTTAAGTATTTAAATAATTTATTTTACTTAAATTATATTAAATATTTTGAATTAAATTTTAATTTCAAAATAATTAAAATATATTTTTTATAATTTATTTAAAATATTTTATAATTAAAATTTGGATTTTTTTAAATAATTTGTTTAATACTAGTTTTAATTTGATTAAATTTTTATATTTGAAAATTTTTAAAATATTTAAGTATAACATTTTAAATTTTAATTAAATTTTAATATAAAATATTTACATATCAACTATGAAAATTTAAGTTGACTTAGAAAAAGTTTTAAATTTTTTTTGTAATAATTGGATTACTTTTTATTAATTATTAATTTAAAATATCAAACATTTAGTTTTTGAAATTTTTAGAATATGTATAGTATTTTAAATTAATTTTAATTTTAAGATTTTAACATTTTAATTTTTTTTTATATATTATATGTATTTCTTGAATTAAAAAATAATGTTTATAAAATTTTTAGATATAGAATTAATTCAAAAATAATTTTTTAAATCATTTTAAGGATTTGGCAGCACTGGCTATGGTGAGGGACATTTGATGATTTCTTATTTGTGATTCCTAACTGTAGAGAAATGATTACACGTTGATGTAATGACTGTGATGGAGACAATCATTGCCTAATCAGAATTGCGGACTGCGATGTAACATATCGACGTCAGACAAAATGCAGGGCCATCTAATCTTGTGGAATTCATTAAGGATGGTCTTGATTGTGCCAGACAAAAGAAATGATCATTTGATCAGATCTACTGTTAAAAGAAATCTTAAATTGCTGATCCGAACTATAAGATTAATAGTTCAGATCTTATATAGCGGAAGAGATAAGTAATTGAACCACAGAGTGCTTTTTTTTAGTTTTCTCTTGATAATATCAATTATTTTGCATAAAATTTTAAACAAATATCAACCTAATAAATAGAAATAATGGGGAACTTATTTCACAAATCAAATAGACTTTTTGACTAATTAACTCTAGGTGTTTTAGACTAGGGTTTAAGTTTTTACCAAATCCAACCAATAGATTTGAGTTTTGTTGATTCAATTGAGCCTGTAGACCATCCACGCTCACTTCCCCAGTTGAACTCATGGCTTAATAAGCTATGGTTTGGGTGTTTTAGACTTTAAATAGATATAGTGCTTAAGTGGCTGGAAGATCATCGCCATGGGGCTTCTGATGGATGGATTCCACTTGGGAAATAGAGAAGGGTTAGTGTAAAGTTTGAATAAAAGTAGAGAGAGGCTAGTGGGGATTGAGGTAGTGAGAGAGCATAGGGCGTAAAATGAGCATTATTTTTGAAGTTTTACCTTATTCAAATTATTCTAGATTGAATAGATGGCGGATTGAATAGGGGCACTCCTTAATGGTTGTTATGTTCCCTTGAGCTATTGGAAAGTTAGGGAATCAAGGAAACCAAGGACATCCTAGGTGTGAAGTATCCTTTATCCTCTTGAGCACATGAAAGGGATTAGGTTCATTTGATCTTGAATTAAATGTTATGAAAAGCTTTAGGAATATTCTTGAATAGTCTCAAAATTGGTGAAGGGTTTTAAGATAGGGGAGATTTGGTTTAAAAGATGTTTTTACCATGTTTGACCCTTCTAAAGGCTCAGATTGGCTGTTTGTCCAGCCCCCATGCCATATGGCTACTAAGGTTACATCTGAAAGTTCGTTTGGGATGTTAAGCCCTATGAACTTAGTCCCAAGCTAACCAAGAGGGGGGGGGGGAATTGGTATTTAAAAAAAAACTTCTTATCACAAAGAAATAAAATCACAAACCAAATCACACCACAAGGAATTAATGCGGAATTAAAAAGTGCGGAAGCAAAAATAAAAACACAAGATTTATAGTGGTTCGGTCGACTCGACCTACGTCCACTCCTTGGAGGCACCCTCCAAGTATTGCACTACCAAAACGTGACTCTCCTTTAGCCCCCACGGCTAGGCGGAGAAGCCCTTACAAGAACCTCCTTTTTGCCACCCCGGCAAGGCAGAGAAAGAACCTCCTTTTGCTTCATCCTGAAGCTGGCAGAGAACCAAAACCAAAAGCAAACTCCTTACCTCTACCGACCCTTCCACGAATGAGAAACTCTAGACGAAGACGAAGCAGAACGATCCTTGAAGCAACCCTTGTGAATCCCCTCACAAGCTCCCCCTCACAAGATCCTCTCTCTCTCCTCTCTCTCTTTCTCTCCTCAAGGTCTTCTCAGGTCAAGGCAGCAGCCAAAGGTCTGTAAAAACGTTGAACAAGAGCTCTTTAAATAGAAGAGCTTCAAAGGAGCTCATTAATTGCAAGTTGCCGACAATATCGTCCAGGCCGATATGGACATCGGCCTGGCCGATCAGTACAAATCACAGAAGATCGGCCTGGGCATCGCCCTGAGAATAGTCCTGGACGATTGAATTTTGGCTTGATCGTCCAGGCCGATCTCACGATCGTCCTGGCCGATCAGTTCAAATCAGAGGAGAATCGTCCTGAGCATCGCCCTGTTTTTGAGCTGGCCGATATTGATCGTCCTGAAGTAACTTAAGGATTTTGAATAGATCGTCCTGGCCGATCGTGCGATCGTCCAGGACGATATGATCGTATCAATCATCCTGAATTACTCCCTTGATTTCCTGATCAATTAAGGCATAATTTGGTAATTTCGTCCAGGCCGATACGTGGATCGTCCTGGCCGATAATTTAAAAATACAATATGCCTTAACTGTCTAAGGCGGCAACTTCTTTCTAATTTGAGCTTATCGTCCTGGCCGATACATGTATCGTCTAGGCTGATATGTTAATGACGGCTGCCTTAATTAAGAATCCATATTTAGACTTTCTGTTTTATGCTGATCGTCCAGGACGATATGAATATCGGCCTGGCCGATGTGGGTAAAAATAGAAATTCTAATTCTCTCAAGTATGTGTGTGTAGGGTTACTTAGCATCAGTCTCTTTGACCATTACAAGTAGACTCAAAACGAGAAAAATAAAAGTACAGACTGACTCAACCCTAAACCTACGCAATTCTGAACTTGGCTTCCTCATAATCGTCCGGTCTTCGATTCCTGAAAAGTTAGAAGCAACAAGTAGTCCAAGAGAAGTAGTGTTTATCAATCATCAAAACACAAGCCATGAAAAAATAGATTTACAACAATCTCCCCCTTTTTGATGATGGCAAACACAAGTAGGAAAATCTTCATTAAGACTTCAAAGTTACAAATCCAAGACCAAACAGCTTTTTCATACACCCTACTCCCCCTTTTGTCATCACAAAAAGAGGTCCAAAAACACAAGAAAAATATCATAAAAGACTAATCAAGCAAACTAAAAAGGACAGGAAACAAACAACACAGAGTACAGACTAAAAAAGCGAGGGATCCAGATCATCTGATGGAGGTGGTGGAGGTGGCTGCTGAAAGTAGGTGGAAAGTGTGGTGAACTGAGCATTGAACCAGGCGATGTCCTTGTCATGCTGCTGCTGCTACTGAGTAACGAAACTGTCAAATCGGGCTAAATCCTCAGCGCGGTGCAGCTCGTAGCGGGTAATATCCTCAAAGTGTTGCTGCTCCTGTGCAGCCACGTAGGTGTCAAACCGAGTCTCCAAACGATCAAACCTCTCAATCAACTGATCAAACGGAGAGTGCTGGTGGAGAGGGACAGGATCAGGAACGGGAGCGGGAGCGGGAGCCTCCTCCTCTCTAGCCCCCCGACCTTCCCCATCTCCTGGGTGGAGACGAGTACTATGAAGAGCAGTGAAGGAATTGTTTGAGTAGTAGGTAGGGTGAAGGTCAGGATGATTAAGGTATTGGAGATTGTATTTGGTTTCAAGGATATAGGCTATGATGTGTCCTAAGGCTAGATTGGGCTTTCTCTTATGGCCTGGGTCGCGAATTGTGGTTAGGCTATCGATGTAGCGAAAGAGTAGATCAGTGGCATTGAATTCTCTTTGGGCCAAAATGTAGAAAGTAGTGAGGGATAGTAGAGGGGTGATGTAAACTCGGTCCCCGGCATTTGGGATTATGGAGGTGCGAAGGACATGTTGGATTGTCCTAGCATCTTTGACCAAAGAGCTAGTCTCTCCAACATGGAAAGGTGTATTGGTCTGACGAAGGAAGTGATTCACCGTGGACCAGTCAAAATCAGGATCAGAGGCTATTAGGTGCAGCTTATCCCCGGTGGTGGATAGTTGTAAAAGATCAACACAATCCTGATATGTGATTTCGACAGGGCGTCGATTCACATAGGAGGTCATGAATGTGAAGGTGTGGTTAATGCGCAGGCTAGCATAAAATTTAGTGAGGAGTTCGGAAGAGAAAGGGATGGCGAGAGTGAGTATAAAATAGAGAGGTGTGGGAAAAAAGGTCCATTACCGGGTATGAGAGATGTGCAGGATTAATTATCCGGGAAAGGGTGATGCCACTATCCTTATAGCGACGATAGGCAGCCTGATCTTCTACCTCCCTGAATTGAGGGTCCAGAGTCACCCTCGAAGAACTCCCAGATGCCTGACAAACACGTTTCCCACCAGCCATAGGAGAGATAGCTAGCAAGAAAACACACAAGGAATGAAAGTAAAGTGTGAGAAAACAAGGCTGGAATTGGCCTGAATTTAAAGAAACGGACATATCGTCCTGGCCGATCGCAGAATCGTCCAGGCCGATATGGCTCAATAATTACGTCCAGGCCGATTGGTCAAAAAGGTGGTCATATTGTCCGGGCCGATCAGATATCGGCCAGGCCGATTAGACACAGGTGATCGGCCCGAGGAGTCAATCCCGACGACCGTTGAAAAAGCAGATCGTCTGGGCCGATTAGGTTTATCGTCCAGGACGATGCACAATAATTTATCGTACCGGCCGAAGTTAAAACGTTTAAAATGCTTGCCACGTGTATCGTCCAGGACGAACAGTGGATCGGCCCGGCCGATTGTCCAATAATGGATCGTCCGGGGCTGAATTTAAAGATCAAAACGTACTGACACGTGGATCGTCCAGGACGATCCAGTGTATCGGCCAGGACGATGCACATAACATGCATCGTCCAGACGAAATATTCCATCGGCCAGGACTATCACCATGAGTTCGATCAAATTGTCCAAGACGATATAGGATCGTCCAGGCCGATGAGATACATCAAGCACAGAAAAGTTCAGTAGATGGATTTTGAAGAGAATTTGTCACATCGTCCAGGACGATAAAAGTATCGGCCCGGCCGATGTGACTTGAAAATGAAATCAAGAGAAGAATGGTGATGATCAAGACCCTAAAAAATAAAGCAAAAAAAAAAAAATCAGTCAAAGCACAGTAAAAGAAAAAACAAAAACACAAGGAAAATAAAAACGATTTTTTTTTATTTTAATTTTTCTAATAATTTTTTTTTGTTTTATGGAGGCATCATATGAAAATTCTTTTCAAAAAGTTAAACTTTTAGAGTTCAAAGAGATCAAGAAGTTTAACAAATCCCAATTAGAAGAAAGTAGAGCATTTGATTCTGTTAACCCTAGATCGGACATCCTTTAGGGTACAAAATTCTAGGAAAACAGAAATCTAATCTCAGAATAACTAAGTAGGATAAAAGATCTATTCAAGACTTGTTTACAAAGAAAATATCTCATAAATAATAAACCAAGTAATTTTTCTCAATCATGGAAATTGAAATCAAGTCATTGAAAGTATCACATAATGAAAGAGTTTCCTAAGTTTTAAGAATTTTACCAAAGAGAGAATAGCTTGCATCTAGTGGGCTCATTTTATGCCTCTTGTCATTCTAATTGGCTCTTTTGAGCATCTTTTGATTCTTTGATACGCTTTTGTGTATATGTCTTTCTTTTCAATTTGGCTTCATTGGCTTCTTTCCTTTTTAACTCTTTGCAAGCTAAAAACTCTTTAATATACCCTTAAAGAAGACTTAGTTATAAGTATATCCTTCAAATACTAGAGAATAGGAGCTCTCTCTCTAACATAGGGAAGAACAATCCACAACACAAAATCAAAATCATGTGATAAATGCAATGACAAGATTTCAAAAGCTTGAATGATATCTAAGAACTTTGGCTATTATGCATAAGATAAATTAATGTAGCCAGATAAGAAAAAGATCTTAAATGAAAAACCATTGATTAAACTGAGTTTAGTCTTTTGTTTAGAGAAGAAAATCATACCACTAAACAAAGTCAGAAGGAGGGAAAACATTAACAGTTTACTCCCTTTAACCAATTTAGAAAAAGCTAAACACTATCTCCAAGACTCCAAAATCTAAAAGCTTAAAAAAAATTCATCATATGGAAGGCCATATTTAAAGATCACATAAAAACAAAAACAACAAAAAACAAAATGAAATTAAAGCAAACTAACACAAAGCAAGCACACAAACTAGCACAAAAACAAAATAAACAAATAACACAAAAAGAATTTCAAGCACATGATAAAGCAGCGAGTTTAAGCAATTTTGAGCTGCAAGCCTCCTTATGTCTAGTTATCCTATGCTCCCACGAGGTCTTTGGTGAGAGCACACCTGCAAAACTCAACAACAGTCAGATTTAGTAACCCAAACAGGTTTGGGATCCTTCTTAGGAACAGTAGAGTGCAATGCAGGTATGATATGCTGTGAAACATGCATCTTAGGTCTCCACACCCAATGTGTACTACGGTGAACGGTGCAAGTGTGTGATGTGTCCTAGCATGCCACCTGAGAAACATCTAACTCCAGGAAAAGAATTTCTTAAATGGTTTGAGTTATAATGCCTCTTCCTAGGTTCTAGCTTAAGATCAAAAGTGGAAGTCATCCGATTTTTCTTATATGTATCAAAATCATTTTGATTCCTTAAATTTGTTCATTTTAATGCATCAATCTCAATCCTCAAATTTTTCTCAATCTCTTTAGATTTCTTAAGATCAACCTTAAGTGAGGTGTGTGAAGCTTTTAATGCATTATGTTCATTAAATAATTCCAAATGCTTTTTTTTCAACTCATCCAATTCATCAAGAAGAGCCATGTGATTTGAATCAATCGTTGCATGATCTTTGAGAAAAACTTCTTGCTCTTTTTGTAGATTTGAATGTTCTAATTTTAGACTAGCATGAGTCTTCTTAAGTTTTTTGTATGATGCATGGATTTTTTCACAAATTTTAAACAATTCATCATAGGTTGGTTTACATACCTCTTCCTCATCACTTTGATTTTCTCCCATGAAACACAAGTTTGTAGTCTCTTCCTCTGGTTCAGTCTCAGAGGAATCAGTACCAGATTCTGCTCAAGAACCTCTTTGGATTTTCTTCTTGTCCTTCCTTGACTTGGCTTTCTCCTCACCTTTTTCCTTTTCTTTGCTTGAGTGATCTTGAAGTGTAGGGAAATCGGCTCTCACATGTCCAGGTTTCCTGCATTCAAAACAAACAACATCAGAAGATCCTTTAACATGTTTATGATCCTTACCTTTTCTCCAACTTTGATGATGCTTTTGTTTCTTCCTTAGAAAGCTTTTGAATTGCCTTGTGATGAAGGCAATTTCATCGCTTTCATACCCGGAAGATTCAGAATCCGATTTGTGTGCCTTTAATGCAATTGTTTTCTCCTTTTTCTTTTCACCTGCATCAACATTTCTTTGATTCACCCCTTGCTCGTAAGCAATGAGTGAGCCAAGTAAGTTATTAATAGAATATGTGTTCAAATCTTTAGATTCAGTAATGTCAGTAATTTTTGCATCATAAGACGAAGGCAAGCATCTCAAAATCTTGTTAACTTTTTCATAGTTCGAAAGCTCTTTTCCTAGTGCATGCAATGAAGTAACTATCTGAGTAAACCTAGTGTACATGTCAGAAATCGATTCATGAGGTTTCATACGAAAAAGTTCATAGTCATGCAAGAGAAAGTTCAAACGGGATTGCTTAACTCCATTAGTCCCTTCATAGGTGATGCATAATTTATCCCAAATCTCTTTACCAGTTTTGCAAGTTGAAACATGCATGTAATCCTCAGATTTCAAAGCACAGAAAAAACAGTTCAAACATTTCACATTTAATTGAGCTAAATCACGTTCATCAAAAGTCCATTCAGTAAAAACAACTTCAGTTTTCACACCATTAATTTCATGAGAGGATGGAAAATAACCCTCTTGAATAAGCATCTACAAGCGATAATCGGTAGATTGTAAAAATGTTGACATGCGAGTTTTCCAAAAGTCAAAAGGTAGGTTATCTTACAGGGGAGGTTGGGTAATGGAATACCCTTCCGTAGTGTTACGATTCCCAATGTTAGCCATAGATCAAATTCAAAAAGTTTTCAAACTTTAGTTTTTGAATCGAGCTCTGATACCACTTAAAAGTTCGTTCGGGATGTTAAGCCCTATGAACATTATCCCAAGCTAACCAAAGGGGGGGGGGAATTGGTATTTAAAAAAAAAACTTCTTATCACAAAGAAATAAAATCACAAACCAAATCACACCACAAGGAATTAATGCGGAATTAAAAAGTGCGGAAGCAAAAATAAGAACACAAGATTTATAGTGGTTCGGTCGACTCGACCTACGTCCACTCCTTGGAGGCACCCTCCAAGTATTGCACTACCAAAACGTGACTCTCCTTTAGCCCCCACGGCTAGGCGGAGAAGCCCTTACAAGAACCTCCTTTTTGCCACCCCGGCAAGGCAGAGAACCTACCTCCTTTTGCTTCCTCCTGAAGCTGGCAGAGAACCAAAACCAAAAGCAAACTCCTAACCTCTACCGACCCTTCCACGGACGAGAAACTCTAGACGAAGACGAAGCAGAGCGATCCTTTAAGCAACCCTTGTGAATCCCCTCACAAGCTCCCCCTCACAAGATCCTCTCTCTCATCTCTCTCTCTTTCTCTCCTCAAGGTCTTCTCAGGTCAAGGCAGCAGCCAAAGGTCTCTAAAAACTTTGAATAAGAGCTCTTTAAATAGAAGAGCTTCAAAGGAGCTCATTAATTGCAAGTTGCCGACAATATCGTCCAGGCCGATATGGACACCGGCCTGGCCGATCAGTACAAATCACAGAAGATCGACCTGGGCATCGCCCTGAGAACAGTCCTGGATGATTGAATTTTGGCTTGATCGTCCAGGCTGATCTCACGATCGTCCTGGATGATCAGTTCAAATCAGAGGAAAATCGTCCTAAGCATTGCCCAGTTTTTGAGCTGGCCGATATTGATCGTCCTGAAGTAACTTAAGGATTTTGAATAGATCGTCCTGGCCGATCCTGCGATCGTCCAGGACGATATGATCGTATCAATCATCCTTAATTACTCCCTTGATTTCCTGATCAATTAAGGCATAATTTGGTAATTTCGTCCAGGCCGATACGTGGATCGTCCTGGCCGATAATTTAAAAATACAATATGCCTTAACTGTCTAAGGCGGCAACTTCTTTCTAATTTGAGCTTATCATCCTGGCCGATACATGTATCGTCCAGGCCGATATGTTAATGACAGCTGCTTTAATTAAGAATCCATATTTAGACTTTCTGTTTTAAGCTGATCGTTCAGGACGATATGAATATCGGCCTGGCCGATGTGGGCAAAAATAGAAATTCTAATTCTCTCAAGTGTGTGTGTGTGTAGGGTTACTTAGCATCAGTCTCTTTGACCATTACAAGTAGACTCGAAAAGAGAAAAACAAAAGTACAGACTGACTCAACCCTAAACCTACGCAATTCTGAACTTGGCTTCCTCATGATCGTCCGGTCTTCGATTCCTGAAAAGTTAGAAGCAACAAGTAGTCCAAGAGAAGTAGTGTTTGTCAATCATCAAAACACAAGCCATGAAAAAATAGATTTACAACAACATCGAAGGGTGGTGTTAAGGTAGTTGGACTATTTTGGAGAGTACTTAAGGCTATAGATTGTAGTT
Organism: Dendrobium nobile; assembly: GCA_022539455.1. NCBI lineage: Eukaryota > Viridiplantae > Streptophyta > Magnoliopsida > Asparagales > Orchidaceae > Dendrobium > Dendrobium nobile. The sequence continues at coordinate 47,281,535 of CM039735.1, read as the reverse complement.
TGGGTACATATGTGGAAATAAGAAGGGGTTTTAACCAGGTCAAACTAGATTGACTAAGTGAAAGTGACCATGACTTGGCTATTGGTGACTTGGCAATATCCTAAGGCATCACTACAAATGAAATAAAGGCTTGATAGAGATTTTGTTAAATGCACATGCTAGTTTAATCAAAATGTATATGAATCTAAGATGTTGGCTTAGTCATCCTATGGTGATATGACTCATGAAAAGTCTAAACATGTTTGAGCCATAAATTGGAGAAGGGCTGAGGGCTTGACTGGCTTAATTTGGTTAAATGGGTTGAATTAACTCATTTAAACCTTTAAAGTATTATTAGGTCAACCTAAGTTTACTTGGTCAACTAGGTTGACCCAGTGCCTAAGTCAGGGTTAAACAAATTTAAAATGATAGATGGGGTCTGGTAGAGGTAGTTTTAGGGGTTGGAGTGGTCTAAATTGTCAAAATTACCATCTAGGCACTTAAAGAGTCATTAGGTCAACGTAGGTTGACTTGGCCAACCCTGTTGACCTAGGGGTTGGGTCTGGGATCAATAGGTTTGAAATGATATTTTAAGACTGTTGGAGGTGGATTTAGGGTTTGAGGGTTCTTTCAATCAAATTGAATGTTTGGACCACTAAGTGCCTGTTTGGTCAACTTAAGTTCACATGGTCAACAAGGTGACCCAGAGCTTGAGTTTTGATTCAACATGTTTGGGTAAATGTTTGAAATATGCTAGAAGTGGTCTTATGCAAAGAGGAAGTCATTTGGATTTAAATGAGTATTCTAACCCCTAAGAGGTATTTTGGTAAAAAATGGTTAACTTGGTCAACCTAGCTTTACCAAGGTTTGGGCTTGAGTCCAACACACTCCTAATTATGCTTAGGATGCATTGGAAAAGGTTTTGGGGCTTGATTTGAAAAGGGCATGTTGAAGTTTAGCTAAAACTTCAAAATTGCCCCTTAGGGGCTTTTTAGTCATTTTGATCGCTTATCAGCTGGAAAGTGGGTCCACCAAAATGCAATTTAATGCTTAACATATCATGATTAAAAGGGCCTATATATGGTTAGAGTCTTTGGAAAAGGGTATAAGCTCAAAATCCCTTGGATGACTGGTTTGGTGGCTTAGGTGTAACTAATTGAAGATTTTACATCCTATGGATTTTAAACCTTTTTTTTATTAGAGACCTCAAATTGAGTTTAAAGGGACATGCCTAATCAATATGCAATTGATAGATCCTGATTTAGGTATCATTTGACTGGGGTTTACTCCATATGTACCCAAACGATTTAGTATCATACTGTACAAAAATTTTTGAGCTGTTCGTACCACTTTGTACTAGGACGAAGTCTATTTATGAAGATCATACTGTATGATTATAGAACTGTACTGTACGATAGTAATAGTTACTTTGAGATTTCAGGGTTTTTGGAGCCCATTTATATGTATCAAAAAAGTAATTTTTCAGAGTGAAAATCAGAGAGGAGAACGTGGTTAGAGAGGGATTCCAAGGGAGAGAGCTCTAGAGAAGTTCTTTAGGGTTTGAGAGAGGAAGGAGAAGGTGAGCGTTGTGAGGGAGAAGAGGTGTGAGGGAGATCACACGGTTGCTCCGAACTTGCTGCATCTTGCTCCTCCTGAGGCCCTAGAAGATTTTGAGGGAGGATCTCCAAGGGAAAGGCTCGTCTACATCAGTCACCTCGAGGTACTCTTCCTTCTCCAGGAGGGAGAAAAACGAGAAGGTTCTTTGCCATCGCCAGGAGGGAGAAAATAGAGTTTGGCACTCCTCCACGCCGGGTTGGTGAAAGGGAGGTTTGTAAAGGCTTCTCCGCCTTGCCGAGGGGGGCAAAAGGAGAACTATTGTTGGTAATGAAAATCCCGGAGCGGAGGACTCCGGGGAGTGAACGTAGGTCATATTTTGACCGAACCACTATAAAAATCTTGTTGTGTTTTTTCCTTACTGCTTTTTCATTACTGCGTGCCTTTTTAATTTCAAAATATTTGCCTTGAAAATTTAAAAAAAATGGTTGTTTAATTTTTCATATTAAAATTCTAAAAACAACGAAAAGATTTAAAACTCCTGTTTAGGTTTTAATTATTGTCAAAAAGTTTTCACAATTCACCCCCCCCCCTCTTGTCCTTCTAGTAATTTCAATTGGTATCAGAGCCTACTTTCAAAAATAGTATTTTAGAAAATCTTGAAAGAAAACGATCATGTCAAACTTTGGTAATCGTAACACTTCGGAGGGTTATTCAATAACCTGTCCACCACTTTTTGATAACATTCCGTTTGATTTCTGGAATATTAGAATGTTTACATTTTTGCAATCTATAGATTACCGCATGTGAATGTTAGTGAATGATGGATATGTTGCACCTGTTAAAACTTTGAATGGAGTGAAAACTCCATTACCCTTCAATGATTGGAGTAATGAGGATAGGGAATTAGCCCAACTGAATGCTAAGTGCTTAAATTGTTTTTTCTATGCATTGAAGTCTGAGGACTATATAAGAGTGTCTACCTGTGTTTCTGGTAAGTAGTTTTGGGATAGACTGTGTATTACATACGAAGGAACAAATGAAGTAAAACAGTCTAGGCTTAACATTCTACTTCATGATTATGAACTCTTTCGTATGAAACCTAGCGAAATAATTTCTGACATGTACACTAGGTTCACCCAAATCGTGACATCCTTGCATGCATTAGGTAGAGAGATTTCAAATTCTGAGAAAGTGAATAAAATTCTTAGATGCTTACCTAGTTCCTATGATGCTAAGATAACTGCTATCACTGAGTCTAAAAACCTTAATGTTTATTCTATTGATAACCTCCTTGGGTCACTCATTGCATACGAGCAAGGAGTGAGCAAAAGGCAAAGTGATGTAGGTGAAAAGAAAGAGGAGCAAATGGTGGCATTAAAAGCTGGCAACTCAGAAAGTGAAAGCTCTGCAGGGGAGGAAGAGGATGAGATAGCACTGATGACCCTACAGTTCAAAAATTTCTTGAAGAGAAAACAGAAATGTCATCAGAACAACTGGAATAAAGGTAAGAGCTTAAGGTCCAATAAGGTTTCATCTGATACAATTTGTTTTGAGTGCAGGAAGCCAGGTCACCTTCGAACCGATTGCCCCAATCTGAAGAGCCAACCAGCTAAGGAGAAAGGTGACGACAAAGCCAAATACAAGAAAGGAAAGATGAAGACACAAAAAGCTTTTTGGGCTGACTCTGCCTCAAAATCGTTAGAAGAAGAAGCAGAGGAGGAGGTAACAAACTTGTGTCTTATGGCTAATGATAACCTTGATCAATCAGATCAAGATGAGGTATGTCAACTTTCATATGAAGAATTATTGCTTATTTCTGAGAATATTCATGACTCGTATAGGAAATTGAAAAAGATGCATGCTAAGCTTAATATTGAATTTAGTTCTTTACAAATTGAGCATGCTAACTTAGTTAAAGAAAATTCTGATTTAGATAGAGATCACATGTCACTTCTTGATGTGTTTGATGCATTAAAAAAAAGCATATTGAATTAACTGAAGAGCATGAATCCTTGAAAATCACTCATATTGAACTAGAAGAAGCTTTTAAGAGATTAGACAAACTTGCATTAGAAGTAGAGTACAATGAGCATAAATTGACATGGGAAGTCATTGGATTGACAGCCCAAAATAAAACATTCAATGAAAGAATTAAAGAACTGGAAAAGGAATTACATCACCCACGTTAGACCATCCTAGCAAACCCCCAACATAGCATGCATCACACAACGTTAGGAAGAGGCACCACCACCCACATAGATTAGTAAACTCATTTCCTGGTGTTAGGTGCTTCTCTTATGGCATGCTAGGTCACATAGCCCGCACATGCACAGTGCGCCGTAGGACACACTTAGTATGGAGACCTAAACTGCATCCATTACAGCATAGCATGCATACATCTTATTCATGCAAGCATAAGAAGGAACCCAAACTCACTCGGATTCCCAAATCTAACCTTTGAATGAAATTATAGGGGTGCTCTCACAAAAAATCTAGTGAGAGCATGTGGTGCCTGGATAGCGGCTGCTCACGACACATGACTAGAGATATGAAGAAGTTTATCCTACTTGAGAACAAAACTGGAGGCAAAGTAACGTTGGGAGACAACACTACCAGGAAGGTGATAGGCTCAGGTATTGTTGGTAATGCCAAAAAAATTTAAATTGAAAAGGTCTTACTAGTTGATGGTTTGAAACATAATTTACTTAGCATTAGTAAACTGTGTGACAAAGGTTTTGATATTAAATTTCTATCTGATAAATGCCTGATTAGTTTATTTGATAAACTAGTTTTAGAAGGAAAATGAATGAACAATGTTTACATGTTAGACTTTGATTGCATTGATAACTCAAATTCATTTTGTTTGAAAACAATAGTTGATGACTCGTGGCTATGGCATAGGAGACTATGCCATGCTAATATGAAAACTCTTAGAAACATCACTCAGAAAAACCTAGTTAGAGGCGTACCTAAGTTAGATTTCACAAAGGATCATTTATGTGATGCTCGTCAACTAGGAAAACAAGTCAAATCATCTTTTCATTCAATTAGAGATGTGATCACCACTAAGCCACTAGAAATCCTACACATGGACTTATTTGGACCCGTTAGTACAGCCAGCCTAGGTGGGAAAAATTATGGTTTTGTGATTGTAGATAACTTCACTATATTCACTTGGGTAAGATTCCTAGCACATAAGAATGAGTCTTTTGAGGAATTTAAGATTTTCTCCATATGGATTTAAAGGAAATTAGGTTGTGAAATCTCAACAATTCATAGCGATCATGGTGGAGAATTTCAAAATGATAGGTTTGAATCATTCTGTCAAGAATTAGGAATAGAACATAATTTCTCAGCCCCTAGAACACCACAACGAAATGGTATAGCAGAAAGGGAGAATAGAACCTTGGTAGAAGCTGCTAGGGCAATGTTAGCGGAGTACACCCTTCCTAAATACTTTTGGGCAGAAGAAGTCAACACAGCATGTTATGTTTAAATAGGGTGAACATTAGATCTAAGCTGAACAAAACTCCATATGAACTCCTTAAGGGTAGGACACCAAACATTTCACATTTACATGTCTTTGGGTGCAAGTGTTTCATCTTGAATAATGGTAAACATCCCTTAGGAAAATTTGATCCCAAGTCTAATGAGGGTGTCTTCTTAGGTTATTCTTCTATAGGTAAAGCCTATATAATCTTTAATAAGAGAACCCTAGTAGTAGAAGAGTTCACCCATGTGGTATTTGATGAATCAAATAAGCCCTCTGAACCTAAAATTGAAGATGATGAAATAGAGGCAATTCAAGGAGTAGAGACTATGACCTTAGGAGAAAGGGTAGAACCTCAGGAAGATTTGCCTAGAGAATGGAGATATTCTTCTAGTCATCCTAAAGAGTTAATTTTAGGAGACCCATCAGAAGGTGTAAGAACTAGGCATGGACTTAGGAAGGAGGTTAGTCATTCAGCATTCATCTCTTTGATAGAACCTACAAGTATAGATCAAGCCTTAAGAGATGAATTTTGGATTCTAGCAATGCAAGAAGAGCTGAACCAATTCACCAGGAATGATGTTTGGGAGTTAGTCAAGAGACCTAAAGAACAATGTGTTGTTGGAATAAAATGGGTCTTCAAGAATAAGGTGAATGATTCAGGAACAATAATAAGGAATAAAGCCAAACTAGTAGCTAAGGGGTACAACCAAATTGAGGGAATAGACTTTGAAGAAACCTATGCCCCTATTGCTAGACTAGAAGCCATAAGAGTGCTCTTATCTTTTTTTTTGCTTCAAGAACTTTAAATTATATCAAATGGATGTAAGGAGTGCATTTCTGAATGGGGTAATTAAAGAATATGTCTATGTTGAGCAACCCCCCAGATTTGAAAGTTCATAATTTCCAAACCATGTATTCAAATTAAAGAAGGCACTTTATGGATTAAAGCAAGCACCTAGAGCATGGTACGAAAGACTTAGCTCATTCCTATTGGATAGAGGATTTAAAAAGGGTAGTGTAGATACTACGCTCTTTTTACAAAAGATCAAAGAGGAAATTCTCATTGTTCAGATATACGTGGATGACATTCTATTTGAATCTTCAAATAAAAGGTTGTGCGATGAATTTTCAAAAACAATGAGTAATGAGTTTGAGATGAGCATGATGGGAGAACTTAATTACTTTCTTGGCTTTAGTATAAAACAAATGGATAATGGAACTTTTCTTAGCCAAATAAAGTACATTAAGGATATCTTGAAAAAATATGAAATGGATAGTGCTAAACCCATGAACACTCCAATGAGCTCAACAATTCAATTAGACAAAGATCCTAGTGGAAAATCAGTAGATCAGAAGAAATATAGAGGAATGATTGGGACCCTTCTCTACCTGACTGCCAGTAGACCGGACATAATGTTTAGTGTGTGCCTCTGTGCCCATTTTCAAGCTGATCCTAAAGAGTCTCACTTAACTGCTATCAAGAGAATTCTTAGATATGTACTAGGCACTCCAAACTTAGGAATTTGATATCCTAGGCATAACACTTCCTTTGAAATCTTAGGGTACTCAAATTCTGACTTTGCAGGATGTAGGATAGATAGAAAAAGCACCTCTGATACCTGCCAATTCATAGGACAATCATTAGTTTCTTGGTCCAGTAGGAAGCAAAACTCAGTAGCACTTTCCACAGCCGAGGCAGAATATATTGTAGTAGGAAGTTGTGTTGCACAAGTACTATGGCTAAAACAACAAATTCTTGATCTTGGCTTACCTGTAGGAACCATTTCAATTGTGTGACAACACAAGTGCAATTTACATCTCTAAGAACCCAATTCAGCACTCACGAACAAAACATATAGATATTAGACACCACTTCATTAGAGATCACGTTGCTAAGGGAGATATAGAATTGCACCACATTACTACATGAGATCAATTAGCAGACATATTCACAAAACCTCTAGCTTTCGACACCTTTAGCTCCTTGAGGACTAGATTAGGTGTCATCGATATAACTGCATAAAAAAATAAAAAAAGCAAAAAAAAAATATCTTCTTGGGCTGCTCTTGATCATCACACACTCACCACACAAAAAGCACTAAACTTGAATTTGTGGTATCATACTGTACGATCTCAAAATCGTACGGTACGATCTACTATAATCTACACAGAACATCCTAAAACTCTAAAATTCGTCTCTATTGATCGTACTGTACGATATCTCATCTTCGTACTGTACGAAACAATACACGTCAGCGAAATGGATTGGGACAAATTTAAGCATGCTGGTACGTTATTCTTGGTTAACGTACTGTACGATTTACCTCAAATCGTACTGTACGATCCAACTCAACAACGAATGAGAACGAATTAAAGGAGTTCGATATGAAATTAATGCCACTCGTACTGTACGATACACCTGTTCGTACAGTACGATACCTTTGGTCAAAAGTCGTACTGACGATCCTTGGGACGATTGAAATTCACTGATCGTACTGTACGATCATATCGTACTGTACGTTTTGACCGCCTTTTCCCGGTATGAATTGCCAGAACAATTATTGCCAGTTCGTACTGTACGAATCGTCTATCGTACTGTACGATTTGCTAAAAACTCTATAAATAGAATAGAAGGACAGATATCCTCACTACACTCACAAACCTCTCACTCACCTTTCAAGCCATGTCTAGTTTCGACAAGCGAGGATGTTTGGTAGCGAGAAGCTCATCTTACTCTTGCTGCCATAGCGCCCGATTCTTGAATGCGGAAAACGAGGATGCCTACCACAAATTCAAAACTTGAAAAATCACACCCTCCAGGTTGCTCAACCAGGAGGCTCTAAACTTCAAGGTACTGAACCTCTTTGCCTCCACCACCCTCCAGTTTCTTCTCACCCTAGCCTTTCCTTATGGTTCTGAACTCCTCCTAGAATTCTTAGCCAATCTTATCTATACCGTCGATAATTTAACCTTCCACTCTTTTGTTTGTCGACAAAATGTTGAAATAACCAAAGCTGACTTCGCCCAATACCTTGGGCTTTCTACTGAAGGGCATATGGTCCGTTCTTTTCTTACAAATGAGTTTCATTAGAGTGATGTCAATCAGGTCCTTAGAAATGCCACTTTCTATCAACATCAACCTCTCGTTTCTTCCCTAACTAGAAATGCGTGCATAATTCAACATGTCCTTCGTACCTCAATTATACCCAAAGGAGGTGACCGTGTCAATATGACCCCAACCCTATCTGTCACTACCTACCTGATTATGACCAATACTAGATTCGACGAAGCCGATCTGATCATTGACTATATTCGACATATGACCTTCGTTCGTCTCCCTACCACTATCCGAAAACAAAATATAGCACTTTGTCACCTTGTAGGTCATATTCTCCAAAATAAATATCAAATGACCTATCCTGGTGAACCCGACATTATTCCTATTTTTTATACTGATGCCTCCTTCCGTATCCTTTTCCATCGGGGACACGAGCCGGAAGAACCAGTTTTTTACGAAGAAGAAGGAGAAGATGCCCCAGCTGCACCACAAGCAAGTCCACGATGTCATGCACCGCCACCTCGAGCACCTGCACCGGCACAAGATGATTTGGTCCAATGCTTCGACCAACTTCAGACTCGTCTCGACACTCATATTCAGGAACAACATCAACAACACGAGATAAATTTGTATTGGTTTGGAGAGCGCTTTACTGCTATTGATCATCATTTTGACACTCTTTTTCAGTACTTCCAACAAAATCCACCTCCACCACCACCTGATCAGGATTCTCCTTTTTAGATTGTATTTGTGTTGTACTTTTCTTTTCGTGTTTGCTCCTCTTTTTGTGCTATCAAAAGGGGGAGAAGGTTGTTGTATCTTCTTTTATGGTTAAATGCAAGTTTTTTATTTCGCACTGCATTTTCTTTGTTTTTGTACCTTTCTTTTTCTCATGTTTAAATTAAAAAAATAATGCCTTTAACACTTACTTACAACAACTATTACTTGACATCATCAAAAAGGGGGAGATTATTACAACCCATGACCCCAAGCTTAAGATTTTTATGATGAGAAATAATAATTATCTTGAGATTCATTGAATATTATTTGCTATTGTCCGTGAGTACTAACATTTCAGGAAGATCAAAAGCTACTCAGGACGACAGGAAGACTCAAGGATGGGTAGATTAGGAGTAAGAGTCTGCAATGTATTTTCTTTTTTATTTCATTTTTATTTTCTTGAGTCTAACCACAAAATGCATAAAAGCTCGAGCAACCATGCACACATGCAGGGGGAGAGGTTTTTAAATGTAGAATGTAATAAAATTTCTTCTCTGTAGATCGTACTGTATGATGCTAATTTGTACCATACGATCAGAGGGTTGTAGTACGATTCTGTGAATAGATCGTACCGTACGAAATTATATCGTACTGTACGATATGTTCAAATCCAAACCCTAGCCGTTGTTTAACTTAAGTAATTTTTTGTCGTTCGTACGGTACGAACTTGTTTGTACTGTACGATTATTTTTAAATACTTACTTAACTTAACCCGTGATTAGTGCAAGAAATCCGAGCTTAATTATAATTTGAACATCATACTGTACGAACCCATTCATACAATATGATGAATAGAGATGAATTATAATCGTCCCGGAAATCATCCCGGACGATCAGTTTTTTTGTCTCATCATACTGTATGATGTACATCGTACCATACGATGAACAGAGATGATGTTTGATCGTCCCGACTATCATCTTGTACGAACTGTGTTGTCATGGATCGTACCGTATGATTTAGTATCGTACGGTACAAAAATTTTTGAACTATTCGTACCACTTCGTACCAAGACGAAGTCTATTTATGAAGATCGTACTGTACGATAGTAACGGCTACTTTGAGATTTCAGGGTTTTTGGAGCCCGTTTATATGTATCAAAAAAGTAATTTTTCAGAGTGAAAATCAAAGAGGAGAAAGTAGTTAGAGAGGGATTCCAAGGGAGAGAGCTCTAGAGAAGTTCTTTGGGGTTTGAGAGAGGAAGGAGAAGGTGAGCGTTGTGAGGGAGAAGAGGTGTGAGGGAGATCACACGGTTGCTCCAAATTTGCTGCATCTTGCTCCTGCTGTGGCCTTAGAAGAATTTGAGGGAGGATCTCCAAGGGAAAAGCCGTCTACATCCGTGTCCTCGAGGTACTCTGTCTTCTCCAGGAGGGAGAAAAATGAGAAGGTTCTCTCCCGTCGCCAGGAGGCCGAAAATAGAGTTTGGCACTCCATCACGTTGGGTTGGTGAAAGGGAGATTTGTAAAGGCTTCTCCGACTTGTCGAGGGGGGCAAATGGAGAACTATAGTTGGTAGTGAAATTCCTGGAGCGGAGGACTCCGGGGAGTGGACGTAGGTTATATTTTGACCGAACCACTATAAAAATCTTGGTGTGTTTTTTCCTTACTGCTTTTTCATTGCTGCGTGCCTTTTTAATTTCAAAAAATTTGCCTTGAAAATTTAAAAAAAAAAGGTTGTTTAATTTTTCATATTAAAATTCTAAAACCAACAAAAAGATTTAGAACTCCTGCTTAGGTTTTAATTATTGTCAAAAAGTTTTCACAATTCACCCCACCCCCCCTCTTGTCCATCTAGTAATTTCACAAGTGTCTAAATTAATCTAGGGTCTAGATTGGACCAAGTGACCACATATAAAAATAAGATCAATAGAACACATAGTCTATTACATTACAGTAATGAAAACATAATTGAATTCATTTCAAAATCTTACAAAATGTCCTAAAACTAGAAAGCCAATTGTACTACTTAGCAAATATGAATAGTTTTAGAGTAAAACCAAATTACCAGAGTTTTTTTTTAAATACTATTTAAGAACTAATAATATTATAACATTACTTTTTTAGTGTTAGAATTATTTTTTAAACAATTAAATAGAATGTTTTTCAAAATCCTCGATATAAATGTTCTAGAAAAATAAAAAAATATTCAGATTGCTACTGTTTATGGGAGTCATTTCTACAAGGAGAGGAGTGATCTTTGGAATCAGTTAGAAAAGAGCATGGAGAATTCTATTCCTTCTATTATAGGGGGAGACTTTAATTGCATTTTAAATAAGGATGAGAAGAGAGGAGGTAAGAGGTTCTTATTTTCTAGAGGACCTAGAGAAATGAAGAGTTTCATGGTGAACTCAAATTTTCATGATATTGGAAGTGTTGGGCCAAGATTCACGTGGTGTAACAACAAAGAGGGCACTTATTGAATATGGGAAAGGTTGGATAGATGTATAATGAATTCGTTGGCTATGCAGAAGCTTCCTTTGGTAGTAAACAGACATTTGGCAAGGATGGCATCTGACCATTATCCTATTGTGATTAAGATGGATGAAAGGATGCGGCCTAAGGTGAAAACCATCAAATTTGAAGATACATGGTGGTCATACCCTGCGGCCAAAAGCATAGTTTATCATTCTTGGAAGAAGAATGATGTTGGTGATGAGTATACAATTTTAAAAAAGAAGCTTAATCGTACTTTGAAATCTTTATTTTTCTGGAATAAAAACAAATGCAAAGACTTGAATGTTTTAAAAGAAAGATTGAAGAAGAAGATCCTTGATTTGCAAAATAAGGAAGCTTTGAATAGTAATTGGTCTGTTGATGACGTCTTTGAGCTTAGAAACAAAGTACATGAACTCAATATTACTGTGAGAAGACTCTCTACTTGGTGGAATCAAAGGGCTAAAGCTAGGTGGCATGAGGAAGGTGATGCAAATTCCAAGCTTTTTCATAACTTTGCAACGGCTAGAAGGAATGGGAACCGTATTTTTCAAGTTAAAGATGAAGCAAACAAGTTGCAAGAGGAGGAGGATCAAATCGAGAAAGTCTTCACAAACTTCTTTGAGAAAAAATGGAAATATAGGGAATGTGATGTAACGGCTAGCCTTCAATTATGGAGAATCAGAAGTTAACTGATGCATATATGGAGCTGTTAAATGCTGAATTTACTGAGAAGGAGATGCAGATTTTGATGTTCCAGCAAGGGAACAATAAGTCTCCAGGTTTGGATGGCATTACCTCTTCCTTCTACAAATGCTATTGGAACATTGTGTGGGAAACATTATGGAACTCTGTAAGATGCTTCTTTAATTCCAGCCATATGAATAAGGAATGGAAGGACACTTTGATTGTCTTAATTCCTAAAATAAAGAATCCCTTGACTCCTTCAAACTATAGGCCCATTAGCCTATGCCAAACCAATTATAAAATTGGGACTACTATGCTTGTTAATAGATTGAAGAAGGGTATTTCTAATTTGATTTCTGAAGATCTAGCTACCTTCATCCATGAAAGATCTATTGCTGAACATTATTTGTTAGCTCAAGAGATTTTTCACAAGTTTAAAATTTCAAAGAACAAGAAGGGAATGATGGCGGTAAAGCTTGATATGGAGCAAGCTTATGATAGCATGGGATGGACAACTCTTCGACATATTTTAAGATGGTATGGTTTTCCTACTGTTTTCTCTAACCTTCTCTTGGAATGTGTTGTAGATGTGAGATTTTCCGTTATTATTAACGGGAAGAACTCTGAATGGATTAATGCCCAAAGTGGATTCCGTCAGGGATGTCCACTTTCACCATACCTATTCATCATGTGCTTCCAATTGATCACTAACTCACTAGAGCAAAGGGGGAAGAGTCTTGGCATTCAAATTTCAAGTGAAGGACCGAAGATTACTCATTTACTTTATGTAGACGACGCTCTTATTTTTTCTCATGCATCTGTTGAGCTTGCTAAAACTTTGAAGACCGTTGTGGAGAAGTTTTGTAAATGGACTGGGCAAAAAATTAATGTTAGTAAATCCCAATTGTTGTTTGGTAAGGTGGTCAGTTACCATATGAGGAAGAAGATTGGCAGAATTCTTGGTTTCAAGATAGTGAAGGAAATGAAGTACTTGGGAGTAAAGATCTCACTTGAAAGAATCAAGATGGCTGATTATCAAGAGATTCCTAGCAATGCCATGGAAAGACTTAATGCATGGAGTAGGAAATCTTTATCCTTGGGAGGTAAACTGATTCTCATAGAAAGTTCTTTGCTCTCCATGACAAATTTTTTAATTACCTAGTCTTTGGTACCTAAGAGGCTACTACATGATTTGGAAAAGTTGTGTAGAAGTTTTATTTGGAATAATAAAGATGGTACTAAGGGGATGCATTACATTGCTTGGAATGATATTTGCAAACCAAGGAGTTTGGGAGGATTGGGCTTACATTCTCCTTTACATAGAATCGGGTCTTTAAGATCCAAGGTGACATGGAACTATATTCAGAAGCCTTACTCTTTGCTTCACCGTGTCATGAAGAGGAAGTATGGTGATAATGTAATGAATGGAGCTCAAAGGAACATTAGTTCTAATGCCTGGAAAATTCTGGTGGATGGTGGGAATAATCTGAGGATGGTGGTTCGTTGGAATGTGGGGAAAGGAGATAAAATCAATATTTTAAATGACACTTGGCTGCTGGATAGATGTATTAATCGCTGGCCTACTTTTGAGGATTGCAACTTTCTGGATGGTATGAATGTATAGCAGTTGATATTATCTAATGGTATGAAGAATTCTGAATTGTTACAAAGAGCATTTCATCCATACCTTATCTCTTTAATCAATCAAGTTCCTATTGAGCTTGGTGAGGACGACCAGATGGAGTTGATGAAGATGTGTTCGGGGAAGACTGTGTCTGCCATGGTATACGAACAAATGTGGCTAAATAAATGCAATTCGGAGGATGTGGAATATTTCAGCTGGGTGAAGAAGTTGAAGATGAACAAGAAAATTGAAATTTTCTGGTGGAGACTAGGTGAATCAGCTATTCCAACTAATATGTTTCTTATGAATCGCAGAATTTCAGATAATGCTCTTTATCCTAGAGGTTGCAAAGCTAATGAAACGTATGAGCATATTATGGTACATTGTAAGTACCTGATTGAGATTATTATGAAGCTGCGGGAGTGGGGAAATTTTTTCCCTATATTTTATTCATTGGACTGCTGTTTGGAAGACTCAAAGAAGATGTTTGTCCAGAACTCTGGGATTGTTCGGGTGTATTGCTCTATTGTGTATTATTCTTGAAAGAACCAGAATGATATTAAGCATGGTAAATCTGCTATGCCATGCTCCATTGTTGCTGCTAATGCTCTGTTTTTTGCAGTCTCCAAATCTGGTCCATTTCTATCTAGCTGGGGTACTAATCTCCTTAGGGAGTCTCAAAGAACTTGGTACCCTCCACTGAAAGAATGGATTAAGGTTAATGTAGATGCATCTTTGACAAGCTCTAATCTGGCTGGCATTGGTGGAATTTTTCGGGATTATAAAGGGCGGTTTATTAGTGCCTTTGGAAAGAATGGAAATCATTGGGATATTGGTCATCTTGAGCTACAAGCAGTCCTCATGGTTAAGGATTTTTTGAAGAGCTGGATGTTGGAATGTAAAGGGCTTATCATAGAAAGCGATAATATTAATATTATGAAATTCATTCAGAATTTTCTTAAAGAAAATAAGGAGAATGTGGAGAAATGGCCACACAAAAATTTATGTTTTTTGGATGATTTCAATAAGGTTGTCTTCCTCTAGGCTTATAGAAGTTGTAATAAAGTAGCAAATTGTTGTGCGGAGAGTAGTTTTTTCTTTGATAGCTTTTCTTTTGATTGCATTCCTTCCTTGTTATTAGGTTTAATCAAGGAGGAATGTGATCCCTTCATTACTTGTACTTAGCTTCGTTTTCTTGCTTTATTGCTATGTGATGCATTTCTTTCAAAATAATAATAATAATAATAATAACTCTTTAGAAAAAAAATTTAGAAGCTCCTACATTAACGTGACATAAAAAATAGACCACTTAACGATATTTTTATCATAGATCGATGCTAGAAAGCATATTGGATCTACTCAAGAAATAGAAATCTAAAAATGTTGAGAACCCTACTTTTTCAATTATTTAAAATATTTTCTTAAAAATCAAAACACAAAATAATTCAAAAGAGCTTAAGAAAAATGATTTATCAACTCAATAGATCAAACCAAGAACATATATATATATATATATATATAATTTGTTGTTGATTTTTTATACAAAGATTAATTAAATCAAATCACCAAATATCTTCCTTTCTCAGTATATCACTAAGCATTGATTCTCCTTTAGTCCATAACTAGGAAAAGAATCATCTCCTTAAATAAGATAGAGAATGGCCTTTAAAGGCCCAATAGATTGTACCTCCTTTTTCCTCATTAACTAGGTTGAGATGCCATCCCTCCTTTCACATGTTTAACCTAACAGAGATGTCTTTATGTTTGAAAAAAAACTACCCTTGCATGGGAAAATACAAAAGAAATCAAAATTAAATTTCCTTCTGAAAGTTAGAAATTAACTTTGAATTTTAATTCTAAAATTGAACTTACCATCAGAGATAATATACCACCTCCAAAGGCTGAGATATAGTCTCGTAGTCGGTTCAGATTTAGAATTATGAATTTTCTCTTGAATAATAACCAAAATTAATCAAGAACTATATATGACTCCGTAGGTTAAATGGAGTTTGATCAAGTAATTAACTATGATAAAATAGATGGATTATAATTAATTTTATTTTCAAGGTGATGTTAATAAATGTTATATCTCCCCGAAGGAAGAAGATATTATTTATTACCAATTACTTAAATATACTGATAATGATTGTAATTGATTTTGGTTTTTTTTTTCAAGTAAGAATTAATTTGAATTTTTTAGAACTTGATGTGGGTTCTAATTCTCCTATGACCACCAGCCCTCAAAGTTAGTTACATCGTAGGGAACCTATATTTCTTACAAAAACTCTCAATTAAAATAACAAAAAAAAATATTTAGAGCTTTTCAAGGAGTGATACCAAAAGAAGTGGGGTTGGAAATCTAAATTAGGATTGGATTAAATTTTGAGTACTTATTTCCATAGATCAAAAGAGTAAAAGTTGGAGGCACTTTAAGATTATGAAATAGTTTAGAAGTGCCATAACTAACCTTATATGTTGGGCTTTAAATTTTGAATTGGAGGTGATTTGTTTAATTCTTGTTTTTATTTTATTAGAATGTTAGGATTACATTCTTGAAAGTTGGGGACTTAAGATTTTAGTCTATCACAGATCCTAAGTCTATTTTGGGCATTGAACAATAGTAACCCTAACCTAACTAATGATATGCAAAATTTAGACTATCCCCATGCAATGCAAAATTTGGACTATCCCTAGCCTAGATTGTCGAGGTAGCTAACCACCTAAGCATTTTAAAATCATGTTTCCGTCTTTAATAAAAGATTTATAGGCTATTGATTAACTTTGTGAAATTGGGGCCGACGTCTATAGTAGATCATAAGTGGCTCAATAAAATATGTAGGTTAATTGGTGCTTATGAAAATCTATTTAAAATTTTAGACACTTAAGTTTATTTCTAATGCAATACATTCTAATTGACTTGATAAATGCATGAAGTTGATATGAAGAAGTTTTAAAATAAGGTTGAAAAATAATTTTATCCTAGAGATCTCATAATATTTCCTTAACAGAACTGTACCCTAATAAGTGAGGTGGTCTGATAGAGCTCACAGGTAGAGAGGTGTCTAAAAAGAAGAAGAATGTAGTAATATGCATAAATGCAGGCTCTTGACAGTCATGGTCTTGTTTCATAAAAGCATTAGAGTTTCTACATGATTTTAAAACTTTTATTTAAAATTTTAAGTAGAAAAGAATTTATTTATGCCCTCATGAGCCTCTGATCGTATCCAGGCCAAAATAAAATTGGCATACAAGAAAAAAAGCTAGAAAAGCAGGTAATTTTTACTACATAATCAGTATAAAAAATCAATTAAATAAAGTAAATGTCTATGTCATAAGTGCCACATAATTTATAACCTAGGGTCTGCTGAAATTAAAATTAATTGCGTACCACTGATAATAACCTGGATTCTATTCCTCATAGTGTTACAAGTGACTTTGAGTGATATATTCCTTGTCTTCACTTCTTCATCATCCCTTCTTCAATGAGCTCCTTGGATTCATTAGGTTTGAATATTCAAATGAAAAAAACTCCTCCTCGAAGGTAGGTTCTCCTATCCCTCTAGATATTAAAGTAATCCTAACTTGGATCCCCAAATGGAAGAGAACTCTTCCAAAGGGAATGTTCTCCCCTAATTGGATTCCAAGTTGGATGTAGTATCCCAACTCAGATATTCAATTTCACATTTTCAACTAGATTAACTAAGTAGAATTACACATTATAATTAAAAGAAAATTTTAAGGAAAATTGCATTGTTATTCTAAGCAATTATAATTAAAATATCGCAAGCAGTTATATATTCAAATACTCAAATTAATTTTACTGCCATGCTTGGCCATACTCTTTAAAATTTTTAGTGGGCTTTACCTATTAGCACTTGCAAAAAACTTGGTTAATTTAAAATTATTTTGTACCCTTTATTTTAGCCCTCCATGAGCATGACTACCTGTAAAAAAAATTAATTGAGAATCCAGATCATTCCTAATATAAAGTAATCTATAACCTAACAAATCAATTCATATATTGCATAATTAAATAAACACTCGCATCAATCAATCAATACAACTAGCATATAATGAAAATGATAGAAAACTCAGCACACAATAGAAGAAAAGTAGTCAATGGCCTAACCTAGATCTAGAGTTAGTTGTCATAGCAAACCATCTAATGTGTGTGTAGAAGACTATATGGCTTGTGTATGTCCTAAGCTCAGAAGTTTGCTAAAGTTATCTAATGGTATAATTGGTCAAAGGCATTTATGTTTGAATTTAAGTATTACTATCTTAATGTTTATTTTAAAGTGTATTTTTAGAGTTAATGGGTTACTATATTTATTTACACCAGGGTCGTGAACTTTATTTCACATTCCTTGAGGCTAAGTCAATAGCCTTGTAGCCCCAACTTACTAATAATAAATGACTTTAATTAAGTGATTTCATTGATTTAGAGTTGAGGATTGATAATTTTTAATTCAATTAATTAATAAATGGTTTAAATGATAAATAATAATATTTTCTTAAATTTAAAGTTATTATTAAATTTTAAGATTTTTTTGAAATTATTTAATCACATTGATTAAGGGCTTAAAAGTTGAATTTTTAAATTAAAATGATTTATTAAATTTTAATATTTTAAATACTAGATTTAGAATGAGTAATTAAACTCTAAGTTTGCTTAAATTAGAATTTCTACATTAAGTTAGATTTTTCTAAAATTTTTGAACAAGTTTTAAACTACGGTTGACTGGAAAGTTAACTTTTTGACTTTCACATAATTTTAATAGTTTGAAATTCTTAGAAAATACTAGACCTTAAATGAAAATGAATGGCTTTTATTTTGGTAAGTTTAGAAATTTTTGGACTTACTTATAATTTTTTAAAGTTTAGGTATTTATTAAATTTTTTTAATTGTTAATTAGAGTGGTTTGGGGTGTTTTTGTCCAAACAGCTCCAAACTCCTTGGAGTTATCCCTAAAAGTCAAGAATGGTGTAAGGGGATGTTTCCAAGTGTTTAATATATTTTTTTTAAATTTATTGAATTATTTAAATTAATTAAAAGGTATTTCATTAAAAAATTTATTTAATCCTAAATTAAAACTTTGATCAAAGGTATTTTAATTTTCATGGGTAAAGGATTAAATTATGTTCAATTTAATATATTATTTATAATTTTTCAATTTTATTTAAATTAATTATGATTTAATCAAAATATTTGGTTTATTTTACGTGTGGATTTTGGGTTACCTAAATGGTGAAACAAATGGGATCTAATTTAGTGAAACCTGGGGCATGACATGAGTTTACATGGTCTTAAAGCCCAAGCCCATTGAATTTTTGCTCAATTTGGATCCTCTAAGGTGACTAGCCAAACTGTCCAATGCAACCTCTTGGATACCTTAAAAAATCTAAAGGAGGCTACCTACACCATGGAATATGGTGTGATTAGGGGCCATCTAACCCATGTAATAAACATGAAAAACACATAAAAAATCAAGCCCTAAATATCATTGTATAGATCACTAAGAAAATTAAATTTAACGGTCAATTAGTCACCCTTAAGCCTAAATTGGCTTAGTTATGCCCTTAAACACATCAAATAATGGAAAGGAATTTTGGGCATGTTAGAGTCATGCCCAAAATTCACCTCCCAAAGTTTCAAGCCATTTTCAAAAAAATTAAAGCTAAAATTACAAAAACACTCATATGAATATTACTAAAATTGACTAAATTTAATGTGTAATCATGGCTTGATACCATAAGGCTTCGATAGGTCTCCTCAAAGCCTTTCTAATGAGACAAAAGAACACCTAATTTGTCCAAGTGTGTAAAGAGCTATTAATTTTTTAAGTTTCTATTAATTTATTCTTAAATTAAATATGGATTTACATAGTTAGCCAGTGCTTTACATGTTGGCACCACCTAGTTTATTAGCTAATAATTATGGCTAACTGTGTAAACACATGATTAAATGTAGTTGTTTGATCATAGATCGGATGACTATAATTAAAAGGGCTCCAAAATTATAGGTTATAACCCAAACCATTAATTCAAATTATTGGCTAGGATTATGTCTTGAACCTGGCACATCGAATGAAAGTCGTACACTTTCTTCGGCGTTATCCAAGAGATCCTACTAGTTAGCTCCTTCTAAATTTCACATTGAGGATTAGGACGAGTTAAACTGTCAATCCAACTATCAAAATTTTGTGGTTTGATGGTTTACTTCACATGGCAACTACTACCTAACTAAGGGGTCGGGTTAAGGATTTCACATTGTAGAAAGCCCTAATGGATGAGTTTTTATAGTGGAAAGCTTTAGAGAAAAAAAAAAGAAGATTTATTATTCAAGTGCCGTGGCTAAAAGGATTGCCAGAGGTGTAACTTCAGATGAAGCACTATGGGATTTCACAGGAGCTCACTCAAAATGCTTTCTAGAAGAGGCTAGAAAGCTGGGAACTCAGAGAGCTCTTGGGAAGAGCTTCAAAATGATAAGAGTGAATGAATTTGACTTAGCGAGGGTACCCTATTTAAACTATTTTCATAGCCTTAGATAGCTCTGATGGCTTAGACAAACCATTGGATGGTTTCCAACTAGAAGGGGACAACCTAAGTGAGTCATATAAGTCCAAAGGTGGTGAGCCAATGACCTGAGGAGAACTTTAGCCAGGGATCATGAAAGGGTGGGGGGACCATCGGAGCTCATTTTAATTTTCTCTGGGCTCTACCAGCCACTGGATGTGTAAGGCTTTGGTGGAAAACTTGCTATGGGTCAAGTGAACTAAATAGCGTGCATAATTAGGCCGAAAGCACCCTAATTTTATCAAGTGGCTCGGAATGACCCAAACCTCTACTGTTTGGGTTAAGTTGGGTGGAATCTTGGTCAAGCCAGGACTTATGTTTGATGAGAAAGATAGGTTAGCATTGGAGCTATCCAATGGAAGTGTCAACTGGATTTGATTTTTCCTAGGGTAATAATTGGCTTAGGTTAAAGTGGTTTTGACCACTTTGAGCTAGCTTGGGTACTGATTTAGGTCAACACAAGGGATGGGCTGACTGGGTCAGGTTCATTTGGTAAAGTTCTTCCTAATTGAAGTTTAGGTTTTCCTTGGGTAAGCCTAGGTTGGAAATGGCTCAACCTGTAATGGTTTGGTCCACTTTGGGCTAGTCTAATTCCTAACTTGAGTTGACCCAAGGGCTGGGTCAACTAGATTAGTTGCTTTGGGTTATGGGGGATGTAATGCAACCATTGGTTTGATCTAACATGGCTTAGTATGGACTTTGATTCATGGGAGAGCCTATTTGGTCACTTGGGTCAAGCCAAATTGTTAACCCAAGTGATCCCAAAACCTTGGGTTATCAATTGACCCAATGGATCATACCATGGGTTCGAATCAGCTTGGGAATGGCTTGGTCAAAAGATATAAGCTTGATAGGGGTGTAGGTGAACTTGGTTAAACTTTGTTGACTTGGTTAACCAAGTTGCATTAGGGCTAAGGGTTTGGTCCATTTAGTTTGTATAAATCATTTCAACATAATGGGAGTGATTATAAGTGCTAAGGATTTCATTTGTGTTAAAATTAACATTTGGATCTTTAAGGGGTATTTATTTCTACCAAGGTTAATTTGGTTAGCTAGCTCAAACTAACCCTTATGATGCACTATAAGAGTAGGTTTGAGCTTAATGTATTCCTAACGATGTTTATGATGCACTAGAATAGACTTCATTGTTTTATGAGGTTGAGCCATATTGGGTTTTGGGGAAAAGTTCAAAAATTTAATAAAAGAGTATTTGGTTATTTTAACCCCTGGTCAATTTTGGAAAAATTAGGTCCAGAAAAATATTATTTGTTGGTGAACATGTCATAATAAAGGATATGGACATTTTCAAAGTTCTTTGGAAGGGTCCCAAGTTTAAATTCCACAACGTGGAGGATCGAGTGGCATGGACTATAAATATTGAAAGGTTTTACAACATTTGGATATCAATTCAATTTTTGGAGCTAGGAGTGTCAAATTGAGCTCAAATTCAGATGGTTGACCCTTTGGACATGCCTAATATATATGAAATTGATATAATATAAATTAAAGGTCATTTGTTATATTTTAAGTTGGTTGAAAAATCACTCAAAAAATGGTTTCAAGGCCTAGTCCTCAACCTTGCCATTTGATTTTGAATTTAGGATTTGGGGTGGATTTGGTGTTTTATTAGAAGTTGGGTGGATCCTGATGACCTCATACAAATATGAGGTCAATAAGATGGCATCCCTCCTTTAGCCTATAAGCCTGATGGAGATGTCAATCCTCCTATCACCTCCTCTGCTCAACATATACATCTCATCCTTCTTTTAATCTTAAGATGGATGAAGTTGTAGTTTCCTCCTTTCATTTTGATGCCTGATAGAGTTACTGTACCTCCTTTTCCTTACTGTCCAGATGGAAATTCTGATGGTCTTTGCTGCTAAAGATAGTCCTTCCCTATAGCTCTTCCTCAAGAGCTCCACACATATAAAATTAGAAGACCTAACGTTCATGCCATCCAGAGCAAGCATGTTAATCCCATCACACTTCCTTGACTCTCTCAAGGTTCTTCTCCCTCATTAAATCTAACCAATAATCACTCCTTTATGATGTCAACTCTCTAGTCTCTTTCTCGTAGAAACAAAATGTGTCTTGACTTCCAAAATAATATTTCTTATGAACAAGAAAATATTTATAAAGATGGTTATTAAAACCCCCAAATTTCATGTTTCAACCTTCTATTCAAACAGTATAATATTTTGATTGTGCTGTGCTATTAGTTCAATATTGTAAAATATCATCGTATAAAAATAAATTCATTAATGTCAGTTTAACTTCATTGGTTCCATCATAATTAATGTAGTGTTACTCACTTACTTCCTTATTAGTAATGTAAGTAAAAAATATGCATTTAATCTTCATATTTAAGTGCACAAAAAAAATTTAATCGCTCAAAATAATAACTGAATGTCATGTTTATCTCTTGATATGAATATTACATTTTTTATGTTGACTTTGATCATGAAAATAAATTTTATTTTACTTTTAGATCGATAGTGAAGCATTGATTTATCTTTTGAGATTATTTATAGTGAACTATGAAGATTTGATTGTAGAAATATAAATAAAAATCACTTGGGAATCAATATATTTTTTCCACATTCTTATAACTTTCCTCTAATTAGAAATAGCGACTCAAACCAACCAACCCTAACTTAAATTATCAAGCTAATGCTATCCAATACAACTATTAAAAAGGAGCTTCTTAAGGGATAAGGATATCCTTCAGATGCAACCAACTCTCAAATCGAGACAATCAAGACCAAAATGTACATGCCCTTCACACTTAATTACCTTAGGATTCTTCATAGAGATCTTGCAACTCAAGCTCCTGAGCTTATGTTTTTTACTATCATGAACATTATTGATTTCCTCTTTATTTCTTCTAGTACTTGTAGTTCAAATTTGTTGTTGTGTGTATTGGCATTTAAGGTACATCATGCACCATTTAATGAAGATTTATGACTCAAGATTGGGTATAATATAATGTGTTCAAAGAGTGTAATATTCATTTATTTATTTTTGATTTCTTGACTCAAGTCTTGTAAGGATTTATGCTAACTTGGTGATCATTCAAAGGAGTGAAATAGTGAGAAAATTAGAATGACAATTTTTATTTTGAACTAATTTTACTGTGTGATCCATGTCATACTATATAATCAACCATTCTAAAAAATTATTGAAATGACTAATTGGCAAAATTAAAGCTATTTGAACTCATCGTACTATATGAGCAAGACAATATATGATGTTCAGTAAAAATCAAGATCTCAGTCACCAATCATAATTTATGCAATATTTTAAAATTCAAAATCAAAGGAGCTACTTAAAGGATCATATAGGTATCATAATGTATGATATAATTAAATCTTTCCAATTCTAATCCTATAATTAGCGAATAATTATGGATTAATTGATTAGATCATATCATATAGAATAATTGAACT
Source organism: Dendrobium nobile (assembly GCA_022539455.1). Taxonomy (NCBI): domain Eukaryota; kingdom Viridiplantae; phylum Streptophyta; class Magnoliopsida; order Asparagales; family Orchidaceae; genus Dendrobium; species Dendrobium nobile. Next base: position 47,257,905 of record CM039735.1, on the reverse strand, counting down.
TAATTATACTTTATGACCTAAACTTTACAAGGGATATTATTTACTCAACGATAATCATACAGGATGATAATCCAAGTTGTTTAAGCTAATTGTACTGCATGATTCTCAAATCGTAGTAGACGATCAGCTGAATTTGTTGAGTTGATCATATAATGCCTTATTCTTCATATAAGACTAACATGGTCATTTAAACTAATCGTGTTGTACGATAATGCATCGTATTGCATGATAAGTATTGATAGAACAAAACTTTTAAGGTTTTTTTTTTTTGAAGCCCTCTATTTAATTTTTCTCATATGACTTTGTAAGAGTCCTTTTTATATTCATTGAGTCGCTTTCTTCTGAAGAAAGCTTGAAGAGAAAGCCTAGAGAATGGGAGAGAAGGGATGGAGTTTATGAGAGAGGGAGAAAATTCTTATGGGTTTCAAGGGAGTGTGCGAGGGAGTTCCGTACGGTTACTCAAAAGAACTTGCACATGTGTTCCTCCATCTTTCAAGGTTTATTTAGAAGAATTCTTTGGGTAGAAGACCTCTTTAGTGCTAAAGGACCAATCAAATTTGTTGCACTAGTGAAGGTGAAAGTAATTCAAGTTCTCTTCCTTCACCAAAAAGGTGAAAAAGGGGGATGATGTTCTCTTACTTCCCCAAGAGGTTAAAAATGGAGGTCGATGTTTTCTGCCATCATTAGGAGAGTGAAAAACTAGGTCGAGGTTCTTTGCCATCATCAGGAGAGTGTAAATGTACATTTTGGTTCTTTTCCTTCACCATGATTATAAGAAAAGGTAGAGGTTCTTTGGGTTCTCATGGAGAGAAAAAAAGGAAGTTGAGGTTCTTTATCTGCACAAGGAGGGTGAAAAAGAGGTCGAGGTTTCTAATGCATCGAGTTGGTGAACAGATTATAAGGGCTTCTCTACCTAGCTGCTATAACTGAAGGAGTGACTCTAAAGGTTTAATGCAATAATTGGAGAGGACTCTGGGGAGTAGATGTAAGTCATTATCTGGTCTAACAACTATAAAATTTTAGTTTTCTGATTACTATTTTGAATTTTTTACACTTTATTTTTTTTCATTTTATTTCTATGATATTTGCTCATTAAAAATATAATTTCTATATATCATTATATTGATCAAACAATCATCACTATTATTGAAACCTTTGATTAGTTTCTTAGCATCCGCATTAGGTTAAAGTATTGCTTGCTTTTCAAATTATATAAAAATCCAAAAATATATGTTTTTTTATTTAAAGATAACAATTAGTTTTTAAAACTACCAATTCACCCCTCCCCCCAATTGATGTTCCTAGGGATAGTTCACTAAGGTTTAGCATCCTAAATCAAAGTTTTAATTGGTATTTGAGTGATTCTCATAAGTAACAATTTAGAAAACATTGAGAAAAATAATGTATGGGACATTTTGGAAAAAAATATGACAAGAGGTTATTCGATAATTTTTCCACCTTTATTTGACAACATACTGTTTAATTTTAGAAAAATTTGCATGTATACTTGATTTTTGAATGTGGCATATGATTTAAACTAGTTTATTTTTACCTTCATGTATTGACAATGGAGCCAAAACAAAGATTCGTTTTACTAAATGGTGTAGAGAAGAACAAGACTTTGCACAGCTGAATGTTAATGACTTAAAGTATTTTTTTTGTGCACTTAAGTCTGAATATTACATGAGAGTTTCTAATTGTACCACTAGCTTGGACATTTGGGATAGACTATGCATTACATACAAAGGTGCTAGTGAAGTCAAAAAATCTATGTTAAATATATTATTACAAGATTATGAACTTTTTTGTATGAAACCTTATGAGACTATCTCATACATGTACACTAGATTTACTCAGATAGTGAAATCATTGCATCTTTAAGTAGAGAACTTTTTTAACTCTGAGAATATAAACAAAATTCTACATTGTCTACCTTATAATATTAATGCCAAAGTCACTACTATATGTGAATTAAAAGTCTTGAATGCTTATTATATTGATAATTTACTTGCTCACCCATTACTAATGAGCAAAGTGCAAGTTAAAGACTTTTCAATCTAGGTGATAAGAGAATAGAGAAGATTATAATGCTACAGCCAAAGATACTAATAAAAATAGCTTAGGAGATGATGGAAGTGAGGAGATAGCATTAATAACAAGCTAATTCAAAAGTTTTCTAAAGCACAAGTACAAGGGTCAACTAAAGTGGAGTAAAGGATAAAAATAATAAAAATGATAATTTTTCTTCTGAAATTATTTGCTTTGGGTGTAGGAAATCAAGACATTTAAAATCCAAACTCCCCAATTTTAAGAACCACCCTATGAAGGAAAAGGGTAAGGATAAGCCAAATGCAAAATGGCAAAATGAATTGAAGCAAAAAACTCAAAGGCAAACAAAGCCTCAAACACATTAAAATAGGAGCAAGAAGTGAAGGTAAAAAACTTATACTGAATGGTTAAGGATTAATCTGTGAAATTTGATCAGGAATAAGTATGTTAAGGTTTCTTTATGTGTTTGTTTATTTTTTCATTTATTTTTTATAATTATAATTTGTGCATGATTGTATGCTGCAATTTAATTTTATATGTTTTCATTTTTTTAATCCTTTTGTGTTGTATATTTTAGTTATTTTATTTGCTTTCTTTAAAATTTTCTTATTTCATGCATGTAGTTAAATTTAGGCGTTGTATTATCTTTTCTATTTCATTTTTGGATGTTGGTTAATAGGAGAAGAAGAAATTTATTTAACAGAGGAACTCAGAAGGTGGTGAATTCTAAGAAGGCAGGGAATTTTCTGAAATCAAAATAGGTTTAAAAAAAAAAAAAGAACCAAAATTATTTATTACATATCATGAGGAAGTTCATGAAGAATTGATTAAGGATCCAGTAGCCAAAACTGATGTAATGATTGATAAAGTTATTCAGGATCAGCTGATGAAGGATATTAATTATGTTCAAGTTATTTCAGTTAAGAAGATAAATTCTATTCACTATAGTGATACTACAACAAAGGATGGCAATAGCTTTAATATCCTGGCTTATTTAGAAGGTGAAGAGGATATTATGGGAAGTAAATCTGGATCAATTGTAGCAGAGGCAGAGGCAGAGGTTGAGGAAGGGGAGTTGATTGAAGTTCAGGTAGTGGAGACTGAAGCTATGGCATTCTGTCCAGAACATATGGGGAAGGATCTAGCTGAAGTTAACGTCATATTGAAGGATCAAGGTGGATCAGATCTGGCTGCTGAAGGTAACAAACAAAAATTGCTTAAAGAGGTGAGATCTTTAGGATCTGTGAATTCCTCTTCTAGGGTGAAGAAGGGGTTGAATAAAAAAAGGAGCGGGGGTTCCTTCCGCCTCTTGGGGTTAGATGAGTTCCTTAGTTTTTAGGAACTATAGGGGGGAAAAATAAGAGAGAGACCTCCTTGTATCTGAAGGATTTTGTGAAAGAATGGGATGTTTTCTTTGTGGGTATAGTGGAAACTAAGATGTCTAATCTTAGTAGAAGTGAATTCAACAGGTTCATGGGTGTTGACTGAGATTCTTCATGTTTCTTTCGGGGGTATGTCAGGAGGAATTCTGGTTATTTGGAGGACTGATTTGTCTTCTTTTACTCTACTGCAAGCTTCAGATCAAGGGATAACGGGGGAGTTGAAAATTGACAATAAAGGAGTGTGGATTGTTTCCACTATTTATGGCAGCCAAGATCTATACAACAAGAGGAAGTTATGAGAGCTGGTGGGGAGGCATTCTTCTTTAGAATTTCCTTTAGTTGTTGGATAAAAGTTTAATTATATTCTATCCCAAGAGGAGAAAAGGGGTGGGAAGAAATTTAAATTCTCCCAAGGGCCTATAGAAATGAAAATTTGCATGATCAACAATGATTTGCATAATGTTGGGATTGGTCCCAAATTCACTTGGTGTAATAAAAACAAGAGCATTGGAATTGGTTTATCAGGCCTCAGTCAGACACTTGCCAAGGGTCGCCTCCGACCATTGTTCCATTGTTTTGAAGATTTTTTCTATTGACGTGGTTCGTAGCAAAACTTTGTGATTTGAGGATGTTTGGTTATGTTATCAGATGTCTTCAACTATTGACAAAAATTCTTGAAGTAAGGCAGTCGATGGGGATGCTATGGAAGGCCTCAACAAAAGTTCTATAGGTCCCTAAAAGCTTTGTTTTTTTGGAGCAAAGCCAAAGAAAAAAATCTTTTAGAGCTCAAGGAAAGTTTGAAGAAATAAATTGAAGATTTTACAAAGTCTAGAAGCTAATGGAAGCGGTTTCATGGAAGAAGATCTCATTTTGTTGAGATCTAAGATAAATGAATTGAATGTGACTCTAGCAAGATTTAACACTTGGTGGAGACAAAGGGCCAAGGTGAAATGGCTTAAGGAGGGAGTTTTAAACTCAAATTTTTTTATGCATTTGCTAATGGTAGAAGAAATGTGAGAGGAAGGACATCTACTGGATGATATATCAGCCATTAGAGAGGTTTTCTTCAAATTTTTTGGGAACAAATGGAGATGTAGAGAATGTTGTTTGGATGGCTGGCCGACTCCATCTAAAGTTTTAAATGATGAATTTTAAGTTTCTTGATCATTACTTCACATTTGAGGTGGAAGCTGTTGTTAAAAGTCTTGGAAACAATATCTCTTCTGGGAAGGATGGGATTTCTTTCTCATTTATTAAAGCCTATTTGAAAGTGATAAGGGTAGATGTCTGGCAAGCCTTTATCTGTTCTTAACATCGGGTAGGATGTGCTCTAAATGGAGAGAAACTTTGGTGGTGCTCATTCCTAAAATAAGCAACCCTCTTCTTCCTTCCAACTTTAGGCCTATTAGCCTTTGTATGTCAATTTATAAGATTGTTGCAAAAGTCTTGTTGAATAGATTGATGAAAGTTATTAATTCATTGGTGATAGATGTTCAATCGACTTTCATCAAAGGAAGATTTTTATCATATCACATCCTCCTTAAACAAGAAATCTTCCACAAGTTTAGATTCTCTAAATCTAAAAAAGGTTTGATTGCTATCAAGGTAGATATGGAGAAAGCGTATGATAGTATGGCTTGGGAAACACTCAAACAAGTTCTTCATCGTTTTGTCTTTCCTATTAAATTTTCTGAACTTTTGATGGAATGTGTTAAAGATCCCTATTTTTCATTTATGATTAATGGAGTTGGTTCTGGTTGGATAAAAGGAAAGAGTGGCTTTAGGAAGGGCTGTCCACTATCTCCTTACCTTTTCATCTTATGCTCTCAACAACTAATTAATGGTTTTGAATTAATAGGAAATAATTTGGGAATTAAAGTAGCTCCATTGGCTCCTAAAATTTTCCATCTTATGTATGCTGATGATATGCTAATTCTCTCTGAAGCGGATAATGAGGAAGTGAAGTTGATTCAGCAAATTTTAAAAGGTTATGTTGCTGGATGGGACAGCAGGTTAACAGGGAGAAATCTTTAGTTATATTTGGGAAATCAGTGAGTAGAAAATGAAGAAGATGTATCAGGAATCTATTGGGGTTCAATGAGGTAAAGTAGCTAGAGTATCTGGGTGTGAAAATGGCATTGAGGAGATTGAAACACTCTGATTTTGTACATATACTAGATAAGATATTATCTAAATTAGATGTTTGGGGGAGAAAATATATTTCAGTTGCAGGCAAACTAGCAATAATTAAGTCTGCAATTCTTTCAATACCAGGTTTCTTCTCGGTACACACTTTGATTCCTTTATGTATTTTGAAGGAATTAGATAGATTGTGTAGAGATTTTCTATGGAGGAAGGATGATGGTAATCCGGGCTTTCATTACGTGGCCTGGGAAGATCTCTATAAACCGATATGTGATGGAGGTCGAGGGGTCCATTCAGTAGTGCATTAGGTAGGACCTTTAAGAGCTAAGTTCACTTGGAATTTATTCAAGAATCCGGACTCATTACTTAATAAATCGTTGTCAGCAAAATATGGAAGGAATGTAATGCATGTTGATGTTAAGAGGTTCAATTCTCCTACATGGAAGATTTTAATATGCGGACCTAAATCTTTACAACCGAATATTAGATTCAAAATTGTTGCTGGAAAGACTTTCAACATTTTAAAAGATTATTGGATATGGGATAGAAGATTGGAGCTATGGCCTACTTTCATTGTTATTGTTGAAGGTGAGTTTCCAAGCTTGGAGAATTTTATCTTGAATGGTAGTTGGAATCAAGTTGAACTTCTGAAATTCTTTGGGAAAGAATTGGTTGATGTAATTTTACAAATTAAATTGTACCCAAAATAGCCAGATCATGAAATGTAACTTATTAAATCTTTTTCTGGCAAGACTATAGCTGCATTAGATAGGTCTTATGCAAAAGATAATTCAGATTCCTTGAGCTGGTCTAAGAAACTGAATTGATTCCACAGGTAGAATGGTTTTGGTGGTGCTTGTGGATGAATGCAATTCCATCAAAATACTTTCTTATGTACAGGAGATTAGTAAATGATAATCTTTGTCCTAGAGGATGTGATTTGGTGGAGACCTCAGAGCATTTAGCAGTGGAATGTGGAAAGCTGAAATAAGCAATCATTTTGGTGAATAGATGGGGTTTCTTAATTCCTACATTTAGTCCATGGATAAAATGCACGCTGAAGCTGAAATATATGTCGAAGGTAAACTTGTTCGGTTCAAATTTATATTACTCGTTAGCTTTCTTCTCTTAGAAAAGTAGAAATAAGTTGATTCATGAGGGGAAAAAGATTGGCCTATCATCTGTAGTCTCAAATGCCATTATTACTACTTCTATTGCTCTGAACTTTAGTTTAATTTGGGATCACTGGGGTACTAATCGGTTGTTAAGACCGTTGTCAAATTCTTGGCATCCCCCTCCCCCCGAATGGTTTAAAGTCAACATAGTTGCAATTTTGTTGAGATCTAATGAAGCCGGAATTGGTGGAGTTTTTAGAGACCATAAAGGCTGATTTCTCCTTTCTTTTGGAATCAAATTTACACATTGGGACAATGGATTTCTGGAGCTGTTGGCATTCCAAACTTTAAATAAGGTTATCAAGGATTGGATGATGGATTCAAAAGGTATTATCCTTGAGAGTGATAGTTACAATGTTGTTATTTATCTGAAGGTTGTAGTTAAGGAACCTTTTCCGATCCATGATGCTATGTATGAAGATTTCTCATACCTCAAAGTGTTTGATTATTTTTTATTTAATTGGGTTGATAGAGAATGTAATAAGTTAGCCAATTGTTGTGCTAACTTGGCTTTGTTGGGTGATTTTATTTGGAAATATCTTTGCTCAAATAATGTTCCTCCTAATTTCTTGTTATTATTAAAGGAGGATTGTTATAGAATTCCTATCACAGAGTAGATTGTATTAGGGTCTTTCTTTACTTTGTTTACTGCATTTTGCAATTTCAAAAAAAAGAAAAAAGAAAAAAGGGGATTATATATATTTGATTGTAATTATTCATTTGTTATTTAGCTTTAAATTTATTTTTTTGAAATAAAAAGAAATATAAAAAAATAGTATTTCTCTATTTTTAAAATAATTCTATTTATGAGGGTGAGATTAGTGGAAAATAATATTAATTTGAAAATTCAACAAATAATATTTGTCACCATAAAAAAGTTGGAGATTATTACAACTCGAGCTCTCGAGCTTTTTTTTTTATGATAATAGTTATATTATTTACCTCATTATTTATCTTAGTATTTATAGTGCATATTTTTTATGTGTACTACCATTTCAAGTACATTATACTCCATTCAATGAAGATTCAGGACTTAAGATTAGGTAGAATAGGGTGTGTTGAAAGAGTGGAGTCTTTAGTGTTGTAATTTTCATTTATTTATTTTTTATTTCTTGAGTCAAGTCCTATATAGGTGTATGCTAGCCTTGAGACCACGTACCCACACACTCAAAGGAGTGAGATTGTCAGAAAATTAGAATTGTAATTTTTTTGAACTAATTGTATTTTGCAGTCCATATCATATTGTACAATCAATTATTTAGAAAAATTATTGAAATGGATAATTGGAAAAATTAAAGTTATTTGAACTCATCATATTATATGATCAAGATCATATAGGACAATTAGTTGAAATCAATATCTCAACCTGAAATTATAATTTATGCAAATTTTGAAATTCAATATATGTACTAATCATACCATATGATAGGCATTATACTGCACGATATAATAAAATCTTGCCTAAATTAATATTAAAATTAGGGAATGATTTGGGATTACTTAATTAAGTTATATTATGTAGGATAATTGGATCTAATTGTATTGCATGACTTGATCTTTGTATGGGATGATATTTAATCATCGCCAATCATACGAGATAATAAACCAAGTCATTTACACTAATCATACTTGAAGAACATCTCAATTTCTTGAATTGATTGTAGAGCTCCTTTTTCTTTATATCAAACTAATAGGGTTATTTGAACTAATCATATTGTACAATAAGTGTTGATAGAATTAAATTTTTAAGACTTTTTAAGCTCTCTATTTAATATTTCTCAAAAGACTCTATATGAGTCTTTTTGTCATTTGAGTCTTTTTGTCATTTATTGAATTATTATATTCCGTAGAAAGTTTGAAGAAAGAGCCTAGAGCTTGGGAGAGAAAGAGTAGAGTTCTACGTGGTTTCTCCGGCAAATTTGTAGCAGAGTTCCTCCATGTGTCAAGGTTTGTCTTGAGGGAAGATTTGAGAAGTAGACGTTTTTGGTGTCAAAGGACTAGGCTACTCTGCCACACCGGGGAAAGTGAAAGTGATTAGAGGTTCTTTGTCTTAAATAAGAGGGGAAAAAAGGAGGTTAAGTTTCTCGGCCTTCATGAGGAGGGTGAAAAAGAAGGTCGAGATTTTCTGACTTCACCATGAGTGTAAAAAGGAGGTCGAGGTTCTCTGTTTTCACTAAGAGGGTGAAAAAGAGGTAAAGGTTCTTTAGCGCACTGTGTTGGCAAAAAGATTATAAGGGCTTCTCCGCCTAGTTGTGGGGGCTAAAGGATAGACACTAAATGTTTATTACAATACTACAAGAGGATGACTCCATGGTGTGGACATACGTAATTATTTGACTAAACAACTATAAAATTTAGGTGTGTTAATTCTTTTTTTTTTTCACTTTACTTTTTTTTCCATTTTTTTTTATAATTGCTTGGTTAAAATCTATGTTTTATGTATCATTTTGTTGATTAGACTGTCATCACCATTATTATAAATTTTGATTAGTTTCTTTGCTTTTGCATCTGGTGAAAGTATTGCTTGCTTTTTTAATTATAAATAAATAAAAAAAAACAATTCTTGTATTTTAGAATTAGCTGTTAGTTATTAAAAATACCAATTCACCCACCTATTAGTGTGCCTAAGGATAGTTCACTAAGGCTTAACATCCTATATTATACTTTCAAGAGACTCATCAGCACACTCAAAGAAATCTCCACATAACTAACTATTACATCCATAAGACTCATCATACAAACTTACTTTTGAAGACGCACCCATGGGAGTCACGTTAAACTAAATACTAAGTTAGAAATAAATAGCAACATTGGTGCCGATCAGGTCACAATATATGTCAATAATATTTTTGTAATAAGTCATAATTATTGATGTGTTACAATTCAAGATCTTGATCTAGTGTTTTGATGATTAAAACATTATGGGAATTTACTAAGTTTCTCTTACTTGTCATTATTTAATATATATTTTTTGTACACTAATATTTTATGTATATCATATACTAAGCACCTCAAAAGGATCATAGCTCAAGACTTTATAGTATAGGATTTATTTATGCTTGAGTTAATATTTTTATCTTATTTTGTGTGAATGAATTATAAAAGGAGTATGGCAACTTAGAAAACATGCACAAACACACATAGGGGAGTGAAAATGAAATTATTTTAATTTTTTTTATAATGAGTACTATCTAACCTATGCTATAAAAGTTATTTTAAATATTGTATTTTAAATAAGAAAAATATAAATTTGATATATAACTAATTGTATAATACAAACACCACAATGTATTAGATGCAATTATAATAAATATTTGCCAAAAATAAGCAAATTTGACTTTTACAATTTTAACAATTCATCTTGTATGAATCATTTTATACTATACAATCTTTTAAATAATTTCCTAAATAAGTTATTTAATTAAGAAATAAATTAAAATTTTATTAATTATAGATCAAAATGTTTAATGCATATATTATACTATACAAATTACCCGAGTAGTCTATGGATTCAGTTTGGTTTATCCAGTATAAACAAAAAATTATGTTGTCTGAATCCCCTGAGTGCTCTCCCGATGATTTATGTTTGTCATGTACGATTGGATCTTGAATTGAACTAATTATGTTATACTATTCTTTAATCGTACAATACAATCAATTAAATAACTTTAACTAATCGTCCTGTAGGCTATTTATTTATAATACTATAATAAGAGAATTATACTAATCCTACCATATGATCAATGCATCACACTATAAGAATAATCTGAATTAAAAATTAGTATTTTTTTGGAGCCTCTTATTTAAACAACTCTCATTTCATTTTGAAGAGTCTTTTGGAAGTCAAGGGGCTTAAGTCTTATGTGAGAGACAATTTGAAAAGTAAGTGTTAGGCTTGGGAGAGAAAAGTGTGTTGAAAGAGAGGGAATATAGCCTTGTGGGATCAAGGGAGTGTGAGAGAGAGTCTTCATATGATTTCTTTGGTTATCATCTGCCTTCTATGGACCTCCTAAAGAACACCGCTCAACTATAGAGTGTAAAAGGTATACAACCACACCACCCCAAGAGATAGAAACGATCGCAGGCCTCCATGCTCCTCACAAGCAAGCTAATGGGAGGGTAAATTAGATCCTACATATGATTAAACATTGATGATAGCGGCTCTCGCCAGTGCACCCTGATGGGTGATAATATATACGACCTGATTAGTGTCATGGGCTTTCCCCCACCCAATACATTAGCTCGAGTGGGGTTTATTTATTATGGAATTACATTTCCCACGAGCGCAAGCCCCCGTGGTTAATTACATCTTAGGCTAGAGCCTGAGAAAACTCTTGATTAAGAATCTGATATTATTCTTTCGAAAAGGGGGATTGGCATAATAGGGAGATTAGTGTTAAGATAGTTGCTATTTGCATGCTTTACATTTTTGCAACTTATGATGTTTTGATGATTCCAAACATTATTGTTCAAATGTGTAGTTAGGAAGAATTATATTTGCTCTTGTGTGTACTAACATTTCAGGAAAAACGAACTCCAGATTACGATGACTTCAAATTGAATTCATCATGAGATACTCTGTAATATTTGAAGCTTGCACTTTTCTTTGAAATAAAAATTGAAAGGGAGTGATTGTAACTTGAGTGAATAAAAACATACACACACACACACATGAGGAGATCATATAAAATTTATTTTGATCGTACAGGACGATATACATTCGTACTGGACGATCAGACAGTTATCTTTTATAGAGCATATGGAACGAATAGGAACTTGCTCGAAATTTTTTTTTCTAAGTCCTATTCGTCCAGGACAAAATAAATTATCATCCAAGACGATTGGCTCTCTGTAAAATTTTCATCCAGATGAAATTAAATTATTGTCCATAGCGACTGGTTCTCTGGAAAATTTACGTCGAGACGAAATTAAAAATCATCCAGGACGATCGGGTCTCTGGAAAATTTTCGTCCAGATGAAATTAAATTATCGTCCGTGGCGATTGGTCCTCTGGAAATTTTTCGTCCAGATGAAGTAAATAATCGTCCAGGACGATCGGTCCTCTGTAAAAATTTCGTCCAGACGAATAAATTTTCGTCCAAACGATTAACCGACTTAGGACAGTTTTCAGCAGTTTCTAGAACCGACCTTGTAATAACTGTTCGTACTGGACGAACCCAGTTCGTACAGGACGATCAGCTGTACGAAGTCATTTTCGTACACATATACAAATGGGGTCGTTTCAAATCGTTTAAGTAAAATCGTCCAGGACGATCCACGATCGTACGGGACGATCCACTGCGTACAGAATTGAATACTTGCAGTTTTTGGGCGGTTTTTCTTGTCTTTTGTATAAATAGTCCAAATTAGACTACCACCCAATCTTTTTGTCATTTGATCTTCGTGCCTCTTGAGAGAATAGCCAAGGAGAGAGTGGAAGAGAGCATTCAAGTGAGGATTCCTACCACTGGAGCAAGAAGGCTTCATTTGGAGTTCAAAGGTAAGAGTCTCTACTTGTGAATTGGGATTACTTCACTCTTTTCTTTATTCCTTCTAGATTCTTGTGAGAAGATCTGTCAAGGAGATCCGGTTCTCTGCCGACACTTAGAGAGTGTGAATAGCCAAAGGGTTCTCTGCCCACACTAGGAGAGTGTGAAAGGACGGATGGATCTCTGCCAACACTAGGGATAGTGTGAAAGGATGGACGGTTCTCTGCCAACACTGGGGATAGTGTGAAAGGACGGACGGTTCTCTGCCAACACTGGGAATTATGTAAAAGGACGGACGGTTCTCTGCCGCACCGGGGAGTGGTGAAAAGAGTATGTTGTAAAGGCTTCTCCGCCTTGCTGTGGGTGCAAAAGGAGAGTCACTATTGGTATTAGTGCAATACTCAGAGGGTGCCTCTTGCGAGTGGATGTAGGTCTGGTTATAGACCGAACCACTATAAATCTGGTGTCATTTACTTTACTGATTTTACGTTTTCACACTTTATATTTCAGTTTTAAAAACTCTATGGTTGAAAAACATTTTTCTACAAAATTTAAAAGAAATTTTATTTCGGTTCAATAATTTTCAAAAGGAGACTTAAATTTTTTAAACTACCAATTCACCCCCCTCTTGGTAGCCTTGGGACATTCACTTAGGCTTAACAACCTAATTACTAGACTCAACAAGTGGTATCAGAGCATCGTTTCAAAATCATAAGTTTGAACTACTTTTGATTAACGTAGATGGCTACTTTCGGAAACCGAAACACACCTGAGGGTTACTCTATCACTAGACCTCCACTGTTTGACAATATTCCTTTTGATTTTTGGAAAACACGCATGTCTACTTTCTTACAGTCACCTGATTTTCGCATGTGGATGCTAGTCCAGGATGGCTACACAAAACCAACTAGATTAGTTGATGAAGTAATGGTAGAAATACCTTTTACAGATTGGACTATAGAAGAACGTGACTTAGCACAATTAAATGCTAAATGTTTAAATAGTTTCTTTTCTGCTTTAAAATCTGAAGATTACATGCGGGTTTCCACTTGCAAAAGCGGAAAGGACATATGGGATAGACTTTGTATAACTTATGAAGGGACAAATGAGGTTAAACAATCAAGGCTCAATATCTTGTTACATGACTATGAATTGTTTCGCATGAAACCTAATGAATCTATTTCCGACATGTACACAAGATTTACACAAATTGTCACTTCTTTGCATGCACTTGGTAGGGAATTAACTAATGCTGAAATGGTTAATAAGATTCTTCGTTGTTTACCTACTGCTTATGATGCAAAAATTACTGCAATTACAGAGTCTAAAGATTTAAACATTTATTCTATTGACAATCTTCTTGGTTCACTCATTACTTATGAGCAAGGAGTAAGTCAAAGGAAGATTGATGCAGGTGAATCTCGAAAGGAGAAGAATATAGCACTAAAAGTGGAAGAGTCAGAGAGTGAACACTCACAACCTGAGGATGAAGATGATGTTGCACTGATGACTAGATAATTCAGAAGCTTTTTAAAGAGGAAGCAGAAGAGACGCCAGCAATGGAATAGAGGTAAGTTTAACAGAAATGGAAAGGTTTCTAATGAAGTGATTTGTTATGAATGCAGAAAACCAGGTCATATCAAGACTGATTGCCCAAAACTCAAAGCCACTTCTGGTAAGGAGAAGGTGGAGGAGAAACCTATGGTAAAGAAGGGCAAGAAGAAGTTTCAAAGAGCTTTCTGGGTGGACTCAGCTTCAGACTCATCTGAGACGGAAAAAGAAGAAGAAGTCACTAATCTTTGCTTGATGGCAGACAATGTGGATCACTCAGATCAAGAAGAGGTATGTGACTTAACCTAAGATGAATTATTTGAAGTTTCTGAACACATGCATGATGCATATAGGAAAATAAAAAAGATGCATGCTAGTTTAAGTTTAGAATATGAAGAACTCAAGAAGGAACATGAAATCCTTAGGAAAGATCATGCATTAATAGATGACAACCACATGAAACTACTTGATGAATATGATGACTTGAATAAGAATTTTGAAAATCTAAAATCATCCAATGCTGATCTTGAAAAAGATTTTAAAAATTTTAAGGATGAATCAGAGAGCAAAACATATAGAATCAATTATACCAATCAAATTTTGGAAGATATGAATTCATTTTATAAACTAACTATAAGAGCTCTCGAGGATAATAGAAAATCCCCTAGACTAGAAGATTTTACAAATCCTAAATATTATCCTAAATTCATGAAATCCCTTAGAAGACAATCACAAGGAAGAAAACTTAGGAATATTTTTTCCTAATGTTAAATGTAATAATTGTGGAATTTTGGGACATATAGCTCACACCTGTACCTTGATGATGAAATCTAATTTGGTGTGGAGACCTAAGATGCATAAACCTAGACATATCATACATGCATCTGATTATAAATTGCTAAAAGGTGAACCCAAACTTGTTTGGGTTCCCAGGTCTAACATTTGATATTTTTGCAGGATTGCTCTCACACAAGACCTCGTGGGAGCATATGGTACCTGGATAGCGGATGTTCAAAGCATATGACTGGAGACACTGCACAATTCATATCGCTAGAAGCCAGGAATGGAGGCAAGGTTACACTTGGAGATAATACCACAAAGAAAGTGGTTGGATCTGGTATGATTGGTAATTTCAAAAACTTTTTTATAGACAATGTGTTATTGGTTGAAGGCTTAAAGCATAATTTGTTAAGTATAAGTCAGCTATGTGACAAGGGACATAATGTGAAATTTTTACCTACTAGCTGCATATTAAGCCTAAATGATAAAAAAGTTTTAAATGGAAAAAGGGTAAACAATGTTTACATGCTAGATTTGAATTCATTTCATACTCCTATTGCTTTCTGTTTGAAAACTGTTTCTGATGAATCTTGGCTTTGGCATAGGAGACTTTGTCATTCTAGTATGAAAAATCTTAGGAGAATTACCCAAAAGAATTTAGTAAGAGGTATACCAAAACTAGATTTTACTAAGGACCACCTTTGTGATGCATGTCAATTAGGAAAACAAGTGAAGTCCTCTTTTAAGTCCAATAATGATCTTAGAACTAGTAAACCATTGGAAATTCTTCACATGGATCTTTTTGGACCAGTAGGAATTGTAAGTCTAGGAGGGAAGGTATACAGATTTGTTATTGTGGATGATTTCTCTAGATTCACTTGGGTTAGATTTCTTTTTCATAAAAGTGAATCATTTGAGGAATTCAGAAATTTTTCAACTTGGATACAGAGAAAACTAGGATGTAAAATAATGTCTTTACAAAGTGATCATGGAGGAGAATTTAAAAATGAAAGATTTGAAAATTTTTGTAAAGAAAAAGGGATTGATCACAATTTTTCTGCACCTAGAACCCCTCAACAAAATGGGGTAGTTGAAAGAAAAAATAGAACATTAATAGAAGCCGCTAGAGCAATGTTGGCAGAATACTCACTTCCTAAATATTTCTGGGCTGAGGCGGTTAGCACTGCATGTTATGTTCTGAATAGGGTGAATGTGAGATCGAATTTAAATAAAATACTCTATGAGTTACTAAAGGTAGAACACCAAATTTGTCTCATTTGCATGTTTTTGGTTGCAAGGTGTTCATTCATAACAATGGAAAATCTGCCTTAGAAAAATTTGATCCAAAATCAGATGAAGGAATTTTTGTTGGATATTCAAGTGTTGGAAAATCTTATAGGGTATTCAACAAAAGAACTTTAGTTATTGAAGAAACCAGACATGTTGTATTTGATGAATCTGGAAATTTAGAAGAGCCAAATATTGTTGAAGAAGAAATTGAGGAAAACTCCCAAAAGATTGATAGATTAAATTTGGAAGAAAATGTGGAAGAAAATTTGGAAAGAGAAAACCCTTTGCCTAGAGATTTGAGATTTTCTAAAAACCACCCAAGAGAATTGATTATAGAAGAACCTAGTGAGGGTGTTAGAACTAGGCGTGGATTAAATAAGGAAGCCAATCATTCAGCCTTTATTTCAACCATAGAACCCACTAATATTGATCAGGCACTTTCTGATGAATTTTGGATATTGGCCATGCAAGAAGAGTTAAATCAATTTGTAAGAAATAAAGTTTGGGAATTAACTACAAGGCCAAAAGATCAAAGTGTTGTTGGAACTAAGTGGGTGTTCAAAAATAAAATGAATGACTCAGGAATAGTCATTAGAAATAAGGCTAGATTAGTTGCTAAAGGGTATAATCAAATTGAAGGAATTGATTTTGAGGAGACCTTTGCTCCTGTAGCAAGACTTGAAGCAATTAGAGTTTTACTTGCCTTTGCCTGTTTTAAAAGTTTTAAATTGTTTCAAATGGATGTCAAAAGTGCCTTTTTGAATGGTGTTATTGAAGAAGATGTTTTTGTAGAACAACCTTCAGGATTTGAAAATTCAAAATACCCAAATCATGTTTTTAAGTTAAAAAAGGCATTATATGGATTGAAACAGGCACCTAGGGCTTGGTATGAGAGATTGAGCACTTTCCTACTTGAAAGATCTTTTGATAAAGGAAGTATGGATACAACTCTCTTCTTAAAGAAATTTGGAAAGGAAATACTCATTGTTCAAATTTATGTGGATGATATCATCTTTGGAGCTTCAAATAAAAATCTTTGTGATGAATTTTCTAATACAATGAGTAGTCAATTTGAAATGAGTCTAATGGGAGATTTAAATTACTTTCTAGGTTTTAGCATCAAGCAACTTGAGGAAGGGACAAGTCAAACTAAATATATTAAAGACATCCTCAAGAAATATGAAATGGACAATACTAAACCTGTTAGTACACCAATGAGTTCCTCAGTTCAGTTGGATAAGGACCTTAAGGGAAAATCTGTTGATCAAAAGAAATATAGAGGGATTATTGGATCTTTGCTTTACATGACTGCTAGCCGACCAGATATTATGTTCAGTGTTTGCTTATGTGCTAGATTTCAATCAGATCCAAAAGAATCACATTTGACAGTAGTGAAAAGGATTTTAAGATACTTACTAGGAACTCAAAACTTAGGAATTTGGTATCCTAAGTTTAGCTCTTCATTTGAAATTATTGGTTATTCAGATTCTGACTTTGCAGGCTGTAGAGTGGATAGGAAAAGCACTTCTGGAACATGTCAATTCATTAGTTTCTTGGTCCAGTAGAAAATAAAATTCAGTAGCCCTATCTATTGCAGAAGCAGAATACATTGCATTAGGAAGTTGTGTGGAACAAGTACTTTGGTTAAAACAACAGTTGATTGATTTAGGATTATCTGTAGGCACTATTCCAATTTATTGTGACAATACTAGTGCTATTTGCATTTCCAAAAATCATATTCAACATTCTAGAACCAAACACATTGATATAAGACATCATTTCATAAGGGATCATGTATTCAAAGGAGAAATTGAACTCACACATGTTTCAACTGAAAATCAACTTGTAGACATTTTTACAAAACCTTTAGCCCTTGATACCTTCAGTACTTTAAGAACAAGGCTTGGTGTTATTGATTTAAATGCATAAACAAAATGTCTTTGCAACATTGATATTTATGTTTTTGTTTTGTTTTTGATTTTGTGAATTTTTTATGTGTTTTTGAATGAACTTGTTTTTGAGTGTAAGTTTTTGTTTTGTGTTTTCTGTGTTTTTAAATGTTTAGTTTTTATGTTTGACTTTTCTTTTAAGTTAAGTGTATGTTTTTAAATGTTTTTAGATATTATGAAATGTGTAATCCTTTCATTAATATCAATGCATGTAGTTCTTGTTTCAAATTTGATTTGTTTTTGAAATGTGGTTAATTTTTATGAATTTTATTAGTACTATTTAATCTTCTTAGTGCTTAAATTAGATTGTAATTTAAGATTATCTACATTAAAAAAATCTAGTTTTTCTAAATTTAAAAGTTGTTTATAACTTGTTGTAATTAGAACTTTTAAATTAATGTCTATTCATTTAGACTACATAAAAGTTAATATTATTATTGCAATTTAGATGTTTTCTTATTTTGTATTTCCTTGCTCAAATAATATTTATGCACTTAGAAATATTTGAAATTTTAGATTATTGATTTTGGAAAGAATTGGTCTCAATTACTCTTGAAAAATTGTACAAAAAGTACAAAAATCAAAAGGAATGCGCAAAGGTTCGCAAATATGAAAAAGAGGCACAAAATCAGCCCAAAAATTTTGAAAAAGATGCGCAAAGCGCCACATGTGGTAATTCTCTTCTTTCCAAATTCTTTCAATCTCTTAATTCAAATTGATCTTATGTTCATTTATATTCTATTGAACTTTGAAATATGGAATTTTTCTTCATCTCTCTTGTAATGATTTTCTCTATTGGAATGTCTAAATTGAATCATGTCTTTGCTAAATTCTTCTTACTTACAATGTTATATCACTTTTTAAATTTTATGAATTTCTATGATTGACCTAATGTTTATAGTTTAAAATTGCATACCTTGTATCAATCACCATTTAGATTAAATGTTCAAATGAATTTCATACAATTACTTACATTTCTCATCTTTTTCTTCTTCACTTTTTGTTGTTGTCAAAAAGGGGGAGAAATTATTGTGTTTGTATGTTTTGTTTGTGTGTCTCTAAGTTTATTTTTTTTTTAAATAAAATTTTTGTGTTTTATGGTTCAAATTGCCTCCTTATTTTCATGTATTCATCAATTCAGGGGGAGTTTAGAAGATAGGAGATTTGTTTAAATTGAAATCATACAAACAATAATTATTTTGCCATCATCAAAAAGGGGGAGATTGTTAAGATAGTTGCTATTTGCATGCTTTACATTTTTGCAACTTATGAAGTTTTGATGATTCCAAACATTATTGTTCAAATATGTAGTTAGGAAGAATTGTATTTGCTCTTGTGTGTACTAACATTTCAGGAAAAACGAACTCCATATTACGATGACTTCAAATTGAATTCAGCATGAGATACTCTGTAATATTTGAAGCTTGCACTTTTCTTTGAAATAAAAATTGAAAGGGAGTGATTGTAACTTGAGTGAATAAAAACATACACACACACATGAGGAGATCATATAAAATTTATTTTGATCGTACAGGACGATATACGTTCGTACTGGACGATCAGACAGTTATCTCCTATAGAGCATATAGAACGAATAGGAACTTGCTCGAAATTTTTTTTCTAAGTCCTATTCGTCCAGGACGAAATAAATTATCGTCCAGGACGATTGGCTCTCTGTAAAATTTTCATCCAGATAAAATTAAATTATCGTCCATGGCGACTGGTTCTCTGGAAAATTTTCGTCCAGACGAAATTAAAAATCGTCCAGGATGATCGGGTCTCTAGAAAATTTTCGTCCAGACGAAATTAAATTATCGTCCGTGGCGATTGGTCCTCTGGAAATTTTTTGTCCAGACGAAGTAAATAATCGTCCAGGACGATCGGTCCTCTGTAAAAATTTCGTCCAAATGATTAACCGACTTAGGACAGTTTTCAGCAGTTTCTAGAACCGACCTTGTAATAACCGTTTGTACTGGACGAACCCAGTTCGTACAGGATGATCAGCTGTACGAAGTCATTTTCGTACACATATACAAATGGGGTCGTTTCAAATCGTTTAAGTAAAATCGTCCAGGACGATCCACGATGGTACGGGACGATCCACTGCGTACAAAATTGAATACTTGCAGTTTTTGGGCGGTTTTTCTTGTCTTTTATATAAATAGTCTAAATTAGACCGCCACCTAATCTTTTTGTCATTTGGTCTTCGTGCCTCTTGAGAGAATAGCCAAGGAGAGAGCGGAAGAGAGCATTCAAGTGAGGATTCCTACCACTGGAGTGAAAAGGCTTCACTTGGAGTTCAAAGGTAAGAGTCTTTACTTGTGAATTGGGATTACTTCACTCTTTTCTTTCTTCCTTCTAGATTCTTGTGAGAAGATCTGTAATGGAGATCCGGTTCTCTGCCGACACTTGGAGAGTGTGAACAGCCGAAGGGTTCTCTACCCACACTAGGAGAGTGTGAAAGGACGGACGGTTCTCTACCAACACTGGGGATAGTGTGAAAGGACGGACGGTTCTCTGCCAACATTGGGAATTGTGTAAAAGGACGGACGGTTTTCTGCCGCACCGGGGAGTGGTTAAAAGAGTGTGTTGTAAAGGCTTCTCCGCCTTGCTGTGGGTGCAAAAGGAGAGTCACTATTGGTATTAGTGCAATACTCAGAGGGTGCCTCTGGGGAGTGGATGTAGGTCTGGTTATAGACCGAACCACTATAAATCTGGTGTCATTTACTTTACTGTTTTTACGTTTCTGCACTTTATATTTCAGTTTTAAAAACTCTATGGTTGAAAAACATTTTTCTACAAAATTTAAAAGAAATTTTATTTTGGTTCAATAATTTTCAAAAGGAGACTTAAATTTTTTAAACTACCAATTCACCCCCCTCTTGGTAGCCTTGGGACATTCACTTAGGCTTAACAACCTAATTACTAGACTCAACAATTAGGAAGTTTCTACTCAAAAGGAAAGAAAGGTTTCAAAGTGGCTTAGTCAACATGCACGGTTCATCTCAGCATCTGGAGGGACTAAGATAGAAAGGAGAGAAAGAAAAGTATCCAGAGAGAAAGGATAGAAGTGGCTCCTAAAGAGAAGGAGACTTACCTACCGATGAGGCGTACTATGAGATACCGAATATAGTAGCATTAAACCCTAGGTCTAAGGTAGGATTATTATTCTACCCAACACTAATACCCATCTCCTATCTAATAAAATTTGGGCTTATATCCTGCCTGAAAATGAAAGCCAGCTAACCACCTAAGCACGTAAAATCCATGTTGCCCAGTCTTTATGAAAGATGGGTAGGTAGTTTAGTTTTTTGGAAGTAGGGCTGACATCTATAGAGTTTCCTAATTGGCCCTGGACTTCAATAGGATAAATGCTTTTGGAGCTAATGTAATTAAATTTTAATTTGGTTGATTTCTAATATGATGCATACTGGTTAAAAGGTCCAAATCTGGTATGCATAGATTTTAAAAAATAGGCTTATAAAAATAATTTTTAAAAAAGACAAGGCTTCCCCAGGTTCGACACATCATCTTCATAGGCCAGATTATTTAGACTCTACTTGTTGATGGGGAAGTTTCTTATTAGAAAGAGAGAGAACACTACAGAAAAATCACCCATTTTCGGCGGTTTTTTACGGCAAAAATTAAACATTTTCCGGCGGTGTTGTAGTTTTTCGGCGGTTATTTTACCGCCGGTAAAAACGGAGTAGGAAAATAAAATCCGGCGGTTTTTACCAGCGGCAAATTATTCCGGCGGCTAACCGGCGGTTAAAAACCACGATCAAATTTAAAAAAAAAAACCATCAACGCGACTGCCACCCCGCTGCCGGCAACGCGCCCTGCCCTCCCGCTCCGGCGCCTGCGTCCTGCCGCTGCCGGTGAAGCCAGCAGCACCCGCGCGACTCCAGCTCCGGCGTTGCTTTGCGTGCAACCGTTCCCGCTCCCACAACTCCCGCTCCCGTGCAGCCCGCCGCTCCCGCCCGCGCCTGCATGCCTTAGGATTCGAACTGGGGTCAGTTGGGATGAAACTCAGCTACCAACCGAATTGCTAATTGTCAAAATGTGTTAGTAATATCAATATTAAATATTTAAACTATATTCTTACCGTAAATAAATAAATTTATAATTATTAATTTAAAATAAAAAATTTACTATCTAATTAAATTTTAAATAAATAATAATATTTAATATAAAATAAAAGTGAATATAACTTTTAATAATTATAATGAATATTAATTAAATAATTAATTTAACTTTTAATAGTTATTTGTTAAATAATTTAAATAGTTTAATTTTTTTTTAATTTTTAAAAGCCGCCGGAAAATTAGAAAAGCCGCAGGAAAAGTGGCCGCCGGAAATGTTCCGAAAAGCCGTCGGAAATGTCGCCACCGGATAGCCGCCGGAAAAATCCGCCAGAAATCAGTGATTTTCCTGTAGTGGAAAATGCATTTATATATATGCGACCTCTGATGATTCCAGTTATTCTCTAGGTCGTTAGATTTTTATGTTATTTAATTCTTAAACTATTAATTTTTAATTATAAGTAGAAAAATATTTAAGTCCCTATAGAGTCTAGCAAAACTTAGACCATAGACATGAAAGAAAAGAAATATAAAAAAGCAAACAATTTCAACTGTACAATCAATGTAAACACATCAATATAAATCCATAAAAAGTAAAGTAAGAAAGTCTATGGCAAGTGTCGTATAAGTATAACTCAGGGTCTATAGAAATCTAATAGTGGCAAGGCCCCACCAATAATAACTTGAATTCTAATCCTAATGAATGACATTAGTCTTAAAAGTAAGGCATTTCATCTTCAAATCTTCTTCTTTGAGTAGATCCTCCTCTGGATTGTCTCCATTTTGATCATCTCTTTTGGGCTCTATATGGTTCATCATCCAAAAGGGTGGCCAAATAAATAAGAAATTCCCTATGAAGGGCCTTTCTTTTTCTCTTTGGGTTCTGAGTGTTTGAAATATCATGCTTTTAAAGACTTTAACAACTCGATAATAATTACAAATTATATTTTAAAAAAGAAAATCTAGACTCAAACTCCTGCATTGTTATCCTAGGAAAAAAAACATCCTAAGCAATTTATACATAGCAACCCACACAGTTAATATTGTGCATAAAAGGAAAGACACTTGAAAATGCTCCTTTAATTTTTTTAAAGGGGGCTAAGCTATCTCTGGAGCATCTACAAAAAACAAAATTAGTATTAAAGCTTTAATGATTGTGACCCCCTTTATTTTAACGCTGCATAATCATGGCCACCTGCATAAGACTAGATTAATATCAAAGCAACCCTAGCCCATGGGCAGTCTAACACACACATCACATCATAAGTAAAGTATGGAAAATATATTAATAAAATAAAGAATCATCACAATAAATCAATCAAGGCAAGCAACACAAGTGCCACACAAATTGCAATACAGGATACAGAAAGGAAAGTAAAACACTGGTTCTAATCCTAGAGTTGGAAGTGGTGCCCTAGATAATAATTTTATGTGTGTCTAGTAGGTCTATGTGGCTATAGATAGGTCATAAGTTGGATAGTTAGTTCAAGTTGCCTAGAGTTCAGATTTGATAAAGGCCAAAAGGGGAAAGTTCAGTTAAAGTTTAAATATTAATGAATTAGGAATAGTTTTAGTTCATTTAGTTTTTTGGTCTATTTTATTGCTTAGGATAGTAATCATTGAAGTTCAAGTTATATTAGTTAATTTTGGAAGGTCTCGGGTCCTCATATGTACCAGGTTAAGGGGGTCCAAAAAGTCACTTTTCAAAATAGGCTAGGTTTGGGAGTTCTAGCATTTTAATTAAATATAAGACATTAAAAGGAGTTGTTAGACTTTGATTTTGTTTGATTTAGAGTTCTCTAGGCTAATATAAGAATTTTCAAAGATTGGGGCATTTAAGGAATCATTAAAATTGTTTAAAAAGGGGTCATTTAGAGGTTTTGGTCCAAATCAACTCCAAAACTCTTGGAATCACCACCAAAGGTCAGAAATGACCTAAAAAGATGTTCCCAAGTGTATGGGAAAAATTTGGAATTTAAAAAAAAAAATTATTTATTTAATTAAAGTAAAAAAGGTAAATTTTAGTCTAATTTAAATTAAGAATCAAATTGAAGTAAAATTAAATGGCCCTAATTATTTAAGATTAAGGGTTAAATTTTAAAGAGTTTGAGGTATTATGGGTAATTTTTCTGATTTAAGTTTAAATGTTAAAAGTTTTGTGTTATTCAAGGATCTATCCTAGCCCCTAAAATTTTTCTAAATATGCTAGAAGGGTCATTAATTATTATCCTTAGGGTGTCACTACATTAAGTAGGTTTAAATCAAGGTCAATGACTAACCATTGAGGTAACATGCAAGGAATGCATAAAAATAGTAAACAAACCAATCTTAAGATCTAGAAGAGCTTGGACTAAGATCTCGTGCATCCTACACATGTAAAATATGATAAAAATGAGAATTAAGTGTGCTTTATGATGTGATTAGTGGATGATTAAAACTCAACCACCCACTAATCTTCCCCCCCCCCCCCCCCCCCCCCCCCCCTGAATGCTATTCATAAGCACAATCCATGTTCAAGATTTCACCAAGTGAGTCTCCAAAAATTAGGGATTTAATTATATTGGTAATTTTAAAATATTTAAAATACCAATAAATATAGAAATATTATAAAATAATGTAATTCAATGTAATTCAATTGATTAGAGTACCTAACCATAGGGGAGATCCACTAGCCACTCAAGGAAGGATCAAAAAAGGTTTGAAAATAATTTTTAATTTCAAAACAATCAATGTATAAATTATTTGAAGTAATATTTAAATAGTTAGGTGATTAAATATTAAATAAATAATTATATAAAAATGAGTTTTAACATCTAAAAGTAATTTTAAAATAAAATACATATTTTTCTAAAACCATCAAGGTATTATACACCAAAATTTGATTAAAAATTAAATAGATACGAATTTTTGAAATTTAAAGTAATTAAAAGGGATTTTAAAAACATTAATATTTAAAAATAATCATTTCATCAGTTTTAAATAAATATTAAACTCTGTGAAATTTTTTAAAATAATTTTAAAATAATAATGGGAATGAATTTTAAACTTAATTTATTTTTACTGAAAATATGCATAAGTATTTAATTATTTAAATCATAATACTAAACATAATTTTAAAATTAAACGACTTACAGATAATTTTTTATTTGAAATAATAACAATAATAATAATAATAATAATAATAATAATAATAAATTAGAATTATATATATATATATATATTATCATTTAAAAGTAATTAATTATAAATTAAATATATCAAATTTTAATAATTAATAATTCAAAGTATAATTAATATTTTAAAATAAAATTAATTTTAATCTGAAGAGTATGAAAAACTGAGAATTTTGATTTATTATACATGTTTTTTATTTAAAAATAATTTTTAATAATTATTAAAGCTCCATTATTTAAAATCTAATTAAAATTAATTAAACTTAATTTAAAATGAATTTGGTAGTGATGCAACACTTAGCCCATTTTAGTTGGCTCCTAGAATCGTAGACGCAGTTTGCAAACATGGGTAATGATTGCGCAGCCGTGTAATCATTGTCGCATGATTATAGAATGATTAGCAGTGGAGTTAATATACTTAGCCATGTCAGCGACTTACTAGAGTCGTCCGATCCGCACGATTAAGGATTAACGATAGCGATAGCACTAGATTATATGCAGAACCACGGGATCGAACTCGACGGTTGAATGAGACAGCGAAATGCTGCGCTTTCAAACATTGATCAAGAGATCAATGGTCCAAATCTTGTACACCTATAATAGGGATTAAATCGATGCCCTAGAATGTTTTTTAAGATTTTCTCTCTATTGGGTGGATCAAATCAAATGAAACTTTAAACATAGATCACAAACATGAAGAGCAATCATGGGGGATGCTTTTCATGACTTAAAAAGCACTTTGAGAGAAGTTATTTAATCCTATGCGACCTAGACTAGGGTTTGCATTTTCACCTTGATTAGTGGATGGTTTGGACCGTTTAAGGGAACTTTGTATTTATAGTTTGTCCAAGAATAAGTTCATAGTAGGATCCTCGAGCTCCCAACATTTAGATCGATCACAAAACATTGTGGAAGGTATTTGGCCTCAGCTTGTCGGAGATGTCGCCACAGATAGGCTTTGGTCGATGGATTTGGCTAGGAGAAAGTGGGAGGGAGTTGGGGGAGCTCACAAATGAGATAACTCAGCTTGTGAGAGCTTGGAGAAAGAGAATTAAAAAAAAAAAAAAAGATCTCTTTTATGAACCCTAATTAGCCTATTTAAAGGCCAAGGCTAATGATCAACGGCCAAGATCGACCCTAGGTTAAATTAGGTGGGAAAAATAAGTTGAATTTGCCATGGTTTTTCATGAATAGAGAATTAGGGTAGGTTTAATTGCATTAAAGGTCTTTAATTTGATTTAAATAGGATAATTTGACCATATGAAGACTAGGGTTGACCAAGTAAAGGGTTGACTTGGTCAACCTAGTCAAAGAGGTTCATGGTATGGGAGCTTAAGCCTAGGATGGGTTTGAAATTGATTTGAATTTGGTTTGGACCCATCTAGGCTAATTGGGTCAACCTAGGTTGACCTAGTCAATCAGGTTGATCCAGGGTATAAGATTGGGCCCAATGGGTTGGGTCTGACCTATTCAGTCCAAAGGAGAAGAGAATTGAGTTCAAGGAGCACTGGATTTGATTTGAAATAAAATGGAAGGGTAGGGGTCAATTTGGGTCAACCAGGTTGACCCAGGGCCTAAGTATGGGCTCAACAGACCTGGTTTGACCCAATAAACTCAGTAGAAGTGGTCTTAGGGCCTAGCTTGGTTAATTTGACAAAGTCAAACTCCTTGACCCAAAGGTTCAGACAAATTCAAGGTGAACACCTTCATCATTCACGAGTTAAAGTTTCACTGCAGGGAAACTTCGGGAATTGGAGTCAAATGGCCATCACCAACTCTATCACACCATAAGTGAAAGGAATTCGTCTACTCCGTCGCACCATTGATGAAAGGGATTCGTCTACTACGCCGCACCATTAGAGAAAGGAAATCATCTACTTCGCCACATCTGGTTGGTGGAAGAGATTTTTGTAACGGATTCTCCACCTTGTGTGGGGGAAAAATGGAGAGTAACAAAGGCTTTAGTGCAACAGTCAGAGTGGAGGACTCTAGGGAGTGGTCATAGGACAAAATTGATCAAACAACTATAAATCTTTGTTGTGAGTTTGTTCTTATTTTTACAGTACTTTAATTTCCTATAATTTTATTTTCTTCTATTTTTGCTTTCATGCAAATCCAAGTTAAGAATGTTGAGAATCTTTTGAATTTAGTTTTGTTTAAGAGGGAAAATAAAAATATGAAAACTAAAAAGAAGAAAAAATATTTTCATATTCTTTTTTCTACAAAATCTAAACAAAAAAAAAAACATTTTATTTATCATATCATTTGCTTTCGCATTACATGATCTATTTTTGAAGATAAGTTTTGAATTTGGTATTAAGTTTTTCAAAAGGACTTTTGAAGAAGAATTTTATAAAAAACATTGTGTCAACCCCCTCTTACTATGCTATTATACTTTATGTGATCTAACACCCACAAATTGGACTTTCTTGATGTACTTTTCAACATTTATATTATGCAGCTTTCTTTGTAGCCCTTGTATACCTTCAAATAAAAGGGTGAAGAGGCACATTTTGAATATTTTTTAGTATTGAATTCCTATTGGATCATTCTTGAGTATTTTTAATATTATTTATGCTATCTTAAATTCTCTCCAACTATAAGTTTGTAGGCTCTTATCTATTGGGATTACTTGCTAAGTATGGCTGTCAGCCATACGCACATTTGGATCCAACATTTTGAAAGGTGTGATGAGAATGGATTGTTGCCAATGACGAAAAGCAATTCAAATCTTGAATAGTAGTAGAACTCATAAATATTTATAAACAAGAATGTTCCTAACTACACTATTCATCATAATCTCATGGAAATGGAGATAAGATAGAAGAAGATGACAAAAAGTTCTTTAAGACGGTTATCAAAGAAAGCACAAAAAAAAATGTACAACAAATTTCTTTTATTTTAGAGTGTTACATCCTTTCTTGCATCACTCACTGCTCGATCATTAATTGATAAATGCCTTTTAATTCATATTTTCTCTTTGAAAGCATTATGTAACATAAATTATTTCTTGCATTATGCCACTAGAATCTACAATCACATATTTAAAAGTTGCTCCATTAATTTCATGTGCTATGAACAATGTGCTATTGTTTACTTTCATTTCTTATTACAAAAGATTCAAATATTTTTCTTCACCAAACATCCCATTTTAGGCCAAGTTGTTCTTTAAACCAAGAACATGATTGAAATTATGAAAACAAGATATAATCTGTTTAGTATCTATGTTTTTCCAATACCAGCTCTCATAATATTCATGAAGTCATCCTAATCAAGTCTAACCATACCACAAACTCTTCTAGAATAATTATATAGAAACTGGTCATAATGAAATAAATTAAAAAGAAAACCTAATACATGATCTAATACTCTGAAGGACTATCCACTTTAACCATCTCTACATTGCAAATCTCTTCATATGTTGTATGTTATGATTCTTCAATTTGATTTGAAGTTTTCCATACCGCTTCATTATGTGGGTAATCTTAACACATAACCTTCTTTATTTAGATTTCAATTAACCTCTATTATTGTCTCTTCCTTGACATCTTTATTCTATCTCAATGTCTAATGAAATATAATAAGACCTTCATATGATTCTAATCTCCGTCCCTTAAAATTAGGTCACAGATAATAATGAGCTTCAGAATAGTACACCATTATGACTACACATGAATCATAATTCTAGTCTAACTCCAGTATATATGGTAACATGTGTAATGTACGAAAATCATCCTTGAACTTGATGTCAAGTGAGATCAACTAACATGTGATCAAGTTTAACATAGTATATTTGAAAACTATTGATGAGCCTTCAACTACCTTATGTTTTAAACTTCTTTTAATTAGATACAACGTTTGTTGTGTCAAAGATTTTTTGAACTTATTAAATATACATTTAATGACACTAATTGCGTCCTTTCATTAGGTGGCTAACCTTGCATCAAATAGGGGATGAAATAACGTTTGATTATCGCTTCTCAAACATTGAATCTAAGAAATCGCTAATTGACATTGATGTTGCATTGAAATGTTAGTTGTTTTTCACTACCTTCAAAGATAATGTGATTTTGTGGTTCACTTACCTGCCCGTAAGCATTAACACTTTGTTGTGGAGCTTAAGAGAATTTTTATCGCACAATTTATTAGTGCCCATAAGCAACAACAGAGCACACAAGCCCTTCTCAAGTTATGCTAGGAGTTGAGCAAGTTACACCATAGCTTCATAAAGAGTTTCCAAAGAGAGATACTTGAGGTAAAGTAATGACTTAAAGCTGGTTGTCGCCTAGGTTGCTTTAAGCCAAGGATTGGGGAAGGACCATTTTGCTAAGAATTGGGGCACTATATTTATGCTTAAATAGAGTGAAAATATAGACAAACCCTCACATTTTTAATAATACTAAAAAAAATTTGTGAATTTTTTAGCCTTAATTTTTATAATTTTGATTATTACTTACCGTGGATAGTAATATTTCTAATTAAAGGTATATAATTAGATTTACTATCGTGGATGCAATTTAGTCCCATAAACAATAGCCATGATTTTTCTAAATGTGATATTCTATGGCCAACCCTAGAGTATCAAATATATTTTAAAATTATATTTGTAAAAGTAATTTTAAATTAATTTGAAAATCAAATGGTGATAATTTTATATTGAAATTTGAGTCTTAAATTGGAATACTAACATTACATTTTCACATGGACTCATATAGTCATTTTACTTAGAATGTGACAAAATTATTAGGTGCAGTCATCGGACACCCTCCGAAGGTCAATCAGGATGAGCCACATCACCAATAGGCTATGTACAGTTATTGTGTACCTTAGTGTTTAGATGATGTGGCACGTCCTGATTGACCTCTGTATGATCTGGTGACTGCACATAACAATCTCTCCAAAATATCTGCA
Source organism: Dendrobium nobile (assembly GCA_022539455.1). NCBI lineage: Eukaryota > Viridiplantae > Streptophyta > Magnoliopsida > Asparagales > Orchidaceae > Dendrobium > Dendrobium nobile. Next base: position 47,227,929 of record CM039735.1, on the reverse strand, counting down.
TCACCTTAACTTGACCAAAACATTACCAAATATAGCCTTGCCAATAGCGTTTTATCCCATTATTAGTAGGGAATTTTTTTTCTCGAAATACGAAATTTAAATTTTTATTAATATGAGGCTAATTTTATATGGCACGTCATTAATTTCATGTGTTTTCTCACAATAACATTAAAGTATCAGTCAGTTGAAAAAGAATCATAACAAAATCATTAGTCACATAATTTGATTGAATTGACTAATAATTTTAATTTATTTGTCCGTTTAAATTTAATAGTTTAATTGTACATAAAAAAGAATGGATAACACATTAGTTAAAATATGTAAATTTATTCATAACCAAATACAAAATATTCAAAATATTATATTAAAGATTTTATTTAATTTAAAAACAAAAATTGTTGTGAAAAAAATTCGCCATATATATTGTGCAAAATTGTTAAATTGCATTTCTTAGGGAACATTGACCATTTATTACGTGCGGCTTGAGGTAGCCTAAGTGGACTTCGACAATTTTAATTATTTTTTCAATTAATAGAATTCAACCTACCTCTATGTCAGATCTAAATAACTTCTTATGGTGTTTTTATTGGCCCAGATATCGATCTCATGGAAAGAATTAAATTTCAAGATTTTTTTTCTTCCAATTAATTAGAATATTATCTAATTGAAGTCCGCCTTGTTCAATATTTTTAATTTGCTTTTTCTTTTTCTTTAGGTTGCCAGTATAGTATGTTTGGACTAATGTTGGTGGCAATTTTTTTATTACATGCGGTCATCGGGCTTAGCTTTGTTGGTCAGCATGCATGATTGGGAATCACCAACTCATGTTCGAATCCCCTTTGAAGCGGCTCTCCTTCTCATATGGGAATAGTAAAGCTTGGGCCTGGTGCCTGTGGGTAGGTTCCGCTATGTTAAGCCGAGAGATTAGTTACGCCGCCATGTGCCTCCTATGAGGAGGCAGCCGGTAGATACCCCCATTCTCAAAATAATAATAATAATAATAATAATAACAATAATAATAAAGTAAACAAAATAAAATTTCCTTTGTAAGGCAAATAAAATAAATAGTTAAAGCATTTAGTTTATAGGAATTTTTTATTAAAATTATGCAGAAACATAATGTTTTATGGAGCGCATCATCCTCTCTTTCCCTTTCCTAAAATATAGAGTATCGCTTAGGAGTGCATAAAAAGGATATGCGAAAGTTGTTTCAACGGCAAAGACAAGGTCGGTAAACTGGAGGTAACATCTTGGTACCCACATGAAAAGAAGTGGAGGTAACTACCAAGTATGCTTCGAAGAGGTTCTGCTTTGTGAACTTGGGGACAATCTGTTAAGTAAGCTAAGTTTGCGAAGATCAGCCAGAGGAAAGGTAGAGATAAAAATTATGTTTGCAAAAGAAGAGCTTTTGAAAAGTTGCAAAAGTAGTGGACAAGATCGGTGTGGTGGGATGGGTGGTGGGGTCAAGCTGCAATGTGATTCCTTATTATGACATCAATGACAAATGAAGAAAGACACCCTATGATGTGCATATTTCTTGTTAATCAATAGAATATCAATGGTTTAATTTTGTCTTGTGGTGGTGAACAGCATAAAAACATCAAAAGATGTGAAGTTCCTATATGTCCACAATTTGGTAAGACGGAAAAAAATTTAATAAATGTAAAAAATAAATTATTTTAAAGACTTAAAAATATAAATGTTGTTGCGTCCTGGAGTATTCGCGGCAGTAGAGAAATATAAGGTTTAACGTCATAGCATTGTACGAAGATCCAGCACACACACAGATAAAATGAGAGGGTACGTCATTCACTAGAGACACCAATATTTTTACGTGAAAACCCACTGAAAAAAGGGGGAAAAACGACGGGGACTAGCCAAGTTTTAATGAATCCACTAGTATTCTAGTTGATTACAAATGAGGCCCTTCATTGGGGGAAGGCTTTTGCTTGATGTACATCTTATAGAGTACATTGCATGGTGAAAATACAAAGAATAACTGTAGGCATGTTCGTTTGGTCAGAAGGATCATAGTCTGGTGACGGAGGTATGAAGAATCGTAGTCGATGGGTGATAGATATCATGAAGACCGTTGTCTGGCAACAGAGGTCAGAAGGATTGTAGTCGGTGGGCGACGTAAGTTAAAGGGATCGTAGTCGGCGGGCGACGGAAGTCAGAAGGACCGTAGTCGGTGGGCGACGAAGGTCAGAAGAACTGTTTTCTGATGACGGAAGTTAGAAGAACAGCGTCATTTAGAAGTCCAACAAGGGACAAAAATTCAGCCTCGGATAGATGTCTATTGAAAGTGATATAACTTGTAGGAGTTCTACGTCGGGTAGAAACTTGGCAACAAGAGAAGGTCTACCGTCGGGTAGAAGTCCAATGTCAGTTGGCAACCGAGGAGAACTCCAGTGTCACTTGGATATCGAGCAGAATTCTAGCATCACTTGGAGTTCAGGTGAAACTCCGGCATTAGTTGGGCAGAATTTCGGCATCACTTGAGCGTCAGGCAAAATTCTGTCATCCTTGGAGATTGGGTGAATCTACGACGTCACTTGAAGGTTAGACCAAAATTAGGCGTCACTTCGGCCGAGTTTTGACATCACTTGTGTTAAAATAGTTTCTATTTGCATGTTTTACATTCTTGCCACTTGTATAGTTTTGATGATTCCAAATATTATTATTTTAAGTATTATATTCTCCTAACATTTTTTTTTGGGAAGAATTGTTTTTGCTCGTGTGTGGACTAACATTTTAGGAAAATCGAACTACAAGCTAAAGAAGACTTCAAATCAAATTCAGCATGAGATAGTTTGTAAATTGAAGTTTGTATTTTTCAGTATATTTAATTTGAGAGAGTATGATTGTAATTGAGTAGCTTAGCACACACACACTTGGGGAGATCTTTAAAAAATCATATTGATTGTACGGGATGAACCAAGTTCATACGGGACGATCAAGTAAGTTATCCCCTCGGAAGAAAAATGAAACGAACAGGAAGTGAGAAAATTTTTCTAAGTCTTGATCGTCCAGACGAATTTCCCTATTCGTCCCAAGACGATCTTCTCTGGATTCTGGGATTGAACTATTCGTCCAAACGAAATTGATAGTTCATCCCAGGATGTTCTTCTATGGATTCTGAGATTGAACTATTCGTCCAAACGAAATTGCTAGTTTGTCCCTGGACGATCTCCTCTGGATTCTCACTATGTAATGTTCGTCCAGACGAAATGGACAGTTCGTTCTAGGACGATGTGCTCGGGTTTCAAAGTTTATTCTTTTCATCCTGATGAACATGAACATTCGTCCTAGGATGATGTTCTCTATTCTTTTAACATATAGTCCGTTTGCAGTTATGTTTTATTATGGCTTTAAAATAACTGTTTGTACCGGACGAACATAGTTCGTACAGGACGATGATCGTGTACGAAGTCAACTCATCCCAATACATATTGGGTTCATATGCAAATGTTTTAACACTATTCCTACAGGACGATTTGACGATCGTCCGGGATGATTTACAGACTTGAAAGTTAGCAATTTTTGGATGGTTTTTTATGTATTTCCAATATAAAAACCACTAAAAACTGCTTGTGATCTTTTTTCCTACTGATCTTCGTGTTAACTGAAGGGAGAGTGAAGGAGAGAGTGTGAGAGAGGCTTGAAGGATGATTCTTACTACTATAGCATGAAGGATTGACTTGGTACTCAAAGGTAAGAATCTCCACTTGTGATTTGTGATTAGTTCACTCTTTTATCTCGTCCTTCTAGATTTCTTGTGAGAAGATCTATCAAGGAGATCCGATTCTCTACCAACACTTGAAGAGTGTGAACAGACGAAGGGTTGACTTCTTACACTGGGAGATTGTGAACAGACAAAGGGTTCTCTGCCGACACTTGGAGAGTGTGAACAGACGAAGGGTTCTCTATAGACACTTGGAGAGTGTGAACAGCCGAAGGGTTCACTACCTACATTGGAAGAGTGTGAAAGGATGAAGGGTTCTCTGCCAACACTTGGAGAGTTTGAAAGGATGAAGGGTTCTCTACCAACACTTGGAGAGTGTGAAAGGACGGATGGTTCTCTGCCAACACTTCGAGAGTGTAAAAGAATGACGATTCTCTGCCACACCGGGAAGTGGTGGAAGAGAGTGTTGTAAAGGCTTCTCCGCCTTACTGTTGGTGTAAAAGGAGAGTCACTAGTGGTATTAGTGAAATACTCGGAGGTTGCCTCAGGGGAGTGGATGTAGGTCGTGTTTGATCGAACCACTATAAATCTTGTGTTTTTTTATTTTTCGCTACTTTTATTTTTATCTTTTAATTTGTGGTTGAAAAACCTTTTCTACAAAATTCACTAAAGTTATTCTCATTTTAAAATTCAAAAAGAGGGAAAATTTTTTAATTACCAATTCACCCCCCTCTTGGTTAGCTGCTGGACATAATCTTAGGTCTAACAATCTAATTCATATTGAACAAGTTTCAACAAGTGATATCAGAGCTTTGTTTCAAAATTATAAGTTTAGATTATGTTTTGATTAACGTAGATGGCTACATTTGGAAACCAAAATACACCTGAAGGTTATTCTATAACTAGACCTTCATTGCTTGATAATATTCATTTTGATTTTTGGAAAACATGCATGTCTACATTTTTACAATCACTTGATTACAGTATGTGAATCTTAGTTCAGGAAGAGTTTACAAAACGAACTTGACTAGTTGACGGAGTTAGAGTTGAAACACCTTTTGTGGACTGGACAATAAAAGAACATGACTTAGAATAAGTAAATGCCAAATGCTTGAATAGTTTCTTTTGTGCTCTTAAATCGGAAGACTACATACGGGTTTCTACTTGCAAGAGTGGAAAGGACATATAGGATAGACTTTGTATAACTTATGAGGGGACTAATGAGGTTAAGCAATCTAGACTTAATATCTTGTTGCATGATTATGAATTATTTCGCATGAAATCAAATAAATTTATTTCTGATATGTATACAAGATTCACACAAATAGTCACCTCTTTACATGCATTGGGTAGGGAACTAATGAATGCTGAAATGATTAATAAGATACTTCATTATTTGCCTACTACTTATGATGTTAAAATTACTGCAATTACAGAGTCTAAAGATCTAAACATTTATTCTATTAACAATCTTCTTGGATTGCTAATTTCTTACGAGCAATGAGTTAGCCAAAAAAAGATTTATGCAGGTGAACCACGAAGGGAGAAGAACATAGCACTAAAAGTGGAGGAGTTAGAGAGTGAACACTCATAATCTGAGGATGAAGATGATATCACACTAATGACTAAATAATTCAAAAGCATTCTGAAGAGGAAGCAAAAAAGACGTCAGCAATGAAATCGAGGTAAATTTAATAAAAATGTCAATGTTTCTAATGATGTTATTTGCTATGAGTGCAGGAAATATAGACATATTAAGACAGACTACCCAAAACTCAAAGCCACTCCTAGTAAAGAGAAGGTAGAGCAGAAACCAATTATGAATAAGGGTAAGAGGAAATTCCAAAGAGCTTTCTGGTAGACTCAACTTCAGACTCGTCAGAGACAAAAAAAGAAGATAAAGTCACTAATCTGTGCTTAATAGCTGATAACTTTGATCAGTTAGATCAAGAAGAGGTATGTGACTTGACTTATAATGAACTTTTAAAGTTTTCGAACACATGCATGATGCATATAAAAAATTAAAGAAAATTCATACTAGTCTGAGCTTAGAATTTCAGGAATTACAAAAGGAACATGAAATCCTTAGGAAAAATCATACTTTAATTGATGACAACCACATGAAATTACTTGATGAGTTTGATGACCTGAATAAAAATTATGAAATGTTAAAAACATCATTTGCAGAACTTCAAATTGAAATCAAGAATAATAAGGATGAATCAGAGAGCAAAATATATCGAGTTAATTATACAAATCAAATTTTGGAAGATATGAATTCATTTTACATATTGAAGATAAATGTTCTTGAGGATAATAGGATATCCCCTAAACTTGAAGATTTCACTAATCCTATTTTGTATCCTAAATTTATGCAATATCTTAAAAGACAGATGAATAGTAGAAGACCTAGGAATCCATTTCCGAAAGCCAAATGTAATAATTGTGGATTGATTGGACATATAGCTCACACTTATACTTTGAAGAAAAAAATTTATTTGGTGCGAAAACCTAAGATGCATAAACCTAGACATATCATACATGCATCTATTTATAAATTGACAAAAAAAGAACCCAAACTTGTTTGGGTTCTTAGGTCTAACATTTGATAATTTTACAGGGTCGTTCTCACACAAGACCTCGTGAGAGCATATAGTACTTGGACATCATATGCTCAAAGCATATGACTGGAGATACTACACAATTCATTACGTTGGAAGCCAGGAGTGGAGGCAAGGTTACACTTGGAGATAACACCACAAGGAAGGTGTCTGGGTCAGGTATGATTAGAAATTTTATGAATTTTTTTATTGAAAATATATTATTGGTAGAAGGCTTAAAGCATACTTTGTTAAATATAAGCCAGCTATGTGATAAGGGATATTGTGTAAAAATTTTTCCTGCTAGCTGCATATTAAGCCTAAATGGAAATGATATTTTGAATGATATAAGGGTAACAACGTGTATATGCTAAACTTGAATTGCATTAAAACTCCTACTGCTTTTTATTTAAAAACTATTTCTGATGAGTCCTGGCTTTGGCATAGGAGACATTGTCACACTAGCATGAAAAAACCTTAGGAGGATTACATAAAAGAACCTAGTGAGAGGTATACCAAAACTAGACTTTACTAAGGACCACTTTTGTGATGCATGTCAATTAGGAAAATATGTGAAGTCCTCTTTTCAGTCCAGTAAGTATCTTAGAATAAATAAACCATTGGAAATTTTGCATATGGATCTTTTTGAACAGTTGGAACTGTAAGTCTAGGAGGGAAGGTATATGATTTGTGATTGTGGATGATTACTCTAGATTCACGTGGGTTAGATTTCTATTTCATAAGAGTGAATTATTTGAGGAATTTAGAAACTTTTTAACTTAGATTCCAAGAAAGATAGGATGTGAAATTATGACTACTTAAAGTGATCATGGAGGAGAATTTGAGAATGAACAATTTGAGGATTTTTGTAAGGAGAAAAGAATTGATCATAACTTTTTTGCACCTCGAACACCTCAGCAGAATGGGGTAGTCAAAAAGAAAAATCGAACATTAATAGAAGCCGCTCGAGCCATGTTGGCAGAATATTCACTTCCTAGATATTTTTGGGCTGAGGCAGTTTGCACTGCATGTTATATTCTGAATAGGTTGAATGTGAGATCAAAATTAAATAAAACACCCTATGAGTTGCTAAAAGAAAGAACACTTAATTTGTCACATTTGCATATTTTTGGAGTTAAAGGTGTTTATACAGAATAATGGAAAATCTGCCATAGGAAAATTTGATCCAAAATCTGATGAAGGAATTTTTATAGGATACTCAAGTGTTGGAAAATCTTATAGAATATTCAATAAAAGAACTTTGGTAATTGAGGAGATCACATATGTTGTATTTGATGAATCTGGAATTTTTGAAGAGCTAAATATTATAGAAGATGAGATTGAGATTAACTCCCAAAAGATTGATAAAATCAATTTGGAAGAAAATTTGGAGATAGAAAATCCTTTGAGATTTGAGATTATTGGTGAACCTAGAGAGGGTGTAAGGACTAGGCATGGACTAAATAAAGAAATCAATAATTCAGCCTTTATTTTAGCCATAAAACTTACAAATATTGATCAAGCAATTTTGGACAAATTTTTTATTTTGGCAATGCAAGAATAGTTAAATCAATTTGTAAGAAATAAAGTTTGAGAATTAACTACAAGGCCAAAGGATCAAAGTGTAGTTGGAAATAAATGGGTATTCAAAAATAAAATGAATGACAGAGGAGTAGTCATTAGAAATAAGGCTATATTAGTTGCTAAGAGGTACAATCAGATTGAAGGGATTGATTTTAAGGAGACATTTGCCCCTGTAGCTAGACTTGAAGTAATTAGGGTTTTATTAGCCTTTGCCTGTTTTAGAGGATTTAAATTATACCAAATGGATGTAAAAAATAACTTTTTAATTGGGATAATTCAAGAAGATGTTTTTGTAGAACAACCTCCAGGTTTTGAAAATTCTAAACACCCTAATCATATTTTCAAATTAAAAAAGGCATTATATGGATTGAAACAGACACCTAGGGCTTGGTATGAGAGATTGAGCAAATTCCTACTTAAAAGATCATTTGAAAAAGGAAGTATCCATACAACTCTCTTTTTGAATAAAATTAGAAAAGATATAATCGTTGTATAAATTTATATTGATGACATCATTTTTGGATCTTCAAATAAAAATCTTTGTGATGATTTTTCTAAAACAATGAGTAGTGAATTTGAGATGAGTCTAACGGGAGATTTAAGTTACTTTCTAGTCTTTAGCATTAAGCAAATTGAGAAGGATATATTTCTTAGTCAGTGGAAGTATGTTAAGGATATCCTCAAAAAGTATGAAATGAATAATGCTAAACCTATTAGTACACCTATGAGTTCCTCAGTTCAGTTGGATAAGGACCCTAAGGGGAAAATCTTTTGATCAAAAGAAATTCAGAAGGATAATTGGATCTTTGCTTTACTTGACAGCTAGCCGGCTTGATATCATGTTTAGTGTTTATTTGTGTGCTAGATTTCAATCAGATCCAAAAGAATCATATTTGATAGTAGTAAAAAGAATTTTAAGATATCTGTTAGGAACTCAGAACTTAGGAATTTGGTATCTTAAGTTTAGCTCTTCATTTAAAATAAATGGTTATTCAGATTCTGACTTTGCACGTTGTAGGGTTGATAGAAAGAGCACTTCTGGAACATGTTAGTTTATTGGAAATTCTTTAGTCTCTTGGTCCAGTAGAAAACAAAATTCAGTAGCCATATCTACTGTTGAAGCTAAATACATTGCATTAGGAAGTTGTGTGGTACAAGTACTTTGGTTAAAACAACAGTTGATTGATTTAGGATTAACTATAGGCACTATTTCTATTTATTGTGATAACACTAGTGCTATTTGCATTTTTAAAAATCCTATTCAACATTCAAGAACCAAACATACAAACATCAAGCATCATTTCATTAGGGATCATGTATCAAAAGAAGAATTTTAACTCATTCATGTTTTTACAGAAAATCAATTTGCAGACAATTTTACAAAATCACTAGCCTTTGATACTTTCAGTACAATAAGAACAAGGCTTAGTGTGATCTATTTGAATGCTTAATTAAAATGATTCTGTAACATTGATGTCTGTATTTTTAAGTTTGTGATTTTTTATATTTGAGTTTGTGTTTTTATGTGTTTCCTATAGTTTTTGAATGTGTTTGTGTTTTAGTCTTAAAAAAAAAGTATCACATCTAGATTTTTGATTGCATGTTTAAAAAATTAAGTGAAAATCGTCCGAGATGAAATTCATTTCATACGGGACGAATTAAGTAGTTTATTAACTGTTGGAATTGAATGGTTTGCGTACAATTTTTTAGTATTTATTTTTCTCTTCGTCTGTACAATTGTCATGATCGTCCATATGAAATTTTAAAATGTATGTATGAATGTTGACAGTTAAATAGATAAGGTTGATTTTATTATGCATGATCGTACGTACGAACCTATAGTTCGTACAGATGAACGCTTGGCGTTTCGATGTGGGTAGGTTTAAACTGCCATTAAAACGATCTTAAATGTCTGATCGTCGAGGATGAACACTTTGTCTGTACGATTGTTTGGTCAAAAGTCTGTATGAAAGGATGCATCGTTACTTGTGTGATTACAAAAAGCCGTTTCAATTTTGGACTCATTCGTTCATCCATACAAAATTTTGTTCATACAGGATGAAGTCAAATTCATACGTCATGAAATTAATTTCGTCTATACGAAATCACAATTTTTTTTTTAAAAAAAGAGGGCTTTTGAACTCACATGTCATCACTTCAAACATCTCATTCAAACCGCTTTTCCTCTAGCTCTTATCCATGGCTAGCTCTAGCAAAAGACAAAACTTATTGGCTAAGGGACCACCCAAAAACACTGTTGCAGATTTGGTTTCATGAATTATGGTTTTGATGATAGCAAATAATACAATTGCCTTTTTCTACTGACATTTCAGGGCCAAGAGATCAGACGACAAACAGAACCAGCTCAAGATTGGGTAGATTAGAGTTGAGTCAGTCTGTAACTATTCTTTTCCCTTTCTTGAGTCAATTGTAATCTTGGATGTATCTGATGCTAAGTAACCCTACACACACACACACATACTTGAGTGATTCTTTTCTTAACTGATTTAGAATTTCTGTTTTTTTCTCACATCGTCCCAGATGATATTTATATCGTTATAGACGATCAAGTTTAAAATAGAAACCCTAATCAGGACTCCTAGTCAAGGCAGCCATCATTAAAATATCGGCCTAGATGATACATGTATCGGCTAGGATGATATGCTTAAAATAGAAAGAATTCACCAACATGATCTACTTAGGCATTCTTTGTTTTTGAATATCGGCCAGGACAATCATGTATCATCCTGGACGATTTGATACAATTATGCCTAAATTGATCAAACAATTAAGGAAAGCAATTAAGGATGATTGATACGATCACATCGTCCGGGATGATATCAATATCGTCTAGGACGATCCGTTCAAAAACATTAGTTGCTTCCGAACGATCAACATAGGCCAGATCATATTCAGGGCAATTTTCTGACAATTTACCTCTGATTTGAACTAATTGTCCGGGACGATCATGAGATCGTCCAGGAAAATCAAGCTAATTTTGAATCGTCCAGACCCCATTCAGGGCGATGTTCAGTACGATAGTCCACGATTTGTACTGATCGGTCAGGACGATATCCATATCATCCTGAACGATAATGTCGGTTCTTAAAATTTTATTTAAAGGATCTGATTTTTCACATGTATGAGACCTTGAGTGCTGCTGCCTTGCCCTAAGAGAGCCTTAGGAGAAGGAGAGAGAGAGAGAGAGAGAGAGAGAGAGAGAGAGAGAGAGAGAGAGAGAGGAACTTATGAGGGGGAGTTCGTGAGAGGGTTCATAAGGGTTACTCCAAGCAAGGTTCGAAGTCGTCTTCTCCGGTCTTTGTCCTTCGTTCTTAGGAGGTTCTTGGGAGGTCTACTTCAGCAAAAGGTTTGGGTTCTCTGCCCGCATCAGGAGGAAGCAAAAGGAGTCGGTTCTTTGCCAGCTTCAGGAGGAAGCAAAAGGAGTCGATTCTCTACCGCACTAGGGTTGGTGAAAAGGATTCGGTTGTATAGGCTTCTCCGCCTAGCTATGGGAGCTAAAGGAGAGACACTTACTTAGTGCAATACCTGGAGGGCGCCTCCAGGGAGTGGACGTAAGTCAAGTTGACCGAACCACTATAAACCCTTGTGTTCTTTTTACTGCTTCTGCATTTTAATTTTTCGCAATTATTTTTCTGTGGTGATTTTGGTTTGTGCTTATTGTGATTTGATCTAAGAAAGATTTTTTAAAATATCAATTCACCCTCGCTCTTGGTTAGCCTCGGGCTAGTTCTCAAGGGCTTAACATCCCTAACAAACTTTCAAGTGGTATCAGAGCGGGATTCATAAAAACTGAGTTTGAAAACTTTTTGAATTTTGATCCATGTCTATCTTTGGGAATCATAATACAACTGAAGGATATTCTATTACACTACCTCCTTTGTTTGACAATATAACTTTTGATTTTTAGAAAACTCGCATGTCTTCTTTTTTACAATCAACTGATTATCACATGTGGATGCTTATTAAAGAAGGATATTCTTCATCTTCTCGTGAACTCAGTGAAATTAAAACCAAAGTGCCATTTACTAAATGGACTTTTGATAAAAGAGATTTAGCTCAACTCAATGCGAAGTATTTGAATTATTTTTTATGTGCTTTAAAATTTGAAACTACATGCGTGTTTCTACTTGCTCTACTAGAAAAAAGATTTGGGATATGTTGTGCATTACTTATGAAAGAACCAATGAAGTTAAGCAATCTCGTTTAAATATTCTCTTGCATGATTACGAACTTTTTGTATGAAATCTTCTGAATCAATTTCTGATATGTATATAAGGTTTACTCAAATTGCAACTTCTTTGCATGCCTTAGGAAGAGAACTTTCAAACTATGAAAAAGTGAACAAAATTTTAAGATGCTTGCCTTCCTCTTTTGATGCTAAAATCCCTACAATTACTGAATCTAGGGATTTGAAGACTTATTCGATTGATAACTTACTTGGCTCACTCATTACTTACAAGCAAGGGGTGAATTAAAGAAATCTTGATGCAGGTGAGAAAAGAAAGGAGAAAACAGTGGCGCTGAAGGCCAACAACACAGACTCTGACTCTTTCGGGTCTGAAAGCGATGACTTTGCCTTAATCACAAGGCAATTCAAAAGCTTTCTAAGGAAGAAGCAAAAGTATCCTCAAAAGTGGAGAAAAGGTAAGGGAAACAAAAACTTTAAGAGTTCTAATGACATGGTTTGTTTTGAATGCAGGAAACCTAGACATGTGAAAGCAGATTGCCCTACAATCAAGGCTCACTCAAGCGAAGAAAAGGGTGACGAGAAACCCAAGTTTAGGAAGGACAAAAAGAGACTTCAAAAAGCATTTTGGGCGGATTATGCATCTGATTCATCTAAGTCTAAACCTGAAGATGAAACAACAAACTTGTGCTTAATGGCAGATGATCATCTTGATAAAGAAGAGGTATGTGAACTATCTAAGACCAGCCCCTTGAAGTTTCTGAAAACAATCATGCATCATATATGAAACTTAAGAAAACATATGCTATCTTGAAATTGGAATTTTTGAATTTACAAAAAGTGCATAGAATTTTGACTAAAGATCACTCAACAATAGATTCAAATCATATGGCTTTACTTAATAAATTTGATGAGTTAAATAAAAAGTATTTTGAATTAATTGAAGAACATGATTCATTAAAAGTTTCACACATCTCACTGTTGCAAATCTATTTTTCATGTCTTATGTTTAGATGATTGATAAACACTATTTCTCTTGGACTACTTGTTGCTTCTAACTTTTCAGGAATCGAAGATCGGACGATCAAGAAGAAGCCAGTTCAGGATTGCGTAGGTTTAGGGTTGAGTCAGTCTGTACTTTTGTTTTTCACCTTTTGAGTCTACTTGTAATGGTTCAAAAGACTGATACTTAGTAACCCTACACACACACACACTTGAGAGATTTAGAATCTCTAATTTTGCTCACATCGGCCAGGACGATCTATTGGATCGTCCTGGACGATCGAGTTCAAAACAGAGACTCTAATCAAAATTCTTAATTAAGGCAGCCATCATTAACATATCGGCCTGGACGATACGTGTATCGGCCAGGACGAAAAGCTCAAAACAGAAAGAAGTAGCAGCCATAAACAGTTAAGGCATAGTGTATTTTTAAATTATCGGCCAGGACGATCCAAGGATCGTCCTGGACGAAATTACCAAATTATGCCTTAATTGATCAGGAAATCAAGGGAGTAATTAATGTTAATTGATACGTTCATATCATCCTGGACGATCGCAGGATCGACCAGGACGATCTATTCAAAAACCTTAAGTTACTTCAGGACGATCAATATCGGCCAGATCAAAAACAGGGCGATGCTCAGGACGATTTACCTCTGATTTGAACTAATCGGCCAGGACGATCGTGAGATCGGCCAGGACGATCGTGAGATCGGCCAGGATGATCGTGAGATCGGCCAGGACGATCAAGCCAAATTCCAATCGTCCAGCACCCAAAATAGGGCGAAGCCCAGGCCGATCTTCTGAGATTTGTACTAATCGGCCAGGCCGATGTCCATATCGGCTTTGACGATAATGTCGGCAACTTGCAATTAATGAGCTCCTCTTGAGCTCTTCTATTTAAAGAGCTCTTGTTCAACGTTTTCAAAAACCTTTGGCTGCTGCCTTGACCTGAGAAGACCTTGAGGAGAGAAAGAGAGAGAGGGAGAGAGAGAGGATCTTGTGAGGGGGAGCTTGTGAGGGGGATTCACAAGGGTTGCTTCAAGGATCGCTCTGCTTGTCTTTCGTCTGGAGTTTCTCATCCGTGGAAGGGTCGGTAGAGGTAAGGAGTTTTTCTCTGGTTGTGGTTCTCTGCCAGCTTCAGGAGGAATCATAAGGAGGTAGGTTCTCTGCCTTGCCGGGGTGGCAAAAAGGAGGTTCTTGTAATGGCTTCTCCGCCTAGCCGTGGGGGCTAAAGGAGAGTCACGTTTTGTAGTGCAATACTTGGATGGTGCCTCCAAGGAGTGGACGTAGGTCGAGTCGACCGAACCACTATAATTCTTGTGTTCTTATTTTTGCTTCGGCACTTTTTAATTCCGCATTTATTTTTGTGGAGTGATTTGGTTTAGGCAATTTTTATTCTTTGTGAAAAGAGTTTTTAAAATACCAATTCACCCCCCTTTTGGTTAACTTGGGACTAAGTTCATAGGGCTTAACATCCCGAACAAACTTTCAAGTGGTATCAGAGCAGGATTCAAAAATTTAAGTTTGAAAACTTTTTGAATTTGATCCATGGCTAACTTTGGGAATAGAAACACTACTGAAGGATATTCGATTACACGACCTCCACTGTTTGACAACTTACCTTTTGATTTTTGGAAAACCCGCATGTCAACGTTTTTACAATCTACTGATTATCGCATGTGGATGCTTATTCAAGAAGGTTATTCTCCACCTTCTCGTGAAATTAATGGTGTTAAAACTGAAATTTCTTTTACTTAATGGACTTTCGATGAACGTGATTTGGCTCAGTTAAATGCGAAGTGTTTGAACTGTTTTTTTTTGTGCTTTGAAATCTGAGGAATACATGCGTGTTTCAACTTGCAAAACTGGTAAGGAGATTTGGGATAAGTTATGTATCACCTATGAAGGAACCAATGAAGTAAAACAATCTAGGTTAAATATTCTTTTGCATGACTACAAACTTTTTCGTATGAAATCATCTGAAACTATTTCTGACATGTACACTAGGTTTACACAGATTGTTACTTCACTGCATGCACTATGAAAGGAACTTTCGAATTATGAAAAAGTTAACAAGGTTTCGAGATGCTTGTCGTCGTCTTATGATGCAAAAATTTCTGCAATCACTGAATCTAAAGATTTGAACACCTATTCTATTGATAACCTACTTGGCTCACTCATTGCTTACGAGCAAGGGGTGAATCAAAGAAATCTTGATGCAGGTGAGAAGAAAAAGGAGAAAACAATCGCACTGAAGGCGCACAAATTGGATTCTGAATCTTCCGGATCTGAAAGCGATGATGTTGCCTTCATCACAAGGCAATTCAAAATCTTTCTAAGGAAGAAACAAAAGCATCATCAAAGTTGGAGGAAAGGTAAGGATCACAAATATGTTAAAGGATCTTCTGATGTCGTTTGTTTTGAATGCAGGAAACACGGACATGTGAGAGCCGATTGCCCGACACTTCAAGATCATTCAAACAAAGAAAAGGAAAAAGGTGAGGAGAAAGCTAGGTCTAAGAAGGACAAGAAGAAAATCCAAAGAGGTTTCTGGGCAGAATCTGGTACTGATTCCTCTGAGACTGAACCAGAGGAAGAGACTACAAACTTGTGTTTCATGGGAGAAAATCAAAGTGATGAGGAAGAGGTTTGTAAACCAACCTATGATGAATTGTTTGAAATTTGTGAAAATATCCATGCATCATACAAAAAACTTAAGAAAACTCATGCTAGCTTAAAATTAGAACATTCAAATCTTTAAAAAGAACATGAAGTCATTCTTAAAGATCATGCAACAATTGATTCTAATCACATGGCTCTTCTTGATGAGTTTGATGAGTTGAACAAAAAGCATTTGGAATTAATTGATGAACATAATGCATTAAAAGTTTCACACACCTCACTTAGTATTGATCTTAAGAAATCTAAAGAGATTGAGAAAAAATTGAGGATTGAGATTGATGCATTAAAAAGAACAAATTTGAGAATTCAAAATGATTTTGATACATGTAAGAAAAATTGGATGACTTCCATTTTTGATCTTAAACCAGAACCTAGGAAGAGGCATCATAATTCAAATCATTTAAGAAACCCTTTTCCTGGAGTTAGATGTTTCTCATGTAGCATGCTCGGACACATCTCACACACTTGCACCGTTCACCGTAGTACACATTGGGTGTGGAGACCTAAGATGCATGATTCACAGCATACCATACCTGCATTACATTCTACATTTCCTAAGATGGATCCCAAACCGGTTTGGGTTCCTAAATCTGACTGTTGTTGAGTTTTGCAGGTGTACTCTCACCAAAGACCTCGTGGGAGCATAAGGATAACTGGACATAAGAAGGCTTGCAGCTCAAAATTTCTTAAACTCGCTGCTTTATCACTTGCTTGAAATTTTTAGCTTTTGTGTTATTTTTTGTTTTGTTTTTGTGCATACTTTGTGTTATTTTAGTTTGCGTTGTTTTCATTTTTTGTTTTGTTTTTCACATTATTCTTTAAAATTGGCCTTCCATATGATGAATCTTTTCAAGCTTTTAAATATTGGAGTTTTTTGAGATAGGGTTTAGCTTTTCTAAATTGGTTAAAAGGAGTAATATTGTTGATGTTTTCCCTCCTTCTGACTTTTTGTTAGTGATATGATTTTCTTCTCTAAACAAAATTCTAAACTCAGTTTAACCAATGGCTTCTTATTTAAGATTTTTTTCTTATCTTGCTACATTAATTTATCTTATGCATAATAACCAAAGTTTTTAGATATCATTCAAGCTTTTGAAATCTTGCCATTGCATTTATCACATGATTTTGATTTTGTGTTGTGGATTGTTCATCCCTATGTTAGAGAGAGAGCTCCTATTATCTAATATTTGGAGGATATACTCACAACTAATTTTTTTTAAGGGTATAATAAAGAGGTTTTAGCTTGCAAGAGAAAAAAAAAAGGGAGGCCAATGAAGCCTAATTGAAAAAAAAAAATCATATATACAAAAATGTATCAAAGATCCAAAAGATGCTCAAAAGAGCCAATTAAAGTGACAAGAGGCATAAAATGAGCCCACTAGATGCAAGCTATCCTCTCTTTGGTAAAACTCTTAAAACTTAGAAAACTCATTGATTATGTGATGCCTTCAAAGACTTGACTTCAATTTCCATGATTGAGAAAAATTACATTGAGTTATTAATTATGAGATATTTTCCTTGTAAATAAGTCTAGAATGGATCTTATTATCCCATTTAGATATTTTCTTTGAAATCTGAAGATTACATGCGTGTTTCAACTTGAAAAACTGGTAAAGAGATTTGGGATAAATTATGCATCACCTATGAAGGTACTAATGAAGTTAAGCAAACCCGTTTGAACTTTCTCTTGCATGACTACAAACTTTTTCATATGAAACCTCATGAATCGATTTCTGACATGTACACTAGGTTTACTCAGATTTTCTTCTTGTCCTTCCTTGACTTGGCTTGATTGATCTTGAAGTGTAGGGCAATCGGCTCTCACATGTCCAGGTTTCTTGCATTCAAAACAAACAACATCAGAAGATCCTTTAACATATTTGTGATCCTTACCTTTCCTCCAATTTTGATGATGCCTATGTTTCTTCCTTAGAAAGCTTTTGAATTGCCTTGTGATGAAGGCAACTTCATCGCTCTCAGATCCGAAAGATTCAGAATCCGATTTGTGCGCCTTCAGTGCAATTATTTTCTCCTTTTTCTTCTCACCTGCATCAAGATTTCTTTGATTCACACCTTGCTCTTAAGCAATGAGTGAGCCAAGTAAGTTATCAATGGAATAAGTATTCAAATCTTTTGATTCAGTGATTGCAGTTATTTTTGCATCATAAGACGAAGGCAAGCATCTCAAAATCTTGTTAACTTTTTCATAATTCGAAAGCTCTTTTCCTAGTGCATGCAATGAAGTAACAATCTGAGTAAACCTAGTGTACATGTCAGAAATCGATTCATGAGGTTTCATACGAAAAAGTTTGTAGTCATGCAAGAGAAAGTTCAAACGGGTTTGCTTAACTTCATTAGTACCTTCATAGGTGATGCATAATTTATCCCAAATCTCTTTACCAGTTTTTCAAGTTGAAACACGCATGTAATCTTCAGATTTCAAAGCACAGAAAAAACAGTTCAAACATTTTGCATTTAACTGAGCCAAATCACGTTCATCGAAAGTCCATTCAGTAAAAACAACTTCAGTTTTAATACCATTAATTTCACGAAAAGGTGGAGAATAACCTTCTTGAATAAGCATCTACATGTGATAATCAGTAGATTGTAAAAACGTTGACATGCGGGTTTTCCAAAAATCAAAAGGTAAGTTGTCAAATAGAGGAGGTCGTGTAATCGAATAACCTTCAGTAGTGTTTCTATTTCCTATGTTAGCCATGGATCAAATTCAAAAAGTTTTCAAACTTAATTTTTCGAATCCCGCTCTGATACCACTTGAAAGTTCGTTCGGGATGTTAAGCCCTATGAACTTAGTCCCAAGCTAACCAAGAGGGGGGGTGAATTGGTATTTTAAAAATTCTTAAGACAAAGAAATAAATTCGCAAACCAAATCACACCACAAGACCAAATGCAAAATTTAAAAGTGCGGAAGCAAAAATAAGAACACAAGATTTATAGTGGTTCGGTCGACTCGACCTACGTCCACTCCTTGGAGGCACCCTCCAAGTATTGCACTACAAAACGTGACTCTCCTTTAGCCCCCACAGCTAGGCGGAGAAGCCCTCACAAGAAACTCCTTTTTGCCACCCCGGCAAGGCAGAGAACCTACCTCCTTTTGCTTCCTCCTGAAGCTGGCAGAGAACCACAACCAAAAGCAAAACTCCTTACCTCTACCGACCCTTCCACGGACGAGAAACTCCAGACGAAAGACAAGCAGAGCGATCCTTGAGCAACCCTTGTGAATCCCCTCACAAGATCCTCTCTCTCTCCCTCTCTCTCTTTCTCTCCTCAAGGTCTTCTCAGGTCAAGGCAGCAGCCAAAGGTCTCTTCAAAACGTTGAAGAAGAGCTCTTTAAATAGAAGAGCTCAAGAGGAGCTAATTAATTGCAAGTAGCCGACTTTATCGTCCAGGTCGATATGGACATCGGCCTGGCCGATTAGTACAAATCAAGGAAGATCGGCCAGAGCACAGCCCTGGGAACAGTCCTGGACGATTGAAATTTGGCTTGATCGTCCTGGCCGATTAGTTCAAATCAGAGGTAAATCGTCCTGAGCACAGCCCTGGGAACAGTTCTGGACGATTGAAATTTGGCTTGATCGTCCAGGCCGATCTCACGATCGTCTTGGCCGATATGATCGTATCAATCATCCTTAATTACTCCCTTGATTTCCTGATCAATTAAGGCATAATTTGGTAATTTCTTCCTGTCCGATCCTGGAATCGTCCTGGACGATAATTTAAAATTCAGTATGCCTAAACTGTCTAAGGCGGCTATCTCTTTCTTATTTTGAGTTTATCGGCCTGGCCGATACACGTATCGTCCAGGCCGATATGTTAATGTTGGCTGCCTTAATTAAGAATCCTTAATTAGACTTTCTGTTTTAAGCTGATCGTCCTGGACGATATAAATATCGGCCGGGTCGATGTGGGCAAAAACAGAATTTCTAAGCCTATCAAGTGTGTGTGTGAAGGGTTACTTAGCATCAGTCTTTTTGATTATTACAAGTAGACTCAAAAGGTGAAAAATAAAATTACAGACTGACTCAACCCTAAACCTACGCGATCCTGGACTTGGCTTCCTCTTGATCGTCCGATCTTCGATTCCTGAAAAGTTAGAAGCAACAAGTAGTCCAAGAGAGATAGTGTTTGTCAATCATCAAAACATAAGCTATGAAAAAGTAGATTTGCAACACTCAGGACTGTGCGGAGCTTTTACAGCTATCCACCACCGGGGATAAGCTGCACATACTCGTTTCTGATCCGGATTTTGATTGGTCTACGGCAAACCACTTCCTTCGCCAAACCAACACACCCTTTCATGTTGGAGAGACTAGCTCTTTAGTCAAAGATGCTAGGACAATCCAACATGTCCTTCGCACCTCCATAATTCCAAAAGCCGAGGATCGAATCCATATCACTCCACTTCTGTCCTTGCCACCTTTTTCATTATGACCTAGAGAGAATTTAATGCCACTGATCTACTCTTTCGCTACATCGATCACCTAACAACTATTCGCGATCCAGGCCATAGGAGAAAACCCAATCTAGCCTTAGGACACATCATAGCCTACATTCTTGAAACCAAATACTATCTCCAATATCCTACTCCACCTGACCTTTAGCCTCCTTGCTACTCAAACAATTCTTTCACTATCCTTCATAGTACTCGTCTCCACCCAGGAGACGGCGAAGGTCGGGGGGCTAGGGAGGAGGAGGCTCCCGCTCCCGCTCCCATTCCTGATCCTGTTCCTCTCCACCAACACTCACCGGTTGATTAGTTGATTGAGAGGTTTGATCGTTGGGAGACTCGCTTCGATGCTTACGTTGCTGCACAGGAGCAACAACATTCTGAGGACTTAGCCCGCTTTGACAGTTACATGGTTCACTAGCAGCAGCAGCATGACTAGGACATCGCCTAGTTCAATGCTCATTTTACATCACTTGCCAGCTACTTTCAGCAGCCACCTCCACCACCTCCATCTGATGATCAGGGTCCTTCGTTTTTCTAGTCTGTTTTTTTTTTGCTTTTTGCTATTTGTTTCCTGTTTTCTGTAGTTTGCCTTTTTTTCTATTTTTCTTTTGTATCTGGACCCTCTTTTTGTGATGACAAAAGGAGGAGTAGGGTGTGGTAGGAAAAAGCTGTTGGGTTTGGGGTTTGTAACCTTGAATTTCTAATGAACTTTGTTTAAAAAAAAAATTTTTTTTTTACTTGTGTTTTGCCATCATCAAAAAGGAGGAGATTGTTGCAAATCTATTTTTTATGTCTTATGTTTTGATGATTGACAAACACTATTTCTCTTGGACTACTTGTTGCTTCTAACTTTTCAGGAATCGAAGATCGGACGATCAAGAAGAAGCCAGTTCAGGATTGCGTAGGTTTAGGGTTGAGTCAGTCTGTACTTTTGTTTTTCACCTTTTGAGTCTACTTGTAATGGTTCAAAAGACTGATACTTAGTAACACTACACACACACACTTGAGAGATTTAGAATCTCTGTTTTTGCTCACATCGGCCAGGACGATCGAGTTCAAAACAGAGACTCTAATCAGTATTCTTAATTATGGCAGCCGTCATTAACATATCGGCCTGGACGATACGTGTATCGGCCTGGATGATAAGCTCAAAACAGAAAGAAGTAGCCGCCATAAACAGTTAAGGCATAGTGTATTTTTAAATTATCGGCCAGGACGATCCAAGGATCGTCCTGGACGAAATTACCAAATTATGCCTTAATTGATCAGGAAATCAAGGGAGTAATAAAGGTTAATTGATACGATCATATCGTCCTAGACGATCGCAGGATCGGCCAGGACGATCTATTCAAAAACCTTAAGTTACTTCAGGACGATCAATATCGGCCAGATCAAAAACAGGGCGATGCTCAGGACGAATTACCTCTGATTTGAACTAATCGGCCAAGACGATCGTGAGATCGGCCAGGACGATCAAGCTAAATTCCAATCGTCCAGCACCCAAAACAGGGCGATGCCCAGGCCGATCTTCTGAGATTTGTACTAATCGGCCAGGCCGATGTCCATATCGTCCTGGACGATAATGTCAGCAACTAGCAATTAATGAGCTCCTCTTGAGCTCTTCTATTTAAAGAGCTATCGTTCAACGTTTTCAAAAACCTTTGGCTGCTGCCTTGACCTGAGAAGACCTTGAGGAGAGAAAGAGAGAGAGGGAGAGAGAGAGGATCTTGTGAGGGGGAGCTTGTGAGGGTGATTCACAAGGGTTGCTTCAAGGATCGCTCTGCTTGTCTTTCGTCTGGAGTTTCTCGTCCGTGGAAGGGTCGGTAGAGGTAAGGAGTTTGTCTCTGGTTGTGGTTCTCTGCCAGCTTCAGGAGGACGCATAAGGAGGTAGGTTCTCTGCCTTGCCGGGGTGGCAAAAAGGAGGTTCTTGTAAGGGCTTCTCCGCCTAGCCGTGGGGGCTAAAGGAGAGTCACGTTTTGTAGTGCAATACTTGGAGGGTGCCTCCAAGGAGTGGACGTAGGTCGAGTCGACCGAACCACTATAAATCTTGTGTTCTTATTTTTGCTTCCACACTTTTTAATTCCGCATTTATTTTTGTGGTGTGATTTGGTTTATGCAATTTTTATTCTTTGTGAAAAGAGTTTTTAAAATACCAATTCACCGCCCTCTTGGTTAGCTTGGGACTAAGTTCATAGGGCTTAACATCCCGAACGAACTTTCACTCACTTCAAGCTGATTTTAAGAAATCTAAAGAGATAGAGAAAATTTGAGAATTGATAATGTTGCCTTAAAAAGTACTAACTTAAGGATTCAAAATGAATTAGATACACTTAAGAAAACTCAGATGTCACCCACACTTAATCAAAATCAAAAACCTAGGAAGAGGCATTACTACCCAAACCATTTAAGAAATCCTTTTCCCAGAGTTAGATACTTTCCATGTTGCATGCTAGGACACACCTCACACACTTGCACTATCCACCATAGTACACATTGGGTGTGGAGACCTAAATTGCATGATTCACAGCATAACACACATGCATTGCATTCTAGTTTTCATAAGAAGGAACCCAAACCTACTTGGATTCCTAAATCTGACATTTGATGATTTTGTAGGTAAGCTCTCACAAAAGGCCTTGTGAGAGTATGTGGTACCTGGACAGCAGATGCTCTTGAAATATGACTGGCGATGCCAATCAATTCATTTTGCTAGAGACCAGGACAAGAGGCAATATCACTCTTGGAGACAACACCACCAGAAAGGTGGTAGGCACAGGTATAATTGGTAATTCCAAGAACCTTATGATTGAAAATATTTTGCTTGTAGATGGATTAAAATACATCTTCTTCAGCATCAGTTAGCTTTGCGATAAGGGCTTCATCATACAATTCTTTGCAAATTCATGCATTATAAGTTTAAAGAACAACACTATTTTGTAGGGAAAGAGGTTCAACAACGTGTACATGCTTGATTTAAATAACATTGAATGCGCTGCATCTTTTTGCTTGAAAACTGTTATTAATGATTTATGGTTGTGGCACAGAAGATTATATCATGCTAGTATGAAAACCCTTAGGAAAGTGACCCAAAAAGACCTAGTTAGAGGTGTCCCCAAACTGAAATTCTCTAAAGACCACCTTTGTGATGCCTGCCAATTAGGAAATCAAGTCCACTCCTCTTTTCACCCCACTAAGGACATTAGCACATCTAGACCTTTAGAATTCCTTCACATGGATTTGTTTGGACCCATTAGCACTGCCAGCTTGGGAGGGAAAGTCTATGATTTTGTAATTGTTGTTGACTATTCGAGGTTCACTTGGACTAGATTTCTTTCACACAAAAATGAGTCTTTTGAGGAGTTTAGAACCTTTTTTACTTGGATTCAGAAAAAGCTAGGTTATGAGATCTTGACCATCCATAGTGACCATGGGGGAGAGTTTGAAAATGAAAGGTTTTGAGATTTTTTGTGAGGACAAGGGGATTAGCCACAACTTCTCAGCTCCTAGGACCCTTCAATAAAACAGGGTGGGTGAAAGGAAAAATAGAACCTTAATAGAAGCTGCTAGAGCCATGTGTGCTGAGTATTCACTTCCAAAATACTTTTAGGCTGAAGCGATTAACAAAGCTTGTTATGTGCTGAATAGGGTGAATGTTAGAGCCAAACGAGATAAGACACCCTATGAAATCCTTAAGGGTAGGACTCCCAATCTTTCCCACCATCATGTCTTTGGTTGTAAGATTTTTATTTACAACAATGGGAAGTCTCACTTAGAAAAATTTAATCCAAAATCTGATTGAGTGTTCTTGGGATATTCTAGTATTGGAAAGTCTTTTAGGGTGTTTAACAAAAGAACTTTGATGGTGGAAGAAACTACTCATGTAGTGTTTGATGAGACTGATCCTAGAAAGACTGAAGTTGAGGATGATAATGATGTTGGAGATATTACCACTAGAGTAGAAAATCTAGAGAAGGGAGTAGAACACCAAAACATAATGAAGGAGTATGAGATGTTACCCAAGGAGTAGAAAATGTAGACCTAGAGGAAAGGGTTGGACCTTCACACACCTTGCCTAGAGATTGAAGATACTCTACAAGTCACCCCAAAGATTTGATCTTAGGAGACCCTTTTATTGGAGTTAGGACTAGACATGGACTTAGGAAGGAGGTGAACCACTCTGCTTTTATCTCAATTACTGAACTCACCAATATAAACCATGCCCTTTCTGATGAGTTTTGGATTTTAGTCATGCAGGAGGAATTGAACCAATTTATTAGGAATGAAGTTTGGGAGCTTGTAGAAACACCTAAGGAATAAAGTGTAGTTGGAACCAAGTGGGTCTTTAAGAATAAGGTGAATGATTCTGGAGTGGTGGTTAGGAATAAAGTAAGATTAGCGGCTAAGGGGTATAACCAAATAGAAGGGATAGATTTTGAGGAGACTTTTGCCCCTGTAGCTAGATTGGAAGCCATTATAGTGCTATTAGGCTTTGCCAGTTATAAAGGATTTAAGCTTTTTCAAATGGATGTTAAGAGTGCCTTTTTAAATGGGGAAATAAAAGATGATGTGTTTGTAGAACAACCCCCAGGTTTTGAGAGTTCCCAATTTCCAAATCATGTTTTTAACTTAGAAAATGCCTTATATGGTTTAAAGCTTGCACCCAGAGCTTGGTATGAGAGGCTTAGCACATTCTTACTAGAAAGGGAGTTTGTTTAGGGGACCGTAGACACCACCCTTTTTCTTAGAAAAGTTAGAGATGATTTGCTCATTGTTCAGATTTATGTGGATGACATACTTTTTGGATCTTTTAATAAGAAACTTTGTGATGAATTCTCTAAAATAATGAGTAGAGAGTTTAAGTTGAGAATGATGGGAGAGTTGTCCTACTTTTTGGGGTATAGTATAAAATAATTAGATGATTGAACCTTTCTAAATTAATCAAAATACATAAAGGATATTTTGAAGAAGTATGAGATAGATAAAGCCAAGCTAATTAATACTCCCATGACTTGTAGTGTTCCGTTGGATAAGGACCCAAGTAGTAAGTCTGTTGATCAGAAGAAATATAGAGGCATGATTAGATCTTTACTTTACTTAACTGCCAGCTGACCTGATATAATGTTTAGTGTTTGTCTTTGTGCTAGATTTCAAGCTGACCCTAAGGAATCCCACTAGACTGTCGTTAAGAGAATTTTTAGATACCTTTTGGGGACCCAAGGCTTAGGAATTTGGTACCCTAGGTACAACACTTCTTTTGAGATATTGGATTTTCTGACTATGGTTTTACAGGATGTAAGGTGGATAGGAAAATCCAAAACTCAAAAGAAAATCTTTGGTCTCATGGTCTAGTAGAAAGCACTTCTGGAACCATCTCAAAAGAAAAGCACTTCTGGAACTTGTAAATTCATAGGAAAATCTTTGGTCTCATGGTCTAGTAGAAAGCAAAAATCTGTTGCACTTTTCACTGCTAAAGCTGAGTACATTGCTCTTGGAAGTTGTGTGGCCCAAGTCCTTTGGTTGAAACAATAAGTATTGGATTTAGGATTACCTATAGGCACCATCTCAATCTTTTGTGACAATACTAGTGCCATATGCATTTCTAAGAATCCTATCCAACATTCAAGGACTAAGCACATTGACATTAGGCATCACTTTATTAGAGATCATGTAACTAAGGGAGACATTGAGTTACACCATGTGACAACTGAAAATCAACTGGCTGTCATCTTTACTAAACCACTGGCCTTCGACACTTTCTGCTCTTTAAGAACCAAATTGGGTGTGATTGATATAAATGCATGAACTTGATCTTTTTACTTATGTTTCTTTTATCTTTGTTCTTTTTTCTTTTTTTTCTTTTTGCTTTTCTTTTTGCTTTTTGTTTTGTTGTTTCTTCTTCTTTGCTTTACATTTTAGTTTTTGTTTGGATTGTTGTGCTTTCGTTTTTATTTTAGATTTAGTTTTCAAAATCATCGCTGAAATTATATCGTATGCCTTATCTTTGCTTTTGAAAATTTGTAGTCAATGTTTTACATCTCTTAATCTATTTAAGGGAAAAAATATACCATGTATTATATCTCTTTCTCTAACCTATTTTAGTGGCACAGTTTTCTTTTCTAATCAAAAGTTTATCACAAATTAACGAATGTAATATGTAATTAAGATCTTTTCTAACCTTGCTACAGCAAATCTATCTTGTATTTATAGTGATCAAAGTCTTTATGTCACATCAAGATTCCATGTTACCGTTATCATTGCATTTTATCATACGATTATTGATTCTGTTTTGTGAATTCTTCTTCCCTATATTAGAGAGTGAGTTTTTCTTCTCTAATATCTAGAAGATATATTCACAACTATGATTATTTAAGAGATTTTGAAAGAGAATGTAGCTTGCAAAAATGAAAAAAAAAATGGTCAATGATGCCAAAAACAAAAGATGCGCAATGAATGCCAAATTAAAAAATATATACAAGGTGTATTAACAATCAAAAGATGCGCAAAGCGCCATTCAAATTGACAAGAGGCATAAAATGAGCCCACCAAAAGCAAGCTCTCCTCTCTTTTCAAATCTTTTAAAACTTAGAAGTTTTCATGTATCACTTGATAAAATCAAAGGCTTGGTTTTGATTATTTTGCGATTGTGACAGATTTACTTTGATACATTATTCTATAAAGATATTTTTTCTAAAACCAAGTGGTGAACGGATGCCCTTTTTCATATCCAATTAAATTTTTGAGTTAGATCATTGATTTCAAAAGACGAGTCTACCCTAAAAGAAAGTCCGAGCTAAGGGTAACCATGATAGGATATTCTACCATTTTTTGGATTTTTGATATTGTTTACTCATTAACTTACAAATTGTTAAATTCAATCACATGGAATACTACATCATGCTCATGCCTTGGTTTATCAAAAAAAAAAAAAAAGGGGTGGTTTGTTTACTTTGTTTTTTAGTATCCTCCTCATTTTTGAGATGTCAAAAGGGGGAGTAGTAGGTTTGTACGTTTGAACTTTTATTCTGAATCTTAAAAGCCTTTCTATTTTTACACTGCTATTTTTGAAATAATCGTCGGAGTGTTTACCATCATCAAAAAGGGGGAGATTGTTGCAAATTTGGTTTCATGAATTTTGGTTTTGATGATAGCAAACAATACGACTGCCTTTTTCTACTAACATTTCAGGGCCAAGAGATCAGATGACAAATGGAACCTTCTCAAGATTTGATAGATTAAGTTGAGTCAGTCTGTAACTTTTCTTTTCCCTTTCTTGAGTCAATTATAATCTTGGAAGTGTCTGATGCTAAGTAAACCTACACACACACACACTTGAGTGATTCTTTTCTTAACTGATTTAAAATTTCTATTTTTACTCACATCGTTTGAGACGATATTTATATCATCCTGGATGATCGGTTTTAAAACAAAAACCCTAATCAGAACTCCTAATCAAGATAGTTGTTATTAGGATATCAGCTTGGATGATACATGTATCAGCCTGGACGATATGCTCAAAATAGAAAGAATTCACTGACATAATCTATTTAGGCATTCTTTATTTTTGGATATCGGCCAGGACGATCGTGTATCATCATAGATAATTTGATACAATTATGCCTAAATTGATCAGATAATTAAGGAAAGTAATTAACGATGATTGATACGATCACATCGTCCGGGATGATATCAGTATCGTCCGGGACGATCAGTTCAGAAACCTTAGTTGCTTCTGGATGATCAACATCGGTTAGATCATATTCAGGGCGATGTTTTGAACGATTTACCTCCGATTTGAAGTAATCGTGCAGGATGATCGTGAGATTGTCCAGGACGATCAAGATAATTTTGAATCATCCAGACCCCATTCAGGGTAATGTTCAGCACGATAGTCCACGATTTATACTGATCGGCCAGGACGATATCTATATCGTCTTGGACGATAATCTCGATTCTTAAAATTCTAATTAAAGGATCCAATCTTTCTCATGTATGAGACCATGGGTACTGCTGTCTTGACCTAAGAGAGCCTTGGGAGAGGGAGGGAGAGAGAGAGAGAGAGAGAGAGAGAGAGAGAGAGGAGAGAGAGAGAGAGAGAGAGAGGAAATTGTGAGGGGGAGTTTGTGAGAGGGTTCATAAGGGTTACTCCAAGCAAGGTTCCAAGTCATCTTCTCTAATCTTCGTCCTCCATTCTTGGGAGGTTCTTGGGAGGTCTACTTCAGCAAAAGGTCCAGCTTCTCTGCCCACTTCAGGAGGAAGCAAAAGGAGTCGGTTCTCTACCCGCTTTAGGAGGAAGCAAAAGGAGTCGGTTCTCTGCCGCACCAGGGTTGGTGAAAAGGAGTCAGTTGTAAAGGCTTCTCCGCCTAGTTGTGGGAGCTAAAGAAGATACACTTACTTAGTGCAATACCTAGAGGTCGCCTCCAAGGAGTGGACATAAGTCAAGTTGATCGAACCACTATAAACCCTTGTGTTCTTTTTACTGCTTCCGCATTTTAATTTTTTGCAATTATTTTTCTGTGGTGATTTTGGTTTGTGCTTATTGTGATTTGATCTAAGAAAGATTTTTTAAATTATCAATTCACCCCCCACTTGGTTAGCCTAAGGCTAGTTCTCAAGGGCTCAATATCCCTAACGAACTTTCAATCACTAGTGAGAACTTTCTATCCAAGGCTAATGAAGAGTCATTTACTAGACTTGCTTCTTAAAAAATCACTCCATCTAGAGTCCTTCTACAAGAGCAAACCAATTTTAAGGTAATGAATCTATTTGCTTCTACCCAATTTGGCCTCATTCTCACACTTGTCTACTTTTACAATAATGAGACCTTTCACTACTTTCTTGCAAACATGTTCTTTAATTCTGATTATTCAGTGATTAGGTCCTATATGTTTAAGTAGAAAATAGAGATCACTAAGGAAGACTTAGGAATTTTTCTAAACTTAAAGTTTGAAGGGATTAGAGCCCATACCTTAACCAATGCTTCTAATTTTGACTGGTCTAAAATAAATAATGTCCTTAGAGGAATTAAAGTAGTAATTCATGTGTCTAGGGTAGCCTCTCTAAATCAAAATGCCCGAATCATTCAGCATGTTCTTTGAACTTCCATAATTTCTAAAGCTGGTGAAAGAGTCAACATTACTCCTCTTCTTTCTACTGTAACCTATTTGATTTTGACTAAGCAACCTATAGATGAAGCCCAACTAAGAATTGACTATATTTATGGACTTTCTGATATTGGCCATGTCTCTCACAAGAGAAAGAAAAATATTATCTTAGGACATCTTGTTGCTTACATTTTAGAGAAGAAGTATGATTTAGTTCATCCAAATCATGATTTAGAGGAGCCTCTCTACTACAACGATGGATCTTTTAGAGCAATCTTCAATAAAGATGAACCACATGCACAACATGTTAATAGTGACTCAGAGGAGGAACCTGCACCTGCACCTACTGGTAAACCAAACTATCAAGATTTGGTTCACAGATTTGATCGTTTAGAGACTCATTTTGATCAAACATTTGATCAAATTAAAACTCACTTACAACAACAGGATGCTCAGTACAATCAAGACATGGGATATATGCGAGAGCAGATAAATGGTATAAGTTCCAATATACTTATGATAAGCAATTATTTTAATTTCTCCAGTGCTCCGCCTCCTCCTCCTCCAGATCAGGGTCCCTCACAGTGATTCATGTACTTCCTTATGATCTTCTTTAGTTTATGTACTTGTGATGAGATTGATTGTGATGTTATGTGTTTTAGTGTGATGTGTTTTAGTTATGTGTTAGTTTCATTTGTTGTGTTAGCATTTGTGTTTTGTGTTTTTAATTAAAATTATAAGTGCATTGATATCATTTCGGCTGATTGTAATATTCTTCATCATGATATCAATATAAGTTATCTTGTCTTGATTTTAATCTTGTTATGAAATGTGTATTAGCCTATATGAAAATTCCTAAAAATTTTGATCTTACAAGTGCTATATCTTGAAGTGCAATATAAAATTAAATTCATTAGAAAATTTATTTTTTTCTAACTTTAAGTTGTGCTTATAACTTGATATAATTAAGAATGTCAATCTCATGTCTCTTGTTAGACTAATTTAAATTTTCATATTATTATTTGTGCTTATAACTTGATATAATTAAAAATGTGATGTTTTCTTATTTTGTATTTCTATTATCAATATAAATATTATTGTACTTAGAGAAATTTGAAATTTTAGATTATTGATTCTAGAAAGATTGAGAATATACTTGAAAATGTACAAATGTATAAAAATAAAAAAGAATGCGCAATGGTTCGCAATTTAAAAAAGAGGCACAAAATATGCCCACAAGTAAAAAGATGCACAAAAAGTGCCACAAATATTGAAAAGATGCGCAAAGCGCCACAAGTTTTATTTTCTTCAGATTATTTCCTTAATCTTTCAATCTTTTAAATCAAATTAATCTTGTATTTAGAAACTATTTGGTAGCTAAAATTAGGGTTTGAACTTTCTAAATATGACGTGCTTATAATCGAATCGAGCAGCTCGATGAGAAAAATCCAACAAGCCCAAGATCGCCAAATTGTGACATCATCAAGACATTCAAATGTCTGACGAATGGTAGATGATCAAGGGATTCAATATCGGCCGTCCATCAAACCAGTCCCCATTTGCCCTTGATCTCTAACCTATTTAGAGGTCATGCCACTCCATAAATCTATAAATAGACCCGTCATTTCTCTTGAGAGGGGACCCAAGCAGGAAGAAGAAGAGGAGAAGGAGAAGAGATAAGAAGAAGGATATGAGTGAAGAAACTCATCGACCACCACCGGAATTTTGCCCGACGCCCAAGTGACGGCGAAACTCTATCCGACGCCCAAGTGATGCTGAAATTCTGTCTAAGTGATGCTACTGTTATGTCCGACCTTCAAGTGACGCTAAAGTTTCATCCGAACTCCAAGAGATGTCGGATTTCTGTGCAACCTTAAAGTGATGCTGACATTCCACCCGAACTCCAAGTGACGTCGGAATTTCGCCCGACCTCCAAGTGATGCCGAAGTTTCACCTGAACTCCAAGTGACGCCAGAGTTATGCCCAAACACTATCTCACATCGAAGTTTTCCTCTGCTGCCAACTGGCGTCGGACTTCTACCTGGCGCCATCCTTCTAACCTTTGTCGTCATACAATGATCCTTCTGACTTATATCGCCCACCGATTACGGTCCTTCGTACTTACGTCGCCTATTGACTACGGTCCTTCAGACTTACATCGGCCGCCCACTACGGTCCTTCAAACTTACGTCGGCCGCCGACTACGATCCTTCTAACTTACGTCGCCTATCAACAATGGTCCTTCCGACCAAACAAACATGTCAACAATGACTATTTGTATTCCCATATAATGTACTCCATATGATGTACTTCAAACCTAGGTCTTCCCCCAAGGATGGGCCTCATTTGTAATCAACTGCAATACTAGTGGATTCATTCAAACTGGGCTAGGCCCCATGGTTTTTCCCCCTTTTTAGGGGTTTTCCACGTAAAATTCTTGGTGTCTCATAAATGCTACACCCTCTCTCTTATATGATTGCGTGCTAGATTTTCGTACAATGCTAAGACATTAAACTTTATATTTCTCTACCGTCACGAATACTCCAGTACGCAACAAAGGTTATTCATTCATCTACATAATAATTAGGGTTTTTTTCCATTAGTATTAGGTGTTGATTGCTGTGTTGATAAAAGAATGTAGAATAACATACAATCTTGTATGAAAAAAATTAATGTAATGTATTTAAAATATGTAGAATTGGAGAAAAAAGAAAGAGTTTTGAATACATAAAAAATTTGGTAGATAATTTTAAAGTCTCTAAAATTTTAAGTTGCTTTCATTTTTTATCAAATTAAACATCAAACTTTTTAAAATCACTGTATTTAAAATATTTGACATTAATTTTTGATCAAATTAAATAGCCCCTTAGTTTTTTTCTTTTTCTCATATTTATCTGTGGAGGTTTTTATTTCACGTTTGTGAGGTTAAATAAGAAATAAAAATTTGCCTAAATTTAAACAATGTTAACTATTTTGGGTTGAATCAGAAGAAAAAAATTTGGTTTATGGTTTAAAAATAGTTATGCCAACATATGCTAATACAAGATGTTATACGATTGAAAAATATCTGTCCGACATTAGAAAATAATTTTTTGATATAATATATAAGTTATTTAAATTTTGCCTTTCAAAATTTTTTTCTTGTTCAGATGTAATAGTTTTATGCATCTAATACCTCATTTCCACAATTCCTCATTCTTACCATAGTCAAGACTGCTTACTTGGACATTTATTCCCCTATTCCAATCATGATCGAAGAAGTCTTCTACATTTATGCTGTAAAAGAAAGAACAATACTTATGCTTAATATTGATCCATTATTGCTGGTTCGATATATACAATATGTGGAGGACTTACATTTTATTGTCAAATCGGGATAGGTGCTTTTTTAAAGAAAAATTTATTTATTTAGTTTTCTCTGGTTGGATTACTCTAACTTAAAAAACTAGTGTGTGCTACATCCAAATTTATTCGTGAATGATACACAACATTACTTACAAATAATCTTAAGACACAAGTTAGGGGAGATGAGATGAGTTCAGAAAAGTTTGGAAAGTGAGAGCTCTATGTAACCTGGAAGAAAATAATGTGTGATCCTGAGAAAGCTGGAATATAGCATAATATAATGAACTATAAAATGTTCAAGAATCCAAATATAAAAGTTTATAAGATTCAAAAGATGCAACTTTTGCTTTATTTATAATATTTAGAAGGCTACATGAAAGAATAGACCTAAACGAACAGAAATAATAATTTGTGACCTTTTATTATTTGTTACCATGGACACGTGGCCTACCAAATTGACTTCCTCGAGGCAAAATTTAGATGGTAATGTTGTGATGGCAAATCCTCTGTAATCATGGTGGAAAATCTATTGGGATAGTATTCAGGCCCTTCGAAGTCGAAGGGTGCGTTCTTTTAGACGTAAGAGGTAGAAAGCTTATGTAATTGTTCGTGGCTAAGAGATCATAGTTATAGCCTTTTAGGAATGTTCTTCCAGAAGTAGAGTGGGGTTGCCTACGGTGGTCAAGTAGCCTTAACCATTGGTAATTACATTGGTTTAATAGTCCATGGTAAGATGAGTTGCATCTAAGGCTCAGATAGATTTAATCGAGTCCTTCAGTGAAACCTACTAGAGGTGATGGCTCATAGGTCTATGATGCCTAGGCAAGCCCTCATGTATTGCCTTTTTGGAGAAGATCTAATACGCTACACCATGATGATGGCTGACTTGTTTACCTCTAACCATCCCTTATAGCAATTGCTTCTCCTGAAAGCTAGGACTAGTTATGGCGAGTATCCTAATGATGAGTTAATTAATTCATAATATGAAGTGCCTATACTTGTGTTTAAGAGGTCCCAAATTAATTAGCCCGTAGCAAGGATAATTACAAAAATTAGATGTAAATTTAAGATGAAAAATTATTGCTATCACCAAATTATGAAAAGAGAAATTAAATATAACTAGTTGTTTTAAATTTATTATGGACAAGAGTAATATGTAAATTCCGTAATTTATGATTATGTTTAGAACAATCTTTATCTATACAACTCAATGTGCGTGGTGGATGGTGTTACATTTCTTCTTAAATCCCATCACAATTGTGACCGACTCTCCTATAACTAGAAAATTCTCCCCCTTTTTGACAACAATAAAAAGAGAAGAAGAAAAAACAACAGAAATGTAAGAAGTCATATGAGAAGCCTTTGATAATTGATCCTAAAAGAGATTGAGTTATAATTACAATAACAAGATTAATGGTCATTAGAGAAAATAAAGATTCATAAAATTAAATTAAGATATAACATAAACAAGTTAAATATATCAAGGTCATGAATCATTCTGGACAATTAGATAAAGAGAATTATTGCAAAGGTGTTGAAATGAAAATTAATTTAAGTCAATTTTCAATAAAAAATATAATTGAACATTAGATTGATTTGAAATTGAAGATTAGAAGATAGAGGAAAGAACATATACTTGTGGCGATATTGCACATCTTTTCAATAGTTGTGGCACACTTTCTGCATTTTTTTATTTGGGCTAATTTTATGTCTCTTTTCAAATTGCGAATCATTGCAGATTCTTTCAATTTTTGTACATTTGTACACTTCTCAATATTTTAATTGATCTTTCCAAAATCATTGATCTTTCCAAAATCAATAATCTAAAAGCTTAAATTTCTCGAAGTACAAAGATACTTATGTTGAAAAGAGAAATAAAAAATAATAAGACATCAAAATTACAATAATAATATTAAAATTATGTAAGCCTAAAAAGAACATGAGATTGATAGTCTTAACTTGATCGAGTTATAAGCTAACTTAAATTTTTAAAAATTTAGATTTTTTAATAAATTTATTTTTTGTATTGCTTTTCAAATTATACCCATTTTTAGATCAATTAAGTTAGTATAATCATATAGTCTAATGAACATTTCAAACAAAGAACAAAATCAACTAAATAAAATCAGGACATTTTTTCTTGATATCAAAATAAGACAATATATTTAAGCTCAGATGATATCAATTCTAAGATCATCAAACATAGAAACAAAACATAACACAACAACATAAACTATAAAAGTCATCACATCACATCAACTGGAAAAGACAATCACAAAAGAAGTACATCTATCACTCTGAGAGTCCCTGATCTGGAGGAGGTGGCTGGTTGAAGAGATTAAAATAACTATTCATCATAGCCATGTTGGTGTTGACTGAGTCAAACTGACCTCATATGAAGCCCATATCCTACTGATATTGTGCATCCTGCTGGTGTAGGTGGTCTCCTTTCTCCCTCAGAATCCTCACTTCCATCATCTCACCAAAAAATAGGTCGAAATGAAGCATCAATAATGTAGGTAGTAGTTTCTAGATGAGGATCAAGATGAACTAGATCATACTTCTTCTCAAGAATGTATGTCACAAGGTGTTCTAAGGCTATGTTCTTCTTTCTCTTATGAGAGACATGGCCAATTTCAAAAAACCCATAAATGTAGCCAATAATGAGTTGGTCTTCATCTATAGGTTGACCAGTCATGATCAGGTAAGCTATAGTGGAAAAACGAAGTCTAATATTGATATGGTCACGAGCTTTAGAAATTATAGAGATTCTAAGAACATGCTAAATGATTCTAGCATCTTGGTTTAAAGTGGATACCTTAGGCAAATGACACACTTCTTCAATCCCTCTAATCACTTTATTTATTTCAGTTCAATCATAATTAGAAGCAGTGGTCAAAGTGTGGGCTCTTATTCCTTCGATCCTTCAATTCAAAAATGCCCCCAAATCTTCCTTAGTAATTTCTACACACTTCTTCAAAATATAATATCTAATCCTAGTTTGATCAGTTCTAAAGGTCATATTGGGTGAAAATAGTGAAAAGTTTCTTTATTGTAGGAGTGAATCAGAGTGAGGATAAAAAAAAACTGGGTAGAGGTAAAAAGAGGCTTTACTTGAAAGATAATATTCTCTAGGAGAAGAACTCTAGAAGGTGTGATTTTTGTTGAAACAAACCTAAGAAATGATTCTTCATTTTCTTTGGATAAAACATTAACTTCATCATTCCTAGAGGATGGACCCTTGGTATGTTTACCCCTCTTGCTAGAGCTTGCCATTGAATGATTAAAAGATGAGAAGGTTTTGAAAGGCTACTGAAGTGAATGAGATTTGAGTTCTAAAGCCCTTGTATTTAAAAAAAAAAAATTGAACTTTTGTACATACAAAAATAGGTTCGTACCATACGATGCTTGAGTTCGTACGTACAAAATAAACTTTTTGCATGTATGAATGAATGGGTTCAAAATGAAATAATTTTTAATAATCGTACAAGTTACTAGGAATCCTTTTATACAAACGTTTTGACCATATGATCATACAGATGAATCGGTGTTCGTCTAGAATGATCGGTTATTTAAGATCATTTTAATGATGTTTTTAATCGTCCCCCACATCGATATGCAACATGTTCGTATGTAAGAACTCCAGGTTCATACGTATGATTAGAAATAATAACTGCTTCTTCCCGTATAACCGTCTATATGCATATATATGAATGAATACACATCTTGCAGACGATCTGGGGATCGTGCACACGAACTATATTGGAAATAAAAGAGATACACAATCTATCCTACCCAACCATCGATACACTACATAATTTGTACAATATGAAATGAATTTCATACAGTATGAATAGAACACTTAGAAAAATTCACATGATCGATCAAAAACAATAAATTTGATGTGAATACACTTTAAATTCACAGAAAAAAAAATCACAAAAACAAAAATACACATAAAAATAAAAAATATAAAATACACAAACACAAATATCAAGTTTGCAGAAAATTTTAATTAAGCATTCAGGTCAATCACACCAAGCCTTATTTTTAATGTGCTAAAGGTATTAAAAATATCTGCAAGTTGATTTTCAGTTGAAACATGATTTATTTTAATTTCTCATTTGGATACATGATTCATTATGAAATGATGCCTTATGTCAATATGTTTGGTTCTAGAATATTAAATATGATTCTTTGAAATGCAAATGGCACTAGTGTTATCATAATAAATTAGAATAGTGCCTATTATTAATCCTAAATCAATCAACTATTATTTCAATCAAAGAACTTGTGCCACAAAAGTTCCTAAGGCAATGTATTCAGCTTAAATAGTATATAGGGCTATGAAATTCTATTTTCTACTGGACCAAGAAACTAAAGAATTTTTAATAAATTAAAAAGTTCTAGAAGTACTCTTTCTATCAACCCTACAACCTATAAAGTTCAAATCTGAATATCCAATTATTTCAAATGAAGAACTGAACATAGGATACCAAATTTCTATGTTCTGAGTTCCCAAGAGATACCTCAAAATCCTTTTCACTGCTATCAAATATGTTTCTTTTGGATCTAATTGAAATTTAGCACACAAATAAACACTAAACATAATATCGGGTCTACTAGTAGTCAAGTAAAATAAAGATCAAATAAGCCCTCTAAGTTTCTTTTGATCAATAGAGTTTTCTTGTGGGTCCTTATCCAATTGAACTAAGAAACTCATAGGTATATTGACAGGTTTAGCATTATCCATTTCATAGTTTTTGAGGATATCCTTAACTTACTTTGATTGATAAAGAAATGTACCCTCCTCAATTTGCTTAATATTAAAGCCTAGAAAGTAACTTAGATCTCACATTAGTCTCATTTTAGATTCACTACTCATTAATTTAGAGAAATCATCACAAAGAATTTTATTTGTAGATCCAAAGATGATATCATTAATATAGATTTATACAATGAGTATATCATCTCCTATTTTCTTCAAAAAGAGAGTTGTGTCCACACTTACTTTTTTAAAAGATCTCTCAAGTTGGAAGGTGCTCAACCTCTCATACCAAGCCCTAGGTGTCTGTTTCAATCCATACAATGCGTTTTTCAATTTGAAAACATGATTTGGGTATTTTGAATTTTTAAAACCTGAAGGTTGTTTAACTTAAATATCCTCTTGAATCACCCCATTTAAAAAGACACTTTTAACATCCATTTGATATAATTTGAAACCTTTAAAACATGCAAAGGCTAACAATACCCTAATTGCTTCAAGTCTCGCTACAAGGGAAAAAGTCTCTTCAAAATTAATCCCTTCAATCTGATTATACCCCTTAGCTATCAATCTAGCCTGATTTCTAACAACAACTCATGAGTCATTCATTTTGTTCTTAAATACCCACTTATTACCAGCTACACTTTGATCCTTTGGCCTTGTAATTAATTTCCAAACTTTATTTCTAACAAATTGATTTAATTCTTCTTGCATTGCCAAAATTCAAAATTAATCCAAAAGTGCTTTATCAATATTTATGGGTTCTATCATAGAAATAAATGCTGAATGAATGACTTCTTTACTTAATACATGCCTAATCCTAACACCCTCACTAGGTTCACCTAAAATTAATTCTTTAGAGTGGTTTTTAGAAAATCTCAAATTTCTAGGCAACGGGTTTTTTATCTCCTTCTTTTCATCCAAAATAATTTTCTCAATCCTTTGGGAGTTATTTTCTATCTCATCCTCTTCTAAATTTGGCTCTTCCAAAACTCCAGATTAATCAAATACAGCATGTGTGGTCTCCTCAATAACCAAAGTTCTTTTATTAAATACTCTATAAGATTTTCCAACACTAGTGTATCCAAGAAAAATTTCTTCATCTGATTTTGGATCAAATTTTCCTAATATAGATTTTTCATTATTGTGTATGAATACCTTACATCCAAAAACATGTAAATGTGACAAATTAGGTATTCTTCCCTTAAGTAACTCATAGGGTGTTTTATTCAAATTTGATCTGATGTTCACCTTATTGAGAACATAATATGCTGTACTAACTACTTCAGCTCAAAAATATTTAGGAAGTAAATATTCTACAAACATGGCTTGAGCCATTTTTATTAATATTTTGTTCTACCTTTTGACTACCCCATTCTACTGAGAGGTTCTAGGTGCTGAAAAATTGTGATCAATTCCTTTTCCTTTGAAAAAATCCTCAAATTTTTCATTTTTAAATTCACCATCATGATCACTTTGGATTGTTAGAATCTCACATCCTAGTTTCCTCTGAATCCAAGTAAAAAAATCTCTAAACTCCTCAAAAGATTCACTCTTATGATATAAAAATTTAACCCAAGTGAATTTTTAAAAATCATCAATTATAACAAATCTGTATACCTTCCCTCCTAGACTCAGAGTTCCAACTGGTCCTAAAGATGTATATGCAAAATTTTCAATGATTTACTAGTTTTAAGATCCTTATTGGACTGAAAAGAGGGCTTCACCTATTTTCCTAATTGACATGCATCATAAAGGTGATCTTTAATAAAAGTTTAGTTTTGGTATACCTCTCACAAAGTTCTTTTGGGTAATTCTTCTTAGATTTTTCATGCTAGAGTGATAAAGTCTTCTATGCCAAAGTCATGATTCATTAGAAATAGTTTTCAAACATAAAGCATTAGGAGTTTCCATACAATTTAAATCTAGCATATACACATTGTTTATCCTTAAACCATGCAAAACATCATTACCATTTAGGTTTAATACGCAGCTAGTAGGAAAAAATTTAATGTTGTATCCTTTATCATATAGCTGAGTAATACTCAAAAGATTATGCTTTAAGCCTTCAACTAGTAGCACATTTTCAATAAAAATGTTTGCAAGTTTCCAATAATACCTGATCCAACTACCTTCCTAGTGGTGTTATCTCCAAGTGTAACCCTATCTCCACTTCTGGCTTCCAAAGATATAAATTTTTTAGTGTCTCTAGTCATATGCTTTGAGCAACTGCTGTCTAGATACCAAATGCTCTTACGAGGCCTTGTATGAGAGCATGCCTACAAAATCATCCGATGTTAGACCTGGGAACCCAAACTAGTTTGGGTTCACCTTTTAGCAAATTAAAAATAGATGCATGTATGATATGTCTAGGTTTATACATCTTAGGTCTCCATACTAAATAAGTATTTCTATGTAAGGTAAATGTGTGTGAAATATGTCCAATCAATCCATAAGTGCAACATTTAATTCCAGGAAAAGGATTTCTCAATCATTTGTAACTACTCTAATTCTTCCTGGGTTATAAAATTTTGGCTTCAAAATAGGATTTGTAAAATCTTCAAGTGTTGGGGTTATCCTATTTTCCTCAAGAGCTTTTACTTTCAATCTAAAAAATATATTCATATTTTTTAGAATATTATTACTATAGTTCAAATGATATTTTTCACTCTCTAATTCATCCTTAAAACCTTTAAATTCTTTTTCCAATTGAGCATAGGATATTTTCAAAATCTCATTCTTCTTATTTAAATCATCAAACTCATCAAGTAAGCTCATGTGGTTGTTATCTATTAATGCATGATCTTTACTAAGGATTTCATGCTCTCTATACAGTTCTTGCAATTCCAAATTTAGACTAGTATGTATTTTCTTTAACTTTCTATATGCATCATGTATTCTTTCAGAAAATTCTAAAAATTTATCATAAGTTAAGTCACATACATCTTCTTGATCTGATTAATCAAGATTATCTGCCATTAAACACAAGTTGGTGACTTCCTCCTCCTTTTCAATTTTTGACGAGTCTGAAGCTGAGTCCACCCAAAAAGCTCTTTGGAATTTCTTCTTTCCCTTCTTCACATTTGGTTTCTCCTCTACCTTCTCCTTGCTAAGAGTGGCTTTAAGTTTCGAGAAATCAGATTTTACATGTCTGGGTTTCCTACATTCATAGCAAATCACATCATCTGAAACCTTAACATTCTTATGGAATTTACCTCTATTCCACTATTGGCATCTCTTTTACTTCCTCTTTAGAATGTTCCTAAATTGCCTAGTCATTAAGGAAATGCCATCCTCATCCTCAGGTTGTGATAGATAACTCTCCGACTCCTCCACTTTCAGTGCAATGTTCTTCTCCTTTCGTGGCTCTCCTACATCAATCTTTCTTTGACTCACTCCTTGCTCGTAAGCAATTAGTAATCCAAGAAGATTATTTATAGAGTAAATATTTAAGTATTTAGACTCTGTAATAGCAATTATTTTTGCATCATAAGTAGTTAGTATATAAATATTTCAGCATTCATTAATTCCTTATCTAGTGCATGCGAAGAAGTGACTATCTGTGTGAATCTTATGTACATGTCAGAAATAGATTCATTGTATTTCATGTGAAATAATTCATAGTCATGTAACAAGATATTAATTCTCGATTGCTTAACCTCGTTAGTCTCTTCATAAGTTATATAAAGTCTATCCCATATGTCCTTTCCACTTTTGTAAGTAAAAACCTACATGTAATCTTCTAACTTAAGTGCACAAAAGAAACCGTTTAAATATTTAGCGTTAAGTTATGCTAAGCCACATTGTTCTACAGTCCATTTTTTAAAGGAAATTTCAAATCTAATTCCATCAACTAATCTAGTTGGTTGTGTATATCCTTCTTGTACTAAGATCCACATATGATAATCAAGTGATTATAAAAATATAGACATGTGTGTTTTTCAAAAATCGAAAGGGATGTTATCAAATAAATGAGGTCTAGTGATCGAATACCCTTTAGGTGCGTTCTGGTTTCCAAAAGTAGCCATGCTCGTTAATCAAAAAGTAGTCTAAAATTATGAATTTGAAATAATGCTCTGATACCACTTGTTGAAAGTTGTTGAATCAGAGGTGAAATAGAAGTTTCAGATACCAATCCCGTAGAGATAGAATGTCTTGTTTTTTCAATTTTTTCTGTTCACGGGCTTTGTGTAGGCTGACGATCTTGAGTATCGCCGATCGTTGGTTGGATGATCGACGTTCTTGGTTGGCTGGATCATGACGAACCCTCGTTCTTCTGGTGTTCTTCGTGGAAATGGAAAGTTAGCAATGGAATTGTTATCAGGGAGGGTTTTAAACCTCTGGTTCATCAAGAAGTAGCTGAAGGTAAAGGCAAAAAGGTTGCTATTGATCAATGTCATGATAATATTCCAGAAGCTGGAAGTACAGTGAGAATTTTTTATCAAATCCCTGATGCGCCTGCTTCTTCTGGTGCGATTTTGAAAGAGAACAAGTTTGTTGTTAATCATGAAGAAATTGTGGGACGATCGTTGGCATCTGATATTGATAATGTTGATAAGGAGATGGATGATGATATTCCTCTGAAGAGCTCTGGTGTGGATGGAAATCAGGAGTCCTCGGCTTTGTTAACTTCGAATTTGAACAGTTCGAAGAATAATAATTTTCATGAAGCCTGGAAGAAAACAAAACATAATAAGATCTCTGCTAATAAGTTGATCCCGAAAATGTCGGGTGATGGGATAGCGGTCAAGCTTAATGCTGAGAAAGAAGTGTTGAATTCGGAAATTTTGAGACACTCGGTGGTGGTTAAGGTGTTGGGGGATAGAGTCTCATTTCCGCTGTGTAGCCAGTAATTAAGGAAGCAGTGGAACAAGTTTGGAAACTGCCATATGATGTCGATTGGGCTAAATTGAACTATGTGCTCTTTCAAATCTTTGGAAGCGGTGGAGGAGGTACTTAGTGGTGGCCCCTGGTTTGTTGGTGGTTACATTGTGGGAATGGATAAGTGGTCTCCTCACTTTAATCCCAAATCTTTTAAAGGAATTTCGGCTCCAGTATGGATTCGTTTGCCCTGTCTACCTCTATACTGCTAGGATGAGGATAACATTATTTAGATTGCTTCGAGAATCGGCGCCCCTATGCTGCTGGATGGAAATTCCTTTAAATGTGGAAAGCGCGAATTTGCTCGTGTATGTGTTCATTTGAATTTGGAGAATAGCTTGCCTCATGGAATTTGGGTGGATGGAATAGCTGGACATTTTTTTTCAGAAGATAGAATATGAGAAGATCGATTTGATCTGCTATCAGTGTGGGAAGGTTTGGCATGATAGTAAGGTTTGTCCTGATATTGTGGAAAAGAAGTCTGGTGAGCAAGTGGGAAACAGGGCAGAGGTTGTAAAAAATGGGGAGGATGTGATGGAATTATAAGGTGCAGAAGGAGATTATGGGCCCTGGATTCACGTGAAGTTTAAAAACAGAAGAGTCGGTAATGTGACCATGGCTGGTAGAAATGGTAGAAATGCTGCTGTATGAAAGTTGGCCTAGATCTCACAGCCTGAAACAGGACAGATCCTGAACAAGGCATAAATTACAAAACAACAGTATGATCAGGTGAAGGATAATATTGTAGAAAATGTTAACAATAAAGAAATTGGCAAGGAATGTGAATTGGGGATTTCGGTTGCTAACAAGTTTGATGCTCGATCTGCTGGAAGATGTTGAGGAGGGGGAGGTAAAAAAACCTCCTTGTGTGGACCAACAGCAGGATTCGGTTGTTGTGGATTTGCCTGAGAAAATTGAAGTTGCTGCTTCTCAGTGTAATAGCTTGGTGAAGACGAAATTGGCTAAGGAATTGAAGTCATTGGGTCCTTTAGAGCCAGATCATAGGAAGAAGAGGAAGGCGGTGAAAGGAAGTATGCCTAGTGGGGGTGGCTCCCATTGGTTAATTAATGATTTCGTTGGTTTTTTGGAACTGTAGGGGGGCCAGGAAAAAGGAGGCTTCCTTGTATCTCAAGGAAATTATTAGAGATCATGAGGTTTGCTTTGTTGGTTTAGTGGAAACCAAATTGTCAAGTTATAGTAGAAGTGATGTAGATTCTTTTATTGGGATGGATTGGGATTACTTTCATTTTCCAGCAGTTGGCACGGCTAGAGGTATTATGGTTTTGTGGAATAGGAAGATTGTGTCCTTTGTGGTAGAGAAGAGTTCCTCTCAGATGGTGGTCGGTTCTCTATCCACACCTTTTTTGGGAATGTGGAAGGTGGCTATGGTTTATGGTAGCAGGTGTCATAATGAAAGGAGTTGTTTATGGAACATATTGGAGTCTAGTTTGATGGATTTGGGTCCTGCCATTGTGGGGGGACTTCAATTGTATTTTAAACAAGGATAAGAAGAAGGGGGGCTAGCGGTTCTTATTCTCTAAAGGACCAAGGGAGATGAAGGATTTTTTGACAAATGCAAATTTCCATGTTGTAGGTTTTGTTGGGCCAAGTTTTACTTGGTGTAACAATAAGGAGGGCTCTTCCAGAATTTGGGAGAGGCTTGATCGTTGTCTACTTAATTCTGCTGCCTTACGTTTGGTTCCATTTGTGAAAGTACAGCATCTTGCTCGGGTGGCTTCTGACCACTGTCCAATTGTTTTCAATTTGGATGGGAAGAAGACTCCTAGGAGTAAGGCAAGCAGATTTGAAGGTACTTGGAGATCCTACCTGGCAGCTTGGAGTATTGTTTAGAGTTCATGGCAAAAGGGAGACTTTGGTGAGGCGGAGGAAGTGCTTCATAGGAAGCTTAAGAGGACTTTGAGAACCCTCTTTTTCTTCAGCAGAAGTAAGTGCCGTGATTTGGGAAAGCTGAAAGAGCAGTTAAAGGAAGAGATACTAGAATTGCAAACTAGGGAGGCTTCAGGTGCTGAATTCTAATGCAATGATCTATTCATACTTCGACAAAAGATCCATGAGCTGAATATGACTTTAAGGAGGCTTGCTGTATGGTGGAATCAGAGAGCTAAATTGAGATGGTTTGAGGAAGGGGATTCGAACTCAAATTTTTTTCATAATTTTACATCAGGCCGAAGGAATGCAAATTGGATTGGACAAGTGAAGGATGTTAATAATAAACTGGTGGTGGAGGAGGATCAGATTGAAAATGTTTTCTTGCATTTTTTTGAGGAAAAGTGGAAGTTAAGGAACAGTGATTTTGAAAGTTCGTTAGGGATGTTAAGCCCTATGAACTTAGTCCCAAGCTAACCAAGAGGGGGAGGGGGTGAATTGGTATTTTAAAAACTCTTTTCACGAAGAAAGAAAATTCATAAACCAAATCACACCACAGAAATAAATGCGGAATTTTAAAAGCGCGGAAGCAAGAAAAAGAACACAGAAATTTATAGTGGTTCGGTCGACTCGACCTACGTCCACTCCTTGGAGGCACCCTCCAAGTATTGTACTACAAAACGTGACTCTCCTTTAG
The DNA here is from genome assembly GCA_022539455.1 of Dendrobium nobile. Lineage (NCBI taxonomy): Eukaryota > Viridiplantae > Streptophyta > Magnoliopsida > Asparagales > Orchidaceae > Dendrobium > Dendrobium nobile. The sequence continues at coordinate 47,183,019 of CM039735.1, read as the reverse complement.
CCCCCACGGCTAGGCGGAGAAGCCCTTACAAGAACCTCCTTTTTGCCACCCCGGCAAGGCAGAGAACCTACCTCCTTTTGCTTCCTCCTGAAGCCGACAGAGAACCAAAACCAAAAGCAAACTCTTTACCTCTATCGACCCTTCCACGGACGAGAAACTCTAGACGAAGACAAAGCAGAGCGATCCTTGAAGCAACCCTTGTGAATCCCCTCACAAGCTCCCTCTCACAAGATCCTCTCTCTCTCCTCTCTCTCTCTCTCCTCAAGGTCATCTCAGGTCAAGGCAACAGCCAAAAGTTCATTGAAAATGTTGAACAAGAGCTCTTAAATAGAAGAGCTTCAAAGGAGCTCATTAATAGCAAGTTGCCGATAATATCGTCCAGGCCGATCTGGACATCGGCCTGGCCGATCAGTACAAATAAAAGAAGATTGGCTAGAGCATCGCCCTGGATGCAAAACTGGACGATTAAAAATTGGCTTGATCGTCCAGGCCGATCTCACGATCGTTCTGGCCAATCAGTTCAAATCAGAGGAAAATCGTCCTGACAATAGCCCTAAATACGAGCTGGCTGATATTTATCGTCCTGAAATAACTTAAGGTATTTTGAATGGATCGTCCTGGCAATCCTATGATCATCCAGGACGATATGATCGTATCAATTATCCTTAATTACTCCCTTGATTTCCTGATCAATTAAGGCATAATTTGGTAATTTCGTCCAGGCCGATACGTGGATCGTCCTGACTGATAATTTAAAATTACAGTATACCTTAATTGACTATGGCGGCTACTTCTTTCTGTTTTGAGCTTATCATCCTGGCTGATACACGTATCGTCCAGGCCGATATGTTAATGACGGCTGCCTTAATTAAGAATCCTTACTTAGACTTTCTGTTTTAAGCTGATCGTCCCGGATGATATAAATATCGGCCGGGCCGATGTGGGCAAAAACAGAAATTCTAAGCCCCTCAAGTGTGTGTGTGTAGGATTACTTAGCATCAGTCTCTTTGACCATTACAAGTAGACTCAAACAGGTGAAAATCAAAAGTACAGACTGACTCAACCCTAAACCTATGCAATCCTGAACTTGGCTCCTTCTTGATCGTCCGATCTTCGATTCCTGAAAAGTTAGAAGCAACAAGTAGTCCAAGAGAAATAGTGTTTGTCAATCATCAAAACATAAGACATAAAAAATAGGTTTGCAACAATCTCCCCCTTTTTGATGATGGCAAAACACTACGAAAAACAGCAAAAATTCAGGATTGATGAAAAAAGAACCTCATAAACTTCTCCCCCTTTTGACATATCAAAAAGGAGGGTACAAGAAAGCAAAGCAAAAGAGATCCCTCTTTTTTTTTTTCTTTAAAACCAAGGCATGAACATGATATAGTATTCCATGTGGTTGATTTAAAAATTTGTGAGTTAATGTGTTAATAAGCTCATCAATATATAGAATAGTAGAATATCCGATCATGGTTACCCTTAGCTCAGACGTTTTCTTAGGGTAGAATCGTCTTTTGAAATCAATGACCTAACTCAAGAAATTGATTGGATATGAGAAAAAGAAATCCACCCATTACTTGGCTTAAAAAAAACATCTTTATAAAATAATGAAGTAAAGTAAATTTGTCACAATCGCAAAATAATCGAAGTTAAGCCTTTGAAAACCAACACTTCTAAGTTTTAAAAGATTTAAAAAGGGAGAATAGCTTGCTTTTGAGTGGGCTCATTTTATGCCTCTTGTCAATTTCATGGCGCTTTGCGCATCTTTTTATAGACTTTTTTTTCTCAATTTTTTGCGTCTTTGTGCATCTTTTGTTGACATCATTGGCCAAATTTTGTTGTTTTTGCAAGCTATATTCTCTTTTATAACCTTTTAAAAAATAAAGTTGTGAATATATCTTCTCAAATATTAGAGAATAGGAGCACTCTCTCTAACATAAGGAAGAGTTACCACAAGCAGAATTAATAATCAAGGACAAGAGTAACGAGAAATCTTGATGTGACAAAAAGACTTTAAATATTATAAGTATAAGATAGATTTGTTTAAGCAAGCTTAAGAAAATATTTCAATTCCATAACCAATCTTTAACTTGAGATAGATTTTTGTTTAGAAAAGAAAACTATGCCACTAAAATAGGATAGAGAAAGAGACACAATCACAAAATATTTCTACCATCTAAGAAATTGAGTAGATAGAAACATATTGACTACAAATTTCCAAAGGCAAGGACAAGGAATATAGTATCATATTTGCGATGATTTTGAAAACTAAGTAAAGAGAGACAAAAGGGAAAAATAAAACACACAAAAAAAAACTAAATCAACAAAAAAGGAAACAAGAACAAAAGAAAATAAAAAGCAAAAGAAAAACAAACGAAAATAAAAAAGTTTCATGCATTAATGTCAATCACACCCAACCTGGTCCTTAAAGAGCTGAAAGTATCGAAGGCCAGTTGTTTAGTAAAGATGTCCGCCAGTTGATTTTCAGTTGTCACATGGTGTAACTCAATGTCTCCCTTAGTCACATGATCTCTAATGAAGTGATGCCTAATGTCAATGTGTTTAGTCCTTGAATGTTGGATAGGATTCTTAGAGATGCATATGGCACTAGTATTGTCACAAAGGATTGAGATGGTACTTACATGTAATCCTAAATCCAATACCTGTTGTTTCAACCAAAGGACTTGGGCCACACAACTTCCAAGAGCAATGTATTCAGCTTCAGCAGTGAAAAGAGCAACAGAGTTTTGCTTCCTACTAGACCAAGAGACCAAAGATTGTCCAATGAATTGACAAGTTCCAGAAGTGCTCTTTCTATCCACCTTGCATCCTGGAAAATCAGAGTCAGAAAAACCAATAATCTCAAAAGAAGTGCTATGTCTAGGGTACCAAATCCCTAATCCTTGTGTCCCCAAAAGGTATCTAAAAATCCTCTTAGCAGGAGTCATGTGGGATTCCTTAGGGTCAGCTTGAAACCTAGCACAAAGGCAAACACTAAACATGATGTCAGGTCGGCTCACAGTCAAGTAAAGTAAAGATCCAATCATGCCTCTATACTTCTTCTGATCAACAGACTTACCACTTGGGTCCTTATCCAATGGAGCACTAGAAGTCATGGGAGTGTTAATTGGCTTGGCTTTGTCCATCTCATATTTCTTCAAAATGTCCTTTATGTATTTTATTTGATTTAGAAAAGTTCCATCTTCCAATTGTTTTATGCTAAACCCCAAAAAGTAGGACAACTCTCCCATCAAACTCATCTCAAACTCTCTACTCATTGTTTTAGAAAAATCATCACAAAAATTTTTATTAGAAGATCCAAAAAGTATATCATCCACATAAATCTGAATAATGAGTAAATCTTCCCCAACTCTCCTAATAAAAAGGGTGGTGTCTACACTTCCCTTGACAAACTTCCTTTCTAGTAAGAATATGCTAAGCCTATCATACCAAGCTCTTGGTTCCTTCTTTAAACCATACAATGCCTTATTAAATTTAATTACATGATTTGGAAATTGGGAGCTCTCAAAACCTGGAGGTTGTTCTACAAACACATCTTCTTTTATCTCCCCATTTAAAAAGGTACTCTTGACATCCATTTGAAAAAGCTTAAATCCTTTATAACAGGCAAAGGCTAATAGCACTCTAATGGCTTCCAATCTAGCTACAGGGGCAAAAGTCTCCTCAAAGTCTATCCCTTCTATTTGATTGTACCCCTTAGCCACCAATCTTGCTTTATTCCTCACCACCACTCCTGAATCATTCACTTTGTTCTTAAAGACCCACTTTGTCCCAACTACACTTTGTCTCTTAGGTCTTTCCACAAGTTCCCAAACATCATTCCTAACAAATTGATTGAACTCTTCTTGCATTGCTAAAATCCAAAACTCATCAGAAAGGGCTTGGTTAATGGTGGTGGGTTCAGTCATAGAAATAAAGGCAGAGTGGTTCACCTCCTTCCTAAGTCCATGTCCAGTCTTAACTCCACTAGAAGGGTCTCCTAAGATCAAATCCTTGGGGTGACTTGTAAAATATCTCCAATCTCTAGGCAAAGTGTGTGAAGTTTCCCCCCTTTCAACAAAGTTCTCTACTCCTTGGGTGACTCCTTCTACTCCTCCATTACTTAGGTGCTCACTCCCCTTCCCCAAATTTTCTACTCCACTTGTAATCTCTCCAACATCGTCATCTTCTACTCCATGTTTCTTAGGATCAGACTCATAAAAAACTACATGGGTTGTCTCTTCTACCATCAAAGTTCTCTTGTTAAACACCCTAAAAGCTTCCCAACTCTAGAATATCCCAAGAATACTCATTCATCAGATTTAGGATCAAATTTTCCCAAGTGAGACTTCCCATTGTTGTGAAGGAAAACCTTATAACCAAAGACATGAAGGTGGGAAAGATTGGGTGTCCTACCCTTAAGGATCTCATAGGGTGCCTTCTCTAATTTGGCTCTAACATTCACCCTATTCAACACATAACCAGCTGTGTTAACCGCTTCAGCCCAAAAGTATTTTGGAAGTGAATACTCAGCAAGCATGGCTCTAGCGGCTTCCACCAAGGTCCGGTTCTTCCTTTCAGCTACCCCATTCTGCTGAGGGGTCCTAGGGGCTGAAAAATTGTGGCCAATCCCCTTGTCCTCACAAAAATCTCCAAATCTTTCATTTTCAAACTCTCCCCCATGATCACTATGGATGGTCAAAATCTCACAACCTAGCTTCTTCTGAATCCAAGTAGAAAAAGTTTTAAACTCCTCAAAAGACTCATTTTTATGTGAAAGAAATCTAGTTCAAGTGAACCTTGAGTAGTCATCAACAATCACAAAATCATAGACTTTCCCTCCCAAACTCGCTGTGCTAATGGGTCCAAACAAATCCATGTGAAGGTCTTCTAAAGGTCTAGAGGTGCTAATGTCCTTAATGGGGTGAAAAGTGGAGTGGACTTGCTTTCCTAGTTGACAGGCATCACAAAGGTGGTCTTTTGTAAACTTAAGTTTGGGGACACCTCTAACTAGGTCCTTTTGGGTCACTTTCCTAAGGGTTTTCATACTTGCATGACAAAACCTCCTGTGCCACAACCAAGAATCATCAATCACAATTTTTAAGCAAAAAGAAGCAGCACATTCAATGTTATTTAAATCAAGCATGTAGACATTGTTGATCCTCTTTCCCTGCAAAATAGTGTTGTTACTTAAACTTACAATGCATGAATCCGCGAAGAATTGCACGATGAATCCTTTGTAACAGAATTGACTGATGCTGAGCAAGTTGTGCTTCAATCCATCTACAAGCAAAACATTTTCAATCATAAGGTTCTTTAAATTACCAATTATACTTGCTCCTACCACCTTCCTGGTGGTGTTGTCTCCAAGAGTAACCTTGCCTCTAGTCCTGGACTCTAGTACAACAAACTGGCTAGCATCACCAGTCATATGTCGAGAGCATCCACTTTCCAGGTACCACATACTCTCACGAGGTCTTTTGTGAGAGCCCTCCTGTAAAATTATCAAATGTTAGATTTAGGAACCCAAGCAGGTTTGGGTTCCTTCTTATGAAGAGAAGAATGCAATGCATGTGTGATATACTGTGGATCATGCACCTTAGGTCTCCACACCCAATGTGTACTATGGTGAATCATGCAAGTGTGTGAGATGTGTCCTAGCATGCCACATGAAAAACATCTAACTCCAGGAAAGGGATTTCTTAAGTGATTTGAGTTATAATGTCTCTTCCTAGGTTTTGGCAATTGATTAAAAGTAGAAGTCATCATAGTTTTCTTACATGCTTCTAAATCATTTTGAAACTTCAAATTTGTGTTTTTTAAAACTTCATTTTCAATCCTCAAATTTTTCTCTATCTCCTTTGACTTCTTAAAATCAGATTCAAGTGATGTGTGTGATATTTTTAATGCATCATGCTCTTCAACTAACTCACCATGATTTTTATTTAACTCATCAAATTCATCGAGTAAAGTCATGTGATTTGAATCAAATGTTTGATGGTCTTTAATCAAAATTTCATGCTCTTTTTGTAGATTTAAGAATTCTAATTTCAAGCTAGCATGAGTTTTCTTTAATTTCCTATATGATGCATGAATTTTTTCTGAAACTTCAAGAAGTTGATCGAAGGAAAGTTCACATACCTCTTCTTGATCACTTTGATCTTTTCCCATGAAACACAAGTTTGTAGTTTCTTTCTCTGGTTCAGTCTCAGAGGAATCAGTACCAGATTCTGCCCAAAAACCTCTTTGGATTTTCTTCTTGTCCTTCCTCGACTTGGCTTTCTCCTCACCTTTTTCTTTTTCTTTGCTTGAATGATCATGAAGTGTAGGGCAATCGACTCTCACATGTCCAGGCTTCCTGCATTCAAAACAAACAACATCAGAAGATCCTTTAACATATTTATGATCCTTATCTTTTCTCTAATTTTGATGATGCTTTTGTTTCATCCTTAGAAAGTTTTTGAATTGACTTGTGATGAAGGCAACTTCATCGCTTTCAGACCCGGAAGATTCAGAATCCGATTTGTGTGCCTTCAATGCAATTGTTTTCTCCTTCTTCTTTTCACCTGTATCAACATTTCTTTGATTCACCCCTTGCTCGTAAGTAATGAGTGAGCCAAGTAAGTTATCAATAGAATAGGTGTTCAAATCTTTAGATTCAGTAATGGCAGTAATTTTTGCATCGTAAGACGAACGCAAGCATCTCAAAATCTTATTAATTTTTTCATAGTTCGAAAGCTCTTTTCCTAGTGCATGCAATGAAGTAATAATCTGAGTAAACCTAGTGTACATGTCAGAAATCGATTCATGAGGTTTCATACGAAAAAGTTTGTAGTCATGCAAGAGAATGTTTAAATGGGATTGTTTAACTTCATTAGTACCTTCTTAGGTGATGCACAATTTATCCCAAATTTCTTTACGAGTTTTGCAAGTTGAAACACGCATGTAATCCTCAGATTTCAAAGCACAGAAAAAACAGTTCAGACATTTCGCATTTAATTGAGCTAAATCTCGTTAATCAAAAGTCCATTCAGTAAAAGCAACTTCAGTTTTCACACCATTAATTTCACGAGAAGGTGGAGAATAACCTTCTTGAATAAGAATCCACATGCGATAATCAGTAGATTGTAAAAACGTTGACATACGAGTTTTCCAAAAATCAAAAGGTAGTCATCAAACAGGGGAGGTCGGGTAATGGAATACCCTTCCGTAGTGTTACGATTCCCAATGTTAGCCATGGATCAAATTCAAAAAGTTTTCAAACTTTAATTTTCGAATCCCGCTCTGATACCACTTAAAAGTTCGTTAGGGATGTTAAGCCCTATAAACTTAGTCCCAAGCTAACCAAGAGGGGGGGGGGTGAATTGGTATTTTAAAAACTCTTTTCACAAAGAAAGAAAATTGCATAAACCAAATCACACCACATAAATAAATGTGGAATTTTAAAAGTGCGGAAGCAAGAAAAAGAGCACAAAAATTTATAGTTGTTCGGTCGACTCGACCTACGTGCACTCCTTGGAGGCACCCTCCAAGTATTGCACTACAAAACGTGACTCTCCTTTAGCCCCCACGGCTAGGCGGAGAAGCCCTTACAAGAACCTCCTTTTTGCCACCCCGGCAAGGCAGAGAACTTACCTCCTTTTGCTTCCTCCTGAAGCTGGCAGAGAACCAAAACCAAAAGCAAACTCTTTACCTTTATCGACCCTTCCACGGACGAGAAACTATTGGTATTTTAAAAACTCTTTTCACAAAGAAAGAAAATTGCATAAACCAAATCACACCACATAAATAAATGTGGAATTTTAAAAGTGAGGAAGCAAGAAAAAGAACACAGAAATTTATAGTTGTTCGGTCGACTCGACCTACGTCCACTCCTTGGAGGCACCCTCCAAGTATTGCACTACAAAACGTGACTCTCCTTTAGCCCCCACGGCTAGGCGGAGAAGCCCTTACAAGAACCTCCTTTTTGCCACCCCGGCAAGGCAGAGAACTTACCTCCTTTTGCTTCCTCCTGAAGCTGGCAGAGAACCAAAACCAAAAGCAAACTCCTTACCTCTATCAACCCTTCCACGGACGAAAAACTCTAGACGGAGACGAAGAAGAGCGATCCTTGAAGCAACCCTTGTGAATCCCCTCACAAGCTCCCCCTCACAAGATCCTCTCTCTCTCCTCTCTCTCTTTCTCTCCTCAAGGTCTTCTCAAGTCAAGGCAGCAGCCAAAAGTTCATTGAAAATGTTGAACAAGAGCTCTTAAATAGAAGAGCTTCAAAGGAGCTCATTAATTGCAAGTTGTTAACAATATCGTCCAGGCCGATCTGGACATCGGCCTGGCCGATCTGGACATCGGCCTGGCCGATCTGGACATCGGCCTGGCCGATCTGGACATCGGCCTGGCCGATCTGGACATCGGCCTGGCCGATCAGTACAAATCAAAGAAGATCGGCCAGAGCATCGCCCTGGATGCAAAACTGGACAATTAAAAATTGGCTTGATCGTTCAGGCCGATCTCACGATCGTCCTAGCCGATCAGTTCAAATCAGAGGAAAATTGTCCTGACAATAGCCCTGAATACGAGCTGGCCGATATTTATCGTCCTGAAGTAACTTAAGGTTTTTTGAATGGATCGTCCTGGCCGATCCTGCGATCGTCCAGGACGATATGATCGTATCAATCATCCTTAATTACTCCCTTGATTTCCTGATCAATTAAGGCTTAATTTGGTAATTTCATCCAGGCCGATACGTGGATCGTCCTGGCCGATAATTTAAAATTATAGTATTCCTTAATTGACTATGGCGGCTACTTCTTTCTATTTTGAGCTTATCTTCCTGGCCGATACACGTATCGTCCAGGCCGATATGTTAATGACGGCTGCCTTAATTAAGAATCCTTACTTAGACTTTCTGTTTTAAGCTGATCGTTCCGGAAGATATAAATATCGGCCGGGCCGATGTGGGAAAAAATAGAAATTCTAAGCCCCTCAAGTGTGTGTGTGTAGGATTACTTAGCATCAGTCTCTTTGACCATTACAAGTAGACTCAAAAAGGTGAAAATCAAAAGTACAGACTGATTCAACCCTAAACCTACGCAATCCTGAACTTAGCTCCTTCTTGATCGTTCGATCTTTGATTCCTGAAAAGTTAGAAGCAACAAGTAGTCAAAGAGAAATAGTGTTTGTCAATCATCAAAACATAAGACATAAAAAATAGGTTTGCAACAAATTTATCTTGTTGACCGAATCCTGTGGATAACCTGAAGCTGGATGATTTCGGTGATGCTATTTTGAATACTGAATTCAGCTTTGATGAATGCAGAAATGTTGTTTTTCAGCAGGGAAACAATAAGTCGCCAGGCCTTGATGGGGTGACAGCCTCTTTCTTCAAATACTACTGGAAACTGGTAGGTGTTACTACCTGGAATGCTATGAATAAGTTTCTTAAATATGGAATGATGCATAGGGAATGGAAAGACACAATTATTGTCTTAATTCCTAAAATTTTGAACCTGGTATTGCCTTCTAACTATAGGCCTATCAGTCTTTGTCAATGCACTTATAAGATAGTAGCTACAGTGCTTGTTAATAGGCTGAAGATGTGTTTGCCAATGTTGATTTCGGAGGAGCAGGTCGCATTCAATCCGGGTAGATCAATTTCTGAACATTGTTTGTTGGAACAAGAGATTTTTAATAAATTCAAAGTAGCTAAGAATAAGCAAGGCTTGATGGCTGTTAAACTGGATATGGAGCAGGCTTACGACAGTATGGGTTGGCCAACGCTGAATCAGATTCTTCAATGGTATGGTTTTCCAGTTTTTTTTACCAGGTTGATTATGGAATGTGTGGTGAATGCTAGATTTTCTATTAGCTTGAACGGAAAGTATTCTAAGTGGATTGATGCCCATTATGGTTTTAGGCAAGGCTGTCCGTTATCACCATACTTGTTTATTTTGTGCTCTCAGATGTTGACTAGTAGTATTGAGCAAAGAGGCCAATCTTTGGGTATCTAGATGTCTCCTAGAGGTCTAAGGATCACTCATCTTCTGTACGCAAATGATGTTCTCCTTTTTTCCAAGGTTTCTGCTCCCTTGGCTCATCTAATGAAGTGCATTGTGAAGTCTTTTTGCAATTGGACGGGACAAAGAGTTAATGTGGATAAGTCTTAAATTATCTTTGGTAAGTTTGTAAAGAGAGCTTGTAAGAAGAAGGTGGCTAGTATTTTGGGTTTCAAGGTAGTTAAGAAGTTGCATTATTTGGGGTTTAAGATATCCTTAAATAAGTTGAGAATTACTGACTTTCAAGATCTTCTATGCAAAATTACTGATAGATTGTGTTTGGGGGAGAAAGTCTCTCTCTTTGGGAGGTAAAATCACTCTTATTAGATCATCATTGCTCTCACTTCCCAATTATGCTATACTCATTCCTTGGTTCCTAAGAAGGTGATGTTGGAGGTTGAAAAATCCTGCAGAAATTTTCCTTGACAATATTCAGGATCTCCTTATCTGGGATCTTGCCTGTGCCGTATGTGTCCACAAACACAGAGAACGGCTCGGGAACACCAATGGAATAGGAGACCGGAACAATGCAGCGGCGAGCAAGACCCTTGGCCACGACACTCTTCACGGCCTGCCTTACGATGTATGCACTGCTCCTGTCGACCTTGGTCGGATCCTTGCCAGAGAAGGCACCGCCGCCATGGGCACCCCAGCCACCGTAGGTGTCGATGATGATCTTGTGGCCGGTGAGGCCAGCATCACACGGAATGTTGGAAGTTTGGGTTTACAATCTTTTTCTAAAAAACAGGTTCTCTGCGAGCTAGACTTGCTTAGAATTTTATCCAAAAACCAGATACTCTATTTCACCGGGTTAAGATGGCTAAATATGGAGGCAATGTGTTCAGTGACAGTGGAATGAAAATTTTCTGGTAAGTCCATTTCTGCATTGGCATATGATGAAGTTCTGAGAAGAAAAGGAATTTATAATAATGATTGTTACTTTGCTTGGCTTAAGAGTTTAAAACGCAACTATAATGTTGAAATTTTTTGGTGGAGGTTGTTTAAGTTTGCTATTCCCACTAACCACTTCCATAAGTTTCGAAGGCTAGCTGTTGAAGATGATGTGCTAGAGGATGTCAGAATGTGGAAAATTATGATCATATTGTTGTTCATTATAAATTCTTACAGGATGTGCTGGACTGTATTCGTGCTTGGGGGTTTTGTTTACCGGTTTTTCATTCTTTAGAGGGCTGCCTGCTGCAACTGAGAAGGTGTTCCCGGCAGAATTCTGGGCTTGCTAGAATTTATTGTGTGGCTGTTTTCTTAAATTGGAAAAACCAAAATCTTGTAAAGCATGGTAAGAATGCTTTACCATGCTCTGTGACTGCTGCAAATGTTCTTTCTCTTGCTGTGTTGAAGTCTTGTCCGATTCTAGTTAGCTGGGGTGCTAATCTCCCTAGGGAGTCTTCCTTTTCTTGGCATCCTCCACCATTAGATTGGATCAAGATTAATGTGGATGCTGCTTTATTGAGTTCTAACAGAGGTGGTATTGGAGGTATTTTCAGAGATCATAAAGGGAGACTTCTTTTGGCATTTGGTAGGAAGAAATTCCATTGGGATGTGGCTCAACTAGAGATGGAGGCTATTGTGGATATTAAAGATTTGTTACAAAGTTGGATGTTTGATAGTAGTGGCATTATCATTGAAAGTGATAATGTCAATGTAATTACATTCTTACAAGATTCTTTGAAGAAGGTTGATTGGCATTTGGATAGTTGACCGGCTAAAGAGCTTCACTTCTTAAGTGACTTCAATAAGGTCATCTTTCATCATGTTAATAGAGAATGTAATAAAGTAGCTGATTTTTGTGCTACTTTAGCTTTATATGGTAGTTTCATTTTTGATAGCTTTTCCTTTAGTAGCATTCCTAATAATTTGATTGAGTTAATCAAGGTTGAGATGTTACCATTTTAGCTTGTATCTAGGCTTTCCTTTTCCTGTTAATTCATTGCTTTTGCATTGTGTCAAAAAAAAAAAAAAAGAAAGTTGTTGAATCTAGAATAAGTTGTTAAACCTAAACTTGTGTCCCCTGGCTGACCAAGAGGGGGGGGGGGGGGGGGGGGGGGGGGGGGGGGGGTGAGGGTGAATTCGTAATTTTAAAATCTTAATACTTTCTTAACACTCTTGGGTTTAAAAGTTAGAAACTGATTAATGATTCGTACTAAGTTAATTTTAAAATTTGTAAAATAATTTTTCAACTACAGAAAAATAAACTTGCAGAAATTAAAGCAGCGAAAATAAAAAGACACAAAAGTTTATAGTGGTTCGGTCAAACACGACCTATATCCAGTCGCTAAAGTCTCCCACTTAAGGTATTAAAGTATTACCAAAGTGACTCTCCTTTTGCTCCCACAGCAAGGCGGAGAAGCCTTTACAAAACTCTTTTCCACCAATCCCCGATGCAACAGAGAACCATCATCCTTTCACACCCTCTAAGTGTAGGAAGAGAACCTTCATCCTTTCACCCCCTCCAAGTAAAGGCAGAGAACCTTCAGCTGCTCACACTCTCCAAGTGTAGGTAGAGAACCTTTTGGCTATTCAGACTCTCCAAGTGTAGGCAGAGAACTTTTGGTTATTCACACTCTCCAAGTGTCGGCAGAGAACCAAATCTTCTTGAAAGATCTTCACACTAGGAATCTAGAAAGACAAGAGGAAGAGTGAAGAAACATAAATCGCACACAGAAATCCTTTCCTTTGAGTAACCTTGTGAACCCTTCACAATCAACTAGGAAGAAAACTCTCTCAAATACTCCCTTAAATTCTCTCCTTCAATTGCCCTTTACAAATCGCGAAGAACAAATGACAAAAAGCTTAAGTGTCAGTTTAGGGGACTTTTTATAGAAAAGACACGAAAGATTATGCAGAAAACTTAAAAATTCAAATTTGACAGTCCACTATCGTACCATACGATCATATTTTATATGTACGAATAGTTTAAAAACTATTGCGTACAAACCCATTATGAATCGGTACGAAATGTATTCATGCCTAATCATCATCCGATACGAATAGTGTTTGTCAAGTATAAATAGAAAAATTTCAAAGTTAGTATATACAAACCATTAGGATAACATGAATGAAAATAGACAAGAGTCATTCATCCCGGTATGATAAAAAAATATCGTCCGTATGAACATCATTTGAGGATGAACCAGAGCCCATCGTCCCAGTACAATACAAAAATATCATTTATATGAACTTCATTTGAGGGTGTACCAAAGGGCATCATCCCGGTACAAATGAAAAATATCATCCGTATGAACTTCATTTGAGGACATAACAGAGGGCATCATCCCAGTACAAACAAAAAATATCATCTATATAAACTTCATTCAAGGATGTACCAGAGGGCACCGTTCTGTTACAAATGAAAAATATCATCCATATGAACTTCGTTCGAGTACTTACCGAAGGGCATCGTCCCAACACGAACAAAAAAATATCATCCATACGATCTTTACTTAGAAAAATTTAGGGTCATTTCTATTCATTCCATTGCTAGTTAGGGAAAATAACTGACCAGATTATCCCGTAAGAACTTGTTTTTTACTGTAAGATCAATTTAAAAATATGAATTTTAAGACTCTCCCTCAGTGTGTGTGTGCTCAGTTACTCAATTACAATCACACTCTCTCAGACTCAATAAAATAAAAAATACATACTTCAATTTTTAATACACTCTAAACTGATCTTGATTTGAAGTCTTCAACAATTTGGAGAATGATTTCCCTGAAATGTTAATACACACAAGAGCAATATAACTCTTCCAAAGATATGTTACGAGAAATAATAATCAAAGCAATAATATTTGGAATCATCAAAAATATACAAGTTGCAAAAATATCAAACATGCAAAACTAAGTAGCAACTATCTCAACAATCTGTAGTGATAGAGAGGAGTTAAAATTCTCAAAAATAGACCATTTATTCTTCAATTCATTGCAAAATTCAAAGATAGATAATGTATGTCCAAAGATCTTATACACTAACCCTCTTTCAATTCTACCCAAGTTAGCATGAACATACTCCATGTTCAAAGTCACATAACCGCCATCCTTTGACATTATTTTCGCTTTAGAGACATCATCAATTTTGTAGACTTCCAACCTATTCAAAACACTGGGAGGTTCTTGGCTAGGTTTAGAACCACAATGAAGCTTTGAGGGGTATTGGGTAGATACATTTTGGTTATCCAAGAGAGCAAAACTTGCTGAGGTATTTAAATAAACACTAGATGTATAATTTACAGATTGAGAGGTCCCATGAATGGCATCATCAATTAGCTATACACAAATACCATCCAACATTTAATAAATAACATAAATCAAAGGAGCATTGATGTTCCTACATTCCATTTCCATTACTTCTCAAGAAATGTACAACTCACAGGAATTAACAGCAGCTGAACTAGTAAGTAAATCAATCCTAGATATAGCATTCAAACTTCTAATGGAGCTTCACTAGCCCTTCCCCAACTACGAAGGTACGATCTTCCTCAATTGCTATAACTCACAAAGGAGATGTTGAGTAACTACTGACTAGGAAATAAACCATGTTGTGAAACAAAACTAGATAAAAGGGGTTCACACAACACTAGATTAGATGCGAAAGAAAATGATTTAAACCCCAAAGCAGAGTCCAAACAACACCTTTACAGTGAAGATTTTGCTCACATTCCTTAGAGGAGACATCGGTAGCCATCAACGCAAGTTCACAAGCTTCAGAATCCATAACTTCTAAAACTATACATAATTTAACAAGATAACTTAATAACATGCTATATGGATCAAAATTATAAAACCCAAAAAATGATATAAAAAGGATTATTAATGATCGCAGTGTTGCAACCTAAAAAGGAAGTACTGTTATTAAGCTTAGTGTTATCAAACATAAAGATGTCCTGAATAGAAGGAGGAGAAGTCTCTACACAACTAATCAGCTCAATCTAAAAGCTCAAAGAACCATTATGCCAACCAATAGTTAATTCCAATTTAACATACATGTGAACAATATAGTGCAACTAAGGACAAAAGGACATGAAGTAGATATTAGATAAGGAATAAATATTAAAAAATATTCTAGCAATAATCCAATACTAAATATCCAAAATAAAAATGTGATCGCACATCATCAAATAATAAGTGTACAAAGAATTGACACTCCAAATATCCCAACTTGAAGCAGCACACCCCACATTAAAACACTAAGAAAAATAAAAAAATATAATAACAATAAATACTTCCACAATACTTATGAGGTTTTCCATGGACAAAAATAGAAAAAAATAGTATAGATGATAATATATTAATAGTAAATATATGAATAATAATAACCGAGAAAAGCATAGTCAACAACAAGAAAACCAGCATTGTTGATAGTCATTAAAACATTCCAACCGCATTAATATAAAGCACTAGTTAGCCAAAATTAAAAACATAAACTAGGTAGAGCACCACCAACCATAAGAAATAGCCCCAAAAATGTCAGAACTAGAAAAGCCAAAACAAAAAGGATAGCCATATAAGATCAGGCATGTAGTATCCGTGATGCTATCATACACAAAACTCAATTGCCACCCCAATCTACTCCAAAACTCACCCACATAAGATCAAGCTCACAATAGTCCTGCACGTGAAAGCCCTGCTGGAATAAAATGAAACACAATTGAGCGAAGATAGAACTAGCATACAACCATAAAATTTTACCCAAACAGCCCAACAAAAGTTTCTAAATAAATGAAAGAAAGACTTAAAATAAAATAAAAAAAAACAACTTAAAAATAACGTACACATGGATATATAAAAAAAGCCATGAAAATAACATAGTTGTACCAACCTAGCAGACATTACCAAGAAGAAGAATGACAAAAAGCCAATTCAAACTAACCGTGGGAGTAGATGAGCAGCATAAAGAGGGGTGAACGGTAGAAATAATTTTCCTATCATAGCTCAAACCAGGCAATACCCACCAATTAGCATCAAAAAATAAGTCAAGAATGCTATTTTACTAATTGCTAAACCCATACCGGTAAGAAAATAACCATCTATAATTCTGACAAGCTTTAGTAAGATAACAATTAAAGATCTAGCAACTCCAAAAATCCACAATCTGGAAATCAAAACCCAGTCCTCTATCAAAATGTAAGGACAAAATAAAATAGAAAATAATAACATGTAAACAACCAACCCAAAAAAAACAAAGCAAAAGAACAACAATTATGCCAAAAATAGGCCAACAAAAGGAACCACTAATTTCTAATATAAGGAAAACTAAGTTTATCTAATTTAATGATTCCTTTGACCAAAGAGGGGAGCTGATTATAAGAAACTTTAGTGAGGAATTGATGGTTAAAACCATGATTAGCCAACTAGTTGGCATATATACATTGCCTTCTTTATGAATATGAGTGAACTTGACATTAAAGAAAAACATCAGTGAGGATTTATTAAGGAACCTTTTTTTAAAGATCCTTGTTTTTTTTTTTTTTTTTGATAAAACCCATCGGGGGGGCCTACACGTTAATATAAGAAAATGAGTACAAGGTCCTTAATGGGACCTCCATCTCACTACTACTCAAAAGAGCTATAGAAAAAGTTAAAAAAGAATGAAAGAGCTGGATATCCCTACTAAGCACAATTACAGAGCAAACTAATAACATTCTAAAAATATAAAAAGAAAGGAAATAGAAGATCACAATCAACACAACCTTTCTAATCATAGTCTGGTCCTGCATAAAATGAGAACAAGTCTCTAAAAACCTGAAAACAGACTTGCTAGGACACTAAACCAAAAATTTAAACACAGAGAAACTATAGGAAAGAAATTAACATAACTAAGCCACTTGATCAAATACCAAGCTAAGAAAAAGTCCTACAAATAAGTATAATTAAGTGTGATAATGATAACGTAGGATCTCTTATGCATCTCAAAAAAATAATCATTCATCAAGAGTGAATGAAAGACTATAATAATAAACTTTATGATCGTAATTAATCTCATAACCATAATATGGACTATAATAGAACTAGAGATCCTACGTTAAAGTTATGAACTATAAAAATACCATAGGTCTTAACATCAGTAGAGGAAAATGAAATTGCCATAGAACTAGAGTCATCAATTAGTACATAGCTCAGATTTATAGTAACTACACCTTCATTATAAATCCCCAAATGCCACTAACATTTAATCCCTTAACTTGCCAAACATGTCGCACATAAAAATCAATATATGAATAGACAGGGAAATTGGTGAACACATGATACGTAAAATCAGAGACTCTACCAGAATAGATAGCAATGTCTCAGTAATTCCAGATATAAACAAATTGCATGTTAAATCAAAAGAGCAACAACCAAACCTAAAATAGCCAACATAAATAAAATACCTCACAGGAAATAGATAATACGGAACAAAATCCACACTCCCCCAAAGGCTACAACCAGGGAAAGGAGAGCAACAATAATAAATTAATTCAACAAGATAAGAGTTCCAATCATAGCTATTCCTCAACTAATCACATCATTAAAACATAGCCAATAAAAATAATAATAAGACATCAATCTAAACAAAAGAGGCCCAAATGAGAACCAACAGCCAAATGGTTTAAGAAAACGTCACGGAGAAACAACAAACAAGGATCCCAAAAGAGAACAAAAAGAACATCATAAAACTACAACTAACAAACAAACTAAAGAATGGGAGAACATATCCAATAGCCAAATCAGCCATTGAAAGTGAATGTAAGGGAGACCCAACCGGTCTAATCTAGCCAAGCCTTTAACCTCTTTAGGGATAGTATGCTCATAGTATTTAGTAAAACCATTTAAGTTACAACCCATTTTTTGCCAAGAAATCTATTGCAGCATTCCCTTCCCTCAAAATATGAGAAATATTATATGTAATGACAAAAAGCTAGTACTTAATATATCTAAGCATATAAAAATTATCAAGATTAGATGAGATGTTACCATCCACAAAATGGATCAAGAGCATAGCATCAACTTCAATCCTTATCTTAGTGATGCCAAGATAAATGCATAATTGAATCCCAAGCAGGAGGCTCTCAATTTCAGCTTGAATGACACTAATATCGTTAGAGGAACCCATAAAAGCCACAATCACAAAACCATTATAATTCCTAATAGTACGACCATAACCTGCTTTTAAATTAATCCTGGAACCATTAGTATTAAGTTTAAAATACCCTTCCATACGCTTTCTCCAGTAAAAAATCCTTTCATTGCAACTTGTAGTATATGAACTAAAAACCAAATGAAACTCAGAGGAAAATGAAGAAATCCTTTAAAAGAGTCAGCCTTTAAAATCTTAGCCACAAAAAATTGATAAATTTTATTCTTCACTTTAGAAATGACATTTAAAACATCCATTTTAATATTCTCATGTTTTAAATCATTCCAACTACTCCATAAAAACCATCAAATAATGACAGGGAGAATATTCTTAATATGACCTTTTGTAGGAGTAAACCACTCTTTAAGAAGATCACTAATAGACTTAAACCGAGTAGTAGAAAACACATTAAACTTATTGTCAAAATGAACCCAAACTTTCATCGTAATAGGGCCCATAATAAACTCATGATTCATATTCTCAATGTAATAGGAACATTGACATTTGGAGACAATATAAAAACCTTTCCTGAAAAGGAAAGAATCCAAAGGCAAATATTTATGAAAATTCTCCGAAGTAGAAAAGAGTAAGAGGGAGTAATGCTAGCATGCCAAAAAGATAAATAAAGAGGATTTTATGAAAGACTTTGCCTAATAGAATTCTAATATTATTTAGTTTCAAATTTACCATCATTAGAATTGCTAAATAAAATGCAATCCTCAATCTCTGAATGAATCGAAACCTTGAGAATTAACTAATAATAAAGTCAAACACCAAATTGGAAAGTAAATCAATATTCCAGCCCTCATTACTAAAGAAATCTTTACCTTTACAAGCAGCAGTAGAGTGAGTATATAAAAGATTATGATTAGAAAAATTACCCAAACATTTATCTTGTCTAAAGAAAATGTTCTCAACTCCCAAACCCCATTGAATAAATTCTTCAGCTTCCCACTAAATGTTGCATATTCTTTTCCAGTTGAAGGAGTTACCAATTTTAAAACCACAATTCAAATAAAGCTTCCCAACACAATACTTAGAAACCATGAACTTGGCCCATAAACTCATTTTAGCTCTAAAAGAAAACCATAGTTTATGATTATAGGTCCTGATCATATTAGTGAATGTTTTGAAACTTAATTTGCCCCATCCATAGCCCTCGAGTAATTTCTCCAAGAACCCCAAATAATAGAGTGATTACCATCTTTAGAACCCTAGAGAAATTTATTAAATAAAGTCCCTATTCTACTACAAACATTTAAAGTTGGACATGAAGTAAAATAAATAGGAATAGAGCTCAGAACATGTTTAATAAGAACAAGCCTATGAACATATGAGAGAAAATTGAAAGCCCAAGAAGAAAGTTTCTTATGGATAGTAGAGAAAATATCATTAAATAAATGTGAACGTTTCTTACCCTTATAGAGAGGCATACCCAAATATTTAAATGGAAGAAGCCTCTTTTTCAAACCAAATTTTCTTTTAACACTATTAATATGAGTAGGAAAAATAGACTTAGCTAGAATAAGAATAACTCTTAGAGGAGTTAAAAATTAAACCGCTAGCATGCTAAAAAAGAGTTAAGAAACTTGAAGAGAATATACAACATTTTAATAGAGCCATTAGAGAAAATAATTAAATCAAAGGCAAAACTCAATGGGTAATGGGACAACCACCACCCGTTCTATAATGCAGAGTAGGGTGAATCCAGAAAAGATTTTTAATACCGCGAGATAAGAATTCCACAGCAATAATAAAGAGACCAGGAGATAGAGGAACTCCTTTTCTTAAGCCATGAGAAGATTTGAAAAATCCATGGGACTTGCCATTAATAATAATAGAGAAATAACAAAACTCAATACCATTTTTAATAAGGTTAATTAATTGTAAATTAAATCCAATCAGCTTCAAAATGGTATAAAGAAATTCTTAATTTTAGTTATCATAAGCTTTAGTGATATCAACTTTGAAAATTTTAATACCACCAGCAACCTAAGCATGCAAACCATACACTAATTCTTGAACGAGTAAAATGTTATCAAATATAGATATACCTTTCACAAAACTAGTTTGTTCTAAGGAAATAGTATTAGGATGAATTAAAGCAAGCCTCCCCATAATAATTTTAGCAATAAGTTTATTGAAAAATGCACATAAACTAATAGGATGGAAATAATTCTAAAAACTAATGTTATTAGATTTGAGAATTAATGCTATAGAAGTAGTAGTATAAAATTTAGGAATATGACTACCCCAAATAGAATCCACCACTGCATTAACAAGATCCTTCAAAATGATATCCCATTATTTCTAAAAAAATTTATTGGTGAAACTGTTAAGGCCATCAACAGAATTAGAATTCATATCTTTAAGATCGCCAAATTTCCTCTTCAGTAGAAATGTTAGTCAACATCAAATTATCATCCTTAGAGATAAGAGAAGGATTAAAAGAAAATTCAGTATTAAGTTCTGGGATAAAATTAGAGTTGAACATTTTATTAAAATATTCAGTACCGAGGTATAAATCAAATAGGAATTCTCAATAACATTACCATCAAGGGAAGTGATCTTATGAATATGTCTACTAACTTTATTATGATTATTAATGTTATGAAAATAAGTAGTATTGTTGTTTCCCTCCATAAGGAATTTAGAGGATGCCTTTTGTCTTCAATAAGCTTCTTCTTTTTCTTGAAGCATGAAAAAGGTAGTCTTGGCTTCATTAAGAACAAATAAATATTCAAAAGAGGAATTTTGCATGTAAGCCATACCAGCATTATCCACATCTTTTTCAGCATGCAAAATACTATAAAATATGTTCTTAAAAATGCATTTATTCCACCATGTATGTTTTTTGCTTAAGCCTTTTAAGTTTAAAGCAAAGTCTGGTTATACCATAAACATTTCCATAAGGGTAAGAGGAGCATCCCAATTGCTTTGCACAGTATGTAAGAAACGATCATAAAGAAGCCACATATTTTGGAACTTAAATGGTTAAAAAGTATTACTACTAGTCCTATTAATGCTTAATAATAAAGGGGAATGATCAGATAAAGTACGGGTTAAATGCTCAATCTCAATATTAGGAAAACAAGAAATCTAATAGTTATTAAAAAGGATGCGATCTAATATTTGCCGCATAGTACCCTTAGTCCAAGTAAAATTGTTCCCAGAGAAACCAATGTCTTACAAATTACTATTTAGAATCACATCATTGAAATCTTCTATAGGATGATAATTAGGAGGCTTACCTCCAACGATTTAAGCAACATTAGTAATACAGTTAATACATCCTCCAAGAAACTAGGGGGCATTGACAGATGAGGAAAAATCCAAAAGTTGATCCCAAAGAACATTTGTCCCTAATCTAGAACAAGAGGCATAAACAAAAGAAGCATAGCAATGAACTTGATTGAAAGAAATGTTTGTATGAATCAATCGAGGAAAATCCATAATAACATCTAAAGTAATAAAAGGATTCCATAAAATCAAAATTTTATTAGTGCAATTTCCAAAAGAAAACCTAAACCTCAATTTAATACAAACAAAGTCCAAATTATTAGTAGTAATAAAAGCCTTAATTAAAACAAGAAGGGGAATATCATAAATCCTATAAAGATTCTTAATTTATTCCTAGATAGAGAACCACCCACAACCCCTTATATTCCACACAAGAGCTTTAACTATTAATAGATTGATTAGAAGCTCTAGTGACCCATGGGTAATGCTCTGATTGCTTTTTTTTATTCTTTCCCTTCTTTTTGGAATAAGAAGTATCACCATCCTCAATAATATTTGCCTTCCCATTAGAAGATGACATACTGTTGGAAGTGCAATCCTTAATACCTTCCTTAGGAGTGGAAATTTCAAGAGACCCAACTTCCCCTTCCTCCATTTCCTCATCTTGTCCTCATAATTCAACTGAATGTTTCTACTATTGAGCTCGCAATGACTTTCACATTTATCCTCAGTGACTTGATTAACATCACATTCATTAATGTCAATGTCATGACAAAGAGAAGCCCATTTGTTCTCATCCATTCCTTGGTTAACCACCAGATCATTAGTATGTAAACCATCATTAATTTTGTCCCCAACAAAATTCTTATCCACATCCACTATAATATGTTCCTCAACATTATAAATGTTCATATTATTTTCACCGTCTTTACTAGTCTTATCCAACAAACCTTCACTCCTTATGGAAATATCTAATAGATCGGTCATTATGTCATCTCCATAAGCTTTTGAATCTTCTAAAAGTATGGCTTGTTCATTATCCTTAGGAAGAAACAGACCTGCATACACAACCAGTTCACCATTGTTTGGTTCAAACATAGATATGGAGGTATTATTGTTCTTCCTAAGTTGTGGGTGAGCAACAAAGTAATCATTAATCAAATTCCCATGGATTTTACATTGCAAACAAAAATCGGGAACCTTTTCAAAGTCAACTTTATGTAAAAATCAATCATTTTCATAACCAGGCCATACATCTTTAGGATGCTTATTAGTGATATCAAGCTCCACTAGGATCTTAGCCACTGAAGGCCTCAAATGAGAGCTGGTGGCTTGGTCCGTTTGAGCCGGTCTAGCAAAGATGGACCCCAAAGCATGTAGAACATGAGAGTTAAAGAAATGCAAACTTAAATTTGGAAACAAAATCCAAGTAGGAACAATGGGCTATTCTTCTTTGACATAAAAAAATGGAGTCCATTTAAGTAATCTCATTTGGCAATTGAGAATGTAATAAGCTCTCCTAGTAAAAGTACTATAATAAACATCATTAGATAACCGAATAGAAACTTGTCTAGCATCAAGCAAACTTATAGCAAAATTACCAGATAATTTCAACTTGCCAAAAAAGTTTTAGATCACATTATGGTTTGGTCGACAAACCAAAAACTTACACAAAAGTGTAAACGAAAAAGGACTATCAAGTTTAAGAATATCATCATCGGACATTAAAATCACAAGAAAACCTTTTTACCATCGATTTAGTAAAATAAAAAAATTGGTTCTTTCGAAGAGAATGATCCCGCCAAAACATCATAAAAAGAGGGACCTAGAACCAGAATCACCATTATTCATAAAACCTTTCCAGGAAGCAATTGAGGCCGAATGTGGAACACCCTAAGCATCATGTATTAAAGAGGATGGCCCAGCCTCCATCTAGAGAAGAGAATGACCTAAGGCCAACCAACCTCAAAAAAGAAATGAATCGAGACTAGAAAATGGAAAGTAAATAAAATATCCAGGAACTATAGTAGAAACCACAAAGATTAATAGAGAAAATTGGAATCGCACTTGGAATCGATAGAGACAAAGTTTGTTTTTTTTTTAAGATCCAATTTTTTTAAGTTAAAACCCATAAAGGGGCCTACTCATTAAATAAAAGAATTATAACAAAGTCCTTAAGGGGGACCCTCAGCTCCTTAATGTTCGAAAGAGCTACAAAATAAAGCAAAAGAAAACCTATGAGCTGATAGTCCCCACTAAGCCCAAATACAAGAATACCTAGTAACATGCTAAGGATGCTAAAGAAAAGCATAAAAAAGAAGAAGATACTGATAGGAACATGTAGCACAATCTTTCTAAAAAAAGTCTTGATCACAGCCATAAAAGTAAGCTCCTAAGGATCAAAAGGGCTGCAAAACAAAAAACTAAAGTACAACGAAACAAAGTAATATTGATGGATATTAATTAACTGAAGGGTAGAATAATAAGAAAGGATATTACTTATATGAAGTTCACGAGCAAAAACCCTCCCACAGATTAGCAAAATGTCAACATCCATGTAAAACAATGCATAGCAATGATCCAATGTATAACTGCAACACAAAAAATATAAAAATAATAACATAAAGGAGTAGGAAAAACCATGAAGGCTATTAATAAAAACAAACCCAAACGACAATTAAAAACCAAATGAGGGTACAAGCTGAATGAACTCAGGATAGTAAGAAACCAACATTCATCACATGGGTAATCCCAATGCCACTCCATCCTACCGCCCAACCAAAGCTTCCACCCCCTAACAATTAGCTCCAAAATGCAACAAGATAAGCTCAAAGAGAAGGCAACCATCCACAAACAGATAGAGACAATCCTGGATAGAAAAGCATAACAGCACAAAAGAAAATTCGAGGACCTTAACAACTAACAACACAAGGCCCCAAGGAGAACACCAACAGCCCAACTAAAAATGGGGGCTAAAAATACCCCCAAAGCTAATAACCAAAACCTAGATACACCGAGAAGAGGAGATGCCCCAGGCATCCTAGTAGATCACTTAAAACAACCCAGCAACCCCATACCAGAAAAAATCCATAACAACAACAATATAGCATAATTCCCCACCATTACTCCCATTAATACCCATGTCCACAAAATCCAGCCAAATAGGTCCTATAATAGCAGCAGGAGGTAGGAGAGAAACAACTAGGAATACCATCAATAATAAAACTAGTGCAATCACTGCTCAAGCCCAAAAGCCCAAAAGACTCTACTAGAAAGTACACAACAATATCAGAATACTAGCAATAATTCACATTCACTAGAAAAATAAAGACGTAAAAATAAAGCACAACCATTAACATAAGAAGGAAATTAGCAAACCACCAAAGAAAGGCTCCAAAAGAAAACCAAAACTGAGGCCCCAAAAAAAATCCAGAACCACCAGAAAAGAACCAACGGAGCAACACTACCAGCAAGAGTGAACAACAAGCACCATAGCAAGAAGTGAAACCCCACAAAAACTAAAAAAACACCAAATTACCCCCAAACATAAGGCATACTAATTTTATCTAATCTTAAGATCCCTTTTAAAGGAATAGGTTTTTTATGAACTATAAAATTAATGAAATAATTAGGCTCGCTCACAAAATTGGCCAGCCAATTAGTATAGGCATTACCCATCATAAAAACTTGAGAGAAGGAAACATTAACAAATATCATCAATTGTTTAATATCCCTAACTAGATAAAAAACTATAGGATTTCAAACCAAATCCTCAACATTATTAATGCAATGAATACTATGAATATAATCAAACTCAATACTAATGTTAGGAATATCAAGAGACATACAAATTATCATCCCATAAGGATAGCATTAAACATAACAAAATGCAAATTACCATTCTATAAAGGGTCGAAAAAAGCAATAATAATATTGCTGTGCTAGTCTCTGATGATCCCACCACATCCCAGGATGGTGCCATTATAAAAACCAACAACATTTAATTTATAATAGTTTGAAGATGGTTTAACCCAGTACACATATCGAGGTTTAGAGATAGGAGCAAACTCAACCAACTTGATGCCTAAATCAGCAGCAACAAAGTAGTAGCTTTTGAAGCTCTTGATAGAAAGTAGATTAATAGAATGAAGACTCAAAACTTTGTCTTTACCATTTTTTATAATCTTATGATAGTTCATTCTAATACCATTAAAAAGGGAGTTGTTCTTCTTCATCCTAAGTACCAAAAAATAGGAGAAGGAATAAGGTTTCTAATATGAACTTTAGAATTAACAAACCAAGAATTAAGCAAAACATTAATAGAGCAATTAGCATTAAAATATTTTAATTTGAAAATATCATTCATGTAACTTTAGGTTTTAACAGCTAAAGGACCCGAAAGAAAAACATGATGCATATTTTCAACATGATAACATCATTGACATTTGGACGATAAGATAAAACCTCTTTTAATTAAGTTGTCACCAGTAGGAATGAATATATGTAAAATTCTCCAAATAAAGATAGAAACATTAGATGGAACACTTTTATGCCAAATCATGGAAAAAATATTAGTTACGACCTTCTTGGTTCTAAACACTTGCCAAACATCTTTTAATCTAAAGTCCCCATCTTTAGACAAATTACATAATAAAAGATCCTTCGAGTTCAATATCAATGAAAGGATTAGGATTTATTGTATAATAATGTCAGGAATCACATTAACAAGTTTATCATAATCCCAACAATTATCATTAATGAAAAAATTTACCTTAACCGCAGTAGTAGAAGAGGTATTCATGATGGAATCAATGAAATAATCACCCAACCAATGATCTTGCTAAATGAAGATGTTGCCACCACTAAGCCCCAAAGATAGGTGAGGCTCAACAACCCATTTAACCTTGAAAATCCTTTGCCAAACTTTAGAATCTCCTATATTAAAAGAACAAATAGTAGGATGCTTCCCCACAAAATACTTGAAAGACATGAACTTAGCCCAAAGGCTCACTTTAGCATGAAAGGTATATCATAACTTGAAGGAAAAAAGCATTGGCCAAATCAAACATACACTTACACCCTAAGAGGACTAAGTATTATTAGTGTTGCTATTAACCCCTATCCAAAAATAATTATTCAAAATTTTATCAATTCTATTACACACTATCTTAGTGGGAAAAAGAGTTTGAAAAGAGTAAAGAAGGAGATCATACAGAACACTTCTAATGAGAGTAAGCCTACCAACAAAATACAAAAAAATAGAATACAAAGATAAAAGCTTATTATACACCGAAGTAATTAAATCATCAAACAAAAAAGACTTATTTCTACCTTTAAAAAGAGGGATCCCAAGATACTTAATAGGTAAGTGGCCTTGGACAAAACCATTCAGGCCTTTGATAGCCACAATACGAGCATTAACCACCTTATTGGAAGCAATTAAAAAACATTTTTTATTGTTCAAAGAGAGTCCACTAACATTTTCAATGTTTTGAAAGAAGTCCAAAAGTCTATTAATCCTATTAAGAGAAGCACTCATAAAAATGATAAAATCATCAGCAAAATATAAATGAGAGATAGGAAAACACCCCAAGGTCCTAAAATAGAGGCTAAGGTAGTTCTCAAAGAGGTTGGCAAGGTCTCTAGAAAGATAATCATCCGTGATAATGAAAAGGGCCGGAGACAGAGGATCCCCTTATATTAAACCATGAGAGGATCTAAAAAAACCAAAGCTTTTGCCATTAATAATAATAGAAAAATAAGAACATTTAATACAAATTCTGATAAGGTTGATAAAAACTGAATTAAAACCAAATAATTACTTAATATTGTAGAGAAACTTCCAATTAATATTATCATTTGCCTTAAAAATATCAAGCTTCAAGATCATATTGAAACCTCTCGCCCTAGAAAAATTATTTTGCCTGGACAGCGTACTGAGGGTACCGAGTGGTACCGTGGTCGGTACCGAGTGCGGTTTCGAGCGCCCAGTGATGTGGTGCTCTTTTATTAGTCTCTGGACATGTTCGGTGTCCAAAAGCAATAATCTCCCTCACCCTAACATCCAAATAATGGCAAAATTCATAAGGCAATAGGATATTATCAGCAATAGCTTGACCTTTAAAAAATCTCATTTAAAAGGGAGATATAATTTTAGAAAGAATAATAGTCAAACAATTCATAAAAATATTATAGATCAACTTAATAAAAAAAGTGCAAAGACTAATAGGTCTAAAATCATTCCAGTTACTAACATTAGTACTCTTGGGAATCACAAAACTAGAAGTAGAAGTAAATAATTTAGGTATAGCATGCCCAACAAAAAACTCCATCATAGCAAAGTAAATATCATCACTAATAATATGCCAAGCTTTCTAAGAAAATTTAGTAGTAAACCCATCCGACCCAGCCACAGAATAACCATTCATACAATAAATAATATCTTTTAATTCATCGTTATCCTCATGAGAGATGATATTGGGAATCATAAAAGGGTTCTAAATAAGCTTAGGGGTAAAATCCTTATTAAGCCATTTTTGAAAGTGCTGCATCACTAACATAGCAATCTCCTCAACGTTCTCAGTAACAGATCCATCCTCACGTTTGATTTTGTTAATGGTCTTCTTAGCATGCTTCCTCTCAAGCAAAGCATGAAAATACTTAGTGTTGTTATCACCTTCCACAAGATGCTTTGCAGTCACTTTTATTTCTAAAAAGCATCCTCTTGAGCCTGTAGTTTAAAGAGGCACTCCTTAGCCTCTCTAAGTAAAAAAAAATTTTCATCAGAAGGATATATTTGATAATTAACTTCAACATTGTTAACTCTATCTTCCACACTTAAGATCTTAATAAAGATGTTTTTAAAATATTCTGATTCCACCAATTGTGGATTTATTTCAATCTTATCAATTTAAACCAAAGTCTTTTCATAACAAGGAAAGAATGATTAGGATGCAAAGGGGAATACCAATTTTCATAGACCACATTAAAAAAGATTCATAAAGTAACCACATATTTTGAAATCTAAATTGAGGGAAGGAATTCACATGTCTAGTCTTAAGACTAATAAATCAAGGAGAATGATTAGAAAGCATTCTGCTAAATGCTCAACAGAAATAGATTTAAAAGGGTTAAGCCAGCTATCATTAAATAAAACATGATCCAATTGTTTCCATAAATGACCATGGTTCTAAGTAAATTTTTTACCAAAGAAGCCAATATTAATTAAATTGCAATCCATAATCATATTATTAAAATCATCCATAGAATGATATATAAGATTGGAATCCCCTATACACTCAGAAGGGTTAGAAGTAGTCTTAAAATCACCACCCATAAGCTAGGGTAAATTTTAGAGACTTTGAAAAGGCAGCATAGATAAAAGAGGCACATCAACTCATATTCAAAACTTCAATATTACAATGCTTAACTTGAGTAAAATCACCATTAATATCAATCTGAATGAGATCTTTCCAAAACAACCAATTTTTATTTGTAGAATTTGAAATAACATGCTTAAAGCTTAAATATTTAGCAGCACTAAGCAATTTAGAAACATTAATAAGAGGTTAAAGTAAAATAAGAATAGAAACATCATAATAAGGCGTAAGTTCTTAACCCTCAATCAAGAAGAAGGGCACCCAATGCCCCTAACATTCCAAATAATAAAATAGAACATAAAAAAATAGATCTAACATCTAGTTTGCAATCGGGTGTACCTAGAAGATTGTAAATTAAAGTTGTTGCTTTTCCTACCTCTCCTATTTTGAAATTTAATGAAGCTAGTTTCATTATCATCATTGGAAAAACATTTAGCAGAGAAGGCCTTGTCCTCCATATTAGTAAAAGCATCATTATGATAATGAGAGTTAGAGGGAAGCTTACTATCATTTTGCAACCCATCCTACCTTACCTTTTGAGGTAATTCACCTTCCTCTAAATGATCTCCATCCTCTACACTTTCATTGCTATTCAGACCAAGTTCCACATTTTCTTCAACAACCAGAGCCAATTCACCTTCCTTCAAGTTATTGTCAATCCCCATATTCTCCTTACTTATCATATCACTACCAGTAATAGTTTCTTGATCATTCACAATAGATAGAAAAGAACTAGTATTAGTGCAATTATTGGTAATCAACATGCAATCCATATCCAACATTTTATTGTTCATGACACATGGACTAATAGATTCTAAAATAACATTATTTTGAGTAGTAGTAATGGTTAGCATTTGTTCATTTTCACACTCATAAACTAAGCTGGAAATATTGCTAATGTTATTTTCCTAAGAAGAAGGAGCAACATCCACAATGACAGGGGACGGTTCAGTATGCACATTGGATGCTTGTATCAGTTCATCATGCAATTTGGGGATATTGGCTTCATCCTCAGCACAAATAAGATATTCATTCTCAAGCTCAGCTAAAATAATCCTATTTCCTTACAGTTGTTTGGGAGAAACTTTTTCCTTATGAAGATAAGGGTATAACCCGAAACATTCATTATTACCATGACCATACATTTTATAATGATAGTGAAAAATAGGTAGGTTTTTGAATTCAACTTTTGGAAATAACCATTTAACTCTTGCCTTATCCATATTTCATTAGAGTGTTTCATAGAAATATCTAGTTCAACAAGAACACGAGCCACCGACGGATGTGAAATAGATGCATTTGCTTGATCCATTGTAATGGTCTACCAAAAATAGAAGCAAGTCCAAATAAAATTTGCAAATTAAAAAAAAAACCTCAAGTTTGGAAAAGAAAACCACACAGAAGCAATAGGCGATTCTTCATAACATCAAAATTTGGTATCCATTTGAGCAGACACATCTGATAAGCTTGAATATAGTATGATCTCCTTGAGAAAATATGGCTATAATCAAGGTCATTCGTAAGTTAAATCACAATATGCCACTGATCCAGCAAGCTAACATGAAAATATCCCGTAAGATTCAAGTTAACAAAAAAAATTCAAATGACATCAAGATTCGGATGATGAAGAAGAAATTTTCCAACTAATATTAAGGCAAAAGGAGAGGCCAACTGAGCAATCACAACATCAAAAAACATCAAATCTAACTAAACCATGAACAATGTTTGAACAAAATGAAGTTTAGGCACAGAAGAAGTAGATCTAGCTAATACCTCCCTAAATGTCCTAGAATGACCATCAAGAAATGAAGAGGCTGACGGGTTATGTCATCATCTCAAAAAGCCAAAACCACACAAAAAACCTCAAAATAAAGCTGCAATGGAAATGTGGAAGATCCATGGAGAAAAAATGAAGAAAAAACCACCAAAAGGGCATGCCAGGAGAACGAAAACCGAGCTCATGAACGAATCCCTAAATTGCCTAGGAATCGCAAGAGAACACCATAGCGCAACGGTCGATTGTTTTTATGGATTGATTTCCTTTTAAGATCCATGGTTAATTATGCAATGTGAATTAGTGTTCTCTAGTAGATAGAATAAATTAACTCCAAATTGATTTAAATTTAAACTATAGGTTAATAAAAACATATAGTTTATACTAGAGAAATTTTACACCTTACATAGTGTAATTAAAACATAATATTCATACTCAAAATTTTAAAGTCTTCAAAGTCTTTTTAGGGTTTGAAATCAATCACAAAAGTAAATATATCTATATACTTGGAAATTGTTTTTTAGGCTATAGAGAAGATGAATTGGGCTGAAATCAAAGGCATACTAACAATTATACTATACTTTAGAAAACATCAAACAATCAATCTATATCGCCTTAAGGATTTGTGTTTTGAGAAATTTAAATTTTTAGATCAAATATTGACCACAGAGATTGGAATGCTCAATTGAAGCTCTTGAGGATTCAAATGACCATAGAAAGTTTTAGACATATCAAAGCCATCCCATAGAATACTTCATTTAATTTTGAGCCCACAGTAAATTGTATTTCTTGATGAAATTAAATGTTTTATGTTAAAAATTAGATGTTATAATAATGGGGTTCTTAAAGTACTTCTCAAGAAATATACATAGAGCCCGAGCATGCTTGATTTGTTTAAGTGTAAGTGGAGTTATGAATTTTCTAAGATTCATAGGTCACAATAGATCTTGTTTAAAAATTATAAAGTCAGTGGATGACTTTGTTACATTTTAACATGGCCATTTACAATTGGTTGGCAATGATTATAAGAATATTAGGATTGAAAAGAAGAATGCAGTTTGCTGAAATTACCATTCAATATTTCAATGAATGACTCTAAAACATAGCCACTTCCAAATGGTGGACAGTCATTCCATGTTTAATGGCTTAATGGTAGATTTGTTCAAGTTAAGTTAACTTATTTGAAGAGGTTTTAGGTCATTGAATAGGCCATATGTACAAAATGCATGTTTAGTTGCTTAAGGGTTGATTTGTTCAACCTAGGTTAACTTGGTCAACCAAGCTTAAATAAGGATTGGGTTTAGATCCAATGTACTCCTAATGGTATTTGAATTTTTTTGAGTGGTCTTGGATCTTGTATTGATTGAGACATGAAGGGTTTATTCAAAGGTTCATTTTTATGATTTTAGGATTTACTAGCTTCTTGGTAATCCAAGGTCAACAATAGTTCACGACGGATTTAATTGGGTTTAGTCATGTATGGTTTATGGCTTGAAAACATTAGATGTTTTGGTGACATATAGGTAGACTTCTATGTATAACGTAGAATTTAGGTATCAAGGGGTCCCTTAAAGGCCATCTTAAATAATGGTGGTCAACTTATCCCATTGAATGATTGTGAATGATTATTCAATACCAAGAATTGCAATCCATATTTTTTATTTATTGATTTATTACTATTAGGCATCTGAAGGGTTTATGTAAAAAGGAGGTCCATATGTCAAACTAGGAAAGACTAAGTCAACCATGGTCAACTAAATATTCAAATGAGTTTAAATTAATAATGGATCGTACCAACCAAATTTAAAACATTTTAAATCATATGTCACATGTATCATCTAGGACGAACAGTGGATCATCTAGGACGATTGTCCAAAAATAGATCATCCCAGGCAAATTTATAGATTTTAAACATGCTGGCATGTGTATCGTCCAGGACAAACAGGTGTATTGGACATGACAATTACCAATAAACTCATCGTCCAAGACAAAAATGTATCGGCCAGGTCGATCAAGATGATTGTGGCAGAGGAAGATCATATCATCCAGGATTATAATTGATCGTCCAGGATGATGAAGAGCAGAAAAGTCAATATATTCAGCAGAAGGAGTTTTTGAAGAAAGATGAGTAGATCGTCCAGAATGATATAAATATCATCTAGGATGATGTGACAAAAATTTAAAATCAGATGAAGGATAAAGATGATCAGAGAAGCCCAAAAATAATAAAATCAACAAAAAAAACAATAATGATAAAACACAAAAAAGGCAAAAAAAAAAAAGAAAGAAATAAAGTTTTTTTTAATCAAGGCATGAACATGATCTAGTCTCTATGTGATTGATTTTAAAAATTTGTAAGTTAATGAATTAACAACATCAAAAATCCAAAAAAATGGTAAAATATCCGATCATGTTAACCCTAAGCTTGGACTTCTTTTAGGGCAAAATCATCTTTTGAAATCAAAAGGCCTAACTCAAAAAAAATCAATTAGATAAGAAAAAGAGATTCGATCAAGACTTGGTTTCAGAAAAATATCTTATAGAATAATGTATCAAAGTAGTTTGTTACAATCACAAAATTCAAAATCAAGTCCTTGAAAATCTCAAGTGATACATGAAATCTTCAAAGTTTGAAGAGTTGGAAGAAAGAAAGATAACTTACTTTTGGATGGGCTCATTTTATGCCTCTTGTCATTGAATGGCGTACTTTGCACATCTTTGGATTTTTTATACACTTTATGTATGTATGTATATATATATATATATATATATATATATATATATATATATATATATATTAATTTGGTGATATTGGGCATCTTTTGCTCTTGGCATCAATGGCCTTTTTTTTTTTTTTTTGCAAGCTGGATTCTTTTCCAAACACTCTTAAATATTCTTAGTTGTGATTATATCTTCTAGATATTTGAGAAGAAAAACTCACTCTCTAATATAGGGAAGAAGAAACAATAAAATAGAATTAAAAATCATATAAGAGATGCATTAACAGGATAACGAAAAATCTTCAAGTAACATAAAAACTTTGACTATTATAATATAAACTAGAAGACTCTAGCAAGGAGAAAAGATCTCGATTGCAAAATCTAGTTCTTAATTTGAGATAAACTTTTGTTTAGAATAGAGAATTTCACCATAAAAATAGGATAGAGAAAGAGAGACAATCAACGATATTTTTATCCTTTAGCAGATTAAGAGATGTAAAACATTGACTACAAATTTTCAAAAAATAAAAATAAGGCATAAGATATCAATTCAGTGATTGATCTAAGAAAGAACGCTCTAAATTATTAAAAGTAAAATGTGACTAAAAAATTAGAAAAGGAAACCTTATAATTAATGAAGAAAAGAAAGAAAAGAAATTAACAACAAGCAATTGATCAGAAAATCATGTAACTCAGACTTGATTAAGCAGCAGAATTATGCAATTAATAGTCGCGAGCCTCCGCAGTCCAAGTACCATATGCTCTCACAAGGCCTTTTGTGAGAGCACACCTACAAAATCATCAAATGTCAAATTTAGGAACCCAAATAGGTTTGGATTGCTTCTTATGAAAGAAGAATGTGATGCATGAGTGTTATGCAGTAAATTATGCAATTTGGGTCTCCACACCAAATGTGCTCTACGGTGAATGGTGCAAGTGTGTGCTATGTGTCCTAACATGCCACATGAAAAACATCTAACACCAGGAAAAGGATTTCTTAATCAGTTCGGGTAATAATGCCTCTTCATAGTTTTTGGCTTTAGATCAAATGTGGGTGTCATCCAATTTTTCATAAGTGCATCCAACTCAACTTTAAAACTTGAGTTAGTATTCTTTAAAGTAGCATTATCCATTCTCAAATTGTTCTCCCTCTGTTTAGATTTCTTAAAATCACATTCAAGTATGGTGTGTGAAGTTTTTAATGAATCATGCTTAACAATTAATTCAGAATACTTTTTATTTAAATCATCAAATTCATCAAGTAGAGACATGTGATTGCTATCATTTTGGAGGTGATCTTTAATCAAAATTTCATGCTCTTTTTGTAAATTCAAAAACTCCAATTTCAAACTAGCATGAGTTTTCTTAAGTTTTTTATATGATGCATGAATTTTCTCATATATTTCAAGGAGTTGGTCATATATTGGTTCACATACCTCTTCTTGGTCACTTTGATGTATACATTTCAGAAATCATTTCATTAGGTTTCATACAAAAAAGTTTGTAATCATGTAATAAGATATTCAAATGAGATTGCTTAACTTCTTTGGTTCCTTCATAAATGATACACAATCTATCACAAATCTCTTTGCCAGTTGTGCAAGTTGAAACAAGCATGTAATCTTTGAATTTTAAAGCACAAAAAAATAGTTTAAACACTTTGCATTAAGTTGTGCTAATTCCCTATCATTACGAGTCCAATCAATAAAAGGAAGAGGAACAATAATGTCATTAAGTTTACTAGTCGGAGGTGTATAACCATCCTTAACAAGCATCCACATGGGATAGTCAATTGATTGTAAAAATGTAGACATGCGAGTTTTTCAAAAATCGAAAGGGATATTATCAAACAAAGGTGATCGGGTAATAAAATACCCTTCATCAGTATTATGATTACTAGAGTTAGCCATGGATCAAAAATTTCAAAAGTTTTTAAACTTAAGTTTATGAATCCCTCTTTGATACCACTTAAAAGTTTGATAGGGATGTTAAGCCTTTATGAACTAGCCTGTGGCTAACCAAGAGGGGGGGGGGGTGAATTGGTATTTTAAAAATTTTCTTAAGTAAAGCACAAAACTTAAAACCAAACCAATATCACCACAAAGAAAACACAACATGTAAAAAAATAAATGTGGAATGTAGTAAGAAAATAACACAGAGAATTTATAGTGGTTCGGTCAACTAAACCTACGTCCACTCTTGGAGGAGCCCTCTGGGTATTGTACTACAAAAGTAACTCTCCTTTTGCTCCCACAGCCAGGCGGATAAGCCCTCATAAAAACTCCTTTCCGCCAACCCTGGAGAGGGAGAGAACCCAACTCCTTTTGCTTCCTTCTTAAGCAGTCAGAGAACTTCGACCAATTGATGAAAATGACCTCCCTTGAACCCCCAAGGACGAAGGATGAAGACTGGAGAAGACACCTTGGAACCTTTCTTGGAGCAACCTTTGTGAATCCCTCTCACAAAATCCCCCTCACAAGTTCCTCCCTCTCTCTCTCCCTCTTTCTCCCTCTCCTCTTGGCTCTCTCTGGTTAAGACAATAGCTAAAGGTCTTACAGGGTGAAGAACAAGAGCTCTTAAATAGAAGAGCTTCAGAATAACTCATTAATTGCAACTTACCGACTTTATCATCCAGGATGACATAAATATCATCTTGTACAATCAGTGTAATTTAAGCCTAATCAGCCAGGATGATCTGGGATGAACAGAAGAAATTTGTTCATATCATCCATGCTGATAACATATCATCCTGGACAATTAGTTCAAATCATAGATTATCAACCAGACAATCGCTTGGAAAGGAGGTCGAGACGATCTAAAATTAGCTTGATCATCCGGGCCAATCTTACAATCGTCCCGAACGATTAGTTCAAAATTGAGGAAAATCATCCAGAACATCGCTCTGAATAAGAGCTGGCCGATGTTGATCATCTAGGAGCAACAAAGGATTTTTGAACTGATCATCCCGGATGATCGTTAGATCATCCAAGATGATGTGATCGTATTAATCAAGTCTTAATTGCTTTCCTTAATTATCAGATTAATTTAGGCATAATTGTGTTAAATCGTCAAGGCCAATGTAATGGATCGGCCTGGCTGATGTCTAAAAATAAATCTCACCTAAATAGATCTAGCGACTGATTCATTCTGATTTGTGCCTATCATTCGGGCCGATACAAGAATTATCCAGGATGATGTGCTTAATGACGGCTGCCTTAACCAGGATACCTTAATTTGGATTTATGTTTTTAGTCGGATCGTCCTGGCTGATATGAACATCGTCCAGGATGATGTACTTAAAATAGAAAAAAATAGAAAAACCCTCAAGTGTGTGTGTGCAAGGTTACTTAGCATCGGGAATCACTTTTACAATGGTCACAAGAAAGGAAAAATTACAAACAGATTTAAACTAAATCTACCCAATCTTGAGCTGGCTCGAGTTGCACTCGATCTTGTGGACCTGAAAAGTTAGTAGGCAAGGCAGTCGCAAACAATTATGAATGTTTTCTATCATCGAAAGTCTAATCCATGAACTTAGATTTACAACAAATATTATATTCAAACCCTCACGACCCTCCGATCATATCCAGGCTTAATCAAATATGACATGCTGAAAAATAAACCTTGGAAAAGTAGGCATCTTTTATTATACAAATATTGTAAGAAAATCAATCAAATCAATTAATATAAATAAATAAATAAAATGTTAATTGGAAAATTCCTATTAATTATAACCAAGGGTCTAAAAAAATTAAATGTGGCTAGTCACCACTAATAATAACTTAGATTATAATCCTAGGACTAACTCAAGTGAATTTAGTGGGATACGCTCTGTCTTCACTTCTTTGTGCTTCTACAAGCTCCTTAGATCATTGGGTCTGTGAAGTTTATACAAGTTATTAGACCTAATAGAACTATCCCAAGGCTAACCATTAAGGAGGAGGGGGGAGCTAAATTGGTAATTTTAAAAATCTCTATTTTAAAAAACCATTTTAAGAAATTATACTCAATGATTATGAAGTATGCAGTTGTTTGAAGAAATAGATTTTAACAAAATATTTCTTTTAACCACAGTAATAATAAAGTATGGAGAATTAAAATGCAGTAAAAAGTAAAAGAACTGAGAAACACTAAATTTTATAGTGGTTAGGTCCAACTAGACTTGCATCCACTCTGTAGAGACTCCTTCTCCAAGTATTGCACTAAAAATAATGACACTCCTTTTTCTCTCATAACAAGGTGGAGAAGCCCTTGTTAAATCTTCTCTTCCACCAACCTAGTAGGGCAGAAAATCTTCATCCTTTTTCACCCTACTAGTGAAGGCAGAATATCATCATTTTTTTACCCTCCCGATGAAGACAGAGTACTATCATCCTTTTTCACCCTCCTAATTAAGGCAGAGTATCCGATATACTCTAGATATCTTCTCTCAAGAGCCTTCAAAAGAAATAGGACAGAGTTTTGAAATATAACTAAGAGATTCTCATCTTTGGAAAACCTTATGAATCCCTCACAATTTACTCTTGCATGATCTCTCACTCTCCTCTCCCAAACACTTTCCCAAATCACTCGCTTTTTCACTCTCAAGAGAAACTCATAAAAAAATAGATCTCGAAGTCAATTTCTAAGACTCATTATATAGAAATACATAAAAAACTATCCATAAATTAAATTTTCAAAGTGAAAATGAGTTAGATTGTACAGTATGATTGTGGATCATCTGTACGAATAGTTCAAAAATTAGTGGATAATTTGATAAGAATACTATTTCATAAACTTTTAGATATTCATATGATTTTTAGGTCATCTCTTTGAACAGTTAAAGATTGACTGGACGATCTGGTATGAAGTTTATTTTTTATAATGTTAGTCATCTATATGATATTTAGATCATATATATGAACAATTCAAATTCAACTAGATGATCGGGTATGAAGCTTATTTCATGCACTGTCAATCGTCTATATGAAATTTAGATCTTTTATACAAATAGTACAAATTTATCTAGATAATCTGATACAAAGCTTATTTCATACAGTGTTAGTCATCTATATGATATTTAAATCATCTGCATGAACAATTAAAATTCATCTGGATGATCTTGTACGAAGCTTATTTCATACTCTGTCAATTATCTATACGAGCTGACATTACATAGTATGAATAGGGTTAATTTTTTTTTCAATTTCAATTTTAACTCTCTTCTATTGTGTGTGTGTATAATTATTCAATTATAATCATACTCCCATAGACTCAAGAAAATAAAAAATTATTGACTTCATTACAAGAAATCATATTCTACTCTATCCTGAAGTCTTTAATATTCTGAAGTATGATTTTCCTAAAACTTAGTACACACAAAAACAAACGACATATATCTAATATGTGTTAAGAAAAATAGTAATAATAATATAATAATAATATTATTATGTTATCATCAAAAAATCACATTACACAAAACTTAATCTTGATTTCTAAGTTGTAATAATATCCCCTTTTTTAAGATGGCAAAGTAATAATTATTTGAATTAATATCAAACGTCTTTTTTCTCCTAAGCTCCCCCTCAATGAAGGCTCAATTAAAAATAACAGATTACTAAAAAATACAAGACCGAAATGAATTTAAAAACACACACACACCAAATATTACAAATATAAATGATTAATTCAACCAAACAAATAAGTAATAAAAATGACTCCAATTTTGAAAAAAGAAAAAAAGGGTAGTTTCTCTTAAAAAAGTAAGTTGCTATTGAGAAATCTAATAGATGATGAAAAAGAGGATTTTAAAATTTAGCAAAGATAACATTAACGACCTTATGCTCAAAAGGAAAGTCTAATATTTTAAATCAAAGAATAATTAAGATAAGAAAGATAACTAGGTTCACTGTTCATTCTAGACCTATCAAATAAAATAATTTTTACAAAAATGATGAAATAAAGATTAATTAGTTTCAAATTTAATAGTGGAGATTATTATTGATTGAATGGATTTGTGAAAGAATTAGAGAGATAAAGAAAAGATTTCTTAATAATTTTGATTGGCGATATTGCACTTCTTTTCAAGTTTTGGGACACATTGGTGCATATTTTTTGTTTGGGCTAATTTTGTGCCTCTTTTCATTTTTGGTGAACATTGCACATCTTTGAAATTTGTGACACATTTTGTGCTTCCTTGGCACACTTTGTGCATCTTTTTTTAATTTTTGATCTTTCAAATATCAATAAATCTAAAAATAAAATCTAATAATTAATAAAATAAAAATATTAAATAAGAAATTTAAAATATTAGAAATCTCTTATGTAATACTTATAGCTAAATAATATTTGTCTATAAGAATATGAAGATTATATTGTAATCTACATCTAATCATAATTTAATTTAAAAATTTAAGAAATTAAATTTTGTAAAGAAATTAAGTTGTAAAGAAAAATATTTAAAAATATCGTTCCATAGATCAACAATATTTGATTAGTCTATAGAAATTTAAAATAATTCAAGAAGATTTAGCTCAAAACAAGACAAATATCATTCCATTTTTTCTAAAACAAACTCATGATACAAAAGCAAATACAACTAAAATAATAACACAAACATTCAAATTCCATCATTTGAAAACTAAAAAATAAAAACATTCAAACTACAATAGAAAATTAAAATTAATGTGCTGGGCGATCTTGATCCAGAGGTGGCTGAGGAGGGGTGAACATATTAAAGTAACTATTGGTAGCTACTTGAGTGTTGATTTCATCAAACTGCCCTATTATCTACCCTATATCTTCATTATATCTAGCATCTTGCTCGTCTAGGCGAGTCTCAATATGATGAAATCATTAATCAAAGTGATGCTTAAGTCAATCAAATCTCTTGACCATTTCGTGATAGAAATGATGCTCAAGTCCAAGAGCAGGTGCAGGGGCAGGAGCCTCTTCTTCTACACCCATCTCATCTCCCTCATCCTCTTGGTCCTGATGAAAAAAGGCATGAAAAGAAGCATCAGTAAAGTAGATTGGAAAATTTTTTGGGGGTTCAGGATGAATTAGATTATACTTTTTATCAATAATATAAGCAATTAGATATCCTAAAGGCACAATTTTCTTCCTTCTTGTGGAAGGAAGTTTAATTTCTGTTAGACTATTGATGTAGTCCAGAATTAATTGGGCTTTATCAAATGGAGTGTTTGACATTATAAGATAAGTGACTATATAAAGTAAATGAGTAAGGCACATGATCACCAATTTTAGGAATAATTGAAGTTCTCAACACATTCTGGATGATCCTAGCATTTTGATTTAAAGTGTGAACACGAGGTAAGTAATTGAATGAAGGAACACCTCTAAGGAGTTGATTTATGACAGAATAATAAAAAATAACTATTAATGTCATAGTGTGTTCCCTTACACCCTATGTTCTAGGGTGTAAATATGTGCCTAATTCTGCCTTAGTTATCTCTACCCTTTGGCGAACAACAAAGATGATATGATTATGTGGTCCTATCACATTTTAAGATTAGAAAGAAAGTACTAGAAGGTATCAAAATGTGAGGCATGGATCAAAGTGAGAATGAATGCAAAGTGGGTAGAAAAAAAGTGGCATTACAGAAAAGTTGATGCCTTCTTGAATAAGAAGATAAGATGGTGTCATCTTTGTTTCGAAGTAACACTGGTTTGCTTCTTCATTCTCTCTAGAAAGAAAAATTTTATCTAGTTGAATGGACCGAGATAAAGAACCCCTGTAATATCGAGGATGCTTGCTACTGCTTTCCATTTTTTGAAAGATCGAGCACAAGAAAGTTTAAAAGTGAAGGGATGATGAAAATTTCAAGGAATGGCTTTGAATTTAATGAAATCAGGAACATTTGTATAATATGACATTAGGTTTATACGTATGATTATAAGTTTATACTGGATGAAAATATTTTTATACATACGAATAAAAACTATAAAAAATAGTTAATATGATGAAATGACTTTTTGAAATACATAATTCTCGAGGAGTCATATCATATGGCTTTTTAACCAAATCATCATACAAACAAACATGTGTTTTTCAGGGATGATTAGTAATTATTTTCATACCAAGCACTTGAGATCATCCATATGCCAACTAACAACTGGATCATACATATGAATTGTGATTTCGTACGTATAATATTTGAATATAACTATCATTGGAATACTTGTCCCATTCATATAGACAAAAATAAATGGATCATATAGATGATGATGTCATCATATAGTACAATATGATTACAAAAATCTCATTTTTGTTTGCTCAACTCAGAAAAAATATCATGTACAGTCTATTAAAGTTGTAGAATATGAAAGTGGTTCATAAAGTACGAATAGAAAAGTAACT
This sequence comes from Dendrobium nobile, assembly GCA_022539455.1. Classification (NCBI taxonomy): domain Eukaryota; kingdom Viridiplantae; phylum Streptophyta; class Magnoliopsida; order Asparagales; family Orchidaceae; genus Dendrobium; species Dendrobium nobile. The sequence goes on along the minus strand of CM039735.1, from coordinate 47,141,362 downwards.
TAAGATATGATAAACAAAACTCTTTTCAAAAAATATATCACCCAAGATCCATGAGATGCAAAAATGTAAACAAAAATAATACTAATGAAAAAACAAACACAAAATAGAGGAATAATTAATCATTAACAAAATACAATAAAGAATAAACCATACACATCATTTTACATGAACTACATTACAAATACAATTTGCAAAATTACAATTATAAAGAATGAATATCAATTACACCTAATCTGGTTCTTAAGGTGCTAAATATTTTAAAAGCTAGTGGTTTTATGAAAATATTTGCAAGTTGATTATCAGTAGCTACATGATGTAGCTCAATTTTTCCTTTAGAGACATGGTCTCCAATGATATGATGCCTTATGTCTATATGCTTGGTTCTAGAGTGTTGAAAAGGATTCTTTGAAATGCATATGGTACTTGTATTATCATATAAAATTGGAATAGTTCTAATAGAAAATCCTAAATCAATAAGTTGTTGTTTTAACCAAAGAACCTGTGCCATACAACTACCTAATGCTATGTATTCTACTTCAATAATAGAAAGGGCAACTGAAATTAATTTTCTACTAGAAAAGAGACTAATGAGTTTTTAATGAATTATCACATTCCAAAAGTACTTTTATGATCAACCCTACATCCTACAAAATTTGAATTAGAATATCCAATGATTTCAAAAGAAGGGCTATGCTAGCATACCATATTCCTAAGTTTTGAGTTCCCAAAAGATATCTCTGAGTTCTTTTAACAATAGTAAAATGTTATTCCTTTGGATTAGCTTGAAATTTAGCACACAAATAAACACTAAATATGATACATGGTCTACTAGAAATTAAGTAAAGTAATGATCTAATTATTCCTCTTAATTATTTTTATCAACAGCTTTTCCCTTAGCGTTCTTACCTAACTACACCGGGAACTCATTAGTGTACTCATTGGTTTAGCTTTATCTATTTCATATTTCTTAAGAATATCCTTAATATACTTTGACTGGCTAAGAAATATTCAATCCTCTTTTTACTTTATGCTAAAAATAAGAAGTTAACTCAATTCTCCTATCAAACTCAAATTCTCTACTCATTATTTTTGAACAATTATCACAGAGATTTTTATTCTTGGATCCAAACAAGATAACATAAATATATATTTAATCAATAAGTATTTCATCTCCTACCTTTTTTAAGAAGAGTGAGGTATTCACACTTCCTTTAACAAATTATCTTTCTAGTAGGAATGTGCTTAGCCTCTCATATAAAGCCCTAGGTGCCTTTTTTACTCCATATAATATATTTTTCAATTTAAATACATGATTAGAGAATTTTGAATTTCAAAACATTGAGGTTGATTAACATAAACATCCTCTTATATTATCCCATTAAGAAAGTCACTCTTAACATCCATTTGAAATAATTTAAAACATTTAAAACAAGCAAAGGAAAGTTGCACTCTTATCGCTATAAGTCTTGCTACTGGGGAAAAAGTTTCTTCAAAATTAATTCCTTCTATTTGATTATACCCCTTGGCCACCAATCTTGCCTTCTTTCTAACAACTACACCTAAATTATGCATTTTATTATTGAATACCCACTTAGTCCCAATAATAGTTTGATTTTTAGGCATTTCGATCAATTCCCAAACATTATTTCTAACAAATTGATTCAATTATTCTTGCATGGCCAAAATCAAAAATGCATCAAAACATGTTTGATTTATACTAGTGGGTTCAATAATTGAAATAAAATCTAAGTGATTCACTTCTTTTCTAAGTCCATGCCTAGTTCTAACACCTTCACAGATTCACCTAAAATCAATTCTTTAGTATGACTTTAGAATATTTCCATTCTTTTGGCAGTATACTTTTTCTTCCAACATTTTCTTCAAAATTTATTTTTCCAATTCCTTGTGAGATCTCTTCAATATGTTCTTCCTCCAACCTTAGCTCTTCATAAATACATGATTCATCAAAAACTATATGTGTGATCTCCTCAACTATCAAAGTTCTTCTATTAAAAACTCTATTGGATTTACCAACACTAGAATATCCTAGAAAAACTCCTTCATTAGATTTAGGATCAAATTTTTTTTAAAGGAATTTTACCATTATTATAAATGAACACCTTACATCAAAAAACCTATAAATATGAAAGATTAGGTGTTCTCCCCCTAAGAATTTTATAGGGTGCCTTGTTCAATGTGGATCTAATGTTCACCCTATTAAGAACATAATAAGACGTACTAACCACTTCAGCCCAAAAATATTTTGGAAGTAAATATTCAGCTAATATAGCTCTAGCGACTTCTATCAAAGTTTTGTTCCTTCTTTAAACCACCCCATTATGCTAATGGGTCTTAGGTGTTGAAAAATTGTGATTAATTCCTTGCTCTTGATAAAATATTTCAAAATTTTCATTTTCAAATTCTCCTCCATGATAACTTTGAATTGATAAAATTTACAACCTAACTTCCTCTAAATTGAAGTAGAAAATTTTCTAAACTCTACAAATGATTAACTCTTATTTATGTCATTTGATTCTAATCCAAGTGAATATTAAATGATCTTACATAATTATATACCCAAAAACTTTTCCTCTTAAACTTATAGTACAAATTGGTCCAGAATGATCTATGTGTATGACTTCTAATGGTTTGCTAGTTTTAAGATCTTTAATTGAATAAAAGGAGGACTTCACTTGTTTTCTGAATTGACATGTATCACACAAATGATCCTTAGTGAAGTCTATTTTGGATATACCTCTAATGAATTCTTTCTAGGTAATCTTCTTAAGATATTTCATACTTGCTTGATAGAGTCTTCTATGTCATAACCATGACTCATTAGTGATAGTTTTAAGACAAAAAGCCTTAGAAGATTTAACTTAATTTAAATCAAGCATGTATACATTATTTACCCTATTTTCAAGAAACACATCAATTCTATTTTGGCTTATAATGCAGCTTGTAGGTAAAAATTTAATGCTAAAAACCTTATCACAAAGCTGACTAGAACTTAACAAGTTATGTTTTAGGCCTTCAACCTACAATATATTCTTAAAAAAGAAATTGTTCTTGTTACCAATCATACATGTACCTAGCACTCTCTTAGTGGTATTGTCTCGCAGTATCACTTTGCCTCCATTCTTATATTCTAGTGATATGAATTAAGTTGCATCTCCAGTCATATGCTTCAAAGAATCACTATCCAGGAACCAAATGCTCTTACGAGGGCTTATATTAGAGAAATTTTATAAAATTATCAAACATTAGATTTAGGAACCTGCTGACCTCATTTTTGTATGAGGTCACTAAGGTCCTTTCCAACTCCGGATTAATTCTAGATCCTAGGATCCACTGTAGACCTTAAGATCCTTTCTTAGAGTCAGTCCTCAGGATCCACTCTAGACCTTAGGATCCTTTCCTAGAGCCAGACCTTAGGGCCTACTTTAGAGCCTAGGATTCCCTTAGATCCTAGACCCTAGAACCCCTCTAGATCTTAGGACCAATCTAGACTCAAATCAATTCCCACCCTTGATCAACTTCAACCTCAAATCAATTCCTACCTTTGATCAACCCCAACTTCAATTTAATTCCTACCCTTGATCAATTTAAATCTCAAACTTCATTCAACTCAAATCCCAATTAATTCAAATTTCAAACATATCCAAACTTTGATTCAATCCACTAGAGAATCCAAATTTCAATCTAGACTTTGATTCGACCTTTGATCTAGCCTTGACCCTACCCATTCATTAACAATCACCACATGATTGTAGATGAGTTGGATGCTCCAATCATTTAAATTTGAAATCCATTCCAAATCCCGAAACCCAGACTCAAATCCAAGGTCTTAAGGCCTTGGCCTAAAGACCCTTTTCAAAGATTTTTCAAATACTTCAAAACCCAGTCAAATGGCCTCTGATTCAGGGTCTATCACTTGCAAAGTGGTAAGACATGTCTCTAGAGGCTACCCTCCAATTTTGAGCCCATTCTGAGGTCTCTAACCTCAGAATTTGAATTAAAATCCAAAGGTTATAAAACCTTCAAATATTTACATCCTATGCCACTAGACCTAACCCTTTGAAGATTTTGATCTTGGAGCCCTTATCAAAGCTTCCAATCACTTCCAAACTCTTGATTACAACCCATTGAGCAGTAAACTGCATTTTACAGACACATCTTTGATCCCAGTTGATCAATGGGTCAAAATTGACCAAAATACCCTTATGAGATTTCAAATGCCCATTTCAACTCAAATTAATTCCAAACTCTTTGAAACAACTTTCAATGAGTCTCAAATATCAAACCCAACTTGTTGAACTCAAACCCAGACCTTGGGTCAACCTAGTTGACCAAGTCAACCAAGTTTGACCCATTGACCCATTCACCCCTCCTCTTTCAAATTTTTGAACCAAGTCCATTCCAAGTCCTTTGAATGCATGGGATGACCCCTTGGGTACCCAAGAGACCCCTCTTGGTGACCCAAGCCTTGGGCTCACTTGGGTTAGCCATATGGCTTGACCCAAGTGACCAAAGAGAGGCCTCCCATGAGCCATCTCTTGATCTTAACCAAATTGAATCCAAATCAAGGTGCCATTGAGTTCGCATTAACCCAATACACCTTCCTTGACCAGCCCAACCCTTGGGCTTACTTGGGTCAAGAGTTAGGCTAACCCAAAGTACTCAAAAGCACTTGGGATTGAGCCAACTCTCAACCTAAGTTCAAATGAACCTGACCAACACCTCCCATAGGTGGCCCTAGGTTCAATACACCTCCTCCAGCCAGCCCATGCCTTGGGCTAGCTTGGATCAAGAGTTAGGCTAACCCAAAGTAGCCAAAAACATTTGGACCCGAGCCATCTTCCAACTCAGATCAAATTGGACCCAATTTCCACTTGCATTGGGTGCACTAGACCCAGACCCACTTCCCACCTCAAGCCCAGGGTCAGGCCTGACCTGGGTTGAGCCCAAATCGACCTGAACCGAGCAGGATTGGATCAACCCGAGCCACCTTTTAATCCAGATCAAATTGGACCCAATTGCCACCTTCATTAGGTGCACCAGACCCAGACCTATCTCCCGTACCAAACCAAGGGTCTGAATTGACCTGGATCGAGCTCAATTCGACTCGAACCGAGCAGGTTTGGGTCCAATCCAGCCACCAGTTCGATCCAGGCCTCCCCAGACCAAATTGACTCCACCCTTGGCTCCAGCATGTCCCCATCAGCCTCCCCCAGTCGACCCGACCCAGACCATGGCCGGAGGCGGTCGGAGCCAATGAAATTTGAGTTCCGGTGGTCCCCCCCCAGACATTTCCTGGCTCAAGGCTGCTGCCCACCGGTTTGATCTCCATGATCTCCTCTGGATGTCGCCATCGTCCACCTGGCAACAATCCGAGACTTCTCCAGTTCAATCCCGGCCGTCCAAGCTCCCAAAAGGTGGCCGAATATCTTCGAGCTCGCCAGACCGCCAAAGGCATTCACATTCGCTCTCATTTGATTCCCAGAGCTCCTTCGAACTCCTAGAAGCTTCCTTCGAGCGCAGAGACCGATCCCTCCTTCCGTTCGAGCAAGCGCCCATGAAAGCCTTTGGTGTCCCGCTCGAAGTTGCTCCTCTGGCCGTCCTCCGGTCCCGACGCCTGAAGGACAACTGTTCGCCACCGCCCCCTGAAGCTTCCTGATAGAGAAGCTCATTCGTTGAGGCCTTCTCTGCGGTAATCTCTCCATCCCGAGCTCCCTAGCTAGGTAGTTTGGTCAAGTGTGAAGGAAACCTTCACCCCAACGGATCTCCACCGTTGGATTGGAGGTTCCCACCATCCTGATCCTCTCAGTGAAATTTCATCGGAGTTCACCGGCGGGATCGTCCGGATCAAGCCAGTGAAGCCCTGCGGTCTCGGATACGAGCAGGAGGTTGAAGATAAAATCCCAGCCGTTGATCTTGATCAACGGCTCGGATTAAATCCCACGGTATCGGAGCGCTGTTAATCCCAGCCGTTCGATCCACCATCCAATGGCTGTGGTTAACCCGACCGTTAATCGTTAGAGCCAATCATTGCTTGGCCAATCAGCGCGCGGCGCGTGGTAACGGCTGCTGACTGTGTAATTGCCGGATTAATAAATCCAGAAATTCAAGGGAACTTCAAAAATTCATAACTCCCTGCACACCTATCCAAATTAGATGTTCTTAGGCTCATTGGAAAGGTTTCAGAGAGCTCTACAAAAATTCTATGGTTCCAGACCTTGGTTAGATCAGTCTTAGGTTTAATTTTGATTTGAGCATTTTATGAATTTCTTTAATTACTTTTTAAATACATGTCCATCAGGTCTGGAATTTTTGGAGATTGAAATTGGACATGTTTTAGAAATGTACAAATTTTATCTCCCCATTTTAAGTTGTTTAAGGGCATTTTCCCTATTTTTTAAGTTTAAAGGTCATGGTTTGACCCTTAAATTCAAAAGGGGATATAGACCAATCCAATGGGATTTAGGGTGTGATTTTTGGTGTGATGATGATGTGTAGGATAAGGAGTGTAGAGCCACAGATTTTGCCCCAATCCAAGCCTAGGATAGACCCCCATAGTGATTTGAAGGTGACTTAGAGTTCACCTTGGGTGGTTTGGTTAAGCACCTTAGAGTACTCCATTTGAGCTCAAATTTGGTGGGTTTCGTCCTTAGGGTCAGGTGATCCTATGGTCCAAATTTCATCAAATTTGGAGTTCATTTGGTTCCCCAAATAGAAGCCTCAAAACTCCTTCTTAGAAATGGCCTTAATCCTGATTAATTGATAATGAGCTATTCTTAACCTGTAAAATCCATTAAAATGTCCTTAATTATCCATAATTGATCCCTTAACCAATAAGAATTGAAACCCTCTCAAGTTGATCTCTAGATTTGTCTTAGCTTGATCCTTAGGTAATTAGGGTCTAACCAATTTTAATTAAATCTTAAAAATCCCAAAAGAGTTCTAAACACTTGTTGATCTATCCTTAGGTCATTTATGGCCTTTGGAATTGATCTCAAAGAATTTAGGGCTCATTTGGGTTCAAATCCTTAAGTAGACCCCTTAGTCGTAGTAACTTGATAATCCCTACGAATGTGTAAAATTTCAAAATTTCACTGTTAATTATTGAAAAATTTTTGATTAATCAACTTAGTGGATAGTGACTTCAATTAGAATCCATTACTTTCTAGAAACATTAGACCTCCATAATCTAGTTAAAACCAAGGACTCAACATCTTATGTGACCTTAGGTCAAAACGGGTCAGAACTTCTAAAAATCATAACTATTCATAGAAAACTCCAAATTGAGTGTGCCACCTGTCTAACAACTCATAATTAGGTCTAGTATTTATTAAAAATCTGAAACTCTTAAGATTAATTTTAACTTTAAAAGCCAAATTTTGACCCCTTAGTTGACGTATCCGGATAACCCCCTCTAAAACCTATTAACTTCTTTAACCTCTAAAATTCTTTTAATAGGTCATCAAAATTCTAAACCAACCCGTTAAAATCAGTAATCAATTCCCCTAATATTAATTCACTCCTTTAATTTCAACCAATTTAAAATAGCTTAGTTAACCCCGATTGCTACTGGGTAACCCAGGCCTACGAGGCTATTAGCTTAGCCCCAAGGAAGGTGAAATAAACTTCACGGCCTCGGTGTGAAACAAAGGTAGTAATCAATTAACTCTTTAAATACATTTAACTAAAATTCCAAATTTATTAATACTTGAAGTTCAACTTAAATCTCCCTTTCAAGCCTTAACAAACCCAGACTTTTAGACAACTTTGATTAATCACCCAACTAGGATTTACCCCAACCACACGACCTCTTACACACACTTTAGATGATGTGCTAGGACAACCAACTCTAGATCTAGGTTAGGCTGGTGTTTACTTTACTACTGTGTGCCTGATATTTCGTGATTTTCACTGCATGTTGTGGATGAAATTGCTTTGCTGTGTCTGCTTACTTTTCTGCACTCTGTGGATGGATTGATGTGTTTGGCAACTAGATTACCATTAGGTTAGGTTCAAACTGGATGTTCACATAGTTTTTTGCAGGTGGCCATGCTCATGCAGGGCAATAAAAAGGGGAAAAGTTAATAATAAATATTAATTGTTATAAATGCTTGCACAGGTGCTTCAGCTGCTAAAGCCCCCAAATAAAAAGAGCGTGGCCAGTGTGTTTTACTTACTTTTCTGCACATATATATAACTGCTTGGGAATAATTGCTTTTTTTTTAACTGCTTAGGATAACCCTGCAGGAGAATCTAGATTTTTGATTTAATATAAATGTAATTTGTATAATTGACAAGTGTTGTTAAAGATAATTTTGAGTTGGGATACATAGGTCCAAAGCTTGGACTCCAAAGAGGAAAGGATACCCTTTTGGGAACTATTCCTTTTCCATTTGGAAATCCAAATTTGGATCACACTTTTCTTATACCCAAAGAGAAAAGAGTGGCCTTCCCCTTTAAAGGGAAGTGCCCTCTTATCCATTTGGGTAGTTTACTACAAAGAATCCAAGGAGTTTGAAGAAAAGGAATCCAAAGAAGAGCAAAATTGAAGACTTGAAGATTGAGAGTATCCCACTCAAAATAACTTGCATCATTATTAGGCCTAGAATCCGGGTTGTTGTCAGTGGTGCCCGGCCACATTACTTTCTGCAAAACTCTGGTTTGTAATAAGCAAGGCAACTTTGCCTATGGACATTTATTAATTGGTTAATATTTGATGTGATGAGTTGATTGCCCTTAGGATTGCTTGCTTTTCCTAGTTTTTTTGGCGATTGTGTGCCACTTTTGTTTTCACCTGGATACGTGAGACTCGTGAGGGTGTGAAAGTTTTCTACTCATAACTTTAAAAGTCTAAAATTTTTGTGAGTCTAAATAACATAGAAAGATAACGAATCTAGGGAATTAGCCGGGGATCGACCCCGAGGTCGCATGCATATTTCTGCACTTCTTCTTTCCTTGTTTTAGACCCTTCCCCGCCTGTGTGTAGAGTCCGGATAGTCTGACCTATGAGGACGAGGTGCCGGACCTGGGGAAGCCCAGTCTTCTAAAAAATTATTTTCTAAGCCAATTTTTAAAATTTCAAGCATACTTGATTTGGAAGTTGTCAACCAGCATGCATTGCATTAGATATAAATTAAAAGAGTCAAAGGATTTTAATTGCATCAGTTTAGCATTTTAGCACCCAACATAAGTTAAAGGGGCCAATTAGAAAAAATTTTAGATGTCGGCCTCGACTCTCCAAAACATTAATTACAACATCCCTACCACTCTTTCATAAAAGACCGGATTCATATATTTTAAATCGATTAGGTGGTTAGCTCGCTCCCCAATCCAGGCCAGGGTAAGTCCAGGTTCTGCATTGCATTAGTTAGGTTCAGACTACTATGGTCCAGCGTCCAAATTAGATTTAGGATTTGAGGCAGATCTTTGATTATAAGACCCCAATTTCGGAAATATAATCCCAAATTTTTAATAAAATGCTCAACTTAAATTAAATCTCTTTTCAATCCTAAAATGTAAAGCCCAACACTTAGACTAAGTTGGGACACTTCCAGATGGTTCTGGAATCTCAAAGTGTCCCCTACCTCTCTTCCTTTGATTCTGTTAATAACTGTTCAATCTTGATCCACTTCCTTTTGACTTTCCAAAAGATTCTATTCAATTTTTTTGATATCACTCCTAGAAAATCTAACAAAATTTCATTCTTATTTTAATCGAGAGTTTTCGTAGGGGATTCTATCTCCCTACGATGTAATTAACTACGAGGGCTTGCGCTCGTAGGAGATTTGGAACCACAAACACCAGATTTCAAAATCAATCTTTTTAAAATCTATTTAGATTTCTTTGGGAAAAGTTAAAGAGTGATTGTCGTCATCATATTAGAAGAATTACCATTGAAAGGTGTTACTTCCCCTCTGGAGATACACCCTTCTTTGGTAAGGCTTTGGATATGAATTCGGCAATCATACTCCTCGAATAATATAACTGGATTATTCAGTTGAATTCTGCTTCGTCCCCTCGTGGTTGTGTCGAGTTCTCTTTAGAATCTAGTCATGATATTCAAGATGAATCACATAATTCTAAGTCTGAACGTCGTTACGGAATTCTATTTTCATCCTTCGTGGTGATATACTTTTCCGAATTGAGTGGATTCGACTTCTAGAATTAGGATTCAATCTCAATTCTAAAATTCCCAAAGAAAACTAATAATTTTTCAAAACCTGTTTTCAAAATTCTACCAACAAAAAAATGGCACGCCCAGTGGGACAAATCCCTCTCTCCATCTTTAATAAGAATGAAATTTTGTTTCATCGATAGTCTAAACTACCTTCCTTCCGTTGGTTTCTCAATCCATTTCTTCTTTGGGGGAGTGTGGCCAACATCTAAACAACAATTTTAAAACATTAAAGGAGAGGTTCTACCTCCCAAATTTTGTCATTTGCTAATTTGATCGTCCTGATTTTAACCTTCTGCCCTGGGATTTCCTATGAGGCGACAGTGTCAAATCAGGTCCCCAAATATTCTTTTAAAATTTTGATTAGCAAATGTCACATTCGATATATCTTTTCTTTTCAAATTGAAAGGAGTTTAAAATTTTTGACCTTAAGAAAGTTTTGAAGTATTTTAGTCTTAACCCCTTTACTCTCTTTGAACTTTTAGGAGTAAGGAGGGTTAGACTATTTACTTTACTTGTGTTTTCTTACAATTCCATAAGCCTTCGGGCAAGGGGAAACTCTGTCCGTTGTGTTTTGGATTCCATAGAAAAACCCCATCTTAGGTCATTTGAAATTCAAATTCCCTTCAAAAGGTGGAAAGAAAGATAATAACAATTTTCTCCAAGTTTCAAACCTTCATATGTTACCCCATACAATCATCTTATGACCTTTTGACAAAACTTTCCTTTCGGCATGTATTTAGTCTCTTTATCTTCCTAACGTGTGTTAGGTGTGTTTTTTTTACCACTCAACATGTGTTGGAAGGTTGAGATTAGTCTACAAGCCTTAAGTTTCATAATAACAACTTCTTTTCCACTCCTTTTAAAAGGAAATCTAATTTCAATCCTCTCTTTAACTTTCAGAAAATTCAAATGGCTGGCCAATTGATCTTCTCTTTCGACCGAGCGTTGTCCTCAACTGTTAATGACCAAGGAAGCACTATCATCTTTGGAATGGGATTCAGTACCCTTGAACTTTCTATGGATGGAAACCAGATTGTTAGCTTGAATACCAGTAAGGAAGTTCCTCCAGTGGTTGAGTTGATTGTGGGATCTGCACCTACCTTTCCAGTGATTACTGATGATCAGAAATAATCTGAGCCAGTTGTTGAGCCTCCCACTGAAGTCAAGTCTATTTTTGAGGAAGGATCTAGCTCTGGACTTAAGTTTTCCACTAAGAATCAAAAGAAGAATTACTTGAGGAGACTTAGAAAGAAGATTTCCAAGGCAAAGAGAATCGTGCCTTTTAAGACTTTAGCTCAAGTAGAGCCTGAGGCTGACGAGGAGCTACCTATTCCTGCTTTGTCTCCCCTTCTGAAAGGGAGCCGCTTGTACCCCTTAGCTTCTGCTCAAGGGGAGGAGAGGATAGCTAGGATAGCTCGTTCCCCCCCCATTCCCGGTCGACCACTCGACTAAAAAGACTTCAAAAGAAAAGCATCTACAGAAAACAAGGGCTTTGAGAAACATAATTCATACCTGTGCTGCACAATCTGGGCAAACAAAAGAGCAGTACCTAAAATAGTTAAAAGGAGAGATCTCTCATCGCTTCCAAAAGGAAGTATTGAAAGAAGAGGCGTCTGAGGCAAAGAATTTGACTCCACAACCTGTTAGGAGAAACAAGAAGTATGTCAGACAGCCTGCTACTTCAATGCTGGTTGATGGATACCACTGGGCGCCACGCCCTCCTTCTTCCAAGACGGAGGGCATTGTGTTGACTGGGTTCGAGAGAGGCCACCATTTTGTTGGTAGACCCCCGGTACCCCCTTCCAAAGCTGTGAGGTTGGCCTCAGTAGTTGTCAAACCAAAGGGGAATGAGATTTTAAAACATCCAGACATCAAGGGAAAGAGGCCCAAATCCCCTGAGAAGAAGATTGTTCCAAAAAGGACTAAGTTAGAGAATTTACCACCACCTCCAAGAACCTCTAAGTTCATTCTCCAACTCCAAGAAGTCCCAGCTAGACCTCCTCCAGTTTTGATTGAGTCGACGGATGTTCAATCCAGTACTCCAGCTGTTATAGTAGATAGTTCTCTTGCAGTCAGTCCAGTTCCTGATTCAATAATGATTCCAGTTGATGATCCAGTGGTTGACAGCTTAGATCCCTGTGTCATTCCTAGGCTTCCTACACAAGAGTTTGAGGACCTTACCCTACCTGATGTAGGAGCTATTTCCCTACAGGCTCCTCCTTCACCTCATGAGGTATAAGTCCCTCTCCCTGTAGAGAATGCCACTTCTCCGACTACCGATCTTGGGACAGTTGAGAAGGAAGGAATTGACCTAGATCTTGAGATAGAAGAAGAGCTAGTTACAGAGTCTCATTCAGATCCTAACCCAAAACTTACAGAAATCATTGCTCTCCTGGATTCTGAAGAGTTGTTTGATATGGCTGAATATAAAGGATACTTACCCCTCGATCCTAAGTCAATTGGGGATATACCAGTCAAGGAGGTAGTACAAGAGATAAGAAACATTCTGTTAAACAAAGAGGGAATGGCTTCTTTTGATCCAGACCTGGATGACCTCCTTGGAGAGGAAGATGACTATGTTGGCAGTGTCTCCATGGTCGAAACTAGAGGTTCCAACAAGGAGGCCGAACCTGGTAGACGCCGGCTTGCTAGAGATGATGATCCCCAGGTTGCCGGGTCCGATTCAGATGAGTCCGTAAGGGCTAGGGGTGAAGAGCATATTAAAGATTTGGAGAACCAGTTGACAACTATGATGTCACAAGTCAGAGAAATGCAAGAAAGATTTGATAACTCAGAGTAGGATTCACTTAAGATTCAACAAACGGCTTGAGGGATTGTGGAAAAAGTTAGAAAGACAGAATCTGGTCCCAAGCCTCCTGAGTCGACACCAGTGATTCCTCCTTGCCTATCAGAGGCATCTCCAGCAGCACCTACAGTTCCCTCTGTTCCTTCAACTCTGCCCCAGAAAGACATTAAGCAACTGATCGAGGACCAGGTAAGGGAGGCCTTAGCCTTTTACCAAGGAATCACATCTATTCCAAAGGGTAGACCCTACCCGAAGAATATGATTCAGTTCCTTATCCAAAAGGCTTTGTGCCACCAACTTTTAAAATTTTCACTGGAATAGAAAACCCGAGATAGCATCTAGCCCACTTCAGAGCAAGTTGTTGCAATGCGGGAGGGTCAGATGCTCTACTATTTCGCCAATTTGTAAGTAGTCTTTCCGGCATCGCTTTTGAATAGTACGCCGATCTGCCCAATGGTTCGGTAAAAACTTTTAACGATCTAGAAACCTTTTCCTTAAAAGATTTTCTGGAGCCCAACAACGAACTACTGTGGGCGATCTTGTTGTTGAGAAACAAAAGCCGGGAGAGTCTTTGCTTGAGTACATCTTGAGGTGGCGAAACCTCTCGATGAAGTGTGAACCCCAGTTGTAAGAGCAACATGCGGTGGAGATCCTTCTTAAGAATATCCACGGCCCTATTGCTTTTCTCCTGAAGGGTTTCACCATTAAAACTTTTGAAAAACTTCTTAATAAGGCTAGCAATTTGCAGGAAGAGGCTCATAAGATGCCATTCCTACGAGAGTAGTCTGAGGACAAGAAGGGTCCTAGATTGGTTAAGACTTTTGAGAAGAAGGCAGTAGTGTCGGCAGTTGACAAGGGAAAAAGGCCAATGACTAGTCAGCCCAGTGTTCCTCCACCATCGCCACCACAGCCAGCTTAGAGACAGCCCTTTTAGGTCACTCCTCAGTACACCAGAGATCCTAACTTTGTCCCTTTTAGAGAGAGATTGGCAAAACCATATCCATTTAAAAGGGAATCAGTTAAGAAGATTTTTAGGAGTTTGTTAAAGAAGCCAGATTTTCAGCTGCCAGAGGCTAGGAGGCCTAAGGATGAGAGTAAGAAAGATGATCCCAAATATTATCCATACCACCGGATGCTTAGTGATCCTCTTGAAGATTGTGTTGTGTTCAAAGACTGGCTTGAGAGGAGCTACACCCAAGGTAACATCATAATACCTAAGGAATACTTGGTCGATCCAGAGAAAGCTTCAATTAAAACCATTTCAGGTAACCCTCTTAACTCTCCTTGTCTTGTTGAAGATGGTTGGGACATTGCTTTGTCCCGGGCACTTAAAAAGTCGATTAACAAGTCTTTTCGTCTTTCTCAACAGCTGACTACGATAGCCCTGGCCCCGACGTGGAAGGTTGACCTGGACGCTTCGCAGGAGGATGTTGAGCCACTTTCCTCTCCAGTCGTCACAGGAACTACTGTCAAATGTTTAAAAGAAAAAGAAGTTGATTTTGTAGAGAGGAAGTGTGTAGATGAGAGATGTATTAGGATGGCAGATGGGGGTGTTAAAACCCTCTCCCCTCTTTTGTTATCTAACTTTTACTTTTCCCCATCAAAGGCGAAGGGTCAGAAGATGAATAAAAAACATTCTTCTGCTTCTATCTTGATGATTAACCATGGAAATGAAATGCAAGTTGACGACTCTCCTGTTTTAAATCAAAATTATGGTGAAGAGAGTCTTAATATCATAGAGATTGACCTTCCCAAATCAGCTATTCAAGAAGAGGTCGAATGTGAAGCTTTATCAGAAAGTGATCTCCCTCAAATATATTTTCAAGGAAATTCGATCTTGATAGAACTTTCAGATTCTGACTCGCTTTCGGGAAGTGATGATCCAACGCCTATGGTGTGCATAGATACGGCCCTAGTTTTCCCTCCCGAAGATATCGAGCAGGTGCAACTCCGTGGCGGTAAAGTCTTACCCCCTAGGCTTCCACCTCAGGAGAAAGGCAAGAAAATTCCCTTCGAAGATCTCAATCCAAATTCCCCTCAACAACCAGACTTTCCTTTAATTCCTCCGGATTTTGAATCTGTCATTCCTAAGGTTGATTACAACGTTTTAGCCCACCTTAGGAAGTTGCCAGCGAAATTAAGTATTTATGACGCCCTCCTTCTCTCCAAAGAAATGAGGGAGTCTTTAATTAAAGCACTTCTCGACCCCGAGATTTGTTTAACCCAGTTAGCTGCAACTTCAAAAGGTGAGGCATTTTACTTCAAAGAAGTTCCTTGAGTTACCTTTTCAGATGAAGACTTGCTCTTGAGAACTGCTAACCATAATCGTCCCCTTTACATTACTGTAGATGTGGGAAACTTTAAGTTATCGAGAGTCCTTGTTGATCCGGGTGCATCGGTCAACATAATGAACTTAAAGGCCCTCGCATACCTCAGAGTTGATACTAGCAAGCTCTCAACCGACAGGTTGGTGCTTTGTGGGTTCAATGAAAAGGGCGAGAGGGCTTTAGGTTCAATCACCTTGCTCTTACAAATAGGAGATTTGAAAACTGAAGCTAAGTTTCATATAATCGATTCGATGACGTCCTTTAATGCTCTTTTAGGTAGACCTTGGATTCATGAATATAGAATGGTTCCATCTACCCTTCACCAGTGCATCAAGTACCAACGAGATGGCATTGAACACGTGATTAAGGGTGATCTGCAACCATTTTCTATTCAAGAAATCGGAATCTACGAAGATGCTACATATTTTGTTCCAAAAGGGTCCTCGTCACGCTCTAAGCTAGAGATCAAAATTGAGGAGAAGTTTGTTGGACAAAAGTCCAATTAAAAGAAAGAAAAAGAAAAAGAAAAATTTGTTGATCAAGAAATGATACAATTAAGTAGTGAAGACGACTCCGACATCGTTGTCCTTAGGCCTCTGAACACATTACCTCAAAGAGGTGGGAGGATGGCCTTAAGAGCACGAGGTCGAGGCCGTGCTTCATCAGAAAGGAGAACAACACCTATTTATATTTATTTGGAATCAGATTTTGATATTGAGTCCAAGGACCAAGGTGCTGCCTTCTCCCTCAATTATAAGAATGCAAATACTTCTCCAAAATTTGATCTCACCTTAGAGGAGGATAGTGACATTGAGGAATAAATTGTAAAGGTAAAAAGTGACGAGACTGAATTAACAATGTACGAAAAGCTCAGTAGAAGGATTGAGGCCCTTTCTCTGACCCCACTGTCAGCTGGCAGGATTGCAGGGTTAGAAGTTAAAGTGGCCCCCAACTTGAACGGTGAAGTAAAGAAAGTCCAGAAATTCTTTCCTGGCTCCTCCTCCGCAAGGGATGAAAGTGATGTAACCCTTGAGGAGGCAGATTTTAATGAATTAATGGAATTATCTTTCGACTACTTCCCTATTTGTGTGAAAAATACTTTCTCTAAAGGTTCTGTACCATACCGATGGACTAAGGGTCAGGCTAGATACCACAAAAATATTTGGAAAATAAGAATTAAAGATAATCCCACAAGTGGTATCGGCTTTGGAACTGTTAGTTCATTTGAAGACGATGAGTATTGCCTAATGATAACTTACCATCTTGAATCGCCAAATGTCCTTACAGATCCTTTCTGTGCTCTTGATGGGCTCTGTTTGGAAACTTTAGATGATCCCAATAACCTTCAAGTTCGGGATGCACCCCCTGAATTGGAAGAAGAAATTAAATCGAAAATTGATGAATTAAAAGAAATTAACCTGGGAACCGATGACAACCCCCGTCTAATCTTCATAAGTGGTCTATTGAGCGAGGGTGAAACCAAAGATATGATTCAACTTTTGTCTGAGTTTAGGGATTGCTTTGCCTGTACATACGACGAAATGCCAGGTTTACCTGCTGAGGTAGCAGTTCATAAACTTGGAGTTCGGCACGATGCCATTTCTGTCAAACAAACTCCTCGACGCATGCGCTTAGAAATTGAACAACAAGTCATTTCTGAAGTTAAGAAATTGGCCGAAGCCGGGTTTATTTGAGAGGAACAATACCCCTCTTGGGTAGCCAGCATCGTGCCGGTCCAAAAGAAAAATGGTTAAATTCAGATTTGCGTCGATTATAGG
Organism: Dendrobium nobile; assembly: GCA_022539455.1. Lineage (NCBI taxonomy): Eukaryota > Viridiplantae > Streptophyta > Magnoliopsida > Asparagales > Orchidaceae > Dendrobium > Dendrobium nobile. The sequence continues at coordinate 47,124,256 of CM039735.1, read as the reverse complement.
GATTTGAATAAGGCATGTCCCAAAGATGAGTTCCCTTTACCAATATTAGAACTCATGGTGGACATTACCTTCTCACACGCCATTTTCTCATTCATGGATGGCTCATCGGATTATAACCAAATCAAGATTGCCCCAGACGATGAGAGAAATACGGCGTTCAGAACCCCTATTGGAATCTTTTGTTATAAGGTGATGCCATTTGGCTTAAAGAATGCCAGAGTAACCTACCAACGGGCCATTACCCATATCTTTGACGACTTAATTCAAAATCAAGTTGAGTTCTATATTGACAATTTAGTTGTCAAGAGCAAGGTCAAAGAGGCTCACCTGTATGACTTAAGAGTTGTGTTTGAGCAGTTGCGCCGCTACGATTTGAAAATGAACCCCTTGAAGTGCGCCTTCGGCGTCACCTCAGGGAAATTCTTAGGATTCGTAGTGAGGCACCATGGAATTGAGATTGACCCTGCTAAAATTGAAGCCATCTTGAATATGCCATCTCCTAAGAGCCTTACCCAGTTAAGGTCTCTACAAGGTAGATTGGCGTATATAAGAAGGTTTATTTCTAATCTTTCAGGGAGATGTCAACCCTTTTTTGTCCTTGTGAAGAAAGATGCTAAGTTTGTATGGGACGAGAAGTGCCAAAATGCTTTCGATGACATTAAACAATATCTTTCTAGTCCGCCAGTTTTGGCAGCTCCAATTCCGGGAAAGCCATTAATTCTCTACACTGCAGCCTTAGATGAATCTTTAGGCGCCCTGTTGGCTCAAGTTAACGACGAAGGGAAAGAGAATGCTCTCTATTATGTTAGTCAAAGACTTCTTCCTACTGAAATTCGATACCCGTCAATTGAGAATCATTGTCTTGCTTTGGTTTTTGCAGCTCATAAACTGAGGCACTACATGCTCTCCCACTCAATCAGTTTAATTTTAAGAGTTAATCCTTTGCAATATCTTATGACTCGACCTACGTTGTCAGGACGTTTAACTCGTTGGTCTATGATATTATTGCAATTTGAGATTACTTTCACTCCTCTTCGAACTGTGAAAGGACAAGCCGTCGCCAATTTTCTGGCAGCACACCCGCTGCCGGCAGATTCTCCTCTGAACGATGATCTACCCGACGAACAAATCATGAGTTTGAGAGAATCTGGCGAGGCCATCTGGGAATTGTATTTTGATGGAGCAGCATCCTCTCGTAGGAGTGCAACCCAACAATCTATAATTCCTGGAAAGGCTGGAGTCGGTCTAATTTTCATAATGCCAGAAAAAGGAATGATGCACTTTTCCTACCATTTATCAGAGACCTGCACAAATAACGAAGCTGAATACGAAGCTCTGATAACTGGTTTGGAACTTGCAATTCTAATGGAAATTAAAGAGATTAAGATCTTTGGAGATTCCCAGTTGGTGATTAACCAAGTGGCCGGAACTTATAAAGTCTTGAATCCTAATCTCCTAAGATACCACCAGTACACACTTCACTTGTTGGAATAAATTCCTACTGCTACTTTGTATAGGGTTCCCCGTGGAAGCAATTCTGCGGCGGATGCCTTAGCAAAACTCGCAAAGGAATTTGCATGTCCTGAGGAGGATTCCATCCCTATAGAGATTCAGGGTCGTAAAGCCCTCTCTCTTATAGATTTGGAACACATCAGTAAGACTCCTCTTCAGATCCTTTCTGCCTCTTTGAAGACCGACGAAGAAGGCGATTGGAGACGACCCTTAATCGACTACCTTAAAGAAGGGAAGCTTCCCCAGGATAAATCACTCTCCAACCAGATTAAGAAATGTGCCATATCATACGCACTAGTCAATAATTTGTTGTACCGTCGATCCTTCAATCACATGTGGCAATGCTGTTTGGACCAGCGAGAAGCCTTGAGGATTGTTAATGATGTTCATTCAGGACTATGCGGTGCACATCAATCGGGTCCAAAAATGAAATTGAAGATTAAAAGACTTGGACACTACTGGCCTACAATGATTGACGATTGCATGAATACTGCAAAGCACTGTCATCAGTGTCAGGTCCATGGTGTGGTTTTACATCAGTAGCCTAATGTGTTACACCCTACGATAGCCTCGTGGCCCTTCGAGAGTTGGGGCACAGATATCATTGGGCCGATTGACCCTCCCTCCACGAGAGGTCATCATTTGATATTAGCATCGACTGACTACTTTTCAAAGTGGGCGGATGCAGTTCCCCTACGCAACGTGACATCACACCATGTTTTAAAATTCTTTTGTGACCATATCGTATATCGTTTCGGCGTACCCCGCAGAATCATATTCCATAATTGGTCCGCATTCAAGTCTACAAAAATCAACAGTTTTACAAGGCTCCATAATATTGATTGGAGATACTCGACGATCTATTACCCTCGGGCAAATGGATTGGCCGAGGCCTTCAACAAAACCCTGGTGCAAATTTTTAAAAAGACCCTTGATGATAACAAACGACAGTGGGATGAGTGGTTGGTGGAAGCTTTATGGGCTTATCGTACCACTTATAGAACCCTGACCCAATCCACCCCATTTGCATTAGTGTATGGATCTGAGGCTGTTCTACCCTTGGAAATACAAATCCCTTCGCTCAAGATTGCAGTTCAAAATAAAATCACGAATGAACAAAATGCAAAACTGCGGTTGGAAGAACTCGAAGGCCTTGAAGAGCGATGTCTCCAAGCTCAACAAAGTTTAGAGTTATATAAGTCCCGTATGGTTCAAGCCCATGATAAGCTAGTGCGACCTAGGACCTTCCAAGCAGGAGACTTGGTGTTGGTCCTTCGGAGGCCTATCTTAGCCAATCAAAAGTTGGGAGGCAAATTTGAACCTACTTGGGAAGGACCCTTCGTTATAGAGACTGTCTACGAAGGAGGCTCGTATCAGTTAGTAGATTGTAAAGGAAACCACCCAATGCTACCTGTCAATGGGCGTTTCCTTAAGAAATACTATGCTTTATGTAGCTCATCTTATCAATTAATAAAATTTCCCTTTCTTGATGCGCAACTTGATTCTTTCCTTTTTAAGGTCTTTCACTTTTTGACGCTCTTCGCCTTCTCCTCAGGGTCGGATCATTCCCTCCCTTAGGATCACACCTGCTAGTGGTGGAGTACGCCCTCCGTGGCACCACCCTGGTATTTGACCTAGGGATTAGTGGTGGAGTACGCCCTTCGTGGCACCATCCTGATTCCCATTCGCTAGTGGTGGAGTACGCCCTTCGTGGAACCATCCTAGTTTACCAGTTTCAGTCCTCTGTGTGGAGCAAGTTTCCTCCCCACATGACCATTCGCTAGTGGTGGAGTACGCCCTTCGTGGCACCATCCTAGTTTGCCAGTTTCGGTCCTCTGTGTGGAGCAAGTTTCCTCCCCACATGACCATTCGCTAGTGGTGGAGTACGCCCTTCGTGGCACCATCCTAGTTTGCCATTTTCGGTCCTCTGTGTGGAGCAAGTTTCCTCCCCACATGACCATTTGCTTGTGGTGGAGTACGCCCTTCGTGGCACCATCCTAGTTTGCCAGTTGATCTGTCCATAAGGAGTAAGTCTTCTATTAGCATCCTATGGACCTAAGGTTGGGTGATGCCCTTCCTTAGACCCAAGGTTAGATATTCCCTACCTTGGTTTCCAGTTGATCTGTCTACTAGGAGTAAGCCTTCTATCAGCATCCTGTAGACCTACGGTTGGGTGATTCCCTTCCTTAGACCCAGAGTTAGGTATTCCTTACTTTGGTTTCCAGTTAATCTGCCTATTTGGAGATAGTCTTCTATCAGCATCCTATAGGCCTAAGGTTGGGTGATGCCCTTCCTTAGACCCAAGGTTAGGTATTCCCTACCTTGGTTTCTCCAGTTTCCTTGTCTATTAGGAGTAAGTCTTCTATCAGCATCCTGTAGACCTAAGGTTGGGTGATTCCCTTCCTTAGACCCAAGGTTAGGTATTCCCTACCTTGGTTTCTCCAGTTTTCCTTGTCTAATAGGTGTAAGCCTTCCATCAGCAGTAAACTGCATTTTGATCTTGGAGCCCTTATCAAAGCTTCCAATCACTTCCAAACTCTTGATTACAACCCATTCAGTAGTAAACTACATTTTCCAGACCCATCTTTGATCCCAGTTGATCAATGGGTCAAAATTGACCAAAATACCCTTATGAGATTTCAAATGCCCATTTCAACTCAAATCAATTCCAAACTCTTTGAAACCACTTTCAACGAGTCTCAAATATCAAACCCAACTTGTTGAACTCAAACCCAGACCTTGGGTCAACCTAGTTGACCAAGTCAACCAAGTTTGACCCATTGACCTATACACCCCTCCTATTTCAAATTTTTGAACCAAGTCCATTCCAAGTCCTTTGAATGCATGGGATGACCCCTTGGGTACCCAAGAGACCCCTCTTGGTGACCCAAGCCTTGGGCTCACTTGGGTTATCCATATGGCTTGACCCAAGTGACCAAAGAGAGGCCTCCCATGAGTCATCTCTTGATCTTAACCAAATTGAATCCAAATCAAGGTGCCATTGAGTTCCCATTAACCCAATACACCTTCCTTGACCATCCCAACCCTTGGGCTCACTTGGGTCAAGAGTTAGGCTAACCCAAAGTGCCCAAAAGCCCTTGGGATTGAGCCAACTCTCAACCTAAGTCCAATTGAACCTGACCAACACCTCCCATAAGTGGCCCTAGGTTCAATACACCTCCTCCAGCCAGCCCATGCTTTGGGCTAGCTTGAGTCAAGAGTTAGGCTAACCCAAAGTAGCCAAAAACACTTGGAACCGAGCCATCTTCCAACTCAGATCAAATTGGACCCAATTTACACTTGCATTGGGTGCACCAGACCCAGACCCACTTCCCACCTCAAGCCCAGGGTCTGGCCTGACCTGGGTTGAGCCCAAATTGACCCGAACTGAGCAGGTTTGGATAAACCCGAGCCACCTTTTAATCCAGATCAAGTTGGACCCAATTGCCACATGCATTGGGTGCACCAGGCCCAGACCTATCTCCCATACCAAACCCAGGGTCTGACCTGACCTGGATCGAGCTCAATTCGACTCAAACCGAGCAGGTTCGGGTCCAATCCAGCCACCACTTCGATCCAGGCCTCCCCAGACCGAATTGACTCCACGCTTGGCTCCAGCATGTCCCCATCAGCCTCCCCCAGTCGACCCGACCCAGACCATGGCCGGCGGCGGTCGGAGCCAATGGAATTTGAGTTCCGATGGTCCCCCCCAGACAATTCCTGGCTCAAGGCTGCTGCCCACCGATTTGATCTCCACGATCTCCCCTGGACGTCGCCATCGTCCACCTGGCAGCAATCCGAGCCTTCTCAAGTTCAATCCCGGCCGTCCAACCTCCCAAAAGGTGGCCGAATACCTTCGAGCTTGCCAGACTGCTAGAGGCATTGGCATTCGCTCTCATTTGATTCCCAGAGCTCCTTCAAACTCCCAGAAGCTTCCTTCGAGCGCAGAGACCGATCCCTCCTTCAGTTCGAGCAAGCGCCCGTGAAAGCCTTCGGCGTCCCGCTCGAAGTCGCACCTCCGGCCGTCCTCCGGTCCCGACGCCTGAAGGAGAACTATTCGCCACCACCCCCTGAAGCTTCCTGATAGAGAAGCTCATTCATTGAGGCCTTCTCTGCGGTAATCTCTCCATCCCGAGCACCCTAGCTAGGTAGTTTGGTCAAGTGTGAAGGAAACCTTCACCCCAATGGATCTCCACCGTTGGATTGGAGGTTCCCACCATCCTGATCATCCTTATGAAATTTCATCGAAGTTTACCGGCGAGATCGCCCGGATCAAGCCGGAGAAGCCCTGCGGTCTCAGATACGAGCGGGAGGTTGAAGACGAAATCCCAGCCGTTGATCTTGATCAACGGCTCGGATTAAATCCCGCGGTATCGGAGCGCTGTTAATCCCAGCCGTTCGATCTGCCATCCAACGGCTATGGTTAACCCGGCCATTAACCGTTAGCACCAATCATTGCTTGGCCAATCAGCGCGCAGCGCGTGGTAACGGCTGCTGACTGTGTAATTGCCGGATTAATAAATCCAGAAATTCAAGGGAACTTCAAAAATTCATAACTCCCTGCACACTTGTCCAAATTAGGTGTTCTTAGGCTCATTGGAAAGGTATCAGGGAGCTCTACAAAAGCCTTATGGTTTCAGACCCTGGTTAGGTCTGTCTCAGGTTTAATTTCAATTTGAGCATTTTATGAATTTCTTTAATTACTTTTTAAATACATGTCCACCAGATCTGGAATTTTGGGAGATTGAAATTGGACATGTTTTTGACATGTCCAAATTTTATCTCTCCATTTTAAGTTGTTCAAGGGCATTTTCTCTATTTTTTAAGTTTAAGGGTCATGGTTTGACCCTTAAATTCAGAAGGGGATATAGACCTATCCAATGGGATTTAGGGTGTGATTTTTGGTGTGATGATGATATGTAGGATAAGGAGTGTAGAGCCACTAGTTTTGCCCCAATCCAATCTTAGGATAGACCCCCATAGTGATTTGAATGTGACTTAGAGCTCACATTGGGTGATTTGGTTAACCACCTTAGAGTACTCCATTTGAGCTCAAATTTGGTGGGTTTAGTCCTTAGGGTCAGTTGATCCTATGGTTCAAATTTCATCAAATTTGGAGTTCATTTGGTTCCCCAAATAGGAGCCTCAAAAATCCTTCTTAGAAATGGCCTTAATCCTGATTAATTGATAATGAGCTGTTCTTAACCTATAAAATCCATTAAAATGTCCTTAATTATCCTTAATTGATCCCTTAACCAATAAGAATTGAAACCCTCTCAAGTTGATCTCTAGATTTGTCTTAGCTTGATCCTTAGGTAATTAGGGTCTAACCAATTTTAATTAAATCTTAAAAATCCCAAAAGGGTTCTAAACACTTTTTGATCTATCCTTAGGTCATTTATGGCCTTTGAAATTGATCTCAAGAATTTAGGGCTCATTTGGGTTCAAATCCTTAAGTAGACCCCATAGTCGTAGTAACTTGATAATCCCTACGAATGTGTAAAATTTCTAAAATTCACAGTTAATTATAGAAAATTTTTTGATTAATCAACTTAGTGGATAGTGACTTCAATTAGAATCCATTACTTTCTAGAAACATTAGACCTCCATAATCTAGCTAAAACCAAGGACTCAACATCTTAGGTTACCTTAGGTCAAAACGGGCCAGAACTTCTAAAAATCATAACTATTCATAAAAAACTCCAAATTGAGTAATCCACCTGTCTAACAACTCATAATTAGGTCTAGTATTTATTAAAAATCTGAAACCCTTAAGATTAATTTTAACTTTAAAAGCCAAATTTTGACCCCTTAGTTGACGTATCCGGATAACCCCCTCTAAAACCTATTAACTTCTTTAACCTCTAAAATTCTTTTAATAGGTCATTAAAATTCTCAACCAACCCATTAAAATCAGTAATCAATTCCCCTAATATTAATTCACTCCTTTAATTTCAACCAATTTAAAATAGCTTAGTTAACCCCGATTGCTACTAGGTAACCCAGGCCTACGAGGCTATTAGCTTAGCCCCAAGGAAGGTGAAATAAACTTCACGTCCTCGGTGTGAAACAAAGGTAGTAATCAATTAACTCTTAAAATACATTTAACTAAAATTCCTTATTTCTTAATATTTGAAGTTCAACTTAAATCTCCCTTTCAAGCCTTAACAAACCCAGAATTTTAGACAACTTTGATTAATCACCCAACTTGGATTTACCCCAGCCACACGACCTCTTACACACACTTTAGATGATGTGCTAGGACAACCAACTCTAGATCTAGGTTAGGACGGTGTTTACTTTACTGCTGTGTGCCGGATTTTTCGTGGTTTTCACTACATGTTGTGGATGAAATTGCTTTGCTATGTCTGCTTACTTTTCTGTACTCTGTGGATGGATTGATGTGTTTGGCGACTAGATTACCCTTAGGTTAGGTACAATCTTGATGTTCATATAGTTTTTTGCAGGTGGCCACGCTCATGCAGGGCAATAAAAAGGGGGCTAAGTTAATAATAAATATTAATTGTTATAAATGCTTGTACAGGTTCTTCAACTGCTAAAGCCCCCAAATAAAAAGAGCGTGGCCAGTGTGTTTTACTTACTTTTCTGCACATATATATAACTGCTTGGGAATAATTGCTTTTTTTAACTGCTTAGGATAACCCTACAGGAGAGTCTAGATTTTTGATTTAATATAAATGTAATTTGTATAATTGTCAAGTGTTGTGAAAGATAATTTTGAGTTGGAATACATAGGTCCAAAGCTTGGATTCCAAAGAGAAAAGGATACCCTTTTGGGAACTATTCCTTTTCCATTTGGAAATCCAAATTTGGATCACACTTTTCTTATACCCAAAGAGGAAAGAGTGGCCTTCCCCTTTAAAGGGAAGTGCCCTCTTATCCATTTGGGTAGTTTACTATGAAGAATCCAAGGAGTTTGAAGAAAAGGAGTCCAAAGAAGAGCAAAATTGAAGACTTGAAGATTGAGAGTATCCCACTCAAAATAACTTGCGTCATTATTAGGCCTAGAATCCGGGTTGTTGTCAGTGGTGCCCGGCCACTTTACTTTATGCAAAACACTGGTTTGTAAAAAGCAAGGCAACTTTGCTTATGGACATTTATTAATTGGTTAATATTTGATGTGATGAGTTGATTGCCCTTAGGATTGCTTGCTTTTCCTAGTTTTTTGGCGATTGTGTGCCGCTTTTGTTTTCGCCTGGATACGTGAGACTCATGAGGGTGTGAAAGTTTTCTACTCATAACTTTAAAAATCTAAAATTTTAGTGAGTCTAAATAACATAGAAGGATAACGAATCTAGGGAATTAGCCGGGGATCGACCCCGGGGTCGCATGCATATTTCTGTACTTCTTCTTTCCTTATTTTAGACCCTTACCCGCCTGCGGGTAGAGTCCGGATAGTCTGACCTATGAGGACGAGGTGCCGGACCTGGGGAAGCCCAGTCTTCTAAAAAATTATTTTCTAAGCCTGTTTTTAAAATTTCAAGCATACTTGATTTGGAAATTGTCGACCAGCATGCATTACATTAGATACAAATTAAAAGAGTCAAAGGATTTTAATTGCATCAGTTTAGCATTTTAGCACCCAACATAAGTTAAAGGGGCCAATTAGGAAAATTTCTAGATGTTGGCCTCGACTCTCCAAAACTTTAATTACAACGTCCCTACCACTCTTTCATAAAAGACCGGATTCATATATTTTAAATCAATTAGGTGGTTAGCTGGCTCCCCAATCCAGGCCGGGGTAAGTCCAGGTTCTGCACTGCATTAGTTAGGTTTGGACGACTGTGGTCCAGCGTCCAAATTAGATTTAGGATCTGGGGCAGATCTTTGATTATAAGACCCCAATTTCGGGAATATAATCCCAAATTTCTAATAAAATGCTCAACTCAAATTAAATCTCTTTTCAATCCTAAAATGTAAAGCCCAACACTTAGACTACGTTGGGACACTTCCAGATGGTTCTGGAATCTCAAAGTGTCCCCTACCTCTCTTCCTTTGATTCTGTTAATAACTGTTCAATCTTGATCCACTTCCTTTTGACTTTCCAAAAGATTCTATTCAATTTTTTTGATATCACTCCTAGAAAATCTAACAAAATTTCATTCTTATTTTAATCGAGAGTTTTCGTAGGGGATTCTATCTCCCTACGATGTAATTAACTACGAGGGCTTGCGCTCGTAGGATATTTGGAACCACACACACCTGATTTCAAAATCAATCTTTTTAAAATCTATTTAGATTTCTTTGGGAAAAGTTAAAGAGTGATTGTCATCATCATATTAGAAGAATTATCATTGAAAGGTGTTACTTCCCCTTTGGGGAGATACACCCTTCTTTGGTAAGGCTTTGGATCTGAATTCGGCAATCATACTCCTTGAATATTATAATTGGATTATTTAGTTGAATTCTGCTTCGTCCCCTCGGGGTCGTGTTGAGTTCTCTTTAGAATCTAGTCATGATATTCAAGATGAATCACATAATTCTAAGTCTGAACGCCATTACGGAATTCTATTTTCATCCTTCGGGGTGATATACTTTTCTGAATTGAGTGGATTCGACTTCTAGAATTAGGATTCAATCTCAATTCTAAAATTCCCAAAGAAAACTAATAATTTTTCAAAACCTGTTTTCAAAATTCCACCAAGAGAACCCAATTAAATTTGGGTTCACCTCTTGACAATGAAAAACCAATTGCAAGCTTGATATACTGTGATTTATGCATCTTAGGTATCCATACTATATGTGTTCTACTATAAATTGTGAAAGTGTGAGAAATTTGTCCTATCATTCCACATGAAAATCATTTAACACTATGAAAAGGATTTAAAAATCTAAGTGAGTTAAAATGTCTTTTCATATGTTTTGAAATTTTATACTTTTGATCAAGATTGTAAATTTGTTCAAGTATAAGGGGTGTCTTATTTTTCTTTAAAGCTTTCAATTTTTTTTTAAGATATGAGTTTGCGCTTTCTAAAACTACATTGTCAAATCTTAACTCATACTCTCTTTGATCCTCTTCAGCTATAAGCACCATACATTCATTTTTTAGATTAATAAAGGATGTTTTCAATAAATCATGTTTCTTATTCAAATAATCAAATTCATCTAATAATGCTATATGGTTGCAATCTATGGATGCGTGATCATTCCTAAAGATTTTATACTCTATTTATAAATTTAAATATTATATGTTAAGTTTAGCATGTTATTTTTTGAGTTTCCTATATATAGTATGTATTTTCTCAGAACCTTCAAATAATTCATCATAGGATAAATGACATAGCAACTCTTGATCTGAATGATCAAGTTTATTTGCTATTAAACATAAGTTTGTGACTTTCTTTTTTGCTTCTATTTCTTAGAAATTTAAAGCTGAGTCAACCCAGAAAGCTCCATGTAGTCTTTTCTTGCCCTTCCTAACATTAGTTTTCTCCCAACTTTCTCCTTGCAAGGATTACCTTTAAGATTTGGGCAGTCAGTTTTATTATGTCCAGGCTTCCTGCATTCATAACAAATGACATCATTTTTGCATTCTTGTAGAAATTACCTTTATTTTACTATTGATTTCTCAGTTGCTTTCTTCTAAGGAAACTTTTAAATTGTCTCATCATGAGTGCATTATCTTCTTCATCCTTAGGTAGTGATTGATCACTTTCTCAATCATCCACTTTTAACATGATATTCTTCTCCTTTCACTTGTCATCTACATCAATCTATCTTTGAGTTACTCCTTGCTCATAAGTAATAAATGATCCAAGCAAATTATCAATGGAATTTACATTTAGGTCTTTTAACTCAATTATGATAGTTATCTTTGCATTATAAGTAGTGGGTAAACAATGAAAGATTTTATTAAAATTTTTTTATTTTGTTAGTTCCTTGCCTAGAGCATATATTGAGGAAACTATTCGAGTAAAATGTGTATACATGTTAGAGATTGACTCATTCAGTTTTATACAAAAAAGTTTATTGTCATTTAATAAAATGTTCAATCTGAATTGTTTCACCTTATTAATTCCTTCATATGTTATGCAAAGTCTTTCCTAGATTTCTTTTCTAGTTTTACAGGTTGAAATATGCATGTAGTCCTAAGATTTTAGGGCACATAAAAAACTATTTGCTCATTTTTTGTTTAACTAAGCTAAGTCTTTTTCCTCTAATATCCAATCAGAAAATGGTGTTTCAATCATAATGCCTTCAACAAGTCCAGTAGGTCTAGTGTAACCTTCCTATAATAAAATCTACATGCGATAGCCAAGTGATTATAGAAATGTAGACATGAGTTTTCCAAAAGTTAAAAAGAATATTATCAAATAGCGGTGGTCTACTGATCGAATATCCTGCAGGAGTGTTCCAGTTTCCAAAAGTAGTAATGATTATTTTTCCAAAAAGTTATCTAAACCTTAATTTTTGAAATAAGCTCTGATACCACATAAAAGTTCATGCAAGTTGTTAGACCTAATTGAACTATCCCAAGGCTAACCAAGAGGAGGGGGGGGGGGGGGGGGGGGGGGGGGGGGGGGGGGGGGGGGGGGATTGGTAACTTTAAAAATGTCTTGGATTTTAGAACACCATTTTAAGAAATTTTACTCAATGATTCTAAAGTATGCGGCTATTTGTAGAAATAGATTTTCATAAAATAATTTATTACCATAATAATAATAAAGTGCAAAAAAAAAAAATGCAGTAAAAAGTAAAAAAATAGAAGAGCACTAAATTTTATAGTGGTTCTATCCAACTAAACCTTCATCCACTCCTTGGAGATTCTTTCTCTAAGTATTGCACTAAATATAAGTGACTCTTCTTTTGCTCTCATAGCAAGACAGAGAAGCCTTTACAAACCTTCTCTTCCACCAACCTAGTGCGACAAAGAATCATCATCCTATTTCACCCTCCTAGTGAAGGCAGAGTACCGTCATCCTTTTTCACCCTCCAGGTGAAGATAAAGTACCATCATCCTTTTTCACCCTCCTGATGAAGGTAGAGTACCTGATATGCTCATGAGTTCTTCTCTCAAGAGTCTTTAAAAGAAGTAGGGCAATGTTTTAAAAGACAACTATGAGATTCTCACCTTTGGGCAACCTTATGAATCCCTCAAAATTTCCTCTTGCAATATCTCTCACTCTCCACTCCCAAATAATTTCTTGAAACACTATCGTTTTTTACTTTTAAGAGAAATTTATAAAAAAATAATCTTTAAGATAGTTTCTAGGACTCATTATATAGAAAACTCATAAAAAATTGTCCATAAATTGAATTTTTAAAGTGAAAAATGAGTTAGATGATACAATATAATTACTGATTGTTTGTATAAATAGTTCAAAAATCATGGGATGATTTGGTACGAACACTATTTCATGCACTATCAATCATTTGTATGATTTACATATCATTTGGACAAATAATTAAAGTTCATCTGCATGATATGGTACAAAGCTTATTTCATACACTGTTAGTCGTCTATACAAATTTAGATCATTTGTATGAAAAATTTAAATTCATCTGGATGATCTGGTATGAAGCTTATTTTGTATATTGCCAATTGTCTATATAATATTTAGATCATCTTTATAAATAATTCAAATTTGTCAGATGAAATTTATTTTATATACTGTTAGTCATTTGTATAATATTTAGATCACCTGTATGAATAACTAAAATTTGTCTAGATGATCTGGTACAAAGCTTACTTCATACACTATTATTCGTTTATATGAACTAACATCATATAATACAAATAGGGTTTAAAAATTTTTTAATTTCAATTTTAACTCTCTTCCCCTGTGGGTGTGCATAGTTACCTAATTACAATCATATTCTCTCGGACATAAGAAATTAAAAATTATTGACTTCATTACATAAAATCCTATTTTACTATGTCTTAAAGTCTTTAGTAGTCTAGAGTATGATTTTCTAGAAATGTTCGTACAAAAAAAAATAAATAGACATATATCCAATATATGTTAGGAAAATAATAATAATATCATAACAATAATATTTTAATATCATTAATAAATCATATTACATAAAACTCTATCTTTATTTCTACCTTGCAACAGTCTGGAAATCCAAGTGAAAAGATACTCCTTGAAGGGATGTTCCTAACTTGTATATGGAAGTCATCCTAACTTGGATCTCCAAATAGAAGGGAACACTTCCCTAAAGGATATTTCATCCTCTTTGGATTCCAAATTGGATGTAATATCCCACTTCAAATATTAAGTTTCACATTTACAACTCAATTAAATTATATTATATAAAAGAAAGAAAATATAGACACCCATTATGATTATCCTAAATAATTAAAATTAAAATGTGTCAAATGGAGATATATATATATATATATATATATATATATATAATTAAATTACAATAATGCTTAGCCTTGCTCTTTTAGTTTAAAGGGGGGATGACCATTTTGCGCCTGCAAAAAATATGTCAATTTAAAGCTTTTTTCCCTTTGATTTAGCACTGCATGAGCAGGGCCACCTTTAAAAAAGCTTGTGAGCATCCAAATTATTTCTAACCTGGTAATAATCTAACACTCATTACATTAACTCACATATTATATAAGTAAATAAATAATTTCATCAATCAAATCATTACAACTAGAATGTTGTGAAAATTATAAAAAACTTGGCACATAATAGAAGAAAATTAAAAATAAGCCTAGCCTAGATCTAGATTCGATTTTCCTAACAAACCATTTAATGTGTGTGTAGTAGGCTCTACGACTTGGATATGTCTTAGACTGGGTGATTTATTAAAGTTGTTTAAATTTTTGTTTGTTAAAAATTTAAGTGGTACGAGTTTTAATTTAAGTTGTAATGATTACTACCTTTATTTGCACCAGGGCCATGAAAATTACTTCACCTTCTTTAGGGGTAAGTTAATAGCCTCGTAGGCACCAATTACACAATAGTAATAAGTTTTTTTATGTTAATTTACTTGGTTAGAAATTAAAAGATTAATAATTTTTTCATTAAATTAACTTGTTACTTATTTTAAGAATTAAGTTAATTTAAATATTTTTATCAAGGTAGTACAACCTATAAACCAAGTTGATGTTGTTGAATTAAGGATTTTAATTTAGTTAAGTAATTAATAATTAATTAATTTTAAGGTTTTACACTCTATTGAATGTGTTAGTGGCGTTGTCATACTAGGTTTGACGAATGAGACTTCCTTATGACACTTAGCCCTATAGCTCAGAATAGTTCATCCTAAAACTTCATCTTTGGAGTGTTTTTCATGTATCAATGGTTGGTTGGTTGATTTTTTTAATAAAATTATTTTTTTCTAGAATTTTACTTAATTGTTGAATTTTTAGAGATTTTGGAATTATTAATATAATAAATAAAGGGGTCAAAATTTAGCTTTTTAAATTAAAGTGAACTAAAATTTTTTGATAATTTTTATAAATAATAGACCTTAAGATTAGTATTTATACACTAAGTTTGTTGGAATTATACTTTTTAAATTATGTTGTGAATTTTTTATTTGTTGGCCTAGATTTGAACTATAATTGATCAAAATGTTGACTTTTTCACTTTGACTTATTTCTAGTAGTTTGACATTTTTGAAATTGCTATAACTTTTTTTATATTTCCAAAATTCATCCTTAATTCTTGTCCTTAAATGCCTCTAAGGTGTATTGGTTTATATTCAAAAGTCTTTCTAACCCTTAACAATTATATAAACTGCAACACTTTTCAAATAAACAAAAATATCATGTGGCCTATACCTAAGTGCATATAAACAGGTATGTTTCCAAACATTTGGATCAACATAGCCCAATCATTTGTAAGTTTAGCCAAACAAACAAATTCCCGATACATGATGCTTATCTTGATAGTGTAGTTACAAGGAAAAAACTTGCCACAACATTGATCAATCAAATCCTCATAAAAGTTAGAGTGCCAATTTGATAAATATTCAAATTAACATAAGGAATAAATGGAAAAAAGCATTCTAAGCTTGTAATGGATTTGATTGATCTAATTCACAAATGATTGAGCTCTCATTTTAAAATTTTAATATAAGGGTTAAATGGTTGGAGAGAAACTTAGAATTGTCTATAATGGAAGTTAAGAAAATTAAGTTTAAAAGGGAGACATACCCATAAAAAATTAATAGTTATTAAAAAAGCATAAATAAATAAATAGAAATTAATGGTAAATAAAAAATGTCATAAAAATAAACTTTCCAAAATATTAAAATTTCTAGAATTATATTTAATAAAAATTATTTAAAGATATTATAGTTAATATCTAAAATTATATAAAATCTATATAACATCTCTAAGTGATTTTAATTTAAATAAAAGGGATTAAAATTCTAAAGAGAATGAATATTTATTTGAATTTTTTTGATAAAAACTCAATTTAATATCATTTATTGAAGTTTCTATTAATTAAATTAATCTAAATCAAAAAAAAAATCTTTTGCGGGCTTTACAGTATGATCCAATTGGCCTGATCAAAGAACTGGCCAATCATTGCTAGGTGAGGCAATGATAGCTAATGATATGCAGGGATAATAATTAGCCATTAAATTATAGAGGCAGTGAGTCACCATTGTGATCACTTATCCTAGTCAGCAATGATTTGGGACAATTCGATCACCCATGGTTTTGATTGAATAACCCAGAGATTCTAATCAATGATTGCTAGATCAATGGCCCAAATTTTGTTCCCTTGCATGGTTCAATAGGAAACACTAAGAAAAGGAAAATATACCTGTTTATTAAAAATACTTAACCATTTTAGTAAAAATTTTAAACAGAGATTCATACGTGAAAAGCATTTATGGGGAAAAACCACTTGGCTTAAAACTAGCTTTATATAAAGCTATCTTATATAGTGTATATACAGCTATGGTTAAAGATATACTAAGCTTTAGTTATTCATTTTATGAAATTCTAGATTTGTTGAGCTTCTAGACTGTCAGTGTATATCTTCCTTGAAGAAACTAATGGCTAAGGATGCTCAGATCAATATTTAGAAAGCAAGGACTAACCAAATCCTCGACTGTTTGAAGATCTCATTACCAATGAACTTTGATTATCAGTTTTGGGTTAGGGACACAGCAAGAAAAATCTAGAGTGTTGAAACAAAATGGTATAGAGATGAAAGGTGTTTTTGTAGCTTAGATAGATGAATTAGATGATTTTAGGGCTTTTTGAGTGTTTAGAGCTTATGGTTAGACTTTTGTTGTTCTTGATCTATTAGGGTCCTTATCTGGATCATGGAAAATTATCCAAGATTATTAGAAAGCTTAGCCAAAAGCTGGGGAAGGTGGGACAATAATTCCTTATTTAAACTAAATCAGATTTTTGGCTCAATTTAAGGGACTTTAAGTGTCCTTTTATATTTAAATGGGATCCATACAACAACCTAGATTGACGGGTTGTTGAGTTAGATATGATGTTTGGAGGAGTTTTAAACTTAAGTTGACTAATTTGACTAGTCAATGAGTCAAAAATGTTGAGGTGGTAGTTGAGAGGCATGGGGAATTGGTTGAGTGAAATCCCAAAGTTTTGGAGCAATGAATTTGATGTTTGAGAGGAATGTTAACCATTTCAAAGGGGTTTTAATGTTTTGTTGATTTGTTTGACTTGCCAATAGGGTCAATGCTGGTGATGTGGCATTTATATTATGTTGAAATTTATTTGAAACAAGTTTGGGAGGGGTCAAGTGTTGCAATCTAAGATCCCTAATCTATAATTTTGATGATAACAAATATTATTGATTGGATTATGCTTTTTCTTAGTGATTATTTTGGATATTCTTTTTGTCTATGAACACTAACATTCTACGTAAAATAGACACTACTAAAGGCAAATGGATGTTCGAGACTGCGTAGAATAGGATGTCAAGTAAAAGAGTTGGTACTTTTATTTTTCTTTTTCTTTTCTTTCTTGAGTCAAGCCATGTAAGAGCATGCAATTGGGTGACCATGCACACTTACACACACAATGGGAGTGAGAAAATTTTAAAGTTAAAAATTCTTAGACTAATTGTATTGTATATGTTAGAATTATATTGTACGATCAGTTATAGGTAAAATGGCTTAATGGCTAATTGAATAATTAATTCTATTAACTAATGTTAATGTACATTCTAAATTATACTGTTTGATTTGTTTCGATCTAAAAACCTTAGCTGTTGTATAAGTTGTATAGGATTTGTGAAAATTGAATTTTGAACTAATCATACTATTTCATGTGATTCATACTATACAAAAAATTTAAATCTTACTTAATTTAATCATGATTTAATTAATGATAATAATTAAATTTTATGATTAAGATCGTATTATATTATTAAAAGAGATGAAATTTTCCTGTCCCGAAGAACATACCAAATATAATCAAGATTTTTGAACTAATCATACTTTAAAATATTTATATCATTCTGGATGGCCAACATAAAATTAACTAATCGTCCTATGAAATGATAGCAATATGGGATGATTGAAAGATTTAATTTCAATTTATTTTAGGAATCATCATGTACAAATAGAGAGAAAACAAAAAGATCATATTGGATGAGCTTTGGATCATACTATATGTTGTATTCAAAAAGTTGAACAGCTTGTTTGAATGACTTCTTGCATCATATTAGATGAGTTTAGTTTTTGAACTGATCGTACTATATTAAATCGTGATGTATGAATAGTGATGACCAAATTGAATTTTTTGAGTTTCTTACCAAATAATTAAGTAATACTTTTAGAATCTCTTTAAAATAAGATAATATTGTTTGACTACTAAAAGAAATCTGAGAGAGAAATTTTTAAGAGAGATCTAGGGTTTGAGAGGAAGGAAAAGGTGAGGTTAAGAATAAGAGAGAAGGTGTGTGAGGGGATCACATGATTACTCTGGGATAGCTACACCCTTGCTCATCCTATGGCCTTCGTGAGTCATTAAAAGCTCTATTGGGAGTTAGACTTCTAAGTCAAGACCTCGAGGTACTTTGCCTTCTTCATGTGGGAGAAAAAGAATTTGAGGTACTCTACCTTCTCTTTTTTTTTTTTTTTTTTTTTTTTTGAAGAAAGCAATTTAATGCATTAAGAATCAAAGAAACTAATTACAAGTAATAAAAGGATCACAACCTCCTTGATAAGGTTCCATAATAAGGATGGAATGTTTTCCAAAGAGAAACTATCAAAATAAAATCTATCATCTAAAGCAAGGGTAGCACAACAATTAGCTACCTTATTACAATTTCTAGAAACATAATGAAAAATTACCTTATTGAAGTCCTTTAATAAGCAAAGATCCTTATAAGACCATCTATCCATGAGCCATTTATTCTTCTTCTTCAAAGAATCATGAATGAAATTGATAATATTTACATTATCACTCTCCACAATAATTCCTTTGCATTAAAGCATCCAATCACAAAGGAAGTCCTTGGCCGCAAAAACTGCATCAAGCTCCAATTGAGCTATATTCCAATGAGTTCTCTTTTTCCCAAAAGCACTGATTAATCTGCCCATGTGATCACGGAAAATGCCTCCAATCCCAGCTTGATTGGATCCAAGTAGAGAAGCATCCACATTGATTTTAATCCAATCCTTTGGAGGGGGGCACCAAGGATGAAGGGACTCCCTAGGGAGATTAGTGCCCCAACTTACAAGAAAAGGATTAACATTGGAGGTAGCCAAATAAAGAGCATTAGCTGCAACTAAAGAGCTCGGTATAGCAGTTTTTTGGTGCTGAATTTCATTTCTATTCTTCCATGACAAGTAAACAATTGTGCAATAGAGTTTCACCATTCCAGAATTTTGAACCGTTAGAGCCTTTAAACTATGCAAACAATCATCCAAAGAATTGAAGAAAGGTATTTGAATACCCCATTCACGAATTCTCATGATTACCTCAATCAAGTATTTACAATTAACCATGATATGCTCATAAGACTCAATGGAATCACAACCTCTAGCACAGTTTATAAAATCTGAAATTTTTCGGTTCTTTAAAAAAACATTAGTTGGGATTGCCTTTTTGCCAAGTCTCCACCAAAAAGTTTCCACCTTCTTGTTTAGTTTTAGCTTCATCAACCAATTAAAGAACCCATATTCATCATCACTTAATCAATTAGAGACAATAGATTCAAAAGAGAGAGCTGAAACGGTCTTGCCCGAGCACCAATTAATCAATTCAATGTTGTCATCAACCTCTATATCAATGCTGATTTGGGAAATGATCTCAATAATTTCTTGATGGAAAGCTATTTGCAATTTGAAATAATTCCAATCTCCATTGTTTAAAAGGAACTCACTAATTGTGGCATTCTCAAGATAAACACAATTGATAAAAGTGGGCCAACGGTTTAAACATTTATCATGCAACGAAGTATCATTCAAAACATTGATACTCTTTCCATTGCCAATGTTCTACCTAGCAATATTCTTCAAAGCCTTTCCTCCATCTAAAAGGATATGCCAAGCACTAGAGCCAGTTTTACGGTGAGCTTCATGTAAAATGTCATCCCCATATTTGTGCTTCATAGTTTTGTGAAATAAAGAGTCGGGTTTTTGAAGAAAATTCCAAGCAACATTGGATCTAAGAGATCCAATTCTAGATAAAGGGGAATGTAAACCCAACCCACCAAATTTCTTTGGTTTACATATCTCATCCCAAGCCACATAATGAATACCCCTATCACCATTTTGTTTATGCCAAATAAAGTTTCTACAAAGCTTTTCAAGTTCAAGAAGAACTCTCTTGGGAATTAAAGAATTTGTAATGGGATAGTTTGGCATAGAAAGTAAAGAGCTCTCAATAAGAACAATTTTACCTCCCAAGGAAAGAGATTTCCTGCTCCAAGCATTTAACCGATCCAAGACATTGCCAATTAGCTCCTGAAAATCAGCAATTTTAAGTCTTCTAAGAGCCATCTTCACACCAAGATAAATCATTTCCTTCACCATTTTAATGCCCAGCAAATTGGTGATTTTCTTCCTCATTTTCTTTCTTACATTTTTCCCAAATAAAATCTGGGATTTGTTAAGATTAACTCTTTGGCCAGACCAATTGCAAAAGTCCTCCACAATTTTCTTCATCAACTTTGCCAAAGAGGAAGTGGCATGAGAGAAAATTAGAACATTATCAGCATATAACAAATGAGTAATCCTAGGTCCTCCAGAAGAGATTTGAATACCAAGATTTTGACCTCTTTAATTAATAGCATTTGACAACAGTTGGGAACATAAAATAAAGAGATAAGGTGAGAGTGGACATCCTTGACGAAATCCACTATAAGCCTAAATCCGATTTGAATTAGAGCCATTAATAGAAATAGAGAATCTCACCTCAGTAACACATTCCAGAAGCAAATTAGAAAAGTAGTTGGGAAAGCCATACCAAATAAGAGTGTGATGAAGAGTGGCCCAACCCATACTATCATATGCTTGCTCCATATCAAGTTTGATAGCCATAGCTCCTTTTTTATGCTTGGAAACTTTGAACTTATGAAACATCTCTTGAGCTAAGAGACAATGTTCAGAAATAGATCTACCAGGTATGAAAGCCATCTGCTCTTCTGAGACCAATCTAGAGATAATCTTCTTTAATCTATTTACAAGCATAAAAGCAATAATTTTGTAGTTCATTTGACAAAGGCTAATGGGACGAAAATTTGCTGGAACCAAAGGATTTTTAATTTTAGCAATCAAGATAATAAGAGTATCCTTCCATTCTCTACACATTCTACCAGTTAAGAAGAAGTTGTTAACTGCATTCCATAAAGTGTCCCAAACAATGCTCCAAAAGCTTTTGTAAAAAGAGGAAGTAATCCCATCTATGCCAGGGGAT
This sequence comes from Dendrobium nobile, assembly GCA_022539455.1. NCBI lineage: Eukaryota > Viridiplantae > Streptophyta > Magnoliopsida > Asparagales > Orchidaceae > Dendrobium > Dendrobium nobile. Next base: position 47,102,901 of record CM039735.1, on the reverse strand, counting down.
TTATTATTACCTTGCTGGAAAACCGAGCTCTTCAAGTCTTCAACCGTGAAAGCTTCATTAAGCATAGAGTTATCATCCACCATAATTTTCTGATTTTGTAAAACTGTTGGCCAATCCGTCAGCTTGCACTCTTTAAATTGCCATTTTTTTTCAAAGAAATCAAAGAAGACTTTTTGGATTTGATCTTCATCAACTACTAACTCATTGGTTTCATCCTTTATTTGATTAATTCTATTTCCACTATTATGGGCAGTAGCAAAATTGTGGAAAAGTTTAGAGTTCATATCACCTTCTTCATGCCATATAGCTTTTGCTCTTTGGTTCCACCAAGTAGATAACCTTCTTAAAGTGACATTGAATTCATGAACTTTAAACCGAAGCAATTTGAGATCCTCCTCATTCCAATCTTCACCCAAAGCCTCCTTCTTTTGAAGTTCTTCAATCTCTTCCTTCAGTTTTCTTTCAGATTTTTCAGATTTTTACATTTGTTTCTACTCCAAAAAAACAAAGCTTTTAGAGTTCTATTGGTCTTCTTTTGAAGAATTTCACTATCATTCCCCACATCTTTCTTTTTCCAAGCATAATTAACAATGCTCTTACAAGCTGGATAAGATCTCCAAGTGTCTTCAAATCTGATAATCTTGGACTTGATTCTCAATTCAGTATCCAATTTAAGAAGAATTGGACTATGATCAGAAGCAATTCTAGCAAGGTGTTTAGTAATGGCTAAAGGAACTTTCTAAATAGCTGAAGAGTTTAAAAGACAACGATCTAGCCTCTCCCAAATCCGAGAGGTCCCCTCTTTATTATTACACCAAGTAAGCCTTGGTCCAATGTAGCCAATGTCATGGAAATCATAGTTCACCATAAAGCTTTTCATCTCTTTAGGACCTTTAGAAAAAAGAAATCTTTTACCTCCTCTTTTATCTTCTTTGCTTAGAATACAATTGTAGTCACCTCCAATAATTGAGGGAGTGGAATCCTCCATCCAATCTTCAAGTTGTTTCCAAAGTTTACCTCTATCCACTCAAGTTCTACTACCATTGATAGTAGCAATTCTCCAAGTTACCAAAGTAGGAATTAAGAGGTCACCAATAATAGCTTGAGAAGAAGTATCTTTAACCTTAAAAGACACCAATTTCATATTCCAAAGTACCAAAATCCCACCAGAAGAACCAATGGCCGGATGATGCCAATACTCCCAATCCTTTCCAATAAAGCAGTCAATATCCTTTCTAGTAAAATTTGAGACCTTGGTCTCCATAAGACCAATAAAGAAGACATTATGATCCCTCACTAACTCCTTCAAATATAGGGAATCTTCTTTCTTTATAACTCCCCTACAATTCCAAAACAAAACAGAATTCATTTAAACAATTAAAGGGGATTTCTCCCCAATAAAGGAACTCCTTCTTCCATCTCTTTTTTTCTTTTTGAAATCAGGTTCAACCGGCCCAAGAGATTTCAACTCTTTGGCCAATTTGGTCTTGGCATTACTACTTTGAACATTCACCTCCAATTGAGCACCTCCACTACTAGCTTTATCTAGTTCATTTCCTTTTGAATTACCATCTTCACCATCATCCTTATTTTCATTATCTTCATCACAGTAGGAAAGCACAGAAAAGCTGTTAAGAACTTGAACATCACATGATTTTTTTCCTTCATTACCATCAGCTGCATACTTTGCTGAAATTTCCATTACCGATCCAGCCATTCGATCAACTCCAGCTTCTTCACTGAATTCTTCAGTTCCCATCTTCAAATTTCCATTCTTTTGAGCTTGCAAAATAACATTGTTTTCCTTATGCATCTTCTCTCCCACAATATTATTTCTTGAAGGATTTTTGTTAAACTTTTTGCTGTTTTTGAATTGCACATGAATCCATGGCCCAAATTCTGAACTGTTAACAGAATTTGATCCATTAGATACTCCTTTAGCTTCCACAACATGGTCTTCATCTGATTTATCTTTGTTCTGATCCAAAATGCCAATAAAGACATTGTTCGGGCAAGAATGCATTTCATGTCCCACTTTACCACATTGATAACATAGGAGATTTATTTTTTCATACTCCACACGTTGGAAAAACCTTCCAGCCAGTCCTTCTACCCATACTCCATTGAGTAACTTTTTCTCCAACTCAATTCTAACACAGATACGTGCAAATTCACGCTTACCCCAACGAAAAGTGTTGTTATCAAAGAACATAGGAGTACCAACACAAGAAGCAATTCTTGCCAGATTTTTTTCATCCCAGCAGTAGAGAGGAACATTCAGAAGTCTGATCCAAACAGGGGCAGAAATACCCTTAAAAGAATTTGGATCAAATTCAGGGCACCATCTGTCCATTCCGATGATGAACCCATTAACATACTAAGGTCCACCATTAAGGAATTCTTCCACCGCCTCATTCGTTCTGAACGAGCATAAAATCCAATTCATACCCATAGATGTCATGTGAAATCCCCCATATCTACTCCATTGCTTTCACAATTCAATGCTACATACCGAAAACGGGATGTTACTGCCAAGCACTTTAATCACAATTGAGTTTTTCAGAACTTCTATGTTCTTGACTTTCGTATCAGAATCCATCTTCACCGCCACTCCATCATCAGTGAATTCAACTTGATCTTTGCTAAAGGCTATCTTGATGTGCTTCGGTTTCGACCAAGCATCAACAATCTCGTTCTTGTTTCCCAAGCTGTCTACCATACCCAGATTATCCTTTACAGATAAAGGATCTTTCGTCGTCTTCAATAGATCATCAGTCTTCAGCCCGATACTATCAGCATTCCGATTTTCCATTACCAGAACATTCTTCTCCATATTCCGCTCCTTCTTCAGATCAAGAATTCCAAAAAAATTGTTAACCCGTAAAACCAGATTTTCCGGCGCAGTCGGATCAAGAACGGCCAATTCAGCAAGTTCACCATCCATACAATTAGAATTTTCACACCCATTCACCAAAATGCTCTTCCCTTTGCCTTCAACAGCTATCAGACGGCAATGGGGTTTTAAACATTCTCTGATCACAATCCCACTGGACGACTTCCCCTTAGCTCGCTGAGATCCCATAGATCGCTGAACATTCATGAATTCAGCGATGAAGAAAGCCGGCAAACGCCGGCGCCGCCACCTCCTTCAACCGCGGATAACCCGCGAAGAACGAAATTTCAAAAAACAGAACAAATTCTCTCACTAGAAAATTATAGAGCTTCTCTCACTCTACCTTCTCTTGGAGGGAGAAAAATGATTAGAGGTAATTTTTCTTCTTTAGGAGGGGGAAAAAGCTTTGGGTTTTCTGCCTTCTCTAAAAGGGAGAAAAAAGATCCATGGTTTCCTACCATCATCGGGGAAGGTGACATAGCTTCTAGCACTCAGCTGCATCAGGTTTGGTGAAATTTAGTTTGTGAGGGATTCTCTGCCTTATTGTGGGTGCAAAAGGAGTGTGACTTAGTCTTAGTAAAATACCATAAAGCGGAGGACTTTGTATAGTGGATGTAGGTAAAGGTTAACCGAACAACTATAAAATTTTTGTGTGCTTCTTTTTTGCATTTTACTTTTCTGAAATTTATATTCCTAATAATTGCTTGGTTGAAAATCTATGGTTGATGTTAAATTGGGTTGATTCAATTATTCTCACCATTATTATAATTATTATTAAGTTTATTAGCTTTTGCATCATGCGATCAAATTACTAATTTTATGTTTTTTTAAAAAAAAAAAAAGAAATTTCTTTTGATAGAAAAAATTTTAAATAACCAATTCATCCCCCTCTTGGTGCACCTCGGGCTAGTTCATTAAGGTCTCACATCCTCCTCAAACATTTAAGTGGTATCATAGCATGTTTCAAAAAAAAAAAAAAAAATATTTTAGAAAACATTTAAAAATTTTTCAATGATGCATGTTAGTAATCAAAATATTGTGGAGGGTTATTCAATAACCCGTGAGCCTTTATTTGAGAAAATACCTTTTAATTTTTTTAAAATTTGCATGTTGACTTTGTTACAATATATTGATTTATAACTTATGTATATTAGTCCAAGAAGGATATTTTGCACCTTATCTTTTGTGAATGGCAATAAAACTAAACTATCATTTAATGAATAGAGTAACAAGGATAAGGATTTAGGCCAACTGAATGCAAAATATTTAATCTATTTTTTTTTATGCATTGAAATCTAAAGATTATATGTGTGTATCAACTTGTACAACTAGAAAGGATATTTGGGATAAAATATGCATAACCTATAAAGGAACTAGTGAAGTAAAATAGTCTAGATTAAACATTCTACTTCATGACTATGAACTATTTCACATGAAACTTATTGAATCAATTTCTAAAATGTATACTAAGTTTACGCAAATAGTGACATCCCTCCATGCATTGGTTAAAGAACTTATAAGCTCTGAAATATTTTCTAAGATAATAAAAATTATTGAATCTAAAGACATGAATGTTTACTCTAATGGTAATTTGGTAGGGTCACTCATTTCTTATTAGTAAGGAGTGAGGCAAAAGCAAAGAGATGTAGGTGAAAATAGGAAGAAAAGAATTGTGGAACTAAAAACAAATAATGCTAATAGTAACTATTTTGTACTGTAGTAGGATGATGACATCACCTTAATGACACAATAGTTTAAGAGCTTTTCAAATGTTAATAGAGGCTTCATCAACAACATTGGAGCAAAGGTGAAAGCTACAAAAAAGTTAAAGTTTATTCTAACACTATTTACTTTAAATCTAAGAAAATAGGCCTCCTCCGAACCAACTGCCCCCTCTGAAGAGTCTTGCAATAAAGGAGAACGGTGAAGAGAAGCCAAATTCAAGAGGGGAACGCAAAAGACACAGAAAGCATTTTTTGCTGACACTGCCTAGGAATCTTTAAATTCAAAAGGAAAGGAGGAGGTAACAAACTTATGTCTTAGGGATAATGATAATCTTGATCAATACGATCATGATGAGGTATGTCAACTTTCCTATTATTAATTATTTATTATTTTAAAAAAGATTTATGATTTGTAAATGAAGCCAAAAAGGATGCATGGTAGTCTTAATTCTGAATTTTCTACTTTGTAAATGAGCATGCTAGTTTAATTACTGAACATTCCAATTTAGATAGTGATCACAGGACCTATCTAGATTAATATGATACCATAAACAGGAAGCATATCAACTTAACTAATGTACATGATTCCTTAAAAACATCGCATATTAAATTAGAGAAAGCATGCAAAGGATTATAAGCATGTGCATTTGAAATAGATGGTAGGGATGATACATTGAAAATTAAAATGTACATTCTTGAAAGTGAAAAAAAAAAAAATTCGAAGTAAAACTAACTACACTTAAGAATAATAAACCACTACCTACTTTAGAATAATTTCATAACCCCTCAACATAGCATGCATCACATAAACCTAGGAAGAGGCACCATGACCAATGTAGGTTAGTAAATCCATTTCCTTATGTTAGGTGTTAGTCTTATGGCATGTTAGGTCACATAGCCTACACTTTCGTACTCCATCATAGGACACTTCTAACGTGCAGCCCAAAATTGCTTTCATCATAGCATGGCATGTACTCATCTCACTCAACAATGCATAAGATGTGACTTAACCTCACTTGAGTTCCAAAATCTAACATTTAAGTGACATTGTATGGGTGCTCTCACAAAAGACCTATTAATAGTATGTGATACCTGGATATTGGATGCTTCAGGCACATGAGTGGTGATATGAAATAGTTCTTCATATTAAAGGCCATATTAGAAGGCAAGGTGACACTAGGAGACAACACCACCAATAATGTTGTGAGCTCAGGTATAATCGATAATCCTAAAAGCTTTATTATTGAGAATATTTTATTATTCGATGGTTTAAAGAAAAATTTATTGAGCATTAGTCAAATTTGTGATAAAAGTTTTGAGATCAAATTTCTTTTTAAGAAATGTATGATTAGCTTAAAAGTAAAACTTATGTTAGAAGGAAAACAAATTAATAATGTTTACATGTTAGACTTGAGCTGCATTGAATAATCTAATTATATATGTTTAAAATTAGTTATGCATGGTTCTTAGCTATGACATAAGAGACTATTTAATGCTCGCATTAAAACCCTTAGGAAGATTAACCAAAAAAATCTAGTTAGAGGAATCCCTTTGTTAGACTTTACTAAGGACCACCTTTAAGATCCCTGTTAACTAGGAAAATAAGTTAAGTCTTCATTACATTCATTGAAAGTAGTAATTAGAGGAGGCCCATTTTCTAGAGAGAAACCTTACTTTTTTTGAAATTCCATTTTCCCTCCTCCGGTGTTGGTCCTCCAGCAATGGTTGATAAACCTCCAGCGACTAATTCCAGACACCAGAATCCATCCTTACTTCATCCTGTTTGCTCTGAACCTAATGAGAGTGTTCAATTAATCCATAATTCTTTTTTATATCCATCTTTGGTCGATCATCATCCTTTGGCTTAGCTTGCTGTTGATCAGTCCCTTCTCGATCAATCTTCTTTTGATTCTCGCTTGCCTGATTATTTTTCTGATCGTAAATATTCTGCTGTCCCTAGAGCTTTGAAGATCAAAGAACCATCTCTGGAAATTTTGAAGACACCTTCGCCTGTATTGGGCAAAGGTAAGAAATTGGAGGTTGAAGATATGGTTAAGACCCCTCGAGTATCCTACAATTATTCTGTTGGGAACAAAAACAACAATTTGGAGGCTTCTTCTTCTTCAAATATGAAGCTGATTGTGAACATATTTGGTATGTCAAATCATCCTGATAAAACTAAAAATTCTATCTATTTTGATGACCCTCTGACTGTTTGGAAGAATGTTCAGAAGACAATCCCTAAGTATAAAGCAAATGATGTTGATGGTGGTAATATTGTTACTAAGCAATCTAATCCCTGGAGCAAGCGACCTAACATCAAAATCAACTTTTCCATGGATGAATCTGTTATAAGTGAAGATGGATCTATAAAATTTTTTGAACCATCTATTGTGGAGAATTTTGAAAAATTGAAATTCTCAAATGTGGTAAAAGTGTTTGGGAAGGATACTCCAGTTCATGTTATTGCTCGGGAGTTACGTAGACAGTGGAATCATCTTGGGAAGTTTCATTTAACCATTTTGGGATTTGGTTGGATTCTTTGTTCAATTTTCTATTTAGATTCCATGGAAAGCGTATTATCTGATGGACCATGGTTTGTCAGTGGCCATATTGTGGGTATTAATAGATGGACTCAGAAGTTCTTTACGTCTTCTTTGAAAGGGTTGACTGCTCCAATATGGATAAGACTACCTCATCTTCCTCTTTTTTGCTGGGATGAAACCAATGTTACATGAATTGCTTCTACAATTGGAGTTTCGATCATGATAGACGGGAATATGTTCCAGTGAAGTAGAAGAGAATTTGTAAGTTTGTGTACGTGTGGATCTTTACGTGTGGATCTTAACAAGAAGTTTCCTTTGGGCGTATGAGTTCAAGGAACTAATAATAAATTTTTTAAAAATTTTGAGTATAAAAAGATCTCAATGTTTTACTTTAATTATGGTAGAATTGGACATTTGGTTGATGACTATGATTTGGCCTTAAACAAAAATAATGTAGAGGTTATTCAAGACCATAACATTATAAAAAATGCTGCTGAAAAATCTCATAAAACGGGTGAAGATAGAGAAGTTGAATATGGACCCTGGATCCATGTAAATTGTGGAAAGAAGGGTGGCAGATATGTTATGCAGAAGAAAGTTTATAGGGCTAAGGCACTGGAGGGAGAATTTACAACTCAAAATGTTATCAAAAATGTGGAAAGAATGAAGGTAAAGGAAGTTTCTAGGGACTGTTCAATAGCTGGAAAAATTACTAATGAAAGTGATAGTTCAAAAAATTGTAATTAGAATCCAGAGGTGATGCTTGTAGATGTGCTCTCTAATAAATCTGGAGAACAGCTAACTGATGTTGATCCAAAACCTATTCCTTATGTTAAGGAAAATATGTTCAATTTACTTTGTTCAACTGATGAAGATGGTAATTTGACTAGCACTGCTAATACCAGAGAGTTGAATAAAGAAGATGAAGAAAACATAGTTGATAAGGATGAAAAAGAAGAGGGAGAATTGTTTGATGAAGTAAAGAATGGTGTGGTTCCTCTTGTTTTAGAATATGCTTCAAATCAAAATGTGGTCAAGTTCAAGCTGCAAAAAGAATTGAAGTCCTTGGGAAATGTTAATTTGTCCTCTAAAAAGGGAGATTGTTATGATTTGTTGCAACCCATGACCCCAAGCTTAAGATTTTGATGATGACAAATAATAATTGTCTTGAGATTCATTGAATATTATTTGCTATTTTCCATGAGTACTAACATTTCAGGAAGATCAAAAGCTACTCAGGATGACAGGAAGACTCAAGGATGGGTAGATTAGGAGTAAGAGTCTGCAAAGTATTTTCTTTTTTATTTCTTTTTTATTTTCTTGAGTCTGGCCACAAAATGCATAAAAGCTCGAGCAACGATGCACACACACAGGAGGAGAGGTTTTAAATGTAGAATGTAATAGAATTTCTTCTCTGTAGAACATACTGTACGATGCTAATTCGTACCGTACGATCAGAGAGTTGTAGTACGATTCTGTGAATAGATCGTACCGTACGAAATTATATCGTATTGTACGATATGTTCAAATCCAAAACCCTAGCCGTTGTTTAACTTAAGTAAGTAATTTTCCGCCATTCGTATTGTTCGATTATTTTTAAATACTTACTTAACATAACCCGTGATTAGTGCATGCAATCCGGGCTTAATTATAATTTGAACATCATACTGTATGAACCCATTCATACAATACGATGAACAGAGATGAATTATAATCATCCCGGATATTGTCCCAGACGATCAATTATTTTTTGTCTCATCATACTGTACGATGTACATCGTACCATACGATGAACATAGACGATGTTTGATCATCCCGACTATCGTCTTGTACGAACTGTGTTATCATGGATCGTACCGTACGATTTAGTATCGTACTATACAAACATTTTTGAATTGTTCATACCACTTCGTACTAGGATGAAGTCTATTTATGAAGATCGTACTGTACGATTGTAGAACCGTACTGTACGATAGTAATGGCTACTTTGAAAATTCAAGGTTTTTGGAGCCCGTTTTTTAAGTATCAAAAAAGTAATTTTTCAGAGAGTGTATGAGAGAGGAGAACATAGTTAGAGAGGGATTCCAAGGGAGAGAGCTCTAGAGAAGTTCTTTAGGGTTTGAGAGAGGAAGGAGAAGGTGAGCGTTGTGAGGGAGAAGAGGTGTGAGGGAGATCACACGATTGCTCCGAAGTTGCTACATCTTGCTCCTCCTGTGGCCCTAGAAGAATTTGAGGGAGGATCTCCAAGGGAAAGGCTCGTCTACATCCGTGACCTTGAGGTACTCTACCTTCTCCAGGAGGGAGAAAAACGAGAAGGTTCTCTGCTGTCACCAGGAGGGCAAAAATAGAGTTTGGCACTCCGCCACACCGGGTTGGTAAAAGGGAGGTTTGTAAAGGCTTCTCCGCCTTACCGAGGGGGGAAAAAAGAGAACTATAGTTGGTAGTGAAAATCCCGGAGTGGAGGACTCCTGGAAGTGGACGTAGGTCATATTTTGACCGAACCACTATAAAAATCTTGGTTTGTTTTTTCCTTACTGCTTTTTCATTACTGCGTGCCTTTTTAATTTCAAAATATTTGCCTAGGAAAATTTGAAAAAAAAAAGGTTGTTTAAATTTTCATATTAAAATTCTAAAAACAACGAAAAGATTTAGAACTCCTGCTTAGGTTTTAATTATTGTCAAAAACCTTGAATTGTTCATACCACTTCGTACTAGGATGAAGTCTATTTATGAAGATCGTACTGTACGATTGTAGAACCGTACTGTACGATAGTAACGGCTACTTTGAAAATTCAAGGTTTTTGGAGCCCGTTTTTTAAGTATCAAAAAAGTAATTTTTCAGAGAGTGTATGAGAGAGGAGAACATAGTTAGAGAGGGATTCCAAGGGAGAGAGCTCTAGAGAAGTTCTTTAGGGTTTGAGAGAGGAAGGAGAAGGTGAGCGTTGTGAGGGAGAAGAGGTGTGAGGGAGATCACACGATTGCTCCGAAGTTGCTGCATCTTGCTCCTCCTGTGGCCCTAGAAGAATTTGAGGGAGGATCTCCAAGGGAAAGGCTCATCTACATCCGTGACCTTGAGGTACTCTACCTTCTCCAGGAGGGAGAAAAACGAGAAGGTTCTCTGCTGTCGCCAGTTGGGCAAAAATAGAGTTTGGCACTCCGCCACACCGGGTTGGTGAAAGGGAGGTTTGTAAAGGCTTCTCCGCCTTGCCAATGGGGGCAAAAAGAGAACTATAGTTGGTAGTGAAAATCCCGGAGTGGAGGACTCCGGGAAGTGGACGTAGGTCATATTTTGACCGAAACACTATAAAAATCTTGGTTTGTTTTTTCCTTACTGCTTTTTCATTACTGCGTGCCTTTTTATTTTCAAAATATTTGCCTAGGAAAATTTGAAAAAAAAAGGTTGTTTAAATTTTCATATTAAAATTCTAAAAACAACGAAAAGATTTAGAACTCCTGCTTAGGTTTTAATTATTGTCAAAAAGTTTTCACAATTCACCCACCCCCACCCCCCCTCTTGTCCATCTAGTAACTTCATGACTAAAAGGAGTGGTTGAGGGTCTTTGCCCCCTTCTAATCCAAAATGAGTTCGTTAATATTTTGGAATTGAAGGGGGGATAGGAAAGTTGAGACCTCCTTGTTACTTGAAGGAGATTGTGAATAACAATGATGCAATTTTTGTGGGTCTTCTTAAGACCAAAATTTCATCTATAGATCCTTTGGAATTCAAAAGATTTGTACGAGACATGTGGGATTTTTTTCTATTTCTAGCAAGGTGATTATCTGGTGGTATTATGGTGTGCTAGAGATCAGACTTGGCTTTATTTTCTGTTATTGAAGTTCCTAACCAATTAGTGGTTGGAGAATTGAATGTTGCAAACAAAGGCATTTGGTTGATAGCAAACAGATTCCTATGAAAGAAGAATTCTATGGAACAAATTGGAAACTTTCTCTTCCTCAAAACTTCCTATGGTGATGGGTGGATATTTTAATTGTATTTTATCCCAAGATGAGAAAAAAGGTGGAAAAAATTTGTGTTTTGACAAGGAGCTCAAGATATGTACTCTTTCATAAGAGATTGTGATTTCCATGAAATTGGATTTATTGGTCCTAAATTTACATGGTGCAATAATAAAATAGGTAATGCTTGTATCTTTGAGAGGTTGAATCGTTGATCTAAACTGTACAGCCTTTGCTTGAAGGTGGGGGTGGTAAGGCACTTAGCAAGAATTGCTTTAGATCACAATCCTATCATGCTTAGAATCTTTTCTCCAATTATATACAAAAGAAATAACCTAACATTTGAGGATGTTTGGTTATCTTATCCTGCTTTGCACTCGGTGGTATGTTTTTCTTGGAAGAAACCAATTGGTGGTAATGCTGATGCAATTTTGAGTTAAAAATTTCAACGATCTTTAAATGCCCTCTTTTTTTGGATTAGAGCTAAGCATAGACATCTATCTTTGATGAAAGATTGTTTAAGAAACGAAATACTAGAGCTACAAGAAGAAGAATCAGCTGAAGGAGGTCTCTCCGAACAGAAAACAATTTTGCTGAGATCCAAGGTCCGAGATCTAAATTCTACTCTTGGTTGTTTATACACCTGGTGGAGATAGAGATCTAAATTGCAATGGTTAAAAGATGGAGATGCTAATTCTAAATTTTTTTCATGCCTCTGCAATGGCTAGAAGAAATGGGAATTGGATCAATCAAATTAAAAATAATTCTGTTGTGCTTTTGGAAAATCAGGAAGAATTTATTGAAGTCTTCATAAGATTTTTTAGACACAAATGGAGAGAGCAGGATTGTTCTTTGGAATGGTGGCCTTCTCCTTCATCAAAGATTTCAGATGAGGATTTCAGAATTTTGAATAGAGAATTCTCTAGAGAGAAGCTGGAGGAGGACATCAGGAAGTTGGGCTCAAACAAATCTCCTGGAAGAGATGGAATTACTTATTCTTTCATCAAGGCATATTGGTAAATAATTCAAAATGATGTGTGGAATGCTATCAATTAATTTTTCAAATTTGGATCTATGTGCAAGGCTTAGAAAGAGACTAAGGTGGTGCTGATTCCTAAGGTAAAAAATCCTTTATTACCTTCAAACTACCAGCCCATTAGTCTTTGTAATTCAATTTATAAAATTGTGGCTAGCATGTTGGTAAATAGAATGAGCTATTTATTTCCTAAGATTATTTTAGAGGTTTAATATGATTTTGTTAAAGAAAGATTAATGTATGATCAAATACTTTTTGCTCAAGAGCTATTTCATAAATTTAGATATTCTAAATCTAAAAAGCGAGTGGTTTCTATCAAAGTTGATATGGAGTAAGCATATGATAGCATGTGTTGGCCCACACTCAATCAAGTTCTTAAATGGTTTGGCTTCCCTATAAAATTTTCAAATCTTATTATGGAATGTGTCAAGGATCCGAAGTTTTCTATTTTGATCAATGGAAGTAATTCAAATTGGATTGAATCTAAATGTGGCTTTAGGCAAGGATGTACGTTATCTCCTTACCTTTTTATCATGTGTTCTCAATTCTTGTCTAAAGAGTTTTCTAGAAGAGGTGGTAAAATTGGTATGAAGATTACTCCAAATGCTCCTTTGATCTCCCACCTTATGTATGCAGATGATATAACCATTTTTTCATAAGCTAATGGTAAAAGCTTGAAGAAAATTACAGTCATTTTGAGAAACTATAGTAACTGGACCGGGCAATTGATCAATTTAAGTAAGTCTTCTATGCTGTTTGGAACATCTGTTATAAGAAGGAAATATAGACATTTGTCCAAAATGCTAAAATTAAAAGTGCTTAATGAATAGAAATTTTTGGGAACAAAGATTGTTTTAAGAAGACTTGTAAGTTCGGATTTTAACAACTTGATTGAAAAGCTATTGAAAGAGTATGTGGGGAAATAAATTTATTTCACTCACTGGAAAGCTAGTATTGCTGAATGCTTCTTTTCTTTCCTTTCCTATCTTTTTATCTACTCATTCACTTATTCCTTTGGGAATTTTAAATGAGTTAGATAAAATGTGTAGAAATTTTTTATGGAATAAAAAAGATGGCAACTTTGGTGTTCACTATATTGCTTGGGATTTATTGTACAAACCAAAAAATAAAGGTGGTAGAGGGCTGCAGTCGGTGCTAGGAAGAATTTGTCCTTTAAGGGCCAAATTTGCTCTTAATTTTATCATAAATCCATCTTCTCTTTTGAATAGGACTTTGATTTGTAAATATGGTAATGATCTTTGGAGTGGTGGGAGTAGATGCAATTACTCCTCAACATGGAAAATTATTATGAATGGTGCTAAATTTTTACATCCTCTAATGAGATGGAAAATTTGTAATGGTCAAGAGGTGAATACCATGAATGATGTATGGATTTTGGAGAAATAAATTGATAGATCGACAACTTTGACTTCAGCTATAGATCAAGATTCCTCTACACTTTCAGCATTTATTTTAAATGGTGAATGGAATGTACAGAAGTTAAAACAATGCTTCAATATACACCTTATTAATCTTATTTGCATGGTTCCAATTAGTTCTGAAGAGGAAAAAGACTGTATGGAGATGATTGTGAAATGCTCAGGGAAATATGTTGCTGCATTAGTTTATGAAAAAACTTTTGAAGATGATATGGATGATTGTTACTGGAGCTATATAAATGATTTAAAATTAAGGCCATAAGTTGAACTATTTTTGTAAAGCCTATGTAGGAATGTGATTCTGTTAAATTGGTTTCTTCATTATAGAAGAATTATTGATTATGGTGGCTGTCCAAGAGGGTGTGATGGTGTTGATGCTGAACATATAACACTAAATTGTGTAATGATCAACAAAGTTCATGAGAAGCTTGAAACATGGAGTTTCAGGGTGCCTATTTCATACTCTTTGGATGAGTGTATGAATGTATTGCAAAGTCTTTCGATACAGAAACGTTTTATTGGAAATCTTTATTGTTCTTTGGTTTTTTGTTGTTGGAAAAGAAAGAATAAAATGGTACATGGAGAAATGAAGATAGTTGCTCGTACATTGCAGTAAATGATTTAAGTTATGCAGTTGGCTCTTTTTAAGATAACCTGATATGGGAGAACTCGGAAGCTAATCAACATGATATGCTGGGTCATTCCTTTTGGCTTCTTGGATTAAGATTAATGTTGATGCTTCTTTAAATACAAATAATAAAGCTAGTGTTTGTGGTGTGTTCAGAGATTACAAGGGATGTTTCTTTGGAGCATTTGGATTCAAGTGTATCCACTGGGATATTGCGAAAGTTGAGATACTATCCGTTCTTTCTTTGAGGAAGTACATTCAAGACTGGATGCTTGATGCTGAGGGCATTGTGATTGAAGGGGATAATCATAATGTTATTTTTCTTATTCATAAGGCTCTTCATAATAATTTCATTCCAGAAGAATTTCTAAATCCTAGAGGTTTGAATAAATTGCTTTAAGCATTTTCTCAAAAAAAAAGGACATTAACACCTTCAGGCCATTAGAAATCTTTCATATAGACCTATTTGGACCTGTTAGTACAGCTAGCATAGAAGGGAAGACATATGGAATTATAGTAGTGGATTACTACTTTATTATTACTTAGGTTAGATTCTAGCACATAAGAGTGATTTATTTGAGAAATTTAAAACTTTCTCCAACTAGATTCAAAGGAAATTAGGATGCAAAATTTAAACCATTCATAGTGATTATGATGGAGAGTTAGAAAATGATAGGTTTGAATCTTTATGTCAAATGATAGGTATAAAACATAACTTCTCTGCCAATATGACCTCTCAGTATAATGGAAAAGCTTAGAGGAAAAATAAAACCTTGGTAGAAGCTACTTCAACAATGCTTGTTGAATTCACTCTCCCTATATACTTTTAGGTAGAAGTAGTGAATTCTTCTTATTATGCTTTGAATAGGGTGAACTTTAGATCCAAGTTAAATATGATGGGCTATGAAGTCCTTAAGGGTAGGACACCAAATCTTTCCCACTTACATTTCTTTGGATGTAAATACTTTATCTTGATAAATGGTAATTCACACATAGTAAATTTCATCCAAAATTTGATGGAGTCTTCTTATGCTATTCATATTTAAGGAAGGCCTATAGGATCTCCAATAAGAGGACCTTAGTAGTAGAAGAATCTACCTATATGGTATTAGATGAATCAGATGGAACCTCTAAATCTCAACCTAATGAAGAAGAAGTGAAGGTCATTCAAGGGTTAGATGCTATTACTATAGGAGATAGAGTAGAGAGTCAGATGCAATTGCGTACAGATTAGAGATAATCTTAGGAGATCGATCTGACGGTGTTAGAACTGGGCCTGGACATAGAAAAGAGTTTAGTCATTACGAATTTATCTCCATGATAGAACGCATTTTGAAAGAACTTGATGATGTTGGCATTGTAGCCTTCAATGATGCCTCCTTTATACTCAAACATCCTATCTTTGATCACATCTTTAATGGCTTTTATAGCTAAAAGCTCCAGCTGAGCTATATCCCAATGAACACATGATTTGATAAAAGCCAATAAAAACTTGCCTTTGTGATCTCGGCACACTCCTCCTATACCACCTTTGTAAGACCGCAACATAGAAGCATCTAAATTAAATATAATCCAATCAGGTGGAGGAGGATGCCAAGAATTATCTGATAGCATATGCTGATTGGCAACCAACCAGCCTGAGATATGGAGAATACAACCTTTAGAAGCGACAACATATCCAATCGCCTCCCATGCAATGAACATTGAATTCCTCTCCAATTTTTCATGTACCAATCCATTCCTTTCCTTCAAAAAGAAATACACCGAATTGCAAAATAGATTAATCATGAATGAATTTTGATTAACCAACCACTTACATCTATCTTCAAATGAATAACATAATGGAATTTTGAATCCCCGTTCATTCAAATGACAAAACACCTCATTGATCTTCTTGCATCTGTTGGTCACATGATCTAAATCTTCATCCTCATTGCAACCTCTAGGACAGAGGTTATTAGCTTGTAATCTTCTATAAGATAGGAATTGAAATGTTGGTACACATCATTGTTAAACAATATCCACCAAAAATTCTCTACTCTAGCATTGAACTTAGCCTTTTTAACCCATTTCCAATACACCTGGTCTGGATTAAATTCTTCCATTGCAGCTGTAGCCAAAGTTGATTTAGATTTCCCAGATCTATTTTGAATAAGTTCTAACAGGTCTTCAATAAGTTCCAAACAAATTTGAATACTACAGATTAATTCCATAAGTTCTCTGCCAAATATCTTCATCACTTCATCAACCTTCCATCTACCTTATGAAATGATATTGTTAACTGTTCCAATTCCTTCATCAACATCTTTAGGTACCACAAACATAGGCCACCTATTTATATTTTTGTCCAATATCCAGGTGTCCTTAAAGATGTCAATAGAGTCACCCCTTGCAATACTCCACCAAACTATTGGTTTAAGAAAATTCCATCCATCAGTTATCAGTTTCCATGCTGGAGAGTTATTTTTCCTTCCACCATTAATGTTCCAAATATCACCATACTTTGGGTAAAGAGTTTTATGCAACAAAGACTCTTTGTCCTAAATATATTTCCAAGCTAATTTCTCTTAATGGACCAACCTTCTTAGAACAAGAATAAAAACCACGTATACTCATTTCCACCGGTTCACACATTGTATTCCAATTTACATAATGAAGGCCTAATCCTCCATTATTTTTTTCCAAATGAAACTTCTACAAAGTTTATCAAATTCATATAAAGAACTCTTTGGAATCATAAACAGTGTAGTGTGGAAAATCGGATAAGAAAGCAGTACCGACTTCACAAGGGTAATCCTTCCCAACATTGAGATATATTTGTTGCCCCAAGTGTTTAACATCTTTAAAACTTTATCAATGATGAATTGGAAATCCATTTTGACAAGTCTTCTCAAAGTAATCTTGATCCCAAGATAATTCAACTCCTTTACCACCTTAAATCCCATGATATGAGAGATAGCTTTCTTTCTCCTTCTTCTAATAGATTTTCCAAACAAGGTTACTAAGTTATTCTCATTAATCTTTTGTCGTCCAGCCACAAATATCATTCAAAATGCCTTTAATCTTCTTTATTGTCTTCAACTTAGCCTCAGAGAAGATTAAAATGTCTTCTGTCTACAGCAAATGAGATATCTTTGGCCCATTTAGACTAACTTGGATGCCAATAAAATCATTCCTTAAAAAGTCATTATATAAGAAATGAGAATAGAGAATAAAAAGAAATGGTGATAAAGGACATCCTTGGTGGAATCCACTTCTAGCTTCGATCCAACTAGACCGATTGCCATTCATCAATAAAGAAAAGGAAGGATCACATACACATTCCATTATCAATTTAGGGAAGAGAATAGGAAAGCCAAAAAATTCTAATGCTTTAATCAAAGTCTTCCATTCCATGGATTCATATGACAGTTCCATGTCTATTTTAAAAGAGACCAAACCTTTATTGGATTTAGAATACCTGAACTTGTGGAATATCTCCTCTGCCAACATTACATGATCAGATAGAGATCTCCCTGTGATAAAAGCTACTTGCTCCTTTGAAACCAGCTTTGGAATGATACAAGACATTCTGTTCAGTAAGACCTTTGCTGCTATTTTATAAATGGTATTGCAAAGGTTGATCGGTCTATAGTTTGAAGGAGTAGTGGGATTGCTTACTTTAGTATCAACACAATTAGAGTTTCTTTCCAGGTTTTACACATTTCAGTAGATATAAAAAATTATTGCAAAGCATTCCACAAATCAGTTTTAATAATTTTCCAATAACTCTTAATAAAAGAGTAAGTTATGTTGTCTATGCCTGGGGCAATGTAACCTCCTGATTGACTGATTGTAATCTCCACTTCACTTAAAGAAAAACCTTTATTTAACTGCTTTATATCATCCTCCTCAAGTTAACTCCACGGGTTGGGCCACCCGTTCAATTCACAGCTTCTTTCATGCCACTTCCCTTTAAAGAAATCAAATAATACTTCCTCAATTTGGACTTGTTCCTCTTCTAGCTTTCCATCTTCATTTTTTATGCAATTGATATAATTCAAATTTCTTCTTGCACTAGCAAAAGATTGAAAAAATCTAGAA
Organism: Dendrobium nobile; assembly: GCA_022539455.1. Lineage (NCBI taxonomy): Eukaryota > Viridiplantae > Streptophyta > Magnoliopsida > Asparagales > Orchidaceae > Dendrobium > Dendrobium nobile. The sequence continues at coordinate 47,084,595 of CM039735.1, read as the reverse complement.
TTACAATCTCCTTCAATCATCCATTTAACCTTTGTACGTTGTCTCCACCAAGTATTTAATCGAGCTAAAGTCGAATTTAATTCAGTAATTTTAGATTTGAGTAGCTAAATCTCCTCCAGCGAAAGACAACCATGATATGCTTCCTTTAAATGAATATACAATATTTCCTTCTTGAGATTTTCTTTTAGCTAATTTAAGCATTTCAAATTTTTTCTGCTCCAATAGAACAAAGACTTAAGAGTTTTCATCAATTTTACATTCAGAATCTGAGAGAAACTTCCCTGAATCTTCATATTCCAAGCCTTCATCATAATTGCTGTAAAAGCTGGAAAGGAAGCCCATATATCCTCAAACATGATACATCTTTTGGCTATAGGTGAACTTTGAAAAAGATTTAGCATAATTGGACAGTGATCCGAAGCCACTCTTGGCAAATGCTTAACCACCAAATGATGAAATAGGTTTAATGGCGGCGAATGAGTTTCCAATTTTTCCCAAAGATTTCCTCTTTTGTAGAAATCAGTGCTTCCATAGATGGTAGCTACCCTCCATCTTCCTTTACTAGGAACATCCATCTCACCAATTACAAATTGAGAAGAGAAATCCAACACCTTGAAAGAAGCTATGTTTCTCTTCCAGATAATCACAATACCTCTAGAAAGGCCTTCAGAGGGGACTTGAAAAAAATCCCACCCATTGTCAATTAAGGAACTAACATCCTTATTATTAAATGATTCCAACTTTGATTCTAACAACCCCACAAAAACATATCGTGATCCTTTACCACCTCCTTGAGATATAGAGAAGCCTTCCTCTTCCTAGCTCCTCTACAATTCCAAAATATTATGGAAGCCATTAATGGATAAGAGGGGAAGAGTTCCCCACTTTCTCCCTTAATTCACCTTCCATCCTTCTACTTCTTGTAACCAATATTATTGGTCCTATCCCTTTTAGTTATTTAACTCCTTTTTTTTAGCATTAGAAGAACACCCATCCATACTATTAGGCTTATCATTCATTCCTTTATCATGCTTTATTATAACAACAAAATTTTAATCACCATTCCCAGGAAACATCTCTACATCCACAATCTCCCCTTCCTCCACAGTAGCATTTAAGACATCAAATTTATTATTGTTAACAAAAATACCATTGCAAGTTCCTGCAATCGTTTTGAGAGTCAACTTGATTTGGGATTTTTCTACATCTGTGTTTTTCATATCATCAACATCTTTAGTAAAAATTCCCACGTCTTTAGCCATAATATCTAGATTCTCTTCCACACAAATAGCTTGGCTTTCTTCATCAGCAAACATATTTCCACCATCAGCTAATTCCTTCCCAGAGGTCTTCTGGATCTCCAAATCTATACCAGCAAATGAATTTATCAGAGCAACAAAATTCTTAGCAGCATTAGATTTTGTTACATCTTCTACCATTTGGTTTGTATCATCTTTGTTAATTTGTTGAGCTATCAACCTAGGTTTAGCTTTTCTAAATGTTTTTTCCCATATCTAACATGGATCCATGGTCCATACTTGTCTTCAACATCCACTGTAGTAACTTCCTTTTCTCTATCATCAGTAACAGAATTTCCTATCATAACATGTTTTTCATTGATAGCAGGGACTTTACTATGGTTTAAATCACCTTTTAAACAATTTGTTTCAAAGTGGCCAATCTTTCCACAATTGAAGCAAAAGTTTGGTAACCTCTCATATTCAATGTTTTGATAGAATTTTCCCAAATTGCCTTGAACCCATACTCCCAATGGTAATTTTTCATAGAGTTTGACATGGACACAAACTCTGGCAAATTCTCTTCTTCCCCATTGGAACATATTACCATCAATCAGATAAAGTTTTCCTACCATGGTAGCAATTCTACAAACATTAATCTCATCCCACCATTATAAAGGGAGATTAGGTAACCAAATCCACATAAGAGTAGTGAGTCCTTTGAATGAAGCAGGTGAAAATGCTGGTGAGCATCTATCCATACCAACAATGTTACCATTGACAAACCAAGGACCCATAGTTAAAACCTACTCCAAAATATCAGGTTCTTCAAGAGCATAAAGGACCCATCCCATTCCAAGTAAAGTCAAGTGAAATTTACCAAAGATGCCCCATTGCTACCTCAACTCTATGCTTATGATGTGAAAAGGAATGTTATCACCAAAGATCATGATAATCAGTGCTTTCTGCAATTTAATAGAATTTTCCAATTCTTTTCCACTGTGAAGTTTCACAGCCAAGCCATTTAAAATAAAATCTTCTCCATATTCCAGTTCAGGTACTTTGATGTTAGACTTCTTACTACAAGCTTTATTCTTAAATTTGTTTGCTTCCATCTTTCAAACTTCTAAATTGCTATTTTGTAAATTGTAGTTTCCAAGGTCTTCTGATTCACATTCACAGATCATACTCAAATCAGAATTTGATTACTTCAGGCTTATATTTTTCAGCATAGTAGGTTCATTCAATACTTCATTTCTAACCACTTCATTATCCTCATATCCCTTAACAAGAACATTCTCCTGATTTGTTTCAAAGGTCTCCAAATCTCCAAATTTTTTCCATCACATTACCACAACTTACAGAACCCACATTCTCACTGGGATAATACTTTAAAGCAGGTGTTGAAGGGAAAGTGCAGTTAGCTTGAACATCACATACCCAAGTAGCTGTGGCATTAATCAGATTTATACTAGTGCTTTCAATCAGAATACCTTTACCTTTACCTACAACTTCAGGATGTTTTTTAGGAATTAAAATACTACCCTCATTTATAACTAGAGGTCGATTGAATCTCATTTTTGAGTCTTGATCAGAATATCCAAATGTAGGAGGAGATAAACCTTCATCTAATTGAGAATAGTTCCTCGATGGAGCTGGTACTTCGCAAACATTGAAGGAACCACCAGCTGGAGGAGGCCAACATCCCTCCGACGTCATTGGATCAGAGAGAAAATCACGCGAATAAGAAATTTCAAAAATTGCCTTCCACCAGAAAAAATGAAGCTTCTCTCACCAAAGAAATGGAATAAACATAAGATGTTTGAATTTAGATATCTGTTAGGAACAAACAAATTAGGAATCTAGTATCCTAGGCATATCACTTCCTTTGAAATAATAGGATTTTTTAATTTAGACTTTTGAAGATGTAGAGTTGAAAAGAAAAGCACTTTTGGAACTTACCAATCTATAAGCCAATCTTTAGTCTCATGGTTTAGTATAAAATATAACTTAGTAGCCCTTTCCACCACTAAGGTAGAATATATTACTGTAGGAAGCTATGTAGCTCAAGTATAATGGCTAAATTAACAAATCTTAGATCTTGGACTACTTGTAGACACCATTCCTATTATTTATGATAATATTAGTGCCATTTATATATCCAAAAATATAATTCAACACTCCTGTAAAAGACATATAGACTTTAGGGGTCACTTCATAAAAGATCATGTAGCCAAGGGAGATATAGAATTACATCAAATAGCTGCTGGAGACCAATTGGAAAACTTCTTAACTAAACCCCTAGCCGATGACACCTTTACCACCTTGAGGACTAAACTAGGTGATATAGACATTCATGCTTAACTTAGGATAAATCAAATTTTATTATCATTTGAAATTAGCAATTTGTATATGTTACATTACATGTGTATGTTTTTACACAGAGTGATGTATGTATTTTATTTTTTGCATATCTTTCTGGTTTGTTTTTGTTTTTAAAAATGTTTTATTAATCACACACACTCTCTTCAAAAGAACAAATTTTTTTTAAAACTATTTTTTTATCGTACTATATGATCCAATTTTGTGATGTACGATATGGCTAATTATGTATAAATCATAGTCATTAGCCAAATCAATGATTTAGTTTAATTATTGATGATCATATTGTACGACCCACCCTTCATACTATATGATCCACATGTAGATTTTTTTGGGTCAAATTCCATTAGGTTTGTACAATCATAATTGCTCTTCATATTGTACAAACCAACCTCATACTATATGATACACGTGTTAGAATCTTTTAGGATGAACTCAATTTAGCTGGAATGATCATTATTACAATTCATACTATACAAATACTTATTCATATTGTATGATGTATTTACTCAAAAGTCATTTAGAAGACTCTTTGGGATGAACGCAATTCCTTAAGATCATATAGTATGATGTTACAACTTGAGCTCATGAGTTTATATTTTTTATGATAGCAAATATTATGGATCGCATATCTATGACTCATTGTTTTTGTATTCTATATTTTTTATGTGTGTACTAATATTTTAGGAACACCATGCACCATCCAATGATGATTCACCATCCAAAGATTATTGAAGGCTTAAGATTAGGTAGAATTAATTATTCTATAAAGAATTTATAATATTTATTGATATATTTTTTATTTCTTGAGTCAAATCCTATAAAGGTGTTTCCTAGCTTGGTGACCATGAATAGACATAACCAAGGGAGTAAGATTGGGTCAAAATTAGTTAGTCAAATTTATAAATTAATTATACTGTGCAATTTTTATCATTCTATATGATCATCATAGAAAAATAACTAATTTTGATATTAATACATTTTGAACTGACCATACTATATGATTCAAATCATACCAAATGATATGTAAAAATCATCAAAATGTTACCAAACACTTTTTAAGTATTTTTTATAATTCAAATATTTTTAATAATCATATTGTATGATCTTTATTGCATTGTAAGGATGATGAAAATCATGCTTAAATTAATCCCATGATTAAGAGCTTAATTATGGTAAAATTATTTAATTAGATCATGCAGGACGATTGGAGACGATCGTATTAGACAATTTGATTTCTACATGGTACAATTTTAAATCACCGCCTATTGTACGAGATGATTAGCTATATGTTTTTAATAATTTAAACAAGATGATCCTAAGATCATACTGGATGATTGATGCTTCCAGAATTGAGTGTCTAAGGTTTTTTCAAAGCCCTCTATTTAAGCTTTCTCAAAATGCTCAGTGTGAGCCTTTAGCATTCATTGAGTCATTTTTCTTTTATAAAAAACTTAAAGAAAAAGCCTTGAGCTTAAGAGAGAAAAGGGTGGAGTTTGAGGAAGGGAGAAAATCCTTGTGGGTTTTAAGGGAGTGTGTAAGGGAGTTTCACATGGTTTCTCCAACAAGCTTGTACCACAGTACCATCATACTCAAGGTTTATCTTGAGTGAAGTTATGGGAAGATGATGATCTCTTTAGTGTCGAAGGACCTGACTACTCTACCAACTAGGGAAGGTGAAAGGGATTCATGGTTCTCTATCATCTCCTAGAGGGAGATAAAGGAGTCAATGTTCTCAACCTATAAAAGTAGTTTTAAGACCCTACCACATTGGGTTGGTGGAAGAGATTTTTTAAAGGCTTATCTACTTTGATGTGGGGGCTAAAGGAGAGTAACTAAAGGTTTATTGCAATTCTTGGAATGGATATTTTTAGTGAATGGACATATGTTTGGTTGGATCAAACAATTATAAATATTTGTGTGTTTATTCATATTATATTCTACACTTTATTTTTTGTGTGGTTGAAAACTATGATTTATTTTGTTGGGAAATAACTTTACTTCCATGTCAAGTGATAAAAGTTTTCTTTTTGTTAGAGAAATTTTTAAATAACTAATTCACCTCGACTCTCTTAGTTTGCCTCAGGTGGGTTTTTTAACGTTTAATAACATTCATAAACTTTCAAGTGGTATCAGAATAGGATTCAAAAACTAAGTTTTAGAAAACTTTTAGAAAATGATCAATGGCCAACTTTTGAAATAATTATATTGCGAAAAGATATTCAATCAGTTGACCACTGTTATTTGAAAACATTTCTTTTAACTTTCGAAAAATCTACATGTCTATTTTCTTGCAATCAATAAATTTGCAAAATGGAATTTTATTCAAACTCGCTATTCGATACCAACACATATTATAGATGGAGTCAAAACTGATATTCTATTTATTGAATGGAGTATAGTAGAACAAACTTATGCTCAATTGAATGTTAAATATTTGAATTGTTTCTTCTATGCTTTGAATTTTGAAGAATATATTAGAGTCCCTATATGCACTACTAGTAACGAAATATGGGATAAATCATGCACTATCTACAAAAGTACTAGTAAAGTTAAGTAATCCAAGTTGAATTTTTTAATGTATGATTATGAACTATTTTACATGAAACCTAATGAGATTATCCAAGACATGTATAATAGATTTACTCAATAGTGACATTATTACATGCTTTAGGTAAAGATATTTCAAGGTGGATGTTCTATGTAAACTAAATATCACTGTGTTGCTTGGGATGTTCTATATAAATCAAAATACCAAGGTGGACGTGGACTACATTTAAAAGTTTCCAAAGTAGGTTTTATTCTTCCCAAATTTTCTTCAAACTTTTTTAGAAAACCGAAATAACTTCTTAAAATGAATTTGATGTCAAAATATGGTAGTGTATTTGGAATGTTGAAATCAAAAGAGGGAGTTCAACTACTCGGGGAATTATTATGGATGGAGCAATGTCCATACACCTGATTATTAGATGGGAAGTTGCCAATATAGAATTGGTTAATACTCTAAAAAATGTATGGATCCTTTATAGGAGTTTGCTAAAATGGCCCACCTTTGTTACTGATTTAGAACATGTGGGTTATGGGCTTAATAATTTCTTATTTGATGGCTCGTGGGATGCTGTTCAGTTGAGGAAATATTTTGGTAAGCATCTGGTAGAATTAATCCTTCAAGTGCACATAAACTCTAGATTGCTTAGTGATTGGATAGAACTGAAGCCAATGATGATTGGAAAGATAATTGCTGGAATGATTTCAAAAAATCTTGTCTCAGTAGTGGGTAATCATTTGAATTGGATTAGAATTCTGAAACTTTTGCCTCGTGCAGATCTATTTTGGTGGTGTTTGTTTATAGATGTAATCCCATCTAATAAAGTTTTAAGTCATAGGAGGCTTTCATATTAGGTTTCTTTCCCGAGATGTTGTGATGGGCTGAAGATGAGAATTCTATCACAGCTAGTTATTCTCTTTTGATTCTTGTGATTAAAGTTTTAACTAAATGGATTTTTAAAGTTCCTACTTTTTCATCATTTTTGGATTGTAATAATAAGTTGAAAAGGCTTTTGTTGAAGAATCCTTTTGTTGGAAACCTGTACCATATAATTGTTTTTCTTTCTTGAAAAAATAGGAATAAACTTATATATTGAGAGAAAGAGGACGGTGCAGTGTTGATTGCAGCAAATCCTATATATTTTGCTTTGGTTTCATCTCTTACTCATATTCATTCAAGAATATAGGATGCTAACTTGTTATTTAAGATGCTTTCTTCTTGTTGGCGTCCTCCTCCACCCGAGGGGATAAAGGTGAATGTTGATGTTTCTCTTTTAAGATCTAAAATAGCTGGTATTTGTGGTGTCCTTAGAGATAACAAAGGGACGTTTTTCCTTGAATTTGGCTTTATGGTGTAACATTGGGATGTAGGTCATGTGGAATTAATGGTTATCCTTTTATTAGAGAAGATTATTCAAGATCGAATGCGAGAAGCTAAAGGTATAATTATTGAAGGAGACAATTACAATATTATCAAATATCTTCATAGATCTTTTGAAGGCTCTAAGGCTAGGTTCAAGCATTCATTGGATAGTCATTTTTTCATTCCTAAAGGATTTTGGTCAAGTTATTTTTAATTTTTTTAGTAGAAATTATAATAAATTAGCTGATTTATGTGCTAAATTTGCTTTATTTAGAGATTTTTTGTGGATGACATTTGTAGTATTAGCATTTCTCCTTTATTTTTATCTTTGTTAAAGGTGGATGTGATGGGTTGGCTTATGTTCATAAGGTTATAATTTTATTTCTCTTTAATGCTATTGGCATTTTCAAAAAAAAGGTAAAGAACTTTCAAATTTTTTAAAGGTCACTAAAATTCTATATTGTCTACATGATTAATTTAGTGCTAAAGTCTCTACTATATATGAATCAAAAGGCTTGAATAATTATTCTATTGATAATTTGATTGGATCACTCATTGCCCATGTGCAAAGTTTGAGTCAAAGAATTTTGGATGTAGGTGAAACTATAGTGCTAAAAGGTGAAGACACAGATAAAGTGACTCAGTAGATAATGAGAGTAAGGAGATAGTATAAATAATAATTATGAATCTCTCTTAAAGTGCAAGCATCAACATTAACAAAAGTGAAACAAAGGTAAAAATAGTGAGAATGCTTAGACTTCCTCTAATGTTATTTGCTTTAAGTGTAGGAAATCCAGAAATATGAAAAATAGGTTCCCCAATTTAAAAACTCTTCATGCAAAAGAAAAAGATAAAAATAAGCAAATTGTAATCTTTGCAAATGATTAAAAGCAAGAACTCTCCTGGGCAAACCTAGCTTCTAATCAGCAAACCAGGAGCAAGATGATGAGGTATAAAGTTTTCTTTTTGTTATTTTCTATTTAATTAATGCATGTTTGTATATTTTAGATCATTTTGAATGTTTTTTATTGTCCTTAGTGTTTTTATTTTGTAGCAAGATGTTTATGTTTGTGATCTTTTATGTTATTTTTCATTTATTTATTATAAAGTCTCCCTGATAAACACACATAAATCATTTTTATCATATATGCGTAAGAGAATAAAATCACTTCTCACAAATCACATTTTTTTAAAATGAAAATTTACCATCTTTTTACTTAAAATTTTAAGTAAGATGTGATTGACTCTTTTAAAATTTTCAAAGGAAGAAAAATTGATGACTATCCCTCTTTCTCTAACTCCTTTAGTGGTGAAACTTCTTTTAAAATCAAAATCTAATTCAAAAGAGATCTGGTTCATCTTCATGCATTTCTTTATCTCATATGAATATTTTTTCAAGTTATGAATCTACCTCAAATTTTCTTAATCAAGATGTTTGTTTCTATCAGATGGATTAGGTTTTGCTTTGTTGTTTACTCTTGTTTATATAATAGAATGAGTTATTCTTCTCTTATATTTTAAAGATAATCTCACAATTGAGAGAACCCCTTTAAAGATTTATAAAGCAAGCAAGTTGGTAAAAAATGTAAAAGAGGCACAAAATGAGCCTAAAACAAAAAAATACACAATGTCTCTTAAATAATTGCAAGATGCACAATATGTATAAAAAATCAAAAGATGCTCAAAGTATGCAAAACATTTGATAAAGAGGCATAAAATTAGCCCATAATGAGTTAGATCTCTTTTCTTTCAAATCTTTAAATATGAGGAAAACTAATATTCCAAATTATATCTTCAACATTTAATTTTAAAAATCATGTTTCCTGAATCATCATTTTTTCATTAATATTCTATTACATATATTTCATGCAAGAAGATTAAAATCCTACTCTAATTTGTTTTCTAAATTAGTATTTTATTTAAGATGATTTTAATCTAATAAGATCTTGAGTTAGGGTGAATAAAACTCAAATCTCTAACCTGTCTACCTTTAAGCATTGTCAAATGCATTTCTTACTAAGCTTTTAAATTAAGTCAAGGTGTTACTTTCTCATTCTAAGAAAATTTGCCGAAATTAATAGATTCCTATAAAACATCATCATCACCACAACCTCCACCTTATCAGGGCATGTATGATCCTTAGCTTGTTATGTGTGTTCCATTTTGTTTTTTCATGTTTATATTCTTTTTGATAATGTCAAAGTGGGAGAATGTACTTGGCTAGTCATATTTGTGGTTAAGTTGCATATGTTTTTCTTGTAGTTGTATCTGTTCATCTTATATTTGCATTTATTTATCTGTTATCTTGTTTCTAAAATTTATTTGTTTTAGTAAAAAAAAAATTTTGGTTTCAAATATTTTTAATATAATTCATTTAGTGAGAGAAAATAGTTTTAGCTTACAAATTCAAACAGTAATGTTTGCCATCATAAAAAGATAGATATAGTTGCAACTCAAGCTCTCAAGTTTGTATTTTTATGATAACAAATATTGTAGCCAATATGTTCATGTTTCTTAGTATTTGCATTATATACTTATTTGTGTGTGTATTAACATTTCAGGAACACCATGCACCATACAACAATGACTCAGAGCTCAAGACTAGGTAAAATAAATTATATTGTATGGAATTGCTAATATTCATTGATGTATTTTTTATTTATTGAGTTATGTCTTGTAAAGGTGTTTGCTAGTTTTGTGACCATGCACACACACACTCAAGAGAGCAAGATTGGGTCGAAATTAGTTGTTCAGATTTCTAAACCAATTATATTGTATGATAATCTCTTTAAAATGATTAATTTTGATATTAATGCAATTTAAACTTATCTGACTATATGATTCATTCCTTAAGGAAAAGTTAGAGATAGAAAATCTGTTATTTTGACGGGAAAGTATTTGAATTTTAAACCACGAGATTAGCAGTTTTTTATGGCGGCTAACGGTCGCCGGCCACCACTGGCCGGTGGACCACCCGAGGAACATAGCTCAACGGGACAATCTTTGACTGGAGTAGTACTTGGAGCTTCGTCGTCTCCTCCGGCATTTGGAGACGGGAGGATGTCTTTCAACAGAGCAAATGTCAGAATGAATAAGCCATTAATCATTAATGATGGAGGATTGTTGGTGAATAAGGAGGACATTGTTGTCATCGGTAAAGGAAAATATATCTTGCAGGAAGACAAGCTTGAAGTTTTTTGATCAAATGGGAAGGCTGTGCTACTTAATGTAGATTTTGAGGAATCCCCATCAACTATCTTGAAGAATGAAGCAAATCAAAGATTTGAGGTTGAAGAGATATGTTCTGCGCGGTATAAGAAGGATGACACTCTTCGTAAAAGAGCAAGGATGCCAAGGAATCTGATGAAATTGGAAGAGAGAAGATTATTATACCTGAAGCAATAATAAATTTAGGTATGAATGAAGTTCGTGAATGCAATAATAGAGTCTTAGCCAGTTGTGACAATATGAATGTGGAAATGCCTAAAAGACCTAATCCTGGCAATCAACCTAATGCTTGGGAGAAAAAATAGAATATTAGAGTTGATGACCTGGATTTTGGTGATTTTTTATCTGAAGATGGGAAATCTATCAAGCTTCATGAGCAGAAGGTTGCTTGAGAATTCTAAAAAGCTATTGAACCCCTTAGTAGTAAAAGTTTTTGGTGATGAAATTCCTTTCTCTTCTATTAGTTATGAGCTGAGGAAACAGTGGTCGGTATATGGGAAATTCCATCTTATAGTGCTTGGGAGAGGATGGATTTTATGCTCATTCTATGACCCCAGCCATGTGGAAGCAGTTTTAACTAATGGTCCTTGGTTTATCAATGGAAATATTGTTGGAATTGATAGGTGGTCGCAAAGTTTTAATCCAAATTCACTCAAAGGACTCACAGCTCCTATTTGGATTAGACTCCCAAACCTTCCATTGCATTGTTGGGACGAAATCAACATTTGCCGCATAGCCTCTATGGTTGGCAAGCCTTACTTGATCGACGGAAATATGTTTCAATGGTCAAGGTGAGAATTTGGTAGAATTTGTGTTTGAATTGAGTTGGATGCAAAATTAGCTACAGGGGTATGGGTAGAAGGTGAGAAAGACAAATTTTATCAAAAGATAGAGTATGAGAGGATTCCTAGCTTATGCTTTGATTGTGGAAAGATTGGGCATGTCAAAAACAATTGTGCCAAGTCTATCATGGAAAACAAATTGAAGAATGTTCTGCCTGAAAAGGGAAATCTGGAAAAAGCAATTGAAAATTGTATGGTTAAAAATACTCAGAATATGGAAACTGTTGAGGGGATGGACAAAGATGAATATGGGCAGTGGATGCTGGTGAAGTATGGAAAGAAGAAATTTTATAGCAATGATCAGAGGAAGCCTCCTCAACGAGCAGATAGTAAAATAATCTTTGTACCAGTGAAGATCAATGATAGAAGAGATGGAAAAAGCATGGAGAAGGAGAATGTTGTGAATCTAAAAATAGAGAAGCAACAATTAATCAGCAGTGAGCATGACAAACCGGTATCTACAGCATCAGAAGTTCTAATAACCAAAATTCTCTGGTAATCAATGATGGGAATAGTTTTAAAGCTCTTGTGGATCTTGAAGAAGAAGGGGAGATTATCCAAATTATTGAAAAATGTGCAGATGATAAAGAGTTAAAATCAGTGAATTGTTATGAAGACACAACAACTATTGATATCAAGAGAGGTATAGAAATAGATTTCCCTAGAGATGGAGTTTCTGTGAATAATGAAAGTGGAGGAAAGGAAGGTTGTTCTCAATCAGAAAAAATGAAGATTTCTAAACAATTGAGAAATTTGGGGTCTATCAGTTCTTCTTCAAGATTAAGGAGATTGAAGCTTGAAGAGAAAGGTATCATGGGGATGCATCCCCTAATCCCATTTAATGTATTCTATTGCATTTTGGAATTGTAGAGGAGAAAGGAAGAAGAGTGCTTCTCTATACCTTAGGGAATTTGTCAAATTACATGATGTGTACTTCTTGGGTTTTGTAGAAACCAAAATAAATTCCATTAATAGAATAGAAGTTAATCTTTTGATTGGAGATGAATGGGAATTTGTTTATATTCCTTCATCTAGATTGTCTGGTGGGATCGTGATTTTATGGAAGGATAAAGTAGCTAAATTTACAGTAATTGACTACTCTTCTCAAGTGGTCATTGGTGATTTGAAAGTGCACAACAAATGCCTGTGGAGGATCGCTACAGTGTATGGCAGCATAGAAGTGCAGAAGAGAAAGGAATTATGGGAAATGTTGGATAAATACTCTGTTGAAGATTTACTTATTGCAATAGTTGGAAGTTTCATTTGCATATTGGCTAAGGAAGACAAAATTGGTGGTAAGAGATTTCTTTTCTCCTAAGGACCAAGGGATATGAAAGATTGCTTGTTGAAAAATGACCTTCATGAAGTGGGATTTATTGGTTCTAAATACACTTGGTGTAATAATAAAAGTGGAGGAGCTAGAATTGTTGAAAGATTGGACATGTGCTTCAATAATTCCAATGCTTTGTGCTCTTCTCAAAGGTTAGTAGTAAGGCATTTGGCTAGAATAGCCTCGGACCATTGTCCAATTATTTTAAACATTCTTGACTCTTTCCCTCGAGTTAAAAGAAATATGAAGTTTGAAGATTGTTGCGATTCTTACAAAGCATCTTTTGCAGTGGTGAAGAAGGAATGGAGAAAAAATTATCCAGGTGATAGTTCTCAAGTGCTTAACAAGAAATTTCAGAAATCATTGAAATCTCTATGCTATTGGAGCAAGGCCAAACTCAAGGATATTAATAAGCTAAAAGAGAAACTTTTGTTCGAAATCTTGGAGCTACAAAACAAAGAAGCTACAGATGGTTTCTTTTTGGAATTTGAATGCTAGAACCTTAAAACTAAGGTTAATGAAGTCAATTCTATTATGGCTAGATTGAATGATTGGTTGAAGCAAAGAGCCAAAGTGAAGTGGCTAGTGGATGGAGATATTAATTCAAAAAAATTTCATTCTTATGCTAGTTAAAGAAGGAATTCAAACAAAATTATAAAAGTTAAAAATGAATTCGGAGATACGGTGGAAGAGCAATCTCTGATTGAAGAAACTTTTTTCAAAGTTTTTGAAAATAAGTGGGAAGCTAAGAATTGTAAGATTCACGATTGGCCAGCAGTTGCTAGTAGCTTGAATGACACAGATAGGTGTTTTCTGGATGCAAATTTTTCAAATGAAGAAGTGGAGAAAGTGCTGAAGCAATTAGGAGGCAATATCTAACCTGGCAAGGACAATATTACATACTCTTTCATTAAGGCATATTGGAATATTATAAAAGAGGATTTCTGGAAAGCACTCAAACAATTCTTTTGTAATGGAGTTTTAAATGAAGATTGGATGGAAACTCTAATTAATCTAATTCCAAAGGTATCAAAACCTCTTCTACCTTCTAATTATATACTTATAAGTTTTTGCAATTCGATTTACAAAGTGGCAGCTAGGGTGTTATTAAGTAGGTTAGTTGAAGTTATTCCAAAGCTTATATCTAGAGAGCAAGCAGCTTTCATCCAAGGGAGATCTTTATCAGATCATGTATTGCTTGCTCAGGAAGTCTTCCATAACCTTAGGTTCTCCAAAGCAGTTAAAGGTTTGGTTTCTTTCAAGGTAGACATGGAACAAGCATATGATTCCATGTCATGGAATGCTCTCAGAAATGTGTTGAAATATTTCAACTTTCCTCCAAAAATATCCAAACTATTTATGGAATGTGTGGAAGATCCGAAGTTTGCTTTGAATATCACATTTGTTGTATGCAGATGATGTGATGATGTTTTCCGAAGCTAACAAAAAGGCAGTTAAAAAGGTGAAGGAGATCTTATATGATTTTTGTAATTGGACAGGCCAACGTGTTAATTTGAACAAATCATCAATGTTGTTTGGGAAGCACGTTTGTAGAAGGAAGAAGAAAAGTATTGCAAGGATAATGGGCTTCAAAATTGTTACAGAATTCAATTACTTAGGGTTAAAGATGGCTTTAAGAAGACTTACCTCTGATGACTTCTAGTTCATCAATGATAAAACAATGAAATTACTTAGCATATGGGGGAGTAAAATTCTTTCTGTAGCTGGTAAAATAACATTAGTTAAAACAGTATTGTTAACTTTATCGGATTTCTATGATACTCATTCCTTGGTACCAAAAATGGATTTTGGATGAGTTAGATAAACTCTGCAGGAACTTTATTTGGAGCAAGTCCGATGGAGCTTTGGGTTTGCATTTTGTAAGTTGGGAGGAAATGTGTAAACCTGTGAGCAAATGAGGAAGAGGTTTATATTCATGTGCCTCTAAAACAGCTGCACTAAGAGAAAGAATGGCATGGAGGTTCTTTCAAGACAGGGATTCTCTTCTTCATGAGGTTTTTGCTGCAAAGTATGGAGAAAAACTTGAAATGGGTAACAATAGAGTTAAATGCTCCTCATCTTGGAAATTATTGAAGGAAGGCTGTAAAATGTTAAAACCAATTATTAAATGGACATTGGTAGATGGTGAAGATGTTGATGTATTTAAATACATCTAGATCTTGGATAAGTGAATTAATCTTTGGCCTACTTTTGCTATTCCACATGATGATGAAGCTGCATTTGTAAAAGAACTTATTCAAGATGGATGCTGGAATGTACCGAAATTGCTAGATATGTTTGGTATAGAATTGGTGACTCTTATTCTTCAGTTGAAGATAACTCAAGATGGTGAGGGAGATGCAATGGAACTAGTTCGGCAAAAATCTAGTATGACAATTTCTGGAATGGCGTTCAATGATATGATTCAGCACAGCAATGATTCTCAACATTGGAATTGGTTTAAAAAAATAAGACTGAACGCTCGAGTGGACTTGTTCAGGTGGAGCTAGGGTGTTCAAAAGCTCTATCCCAACATTCAAATTCTTACAACATAGAAGGCTAAGGGATAATGCTATTTGTCCAAGAGGGTGCATTGCAATTGAAGACACAGAACATGTTGTCTGTACCTGTTTTAAGCTAAAAGAGGTAATTAACCTTCTAAATCATTGAGGTTTTGGTATTCCTATTTTTCAAAGATTTGAAGAAACTATTATATGGCTGGAATCAATAGCATTGAAGAAAGGTTTGTTAGCAAACTTATATTGTAATGCAGTTTTCTTATCTTGGAAAGCTAGGAATTAGAAAGTTCAAGAAGGTGTGGAAGAAAGTCCAGCTTTTATTGCATCTAATGCTATATGTTATTCATCAATACATCATAATTATAGCCATTTTTCTTTGGGAAACTGGCATGTCAATCAATCGAGTAGATTGTCTAATTCTTGGTAACCCCCTCCACCCAAATGGCTAAAAGTTAATGTAGATGCTTCGCTTCTACCGACCTATAAAGCAGGCATTGCTGTAGTATTCAGAGACTGTATAGGCAGATTTCTATTTACTTTTGGGAGAAATTGTATTCATTGGGATATTGCAAAATTGGAGCTTCTAGCAATCCACTCCTTGAAGGAAGTAATCAAGGATTGGATGTTCAAGTATAAAGGTATCATAATAGAAGGTGACAACTCCAACATCATTTCTTTTATGCAAAGGATTGGAAAAAAGGTAACAACATAAAAGAAGATCTTGACTTTCTCAAAGAATTTAACTTTTCTATTTTCAATTGTATTAGTAGAGATAATAACAAGTTAGCAAATTATTGTGCTAACTTAGCTCTTTTTAATAGCTTTAGTTGGGATGAAGTCTCTTTGAATAAGGTTCCTCCTTCTTTCTTTGACATTTTGAAGGAGGAATCCACTATTTAGTTGTATCTTTGCTTTAGTTTTTTTTTATAAAAGCTAGCTTCGGCTTTCCCTTAAAAAAAAAAAAAAAAGACTACATGATTCACATCGTTTAGGCCAATCTGTAGAAATAGTCAAAATAGCTACAAATCATAATTTAAGTATTTTAATAATTAATTTTTTTTCTAATCATACCATACAATCTTTATTATACTATATGATTAATCATAATCATGCCTAAATTGATCACATGATTACGAGCTTAATTATGGTAAAATTATTTAATCAAATCATATAAGATGATCTAATTCCTGCATGGTACAATATTTAATTATCACCAATCATATGAGATGATTAGCTATGTATTTTTACTTATCTTAATGGATAATATTCTTAATTATACGATATCATCAATATAAACACTTGAAATGATCATACATGGCAATGTTGTTTGTATTAGCTGGAAGGGCTATTTTGAACTAATCATATAAGAAGATCCTAAGATCATTTTGGATGATCAGTGATGAAAGAATTGAGTTTCTAGGGTTTTTAAAAGCCCTCAATTTAAGATTTCTCAAAAGACTTAGTATCTGTCTTTGACATTCATTGAGTCACTTTTCTTTTTTAGAAAATTTGTAGAGAGAACCTTGAGCTTGAAAGAGAAAAGGGTGGAGTTTGAGAGAGGGAGAAGATCCGTGTGGGTTTCAAGGGAGTGTGAGGAGTTTTACATAATTTCTCATGCAAGCTTGCACCTTAGTACCATCATTGACAAAGTTTTTCTTGAGGGAAGTTTAGGGAAGGAGAAGATATCTTTAGTGTCAAAGGACCCAGATACTCTGCTGGATAAGGGAAGGTGAAAGAGATTTGTGGTTCTCTACCATCTACTAGAGGGAGAAAAATGAGTCAAGGTTCCCTACTTATGAAAGGAGTTTCAAGTCTTCAGCCGCACTGGGTTGGTGAAAGATATTTTGTAAAGGCTTCTCCACCTTACTGTGATGGATAAAGAAGAGTCACTAAATGTTTAGTGCAATATCTAGAACAAAGGTTTTCAGTGGGTGTACATAGGTTAGGTTGGACCAAACAACTATAAATTATAGTGTGTTTATTCTTATTAATTTTTGCACTCTATTTTTTTCTGTGGTTGAAAAGTCTGATTTTTTTTTATTATGAAAAAATGTCATTCTGAATTAAGTTCTAAATAAGAATATTATCTTTTTATTGAAGAAATATTTAAATAAATAATTCACCCCCTCTTGGTTAGCCTCTAGTGGGTACTTTAAGGTTTAAAAACATTAATAAACTTTCATATGATACCAATCATACTGTATGATTTGACCCACTTTTTCCTATAAGCCATGTAGACAATTTAGCTCCTCTAATCATACTATATGATTTGTGGAAACTAGAGGTCATAATCTCTCAACTAATACTTCCTTCAAACTCCTAACCCCTTGAATCTAAATTCTATAATAGCTGGTGGAAGTAAATGCTATCGACTGACCCAAGGGATCTCCTCCTCCTCTCATCACATGGATGATCGATTTCTATCCACAAGTGATAAAGAAGCTATTATAAATTCAAGGAGGCTTGAATCACCCCCTTCTAGAATGCTCAATCAAATTGCTCGCAACATTGAGGTAATGAACCTCTTTGCTTCTACAAATCTCCAATTCTTACTCACCCTAGCCTTTCCATTTAACTCTAAATACCTCTACAAATTCTTATCCAATCTTAGGCTCAGCTTGGAAACTTGCACCATGACCACGTATGCATGTTAACAACCCGTGGAAATCATTAAGGAAGAATTAGGGGAATATATCATCCTTTATACCGAAGGACCTCATCCATAGTTTGTGGTCTGATTTTGACTAGAGTGTTGTTAATCTAACCATTTGAAATGCGGATTTAAATTAACATTTACCCTTAGTTCACTAAATCAAAATGCCTAAATTATTAAGCATGTTCTTTGAAATTTAATTATAACCAAAGGTGGTAAACATGTCAACATCACTCAACTTATTTCCCTAGACAACTATTTCATAATGTTGAGTATTTAATTTGATGATGCTTAGATGATTATTGATTATATCCAAAATATGACTCCAACTCAAAATCCTAATACCATAAGAAATAAAAATGTTGTGCTAGGACACGACATAGGATATGTCTTAGATATGAAATACGAAATTAACTACCTTGCTGCTCCTAATAATCTTCTCTTTGAAAGTTCGTTCGGGATGTTAAGCCCTATGAACTTAGTCCCAAGCTAACCAAGAGGGGGGGTGAATTGGTATTTAAAAAAAAACTTTTAAGACAAAGAAATAAAATCACAAACCAAATCACACCACAAGAAATTAATGCGGAATTAAAAAGTGCGGAAGCAAAAATAAGAACACAAGATTTATAGTGGTTCGGTCGATTCGACCTACGTCCACTCCTTGGAGGCACCCTCCAAGTATTGCACTACAAAAACGTGACTCTCCTTTAGCCCCCACGGCTAGGCGGAGAAGCCCTTACAAGAACCTCCTTTTTGCCACCCCGGCAAGGCAGAGAACCTACCTCCTTTTGATTCCTCCTGAAGCTGGCAGAGAACCACAACCAAAAGCAAACTCCTTACCTCTACTGACCCTTCCACGGACGAGAAACTCCAGACGAAAGACAAGCAGAGCGATCCTTGAAGCAACCCTTGTGAATCCCCCTCACAAGCTCCCCCTCACAAGATCCTCTCTCTCTCCCTCTCTCTCTTTCTCTCCTCAAGGTCTTCTCAGGTCAAGGCAGCAGCCAAAGGTCTTCTAAAACGTTTGGACAAGAGCTCTTAAATAGAAGAGCTCTCAAGGAGCTCATTAATTGCAAGTAGCCGACTTTATCGTCCCGGCCGATCTGGACATCGGCCTGGCCGATCAGTACAAATCAAAGAAGATCGGCCAGAGCATCACCCTGGGAACAGTCCTGGATGATTGAAATTTGGCTTGATTGTCCCGGATGATCATACGATCATCCTGGCCGATTAGTTCAAATCAGATGCAAATCGTCTTGAGCATCGCCCTGTTTATGACCTGGCCGATATTTATCGTCCTGAAGCAACTCAAGGATTTTGAATGTATCGTCTTGGCCGATCCTGCGATCATCCAGGACTAAATGATCGTATCAATCATCCTTAATTACTCCCTTGATTTCCTGATCAATTAAGGCATAATTTGGTAATTTCGTCCAGGCCGATATAGGGATCGTCCTGGCCGATAATTTAGAAATACAATATACCTTAATTATCTATGGCGGCTACTTCTTTCTATTTTGAGCTTATCGTCCTGGCCGATACACGTATCGTCCAGGCCGATATGTTAATGTCGGCTACCTTAATTAAGAATCCTTACTTAGACTTTCTATTTTAAGCTGATCGTCCCGGACGATATAAATATCGGCTGGGCCGATGTGGGCAAAAACAGAAATTCTAAGCCTCTCAAGTGTGTGTGTGAAGGGTTACTTAGCATCAGTCTCTTTGACCATTACAAGTAGACTCAAAAGGTGAAAAATAAAAGTACAGACTGACTCAACCCTAAACCTACGCAATTCTGAACTTGGCTTCTTCATGATCGTCCGGTCTTCGATTCCTGAAAAGTTAGAAGCAACAAGTAGTCGAAGAGAAGTAGTGTTTGTCAATCATCAAAACATAAGCCATGAAAAAATAGATTTGCAACAATCTCCCCCTTTTTGATGATGGCAAACACAAGTAGGAAAATTTTCATTAAAACAACAAGGTTACAAACCCAAGACCAAACAGCTTTTTACTACACCCTACTCCCCCTTTTTGTCATCACAAAAAGAGGGTTCAGAAACAAGAAAAACATCACAAAAGACTAAGAAGCAAACTACAAAAAGAAAGGAAACAAAACAACACAAAGTACAGACTAAAACAATGAGGGATCCAGATCATCAGATGGAGGTGGTGGAGGTGGCTGCTGAAAGTAGGTGGCAAGTGTGGTGAACTGAAAATTGAACCAAGTGATGTCCTGGTCATGCTGCTGCTGCTGCTGAGTAACGAAACTGTCAAATCAGGATAAATCCTCAGCACGGTGCTACTCGTACCGGGTAATATCCTCAAAGTGTTGCTGCTCCTGTGCAGCCACGTAGGCGTCAAACTGAGTCTCCCAACGATCAAACCTCTCAATCAACTGGTCAACCGGTGAGTGCTGGTGGAGAGGGATAGGATCAGGAACGGGAGCAGGAGCGGGAGCCTCCTCCTCTCTAGCCCCCCGACCTTCCCCATCTCCTGGGTGGAGACGAGTACTATGAAGAGCAGTGAAGGAATTGTTTGAGTAGTAGGTAGGGTGAAGGTCAGGACGATTAGGGTATTGGAGATTGTATTTGGTTTCAAGGATATAGGCTATCATGTGTCCTAAGGCTAGATTGGGCTTTCTCTTATGGCCTAGGTCGCGAATTGTGGTTAGGCGATCGATGTAGCGAAAGAGTAGATCAGCGGCATTGAATTCTCTTGGGGCCATAATGTAGAAAGTAGTGAGGGACAGTAGAGGGGTGATGTGAACTCGGTCCCCGACTTTTGGGATAATGGAGGTGCGAAGGACATGTTGGATTGTCCTAGCATCTTTGACCAAACAGCTAGTCTCTCCAACATGGAAAGGTGTATTGGTCTGACGAAGGAAGTGATTCACCGTGGACCCGTCAAAATCAGGATCAGAGGCTATTAGGTGCAGCTTATCCCCAATGGTGGATAGCTGTAAAAGATCAACACAATCCTGATATGTGATTTCGACAGGGCGTCGATTCACATAGGAGGTCATGACTGTGAAGGTGTGGTTAATGCGCAGGCTAGCATAAAATTTAGTGAGGAGTTCGGAAGAGAAAGGGACGGCGAGAGTGAGTATAAAACAAAGAGAGGTGTGGGCAAAAAGGTCCATTACCGGGTATGATAGATGTGCAAGATTAATTATCCGGGAAAGGGTAATGCCACTCTCCTTGTAGCGACGATAGGCAGCCTGATCTTCTGCCTCCCTGAATCGAGGATCCAAAGTCGACCTCGAAGAACTCCAAGATGCATGGCGAACACGCTTCCCACCAGCCATAGGAGAGAGGTAGCAAGAAAATACACAAGAGATGAAGGTAAAGGGTGAGAAAGCATGGCTGGAATTGGCCTGAATTTAAAGAAACGGCCATATCTTCCAGGCCGATCGTAGAATCGTCCAGGCCGATATAGTTCAATAATTACGTACAGGCCGATTGGTCAAAAAGGTGGTCCAATCGTCCGGGCCGATCAGATATCGGCCAGGCCGATTAGACACAGGCGATCATCCCGAGGAGTCAGTCCGGACGACCGTTGAAAAAAGCAGATCATCCGTGCCGATTAGGTGTATCGTCCACGACGACGCACAATAATTAATCGTACCGGCCGAAGTTAAAGCGTTTAAAATGCTTGCCACGTGTATCATCTAGAACGAACAGTGGATCGGCCCGGACGATTGTCCAATAATGGATCGTCTGGGGCCGAATTTAAAGATCAAAACACGCTGACACGTGGATCATCCAGCACGATCAAGTGTATCGGCCATAACGATGCACATAAATTGCATCATCCAGACGAAATACTCTATCGGCCAGGACTATCACCATGATTTCAATCAAATCGTCAGGACGATATAGGATCGTCCAGGCCGATGAGATACACCAAGCACAGAAAAGTTCAGCAGATGAAATTTGAAGAGAATTTGTCACATCGTCCAGGACGATAAAAGTATCGGCCCGGCCGATGTGACTTGAAATTGAAATTAAGAGAAGAATGGTGATGATCAAGACCCTCAAAAATAAAGCAAAAAAAACAGTCAATACACAGAAAAATTAAACAGAGAATACAAGGAAAAACAAAAGATGAATATTTTGAGATTTTAATTTTTCTAAATAATTTTTTTTTGTTTTATGGAGGCATCATATGAAAATTCTTTTCAAAAAGTTAAACTTTTAGAGTTCAAAGGGATCAAGAAGTTTAACAAATCCCAATTAGAAGAAGGTAGAGCATCTGATTCTGTTAACCCTAGATCGGACATCCTTTAGGGTACAAAATTCTAGGAAAATAGAAATCTAAACTCAGAATAACTAAATAGGATTAAAGATCTATTCAAGACTTATTTACAAAGAAAATATCTCATAAATAATAAAACCAAGGTAGCTTTTCTTAATCAGGGAAATTGAAATCAAGTCTTTGAAGCAATCACATAATCAAAGAGTTTTCTAAGTTTTAAGAATTTTACCAAAGAGAAAATAGCTTGCATTTAGTGGGCTCATTTTATGCCTCTTGTTATTTTGATTGGCTCTTTTGAGTATCTTTTGATTCTTTGATACACTTTTGTGTATATGGCTTTCTTTTCAATTTGGCTTCATTGGCCTCTTTCCTTTTTAACTCTTTGCAAGCTAAAAACTCTTTAATTTACCCTTAAAAAAGGACTTAGTTGTGAGTATATCCTCCAAATATTAGAGAATAGGAGCTCTCTCTCTAACATAGGGAAGAACAATCCACAACACAAAATCAAAATTATGTGATAAATGCAATGGCAAGATTTCAAAAGCTTGAATGATATCTAAGAACTTTGTCTATTATGCATAAGATAAATTAATGTAGCAAGATAAGAAAAAGATCTTTAAATGAAAAGCCATTGGTTAAACTGAGTTTAGATTTTTGTTTAGAGAAGAAAATCATACCACTAAACAAAATCAGAAGGAGGGAAAACATCAACAGTTTACTCCCCTTAACCAATTTAGAAAAAGCTAAACACTATCTCTAAAACTCCAAAATCTAAAGGCTTTAAAAGATTCATCATATGAAAGACAAAAATTAAAGAGCAACGTGAAAACAGAACACATAAAAACAAAGAATGAAAACAACGCAAACTAGACTTCCACCAAGTAAGCACAAAAACTAGCACAAAAATAAAATAAAAGGAAACACAAAAATTAAAGATTTCAAGCAAGTGATAAAGCAGCAAGTTTAAGCAATTTTGAGCTGCAAGCCTCCTTATGTCCAGTTATCCTATGCTCCCACGAGGTCTTTGGTGAGAGCACTCCTGCAAAACTCAACAACAGTCAGATTTAGGAACCCAAACAGGTTTGGGATCCATCTTATGAAAAGTAGAAGGTGATGCTTGTGTGCCATGCTGTGCATTATATAATTTTGGTCTCCACACCCATCGTGTACTACGATAAACTATGCAAGTGTGTGAGATGTGTCCTAGCATGCCACAAGAAAAACATTGAACTCCAGGAAAAGGTTTTCTTAAATGGTTAGGGTAAAAATGCCTCTTCCTAGGTTCTGGCTTTTGATTAGTAGTTGGTGTCATCCTAACTTTCTTACATGTTTCCAAATCATTTTGAATCCTCAAATTTGTTCTTTTTAATGCATCAATCTCAATCCTCAAATTTTTCTCAATCTCTTTAAATTTCTTAAGATCAACCTTAAGTGAGGTGTGTGAAGCTTTTAATGCATTATGTTCATCAACTAATTCCAAATGCTTTTTGTTCAACTCATCAAATTCATCAAGAAGAGCCATGTGATTTGAATCAATCGTTGCATGATCTTTGAGAAAAACTTCATGCTCTTTTTGTAGATTTGAATGTTCTAATTTTAGGCTAGCATGAGTCTTCTTAAGTTTTTTGTATGATGCATGGATTTTTTCACAAATTTCAAACAATTCATCATAGGTTGGTTTACATACCTCTTCCTCATCACTTTGATTTTCTCCCATGAAACACAAATTCGTAGTCTCTTCCTCTAGTTCAGTCTCAGAGGAATCAGTACCAGATTCTGCCCAAAAACCTCTTTGGATTTTCTTCTTGTCCTTCCTTAACTTGGCTTTCTCCTCACCTTTTTCCTTTTCTTTGCTTGAATGATTTTGAAGTGTAGGGCAATCGGCTTTCACATGTCCAGGTTTCCTGCATTCAAAACAAACAACATCAGAAGATCCCTTAACATATTTGTGATCCTTACCTTTCCTCCAACTTTGATGATGCTTTTGTTTCTTCCTTAGAAAGCTTTTGAATTGCCTTGTGATGAAGGCAATTTCATCGCTTTCAGACCCGAAAGATTCAGAATCCGATTTGTGCGCCTTCAGTGCGATTGTTTTCTCCTTTTTCTTCTCACCTGCATCAAGATTTCTTTGATTCACCCCTTGCTCGTAAGCAATGAGTGAGCCAAGTAAGTTATCAATAGAATAGGTGTTCAAATCTTTAGATTCAGTAATGACAATAATTTTTGCATCATAAGACGAAGGCAAGCATCTCAAAATCTTGTTAACTTTTTCATAATTTGAAAGCTCTTTTCCTAGTGCATGCAATGAAGTAACAATCTGAGTAAACCTAGTGTACATGTTAGAAATCGATTCATGAGATTTCATACGAAAAAGTTCGTAGTCATCCAAGAGAATGTTTAAACGGGATTGCTTAACTTCATTAGTACCTTCATAGGTGATGCATAATTTATCCCAAATCTCTTTACTAGTTTTGCAAGTTGAAACACGCATGTAATCCTCAGATTTCAAAGCACAGAAAAAAACAGTTCAATCACTTTGCATTTAATTGAGCCAAATCACGTTCATCGAAAGTCCATTCAGTAAAAGCAATTTCAGTTTTAATATCATTAATTTCAAGAGAAGGTGGAGAATAACCTTCTTGAATAAGCATCTACATGCGATAATCAGTGGATTGTAAAAACGTTGACATGCGAGTTTTCCAAAAATCAAAAGGTAGGTTATCGAACAGGGGAGGTCGGGTAATGGAATACCCTTCCGTAGTGTTACGATTCCCAATGTTAGCCATGGATCAAATTCAAAAAGTTTTCAAACTTAAATTTTTGAATCCCGCTCTGATACCACCTGAAAGTTCGTTCGGGATGTTAAGTCCTATGAACTTAGTCCCAAGCTAACCAAGAGGGGGGTGAATTGGTATTTAGAAAAAAACTTTTAAGATAAAGAAATAAAATCACAAACCAAATCACACCACAAGAAATTAATGTGGAATTAAAAAGTGCGGAAGCAAAAATAAGAACACAAGATTTATAGTGGTTCGGTCGATTCGACCTACGTCCACTCCTTAGAGGCACCCTCCAAGTATTGCACTATAAAAACGTGACTCTCCTTTAGCCCCCACGGCTAGGCGGAGAAGCCCTTACAAGAACCTCCTTTTTTCCACCCCGACAAGGCAGAGAACCTACCTCCTTTTGCTTCCTCCTAAAGCTGGCAGAGAACCACAACCAAAAGCAAACTCCTTACCTCTACCGACCCTTCCACGGATGAGAAACTCCAGACGAAAGACAAGCAGAGCGATCCTTGAAGCAACCCTTGTGAATCCCCCTCACAAGCTCCCCCTCACAAGATCCTCTCTCTCTTTCTCTCCTGAAGGTCTTCTCAGGTCAAGGCAGCAGCCAAAGGTCTTCTAAAACGTTTGGATAAGAGCTCTTAAATAGAAGAGCTCTCAAGGAGCTCATTAATTGCAAGTAGCTGACTTTATCATCCTGGCCGATCTGGACATCGGCGTGGCCGATCACTACAAATCAAAGAAGATCGGCCAGAGCATCACCCTGGGAACAGTCCTAGACGATTGAAATTTACGATCGTCCTGGCCGATTAGTTCAAATCAGATGCAAATCATTCTGAGCATCGCCCTATTTATGACCTGGCCGATATTTATCGTCCTGAAGCAACTCAAGGATTTTGAATGTATCGTCCTGGACGATCCTGCGATCGTCCAGGACGATATGATCGTATCAATCATCCTTAATTACTCCCTTGATTTCCTGATCAATTAAGGCATAATTTGGTAATTTCGTCCAGGCCGATATGGGGATCGTCCAGGCCGATAATTTAAAAATACAGTATACCTTAATTGTCTATGGTGGCTACTTCTTTCTATTTTGAGCTTATCGTCCTGGCCGATATACGTATCATCCAGGCCGATATGTTAATGTCGGCTGCCTTAATTAAGAATCCTTACTTAGACTTTTTGTTTTAAACTGATCGTCCCGGGCGATATAAATATCGGCTGGGTTGATGTGGGCAAAAACAAAAATTCTAAGCCTCTCAAGTGTGTGTGTGAAGGGTTACTTAGCATCAGTCTCTTTGACCATTACAAGTAGACTCAAAAGGTGAAAAATAAAAGTACAGACTGACTCAACCCTAAACCTACGCAATTCTGAACTTGGCTTCTTCATGATCGTCCGGTCTTCGATTCCTGAAAAGTTAGAAGCAACAAGTAGTCCAAGAGAAGTAGTGTTTGTCAATCATCAAAACATAAGCCATGAAAAAATAGATTTGCAACACTCTTTTTTATATGGATGCTTCCTTCTGTGTTCTTTTCAATAAGGGGCATGAGCAATTAGAAACTAGATTTTGCTGAAGAAGGGGATGCTACTCCTACAGGTGGACCTGCACCTCCACCAATCCCACCACCTACACATGCCAACTCTGCCTACCTTCATGATGATAAAATTTAGTGACTGAAGCAATTAGAAGCCTAGTTGGACTATCACATTCAATAATAACAACAACAAAATGAGCAAGATATGGGCTGAGTTGGAGGAAAGATTTCACAAATTAAAGAATAATTTACTTCTATAGATAAATGTTTTTAGTAGCCACCACCACACAAACTTGATCAGGATCCTTCATACTTTTAGTGCATGTGTGTTGTTTTTCTTTTTTTATGTTTTCTAATATTCAGCTAGAATTTTTCTGTGTTCATACCCTTTTTAGTGATATTAAAAGGGGGAGAAAATGTACGTTTGGTTATATGTTTTATTTTAATTGAATGTTGTGTTTGTGTTATATTTTTTGATATTATTTTTTCTATCTTTAATTAAAAATATATATAAAAAAATAAAAAAATGCAACACCTAATTTTTAAAAATATCACCTAGTGAGGGGGAGCAATAAGATAAAAGAATTTTATTTTATCTCACAACCAACATTATTTGACATCATAAAAAGAGAGAACTTGCTGCAATCAAGAATTCTTAGTTAGTAATTTTGATGATGATAAATATTATCGATTGATTTTTTTTTTAGTGAATATTTTAAAAATTCTTTTTATCTATGAGCATTAACATTACAGGTAAAATATATACTACTCAAGGCTACTGGAAACTTAAGATTGAATAGAATAGGATGTTAAGTAAAAGAGTATGTACTTTTATTTTTCTTTATTTTCTATTTCTTGAGTTTACCTACATAAGAATGTTTTTAATTTGGTGATCGTACACTAAAGTAGAGGGGGAGTGAGAAAAATTTAAAGTTAAATATCTTTGTTCAAGTCATAATTTATGACTTATAATCATATTGTATGTTCTAGATCGTCCTGTATGATTTGTTACAATCAAAAAATCCTAGCCACCAGATAAATTAAGTAAGATTTTTAAAAATTAAATTTTGTACTAATCATACTATATAATGTGATTAATGTTGTGAATCATGATTCATGAATTATAATTTTGACGATAGCAAACAGTTCTAACACTTTTATTTTTCTATGATTGTCTTGCCTACTAATATTTCAGGTCCATAAGATCAAATTACAAATAAAACCAGCTCAAGATTAGGTAGATTAGGACTGAGTCAGTTTATAATATAATTCAAGTATCTTTTATCTTTTCTTGAGTCAATTGTAATAATTTGGGTCCCGAAGCTAAGTAACCTTGCACACACCCATTCAGGGAAAAGTTTTTTACTATTTTAAAGTTTTCTAATTTTGGTTATATCATCTGAGATGATCCCAAATTGTCTTGGATGATTAATTAAAAATAGAAATCCTAATTAGGGCATCTTGATTAAGGCAATCACAATTAAGCAAATCATACTGGATGATATTATAATCATCATGGATGATGGGCTCAAATCAGAAAGAATAAACTACAAGATCTATTTAGGCATGTTTTCATTTTAAAACATCATCCAAAATATCATCTTAGATGGTGTAGTGTAATTAAGCCTAAATTAGTTTGGTAACTAAGGGATGCAATTAAGGTTTGATTGCTTGACCATATCATCCTGGATGATCACAGGATCGTACGAGATGTTCCGTTTAACAAACCTTAGTTTCTTTTTAAATAACCAGAATGATGTTTTGGATGATATCGCTCATTTTGAACTAATCGTCTGAGCCAACTATGAAATCATCCTAGATGATCATTTTAGTTTTTCATCGTCCAGACACGCATTCAGGGTGATGTTATGGATGATACTTAATAATTGAAGTAATCATTTAGGATGATCCATCGATCGTCCTGGATGATAATGTCAGTTTTTTGCAATTAAGAGAAAGTTTGAAGATCTTCTATATAAGACCTCTTATTTACATAAGAATGAATCTTTTACTATTATCTTGATCGGGAGAGAGCCAAGAGGATAGGGAGATGAAGGGAGAGAGAGAGAGAGAGAGAGAGAGAGAGAGAGAGAGAGAGGATCTTATGAGGGGGTGTTTATAAGGGGTTTCATAAAGGTTGCTCCAAGCAAGGATCTGAGTCATCTTCTCTGATCGTCATCTCTAATTCTTTAGAGGTTTCAGAGAGGTCTACTTTAGAAATTGATCAAGGTTCTCTATCTTTTTCAGGAAGAAGTAAAAGGAGTTGAGGTTCTCGGCCTACTTCAGGAGGAAGCGAGAGGTGTTCGATTCTCTACTTGCTTCAGAAGAAAGCGTAAGGAGTTAGGTTCTCAGCCTCACCGGAGTCTGTGGAAAGAAGGTTTACACAGGCTTCTCTGCCTTACTATGGGAGAAAAATGAGAGTCACTGAGTTTAGTGCAATACCTGGACGAGAGGCTTCGGGTAGTAGAAGTAGGTCAAGTTGACTGAACCACTATAAATTTATGTGTGTTTCTTCCTACTACTTTTTCGCATTTAATTTTCGCACTTTGATTTTCTTGTGACGAATTTTGGTTTGTTTTAAGATCATATTTTTTATTTAGAAATTTTTAAAATACCAATTCACCCCCCCCCCCCCCCCCCCCCCCCTCCTGGTTAGCTTTGGGGTAGTTCACAAGGGCTTAACATCCCTAATAAAATTTCAAGTGGTATTAGAGCGGGATTCATAAAATATAAATTTTTAAAACTTTTGAATTTCAATTCATGGCTAACTTCGATAATCATAATACTGTAAAAGGATATTCTTTTACCCGACCACCTTTGTTTGATAATATACCAGATTTTTGGAAAATTTGAATGTCTACTTTTTTTAAAATCATTTAACTATCGCATAAGGATGCTTGTTAAGGATGGATATTCACCACATTCACATGAAATTAATGACATTAAAATAGAACTTACTTATACTGAAAGGACTTTTGATGATAGGGATTTAGCATAACTTCAAAATGCTTGAACTATTTTTTTTTGTGTTTTAAATCTGAAGATTACATGTGTGTTTCAACTTCTACTACTGGTAAAGAAATTTGGGACAGATTGTGTATTACTTATGAAGGATTAAATGAAGTGAAGCAATATAGGTTGAATATTTTATTGCATGACTACAAACTTTTTCATTTGAAACCTACTAAATAAATTTCTAACATGAATACTAGGTTTACTTAGATTATCACCTCAATGCATACCTTAGGAAGAGAGCTAACTAAGTATGAAAAAGTGAATACAATTTTGAGATGCTTTATTTCTTCCTTTGATGCTAAGATTACTACAATTATTGAATCTATGGATTTGAATACCTATTCTATTAATAACGTACTCGGGTCACTCATTGCTTACGAGTAAGGAGTGAACTAAAGACAACTTGATACAGGTCAGTGAAAGAAGGAGAAGACCGTGGCGCTGAAGGGCAATGACACGGACAGTGATTCTTCTAGGTATAAAAGTGATGATGTTTCCTTAATCACTCGATAATTCAAATGTTTCTAAGGTAGAATCACCAGCACCATCAGAAATTGAACAAAGGTAAGGGTAGCAAAAATTTTAAAAGTTCTTCTGATATGGTTTATTTGGAATACAGGAAGCCTGGACATGTCAAAGAGGATTGTCCTACACTTAAGGCTCACCCAAGTAAGGAGAAGGGTGAGGAGAAACCCAAGTTTAGAAAGGACAAGGATAAGAAGTGGTTCCAAAAGGCGTTCTGGGCAGATTCGGCATAAGACCCCTCTGAGACTGAAATTGAGGAGGAGACTACAAACTTATGCTTGATGGTAGGTGATCATCTTGGTCTGTCTGACCAAGAAGAGGTATGCGAACTAACCTATAGTCAATTACTTGAAGTTTCTGAACAAATTTATACATAATATAATAAACTTAAGAAATCACAAGGTAGTTTAAAATTAGAGTTTTTAAATTTACAAAAAGAGCATAAAGTTTTACGGAAAGATCATGCCTAAATTGATAACAATCAGATGTTATTACTTAATAAGTTTGATAAGTTAAATAAAAAGCATTCTGAATTATTCATTGAGCATGATTTACTAAAAGCATCCCACATAGCACATAAAAATGACTTTAAAACATATATTGATATATCTAAGCATAGGGAGCACTATTTAAGAGTTGATAACGCCATTTTAGAAAGTGTTAACTTGATGTTTAAAGCTGAATTGAATGCACTTGAGAAAAATATGAATACACCCACATCTGAGCAATTTTTCAATCCGGATCAAAAGCCAAAATATTGAAACTTAGGAAGAGGCACAATACCCTGAGTAGATTAGTAAATCCTTTTCTTGGTGTTATAAGTTTTTTATGTGGCATGCTAAGACACATTTCACACACTTTCACTATTCACCATAGTAAACATTGGGTGTGGAGACCCAAATTGTATGATTCACTACATAACACACATGCATCGCTTTCCTCTTTCCATAAGAAGGGACTCAAATTTGTTTGGGTTCCTAAATCTGATGTTTGATGATTTATAGGCATGCTCTCACAAAAGACCTCGTGAAAGCATGTGGTACCTGGACAGCGGAGGCACACGACACATAAATGCATAAACTTGATGTTTATTAAATTTTGAATTTTATGTTTTGTTACTTTTTTTTCTTTTGTTTATTTAGACTTATTTGTTTTACTTTTTACTTGCTATTATTTTTCATGTTTTTTTATTTTTGATTTTTTTTTCTTCTTTTCTTTGTGATCACTACTAAAATGATATTTTATGCCTTTTAAAAAAAATTGTAGTCAATGTTTGACATTCCTAAATTAGTTAAAGGAAGAAACACCATTGATTGTCTACCTTTCTCTAACCTAATTTAGTGGTGTAATTTTCTTTTCTAAATAAAAGTCTATCTCAAAGAAATAGCTGGACTTTGCGATTGAGATCTTTTCTATCTTGTTAAAGTAATCTATCTTATATATATAATGTTCAAAGTCTTTATATTACTTTAAATTTTTTATAATCTTATTATTACATTTATTATTTGAATTTGATTCTATTTTGTGATGTATTCTTCTTTATATTAGAGAGTGAGTTTTTCTTCTCTAATATATATAGAAGATATCTTCATAACTGAGAATATTTAAGAGTTTCAAAAGGTATCTAGCTTGCAAAAAATGTCAAGGGCATAAAATGAGCTCAAAAAGAAGAAAAACTAAAAAGATGCGCAAAGACCACAAAAAATTTGAAAGATACACAAAGTGTATCAAAAAATCAAAAGATGCGCAAAGTGTGCCAAAAAATTGACAGGAGATATAAAATGAGCCCACAGAAAAGGCAAGCTTCATTTTCTTTCAAACATTTAAATCTTAGAATAATTCATGTGTCACTTGATATTTTTAAAGGCCTGATTTCGAATTTTTTTATTGTGACTATTTACTTTGGTATATTATTCTATAAGATATTTTTATGAAACCAAGTTTTGAACAGATCTCTTTTTCTTATCTAATTAGTTTTTATAAGTTAAATCTTTATTTTTAAAAGATAATTTACCCTAAGAGAAGTCCAAGCTAGGACTAACAGGATCAGTTATTCTACCATTTTTAAGATTTCAATGATGTTAATTCATTGATTCTTACAAATTTTGAATTCAATAACTTGGAGCATTTATCATATTCATGCTTTGATTCAAAAAAAACTTTGTTTTAATTCTTCTTATCATTTTTTTATTGTCATCTATTCTGCTTTTTTTTTTTTTGGGTTTTCACCTCCTTTTGTGATGTCAAAAGGGGAAGTAGTGGGTAGTGTTTGAGATATTTTGTCATAATATTTTACTTCTACTCATGTTTCATTTAGTTTTGATTGTTTATCATCATAAAAAAATGAGAGATTATTGCGAATTTGGATTCATGAATTATAATTTTGATGATAGAAAATAGTTCTAACACTTCTATTTTTCTACAACTGTCTTGCCTACTAATGTTTAGGGTTCATAAGATCAAATTGCAAATTGAACTAGCTCAAGATTGGGTAGATTAGGATTGAGTTAGCTTATAATGTACGTCAAGTATCTTTTACCTTTTCTTAGGTCAACCATAACAATATGGCTCCTGATGCTAAGTAACCTTTCACACACACACTCGAGAGAAAATTTTTGACGATTTTAGAGTTTATTTATTTTTATCAGATCATCGAAGATAATCCCAAATCATCTTGGATGATCAATTAAAAATAAAAACTTTAATCAGGACATCCTTGTTTAGGCAGCCGTAATTAAGTAGTTCATCCTAGACGATATTATCATCATCCTAAATAATATGCTCAAATAAAAAAGAATAAGCCTCCAGATCTATTTAGGCATATTTTAATTTTAAAACATCATCTAGGATCGTCCTGGATAATGTATTACAATTATGACTAAATTAGTTTAGTAATTTAGAAACGTAATTAAAGTTTGATTGCTCGATCATATCATCCTGGACGATCGCAGGATTATACGGGATGATCTGTTTAACAAACCTTACTTTCTTCCTAGATGTCCAGAATGATGTTCTGGATGATATTGTTCATTTTGAACTAATCATTTAGGCCAATTATAAAATTATCCTGTATAATTAGTTTAGTTTTTTGTCATCTAGACACGCATTCAGGATGATATTCTGGACGATACTCAATAATTTGAACTATTCGTACGTCAAGCATCCTGGATGATATTGTTGGTTTGTTGCAATTAAGAGCAAATTCAAAGCTCTTCTATATAAGACCTCTTGTTTACCCAAGGATGAATCTTTTATTATTGTCTTGACCTGAGAGAGCCAAGAGGAGAGGGAGAGCAAGAGAGAGAGAGAGAGAGAGAGAGAGAGAGAGAGAGAGAGAGAGATCTTATGAGGGCGAGTTTGTGAAGGGTTTCATAAAGGTTGCTCCAAGCAAGGATTTGAGTCATTTTCTCCAATCATCGTCCCTGGTTCCTTGGAGGTTCGAGAGAGGTCTACTTCAACAATTAATTAAGTTTCTTTTCCTGCTTCAGGAGAGAAAAAGGAGTCGAGGTTCTCTGCCTTCTTCAGGAGGAAGCAAAAGAAGTTAGGTTCTCTACCTCACTGGAGTCGGTGGAAAGGAGTTTATACAGGCCTCTCTGCCTTGCTGTGGGAACAACGGGAGAGTCACTGAGTTTAGTGAAATATCCAGAGGAGAGGCTCTGGGGAGTGGACGTAGGTCAAGTTAACCGAACTACTATAAATTTCTGTGTTCCTTCTTACTATTTTTTTGCATTTAATTTCTGCACCTCAATTTTCTTATGGTGAATTATTGTTTGGTTTAAGATTATGTTTTTATTTTAAAAATTTTTAAAATACCAATTAACCCCCCCCCCCCCCCCTTCTTGGTTAGCTTTGAGCTAGTTCATATAGGCTTAACATCCCTAATGAACTTTCAAGTGGTATCAGAGCACTTTCAATTCATACTGCTAAAAAATTTGAAATCATACTTAAATTAACCAAGGAAATAAATCAAAAAAATATTGTTGAATTAGTGATAGTAGATCATATTATATGATAATAATCATATAGTAAGATTAGCACATTCACAACGGCTAGTTCACATGCTGGCTCCTATAGTGCTGTTGAATGTCGAGACCTAGTATGTGGATATGCTCTGTAGCCTCCATTGTACACATTATTGACTCATTTCTTGTCCTTGTGGGTCATGTTTGGTCAACTCGATAACCCGCGTCGATTAGGTCTGGGTTGATAAATGTAACATGTTTGCAAAACCATGTCAGGTTAGTGTTAACTACTTTATGGCTTGGTCAAGTTGGTTTGTACCCAAACCCAAACCGTTGACCCCAATTGACACCCCTGGGTAGATGGTATAAAGGTATTAGTTTTTGAATCTTTATTTGGAGTGGGTGAGAGTTTAACAATTTACCTAGTTATATCATTTTGCGATAATGGAGTTAGAGTCATATTCTCTATGTACTTTAATCTTTCAAGGGGTTGACATTTTGGTATTTTCTTTCTCTGCAACTTGGGCTCTATCCTCATTGTTATATTTTCCTATTAAAATTATAAGCATCAAAAATTCTATACGTCAACCTTTTCTTAAGCTCATATAACTCATTCCTCGAATTGAATTTTAAATCAATGTATATTGCAGAAAATTTCATTGATATAATTTCTTTTTTTTCTTTTCTATTTGTTTCTTCATTTAACCATCCTTGAACTCTTCTTCCAGATTGGGATATTTTATTACCAATTTGTGAGGGATAGTGACCAACTATTATTTTGACCAAGGTTAGAATGCATTTCTTTTACTTATCCTTATTTCATTATCATAATTTTTTTAACATCTTTTTCTTTACTTGCAACTAGTTAATATTTCTATAAAACATTGTCTTCTTTTTTGGTTAGTAGTTTGTATCTTTATACATATCAACATCATTAATAAAAAATTGTTGCAGATTTCCATTAGTATAGTGTTCATTATGCTTGAAGCTATATTTAATAACCTGATGTAGAGAGGAAAGCACCATTTTAGTTTTATAAGTTTGAGTAGACTGAGGATAACATTAAAGGAAGTTTCTAATTCTATTATATGAAACTTGGAATCTATTCTAGGCAGTGTATGTCTATAATAAGTTTATAGAACTAAGATCCCTCTCACCATATTCATTGAATCATCATAACATCATTTTATAATAATTGACTTTGTGAGTATATACTTTTAAATATGAAAGAGTTCTAATAGTCATTATTGTAACCAGTGTACCTGGATCCATAAGGATAACATATTACTTGAAGTTACCTTTATTTATAGAAATATATGATGGGCGATTTTGGTCTATGGATTCCATTAATAAGTCTTCTTATTAGAATGTTACTCCTAGACCTATTAAAATCTTTGAGCATGTTTGAAGTATACTGATGCCAATTGAGCCATACAAATATTTGGGTTGAGCAAAACTTTTATTAAAGCCTCCCTCATTTCTTTAGAAAGGATAAGAGCATCATAAATGTTTTTTTTTAAGGAAAATTTTCAAGATGAGCCAAAATATTTTTTTTTGACTAATGGAATGTCTGAATTAGCTACGTCCTTATCTATTGAGCATGTGTAGAAGTCTCAATGTTATTAGTTACTTGCTTTTCTTTATTGTTTCTAAAGATTTATGGTGGTAGAACTTTACCACTACATAAGATGGCACATTTACATATTTACTAGTACTTATCTTTATGTTATCATCAAAAAATTTATCTAAATCATACATCTCAATTTATATACTAATAAGATCACCCTAAATAACAAGGATAGAGGAATCAATATTAGAAAAGCATGGATGAGATTCTTTTAAATCATTTAATTCTATCATATTTTTTAAAAGTTATTTTAATTTGAAGTATTTAACCTAGTAGATATGTAATCATCACAAAAAATATGTGATGTACACTAAATCTTTTTTCATTACTTTCTTAGCCCCTGAATGGATAAAATAGAATTCATATAATGTAATAGGTGTAAGAGCTTTAGATTCTCCATAAAAGGATATTATAACTATAATTTTTAAAGTTTAAATTTTGGTTGCACATTTCTTCTCTGGAATTGTCGAATAATGAAGAGTTGGCTTCTTCTTTAGTTCTCCAATTGGACCACTTCCTCGAGAGGTACCTTATAAACCTTGATGAGACTCTGAACTCCAGTAGATACCTAAGAAGATGATTGATATATTTATTTAGAATTTTTTACAAGATTGGGACAAAGTAATATCCCAACCATCATTAGATTTTAAGATTAAAGGTGCTGCAAAAGACTCACACATTATGCATTTAGGTTATCCTTAACTTAAATCAACTAAATACCCTATGGGTATCACATCTCCTTTGTATTTAATCTTCTTTCCAAGCCACTTGTTAAAGGTCATATAAACCTCGAGGTCATGATACATCAGGTGATATGGGAAATAGTTTGGTTGCCCCATTTTTCCCATGTCTTTTGGCCTCTTAGGCTTAGAAAGCTTAAACTCAAATTTCTTAAAAAGTGTTCGTGAATAATCTTTAAGTTACTTCCATTTTGAATCAATATAATTTTTTTAAGTGCCTAAAACTTCTCTTTGCTCTCTTTTGGAGTGAGATTGGAATGAGGCATGAAGAGTTCATTATGTTATTTACTCATTGATTCTATTGGGAAGGTTGACCATGATTTTCTACTATAAATTTTATACCATGCTTTCTATTATCAACTATTGACACTGTAGCTCTAAAAGTAAATGACTCAGACAGTGACAATTCTTTAGCATAGGAGGATAAAGACATTAAGTTGATGACCTATCACTTCATAAGTTTTCTAAAGAGGAAGCAAATGCATCATCAAGAATAGTGGAGGAAAGGTAAAAGCAATGGAAATTTCAAAGCGTCAATTGAAATAATATGTTTTTAATGTAGGAAATTAGGACATCTATGAATAGATTTCCCTAACCAGAAAACTCAGCTATTCAAGGAAAAGGGTGAAGAAAAGGGGAAATTTATGAAGGGAAAGAATAATACACATAAGGTATTTTGGGCTTAGTCCACCTCAGAATCATTAAAACTAGAAGAAGAGGAGGAGATAACAATCATAAGCTTATAACTTATGATAATCTTGATCAATAAGATCAAAATGAGGTATGTCGACTTTCCTATGATGAATGGTTTAAAATTTCAAAGAAAATTCATGATTTGTATATGAAACTCAAAAACATGTATGCTAATTTGAAAAATGATTTTACTACTTTATGAAATGAGCATACTTGTATGATAAATGAATATTATAGTATTAATATCAATCACATGTCTTTACTTGATGAGTTTGATGCATGAAATAAGATTCATATTAAATTATTTATTGTATATGATTCCATAAAAAAGTATGTTGATTTAGAAAACTCTTTCAAAAACTTAAAGACATGTGCAACAGAGATAGATGATAGTGAGCATGCATGGAAAATAGAAGTATCCAATCCAAAAAGTTCAAATAAATTCCTATAAGAAAAAATAAATAAACTTCGAAATAGAAAATCATCACCTACTCTTGCACAGTGGCATAACTCATCATAGCATTCATCATAAATCCCTAGGAAGAGGCACCATAACCCACATAGATTAGTAAATCCTTTTTCTTATGTTAAGTGTTTCTTTTGTGGCAAGATAAGACATATAGCCTGCACTTGTACTATCCATCATAGGATATATGTATTATGGAGGCCGAAACTGCTTACATCACAATATAGTATGCAAACATCTCATTCATCAATGCATAAGGTGGAACCCAAACTCACTTGGGCTCCAAAAATTAATTTATAATAACTTAATAGGGAAGCTCCCTTAAAAGACCTAGTGAGAGCATGTGGTACCTAGATAGTGGATGGTCGATGAACATGGCTGGTGATTTGAAGTAGTTTATCATACTAGAGGCCAGGTCAAGATGCAAGGTCACACTAGGGGACAAAACCACTAAGAGAGCTGTTTGAACATATATAATTAACAGTTCCAAAAAGTTTATAATTGAAAATAATTTTATTAGTAGATAACCTAAAGAATAACAAACAGAGTATTAATAAATTTGGTGATAAAAGTTTTGATATAAATTTTTATCTACAAAAAAAAGATTAGCTTAAATAAAAAAATCATTTTAGAAGAAAAAAGGGTAAATAATTTTTATAAACTTGATTTAAGCTGCATTGAATATTCTATAAAGTCAGTATAGGTTGTTAAACCTATGCAAATGTCCCAAGGCTAACCAGGGGGGGGGGGGGGGGGGGGGGGGGGGGGGGGGGTTAATTGGTATTTTAAAATTCTCTTGGAAATTAATTAAAACTACTTTTTTATATTTTATAAGAAAATAATTTTTGAACCACAGAAAGTAAAATGCTGAAAAAAAAAAAGTGGAAATAAAAATGAACACAATGATTTATAGTGGTTTTGTCAAAACAACACCTATGTCCACTCCCTGAAGACTCCCGCTTCAGGTATTACACTATTACCAAAGTGACTCTCCTTTTCCCCCACTGCAAGATGGAGAAGCCTTTACAATTTTAATCTCTTTTACCAATCCCTGGTACGACAAAGTACGGTCATCCTTTCACCCCCTCCAAGTGTCGGCTAAGTACTATCAACCTTTCACACCCTCCAAGTGTCAGCAGAGTATCGTCATCCCTTCACACCCTCCAAGTGTCGGTAGAGTATCATCCTCCTTTCACACCCTCCAACTATCAGCAGAGTACTAGATCTTCTTTAAAGATCTTCTCTCGAGCAACTAGAAAGAAGAAAGGAAGAGAAGTAACTAAAATACAAAAGAGATTCTTACTTTTGAGTAACATTGTGAACCATTCAAACTCCACTTGTAAGATCTCTCTCTTAAACACTCTCCCAAAACTCTCTTTCAATTGCTCTCAAAGAAATCATGAAGAAAAATATTTTTTTAATTTAGTTTCTAAGGATTATTTATATAAAAGATAAAAAAAAGCATCTAGAGAACTGAAAATTTTAATTTTGAGTGTATACAATCGTATAGTACGATAATAAATTATACATATGAATAGTTCAAATATTTCTTCGTACGAACCTGTATGCAATATTTTTGCACATGATGATTGTTTAGTACAAACCATGTTCGTACTGTACGAATAGTTAACAAAATTTTTTAGCTTAGTCGGGAAAAAAAATACCCCACATTTTCGTACTCTGGACATCGTCTATACAAATTATGTATCGTATAGTATGATTAGCTCAAATATTTTTTATATTCATCGGGACAATAAGGTACCCATTCTTTTTATGCTTTGGCTATCATATGTATGAACTATGTATCGTACAGTATGATCAGTTCAAAAAAATTTATGTTCGTTGGGACAAAAAGGAACCTGTTCTTTTTGTACTCTGAATGTCGTCTATACAAAGGTCACTTTGTATAGTACGAACAGTTCAAAAAATTTTAGAAATCATCGGGAAAAATAGGGACTTATCTATTTTGTACTCACGATGTCTTCTGTATGAAGAATGCTTTGTACAGTATGATTAGTACTTAGAAAAATTTTCTTCTCTCGGTTCGTTTAACTTCTCATAGGAGAGAATAATTGAACAAAACATCTTGTACAAAATGAAATCATACAGTATGATTAGTTTAAAAAAATTATAAATTTTAAACACTCTCCCAATGTGTGTGTTCACAATTACCCAATTTCAATCACACTCTCTCAAATTCAATAAAATAAAAAATACATACTCCATTTATAATGAACCCTAATCTAATCTGATTTAAAGTCTTCAACAATCTAGAGTATGATTTCCTTGAAATATTAGTACACACAAACAACAAAAACAATATATCCAAAATATGTTAGGATAAACTATATTAAAATAAAAATATTTGGAATCATGAAAAACACACTTGTTGCAATAATCTTAACAATCGAAAAACTAAGTTGCAATAATCTCCCTCTTTTT
This sequence comes from Dendrobium nobile, assembly GCA_022539455.1. Lineage (NCBI taxonomy): Eukaryota > Viridiplantae > Streptophyta > Magnoliopsida > Asparagales > Orchidaceae > Dendrobium > Dendrobium nobile. The sequence continues at coordinate 47,044,447 of CM039735.1, read as the reverse complement.
GATGATATAAAATTTATTATTGTTTGAATTAACATTTATACCCTAAATTTCTCCTTAGCTCCCCCTAAAAGAATGAACATTTGAATATAGGGAAATTCCATGAATAGAATAACATACAAAAATTTTTTTTTAACAAAAATATATATACACAAACAACAAAACACAAAAACAAAAATGCAAACAAGTAATAACAAAAGAAAATAAAAATGTTTTTTTTTTAAAGAAAATAAAAATATAAACACAAATAACAAACAATAATAAATAATATTATTGCTCCCACTTTTTTTTTTAGTTTAAACCCACAGAGGGGCCTACGCATTGATATAAGTAAAAATTACAAGTCCTTAAGGAGACTATCAGCCCGCTAATGCTCGAAGAGCTACAATCAATCAAAAAGAGAAAAAAGCCTAAGGGCTGATTATCTCCATCTACGCAAAATAAAAAATTGCATAGATACACTCTAAGGCGGCACGAAAAATGTGCCCAAAAATAAGAAAGATATATGGATATCCAATCAACCCAAACTTTCTTGCCAAAAACTCCCTCAAGGTTGAAGTAAACTTGCAAAAATATAACAAGAAAAACTAAAGGAAAAGAAACATAAAAAGCGCCAAGATTACCAGTCATCATAGTAGCACTCCCAGAAATCAACTTCGGGTCATTCCTCCACAGCATAATCGACTCAGTAAGAAATAAGTTCATGGCCAACCACCAAAAAAGCATAGCAGAAACAAACAAATTAGAACCAAATTGAACAGAAGCATTAAAAAACTTCCAGGTTAGAAACGCCAGCATTTTCCAAATACTCAAGGAGCTGCGAACAAAAGAAATACCCCTTCCAGCAAAGCAAAACCAACACAAAAAAAGAGAACTGAGAACTGAATTACCAAACTTCCGACCAGAATTGTTAACACAAATACAAGGGTATTATGATACCAAAAATCCAGCATCACCATGGAACAACCACCCATCACAAAAATACCAACATCACAACTGGGATGATTAAACCAGAAGAAAAGAGAACCTTTAATACTACCTAGAAACCAAACCCAGCAGATAAAAGGGTAAGAAACAGCCAAGGCATTACTGAAAGGAAATAAACCCCACAACAAACCAAAACCCCACCAGATCCCCCTGAAAATGGAAAAATAGAAAACCATAATAAGAATAACGTTACCCATATTTAATGTAAGGGGTACCCAACCGGTCCAAGCAAGTAATGCCAACCAACTTGGAGGGTAAAGAATTACTATAAAATTCAATAAATGCATTCAAATTACCCCCCAGCTCAGCTAAAAAATCCGTCGCCGCATTACCTTCCCTATGAATGTGAGATATAGTAAAATTAAATGAAGATAACAACTATTTCATTTCTCTAATAATGTAGAAGCAAAGAGGATTTGCAATGCCATTTCTGGAAATATAATGAAGAATTGTTTTAGCATCCAATTCAATTCAAACATTAGTAATCCCAAGATAATTGCATAAGCGTAATCCATATTTTGAAGCAAGAATTTCAGCCAAATAAATAGTTTTAATAACAGAGGGACCAGCAAAAGCCACAACATTATTGCCCATGCAATCCCGAATGATACCCCCACAGCCAGCTTTAAATCTATTAAAGGCACCATCAGTATTGAGTTTGTAGTAACCCGTAGGAGGTTTAATCCATCTAACTAAAATGTATTTGGGTGAAAGGGTAAAATAACACGCACCAAAAATGCCAAAATCATTAGCAAGTTGATAATAGTTTTTAAAAAATTATAAAGTAATCAACTTAGCCATGAAGAGAGATCTCACTTTATCTTTAATCTTGGTGACAACAGACATAGCATTCATAATAGTAGCCTCATGCTTAGACTCATTCCTTCCTTTCCAAAGAAACCAACAAATGATAGAGGGAAGCACATTTCTAATATGTTTCTTGATTGGATAAATCCAGTCTTGCAAAATATTAATGATATTGTTATAATTCTTACAAAAATGATTGCCAAACAGGTTATCAAAATAAAGCCAAACTTTAAGCACCACGGGACCATTAGCAAAAACATGAATCATATTCTCCATGTGATAACAACATTGACATTTAGAAATAATATAGAAGCCTTTCTTCATTATAATAGTATCAATAGGCATATAATTGTTGGTAATCCTCCATAAAAGAATAGAGTAAGAAGTAGGAATACCTTTTTGCCAACACTTTGAAAGGATATTAGACATAGGTTGAACAGGCCTAATAGAATGCCACACCTCGTTGACAGCAAAAGAACCATCATTAGACTTGTTAAATAAAATGTAATATTTTTGCTCAAGTTGAAGCGGTACTTCTAGAATAAGATTTAAAATAAAGTTTGGAACCATATCAGCAAAAAGAGGAAAATTCCAAGCGCCATCTTGGAAAAATTCAGCCACTTTACAAAGACTATTGGAATGAGTGTTAAGCAAATTATCAATAGAAGAGCAGCCAAGCCAATTGTCTTGCCAAAAAAAGATATTCCCACAACCAAGACGCCAATGAATAAAATTTTTGGCCTCCCATTTAATGGCACAAAGATGTTTCCAAATGCTGGAGTCACCATTTTTAAAGAAACCATTAAGAGGATGTTTACCAACATAGTATTTCTTAATCATAAATTTAGAACAAAGACTATTGTTAGATCTCATATTGAACCAAAGTTTAAAAGAGAAGCAACGAGCCATATCACTTAGGGTTTTAAAACCCAACTTGCCTTTTTCTTGAACACCAGAACAGTTATTCCAGGATGCCCACAAAATAGCAGATTTACCGTCTTTAGCCCCCCAAAGGAATTTATTTAACATCCTTTCAAGCTTCATGCAAATATTCTTAGTAGGATTTAGAGTATAAAACAAATATATCGGAATGGAACAAATAACACTTTTAATCAAAACTAATCTCCCACCAAAAGATAAGAAATTGAAAGCCCAGACAAATTTTTTTTTTTAACATTAAAAACAATATCGCCAAATAAATGAGACCTTTTTCTACCTCTATAAAGAAGAGTACCCAGATACTTAATAGGTAAAAGCTTATGCAAGAAACCATACTGATCTTGAATAGAAGTAATTCTAGGTTGAGTAATAGACTTAGTAGTAATAAAAAAGCTTTTTGAAGGATTAAAAAGTAAACCACTAGTCTTCTGAAAAAGTCCAAGAAATTTAAACAATATTTTAAGCATCGTTCTGGACCCATTAATAAAAATAATAAAATCATCCGCAAAGCTTAAATGAGAAACAAAGAAGCCGCCCTTAGAACGATACTGTAAGTTAGGGTGATTTCTAAACAGATTATTAAGACCTCTAAAAAGAAATTCTGAAGCCAAAATCAACAAAGTAGGAGACAAGGGGTCCCCTTGCCTAGGACCGTGCTTAGAGTTGAAGAAGCCATGGTTTTTTCCATTAATAATCACAGAAAAGAAATAATGCTCAATACTGTTTTTAATGAATCTAATAAAATCTTGATTAAAACCAAAAGCTTTGAGTATAACATAGAGAATGTCCCAGTTCAGGTTATCATAAGCTTTGGTAATATCAATCATAAAAATATGATTCCCCCTGCAATTTTAGCTTCTAAATCATGAACAAGTTCTTGAGCTAATAAAACATTATCAAAGATAGAGCGACCTTTAACAAAGCTAGTTTGCTCAAGAGAAATGATATTAGGAAGAATTAAAGCCAATCTAGTCATAATAAGTTTAGCAATAAGCTTATTGAAAAAAAAAACACAAACTAATGGGCCGGTAGTCGCACCAAAAGTTAATGGCATTACTCTTAGGAATCAACACAATGGCAGTAGAAGTAAAACATTTAGGGTACTGGTTTCCTTTAAAGAAATAAATAACAGCATTAACTAAATCATCTTTAATGATATGCCAACATTTTTGAAAGAATTTGGAAGTTAAGCCATCAGGTCCAGCAACAGACTCAGAATTCAAATTTTTTAAAATCATTTCAAGCTCATTAAAAAAAGGAATAGAAGTGAGAATATTGTTTTCATCATCAGTAACAAGTAATTGAATGAAGGATAAAACCAAATCAAGAGAGGGAATAAAATTTTTTTTAAAGACCTCGTTAAATTAATTAACACCTGAACTATAAATTAAATTAGGAGTGTCAAGATATTGACCTTCAGAAGTGGTAATTTTGTGAATATAACTAGCCACTCTCTTATGATTAACAATATTATTGTTGCAAACCTATTTTCATGTCTCATGTTTTGATGATTGACAAACACTATTTCTCTTGGACTACTTGTTGCTTCTAACTTTTCAGGAATCGAAGATCGGACGATCAAGAAGAAGCCAAGTTCAGGATCGCATAGGTTTAGGGTTGAGTCAGTCTGTACTTTTATTTTTTACCTTTTGAGTCTAATTGTACTGGTCAAAAAGACTGATGCTAAGTAACCCTTCACACACACACTTGAGAGACTTAGAATTTCTATTTTTGCCCACATCGGCCCGGCCGATATTTATATCGTCCGGGACGATCAGCTTAAAACAGAAAGTCTAATTAAGGATTCTTAATTAAGGCAGCCGACATTAACATATCGTCCTGGATGATACGTGTATCGGCCAGGACGATAAGCTCAAAATAGAAAGAGATAGCCGCCTTAGACAATTTAGGCATACTGTATTTTAAATTATCGGTCAGGACGATTCCCGAATCGGCCTGGACGAAATTACCAAATTATGCCTTAATTGATCAGGAAATCAAGGGAGTAATTAAGGATGATTGATACGATCATATCGGCCAGGACGATCGTGAGATCGGCCTGGACGATCAAGCCAAATTTCAATCGGCCAGGACTGTTCCCAGGGCTGTGCTCAGGACGATTTACCTCTGATTTGAACTAATCGGCCAGGACGATCGTGAGATTGGCCTGGACGATCAAGCCAAATTTCAATCGTCCAGGACTGTTCCCAGGGCTGTGCTCTGGCCGATCTTCCTTGGTTTGTACTGATCGGCCAGGCCGATGTCCATATCGGCTTGGACGATAAAGTCGGCTACTTGCAATTAATGAGCTCCTCTTGAGCTCTTCTATTTAAAGAGCTCTTCTTCAACGTTTTTAAAAACATTTGGCTGCTGCCTTGACCTGAGAAGACCTTGAGGAGAGAAAGAGAGAGAGGGAGAGAGAGAGGATCTTGTGAGGGGGAGCTTGTGAGGAGGATTCACAAGGGTTGCTTCAAGGATCGCTCTGCTTGTCTTTCATCTGGAGTTTCTCGTCCGTGGAAGGGTCGGTAGAGGTAAGGAGTTTTGCTTTTGGTTGTGGTTCTCTGCTAGTTTCAGGAGGAAGCAAAAAGAGGTTCTTGTAAGGGCTTCTTCGCCTAGCCGTGGGGGCTAAAGGAGAGTCACGTTTTATAGTGCAATACTTGGAGAGTGCCTCCAAGGAGTGGACGTAGGTCGAGTCGACCGAACCACTATAAGTTTCTGTGTTCTTTTTCTTGCTTCCGCACTTTTAAATTCCGCATTTATTTTTGTGGTGTGATTTGGTTTGTGATTTTCTTTCTTTGTGAAAAGAATTTTTTAAAAAATACCAATTCACCCCCCCCCCCCCCACCCCACCCCCCCCCCTCTTGGTTAGCTTGGGATTAAGTTCATAGGGCTTAACATCCCAAACGAACTTTCAATTATGATAAAATTTAGTATTTCTATCTCCCTCAGTCAAGAACTTGCTAGCAGCTTTTTTTTTCCAATAGGTTTCTTCATGTTCTTGAAGTTTGACTAAATTATCATTGGCTTTATTTAAATGAAACATATTCTCCTCATAAGGAGTATTAAAATGAACCTTCTCAGCAGACTCAACTTGTTTCTCAACTTCCAAAATATTAGTGAATAAATTCTTGAAAACACATTTGTGCCACCACTTTAAATTTTGCTTAAGATGTTTGAGCTTAAGCCAAACCTGAATCATGCCAGTGCAATTGTCATTAGGAAAAGCTGAGCCTTCCAATTAGCTTCAACATTAGTAAGAAAAGAATCATGAGAAAGCCACATATTTTGAAATCTAAAATTAGGAGGGCTATTGTTATCAACCATAGAAATATCCAAAAGTAAAGGTGCATGATCAGAAAGGGTTCGAGATAAATGCTCAATATGGGTTTTTCCTCCCCCTTTTGACAACAACAAAAAGGGAAGAAGAAATTGAAATAAAAGATGTCAAATGATAAAACAAAAGAATTGATCTTGAAATTTTTTTTTAAATTAAATGAAATAACAAATATAGATTTCATAAGACTAAAAGGAAAGATTCAAAATTTTAAATCAAAGAACAACTAAGATAAGAAAAGTTAATCAAGATAATGAGTCAGTCTAGACAAAATAAATAAGGATGATTATTGCAAAAATGATGAAATAATGATTAGTAAACTTCAATTTCAGTATAAAGCATAATTTAAAATTAGATTGATTTGAATTTGAGATTAAATGATAATGGAAAGAACAAAATAAACACAAAATTTAATTGGCGACATTGATTATGTGTGGCACACTTTGTGCATCATTTTCTACTTGGGCTAATTTTGTGCCTCTTTTTACTTTGCGAACCATTGCGCAAACTTTTGATTTTTGCACACATTGTGCATTTCTTTTTTGTTATACTTTTTGAGTCATTCCAAAATCAATAATCTAAAAACAAACTTCTCTAATAACAAAAATAATGATATTGAAATAGAAATAAAAAATAATAAGACTTCAATATTATAATAATGATATTCAAATCATGTTTAACAAAAAGAACATATAATTGATCTCCTTAACTTAATTCAGTTATAATTTAAATTAAATTTTTGAAAAATTAGATTTTATAATGAAATTAATTTGTAATTCAAGATAATTTATAACATATTTTTAGATCATTCATAAAAGTCTTTTCATATAGAAAAACTCACATTTCAATATAAGAAATAAAAATAAATACACAAAACATGACATTTTATATTGATATCAAAGAAAATATCAGATACATTCGGACCATTTATACCAATATCAAAATAACATAAAATTTAAGCATAAACATAACATAAAACAAGAAGTACAAAAAAGAAATAAAAAGTCTTCATCATATCACATATAAAGGACTGGCATAAGTAACGATAAAGAAGTACATCTAAAAGTCATATGGGCTCTGGTCTGGAGGAGGAGGCTAGTTGAACCCTAAAAAATAGCTATTCCTCATAGCTATATTTGTATTTACCATGTCAAACTAACCACGGATCCACCCCATATCCTCTTGATACCCTGCATCCTGCTGATTTAAATGTATCTAATTTTGATCAAAATGTTGATCAAAGTGAGTTTCTATATGATAAAAATACTAGACCAACTCCTAAAAGTAGTGCTAATCAGGTCCAGGTGCAGGTGTAGCAGCTCCCCCTTCTTCTTTAGAATCTCTACTAGAACTATGGTCTCTCCAAGATAATAATAAAAAAGAAGCATCAGTAAAAAAGATGGGCAATTCAGTGATAGGATCATGATGAGGATTATGGTACTTCTTGTCTAAAATTTATGTCATTAAGTGTCCTAGAGAAATATTCTTCTTCCTCTTATAATGGGGAAGCCTAATTTGAGATAGATTATAAATGTAATCTATGATGAGTTGGTCCTCAACAAAAGGTTGTTCGATCATGATCAAATGTGTGATGGTGGATAGTAGATGATTCATATTTATATGATCACCAGCCTTAGGAATGATTGAATTTCTTAAGATATGCTGGATGATCCAGGCATTTTGGTTCAATGTGTAGACTCTCGCTAAGTGACATACATGAGTTATACCTTTAAGAGTTTTGTTAATCTCAGACAAGTCATAGTTAGATTTAGAGGTTAAGGTGTGAGCTCTAGTGCCATGAGTCCTTAAATGAAGAAAAGTTCCTAAATCTTCCTTTGTGATTTTGACTCACTATTTTGGACAAAACAGGTTATCCTAGCTTGATCTTCACAAAACCTCTTGTTTGCTAAGAAATAATGAAAGGTCTCTTTGTGATAGGTGTAGATCACGATCAGAATAAAAGAAAACTGAGTTGAAGCAAATAGTGGCATGACAAAAAAATTGATGTCATCTTGGATGAGGAGTCTAGGAGTAATTTTGGCAGCAATATATCGACAAAATGCATCCTCATTATCTAGATAGAAAGTTGTCATCCCCACCCTTAGAAGTCAATACCTTAAAAACTCGAGAGCGCTTACTGGAGCTTGCCATTCCTAGGTCAGTGGCTTTAGAGGGTTTAAAGAAGAAGAAGGGTTTGAAAGTGAATGAAAATAATTTCAATGGCCCTTCTATATAAAGAAAAATGACGTATCGTAACAAAATTGGGTTCGTACGTTTGATCTTGAGATCATATGGGATAAAATTATTTGCATACATATTTGGAAACGTCTAAAATGTAATGACTTTAAAAAAAATTCCATTTACAAGGCATCCTTTTCTACATACTTTTTCATCATGCATTCGTAATATGAACAGGTGTTCATCCAGGATGATCAGAAATTTAAGTTCATTTTAAAGGCAGTTAGGTTCATCCCTCAAAAAAAATAACACCTAGATCGTATAGAAGAAAAATGATTTTGTATGTATAATCCATTATAATAACTAATTCTAACCGGTTAACATTCCGCTTGCGTACAGACGAATCTATGCAAATCATACGTATGGTGATGTCATCATATAATATGAATCTATAAAAAAAATCTAAAATTTGCAAGTTCAACTCCAACCCCATTCAAAACATGCTACCTAATTCATATAGTACAAAAATATTTCATACAATACAAACAAAATACTTAGAAAATAAAGCATGAAAACCAAAAAAATTTCTCAAAATTATTCATCCTTCGACAAGTGATAAATGACCAAACCAAAAACTCACAAAACAAAACAAAAAACAAAATTAAAACACTCACAAACAAATCAAAAACAAACATAAATAAAAAAATTAAATCAAACACACATAATGAACATATCATGGATGCAAAACATTTTCTCTAAGCATTAAGATAAATCACACCTAATCTTAATCTTAAGGTGCTAAATGTATCAAAGGCTAGTAGTTTTGTAAAAATATTTACAAGTTGATTTTATATAGAAACATGATTCAATTCAATTTCTCCTTTAGCTACATGATCCCTAAAAAAAATGATGCCTTATGTTTATATGTTTGGTTATCAAATGTTGAATAGGATTCTTTCAAATGCAAATGGCACTAGTGTTAACACAATAGATTATAATTGTGCCTATTATAAATCCTAAATAGATCAACTATTATTTCAACCAAAGAACTTGTGCCACACAACTTCCTAAGGTAATATATTCAGCTTCAGCAGTAGATAGAGCTATAGAATTCTGTTTCCTACTCAATTAAGAAACTAATGAATTTCTTATGAATTTATAAGTTCCAAATATACTCTTTTGATCAACTCTATAACCCGCAAAGTCTAAATCAAAATATCCAATAATTTCAAATGAAGTGTTGTACTTAGGATACCGAATTCCTAAGTTTTAAGTACCCAAAAGATATCTTTTAATTCTTTTAACAGATGTAAAATGTGATTCTTTTGCATCGTATTGAAATCATGCACACAAACAAATACTAAACATTATATTTGATCTACAAGTAGTCAAATAAAGCAATGATGCAATCATACCTCTAAATTTCTTTTGATCAATAATTTTTCTTTTGGGTTTGTATCCAACTGAACTAAGGAACTCATTATCTTAGTTACTTGTTTAGCATTGTCCATTTCATACTTATTAAGGATGTCCTTAATATACTTTGACTAACTAAGATAAGTTTTCTCCTCACTTTGCTTAATGCTAAAACTAAGAAAAAAACTTAGATTCCCATTAAACTCATCTCAAATTCACTACTCATTACTTTTAAAAAATCATTTTAAAGATTTTATTTGTATATCCAAAAATGATATCATCAACATATATCTGAATAATGAGTATATCATTTCATAATTTCTTTAAAAAAAGAGTGGTGTCCACACTTCCTTTTATAAAAGATCTCTCTAAAAGGAAACTGCTTAACCTTTCATATCAAGCCTTAGTTGTGTATTTCAATCCATATAATGCTTCTTTAAATTTATAGACATGATTAGGTAATTTAGAAATTTTAAAGCCTAGAGGTTACTCAACATAAACATCCTCTTGTATCACCCCATTCAAAAAGGTACTCTTAACATCCATATGATCATTCATTTAATTTTTCTTCAAGTCTAGCTATAGGGGAAAAGCCTCTTTAAAATTAATGCTTTCAATTTGATTATACCCCTTAGTCGCCAATCTAGACTTATTTCTAATCACAACTCCTGAATCATTTATTTTATTTTTAAACACCCATTTAGTTCCAATACACTTTGATCATTTGGCCTTTCAATTAATTCCTAAACATCATTGCTTACAAATTTATTTAACTCCTCTTGTATAGACAAAATCCAAAATTTATCTTAAAGTGCTTAATTAATATTTGTAGGTTTAATCATAGAAATAAATGCAAACTGGTTAACCTCTTTTATAAGTCTATGCCTGGTCCTAACACCCTAACTAGGTTCACCTAAAATAAATTCCTTAGGGTGCTTTTTGAAAAATTCCAATTCTTTAGGTAAATGGTTTTCTATCTCAAGATTTTCTTCCAAGTTTATCTTCTTAATCCTTTGCGAGTTATTTTCTATATGATCCTCTTCCAAATCTGGTTCTTCCAAAATGCCAGATTCATTAAATACAATATATATGGTCTCCTCAACAACCAAAATTCTTTTGTTAAACACTATATATGATTTTCCAACACAAAAGTATCGAAGAAAAAATTCTTCATCTCTATTTGGAACAAATTTTTCTAAAGGAGATTTTCCATTATTATGTATAAACACCTTAGAATCTAAAAATATATAAATGTGACAAATTAGTTGAGCTCATAGAGTGTTTTATTCAATTCTGATCTAATGTTTACCCTATATTGAATATAACAAACAATACAAACCACATCAGCTCAAAAATATTTTAGAAGTGAATATTCTATCAATATAGCTCTAGCGGCTTCAATTAATATTATATTCTTTCTTTTGACTACCCCATTCTATTGAGGGGTCCTATGTACGAAAAAATTGTGATTAATTCCATTTTCTTTATATCCTCAAATTTTTTATTTTCAAATTCACCTTTGTGATCACTTTGAATTTTTAAAATTTTACATCCAAGTTTCCTCTGAATCCAACTCAAAAAGTTTTAAAATTCCTTAAATGATTCTCTCTTATGAAATAAAAATTTAACCCATGTGAATCTTGAAAAATCACCAACAATCACAAATCCGTATTCCTTCCCTCCTAGACTTACAGAGCTAACAGGTCCAAAAAGATCCATATGAATAATCTCCAATGATTTGCGAGTTTTAAGATCCTTAGTGGAATGAAATGAGGACTTTACCTATTTTCCAAGTTGACATGCATCACAAAGGTGATTTTTAGTAAAATCTAGTTTTGGTATACCTCTAACATGTTCTTTTTGAATAATTTTTTTTTTAAGTTTTTCATGCTAGCATGACAAAGCATCCTATGACATAACCATGATTCATCAGAAATTACTTTAAAAAAACCATTAGGAGATTTAATATAATTTAAATCTAGCATATAAATATTGTTTATCATATTTTCATATAGTATATCAATTCCATTTTAGCTTAATATGCAGTTAGTGGAAATAACTTTAACATTCTATCTTTTATCATATAACTGACTAATACTCAAGAGATTAATCTTTAAGCCTTCAATAAGTAACACATTTTCAATGAAAAAATTGTTCAAGTCGTTAAACATACCTATGTCTATCGCTTTCCTAGTGGTAATATCTCCCAGCGTAACCTTACCATAATTCCTTTCTTCTAGCGATATAAATTATGTAGTGTCTTCAGTCATATACTTCAAACAACTATTTTTCAAGTACTAAATACTCTCACGTGGTCTTGTATGAGAGTGTATCTCCTCTTGATCTGATAGATCAAGATTATGGGCCATTAAGCAAAGATTGGTAACTACTTCTTCCTTTTCTATTTCTAATGAATTAGAAGCTTAATCCGCTCAAAAAGCTCACTAAAATTTCTTCTTGCCCTTTCTCACATTCATTTTCTCCTCAACCTTCTCCATGCTAGGAGTGGCTTTAAGATTGGGGCAATCTGATTTGACATATATTGTTTCCTACATTCATAGCAAATAACATCATTAGAAACCTTAACATTCTTATGAAACTTATCTTTATTCTATTATTGACGTCTCTTTTGCTTCCTCTTTAAAAAACTCCTAAATTGCCTGGTCATCAAGGCTATATCATCCTCATCCTTAGGTTATGACTGATCACGCTTTGAGTCATCCACTTTCAAAGCTATGTTATTGTCCTTATACTTTTCTCTTACATCAATCTATCTTTGAGTCACTCCTTACTCCTAAGTAATTAGTAAACCAATAAGATTGTGAATGAAATAAATAGTTTAATCTTTTGACTATATAATTGTAGTAAATTTAGCGTAATCAATAGTAGACAAATAATAAAGTATTTTATTAACCATTTCAACATTTGTTAGTTCCCTACCTAATGCATGTAAAGAAGTAATCATTTGAGTGAATCGTGTGTACATGTCAGATATGGATTCATTTGGTTTCATGCAAAATAGTTCATAATTATGTAAGAAGATATTTAATCTAGATTATTTCACTTCATTAGTCCCTTTGTATGTAATACAAAGTCTATACCAAATGTCTTTTCCACTTTTACAAGTAGAAACCCATATGTAATCTTCAGACATAAGTGCATAAAAGAAATTATTTAAACATTTTGTGTTTAATTGTGCTAAGTCTCATTCTTCTACAGTCAAGTCAGTAAAGGGTGATTCAACTCTAATGCTATCTACAAGTCTAGTTTTCCTAGTATACCCATCCTGAACTAAATCCACATACAATATTCAAGCGATTGAACAAAAGTGGACATATGTGTTTTTCAAAAATCGAAAGGTATATTATGAAATAATGGAGGTCTTGTGATTGAATACCCTTCTGGTGTGTTATAGTTTCCAAAACTAGCCATTATCATTTTCAAAAGATAATATAAACTTATAGTTTTGAAATACAGCTTTGATACCACTTATAAAGTATATATAGGATTTTAAACCTATGCAAATGTCCCATGGTTAACAAAGAGGGGGGGGGGGTGAATTGGTATTTTAAAATTCTCTTAGAAATAAATGTAAACTGATTTTTATATTTTATAAGAAAAAAAAATTTTAACCACAGATAGTAAAATGCTAAAAAATAAAAAAGAAAAAAAAAAACAGAAAGATTTATAGTGGTTTGGTCCAACAAAACCTACGTCCACTCCCTAAAGACTCCCTCTTCAGGTATTGCGCTATTACCAAAGTGACACTCCTTTTACACTCATAGCAAAGCAGAGAAGCTTTTATAATTTTCCTTTCTTCCCCCAATCCCCGGTTTGGCAAAGTATCGTTATCTTTCCACACCCTCTAAGTGTTGACAGAGTACCATCATCCTTTCACACCATCCAAGTATCGGCAGATTACCATCCTCTTTTCATACCCTATAATTATTGGCAGAGTACTAGATCCTCTTTAAAGATCTTCTCTCAAGCAACTAGAAAGAAGAAAAGAAGAGAAGTAACTAAAATACAAAAGTGATTCTTACCTTTGAGTAACCTTGTCAACCCTTCACACTCCACTTGCAATATCTCTCTCTTAAACACTCTCCCAAAATACTCTTTCACTTTCTCTCAAAGAAATCACAAAGAATAACATTTTTTTAAGTCAATTTCTAAGGACTATTCATATAAAAGATAAAAACAATTGTCCAAAAAACTAAAATTTTCAATTTTAAGAGTATACGATCGTAAATCAGACAAACGAATAGATCCAAATTACTTTGTATGAATCTGTACGAAATATTATCATACACGATAATGCTCATACTATATAAACGATTAAGAAAATTTGTCAACTTCATCCGGATGAAACGATACCCCACATTTTTATATTCTTTACGTCGTCTATATGAATTACGTATCATATAGTATGATCAGTTCAAAAAAATTTAATGTTCGTCATGACAAAAGGAACCCATTCTTTTCATACTCTAGATGTCATTTGTATAAACTATGTATCGTATAGTATGATTTGTTCAGAAAAATTTAATGTTCATCGGGATGAAAAGGAACCCACTCTTTTCATTCTCTAGGCACCATCTGTACAAAGGCCACTTTATATTGAATGAATAGTTCAAAAAAATTCAAAAATTATAGGGACAAATTGGGATGTATCTATTTCATACTCTGGACGTCGTCTCTATGAAGAAGGCTTTGTACAGTACGAAGAATGCTTCTTACAGTATGATCTGTACTTAGAAAAATTTTCTTCTCTCAAATCGTTTAACTACTCGTAGGAGAGAATAAATGAACAAATAATCCCATATGAAATAAAATAGTATAATATAATTAGTTTAAAAAATTATAAATTTTAAACACTTCCCTAGTATGTGTGTGCTCAGTTACTTAATTATAATCACACTCTCTCAGACTCAATAATATAAAAAATATAGACTCCATTTATAATGAACCCTAACCTAATTTGATTTGAAGTCTTCAATAGTCTGGAGTATGAATTCTCTAAAATATTAATATACACAAAAAATAAAAGTAATATATCTAAAATATTTTAGGAGAAACTGTAACTAAAACAATAATATTTGGAATCACAAAAAACACATATGTTGTAATAATCTCAACAATCAAAAAACTAAGTTGCAACAATCTCAACATATTACAATTTCCTATGTTTGAAAATTATAATTGATGAATCTTGTCTATGGCATAAGAGACTATATCATGCAAGCATGAAAATCCTTAGAAACATTATTCAAAAAAATATAGTTATAGGCATACCTGAGTTAGACTTCATTAAAGATCACCTATACGATGTATGTCAACTAGAAAAATAAGTTAGGTCTTAATTTCATTCAATCAAAGACATCAACACCTTTAGGCCATTAGAAATTCTCAATATGGACCTATTTGGACTAGTTAGTACAGCCAGCTTAATAGGAAAATTATTTGGATTTGTAATAGTATATGACTATTCTGGATTCACTTGGGTTAGATTCCAAGCATACAAAAGTGAATTATTTGAGCAGTTTAGAAACTTCTCCACCTGGATTCAATGAAAATTATGATGTGAAATATCAATTATTTATAGTGATCATTATGGAGAAGTTAAAATTGAGAAATTTGAATCTTTTTGTTAAGAGATAGGGATATAACATTATTTTGTGTCCTTAGGGCCTTTTAGCAGATTGGAATAGCTGAGAGGAAAATAGAACTTTGGTAGAAATTACTAAAGCCATACTAGATAAATATTCTCTCCCTAGATAGTCTTGGGAAAAAGTAGTAAATACTTCTTGTTATGATTTAAATATGGTGACTGTTAGAACCGTGTTAAATAAGACACCCTATGAACTCCTTAACTATAGGAAACCCAATCTTTCTCACTTTTATGTCTTTGGGTGTAGGTGTTTTTTCCTTATTAATGGTAAGTTACCATAGGAAAGTTTTAGCCCAAGTTTGATGGAATCCTCTTAGGTTATTCAACTATAAGTAAGGCCTATGGAATCTTTAACAAGATAACCTTAATAGTTAAAGATTCTACCCATGTTATATTTGATGAATCATGTAGGACCTTTAAACATAATTAAGAAGAAGACAAAGTAGAAGTAATTCAAGTGGTAGAAGCTATTGACCTTGGAAATAGAGTAGAACCTCAAGTATCCCTACATAGGGAATGGAGATACTCATCTAGTTATCCTAACAAACTTATCTTAGGAGACCTATCTAAAGGAGTTAGAATTTGGCAAGGACTTAGGAAGGATGTTAGTCATTCTACATTTATCTCCATGATAGAACCAACCAACATATATAAAGTCCTAGCTAATTAATTCTTGATCCTAATAATACAGGAAGAGTTGAATCAGTTTGTTAGGAGTAATATTAGAGAGTTTTTTAGTAGACCTAAAGAGTAGAGTGTTGTAGGAACCAAATGGCTTTTTAATAACAAAATGAATAAGCCTTGTATAATTATAAGAAATAAGGCTAGATTAGTACCAAAAAGGTATAATCAGATTGAAGGGATTGACTTTTAAGATAATTTTTCTATAGTAGCTACACTAGAAGATATTAGAGTGCGCTTAGACTTTGCTTTTTTAAATGATTTAAACTATATGAAATGGACGTTAAAAGTTCCTTCCTAAATAGGGTTAATCAAAATGACATATATATTGAGAAACCCCCTTAAAACCTCATTATTATATAAGGTCACTATGATCAATTAAGAGCCTAATCAATCTGTACTGTAAACCAATCCAAACCGTAGATCAATCAAGACTCCTAATCTAAACTCTAGATCAATCAAATCCGCAGATTAATCCAGCCCCTAGTTTAATCTTAACTTTAGATTAATTCAAACTGTAGTCTAGTCTAAAACTCAAATAAATCTTAACCTTAATTCAATCTAGACCTCAAATCGGTCCTTATCTCAAACCTATCAAGACATTTAATCAATTTAGACTTTAAGCTTATCCAAATTTCAAATTAACCCAAATCTTCAATCAATCTATATTTATCCCAATCCAGCTTCCTATCAAAATTGAATCCTATCATAATTATTAATAATCATTCAAATGATTGTGATTAACTTGTAAAATTTAAATTCAATCATTATAATAAAAAACATAGCTCATATCCATAAATCGAGAACAAAATATTAGGATAAAAGTCTATATCCTAAAATACTTTTTTAGTAATTTCTAAAACATTTCAAAGCCAAGTTAAATGACCCCAGATTCATGATCTATCAATTGAATATGAATTAGGCATGTCCTTTGGGGATACCCTCCAAATTTGAGCTCAATCTGAGACCTCTAACTCCAAAAACTTAATTGGTTTCAAAGGCTGTAAAAGCTTTAAATATTTACACCATATGCCACTGGACATGACATTCAATGGAATTTGACCTTAGAGCCTTCTAGAAAGCCTCTAAATATATCCAAACCCTTAATTATGATGGGTTAAGTATTGTTATCTATTTTGGTGGTCACACTTTGACCCCCAGTTAATAAGGGGTAAAAATGACCAAAGTGCCCCTTAAGAGTTTGAATTGTCATTTCAATCCGAATGGCCTCCTCTTTGCATGAGACAACTTCCATCTAATTTCAAATGTTAAACCAATATGTCAAGACCAAACTAAGGAACTAGGCCAACTTGGTTGACCAAAGGGCCCCTTAACGGTCCAAATGGTCAATTGTACCCAAATGACCATTCTGACCCTTGGGACCACCTCTACAAGACACCAAATATTATTTTAAAGCTGTGGGACCCAAATTAAGGCCTTGGGGTAACCTAGTTGACTAATTCAACCCAAGTTAATCAAATTATACTTTTATGGTTTATATAGTCAATTTGACTGAAATTACTTTTCTTACCCCTGGGATAACCTAAAAAAAACTTCAATTATCAAACTAAACATGTTAATCCCAAACCCAAATCTTGGGTCAACCTGGTTGACCAAATAAACCAAGGTTGATCTAATGGTCCCTTAAGGTTCCAAATTGGTTAATCAAACCCATTTAACCAAATCATACCCTTCAAGATGTCAAACAAATTTCAAAATATAACTCAAATCTATTCAAACTTATTTGAAGACAAATCACCCTAGTTTGAACTAGTAAAACTTTTACTTATGGTCAAATTTTTACCTAAATACAAGTCTCATTCAATTTGAGCAACCCAATGTTTATCAAACATTAAATCAATTCTAACCCATAGCCTATACATGCCCTAATCATTAGTCAATCATGTTGTGAACATGGATTAAAGGATTATAATTTGGGTAATAGCAAACATTTTTGGTATTTATATTTTTCAACTATTTCCCTACCTACTAACATTTTAGGTCCACAAGGTCAATTACAAATCAAGTCATCTCAAGATTGAGTAAATTAGGATTGAATCAATCTGTAAGTATATTTTCAATATTTTTACCTTTTCTTGAGTCAAATGTAATAATGTGGATCATGATACTAAGTAACCTTGCACACACAAAATCAAGGGCAGAAATTCTATATGTTTTAGAGCTTTTTATTTTTGATCAAATCATCTAGGATGATCCAAAATTATCCTGGATGATCATTTAAAAATAGAAACCCTTATTAGGGCATCCTAGTTAAGGCAACCAAATTAGGTAAATCATTCTAGATGATATTAACATCATCTTTGATGATATGCTCAAATTTGAAAGAACAACCGCCAACTCCTTTTGGCATGTTATTATTTTTAGACTTCTTACAGGACATCATCCTAGATAATGCATTATAATTATGTCTAAATTAATCTGATGATTAAGAAAAGTAATTAAGGTTTGATTGATCAATCATATCATCTTAGATGTTACCAAGATCTTCCTTGATGATAAATTAAAAAACCTTACTTTCTTCCTGAGTTATCCTAGATGGATAGAATAGTGTGCTAGATAATATTTATTGATTTGAACTAATCATACATAATGATCCAATAATCAATAAGTTATTTTTTCATCGTCCAATATTTAAAATCTGGCCAAATATAGTGATTGTCTGGACGATAGTTGAGATTTTGAACTTATCATACAAGATGATGTACTCATTATGCTGGATTATCAGAATAAACAAATTTTCTAATCGTCCAGCCACTCTCAGATCGTTCTGGTTGAAAGGGCTAAAAATGTACTAATCATGCAGGATGATCTATCAATGATCCTGGATGATCTTTGTCAGTTAGTTGCAATTTGGGGAAAATTTGAAGCCTTACTATATAAGATATTTTATTTACTCAAGATATGATCTTTTGCTATAGTCCTCACCTAATAGAGCCAAGAAAAGGAGAGGGCAAGGGAGAGAGAGAGAGAGAGAGAGAGAGAGAGAGAGAGAGAGAGAGAGAGAGAGAGAGAGAGAGAGGATCCTAAAAGGGGGAGTTTGTGGGTGTTTCATAAAGGTTGCTCTAAGCAAGGTTCTTAGCCATCTTCTCCAATCATCGCCCTTGATTCCTTGAAGGTTCTAGAGAGGTCTACTTCAGTAATAAATCAAGGTTCTCTACCTGCTTCAGGAGAAAGCAAAGGGAGTTGGGATCTCTGCTTGCTTCAGGAGGAAGTAAAAGAAGTTGGGTTATCTGCCTCTCTGTTATAATTGGAAAGAAGTTTTGTATAGGCTTCTCCACCTTGCTATGGGAGCAAAAGGAGAGTCACTTAGTTTAGTGCAATACCTGGATGAGATGCTCTGGGGAGTTGACATAAGTTAAGTTGACCAAATTCCTATAAAATATAGTGTTTTCTTTCTTATTTTATTTCCACATTTAAATTACCGCACTTTATTTTCATGTTGGTGATCGTATGTTTTATGTTTTAAAATATTTCAAAAAGATTATGCTTTTTGTTTAAGGTTTTTAAAACTAGCAATTCATCCCCCCCCCCCCCCCCCCCACTTGGTTAGTCTCAGGCTAGTTCATAAGGGCTTAACATCCCTAACAAACTTTTAAGTGGTATCAGAGTGGGATTCATAAAGTCTAGTTTTTGAAAACTTTTGAATTTCGATCCATGGATAACTTTGGTAACCAAAATACTATAGAAGGGTATTCCATTACCTGACCACCATTATTTGATAATATACCTTTTGAAAAACTTGCATGTCCACATTTTTACAATCTATAGATTATCGCATGTTGATGCTTGTTATAGAAAGTTATTATGCACCATCACGTAGAGTTAATGTCATAAAATTAAACTTCATTTTACTAAATGGACTCTTAATGATAGGGATTTAGCACAAATTAATGTAAAATATTTAAACTTTTTTTTTTTTGCTTTAAAATTTGAAGATTACGTGTGTCCCAACTTGTACCACTGGAAAAGAAATTTGGGATAATTTATATATCACTAATGATGGCACAAGTTAAGAAATTTAGAATAAATATCGTGCTTCTTGACTAGAAACTATTTCAAATGAATCCAAATGAACCGATATGTGAAATGTATAATAGGTTTACACAGATTTTTACCTCTCTACATACCTTAGGAAGAGAACTTACTAACTATGAAAAGATTAATAAATTTTGAGATGTTTACCTTCTTCCTATGATGTTAAGATAACTACTATCATTGAATCCAATGATTTGAATATTTATTCTATTAAAAACTTATTTGGATCACTCATTGCTTACAAGAAAGGAGTGAGCCAAAGATAATTTGATGCAGATGAAAAGAAGAAGGAGAAAGTTGTGGCATTGAAGGCTAATGATATGGACACTGATTCTTTTGGATCTGAAAGTGATGATGTTACCTTAATCACTAGCCAATTCAAAAGATTTCTAAGGAAGAAGGAAAAGCACCATCAAAAATGGATTGAAGGTAAGAGTAGCAAGCATTTTAAAGGTTTTTCTGATATTGTTTACTTTGAATGCAGGGAGCCAGGATATATTAAAGTTGATTGTCCTACACTTAAGGCTCACCCAAGCAAGGAGAAGGGTGAGAAGAAATCCAAGTTCTGGAAAGACAAGAAGGGGATCCAAAAGGCTTTATGGCTGGATTTTACATTGGACTCCTCTGAGATTGAAGCTGAAGAGGAGACAACAAAATTGTGTTTGATGGCAAATGATCATCTTAATCAGTCTGACCAAAAAGTGGTATGTAAAAAAACCTACAATAAATTACATAAATTTTGTGAGAAAATTCATGCATCATATAGGAAATTTAAGAAATTGCATGCTTTCCCGAAATTAGAAGTTTTAAATTTGTAAAAAGAACATGAAGTTTTGCTTAAAGATCACTCTACACTTGATAGCAATCATATGTAACTTGATGAGTTTGATGAGTTAAATAAAAAGCATTCTGAGTTAATCATTGAGCATGATTCAATGAAAGCATCCTACACTTCACTTGAAAATAATTTTAAAATATATATTGACGAATCTGAAAGTAGATAGCACTATTTGAAAGTTAATGTTCAAACTCGTTCACTATGAATTAGGTTGTTAAACCTAAGCTTATGTCCCACGGCTAACCAAGAGGGGGGTGAATTAGTAATTAAAAAAAATTTTAACCCACTTTTTAAAATTAGGAAACAAAAATAAAACTTTAGTGAATTTTTCTAGAAAACGTTTTTCAACCACAGTTTTAAAAGTAAAAACACAAAAATAATAAGCTGTGGAAAAATAAATACACGAGAATTATAGTGGTTCGGTCAAAACCAGACCTACATCCACTCCTTAGAGGCACCCTCCGAATATTATACTAATACCAATAGTGACTCTCCTTTTGCACCCACAGCAAGGCGGAGAAGCCTTTACAAAACTCTCTTCCACCACTACTCGGTGCGACAGAGAACCATCGTCCTTTTATACTCTTCCTAGTGTTGGAAGAGAACCCTTCATCCTTTCACACTCTCCTAGTGTGGGCAAAGAACCCTTCGTCCTTTCACACTCTCGTAGTGTGGGCAGAGAACCCTTCATCCTTTCACACTCTCCTAGTGTGTGCAGAGAACCCTTTGGCTGTTCACACTCTCCTAGTGTGGGCAGAGAACCCTTTGGCTATTCACACTATCCAATTGTGGGCAGAGAACCCTTCGGCTGTTCACACTCTCCAAGTGTTGACAGAAAATTGGATCTCCTTGACAAATCTTCTTCACAAGAAATCTAGAAAGAAGAAAGAAAAGAATGAAATAAACACAAATCAAAGTAAAGATTCTTACCTTTGAACACCAAGTCAAGCCTTCACACCCCAGTAGTAAGAATCCTCCTTCGAACACTCTCTTACACTCTCTCCTTGACTCTTCTTTCAATAGGCACGAAGATAAGTAGGTAAAAAGATTAAGTGATAGTTGAGATTGTACTATTTATAGAAAAGACACAAAAAAACTGTCCAAAAATTGCAAATATTCAAGTCAATACGAATTGGATCGTCCTGTACGATTGTGGATCATCCTGGATGATTTTACTTAAATGTGTCGGAAACGAACCTAATGTATATGGGTACGAAATGACTTCGTACACACACATCGTCCCGTACGAACTAGGTTCGTCCGATACGAACGGTTATTCTATAGGTCGGTTCCCAAAAACTGCAGAACGTCACTAAAAATTTCAGAGTCAGTTCACTTCGTCATGGGATGAATATGGGTTCGTCCGGATGAAAGTTTTCCAGAGAGCAACTCGTCCTGGCACGATTATAAATTTCGTCTGAACGAAAATTCTCCAGAGGAGATTTCGTCCCGGGACGAATACACTTCATCCTGGACGAAAATACTCCAAAGAGCAACTCGTTCTGGAATGAATATAAATTTTGTCTGAACAAAAATTTTCCAGAGAATATTAAGTCGTGGGACGAATACACTTCGTCCTGGATGATTAGGACTTAGAAAAAATTTTTTCAATTCATGTTCGTTCTATTTCTCTTACAAGGAGATAACTGACCTGATCGTCTCGTATGAATTAGGTTCGTCCCGTACAATAAATACAAAATTTTCAATATCTCCTTTAGTGTGTGTGTTTATTCACTCAATTACAATCATTCTCTCTCAAACTTAATTCAAAGAAAAATAGAAGCTTTAAATACACAAAGTATTTCATGCTGAATTTGATTTGAAGCCTTCGTAGTTTGGAGTCTGATTTTCCTGAAATGTTAGTATACACAAAAGCAAAAAAAACTCTTCTAAAAAGTGTTAGGAGATAACTACACATAAAACAATAATATTTAAAATCATCAAAATTATACAAGTTGCAAGAGTATAAAACATGCACATAGCAACTCTCTTAACAATCTCCCTCTTTTTTATGATGGCAAAAAAATTATTGTTTATATAATTTCAAATTCTAAGAGTCTCCTAAACTCCCCCTAAATTGATGAACACGTGTAAATAAGGAGGCATTTTTAGAAATACACAACAAACAAAAATAAAACAAACACACAACATATACAACATATACAAAACACAAAACATAAAACAAAAACAGACACATATACATACAATACGAATCAAACAAAATCACGATACAAACAATTTCATCCTTTTTTTGACAACAGCAAAAAGTAAAGAAGAAAAATACTTGAAATGTGAGCAAATATATGAAAATTATTTGATAATTCAATCTTGAAAGTGATTGAAATAAGTAATGCAAATACAATTAAAATATTAGGCAAATCATAATAATTTATAGAATTTGAGAAAAGATATAACATTTGTAAAGAAATATTTATCAAAAATATGAGTCAATTTAGACACTAAGATAGAGAAAATCATTGCAAAAAGGATGAATAAAAAATTTGTATATTTCAAATTTCAATAGAGAATATAAATGTATAATAGATCAATTTGAATTAAGAGATTAAAAGATAATGAAATGAAATAATTACCACATGTGGCGCTTTGCGTATCTTTTTCAATTTATTGGCACATTTTTTGTGCATCTTTTTACTTATGGGCTTATTTTGTGCCTCTTTTTCTACTTGATAACCATTGCGCTTTCCTTTTGATTTTTCTATATTTGTATATTTTTCAAGAGTAATTTTGATCTTTCTAAATCAATAATAAAAAATTTTAAATTTTTTTAAGTGCCTAAATTGACTCATATTAAGAAAATGCAAATAAATCTTATAGATTTTTACAATATCTCAAAATTTTTAGAATTTAAAAAATTTTAATTCAAAATTAATTTCAAAGTAAAATACATAACAAATTTTAAAATTATTTGAGATATTTAAATATTATATTTTTTAATTAATATTTAATTAAACATTGAGTAAATATCTTTCAAAACTTTAAAATTTATATTTTAAAATAATTTCATATTATTAAGGTATTTTTAAAAAATAACTATTTAAAAATTATTTTGAATTTATCTTAATCTTTCTAAAATTATTTACTAATCAATTTATCTCTCATCCTTATTTCCATTCATTTTCATGCATGTATAGAATGTACTTGCACTTAGTCTATGTCTCTTCTAGATCATGGACTCTATTATGATGATTGTACGTTAAATTTTTATATGTTTCTCAATGGTTAGTAAAACTTTAATTTGAATCCATTCAATGTAGTGACATCTTATGAACAAAAATTAAAGACTGATTCAGATAAATTATTTTAATTTTAGAAACTAAAATATACATGCAATGAGTAGTTAACTTTGAACATTAAAACTTAGTGACATTCCCTGCCCTAGGAAAACTTTTCACTAATTTTAAACTTTGTTAAGTACTCTAATTAATTAATTCAAAATTAACCCCTAAATTAAGACTAAAAATTCTAATAAATTCAAATTAAAATTTCAAAAATATAAATTATATGTGAAATTAATTAGAATTCAATCCTTGACTTAAGAAAATAAAAAGACCCTTAAGTGGACTTCAATTTTAGGTTTTATTTAATTTTATGTGAAAATTAATACTTAATTAATTTAATTAATTAAAAATATTTGAAAATTTTAAAAAAATTTCAAACACTTGAGAATATCTCCTTAGGTCATCTCTTACCTTTGGAGGCGATTAAAAGAAGTTTGGAGTTTATTTAGATTCAAATCATTAAATCTTTTAAAATGAATAATTTTAAAATTTTAAATAAATGCCAAAATTTCACAAATTCATAACTAATTTTAGAAATTTTAAAATTGAGAAAAATAGAAGGCATTGGGCTCCATTTGGGGTCTAATATTTATTAAAAATATCAAACCACCATACATAATTCAAATTTAAAAAGTTAACTTTTTGGTCAAAATTTCACTCAAACTTCAAAAATCCATAACAAAATATAGAGAAATCCATATCTAAAAAACTTAATATTCATCTTAATGCCTAATATTTATAAAAAATATCAACATTCCAAAATCAACCTTAATCAAAAAAAATCAAAATTTGACCCCTTTAATTAAAACATTTAAAAATTTTGAATAATTCCAAAATTTTAATAATTTACAAAAATTCCATAAAACTCTTACTTAATTAATAAAATCCATCAAAAATCCCTATAATATACAATAAGCACTCTAAAGGTGAAGTTCTAAGGATGGACTACTTTGAGTTGCCTGGCTAAGTGTCCTTAGGAGGCCTAATTAATAATTATTTAATGCTACGAATGGATTTAATGGAGTGTAAATTTTAAATATAATTGATTAATAATTATTTAACCAAATCTAAAATCCTTAATCTATTTTATTAATCAACTTTTTTTGCTAGACTACCTTAGTCTCTAGGATATGTGTCCAAGGAAGGCTTGGTTCCTCGTGCTCGTTATGACAACGTGATGAACTAGTTAATGGAAAACTTAATTAACTCAAACTCATAAAAATAGAAACTAATCAAATTTAATTAAAATTTATTAACCCTTAATTCTTAATCAATTAAATTCCTTTAACCATACAAGTTACCACTATGTAACTTGGGCCTACAAGGTTATTACCTTCCATAAGGAAGGTGAAATAAAGTTTATGGCCCTAGTAAGCAATAAAGGTAGTAGCCATTTAACATTAAAAATACATCTAACAATTCATTTTAAATTAGAATACCAAACAACTTTAATAAACCATCCTAACTAGTATATATCCAAAACATATGGCCGAACTCATACACTTTAGATGGGTTTGAAATTTTATGAAGGTTGTTAAACATTTGGTAATTTAATAAAAAAAATTTAACTTTAAAATAATAAAGATAATATTTTTGAAAACTTTTTTAAAAATTGAATAATACAAAATTTTAATTAATTTCAAAAGTGAATGAGTTTATTAAAAAATATTCACTCAACTCTAATGAAATCTTAATTTATGAAATGAATCAATAATCAGTCATTTTCTCAAGCAGTTAAAATAGAAATAAAATCCAGTAAAACTAAATTATGAAAAGGAAAAAATACACTGGAGCTTTTTATATTGGTTCGGTCAAACTTGACCTTCGTCCACTCCCTAGAGTCCTTGGCTCCTGGTATTCCACTAATCATTAAGTGGCTCTCTTTTTACTCCCATAATAAGGCGGTGGAGAAGCCTATATAAACTCACTTTCATTAAACCTAATGCAGTAGAGTGCATGATGCTTTATCACCCTCCTAGTGATGGCAGCGAACCATGACTCATTTTTCTCCCACCTGGAGAAGGCAGAGAATCTCAGCTCCTTTTTCTCCCTCCAAGATAAGATATAGTACCTTAGTTCCTTTTTCTTCCTCTTGGAGAAGGCAGAGTACCTAAGCTCCATTTTCTCTCATAGAGAAGGTAGAGTACCTCAAGGAATTGACCTAGAAGTCTCTCTCCCAAGATAATCTTCGTGACTCACCTCAGCCATAGTAGGAGCAAGGGTGTAACTAGCCTAGAGCAACCATGTAATCCACTCACACTCCTTCTCCCTCATGCCCAACCTCACCGTTGCCTTCCTCTTAAACCCTAGATTTCTCAAAAGCTTCTCTCTCATAGTACCTTTAGCTATCACACAATCCTCTCATAATTACAAATAAAATCACAAAAACTTTCTTAAGTATTGGTCTTTAAGAAACTAAAAAAGTTCAAGTTTATTATCATTATTCATAGAGTACAATTTGAGTTTATATAATATAATCAGTTCAAACCCATACCCATTTAGTATGATTTAAATAATTATTCAATTATTTTGAACACATCTTATAGTATGACCCAAAGATCATCAAGTACAATCTATTAGCTTTTCTCTCTTATTCGTACAAAATGATTACCAAGATGATAAGAAATCTTCTCTAGAAGTTATCCCATACTATTATCATTATATAGTATAGCTAGTTTATTTTAAGTAGGTTACCTGGAATAATATAAATATCATACAGTATGATTAGTTCTAAAATCATGGTTTTATTTGGTATAATCTTTATGATGACCAAGTTTCATCTCTGAAATTTATTTTATATGATCAATATCGTAGGTATGATCTATTATCATTAATTAAATTATGATTTGATTTACTAATTTTAGGCATTAATTTAATTAGGATTTCAAATGTTCGTATAGTATGAATCATATTGTATAATATGATTAGTTTAAAAATTAAAATTTAAAAATTTTACTTAATTGATCCAGTGGTTAGGGTTTTTGAGCCATGTGAATTATATAGCATGATCTAGATCACACAGTACAATTAGTTCAAAAATAATAATTTTTTTAATTATCCATTAAGACTTTTCTTTCTATACTAATCATATAGTTTAATTGTACATCATATAGTATGATTAGTATCAAAATTTTAACATTTAAAATTTATCTCACTCCCCCTGTATATGTGTATGTTCACCCAATTGCAAACACTTTTATGTGACCAGACTTGGAAATAGAAAATAAAGAAAAATAAAATTACAAATTTTATTTACTTGACATTCATATTCTACCCATTCTTGAGCTTTTAGTAACCTTAAGTAGTGTATGTCTTACCTATAATATTAGTCCTCATAGACAATAAAAATATTTAAATAAAGGTTTCTAACTTTTTTTAAATAAAATTGTTTAGTGAGGGGAAGAGCTCAACAAGAAAGTAAAAATTAACTTATAATTTAAAATTCTAACCAACAGTGCTTGCTATTATAAAAAGGGGATATTAATGTAATTTTGAAGCCCAACCCTACATTCTGATGATTACAAATATTATTAGATGTTTATTTTATTTTCTCCTAGTTTATACATTGCATATTTTTCTAATTCATACTAACATTTATGTTTCAGCATACACAAAGCACTATCCAATAATTAGAGCTCAAGAAGTGTGTGTGTCAATTTTTCTTTCCATCATTTAATTTAAGAATAATTTGAATTTTAAAAGTTTTTCTAATCATACTATATAAACTAGTTCATTCAATAAAAGTAAAAAAATCTTACTTAAATAATTAAATAGAAATTAATTAATATTGATAATCACACAATATGATTAAGTTCATAGTGGTCAATCGATTGAGCAACCTTATTGATGATAATTAATCATCCCAAGATTAGTTATGTATAAACTACTAATCCATTAAACTAATCAAATTGGTTGATCATTGATCCTTTAGTAGATAATTAACTAATCATATTGTATGATATGCATTTCTTACTTTATGTATATAAGTAGAAAAATTAAGAAATAGAGTTTTATAAACCCTCTATAAACTCTTATTATAAATTTAATAAGGGTATTTTGGGAAACCAAAGGTTTTATGTTTATTCTTTGAGAGAGTTTATATAGAGCAATCATCAAAGGAGAGAGAGGGTAATGTTGTGTGAGAGGAAGAAGTTCCTTGATTGATTTAAAGGAGTTTGATAAAGGTTTTCACATGGTTGCTCTGGCTAACCTATACTAAGGTTTTCAAGTTATTTTAGTATTTTTCATGAGAGAAGATCTATTAAGAAAAGACATTAGGCCAAAATTTGTCAACGACTCCAATGAATCAAGAAGGTGAAAGGTGTACGTGGTAAATTTGCCAGACCAGGAAGGTGGAAGGAAAACTCGATGAGTCTACAAGATCGAGAAGTTTAAAGGAGTACTTGGTGACTTTGCAGGATAGAGGAAGTTAAAGGAAGCCATAGTGAATCCACCTATCAGAGGCGGTAAAATAAGGACATCGCCACTCGTCCAGATAGAGGAGGTGAAAGATGAGATTCTTTGGATGTGAAGTGTCTAAAAAGGTGCATTCTCCACCTGTGAAAGAAATAAGGGCTTCTCCTCCTACCTATAAGCTAAAGGAGTTAGTATGTTAGTGTAATTCCAAAATAAAGGACCTTCGAGGAGTGGATTTTGGTCATGTTGACCAAATTAGAATAAAAATCTGCTTGCAATTGTTTACTTTTTTCTTTCATTTCTTATTTTACTTCACTGTAATTTTATTTTTAGCACTTTGATTTGAATTTGGTTATATCTATGAAATAAATTTACTATGGTTTTTTTTTATTCCTATTTGTGTTAAAAAGTAAAAGAAAGTTAAAAAATTAAAAAAATTATTTATTAGATTACAACCTAAGTTAGAGAAATCATAGCATGAGCTGTAAGCCATAGTTACAAATGTAGCATGCCAAAAAAACTTATTAAAGAATCTCCATGATAGTGATTTTATTGAAAGGTTTTACAATCAAGACCTTTGACAAACTATTAAACAAAGCCTCTAATCTTCAAGAGGAAGCTTCTCAATTGTTGTTCTTAAATGTTCAGTCTTCGATATAAGTGACAAAGCTAAAACCTTGAAATGTTGTAGACAAGAAATGATGATCAGTGTCTGTAGTTGATAAAGGAATGTAGTCGATACAAATTCAAGTTGAAAATACAAGTCATCCTATTAGATATAAGTAGTTTTATAGACTGTAGAATGATTAGTACTTCAAATTTCAGAAAACTCTCACTCCAAAAGAGAGAAGATAAAAATTTGAATAACTCAAAAATAAAACATATCAATTTAAAAAAGGAAGCTATTAAAAAAATTTTAAAAATGTTTTGAAAAAGTCTGATTTTAAACGACTATATCCTACAAAACTGGAAGATGTGGTTAGATTGGGGCAACTCAAGTATTTCCTATATAAGCAAATGATAACTCATGAGTTTGAAGATTGTGTAACATTTACACAATGACTTGACAAATAAATTGAAAGTGGGATAGTTGTGATACCCTAGGAATATTTAGTTGATACTAATCAAGGATCTGCTAAGTGTGTAATTGGTGAGCCTTTTCAACCACATTCTATTTTAAAATTCAATGATGAGAAGATGTTGCTTTATCCCATTTCTAAAAAAGATTTCTTAATAAAATGTATTTTTCATCTTTCCAATAATCTCTAAGAGCATACAGCTCCATCCAAGTTGCCATGGTAACTTCTCATGTAGTAAACAAAATAAAGTTTTGACCAGAGATCCTAAGGAAGTGTGAGTTAAATAATCTTCTTTAATCTTGAAGAAGGAATACAAGACTAAAACTAAAGTTGTATCTAAAAAAATAGTTATTTCTATAAGTGGGAAATCTAAATCCCTTAATCCTTTAATGATGTATGACTTTTATTTTGTCTCACTTGGTAATAAGAAGTATGTAAAATTAGATTTGGCATATATCTCACTTATTTTTGTTGATGTAAATAATAACTCAAATGATGATGAAAATAATTCTCAAGAAAAATTAAATATACTTGAAGTGACTCTACAATATTTGTATGATAGTGATTCCCTTATTCTCAATGTTCATGACGATCCTATCAACATGGAACTAGAAATGTCTAATTAAGGTAGTTTTCCAAAAGAAAATCAAAAGGAAAAAAATGATCAAGAAGAAAACCTATATGATACTTCTTCTTCCGAAGAGATTGTTGAAGTCAACCTTCATAGAACTCTAGTTCTTTCTAAGGAATTGAGAGAAGAAGCTTTAATCTAATGTTCAATTTACCCAGACGTTTCTATGGCTTAGATATCATCAAGGCAGTCAGAAGAAGTGCTTTATTTCAAGTATGTTATAGGAATCACATTATTTGATGAAAATTTACTGTTATGAATTTTGGATTATAATCATCCATTATATATTTATATTAATATGGATAATTTTAATCTAGTTCAAGTATATGATGATCTAGATTCATCAGTCAACACCATGAATTTTTGAACTCTCACTAATTTAAAACTGGATACTTGTAAATTTTTTTATGATAAAATGATGTGCGAGGATTTAATGAAAAAGGAGAGAGAGCTTTGGGCTCAATACCACTTAAAAACTAAAGTTAAATTACACTTTATAGATTTTGAGGCTTCATTTAAAGCTCTCTTTGATAGACTTTGGCTCCATGGAAATTAAAAAGAAAGAAAACCCCTCCAAATTGAAAAAATGTAGTCAAAAAATAAAATATACAAATAAGATTAAAAACCAAAAAGCGGAACCACATGCACTAGAAAATCAGAACAGTAAGATGGAAACCTGAAATGACATGAACAACACATAAATAATAGACAAAGACCATATAAATGGATAGAACCATGCATAAAATAAGAAAACTAACAATTGCAAACCAAGAACAGCAACAGCCTCAAATCGCAATATAAGGTTGCCCATATTTATCCAACCTTGTAAAAATAATAAGGTTTTTAGGGAGATTTTAAGCAACAAATTCTATTAAAACATTAAGATTGCAACCCTCATTAGCTGACCAATCTACATAACGATTGGCTTCACTCAAAACTTGAGATAGTTAGTAAAGAAAGAGCAATAAACTTCTAATATCCTAAGTAAATAAAAAAGTTCAGGGTTACAAGAATCAAAAACATCCCAAACCCCCTTTAAACACCACCACATAATAATTATGCAGAGATTTCCAATAAATTATATAAGTGTTCAATGTAGAGGCCCAAAAAACTTTTTAAATATTCTTTCAATAAAAATTATAAATAGACTAGGTAGGATTAATGGTTTGGAGCAAAAAAATGGGTAAGGAACATAACACACTTTTGGTGAGAATAAGACTTCCTCCAAAAGACAAGAGATTAAACTCGGAAGAAGAAAGTTTTTTCTGAATTTTGGAGGAAGTATCATAAAAAATAAAATATCTCTTCTTACCTTTGTAAAGAGGAATGCTAATATATTTGATAGGGAAATTACAATGCATAAAACTTGTTCTATTATTCATGTGATTAATATGATTTAGACTATATTTTTTTTAGTAATGCACTAATGTCTCCAAACTTATGAAGATATTTCATAAGTAAGTTAAGAATTCTAATAGAGCCATTGGAAAAAATGATAAAGATACTAGAAAAAGTTAAACAAGAAATAGTGAGACACCCAATAGACTGAAAATACAAAGAAGGGTGATTATCAAACAAATTATCAAGGCCTCTTGAGAGATACTCCATAGATATAATAAGAAGAGAAGGCGAAAGGGTGTAACCTTTTCTCAGACCTTCAAAAGCTTTAAAGAAATCATAAATTTACCATTAATAATGAAGAAAATAAGAGTTCTGTTGACCTTATTTTTTTATGAGCTCACTAAGAATCACTTGGGTTTATTACAAATCTGATTTTAGGAAATAGAATTTTGATGATAGCAAATACTTCTATTTATCTACAACTGTCATACCTACTAATGTTTCACGTCCATAAGATCAAACTGTAAATTAAATCAGCTCAAGATTGGGTAGAATAGGACTGAGTCAATTTGTAATGTATGGCATGTGTCTGTTACCTTTTCTTGAGTCCTTTATAACAATGTGGATCCTGATGCTAAGTAACCTTACAAATACGCACTTGGGGGAAATTTTTTGACTATTTTAGAGTTTTTTGTTTTTGATCACATCATCCGGGATGATCCAAAAATTGGTTTGGATGATCTGTTAAAAATAGAAACCCTAATTAGGGCATCCTAGTTTAGGCAGTCACAATTAAGCGCATCATACTAGATATTAAGAGAGTTGCTATGTGCATGTTTTATACTCTTGCAACTTATATAGTTTTGATGATTTCAAATATTATTATTTTATGTGTAGTTATCTTCTAACACTTTTTGGAAGAGTTATTTTTGCTCTTGTGTGTACTAACATTTCAGGAAAATCAAACTCTAGACTATAAAGACTTCAAATAAAATTCAGCATGAGATACTTTGTTATTTAAAGCTTCTATTTTTCTTTGAATTAACTTTCAGAGAGAATGATTGTAATTGAGTGAACAAACACACACACTTAAAGAGATATTGAAAATTTTGTACTGATCGTATGGGACGAACCTAGTTCGTACAGGACGATCAGGTCAGTTATCTCCTTGTAAGAGGAATGGAACGAACAGGAATTGAAAAAAAATTTTCTAAGTCCTGATCATCCAGAACGAAGTGTATTCGTCCCAGGACAAAATATTCTCTGTAAAATTTTCGTTCAGACGAAGTTTATATTCGTTCCAGGACGAGTTGCTCTCTGGAGTATTTTCGTCTGTGATGAAGTGTATTCATCCCGGGACAAAATCTCCTCTGGAGAATTTTCATTTAGATAAAATTTATAATCGTGCTAGGATGAGTTGCTCTCTGGAAAAATTTTGTCCGGACGAACCCATATTCATCCTAGGACGAAGTGAACCGAATCTAAAATTTTTAGTGATATTCTGCAGTTTTTGCGAATCGACCTATGGAATTACCGTTCGTACTGGATGAACTAGTTCGTATGGGATGATGTGTGTGTACAAAGTCATTTCGTACCCATATACATTAGGTTTGTTTCCAACGCATTTAAGTAAAATCGTCCAGGCCAATCCACGATCATACGGGACGATCTAATTCATATTGACTTGAATATTTATAGTTTTTAAATGGTTTTTTGTGTCTTTTTTATAAATAGTCCAATCTCAACTGCCACTTAATCTTTTTGCCTACTAATCTTCGTGTCTATTGAAAGAAGAGTCAAAGAGAGAGTGTAAGAGAGTGTTCGAAGGAGGATTCATATTACTGGAGCGTGAAGGCTTCACTTGGTGTTCAAAGTTAAGAATCTTTACTTTTGATTTGTGTTTATTTCACTCTTTTCTTTCTTCCTTCTAGATTTCTTATGAAGAAGAACTGTCAAGGAGATCCGGTTCTCTCCCAACACTTGGAGAGTGTGAACAGCCGAAGGGTTCTCTTACCAGACTTGGAGAGTGTGAACATCTGAAGGGTTCTCTTCCCACACTAGGAGAGTGTGAACAGCCAATTTTCTGCCCACACTTGGAGAGTTTGAACAGCCGAAGGGTTCTCTTCCCACACTAGGAGAGTATGAATAGCCAAAGGGTTCTCTATCCACACTAGGAGAGTGTGAAAGGATGAAGGGTTCTCTGCCCATACTAGGAGAGTGTGAAAGGATGAAGGGTTCTCTGCCCACACTAGGAAGAGTGTAAAAGGACGACGGTTCACTACCACATCGGGTAGTGGTGGAAGAGAGTTTTGTGAAGGCTTCTCTGCCTTGCTGTGGGTGCAAAAGTAGAGTCACTATTGGTATTAGTGCAATACTCGGAGGGTTCCTCCGAGGAGTGGATGTAGGTTTGGTTTTGACCGAAAGGCTATAAATCTCGTGTCTTTATTTTCTGCTGCTTTTTATTTTTGTATTTTTACTTTTAAAACTATGGTTGAAAAATATTTTCTAGAAAAATTTACTAAAGTTTTATTTTCATTTCCTAATTTTAAAAGGAGGGTTAAATTTTTTTTTTTTTATTACCAATTCACCCCCCCCCCCCCCTCTTGGTTAGCCGTGGGACATAAGCTTAGGTTTAACAACCTAATTCATAGTGAACGAGTTTCAAAAAGTGGTATCAGTGTTTTATTTCAAAACCATATGTTTATACTACTTTTTGTTTAACGTAGATGGCTACATTTGGAAACCGAAATACACCTGAGGGTTACTCTGTAACTAGACCTCCACTGTTCGACAATATACCTTTTAATTTTTGAAAAGCACGCATGTCTACATTTTTACAGTCCCTTGATTATCGTATGTGGATCTTAGCTCATGAATGATATACAAAACTAACTAGATTAGTTAACGGAGTTAGAGTTGAAACACCTTTTATAAACTAGACAGTAGAATAACATGACTTAGCACAACAAAATGCCAAATGCTTGAATAGTTTCTTTTGTGCTTTAAAATTCGAAGACTACATGCGGGTTTCCACTTGCAAAAGTGGGAAGGGCATATTGGATAGACTTTGTATAACTTATGAGGGGACTAATGAGGTTAAGCAATCTATACTTAATATCTTGTTGCATGATTATGAACTGTTTTGCATGAAACCAAATGAATCCATTTCTGATATGTGCACAAGATTCACACAAATAGTCACCTCTTTGCATGCACTGGGTAGGGAACTAACGAATGCTGAAATGGTTAATAAGATTCTTCATTGTTTGCCTACTGCTTCTGATGCTAAAATTACTGCAATTACAGAGTCTAAAGATCTAAACATTTACTCTATTGATAATCTTCTTGGTTTGTTAATTGCTTACGAGCAAGGAGTTAGCCAAAGAAAGATTGATGCAAGTGAACTACGAAGGGAGAAAAATATAGCACTAAATGTGGAAGAGTCCGAGAGTGAACACTCATAACCTGAGGATGAAGACGATATTGCATTGATGACTAGACAATTCAGAAGCTTTTTGAAGAGGAAGCAGAAGAGACGCCAGCATTAGAATAGAGGTAAATTTAATAGAAATGTCAAGATTTCAAATGATGTGATTTACTATGAGTGCAGAAAACCTTGTCATATCAAGACTGAATGCCCAAAACTCAAAGCCACTCCTAGTAAGGAGAAGGCAGATGAGAAATCAATTATAAAGAAGGGTAAGAAGAAGTTTCAAAGAGCTTTCTGGACGGACTCATCTTCAGATTCATCAGAGACTGAGAAGGAAGAGGAAATCATTAATCTGTGCTTAATGGCAGATAGTCTTGATCAGTCAGATCAAGAAGAGGTGTGTGACTTAACCTATGATGAACTTTTTAAAGTTTTTGAACACATGCATGATGCATATAGGAAAATAAAGAAAATACATGCTAGTCTAAGTTTAGAGTTTGAAGAATTTCAAAAGAAATATGAAATCCTTAGAAAAGATCATGCTTTAATTGATGACAATAACATGAAATTACTTGATGAGTTTGACGACTTAAATAAAAAACATAAAAATTTAAAATCATCCTATGCTGAACTTGAAAAAGATTTTAAAAATTTTAAGGATGAATCGGAGAGCAAGATTTATAGATCAAATTATACAAATCAAATTTTGGAAAATATGAATTCATTTTATAAATTAATGATAAAAGCTCTCGAGAATAATAAGATACCCCCTAAACTTGAAGATTTTAGTAATCCTATTATGTATCATAAATTTATGCAATCCCTAAATATACAGATGAATGGTAAAAGACTTAGGAATCCATTTCCAAAAGTCGAATGTAATAATTATGGATTATTTGGACATATAGCTAACACCTGTACTTTGAAGATGAAAACTTATTTGGTGTGTGGAGACCTAAGATGCATAAACCTAGACATATCATACATGCATCTGATTATAAATTGCCAAAAGGAGAACCCAAACTTGTTTAGATTTCCAGGTCTAACGTTTGATAATTTTGCAAGGTCGCTCTCACACAAGACCTCATGAGAGCATATGGTACCTAGACAATGGATGTTCAAAGCATATAACTGGAGATACTGCACAATTCATATCGCTGGAAGCTAGGAGTGGAGGCAAGGTTACAGTTGGAGATAACACAACAAGGAAGGTGGTTAGTTCATTTATGATTGGAAATCTTAATAAATTTTACATTGAGAATGTGTTATTAGTAGAAGGCTTAAAGCATAACCTATTAAGTATAAGCCAGCTATGTGATAAAGGATATTGTGTGAAATTTTTTCCTACTAGATTCATATTAAGACTAAATGGTAAAGATGTTTTGAATGGTAAAAGGGTGAATAATGTTTATATGCTAGACTTGAATTATATTCAATCTCCTACTGCTTTTTATTTGAAAACTGTATCTGATGAGTCATGGCTTTGACATTGGAGACTTTGTCATTCTAGCATGAATAACCTTAGGAGGATTACCCAAAAGAACTTAGTAAGAGGTATACCAAAATTAGACTTTACTAAGGACCGCCTTTATGATACATGTCAATTAGGAAAGCAAGTGAAGTCCTCTTTTCAGTCTAATAAGGATCTTAGAACTAGAAAACTATTGGAGATTTTGCATATGGATCTTTTTAGACCAGTTGGAACTGTGAGTCTAGGAGGGAAGGTATACGAATTTGTGATTATAGATGATTACTCAAGATTCACATGGGTTAGATTTCTATTTCATAAGAGTGAATCATTTGAAGAATTTAGTAATTTTTGACTTGGATTCAAAGAAAACTTGGGTGTAAAATTATTTCTATACAAAGTGATCATGGAGGAGAATTTAAAATGAGAAATTTGAGGATTTTTGTAAGGATAAAGGAATTGATCACAACTTTTCTGCACCTAGAACCCCTCAGCAGAATGGGGTAGTCAAAAGGAAAAATAGGACATTAATAGAAGCCGCCCGAGCAATTTTTTCAGAATATTCACTTCCTAAATATTTTTGAGCTGAGGCGGTTAGCACTGCATGTTATGTTCTGAATAGGGTGAATGTGAGATCTAAAATAAATAAAACACCCTATTAGTTGCTAAAAGGTGAAACACCTAATTTGTCTCATTTGCATGATTTTGGGTGCAAGGTGTTCATTCATAATAATGAAAAATCTGTCTTAGAAAAATTTGATCCAAAATCAGATGAATGAATTTTTGTTTGATACTCAAGTGTTGGAAAATCTTATAGAGTATTCAATAGAAGAACTTTGGTAATTGAGGAGACCACACATGTTGTATTTGATGAATTTAGAATTTTGGAAAAGCCAAATGTTATAGAAGATGAGATTGAGATTAACTCCCAAAAGTTTGATAAAATGAATTTGGAAGAAAATTTGGAAGAAAATGTGGAAGAAAATTTAGAGATAGAGAACCCTTTGCCTAGAGATTTGAGATTTTCTAAAAACCACCCAATGAAACTGATTATAGGTGAACCTAGTGAGGGTGTAAGGACTAGGCGTGGATTAAATAAAGAAGTCAATCATTCAGCCTTCATTTAAACTATAGAACCCACAAATATTGATCAAGCACTTTCAGATGAATTTTAGATTTTGGCCATGCAAGAAGAGTTGAATCAATTTGTAAGAAATAAAGTTTGAGAATTAACTACAAGGCCAAAGGATCAAAGTGTTGTTGGAACTAAGTGGGTATTCAAAAACAAAATAAATAACTCAGGAGTAGTCATTAGAAATAAGGCTAGATTAGTTGCTAAGGGGTATAATCAGATTAAAGGGATTGATTTTGAGGAGACTTTTGCCCTTGTAGCTGGACTTGAAGCAATTAGGGTTTTGCTAGCTCTTGCCTATTTTAAAGAAATCAAATTGTATGAAATAGATGTAAAAAGTGCCTTTTTAAATGGGATAATTCAAGAAGATATTTTTGCAGAATAACCACCAAGTTTTGAAAATTCTAAATACCCAAATCATGTTTTTAAGTTGAAAAAGGCAATAAATGGATTGAAACAAGCACCTAGGGTTTGGTATAAGAGGTTAAGCACTTTCTTACTTGAAAGATCTTTTGAAAAGGAAGTGTTGATACAACTCTCTTTTTGATGAAATGTGGAAAGGATATACTCATTGTTTAAGTTTCTGTTAATGATATCATTTTTGGATCTTCAAATAAAAATCTTTGTGAAGATTTTTCTAAAATAATTAGTAGTGAATTTGAGATGAGTCTAATGGGAGATTTAAGTTACTTTCTAGGATTTAACATTAAGCAAATTGAAGAAGGTACATTTCTTAGCCACTCAAAATATGTTAATGATATCCTCAAAAAGTATGGAATGGACAATGCTAAACCTGTTAGGACACCAATGAGTTCCTTAATTCAGTTGGATAAGGACCCTAAAGGAAAATCTGTTGATCAAAAGAAATTTAGAGGGATAATTGGATCTTTACTTTACTTGACTGCTAGCCGACCCGATATCATATTTAGTATTTGCTTGTGTGCTAGATTTCAATTAAATCCAAAAGAATCACATTTGACAGCAATAAAAATGATTTTAAGATATCTGTTAGGAACTCAGAACTTATGAATTTCGTATCCTAAGTTTAGCTCTTCATTTGAAATAATTGGTTATTCAAATTCTGTCTTTGCAGGTTGTATGGTGGATAGAAAGAGCACTTCTGGAACATGTCAATTTATTGGAAATTCTCTATATTCTTGGTCTAGTAAATAACAAAATTCAGTAGCCCTATCTACTACAGAAGCTGGATACATTGTATTAGGAAGTTGTGTGGCACAACTACTTTGGTTGAAACAACAGTTAATTGATTTAGGATTAACTATATGCACTATTCCAATTTATTATGATAACACTAGTGCTATTTGTATTTTTAAAAATCCTATTCAACATTCAAGAACCAAACATATAGACATAAGGCATCATTTCAAAAGGGATCATGTATCCAAGGGAGAAATTGAACTCACTCATGTTTCTACTAAAAATCAACATGCAAACATTTTACAAAACCTTTAGCCTTTGATACTTTTAGTGCATTAAGAGGAAGGCTTGGTGTGATTGATCTGAATGCTTAATTAAAAATATTTTTGCAACATTGATGTTTGTTTTTCTAAGTTAATATTTTTTGTACGTTTTTATGTGTTTGTGAACTTGTATGTGTGCTTTTCTTGATTTAGTATTCGTGTTCTTCATTTTTCAGTGAGTTGTTTAGTGTGTTTGTGGTTTAGTTTTAATTAAGTGCATGATTTAAGATTTTTGAGTGTCCATCGTCCAGGATGAAATTATTTCGTACGGGACGATTTTTGTAGTGTACTTTTTGGATTTTGAACTGTTTGCGTGCAGTTTTCAATTTTTTTATTGTCACTTTGTCTGTACGATCGTCACAATCTTCCGGGACGAAAGGTTTTTTAAATGACAGGATGAATGAATAAAGTGGTTGAATGGATAAGGTAGTTTTTAATGCAAACTTCGTATGTACGAACCTTTGGTTTGTCTGGACGAACACATGTCAGTTCGATGAAGGGGACGGTTTCAATTGCCATTAAAATGATCATAAGTTTTGATTGTCCCTGGACGAACATGTGTTCGTCTATACGATCAGTCTGGTCAAAAGTTTGTACGAAAGGATGCTTCATAAGTTGTGTTGACTATGAAAAACTGTTTCATTTTGATGCATTGGTTCGTCCATACGAAATTTTTTTTTGTACAGGTTGAATTGAAAAATTCGTACAGGACTAAATTTTTTCGTCCGTTACGAATGTGTCATTTTCAATAAATAGAAGGGCTTTTGAACTCAACAGTCACACTCTGAACTTCTCTTTCAATCTCTTTCGTACTTTAGATCATTTTTCAAATGGAAAGTTCAAGTAAGAGGCAAAAGGTTGTGGCTAGGAAACCACATATAAATTCTTATGAAAACTTCCTTTTCAAAGCAAATGAGAAATCTTTTCCTAGGTTTGCCTCAGCGAAGATCACACCCTCCAGAATCCTAATCCAAGAACAACTTACCTTTCAGGTAATGAACTTATTTACCTCAACACAGTTTAGTTTTATCCTTACCCTCGTCTATTTCTACAATAAAGAAACCTTTCACTACTTTCTCCCCAACATGTCCTTTAATTATGACCATTCTACAATTTGTTCCTTTGTCTTCAAACAAAAAGTTGAAATAACCAAGGTTGACTTAGGAGCCTTTTTGAATTTAAGGGCAGAGGGAGCCAGAGCCCATCACTTGATTAACACTCATGATTATGAATGGTATGAAATTAATAATGTGATTAGAGGAAACAATTTGAACTAACATGAGGCTAGAGTGTCCGGTCTCGTTTGAAATGCACATATCATCCAGCATGTTCATAGAACTTCTATAATTCCTAAAGCTGGTGATAGAATCAATATAACCCCTCTTCTTTCTATGATGACATTCTTGATCATGTCCTAAGAACCTATAGATGAAGCCCAACTTATCCTTGACTATCTTTATGGGCTGTCTGAAATTGGTCATGTAGAGCATAAGAGAAAGGAAAACATCCCCTTAGGACATCTAGTTGCACACATTCTATACAAGAAATATAATTTGGTTCATCTAGATCAAGAGCTTGAAGAACCGCTCTACTACAAAGTCGGATCATTTAAAGCAATCTTCAAAGAAGAACCAAATAAAGCACATGTCGTTAGTGATATAGAGGAAGAAACAGAAGCTGCACCTGCACCCGCCAATGAACCAAATTATCAGGATTTGGTTCAAAGATTGGATCGCCTAGAGACTCATTTTGATTAACATTTTGATCTTGAGACTCATCTTTAGCAGCAGGCCGCACAGTATCAGTATGACATGAGTTTTATGAGGGATCAGATGAGTGATATCAGTACTAATGTGCTTATGATGAGTACTTACTTTAACATCTTTGGTGCTGCACCTCCTCCTCCTCCACCAGATCAGGGTCCTTCTCAGTGATAGTTGCAATTAATTTTATGTATTTTTTGTAGTTTGTGTGTTAGTTGTTGTTTTAAGTAAGTTTGTTGTATTTTCTTTTCTTTAGATGTTTTATTTTTGTATTGATATCCTAACCTTAGATTGTAATATCTTCATAGTGATATCAATATATATTCTCATGTTTTAGATTTAATAGTATTGAAATGTGTGTTACCCTTTATGACAATCATTAGATTTTTTATCTTAATAGTGTAATACTTTGAAATGCAAGTCAAAATTAAATTTATTATAAAATCTAATTTTTTCTAAATTTAAGTTATGTTTATAACTTGATATAATTAAGATTGTCAATTTCATTTCTCTTATTTAGACTACATTAATTCTAATATTATTATTACAACTATGATGTTTTCTTATTTTATATTTCACTTATAGATAAATATTTATGCACTTAGAAAAATTTGAAATTTTTTATTATTGATTTTGGAAAGATCAAAATTACTCTTGCAAAAAAATGTACAAATGTACAAAAATCAAAAGGAATGGGCAATGGTTCGCAAGTAGAAAAAGAGGCACATAATAAGTCTATAAGTAAAAGAATGCACAAAAAATGTGCCAATAAATTGAAAAAGATGCACAAAGTGCCACATGTGGTAATTTTTTTTCTCCATTATCTTTTAATCTCTTATTTCAAATTGATCTACTATACATTTATATTCTCTATTAAATTTTGAAATATACAAATTTTCTATTCATCCTTTTTGCAATGATTTTCTCTATCTTAGTGTCTAAATTGACTTATGTTTTTTATAAATAATTCTTTATCAATGTTATATCTTTTATTAAATTCTATGAATTATTATGATTTGCCTAATGTTTTAATTTTATTTGCATTACTTATTTCAATCACTTTCAAGATTGAATTATCAAATGATTTTCATATGTCTGCTTACATTTCAAGTCTTTTTCTTCTTTACTTTTTGCTGTTGTCAAAAAGGGGTAGAAATTATTTGTATCGTGATTTTATTTGATTCGTATTGTATGTGTACGTGTCTATTTTTGTTTTATATTTTATGTTTTGTGTATGTTTTATATGTTGTGTGTTTGTTTTATTTTTTTTTTTGTTGTGTATTTCTAAAATTGCCTCCTTATTTACACGTGTTCATCAATTCAGAGGGAGTTTAGGAGACTAAGAATTTGAAATTATATAAATAATAATTATTTTACCATCATCAAAAAGGGGGAGATTGTTAAGAGAGTTGCTATGTGCATGTTTTATACTCTTGCAACTTGTATTATTTTGATGATTTCAAATATTATTATTTTATGTGTAGTTATCTCCTAACACCATTTGGAAGAGTTGATTTTTCTCTTATGTGTACTAACATTTCAGGAAAATCAAACTCCAGACTACGAAGACTTCAAATCAAATTTAGCATGAGATACTTTGTGTATTTAAAGCTTCTATTTTTCTTTGAATTAAGTTTGAGAGGGAATGATTGTAATTGAGTGAACAAACACATACACTTAAGGAGATATTGAAAATTTTATACTGATCGTACGGGACGAACCTAGTTGGTACGGGACGATCAGGTCAGTTATCTCGTTGTAAGAGCAATGGAACGAACATGAATTGAAGAAAATTTTTCTAAGTCCTGATCATCCAGGATGAAGTGTATTCATCCCAGGATGAAATGTTCTCTGAAAAATTTTCATTCAGACGAAATTTATATTTATTCTAGGATGAGTTTTTCTTTGGAGTATTTTTGTCCAGGACTAAGTGTATTCGTCCTGGGATGAAATCTCCTCTAGAGAATTTTCGTTCAGACAAAATTTATAATCATGCTAGGATGAGTTTCTCTCTGGAAAAATTTCGTCCCGACGAACCCATATTCGTCCTAGGATGAAGTGAACCGACTCTGAAATTTTTAGTGATGTTCTGTAGTTTTTGGGAACCGACCTATGGAATAACCGTTCATACCGGACGAACCTAGTTCGTATGGGACTATGTGTGTGTACGAAGTCATTTCGTACCCATATACATTAGGTTCTTTTCCAATGCATTTAAGTAAAATCATCAAGGACGATCCATGATCGTACAGGACGATCCAATTTGTAATGACTTGAATATTTACAATTTTTGGATGGTTTTTTGTGTCTTTTCTATAAATAGTCAAATCTCAACTGCCACTTAATCTTTTTGCCTATTGATCTTCGTGCTTATTGAGAGAAGAGTCAAGGAGAGAGTTTAAGAGAGTGTTCGAAGGAGTATTCTTATTACTAGAGCGTGAAGGCTTCAATTGGTGTTCAAAGGTAAGAATCGTTACTTTTGATTTGTGTTTATTTCACTCTTTTTCTTTCTTCCTTCTAGATTTCTTGTGAAGAAGATCTGTCAAGGAATTCGGTTCTCTACTAACACTTGGAGAGTGTGAACAGCCGAAGAGTTCTCTGCCCACACTTGGAGACTGTGAACAACCGAAGGGTTCTCTGTCCATACTAGGAGAGTGTGAAAGGACGAAGGGTTCTCTGACCACACTAGGAGAGTGTGATAGGATGAAGGGTTCTCTGCCCACACTAGGAGAGTGTGAAAGGACAAAGGGTTCTCTTCCAACACTAGG
This sequence comes from Dendrobium nobile, assembly GCA_022539455.1. NCBI lineage: Eukaryota > Viridiplantae > Streptophyta > Magnoliopsida > Asparagales > Orchidaceae > Dendrobium > Dendrobium nobile. Next base: position 47,000,738 of record CM039735.1, on the reverse strand, counting down.
AGAGTGTGAAAGGACAAAGATTCTCTGTCGCACCGAGTAGTGGTGGAAGAGAGTTTTATAATGGCTTCTCCGCCTTGCTGTGGATGCAAAAGGAGAGTCACTATTGGTATTAGTGCAATACTCGGAGGGTGCCTCTGAAGAGTGGATGTAGGTCAGGTTTTGACCTAACCACTATAAATCTCATGTCTTTATTTTTTTGCTTCTTTTTATTTTTGTGTTTTTACTTATAAAACTGTGGTTGAAAAATATTTTCTAAAAAATTTCACTAAAGGTTTATTTTTATTTCCTAATTTTAAAAAGAAGGTTAAATTTTTTTTTAATTACCAATTCACCCCCCCCCCCCCCCTCTTGATTAGCCGTAGGATATAAGCTTAGGTTTAACAACCTAATTCATACTGAATGAGTTTCAACACTAGACGATATTAATATCAGCCAGGATGATTGGTTTTAATCAGAAAGAATATATCGCAAGATCTATTTAGGCATATTTTATTTTTAGACATCATCCATGACATCATCTTGGATGATGCAGTATAATTATGCCTAAATTAATTTGATAAATAAGAAAAGTAATTAAGATTTGATTACTCGATTATATCATCCTAAATAATCGTAGGATCAATCGGGATGATTAGTTCTCAAACCTTAGTTCTTTTTGGATGATCAAATATTTACCTAGTTCTATTCAGGGTGATGCTCTAGATGATATATACTGAATTGAACTAATCATTTAGGATGATCGGGAGATCGTTCAGAATAATCAAGTTATTTTTCCATCATCCAGACATCCATTTAGGGCAATGTTCTAGATGATATTCATTATTTTATATTAATCAACCCAGACGATCTAGTTATTTTCCATCGTCTAGACATCTATCCAGGATGATTTTTTGGATGATATTCATCAAGTTAAACTAATCGTACAGGATGATGTACTATCATCCTAGATGATATTTAATGATTAGTTGCTAATTAGAGCAAATTTTAAGCCCTTGTTTAAAAGATCTCTTATTTTCTCAAGTTGAGATCTTTTGCTTCTATCCGAACCTGACACAGCCAAGAGGTGAGTGATAGTAAGGTAGAGAGAGAGGATCTTGTGAGGGGGAATTAATGAGGGATTTCGTAAAGGTTACTTCAAGCAAGGATCCGCATCGTCTTCTCTGGTAGTCATCCCTAATTCCTTGGGGGTTCTAGAGAGGTCTACTTTAGCAACTAATCAAGGTTCTTTGCCTGCTTTAGGAGGAAGCAAAAGGAATTGGGTTCTCTGCCTTCTTTTGGAGGAGCAAAAGGAGTTGGGTTCTCTGCCTCGCTGGAGTTGGTGGAAAGGAGTTTTCGTACAGGCTTCTTTGCCTTGCTATAGGGGCAAAAGGAGAGACACTGTGTTTAGTACAATACTCAGAGGAGAGGCTCCATGGAGTGGACGTAGGTCAGGTTAATTAAACCACTATAAAATCTGGTGTGTTCTTTCTTATTGTACTTTCACATTTAATTTCTAAACTTTAATTTTTGTGGTGAATATTGGTTTGAATGTGATTGTGCTTTTGCTGAGAGAATTTTTTTAAAAAACTAATTCACCCCCCCCCCCCCCCACCTCTTGGTTAGCCTTTAGACTAGTTCATTAGGGATTAACATTCCTGTCAAACTTTCAAGTAGTATCAGAGCAAGATTTATAAAATTGAGTTTTTGAAAACTTTTGAATTTCGATCAATAGCTAACTTCGGTAATTATAATACTGTGAAAGGTTATTATATTACACGACCAGCTTTATTTAATAATATTCCTATTGATTTTTGGAAAAATTGCATTTCTATATATTTGCAATCGATTGACTATCGTATGTAAATACTTATTAAGGATGGTTAAGTACTTCCATCTCATAAAACTAATGGAATTAATATTGTACTTCCTTTTACTGAATGGACTCTTGACGATAGGAATTTAGTTCAATGGAATGCAAAATACTTGAACTATTTTTTTTTTGTGCTTTGAAATTAGAATATTATATTTATGCTTCAACTTGAGCTACTGGTAAAGAAATTTAGGATAGATTGTGTATTACTATGAAGGAACCAATAAAGTTAAATAATCTATGTTGAATATTTTGTTGCATGACTATGAACTTTTTTGTATGAAACCTACTGAATCAATTTCTGACATGTATACTAGGTTTACTCAAATTTTCACCTCTTTGTATGCCTTAGGAAGCGAGCTAACTAACTATGAAAGTGTGAATGAAATTTTGAGATGTTTGCTTTCTTCCTTTGATGATAAGATCACTGCAACTACTGAATCCAAGGATTTGAATACTTATTTTTTTGATAACTTACTTGGATCACTCATTGCTTATGAGGAATGAGTGAACCAAAGAAACTTAATACAAGTGACTGAAAGATGGAGAAAACTGTGGCGCTGAAGGCCAACAACACAGATACTGATTTTTCTGGGTCTGAAAGTGATGATGTTGCCTTAATGTCTAGGTAATTTAAAATCTTTCTAAGGAAGAATCATAAATAATATTAGAAATGGAACATTGGAAAGAGTAACAAAAATTATAAAAGTTCTTTTGATATTGTTTGTTTTGAATGCAGGATGCTTGGACATGTCAAAGCTGATTGTCCTACACTTAAGAATCACCCAAGCAAGGTGAAGGGTGTGAAGAAACCCAAGTTTAGAAAAGATAAGGACAAGAAGGGTTTCAAAAACCTTTCTAGGCAAATTCTACATCTAACTCATTTGAGACTAAAGTTGAAGAGGAGACAACAAACTTGTGCTTGATGGGTGATCACCTTGGTCTGTCTAACCAATAAGAGGTATGCAAACCAATGTATGATCAATTACTTGAAGTTTGTGAGAACATTCATGCATCATATAGGAAAATTAAAAATTTTCATGATAGTTTGAAATTTGGAGTTCTCAAATTTGCAAAAAGAGCATGAAATTTTAAGTAAATATCACACTCAAATTGATAGCAATCACATATCATTACTTGATGAATTTGATGAATTATATAAAAAGCATTCTGAGTTGGTTGTTGAGCATGATTCAATGAAATCATTCTTCACCTCACTTGAAACTAATTTTAAAACTTATATTAAAGAATTTAGGCGTAGGGAGCACTATTAAAATATTGATAATGCTATTTTAGAAAGTGCTAACTTGTGGTTTAAAGATGAATTGAATGCACTTGAGAAAAATAGGACTACACCCACACTTGATCTAAAGCCAAGACCTAGGAAGAGGCTGTTAAGATAGTTGCTATTTGTATGTTTTACATTTTTGTAACTTGTATAGTTTTGATGATTCCAAATATTATTGTTCAAATGTATAGTTATCTCCTAACAATTTTAGAAGATTTGTATTTACTCTTGTGTGTACTAACATTTCAGGTGAATTAAACTCTCAAACACGAAGTCTTCAAATCAAATTCAGCAAGAAATACTTTTAGTTTTTGAAGCTTAAAATTATCATTTAAATTGAGAGGGAGTGATTGTAATTGAGTGAATAAAAACATACACACACACACATAAGGAGATCATATAAAATTTATATTGATCGTACGGGACGATATCAGTTCGTACAGGACAATCAGACAGTTATCTCCTATTAAGATCACATGGAATAATAGGAACTGGCTAGAAAAATTTTCTAAGTCATATTCGTCTGGGATGAAATTAAATATCATCCGGGACGATTTTCTCTCTGTAAGAATATCGTACAAACGAAAATAATTATCGTCAGGGACGATTTGGTCTCTGTAAGAATTTCGTCCAGACGAAATTAATTATCGTCAGGGACGATTTGTTCTCTGTAAGATTTTCATCCTGACGAACATATTTTTGTCCAGACGATATAACCGACTGAGGACAATTTTTCTATATTCATTCTGTAGTTTTTGGAACCAACCTTGTTATAATTGTTCGTACCGGACGAATTGATTCGTACGAGACGATCAGCTTGTACGAAAACATTTCGTACACATATACGAATAGGTTCATTTCGAGGCTTTTAAGTAATATCGTCCAGGATGATCCAAGATCGTACGAGACGATCCACTGCGTACAGAATTGAAAACTTACAGTTTTTGGGCGGTTTTTCTTGTCTTTTGTATAAATAGTCCAAATTAGACTGCCACCCAATCTTTTTGTCATTTGATCTTCGTGCATATTGAGAGAAAAGTCAAGGAGAGAGTGTGAGAGAGCATTTAAAGGAGGATTCCTACCACTGGAGCGTAAAGGCTTTACTTGATGTTTAAAAGTAAGAATCTCTACTTGTGAATTGGGATTACTTCACTCTTTTCTTTCTTCCTTCTAGATTTCTTGTGAGAAGATCTGTCAAGGAGATCCGGTTCTCTGCCGACACTTGGAGTGTGTGAACAGCCGAAGGGTTCTCTGCCCACACTAGGAGAGTGTGAAAGGATGAAGGGTTCTCTGCCCACACTAGGAGAGTGTGAAAGGACAAAGGGTTCTCTGCCCACACTAGGAGAGTGTGAAAGGACGGACGGTTCTCTGCCAACACTATGGATTGTGTAAAAGGACGACAGTTCTCTATCGCATCGGGTAGTGGTGAAAAGAGTGTTTGTAAAGGCTTCTCCGGCTTGTTGTGGGTGCAAAAGGAGAGACACTATTGGTATTAGCGCAAAACTCAGATGGTGCCTCTGGGGAGTGGATGTAGGTCTGGTTTAGACCGAACCACTATAAATTTTGTGTCATTTACTTTACTGATTTTTATTTTCCACATTTTTCTTTTGTTTAAAAAAAACTCTGTGGTTGAAAAACTTTTTCTATAAAAATTTAATAAAAAAATTTTCATTTTTGTTCAACACAATTTCAAAGAGGGTTAAGTTTTAAAAATACGAATTCACCCCCCCCCTCTTGGTAGCCTTGGGACATTAACTTAGGTCTAACAACCTATTCATTAGACTCAACAAGTGGTATCAGAGCTTTGTTTCAAAATCATAAGTTTAAACTACTTTTTGATTAACGTAGATGGCTATATTCGGAAACCGAAATACATCTGAGGGTTACTCTATTACTAGACCTCCACTGTTTGACAATATATATTTTGATTTTTGGAAAACACGCATGTCTACTTTCTTACAGTCACTTGATTATCATATGTGAATCCTAGTCCAGGAAGATTATACAAAACCAACTAGATTAGTTGATGGAGTTAGAGTAGAAACACCTTTTACAGATTGGACTATAGAAGAACGTGACTTAGCTCAACTAAATGCCAAATATTTAAATAGCTTCTTTTGTGCTTTAAAATCTGAAGACTACATGCGGGTTTCCACTTGCAAAAGTGGAAAGGACATATGGGATAGACTTTGTATAACTTATGAAGGGACTAATAAGGTTAAGCAATCAAGACTCAATATCTTGTTACATGATTATGTGTTGTTTCGCATGAAACTAAATGAATCTATTTCTGACATGTACACAAGATTCACACAAATTCTCACTTCTTTGCATGCACTTGGTAGGGAATTAACTAATGCTGAAATGGTTAATAAGATTCTTCTTTGTTTACCTACTGCTTATGATGCTAAAATAACTGCAATTACAGAGTCTAAAGATCTAAACATTTATTCTATTGACAATCTTCTTGGTTCACTCATTGCTTATGAGCAAGGAGTAATTCAAAGAAAGATTGATTTAGGTGAACCACGAAAGGAGAAGAATATAACACTAAAAGTGGAAGAGTCAGAGAGTGAACACTCACAACTTGAGGATGAAAACGATATTGCATTAATGACTAGATAATTCAAAAGCTTTCTAAAGAGGAAGCAGAAGAGACGCCAGCAATGGAATAGAGGTAAGTTTAACAAAATGGCAAGGTTTCTAATGAAGTGATTTGTTATGAATGCAGGAAACCAGGTCATATCAAGACTGATTGCCCAAAACTCAAAGTCACTCCTAGCAAGGAGAAGGTAGAGGAGAAACTAATTATAAAGAAGGGCAAGAAGAAGTTTCAAAGAGCTTTCTGGGCGGACTCAGCTTCAGACTCATCTAAGACTGAAAAAGAAGAAGAAGTCACCAATCTTTGCTTGATGGCAGATAATGTTGATCAATCAGATCAAGAAGAGGTATGTGACTTAACCTATGATGAATTGTTTGAAGTTTCTGAACACATGCATGATGCATATAGGAAAATGAAAAAGATGCATGCTAGTGTAAGTTTAGAATTGGAAGAGCTTAAGAAAGAACATGAAATCCTTAGGAAAGATCATGCATTAATAGATGACAACCATATGAAACTACTTGATGAATATGATGACATGAATAAGAATTTTAAGAATTTAAAATCATCCTATGCTGATCTTGAAAGAGATTTTAAAATATTTAAGGATGAATCTGAGAGCAAAACATATCGAATCAATTATACAAATTGAATCTTAGAAGATATGAATTCATTTTATAAATTGAAATAAGAGCTCTTGAGGATAATAGGATACCCCCCAAACTTGAAGATTTTACAAATCCTAAATATTATCCTAAATATATGGAATACCTTAGAAGACAAACAAATGGAAGAAAACTTAGGAAAACTTTTCCTAATGTTAAATATAATAATTGTGGATTATTTGGACATATAGCTCACACCTGTACTTTGAAGATGAAATCAAATTTGGTATGGAGACCTAAGATGCATAAACCTAGACATATCATACATGCATCTGATTATAAATTTCTAAAAGGTGAACCCAAACTTGTTTGGGTTCCCAGGTCTAACATTTGATATTTTTGCAGGGTTGCTCTCACACAAGACCTCGTGAGAACATATGGTATCTGGACAGCGGATGTTCAAAGCATATGACTGGAGATACTGCTCAATTCATAACGCTGGAAGTCAGGAGTGGAGGCAAGGTTACACTTGGAGATAATACCACAAAGAAAGTGGTTGGATCAGGTATGATTGAAAATTTGAAAAAAAAATTATAGACAATGTATTGTTGGTTGAAGGCTTAAAGCATAATTTGTTAAGTATAAGTCAGCTATGTGATAAGGGCTATAATGTAAAATTTTTACTACTAGCTGCATATTAAGCCTAAATGGGAAAGATGTTTTAAATGGAAAAAGGGTAAACAATGTTTACATGCTAGATTTAAATTGTATTCAATTTCCTACTGCTTTTTGTTTGAAAACTATTTCTGATGAATCATGGCTTTGGCATAGGAGACTTTGTCATTCTAGTATGAAAAACCTTAAGAGAATTATCCAAAAGAACTTAGTGAGAGGTATACCAAAACTAGACTTTACAAAGGACCACCTTTGTGATGCATGTCAATTAGGAAAACAAGTGAAGTCCTCTTTTAAGTCCAATAAGGATCTTAGGACCAGTAAACTATTGTAAATTCTACACATGGATCTTTTTGGACCAGCAGGAACTGTAAGTTTAGGAGAGAAGGTATACGGATTTGTTATAGTGGATGATTATTCAAGATTCACTTGGGTTAGATTTCTATTTCATAAGAGTGATTCATTTGAAGAATTTAGAAATTTTTTGACTTGGATTCAAAGAAAATTAGGGTGTGAAATAATTTCTATACAAAATAATCATGGAGGAGAATTTGAAAATGAAAGATTTAAAAATTTTTGTAAAGAAAAAGGGATTGATCACAATTTTTCTGCACCTAGAACCCCTCAACAAAATGGAGTAGTCGAAAGGAAAAATAGAACATTAATATAAGCCGCCCGAGCAATATTGGCAGAATACTCACTTCCTAGATATTTTTGAGCTGAGGCGGTTAGCACTGCATGTTATGTTCTGAATAGGGTGAATGTGAAATCGAATTTAAATAAAACACCCTATGAGTTGCTAAAAGGTAGAACACCTAATTTATCTTATTTGCAAGTTTTTGGTTGCAAGGTGTTCATTCATAATAATGAAAAATTTTCCTTAGGAAAATTTGATCCAAAATTAGATGAAGGAATTTTTGTTGGATATTCAAGTGTTAGAAAAACTTATAAGGTATTCAACAAAATAACTTTGATCATTGAAGAAACCACACATGTTGTATTTGATGAATCTGGAAATTTGAAAGAGCCAAATATTGTTGAAGATGAGATTGAGGAAAACTCCCAAAAGATTGATAAAATAAATTTGGATGAAAATGTGGAAGAGAATTTGGAAACAAAAAACCCTTTGCCTAGAGATTTGAGATTTTCTAAAACCCACCCAAGGGAATTGATTATAGGTGAACCTAGTGAGGATGTTAGAATTAGGCGTGGATTAAATAAGGAAGTCAATCATTCAGCCTTTATTTCAACTATAGAACCCACTAATATTGATCAAGCACTTTCTGATGAATTTTGGATATTGGCCATGCAAGAAGAGTTGAATCAATTTGTAAGAAATAAAGTTTGGGAATTAACTTCAAGGCCAAAAGATCAAAGTGTTGTTGGAACCAAGTGGGTGTTCAAAAATAAAATGAATGAATCAGGAGTAGTCATTAGAAATAAGGCTAGATTAATTGCTAAGGGGTATAATCAAATTGAAGGAATTGATTTTGAGGAGACTTTTTTCCCTGTAGTTAGACTTGAAGCAATTAGAGTTTTACTTACCTTTGCCTGTTTTAAAGGATTTAAATTATTTCAAATGAATGTCAAAAGTGCCTTTTTAAATGGGGTAATTGAAGAAGATATTTTTGTAGAACAACTTCCAGGTTTTGAAAATTCTAAATACCCACATCATGTTTTCAAGTTAAAAAAGGCATTATATGGATTGAAACAGGCACCTAGGGCTTCGTATGAGAGGTTGAGTACCTTCCTACTTGAAAGATGTTTTGAAAAAGGAAGTGTGGATACAACTCTCTTTTTAAAGAAATGTGGAAAGGATATACTCATTGTTCAAATTTATGTGGATGATATCATTTTTGGATCTTCAAATAAAAATCTTTGTGATGATTTTTCTAAAATAATGAGTAGTGAATTTGAAATGAGTCTAATGGGTGATTTAAATTACTTTCTAGATTTTAGCATTAAGCAACTTGAAGAAGGTACATTTCTTAGTTAAACTAAATATGTTAAGGACATCCTCAAAAAATATGAAATGGACAATGGTAAACCTGTTAGTACACCAATGAGTTCCTCAGTTCAGTTGGATAAGGACCTTAAGGGAAAATCTGTTGATCAAAAGAAATTTAGAGTGATTATTGGATCTTTACTTTACTTGACTGCTAGCCGACTAGATATTATGTTCAGTATTTACTTATGTGCTAGATTTCAATCAGATCTAAAAGAATCATATTTGACAACAGTGAAAAGGATATTAAGATACTTACTAGGAACTCAGAACTTAGGAATTTGGTATCCTAAGTTTAGCTCTTCATTTGAAATTATTGGTTATTCAGATTCTGACTTTGCAGGCTGTAGAGTGGATAGGAAAAGCACTTCTGGAACATGTCAATTCATTGGAAATTCATTAGTTTCATGGTCTAGTAGAAAACAAAATTCAGTGGCCCTATCTACTACTGAAGCAGAATACATTGCATTAGAAAGTTGTGTGGCACAAGTACTTTGGTTAAAATAATAGTTGATTGATTTATGATTAACTATAGGCACTATTCCAATTTATTGTGATAATACTAGTGCTATTTTTATTTCCAAAAATCCTATTCAACATTCTAGAACCAAACACATTGACATAAGGCATCATTTTATAAGGGATCATGTATCCAAGGGAGAAATTGAACTTACACATGTTTCAACTGAAAATCAACTTGCAGACATTTTTACAAAACCTTTAGCCTTTGATACTTTCAATACATTAACAATAAGGCTTGGTGTAATTGATTTAAATGCTTAAATAAAAATGTTTTTGCAACATTGATGTTTCTGTTTTCGTAGTTTATATTTTTATGATTTTGTTTTTGTGATTTTTGTTTGTTTTTTAGTGATTTTATATTTAGAGTCTATACATTTGTCTTTGTTTATTGTGTTTTGTATGTTCATTTAGTTTCTTTGATAAAAATACAAAAATTCAAAAAATTGTGTTAATCATCCGGGATGAAATATTTTCGTACGGGACGATGTGTGTAAAATGTCAATCTGCGTGATTTTAAATCGTTTTGAGAGCAATTTTTAATGTAGTTCGTCTATACGATCAGCACGATCGTCCGGGACGAAATTTTTTTTTCTCTCAAACGTCGGGATGATTGATTGGAGCAGTTGAAAGGATAAGACTATTTTTATTATGAACTTTGTCTATACGAACCTGAACTTCATCTGGACGAAAACATGGCAGTTCAATGTAGGGGACGGTTTTAAAACTGCCATTAAAACGATCAGTGTGATCGTCTGGACGAACATTAATCGTCTGTACGATCTGTCAAGTCAAAAGTCTGTACGAAAGGATGTATCGTAAGTTGTGTTGATTACGAAAAGCAGTTATATTTTGGACGAATTTGATCGTCTGTACGAAACTTTTTCGTCCAAACGAACGATAATTTTTGTCCAGGACGAACATTTCTCGTCCAGGACAAACGTATCGTTTTCTTTAAATACGATGGCTTTCTAACTCAACAATCACATTTTCAAACATCTCTTTCAATCCCTTTCGATTTCTAGATCAACAATGACCTCCTCTAGCAAGCGATAAAAGGTTTTAGCAAAGAAACCCCATAGGAATTCTTCTGAGAACTTTCCTTCAAAAGAAAATGAGGAATCCTTTCCTCGATTTGCCTCTGCAAAAAACACTCCATCTCGCATTCTAATCTAGAGTGAGATAAACTTCAAGGTAATGCATCTTTTCGCTTCCACTCAGTTTGAATTTATCCTAACTCTTATCCACCTCTACAACAAACAGACCTTCATTTACTTCCTAGCAAATATGAGTTTCAACTACGACCACTCTTCTGTCAGTTCTTTTGTTTTTAAACAAAAGGTTGAAATCACAAAGCATGACTTAGGTGCTTTTCTCAACTTAAGAACTGAAGGTTTTGGAGCCCACACCCTTATGAACGATAACACCTTCAAGTGGTTTGAAATCAATAGGGTGATTAGAGAAAATAGCCTAGATTATCATATTGCTAGAGTTTCTGGAATGACCAAAAATGCGCCAATCATCCAGCACATTCTTAGATCTTCTATTATTCCAAAAGCTGGTGATATAATCAACATTACTCCACTCCTTTCTATTGTGACATTTTTTATTATGAAAAATAATCCTATTGATGAAGCCCAACTTATCTTAGACTATCTTTATTGGCTTTCCGAAATTAGGCATGTTGATCAGAAAAGAAAAAGAAATATTTCATTAGGTCACTTAGTTATCTTTATTTTGGAAAAGAAATACAATCTAGTGCATCCTGATGAAGAGTATGAAGAGCCAGTCTACTACAACGATGCTTCTTTTAGAGCGATCTTCAAGGAGGACAAAGAGAAATCACATGCCAGTGATTCTGAAGAAGAAGAAGAAGGAGCACAAACATCTGCACCTCAACCAAATTATCATAATTTGATTGAGAAATTTGATAGACTTGAGACTCATTTTGATCAACGATTTGATCAAATTGATGCTCAACTTCAGCAGCAGCAACAGGACATTGGTAATATAAGAAATGAAGTTCATGAAATTAATACCAATGTTATGTTGATAAATTCTTACTTCAACTTATTTGGTGGTGTTACTCCTCCTCCTCCAGAAGAATAGAATTTTGGGTTTTGAGTACTAGATGGTTTCATGTATCTTATCTTTAGTTATATGTTTGTTTTTAGAGTTCTACGTATTTTCCTTTCTAGTTGTATTGATATTATAAATTGATCATGTAATCCTTTTATTAATATCAATATATGTTGTTGTGTTTTGCTTTAGTATTATTTGTTTTTGAAATATATTTAGTCTTTATGAATTTCATTAGTCTTTTTAATCTTAATTGTGCTTAAATTAGATTGTAATTTGAGATTAATTTCATTAGAAAATATAGTCTTTCTAAATTTAAAATTTATTTATAACTTGTTATAATTAGAATTTTTAATTTCATGTCTATTCATTTAGACTACATTAAATTTAATATTATTATTGCAATTGAGATGTTTTCTTATTTTGTATTTTTTTGTTCAAGTGATATTTATGCACTTAGAAAAATTTGAAATTTTAGATTATTGATCTTGGAAAGAATTGGTATTAATTACTCTTGAAAATTGTACAAAAAGTACAAAAATCAAAAGGAATGCGAAAAGGTTCGCAAAAGTGAAAAAGAGACACAAAATAAGCCCAATGTAAAAAGATGCACAAAAATGTGCCAAAAATTTGAAAAAGATGCACAAAAATGTGCCAAATACTTGAAAAAGATGAGCAAAGCGCCACATGTGGTAGTTCTCTTCTTTCCAGATTCTTTCAATCTCTTAATTCAAATTGATCTTATATTCATTTATATTTCTATTGAACTTTGAAATATACAATTTTTTTTCATCTCTCTTATAATGATTTTCTTTATCTCAAATGTTTAAACTGAATTATGTCTTTGATAAATTCTTCTTACTTACAATGTTATTTCATTTCTTAAATTCTATGAATTTCTATGATTTACCTAATGTTATTAGTTTTAATTTGTATACCTTATGTCAATCACTTTTTAGATTAAATTTTCAAATGGATTTCATATAATTACTTACATTTCTTGTCTATTTCTTCTTCACTTTTTGTTGTTGTCAAAAAGGGGGAGAAATTATTATATTTGTATGTTTGTATTTTGGTTGTGTCATTTGGCTTGTGTTATTAGTATTGTCTTAGTATTATCTTGTATTTTTGTTTTTTGTAATTTTTTGTTTGTTTGTTTATTTTAAAAAAAAAAATTTTTGAAAAACAAAAATTGTGTTCTTTAGTTCAAAATGCCTCCTTTTTTCATACATTCATCATTTCTGGGGGAGTTTAGGAGATTTTTTAAATTGAAATCATACAAACAATAATTGTTTTTCCATCATCAAAAAGGGGGAGATTGTTAAGATAGTTGCTATTTGCATGTTTTATATTTTTGCAACTTGTATAGTTTTGATGATTCCAAATATTATTGTTCAAATGTATAGTTATCTCCTAACAATTTTAGAAGATTTGTATTTTCTCTTGTGTGTACTAACATTTCAGGTGAATCAAACTCTCAAACACGAAGTCTTCAAATCAAATTCAGCAAGAAATACTTTTAGTTTTTGAAGCTTAAAATTATCATTTAAATTGAGGAGTGATTGTAACTAAGTGAATAAAAACATACACACAAACACATAAAGAGATCATATAAAATTTATACTGATCGTATGGGACGATATTAGATTGTACGGGACGATCAGACAGTTATCTCCTATTAAGATCACATGGAATGACTAGGATATGGCTAGAAAAATTTTCTAAGTCCTATTCGTCCGGGACAAAATTAAATATCGTCCGGGACGATTTTCCCTCTATAAGAATTTCATACAGACAAAAATAATTATCGTCAGGGATGATTTGGTCTCTGTAAAATTTTTTTCCATACGAAATTAATTATCGTCAGGGACGATTTGTTCTCTATAAGATTTTCGTCCTGACAAACATATTTTCGTCCAGACGATATAACCGACTTAGGACATTTTTTCTATATTCATTCTGCAGTTTTTGGAACCAACCTTGTTATAACCTTTCATACCGGACGAACTTGGTTCGTACGGGATGATCAGCTTGTACGAAAACATTTCGTACACATATACAAACAGGTTCATTTCGAGGCTTTTAAGTAATATCGTCCAGGACGATCCAAGATCGTACGGGACAATCCACAGCGTACAGAATTAAAAACTTGCAGTTTTTGGGCAGTTTTTATTGTCTTTTGTATAAATAGTCCAAATTAGACTGCCACCCAATCTTTTTGTCATTTGATCTTCGTGCCTATTGAGAGAAAAGTCAAGGAGAGAGTGTGAGAGAGCATTCAAAGGAGGATTCCTACCACTGGAGCATAAAGGCTTCACTTGGTGTTTAAAGGTAGGAATCTCTACTTGTGAATTGGGATTACTTCACTCTTTTCTTTCTTCCTTCTAGATTTCTTATGAGAAGATCTGTCAAGGAGATCCGGTTCTCAACCAACACTTGGAGAGTGTGAACAGCTGAAGGGTTCTCTGCCCACACTAGGAGAGTGTGAAAGGATGAAGGGTTCTCTACCCACGCTAGGAGAGTGTGAAAGGACAAAGGGTTCTCTGCCCACACTAGGAGAGTGTGAAAGGATGGACGGTTCTCTGCCAACACTGTGGATTGTGTAAAAGGACGACGGTTCTCTATCGCACCGGGTAGTGGTGAAAAGAGTGTTTGTAAAGGCTTCTCCGCCTTGCTGTGGGTGCAAAAGGAGAGACACTATTGGTATTAGTGCAATACTCAGAAGGTGCCTCTGGGGAGTGGATGTAGGTCTGGTTTAGACCGAACCACTATAAATTTTGTGTCATTTACTTTACTGATTTTTATTTTTCGCATTTTTCTTTTGTTTAAAAAAAACTCTGTGGTTGAAAAACTTTTTCTATAAAAATTTAATAAAAAAATTTTCATTTCGGTTCAACACAATTTCAAAGAGGATTAAGTTTTAAAAATACCAATTTACCCCCCCCCCCCCTCTTGGTAGCCTTGGGACATTAACTTAGGTCTAACAACCTATTCATTAGACTCAACAGAGGCATTACAACCTGAACAGATTAGTAAATCTTTTTCCTTGTGTTGGATGTTTTTTATGTGGCATGCTAGGGCACATTTCACACACTTGCACTGTTCACCATAGTACATATTGGGTGTGGAGATCCAATTGCATAATTCAAACCAGTTTGGGTTCCTAAATATGACATTTAATTATTTTATAGGTGTGCTCTCACAAAAGGCCTTGTGAAAGCATGTGGTACTTGGAAAGTGGAGGCTCACGGCACTTAATAGGAGGCTCACGGCACTTAATTGCATAAACTTATGCTTAATAAATACTTATTTGCATGTTTACAACTCTATTGCTTGTTGTTATTTTTTATTCTTTCTTTTTGTTTTGAGTTAGTTTTTTGTTATGGTGCTATTATTTTATAGTTATTTCATCTCTGATGTTTTTCTTTTTTGTTTGATAGTTTTTTCTTTTTTTTCATAGCTGAAATGATATTTTATGCCTTGTTTTTATTTTTGAAGATTTGTAGTCATTGTCTGACATCCCTAAATTAGTTACAGGGAGAAATATTGTTGATTATTTCCCTCCCTCTAACCTAGCAGTGTAATTTTATTTTATAAATAAAAGTTTATCTCAAATTAACAACTGGACTTTGCGATTAAGATCTTTTCTATCTTGCTATAATAATCTATCTTATAAATATTATATTCAAAGTATTTATATTGCTTTCAAATTCTTTAAAATCTTATTGTTGTATTTTTTCATATGAATTTGATTCTATTTTGTGGTTTATTCTTTCTTATATTAGAGAATGAGATTTTCTTCTCTAATATCTGGAAGATATACTCACAACTAAGAGTATTTAAGAGTTTTGAAAAGGGATCTAGCTTGCCAAAAAAATGGTCAATAATGCCAAATCAAAAGATACACAATGACGCAAAATTAAGAAATATACAAAAAGTGTATCAAAAATCAAAAGATGCGTAAAGTGCTCTAATCAATTGACAAGAGGCATAAAATGAGCCCACCAAAAGCAATCTCTCTTCTCTTTCAAACTTTTAAAACGGAAGAATTCATGTGTCACTTGATATTTTCAAAGGCTTGATTTTGAATTTTGCGATTGTGACAAATCACTTTGGTATATTATTTTATAAAATATTTATTTGAAACCAAGTTTTAAACGGATCTCTTTTTCTTATCCAGTTGGTTTTTCTGAGTTAGGTTTTTTATTTTCAAAAGATTATTTTGCCCTGAGAGAAGTCCGAGTAAGGGTTAATGGGATTGGATATTCTATAATTTTATAGATTTTAATGATGTTAACGATTGGTCTTACAAGTCTTTAAATTTAATCACATGAAGACTTTATCATATTCATGCTTTGATTAAAAAAAAACTTTGCTTTCGTTCTTCTTTTTTGTCTTCTATTTTGCTTTTCTTTTATGGTTTTTCCTCCTCCTCTTTGGGATGTGAAAATGGGGAGTAGTGTTTGAGTTGTTTCATTGTACTATTTTCACTTCTATTCATGTTTTATTTAGTTCTAATTGTTTGATTATTTGTCATCATCAAAAAGGAGGAGATTGCTGTGAATCTAATTTTAGGAAATAGAGTTTTGATGATAACAAATATTTTTATTTCTCTACAACTACCTTGCCTACTAATGTTTTAGGTACACAAGATTAAACTACAAATTGAACTAGCTCAAGATAGGGTAAATTAAGATTGAGTTAGTTTGTAATGTACGACATATGTGTTTTACCATTTCTTGAGTCCTTTATAATAATATGGGTCCTGATGCTAAGTAACCTTGCACATACATACTTGGGGGAAATTTTTTAATTTTTATATAGTTTCCTATTTTTTATCACATCATCTTGGATGATCCAAAAACAACCTAAATAATCAGTTAAAAATATAAACCCTAAGTAGGGCATCTTGGTTAAGGCAGCTACAATTAAGCATATCATCTTGGATGATATTAGTATCAGCTGGGATGATAAGCTCAAATAAAAAAGAATCAATTGTTAGATCTATTTAGGCATCTTTTATTTTTAGAGATCATCTAGGACATCATTCTGGACGATGCAGTATAATTATACCTAAATTAATCTGGTAATTAAGGAAAGTAATTAAGGTTTGATTGCTCGATCATATCATCCTGGATGATCATAGGATTAACCATGATGATCAGTTCACAAACCTTAGTTCTTCTTAGATGATCAAACATCAGCACGGTTCTATTCAGGGTGATGCTCTGGACGATATATACTGAATTGAACTAATCATCCAGGACAATCAAGAAATTGGCCTGAATGTTCAAGTTATTTTTCCATCGTCCAGACATTCATTCAGGGCGATGTTCTACACTATTTGTTGATCAACACTCTACACTATTTTTATTCAATTTGACCCAAAATTGACTAAGGGGTCAAAATAACCAAAATATCCTTTAAAAGGGATTTTGGATTTTTCCCCTAATTTCAATCTAACCAACCTACCTCAACCCTCAAACCCCATCCTAGTGGATCCTAGACACCATTAGGAATACATTGGACCCAATCTCACACTTAGGTCAACTTGGTTGACTAAGCAACAAAGTTTGACCAAATCTTCCATAGACCCCCCCCCCATTCATTCAAATCCCTTGGCTAAGACCTTCCTAATCAAATTTAGACTCATGGGGTGACCCACTAGGTCCTCAAGAGAGCCCTCTTGGAGACCAATGCCTTGGGCATACTTGGGTTAGCCATTTGGCTTGACCCAAGTACCTAAAAGGGAGGTTCTCATGTATCCTTTCCTTAGTCCAATCCAAATTGGATCAAACCCATGGTGGTATTTTACCTCCCTTAGCCAAAAAATCCTTCCCTAGCTAACCCAGCCATTGGGTCAACTTGGGCTAGGAATTAAACAAATCCAAAGTGGTTAAAACCACTTAGGGTTGATCTAACTCCCACCTCAAGCCCATTTAAACCTAGCCAACACCACCACTATGTGACCCTAGGTCCAACACACCTACCCTACCTAGCCAAGCCCATGGGTCGACTTGGGTTAACCTCTAGGCTAGCCCAAACTGTTAAAAATCACCTTAACCAAAGCTTTCTCCCATCTCAGGGCAATTCAAACCTAATTTCCACTTGCTTTGGTTGATTTAGAGCCAAACCCACCTCCCACATCAAACCCAGGATCTGACCTAACCTGGGTCATGCCCAATTTGACCCAAACCAAGTAGGTTTGGGTCAACCCAAACCATCCAATCAAATTGGACTCCCCTAGGTCCAGTTGAGCTCATATCTGAGCTTAACACATCTCAATTGACCTTTTCAAATCATCCTACCCTATGCCCTGGTTGGCGGTGGTTGAACTAATAGAGAATGAGCTCCATTTGTCCCCTCCCCCCACTCCCCCACTTTTGCCCTAATCCCAAGCATTCTAGAACTTGGGCTTATTGGATTTGATCATACAATCCCTCTAAGAGGATGTCCCCTCCCACCTGGTGGCCATCTGATGCCTTGCTCAGTTAATCACAATTGTCCATGGCTGCGGGAGTGAGCTGAATAGGACATCTCATTCCAGGGGCCATCACTTCATTCAATCCTTTGAAATCAATTCCTATAACTCCCTTAGTATTCCTCTCTCATTACTCAGTTTCCTAGCCTCTTCCATCCATCTATTCGAGTGAATTCCAGTAAAGTTCATGCACGGTCTGCTCAAAGTCCAACCTCTGGCCATCCTTCAGTCCAGACATCTGAAGGAGATCTGCTCGCCTCTATCCCCTAAAGCTTCCTGGTAAAGAAGCTCATTTATTAAGACCTTCTTTGTGGTAATACTTTAATCCCATGCTCCCTAGATAAGTAGTCTGCTCAAGTGTAAAGAAACCTTTACCCCAACAAAATTCCATAATTGGATTGAAAGTTTTCATCCTCCTAATTCTCCTTGTGAAATTTTATAAGGATCTACCCACAAGATCACTCAGATAAAATCAGAATAGCTCTACACCCTCAGGCTCACACGGGAGGTAGAAGAAATAATCCTAGCCATTAATCTCAATTGATGGCTCAAATTAGATCCCATAGTTCTAAAAGCCATTCAATTATGATGGTCCATCATTTCATCTGATGACTGTGATTAACCCGACTGTTATCTAGTCAACCGCCAATGATTGCCCACCAAACAGAAGGTACTGCATGTAAAGTGTCGGTTGACTAGGTAATTAGGGGTTAAATTTCATAAAAAATTATGGAAAATTTCAAATTTTTGTATCTCCCTAAAAAATTAACCATTTTAGGTGTGCTTACACTCATTGGAAAAATCTTAGGGAGATCTACAAAATCACTATGGTCCCAAGCCTAAATTATATTTGTATTAATCTTAATTTCAATTTAAGTATTTTTCTGATCATTGTATTTATTTGCTTGTTTGAATTCACCATGGCTTGGAACTTTGGAAGAATGAATTTGGACATGCCCCTGACATGTCTAAATTTACTCTTCCATGTTAATGGAATCTAAGGGCAATTTCATGCCAATTTAGTTCAAGGGTCGAGGTTTGACCCTTAAATTCAAATTGGAGCCATGATCTCTCCAATGAGAATTAGGATTTATTTTTTGGTGTGATGATGATGCTTAGTATAGGGAGTATAAAGCCATTAATTTTTCCTCAATCAGAGCTTAGGATAGATCCGTAAAATTTTCCTAAGGTGACTTAGAGGTCACCTTAAGTGGCTTGGTTAGCTGCCTTAGAGAGTTCCATGTTGTCTCAAACTTAATGTGTTCTGACTTTGAGTTAGCTGATCTTATGGTTCAAATTTTATTAGAATTGGGGTTCATTTGGTCAACCAATTAAGAGCTTCAAAATCAACCCTAGAATTGACCTAGAGCCTTAAATAATTCACTAAAAATCATTATTAAATCAAAAAAAATTAGTTAAGAACTCTAATTAATCATGTATAAACCCTTAATTTAGGAAAATTGAAATCCTAATTAGCCAGCCCTTAATTTCATTTTAATTTAAGATTTAAGGAAAATTAATATTTAATTAAATTAATTAATTAAAAATAGTTAAAAATCCTAATAAATTCTCAAACACTTGATAATCTCTCCTTAGAATGTTTCTGGTCTTTAGGGGTGATTTCAATAAGTTTGGAATCCATTTGGGTTTAAATCACTAAAAAGGGCCATCAATTAAAATAATTCAATAAATCCCTACTCTTTCAAAAATAATAATTAATTCCAGAAAAATATAATTTAATCAAAATAAAAGGAATCTAACTAAAATTAAAATATATTATTTTCTAAAAATGTCAAACCTTAAAAATTTAGTCAAAGTCAAAAATTCAACCATTTGGTCAAACCAAAGTCAAAACCTAGGCTTAAACTTCTAAAATCCATTATGTTTTGTAGGAAACTCCAAATTGGACATGCAAATTGTCTAACTACTCATCATAAGCTCTAATAATTATTAAAAATCTTAAACCACCAAAATTAACTCTAATTTTAAAAGTTAACTTTTAACCATTTAAATTAGTATAATTAAAATAATTTCAATAAATTTTAAAAATTCAATAATTCGTAAAATTTTAGAAATCTTTAATTTGATTAATGAAAATCAACTAACCAACTAAATAAACTTAATCAAGCTTAACTCCTACTAAGTAACCTAGGCCAATGAGGCTATTAACTTAGACCCAAGGAAAGTGAAATAAACTTTACAGTCTCAGTGTGCAATAACGGTAGCAATCATTTACCAATTAAAATACTCCTAAATTAGGCATTAACACACTAATACTTATACTTCAACATAAAGCTCTCCTTTAGCCTTTAACAAATTCAAACATTGGACTAATCCAATAAACTACCCAATCTAGGATCTACCCTAGCCACACGACCATTTATACTCACTTTAAATGGTTTGCTAGGACAACCGACTCAAGATCTAGATTAGGCCGGTGTTTACATTTCTTCTTTGTTCCAGATTCTTAAGATTTTATTGTATGTTATAATTGGAATTGCTTGGTGTGTCTACTTACTTTTACTATACTCTGTGGATTAATGATGTTTTTGGCAATTAGATTACCCTTAGGTTAAGAATGATCTGGATGCTCACTAAATTTTTTGCAGGTGGCCATGCTCATACAAGGTAATAAGAGGGATAAATAAATAATAAAAATAACTGTTATAAATGCTTCAGCTACTTAACCCCTAAATAAAAAAGAGTGTGGCCAAGTGTGTTTACTTTTAATAAAAATTAAAATTCTAGACTCTCCTGTAGGGTTATCCTGAGTATTTAAATATTAAAAAATATTCCCAAGCAGTTATATATATATAGCTTTTTGAGAATATGTTTTAATATTTAAATACTTAGAATAACCGTACAGGAGAGTCTAGAGTTTTAATTTTTATTAATGTAATTTGATGAAGTATTGAGTTATGAAAGTGTATATTTTGTGCTGGGATACATAGATCTAAAGATTAGATTCCAAAGAGGAAAGGATACCCCTTAGGGGTATAGTCCTTCTCCATTTGGAAGTCCAACTTTAGATCATCTTTTCATACTCAAAGTAGAAAGAGTAACGTTCCCCTTAAGGGAAGAGTTCTCTTTTCTATTTGGGTAGCCAACTATGAAGAATCTAAGGAGCCCGGAGGAGGGAAGACTGATGAATTAAAGACAAAGAGTATCCCACTCAAAGTCACTTACATATGTATTATGGATGAATTAAAGACAAAGAGTATCCCACTCAAAGTCAGTTGCATATGTATTATGATTAGAATCTAGGTTATGGTTAGTGGTGCCCGGACACTTTAATTTATGTATTTCTATGTTGTAATAAACAAGGCAGTTTGCCTATGGATATTTATTAATTAATTTGATTATATTTATTGTGTTGACTTGATTATGTATAGGATTGCCTTCTTTCATAAGTTTTTTTTTTTTGCGATTGTGTTCCGCTTTTTGCTTTAGCCTAGATATGTGAGGCTCGCGAGGGTGTGAAAATTCTTCTACTCGTAATAAAAAATTTAAAATTTTAGGAGTTAAATAACATAAAAAGATAACAAATCTAGGGAATAAGTTCGGGATCTCCCCCAGGGTCGCATGCATATTAATGCACTTATCTTTTCTAATTTTAGACACTTTCCAACCTATATATAGAGTTCAGATAATTCGACCTATGAGGATGAGGTACTGAACCTGGGGAAGCCTAGTGTTCAGAAAAGCTATTTTTAAGCCTTTTTCAAAATTTTAACCATTCATAATTTGAGTATTTTGACCAGCATGCATTACATTAGAAGCATAATTAAAAGAGTATAAGTCTTAATTATGTCTATCGTTAGCATTTTCACCCAAAATAAGTCATGGGCCACTTAGGAGAATTGTTAGATGTCATCCCATAGCTCACCAAAACTTTAATAAAAATATCCCTACCACTCTTTCATTAAATGTTCAAACTGATGTATTTAAAATTAACTAGGTGGCTAGCTGGCTCCCACATCCAGGTCAGGGTAAGTTCAGATTTTGTATTGCATTAGTTAGGTTTGGGTTTCCAATGTGTGGTGCCCAATTTAGATTTAGGGTCCAGGGTGGATCTTGGATCATAAGACCCCAACCTCGAGAAATATAATACCAAAATTCTAATAAAACGCTCAACTTAAACTAAATCTTCTTTCAATCCAAAACTTAAAGCCTAATATTTAGCTTAGGTTAGGACACTTTTGTATTATTCCAAAATATCAAAGTGTCCCCTACTTTTTTTCCCTTGATTTTGAAAATAAGAGTTTGATCTTGCTCCATTCCCTTTTAAAATTCTAAAATCCAACCACCTTTGGTATCACTACTAGAAAATCTTTCAATAAAAATTTGCCTTTATTTTAATCAAAAGTATTCGTAGGAAATCTCGATTTCCTATGAAGTAATTAAGTATGAGCGCTTTCTCTCATAGGATATTTAGAACCCACATCAACCTTTTTTCAAAATCAATTTTTAAAACTCCAAATTAATCTTCTTTGGGAAAATCAAGCCGATAGCGATCATTATTGTCATATTTCATTGATCGATAATAATAAATATTTTTTATTTTTGGAGAGATATTTTATTTATTTTTGCGACGTGGAATATGAAATTAGTGATCTCTTATCCAGGTTATAGTGGTTGAATATTGATAAAATCTTGTTTCGACCCTTTGGGATTGTATGCGATTCTTATTTGAATTCAACTACTAAAATCATGATGACAACTTTCAGTTTCACTATTTGAATCTTTTAGCAAATGATATTTATGCCTTAAGGGGAAATATATTGTTTATAATGAGACGTTCAATTTTGAGACTGTAGATTCAATATCAAACTTCCCAAATAAGATTAGAGTTTTCAAAACTTCCAATAAACAAATTCTTAATGTAATGTTTAATAATCTGAATAAATTGAATATCAAAGCCAAATACAGTTATGATACAACAACAACAACAATAAGCCTTTATCCCACTATGTGTGGTCTTCTACATGAATCCTTTTTCTCCATTTTGTCCTATTAAGGGTAAAATTCTCATCAAAATGTAATAAAAAAGGTCATTTCTAATACTTTTTAACCAAGTCTTTTTAGTTCTACCTCTACCGTTCTTAATATAAGTCAAAAATAATACATCTATTTTCCTAATCAGATCATTAGAAGGCTATCATTTTATTTGACTAAGCCATTTAAGGTTACTCTCTTTAATCTTATCTTTCACTACAGGTACTCCAACCTTTTCACGTATATACTAATTTTGTATCATGTCTTTAAGAGTAAATTAACTCATCCACCTGAGCATCCTCATCTCTGAAACACTTTACCTAATATTATGCTTCTTCTTAATTTCCAACATTCTGAATCATAAAGCTTCATTGGTATCCTGAGTTCTCTCTTGAAGAGGGAAACGCATGTGTGTAGGCTTTAGCTACTTTGGATTGTAACTATAACAATATGACTGAGTTCTCTCTTGCTCAGATGCCTATCCTGATTCAAGGTATTATTAAATTAGATCAAATTAGGTTAACTTACATTCAAATTTAATTTTGTTGATCCTCTGCTGTTCTGGTGGCTGTGGGTCTCCTCTTTTCTTTGGGGCTCTCTTGCTGCCTTATTTAGATTATCTCTTGGTGTTGCTATTCTCGTTTGCTGGCTATGAGTTTCTCGTTTGCTGGATTGGGGTGCTCGTGTGGCCTATAGGTTCCTTTTTTTATTTCTTTATGATCCATTTGGTTTTTGCTTCTTCAACCTCTATATGGTCCTGTTATGGTGGCTGCTCTCCAATTCTTTGTATTACTGATGTGTAGTTTATTTCATTATATTGAATTACATGGTGTCTTGGATGGTTGAGGTTCACCTGATGCAGGATTATGGCGTGACTTTGCTTGACCTTGGGTTCTGGTTGTTTATGGTAGTTTTGGTTTGGTTGGGTGTTAATGATAGTTGCTTCTCTTTTGACATTGAGGTTTCCTGTATTAAATATAATTGCTGCCTGCAATTTTTTCAAATCTGGATTGATTATGATTTGTACTTTTTATTTCCCTCTTTTAGTTGGTCTTTGTTCATTGGTTGGTTCTTGGTTTTTACCTCTATGGTTGATCCCTGTTCGGTTGGTTTGGTGGTGGCTAGGTCTTTCTTGATGTACTTTTATATCAATAGTCTAGTTAACTTTGTGAGTGGTGTTTATATTTTTATGGTGTTTGAGGGTTATCACTATAGCTGTTACTGGTTCCTGCATATATTTCATGATTGGGTTTGGCTTAATCTTTTTTATAAGTTGTATTTGTTGATGCCTGTTAATGGGAGCTTTATATGTGTGAACGAATTCAGCTGATTACTTTTGTCTTAAGGTAGCTGGAGCTTCCTTTTGGTTGCTGGGTTGGCTTTTCTTTGCCTTGCCTATTGGTTTTTACCTGCTCACCTCTCGGGTTGGTGTTATACTATTATTCAATGAATGTGGTATTTTCTTTTTGACTACAATTTATTCAATTTATGTTATTTTGCCCCCTTGTTCTTCTGTTATCACTTGGTCTTGAGGGAAATTGTTTTTTCAGGTCTCAAGGCTGTAAGGAATTTTGTTGGGAAGCAGATCGCTCAAGCTCATTATATTTTTCTTCCCTCTTTTTGGGTGCTCTCTCATACGCACCTTAGAATGTATCTAGGGTTTATTGTATTTTTGTGCAGTAGGGACCTTATGCTCATAGGTTTTTTTTATTTCAATTTTGTAGCTCTTTGAGCAGCGGAGGGCACGAGGTCCCTCTAAGCACTATATAAGATTTTTCTTATATCAACGAGTAGGCCCCACTGTAGGTTTCCCCTTTAAAGAAAAATTAAAAAAAATAATAAAGCATTGTAGGTCTCACTACCATCTTATAGAATTTTTCCTTTAGTTTGTGAGGGGCTTTTCTATCACATGACAAACT
The DNA here is from genome assembly GCA_022539455.1 of Dendrobium nobile. Classification (NCBI taxonomy): domain Eukaryota; kingdom Viridiplantae; phylum Streptophyta; class Magnoliopsida; order Asparagales; family Orchidaceae; genus Dendrobium; species Dendrobium nobile. The sequence continues at coordinate 46,975,721 of CM039735.1, read as the reverse complement.
CAATGCATTCTTCCACTTCAACCATCCAACTTCAATTCTACTAATAATATCCCCATCTATTTCACCATCACTCTGAACAATAGACCCATGATATCTAAAACATATGCTTTTATAAATGACTTGATCACCCAAAGTCATAATCCCTCCACCAGATCTATTATTACTAAAATTACACTCCATATATTTAGTTTTAATCTTCTCAAATGAAATCCCTTAGACTTTAAGGTTGACCTCCATAATTCAAGTTTACCTTCAACTCACTCTCTAATCTTATCAATAAAAAGAATATCATCAGCAAAAAACATACACTTGGCAAAAACCACTTATAAGTGTCTAGTGAAAACATCCATGACTAAAGCAAAAAGATATGGGCTTAAGGCTGATCCTTGATGTAATCCAATAGAAATAGGAAAATACTCAATCAAACCACCTTTGGTTTTAACATAAGTAATATGTCATGCATACATATCCTTAATGGCAAAAATATAAGCATTATTAACTCCTTTCTTGGGCAGAACTCTCTATATAACTTCTCTTGGAACTTCATCATATGCTTTCTCTAAATAAATAAAAATCATATATGGATCCTCATTTATTCTCTCTATCTTTCTCCATCAAGCCTCTCAATAAATGTATAGCTTCCATATTAGACCAACCTGACATGAATCCTAATTTATTTTGAAATACAAAAGTGTCACGCCACAATCTATGCTCCATAACCCTCTCCCATAGGTTTATAGTATAACACATTAACTAAATTCCTCTATATTTTACACAATCTTATGTATCACCTTTTTTTCTTAAAAAAAAATTCAACACATTCATTTTCCACTCATTTGGCACCTTTTTATTTTTCAAAATAATATTAAAAGGTTTTGTAAGCCGAAAAATTCCTTTATCTCCTAAGTATTTCCACACCTCTATTGGAATATCACCAGATTTAACAGCTTTTCTAGAATTCAATTTTTTAAAGCATCTTTATCATTAATTTTACTAATATGCTGATAAAAAAAATCTTTATTTTCATTTAGGGTGCTAAGATCACTAAAGTCAATTACATTCTCATAATCTTCATTAAAAAGTTTAGCAAAATATCTCATCCACATTTGTTGAATATTCTTTTCTAATAAAAGCGCTTTTGATCTTCATTCTTAATACACTTCACTTGAACTAAATCCTTATTATACCTATCTTTTTGTTTAACTAACTTATACATATATCTTTTTTCCTCCTTAGTATCTAATATATTATATAAATCATTAAAAGATAAAATCTTTGCATTCCAAATTACGTTCTTAGACTCCTTACATGCCTCTTTATATGTTTCCCAATTCTTAGCACTTTTAAAACAAAAACAATTTTTGTAGCAAATCTTCTTATTTTTTATCTTTTCTTGCAAGCATGATGTTGTAAGGAAAATCCCAAGCAATGTTATTGTAAGATTTCAAACTATTAAGCTTGATAATAAAATTCCTACCCTTCACTTTAGCATTAATATCATAAACCATTTCTTTAGCAACAAGGATGTAATCAGAGATTACTCTCCCCTTAACAAAACCAGATTGAGAAGGAGAAATAATCCTAGGGTGAATCAAAGCCAGTCTGCCCATCACAATCTTAAAAAAAAGTTTATTAAAAAAGGCACAAAATTTAATAGGCTTAAATCCTCCCAAGTCATAGTAGCCTTTCTCTTAATAATCAACACAAAAGAAGTAGAAGAAAAATAATTGGGAAAATGAGGACCAACAAAAAAAATTGGAGTAGTATTCACGATATCATCTTTAAAAATATTAGAAAGTTTATTTAAAAAAAGGTAGTGAATCCATTAGGTAGAACTATAGAATTTTAGTTCATTCCAAAAATAGTATTCTAAATCTATTTAATAGTACGAGATTGAACAGGAAAAGCTTTATCTTCCTTAGAAATTAAATTGGGAATAAGTTAAATTTTCTCAATAGGCTGAGGATGAAAATTCTGATTAAAATTTCTTTTCAAAGAATTCAATACCGAAAAAGATAATATTATCCTCATTATCATAAGTATTCCAAGTAGGAAGAGAAATTTTGTGAATATAGATTTGACAACTTTTCTTCTTAATAGAGGCATGAAAATACTTAGTATTCTTATGACCCTTTTTTTTTTGAAAAATAACCGAAGCTAGAAAATATTATTAATAACCAAAAAGAAAACAACTAAATAGTAGATTCCTCCTTCAAAATATTAAAGAATGAAGAAGGAACCTTATTCAAAGAAAGTCATCCCAACTAAAACTACTAACAAGATCATAGTTAGCACACAAGTTTGCTAACTTATTACAATCTCTACACATGCAATTGAAAATAGCAAAATTAAAATCTTTAAGAAAGTCAAGGTCTTCCTCTTTGTATATACCTTTATTCCAAAGCCTTTGCATAAAGGAAATGATGTTAGAGTTGTCACCTTCAATTATGATACCCTTGTATTTGAACATCCAATCCTTGATGACTTCCTTCAATGATTGGATTGCAAGAAGCTCCAATTGTGCAATATCCCAATGAGTAGAAGTTCTACCAAAAGCAAATAGAAATCTACCTTTACAATCTCTAAATACTCCAGCAATGCCTGCTTTATAAGATGGTAAAAGAAAAGCATCAACATTAACTTTTAGCCATTCGGGTGGAGGAGGTTGCCAAGAATTAGACAGTCTGATTGGCTGGTTGACATCCCAATTGCCCGAGAAGAAATGACTAAAATTATGATGAACTAAAGTATAACATATTGCATTAGAAGCAATATAAGATGGACTTTCTTCTGCTCCTTCGTAGATGGTCTTATTCCTAGCTTTCCATGACAAAAATACTGCATTACAGTATAAGTTTGCTAACATACCTCTCTTCAATGCTATCATTTCCAGCCATGAAATCATTTCTTCAAGACTTTGAAAAACAAGAATACCGAATCCCCAATGCTTAAGAAGCATAATTACCTCTTTTAATTTAAAGCTGCTACATACGACATGCTCCACATCTTCAACTGCCATGCATCCTCTTTGACAATTATCATTATCCAATAATCTTTTATGCTTCAGGAAACTAAATGTTGGGATTGCTTTTTTAAATACCCTCCACCAGAACATTTCCACACGCACATTCAGTTTCAATTTCTTCAGCCAGATCCAAAAATGAGAATCATTATTCTGTTCCGCCATAGTATTTAAAACCATTCCAGCAATTGACAGACCAGACTTTTGTTGAACAAGCTCCATTCTGTCTCCTTCCCCATCTTGATCTATCTTCACCTACATTATTAAATTTAACAATTCTTTACCAAATAAACTGAGCAGTTTCGGTACATTCTAGCTTCCATCATTTAACAAATCTTTTATAGATATATCTTCATCTTCTTGTGCAATAACAAATGTGGACCAACGATTAATGCACTTATCCAAGTTACAGATGTCTTTAACAACATCTATAGATTCACCACCTACCAGAGTCCATCTCACAATTGGCTTCAACATCTCACTACCTTGTCTCAATAATTTCAAGGATGAGGAGCAGTTCCATCTATTGTTTTCCAATTCCAGTTTTTCTCCATATTTAGCAGCCATTACTGAATGTAGAAAAGAATCTCTATCTTGAAAGAATCTCCATGCAAGTCTTGCTCTTAAAGCAAATGTTTTTAAAGCACTTGAGTATAAAGCTCTTCCACCTTTGTTCACCGGTTTACACATCTCCTCCCAATTAACAAAGTGTAAGCCCGTAGAACCATCCGACTTGCTCCAAATAAAGCTCCTGTATATTTTGTCTAGTTCATCAAATATCCTTTTTGGAACCAGGGAATGTGTAGTATAGAATGTCGGTAAAGATAACAACACTAATTTAACCTGTGTTATTTTTCCTACTAAAGAAAGAATTTTATTCCCCCATACATTAATCCTTTTCATTGCTCTATCAATGATGAATTGGAAGTCATCAGAATAAAGTCTTCTTAAATCCACCTTCAACCCCAAGTAGTTGAATTCTTTTACAGTTTTGAATTCCATTATCTTTGCAATACTTTTCTTCTTCCTTCTACAAACATGATTCACAAACAACATGGCTGATTTATTCAAATTTATACGTTGCCCCGTCCAATCACAAAAATCATAAATAATTTCTTTAACTTTCTTAACAGCATTTATATTAGCTTCAGAAAACATAATTACATCATCAGCATATAATAGATATGAAATTCTCAGTCCAATAGAATTGATTTTAATACCACAAGAGCTTTGAGCAAAAGCATTGGAGAGAAGTTGTGAACAAAGAATAAAGAGAATTGGAGACAAAGGACAACCTTGTCTAAAATCACTCTTTGCATGAATCCAACTAGAGCAGCTACCATTGATAATCAAAGAAAATTTTGGATTCTCCACACATTCCATGACTAATTTAGAAATTTTAGTAGGAAAGTTAAAATATTTCAACACATTTCTGAGAGAATTCCATGTCATTGAATCATATGCTTGTTCCATGTCTACTTTGAAAGAAACCATACCTTTAGCAGCTTTAGAGAACCTGAGCTTGTGGAAGACTTCCTGAGCAACCAAAACATGATCTGACAAAGATCTCCCTTGAATGAAAGCTACTTGCTCTTTTGAAATAAGCTTTGAGATAACCTCCATTAACCTATTTAAAAACACCCTTGCTGCACTTTGTAAACCGAGTTACAAAGACTAATAGATCTATAGTTAGAAAGTTTAAGAGGATTAGATACCTTTGGAATTAGGACAATTAGAGTTTACTTCCACTCTTTATTTAAATCTCCATTACAAAAGAATTGCTTTAAAGCCTTCCAGAAATCCTCTTTTATGATGTTCCAAAACGCCTTGATGAAAGAATAAGTGATACTATCCTTGCCCGGTGAGATATTACTGCCCAATTGCTTAAGCACTCTTTCCACTTCTTCTACAGAAAAATTTGCATCCAGAAATTCTCTTTTAGTGTTGTTTAAACATAAAGCAGCTGCCGGACATCCTTGTAATTTACAGCTTCTAGCATCCCATTTCCTTTCAAAGAACTTGAAAAATGCTTCTTCAATATGTAATTGCTCTTCCACCAAATCTCCAAATGCATTTTGAACTTTTATAATTTTATTTGCTTTTCTCCTTGCACATGCATAAGAATGGAAAAAATTAGAGTTTCCATCACCATCTACTAGCCACTTCACTTTTTTCTCTTTGCTTCCACCAAGCATTTAGTCTAGCCATAATAGAGTTTACTTCATTGACTTTTGCCTTAAGGCTGCAGCAGTCGAAATCCAACAGTACTCTTTCTGAAGCTTCTTTGTTTTGCAGCTCCAAGATTTCTTCCATAAGCTCCATTTTTAACTTATTAAGATTCTTAAATTTGGCCTTGCTCCAATAGAATAATGACTTCAATGATCTTTGAAATTTCTTGTTGAGAACTTGAGAGCTATCACCCTTATAATTTTTGCTCCATTCTTTCTTTACTACCTCAAATGATGCATGATAAGAAACCCAACAATCTTCAAATTTGGTATTTCTCTTGACTTGATGAAAAGAGTCAAGAATATTTAAAATGATTGGACTATGATCCGAGGATATTCTAGCCAAATGCCTAACAATCAACCTTTGAGGAGAGCTTAAAGCATTGGAATTAATGAAGCACCTATCCAATCTTTCAAGAATTCTAGCTCCCACACTTTTGTTATTGCACCAAGTGTATTTTGGACCAATAAATCCAACTTCATGAAGGTCATTTATCAACAAACCAGCTCAAGATTGGGAAAAAAGAAACCTCCTTCTGTTATTGATATGTTTTCATGATTTATGATTTTGATGATAGCAAACACTTCTATTTCTCTACGACAGCCTTATTTACTAATATTTCAGGTCCACACGATTAGACTGTAATTTGGAACCAGCTCAAGATTGGGTAGACTAGGTCTGAGTTAGTTTGTACATTTTTTCCTTTCCTGAGTCTATTGTATTTGGTGTGGCTCCTGATGCTTTGTAACTTGGAAGATTTTATGACTGTTCCTTAGAGTTTACTATTTTTGGTAACATCGTCCGAGATGATATTTTTATCGGCCTGGATGATCTGTTCAAAAGTAGAAACCCTAATTAGGGAATCCTCATTAAAGCAGCCGTCATTATGCAAAACACACCGTCCTGGCGCTTTTGTATCGGCCAGGATGATAGGCTCAATTCAAAAAGAATTTGCCGCCAGATTTATTTAGAAATAACCTACTTTTGGACATCGTCCATGTGGATCGTCTAGGACTATAAAATATCATCCAGGATGATCCATGTCAATTTTTTCAAAATTTCTCTGAAATTTAAGGAAAGCAACTATGACTTGATTTCACGATCAAATCGGCCTAGATGATCGCCAGATCGTCCTGGCCGATATGCTGGACAATTGTACATCGGACAGCTCTTTTTTAGGGCGATGTCAAGGACAATTCCATAATTTGTACTAATCGTCCAGGACGATATATTATCCTCCTGGACGATATGAATAAATTTCTTATGATCGTCTCAAATCGTCCCAGCTGATTGGGCTTAAATTGTACTGATCGTACAGGATGATATGCCTATCGTCCTGGATGATAATGTCAGCAACTTGCATTAATGAGCTTGTTTGGAGCACTTCTATTTAAGCTTCGTCAAGGCACTTGTTAAGTGTCTTTGGCAGCCATTGCAGCTTCGTTCTTGTGGGAGAAACTTGAAGAGAAAGCTTGAAAGGGAGTGAGGAACGAGTGAAGTCTGAGAGAGGGAGAAGATCCTGTGAGGGGGGACTCAAGGGAATGTGGAGGGGGATTCCACACCGTTGCTGTGGCAGGCTTGCACCTTAATACTGTCGGATGCAAGGCTTATCTTGAGGGAAGTTCACCAACGAAGAAGTTCACTTTGGTGTCAAAGGAACGGCGACTTCACCGCATCGGGGAAGGTGGAAGTGATTTTGTAAGGGCTTCTCCGCCTAGCTGTGGGGGCTAAAGGAGAGTCACTTGTTTTAGTGCAATACTTGGAGGGTTCCTCCAAGGAGTGGATGTAGGTCAAGGTTTGACCAAACCACTATAAATTCAGTGTGTTCTTTTCTTATTATTGCTTCCGCACTTTAATTTCCGCATCATTGATTTCTATGTGGTATATTATATTTGTGTTTTGATTTAAAGATTCTTCTTTTACCAATTCACCTCTCTCTTTATTAGCCTTGGGACTAGTTCAATAGGGCCTAACATCCCTAATGAACTTTCAAGTGGTATCAGAGCACCTTTTAGTATCATTTGAGCACTTTCAAGTGGTATCAGAGCCGGATTCATAAAAACAAGTTTTTAAAAACTTTTAAATTTTGACCCATGGCTAACTTTGGGAATCGTAATATTGCGGAAGGATATTCAATCACTAGACCTTCTTTATTTAAAAATTTGTCATTTGATTTTTGGAAAACTCGTATGTCTATTTTCTTGCAATCGATAGATTTTCGTATGTGGCATATGGTTTTAACTGGTTATTTTTTACCGTTACGTATTGTAGATGGAATTAAAACTAACATTCCTTTTAGTCAATGGAATAGAGATGAACGAATCGATACTCAATTGAATGCAAAATCTTTAAACTACTTTTTCTGTGCTTTAAATTCTGAATATTTTATGTTAGTATCCACGTGCACTACTAGTAAGGAAGTTTGGGATAAACTACACACCATATACGAAGGCACTAGTGAAATCAAGTAATCCAAGTTGAATATGTTAATGCATGATTTTGAACTATTTTCCATGAAATGTTTTGAAACGATTTTAGACATGTATACCAGGTTTATTCAAATTGTAACATCATTGCATGCCTTAGGAAAAGAATTTTCAAATTTTGAAAATGTTAACAGAATTCTTCGTTGTCTACTGGATAAGTTCAATGCTAAAGTAGTTGCTATTTGTGAATCAAAAGATTTGAATGAATATTCTATTAATAATTTGATTGGCTCACTCATTGCCTACGAGCAAGGTTTGGGTCAAAGACTTTTGGATGTAGGTGAAATGATTGTTCTAAAAGCTGAACATACAGAAAGAGATAGCTTAGTTTGTGACGAATGCAATGACTTGTCAAGCAAATCACAAAACTCACCAAAGCATAAGCAAAAGTGGAAAAAAGGTAAAAATGGTAAGGATGTTCATATTCCTTCTGACATTATTTGCTTTTGATGTAGAAAGCCTGGATATATGAAAAATCAGTGCCCTAATTTAAAAATTCTTCTTATGAAAGAAAAGGGCAAGGCGAAGCAAAATTTAAACTGGGGAAATAATGAAAGGCAAAAAATCTCATGGGCAGATCTAGTTTCTAAAGCATCACACTAGGAGAGAGATAATGGTTAAAAGCCTTTCGTGTTTTTGTGTTGTGTTTTAGTTTTTATGTTTTTTATTTTTATTTTATGTTTTTCTTTGTTTATTCTTTGAAATTTTTATTTTCGTGAAAGTTATTCTCTGATCAACACACACATTCACTTTTCTAAAAATGACAAATCTATTTCCTATTTTTTCTTGAAATCATTTCTAAGTTGTGATTGACTTCTCTAAAAACAGTCAAAGGAAGGAAACTCATATTTTTTACTCTCAATCTTTATTTTCTAAAAGAGGTTATTCTACTTTTGATTTAAAATCTTTTTCATATTTTAAATTAGTCTTTGAAACTAAAATTTTTTATCTCCCTACATTTTATTTATCACATAGGGATCTTTTGCAAGTTGTTGAATCTAACTCATAATTTTATTAATCAAGAATTCGCTTTATCAATAGGATGGGTTTACTTTTGTTTTTAAGATTTCAGAAAGGTAGCATATTAAAAAAAAAATTGGCCAATGATGCCAAATTTAAAAGATGCGCAATGATGCCAAATTGAAAAATATACACAAAACTGTATCAAAAATCAAAAGATGCACAAAGAGCGCCATTCAAATTGACAAGAGGTATAAAATGATCCCACAAAATTTAATGCTTACCATTCTTGTACTTCTTAAAAGCTTAAGAAAACCCTTGATACTTTCAATACTTGATTTTGAAAAACATGATTCCTGATTCAACAATTCGTACATTAATCTTCTATTAGATATATTTTATGAAATGAGTTTTGAAAAATTAGTGTTTCTTTTTCTAATTTATTCCATGATTTAGATATTGAATTAAAAAGCTTTTGAGCCTTTTTAAAGAACTTGAGTTCGGATTATCAAATTCTGAATTTCTAACCTTTTCTGGGCTATGCGTTGTCAATATAATTCTACTAAGTTTTTGAATAAAACCAAGAGGTAACTTTCCCATTTTAAGAATATTTGTTTTGTTCACTAGATCAGGGATTGTTTCCATCTTTTAATCATTTTGCTTTTGTGCCATTTCTCTTTTTGATAATGTCAAAGGGGGAGAACATACTGTTGAATTTGTATCCTTTTTTTTCTTTTCAAAAAATTTAAAACAACAAAAATATTTTTATCTCCCCTATTTTTTAAAGTATTATTCTAGTGAGGGGGAGATTAGGAGAAATTGTTTCTTTTTAAAAATTAAAATTAAAATGTTTGCCATCATGAAAAAGGTGGAGATTGTTACAAATCTATTTTCATGATTTATGATTTTGATGATAGCAAACACCTCTATTTCTCTACGACAGCCTTATTTACTAATATTTTAGGTCCACACGATCAGACTGCAATTTGGAACCAGCTCAAGATTGAGTAGACTAGGTCTAAGTCAGTTTGTATAATTTTTCCTTTCTTGAATCTATTGTATTTGGTGTGGCTCCTGATGCGTTGTAACTTGAAAGATTTTCTAACTGTTCCCTTGAGTTTACTGTTTTTGGTAACATTGTCCGGAACGATATTTATATTGGCCTGGATGATCTGTTCAAAAGTAGAAACCCTAATTAGGAAATCCTCATTAAAGCAGCCGTCATTATGCAAAACACATCGTCCTAGATGATTTTGTATCAGCCAAGTTGATAGGCTCAGTTCATAAAGAATCTGCCGCCAGATCTATTTAGAAATAACCTATTTTTGGACATCGTCCAGGTGGATCATCCAAGACTATAAAATATCATCCAGGACGATCCAGGTCAATTATTCCAAAATTTCTTTGGAATTTTAGGAAAGCAATTATGACTTGATTTCACGATCAAATCGGCCTGGACGATCGTCAGATCATCCTGGCAAATATGCTGGATGATTGGACATCGGACAGCTCTTTTTCAGGAAGATGTCGAGGACGATATTCCATAATTTATACTGATCATCCAGAATGATATATTATCATCCTGGATGATATGAATAAATTTCTTATGATCGTCTCAAATCGTCCCAGCTGATTGGGCTTAAATTGTACTGATCATACAGGACGATATGCCTATCGTTCTGGACGATAATGTTGGCAATTCGCAATGAGCTCGTTTGGAGCACTTATATTTAAGCTTTGTCAAGGCACTTGTTAAGTGTCTTTGGTAGCCATTGTAGCTTCGTTCTTGTGGGGGAAACTTGAAGAGAAAGCTTGAAAGGGAGTGAGGAACGGGTGAAGTCTAAGAGATGGAGAAGATCCTATGAGGGGGGACTCAAGGGAGTGTGGAGGGGGATTCCACACGGTTGCTTTGGCAAGCTTGCACCTTAATACCGTCAAATTCAAGGCTTGTCTCGAGGAAAGTTCACCAAAGAAGAAGTTCACTTTGGTGTCCAAGGACCCGGCGACTCCGCCGCACTAGGGAAGGTGGAAGTGATTTTGTAAGGGCTTCTCCGCCTAGCTGTGGGGGCTAAAGGAGAGTCACTTGTTTTAGTGCAATACTTGGAGGTTGCCTCCAAGGAGTGGACATAGGTCAAGCTTTGACCGAACCACTATAAATCTGGTGTGTTCTTTTCTTATTATTGCTTCCGCACTTTAATTTCAGCATCATCGATTTCTATGTGGTGATAGTGGATTTGTGTTTTGATTTAAAGATTCTTCTTTTACGAATTCACCTCTCTCTTTATTAGCCTTGGGACTAGTTCAATAGGGCCTAACATCCCTAACGAACTTTCAAGTGCTATCAAAGCACTTTCTAGTGTTATCATAGCACTTTCACCTTCCACCAATTTTATCTTCCTTAGCCAAAATGCAATTGAAATCTCCACCTATTTCCATAGGTAGATTATTAACTGTATATTTATCCAGCATACCCCAAAGTTCCTTCCTCTTTTGTACTTCCTTACTTCCATACACTGTTGCCACCCTCCACATGCCTTTGTTGTGTACCTTTAAGTCTACAATGACTACTTGGGTAGAGTAATCAATTACATTAAATTCAGCAATATTAACCTTCCATAAAACAAAGATTCCACCAGCCAATCCGGATGAAGGAACATAGACATATTCCCAATCATCACCAATCAAAAGATTAATTTCACTTCTATCAATAGAATTCAGTTTGGTTTCAACCTAACCCAAAAAAGAAAACTTCTTGTAATTTAACAAATTCCCTAAGATATAGAGAAGCACTCTTCTTTCTTGCTCCTCTACAATTCCAAAATGCAATAGAATACATTAAATGGGGTTATGGGGATTCATCCCCAATGTACCTTTCCCTTCAAGCTCCAATCTCCTTGTTCTGGTAAAAGAATTAATAGGGCCAAGCTCTCTCAATTGTTTAGATTTCTTCTTTTTTCTTTATTGAGGACCAACATCTTTTCCTCCGCTTTTAATATACACAAAAATTTCATTTCCAGGATTATTGATTCCAATGCCATTATTTGCTTCATCAGTAGCCATGCCATTAGAGTTATTTTCCATTTTTTGAATCTTTCTCATATGATCCATCTTCCATAGTCTGAACAATCTCACCTTCTTCTATAAGATCCACAAGAGCATTAAATTTATTCCCATCTTTGAGAATCAGGGCTTCTCTAGTTTCTGGAGCTTCTGGATTCAATGATACCATTTCAACAGTATCATTAGTATTTATATGTTGTTGTTCTGTTTCATAAGTGACTCCTTTCTCTTTCTCCATGATGTTAACATTCCTTCTATCATTTTTCTCCACTCGAACAAATACTTTTCTGCCTTCTATCCGAGGAACAGGCTTCCTCTGTATATTATTGAATGATTTTTTCTTCCCATACTTCACCAACAACCAAGGCCCATACTCTTCTTTGGCTGTGTCTTCAACATTTTCCAAGTTCTTGTGGTTTCCATCCCTGCTGGCTTCCTTCACATTTTCCATATTTCCATTAATAGGCAATGCATTCTTCAATTTATTTTCCATGATAGATTTGGCACAGTTATTTTTAACATGGCCAATCTTCCCACAATCAAAGCATAGGCTGGGAATCCCTTCATACTCTATCTTCTGATAGAATTTGTCATTCTCGCCTTCTACCCAAACTCTTGTAGGGAGTTTAGCATCCAGTTCAATACAAACACAAATTCTTCCAAACTCTCTCCTTGACCATTGAAGCATATTACCATCTATTAAGTAAGGCTTACCAACCATAGATGCTATTCAGCATACATTAATCTCATCCCAGCAATAAAGTGGACGGTTTTGTAGTCTAATCCAAATAGGAGCTGTAAGTCCTTTGAGTGAATTTGGATTGAAGCATTGCGACCACCTATCAATACCCACTATGTTTCCATTGACAAACCACGGGCCATTTGTTAAAACTGCTTCCACATGGCTGGGGTCATAGAATGAGCATAAAATCCATCCTCTCCCTGGCACTATAAGATGGAATTTCTTATAAACCGTCCACTATTTTCTCATCTCATAGCTGATAGAAGAAAAAGAGACTTCATCACCAAACACTTTTACAACTACGGAGTTCTCTAGCTTCTTTGCATTCTCTTGTACCTTCTGCTCATGTAGCTTGATTGATTTCCCATCTTCAGATAAAAATTTCCAAAATCCAGATTATCAACTCTAATGTTCTATTTTGTCTCCCAAACATTAGGTTGATTTCCAAGTACTGGTCTCTCAGGAATCTCCACATTCACATCATTGCATCTAGCTAAATAACCATTACTACATTTACGAACTTCCCCCATATTAGAATATGTTAAATCTTCTAGGATCATATCGTTCCTTCTTATAGAGACTTCAAAGACTTCAGATTCTTAGCCACAATTGATCCTTTAAGAAAATTACCTTCCATCTTAGAATGATCAGAACATGTCTCCCCTTTGCTGGAGTTTTGAAATGCTTCATTCTTCAAGATAGTTAATGGAGATTTAGTAGAACCTCCTTTGAATTGCCCTTCCTCTCCAATTGAACAAAAACCATCAAATTTGTCTTCTTGCAAAATACTTTTTCCTTTGCCAAAAACTTCAAGCTCCTTCTTTTTCACCAGCAGTCCTCCTTTGATAATCAGTGGTTTGTTCAATTTGACATTAGTTTTATTGAAAAACAAATTCCCGTCACCAAATGCCGAAGGAGACGACAAAGTTCCAAGAGCTGCACCAGTCGACGAACGTACCGTAGAGCGACGATCTTCGGGTGGTCCGCCGGCCAAAGATGGCCGGTGACCATTAGCCGCCATCGAAGTCGCTAAATCAACTATTTAAAAATTTCAAATTTTTTAGATGAAATCCCAAGGTTTCTCTCTCTTGTTTCTCTATCTTAAAATTTTTAAGACGAAATGGTATTCTTATGACCCTCACATAAATGTTTATCAACAACTTTTTACTTTTGAAAAATCTCCTTTTGAGCCTAAAGGTTGAGGAGTTTTTTGAATTTTGGAGCAAATTCAAATCAATGTCAATAGGCTCCTACATATGATTATTATCCATCAGAATAACCTTTTCCTCGGCATCAATGATATTAGATAAAATATTCTTTAAAAAAAATATTAAACCAATTGCTTTTGTATTTCAACCTCTTCACCTTAAGCTAAAACCTTAACATATCCCAATAGGAATTATGAGGATAGAGAGGAGCACCTTAATTATCCTATGTCATGCTTAAAAATATCAAGTTAAGAAACCAAATATTTTTATATCTAAAAAGAGAAGGAGATTACATGGCTAACGTTTAAATATGGAATAAATATGATCAAGCCTTTGGCAAAGTATACCATGATTCCATGTAAAATAGCTACCAGTAAAACAAATATCAACTAAATTTCATTCAAGAATCATATTGTTAAATTATTCCATTACAAGAGAATCAAAAATGACCATTCCTAATCTCTCATTCAGAGAAGAAATATTGTTGAAATCACCATTTACAAACCAAGGCAATTCAAACTTAATAAATCTACAAAAAGAAGCATACACAAAAGAAGTAGCTCATTTAAAATTTAAAAAAAAAACTCAATAGAAGAATGTAAAGGCTGAACAAAATTAGAGATAAAATCAATGTTGATAGGACTATTCCAAAGAATGTAAATTTTATTAGAATAGTTACAAAAGCCAAATGTAAAACCCAAAGCATTAGAAGTAGATATAAGTTTATCAATATTAATTAAATGTATAATCACAACAAGCATCAAAATGTTAAGAATCCTATAAAAATTCTTAACCCTAATTATTGTTGAGGGGCATCCAGTACCCCTAACATTCCAAATAAGAGCTTTAAACATTAGAAGGAAATTGAAAATTTTGATATCTATTCCTAGGACTTTGAAGGAAAAATTTTTAAGAGCTTTGTGTTCCTTCTTAGCAACTTTAATAAAACCATTAGGTTTTTTCAAAAAATCTTCATCAAGTTTTTTTCCAATATAAAAAGATGCTGCCATAAAAATAACAGGCCTATTATTATAAGAATTAAACTTCTTGCCTTAGCATGTTCTATCAAAAAATTAACCTTCCTCCCTATGTTCATGATTAGCCAGTATTAAATTATTCATATCAAAATTTTCCACTTCTTCAAATTTATCATTAAAAACAACATTTCATGCCCATCTATATTGAAAGAAGTACATGTGGTATTAACAACATCCTCATTTTGATTTGACACAAAAATACTATTTTGCAAATTAGCCATATGCTTATTAAGAGCACATGGCATTTGAGAAAGGGCTAAAGAGACATTTAGAGCATCATTATTCTGAGATATCATACCTTTTAAATGTTCCTCAGCCAATGAATTAAATAAGTGATGTTTCAAATAATTAGATTGTTAATGTCTAATATTTTGCTAATAAGATAAAAGAATAGCATTAGAAGGATCATTTATTCCTTCTATAACTCCCTCAAATTTAAACCACAGATAAGGAAGTAGGTACCATAATAGCCTGTGGGTTATTGATAAACTCTTAAAAGTGAACTTCAATAGTAACTTTAATAAGATTGGTAGTCACATTATTTTTATCTATATGAACAAGCTCATTAACTCCTCTAGAAATCACATTCTCCTTCCTAAGATTAGGATTTAAAATGAAGCAATTAAAAAGTGTATGACCATGAGTTCTATAATGTTTAAAAAAACCAGCCACATTTTTTATTTCAACCCTTTGTATATAACCCAAATTTTTTTATCAACCCAAATTTCCTTAGTATATTTTAAGCAATATGCAACTAAAATAAACTCAAACTACATATGGATGTGAATGCATAGCAGTAACTTGATCTATTTGAAGAGGTCTCCCAAGAATATAAGCAAAAGCATAGATGATTTAGGAGATGAACATATGAAGATGATTGTTGGGAAAATAAATCCAAATAGTGATAATGGGATATTCCATATTGATGTTGAAGAAAGGAGTCCATTTTAGGATCCTCATTTTAAAGCCAATTATATAATAAGATAACCTTGAAACAAATTTGGCTATAATCAAGGTCATTAGTTAGCTGAATAGCCATATGCCTATAATCCAAAAGTTTAACTAAAAATATCCAAAATGTTTAACATTCATTAAAAAAAAAAACCATAAATATTATTCAGATTAGGTCTATATAAGATGAACTTATCAACAAGAGTAAACGCAAAAGGATCAGCTAATTTTTCAACAACCTCTTCATCAAATAATTTCATAGGATCACCTTTAAATGAGGTATGAATGAAATAAATAGGAGGAAGAGATGAATAACTGATAAGTGCTAATTATTTAGTGTTTTACATCTTTTATTTTCAAGGAAAATGAATTGTTTCAGTTATTTTGTACATGAAAAACTTAAATTGTCACAACATTTTAAGGAGCTTATAGCTCTACGGAATTCGTAGAAAAAATGCAATAGTGCCACCATCAATACAAATGAGTTGCCACAAATTAGGCATTATAGTGACAAGTTCTTTATTTTCTAGTACTGCAATGTTAATAAAGCTAGCGCCACAGCATTACTAACACTATGGCATCAAGGAGTCATCTTGGTTGTGTTAGATTCTCTATTTTCAAATGTTGTGATGTCAAAATTTCTCACACATTGGCACCATTTTTTTCAATCGTCCACCATAGATCTCAAATGTCAACACCACTATGGAATTAGAGTTGTAACTTCTACGTGCCTTATTGTATTAGTGAAAAGACATGACTATTTTCTAAGTAACTGATCCACATAAACAAGCACCATAGCAGATCAAAAAATTTTAGTGTCGAGGAACTAGTTCATTTAAATGGCACCGTAGTACCACTCATTCAAGCCCCACAGAGTGAGATGCTTTTTTTTTGCTATCTTATACATAGTTGTGATGTTATGTTTATAATGGAGTTCAGTCACTTGTGTAAAATTTAGTATTTCATACAGTACTTCTCTAGTTCCCTATTAGAGTAAAATCTAAGGGAGGCTAAGGAAGTATAAGATATAATCTTTTAAAGTATTTAACTTATATTTCTTGAAGCAACTCTATATGTTAAGAGAGGATTGTAGATGAGATACTTTGATCCTTTCTGGTGATATCACTCTCTTGTATTTTCATTCTTCCATGAGTTTAATGAAATTGAGTTTGCTTGTTATTTATTATATGTCTAGCTAATTCTATTATTTTGGGTTGATTATGTAAATTGCATGTTAAGTACTAATGATGACTCTTGTCCTATAAATCTTAGATGATATTTTCATAATTATGCCATTATTAATTTAATGTACATAGTGGTCATATGTGTAGTTAAAAATATAGTATGATTTATAGCCTCTACATAGGAATACAAGAACAATCAGAAATATTGAGATAGGATCTCTGCATGCCTAGACATAAGATAAATAATATTATATATTCTTAAGGAGATACTATTACTGTAGATTGTCAACAGAGGTCCTTTTTGCCCCTATAAACTCGATAGAGATCTAGAGATGTGTATGCTCATAAACACATCTATAATTAAGAGTCTAATTAGAAATGATATAAAATTTATACTCATCAATCCAAAACACTTTAATTAAATATTGTATCAAATATTTTTATTATTTTTTTCAAAGATAGAATCTCCATAGCTATGAATTTTTTAGTTGTATAATTATTGTAATTAGAATTATTTAATACAAGAAAGCATACTTCCTCGTTGGTTCAACACTCCAGTCAATCATCTTATCAGTTGATTTAACACGTTTGCTTGTGTATATTAAGTGGAGTTTTATTAATTTTATATCAAATAAAACCATAGCATTGTTTAGGGGTGATAGAGATCTAGAATTTTATATAATTCAAAAAATCACTCTATAGCTTACATAAAGTTTTTGGCACCATAGCCAATATGTATTTTGCTTTTTATAATTTTAACCATATTATTGAATTAATTGTAAGGTTAAACCTACTTGTAGCTTTTATTTATTTATTTATTGCATACTCATGGTTGCATGCTTTATAGATATAGAAAGGAACCTTCATTGTTTGACTTTGAAATAGATAAAACCATTTCATAAATTCAAAAATCTAAAAATATTATAAAAATGGTTGAACCCATACTAATCATGATCATTCTATACCTCTTAGGGATTAAGCTAACTCTTTAGCATATATAATTCATCTGAGTATTAAAAAATATACGATCTAAGCTAATAATTTTGAATTAAAACCAGCCATAATTCGAATGATTCAAAATTCTCAGTTTGGGGAACTCTTATTGAAGATCGCAATTTATACTTAGCAATTTTTTAGTAATTTCAATAATATTTGAGTATAATAGTGTTAGTGATAATGCTATTAGATTTAGATTGTTCCCATTATATCTAATAAAAAAGCTAAGATTTGATTGAATTATCTACCCCTAAGCACTATAATCACTTGAAATGAGCTGGCTCATAAGTTTCTTGCTAAGTATTTTTCACCTTCAAAGACAACCAAACTTAGAATTGATATCACTTTTTTACCTAGTTTGAAGGATAATCAATTTGAGAGAGTCAGGAGAGGTTTAAGGAAATACTTAAGAAATACCCTTACCATGCTTTACTTGATTAATGAATTAATTAAATATTTTATAAAGGATCAGTAGGATCTCTTAAAGCAATCATAAATGGTATAGCTAGTGGATCATTAATGTCTAAGCTGTTCGAGGAAGCATAAGAATTAATAGAGAAAATGGCTACTAAAATTTTTTGGAGGCTTGTTAATCAGATTAATCCTAAGAGAGTAACAAGAATATATAGAAGTAGTGCTTTATCAATTTTGATTACAAAAGTTGCAACAATTTCTAAGAAGTTGTGCATAATATGAGTAAACTCAGAATTAGGAATTAGAACATTTATAAAGTTAAAAAATCAAAATTTAATTGAAAATAGTAATATACAACGGATTAAAAAATAATAATTTGATTCAAAGAAAAAATAATTCATACTATTACATATATAATCGAGGTTGGAAGAACAATCCTAATTTTAATTGGTTAAAAATATTATTAGTAATAATAAATAGAATTATAGTCAAAATAATTAAAGCTTAAATTGGAACAATCCTCAACAATCTATTACTGATTTTAGACCTTCATATATTCCAAAATTTTATAAAAGCACTTAGTTTGGAAGAAGAAAATCAACATTGCGAGGTGTAGTGATGTAGTTAGGAACTTAATTACCAAATTAAGATACTTCTATTAAAAATTTTGAAACTTAATTAAGTGAGCATGTAACATCAGTCAGTATTAGACCTCTTGGCTCATTGCCTAGCAATACTAAGTTAACCTAAAGAAAAAAGAAAAAGATCCTAAACAAAATCATTTGAAGAATAAGAGTAATGTACCCCAGACAAATTGATAAATCTAGGCAAGTTTGGTTGAAGAATATAAACTTAGCATTGTATAGGCGATAATCCAGATTTAGGTTTACTGTGTTATATTAAATTATCTGAATTTACATGAGTTTTATGTCATATGTTATTATTCTTGACATATTTCGTATTTTTTATTCTAATAATTAAAGTTATGAGCTAAATTATGTAATTCAGAAATAAGCCTAAACTTGTTTAAGAAATAGGATTACCTTATGTTAAACCTTGAGAAGACTTAAAGAAGCCATTTCTTTTCCCATGAACAATCATAGCAAGGTAGCAAACTTTAATGCAGCTTTTGATGAGATTAATAAAGGTCATATTAAACCCAAATAGCTACAGAATCTTGTAAAGAAGGGTCCAATTAATGTTATCATAGGATTTATCCACATCTAACTTAAAGATAATATTGCCCCCCTCACAGTTTGGAATCAAGATCATAAAGCATATCTTGGGCAAGTAAGATAATATCAATAATAGCTCTCTCTATGATAAAACCTATTTGAAAAGGAGAGATAACTTTAGGAAGAAGCAAGGCTAAATAGTTCATAAATTTTTTATAAATAAGCTTGTTGAAAAAGGAACAAAGATTAATGGGCAAAAATCATCCCAAGTTTTAGTAACCATTTTCTAAGGGATAAGAACAATGGAAGTATATGAGAAATATTTAGGGATGATATTACTCACAAAGAAATTCAAAAATAGTATATATAAATCTTCAATAATAATATTCAAAGATTTATAAAAAAATTTGTGGTAAAGCCATCTGGCCTTGCAATAGAATTAGGGTTCATGGAGTTAACAGTATCAAAATTCTTTGGAAGAGAAGAGGGTTGGGTTAAAATCATGTTGTCTTCCTTAGAAATGATAGTGGGGTTAATATAGTTAAGATTAATCATATTGGGGGGGGGGGGGGGGGGTGTGAAATTTTTATTAAGTAATCTTTTGAAATGATCCACAACCAAATTAGCAACATCCTCAGCATCCTCTAAGCTAAAAACATCAGGAACAAAGACTTTATAAATGAAATTACTGGATTTTTTTCTTCTTAAAAAGGGCATGAAAATACTTAGTATTACTATCTCCCTAAATGAAATGCTTAAAGGTATCTTTTTACTTCAAAAAATCATCCGCTTGAACTTGGAGTTTCAAAAGAGAGTTCTTGGCATCTTACAGAAGTTTATAATTCACATCATTAGGAAAAAGTTGGCAATTATTTTTCAAGTTATTCACTATAACTTTAGTCACCAAAATGTTAGAGAGAATGTTTATAAAAATAATCTTGTTTTTCCAATTAATTTTAAACTTTATCCTTCTAAGCTTATGCCATAATTTGGTCATGCCTAAGATGGAGTTATTAGGATGTAAAAGAGCTTGCAAATTCTCTTGGACTATAGCCAAAAAAGAGTTATCAAGAAGTCACAAGTTCTAAAATTTGAAGTTGGGAGAAAATCCCATATGAGAAATATTGATACTAATAAGGAGAGGAGAATGGTCAAAAAATGGTGCAACTAAGATGCTCCACAAAAGTGCCATTTGTTTCAATTTAGTTTTCAAATTTATGCTTTTATATCATGTGAGTTTTTTATGATACCAAAATATTATTGTGTTGATTATTGTTTCTTTTATCACATATTAGAAAAGTCTTAATTGTGTTCTTTGTGTGTACTAATATTTCAAAAAAATCATATTCTAGACTACCAAAGACTTTAAGATAGATTAGATTAGGATTTCATATAATTGAAGTATGTATGTTTTCTTTTTCTTGAGTCTAAGAGATTGTGATTATATTTGAATAATTGTGCGCACACACACACTGGGGAGTGAGTCAAAACTTATATTTTTAAAAATAATTATATTTTATGATTCTTGAATCATAGTAGATGATTTGACTTGTGTATTCCTCTAGAAATAAGTTAATTGAATCATGCCTTAAAAACTTTTCTTGTACTATTTGTACTATACAAACATTGGTTCGTACAGATGATGTCTAGAGTAAGAAATTGATACATAATAGATTGTCCCAAACATACTCACCATTTTTTGAACTGATTGTATGGTACAAAATTAATTTCATATAGATGACGTTCAAAGTATGAAATGGGTTCATACCAATTTGTCCCATACAAACAGATAAATTTTTTGAATTGTTCAAACTGTATGAAATTACTTTCATATAGACGATGTCCAGAGTACAAAATGGGCTCATCCATGTTCATACCATATGATTCAAGATTTGATTTAAATAGTTCATACTATACAATATTAGGTTCATATAGACAACGATCAGAGTATGAAATGGGATCATACAAAATTATACCAGGCAAACTTATTCATTTTTTAACTGTTTATACTATATGATGTCAATTCATACATATAACTGCCAGAGTATAAAATAAATTTGTGCAAGATCATATAATAAGTTTTTGAACTATTTGTACGTATGAACTATAATTACATTGTACTATCTAAGATAGTTAAATTGAAATTTTTAGTTTTCTAGATGGTTTTTCTTGTCCTTTATATATAAGGTCTTAAAAATTGACTGCCTCAAGAACTCCTACTATGAATTTCTTTTGAACTTGCATGTGGAGAGTATTTAGGAGAGTGTCTTGGGATTGGAGAGTGTCTTGGGATTGGAGAGTGAGAGATCTCTTAAGAGGGATTTGTTAAGGGAATCACAAGGTTGCCCAACGGTGAAGATCTCATACTTATTCTTCAAAGTTCTTCCCTACTTTCTTGAAGGCTCATGAAAGAAGATCTTTAAAGGAGATCTGGTACTCTACTAACACTAGGAGGGTGTGAAAGGATGTCAGTTCTTTGCTATCCCTAGGAGGGCGAGAAAGGCCGTCGGTACTTTATCGCACCAGCATTAGGTGGAAGAGTGGTTATTGTAAGGGCTTCTCTGCCTTGTTATGGGAGTCAAAGGAGAGTCATTTTGGTATAGTGAAATACTTGAAGAGGGAGCCTTCGAAGAGTGGATGTAAGTTTAGTTGGATCGAACCACTATAAAATTTTATGTTCTTATGTTTTTACTTTTTTATTGCATTTTTATTTTCTATAAGTTTTTAATCTTGTGGTCAGAAAAATATTTTTCAAAAATTTATCATTATGATTAAAAATCTAAAATCATTTTTTTTATTTAGTTTGAGATTTTTAAATTACCAATTCACCCCCCCCCCCCCCCCTCTTGGTTAGCCTTGGAATAATTACTTTAGGTCTAACAACCTATTTGGACTTTCAAGTGGTATCAAAGCCTACTTTCAAAAAATTAAGATTTAGATAACAATTTGAAAATGATCATGGCTACTTTTGAAAATTATAACACACCTGAAGGATATTCAATTACTAAACCACCATTTTTTGATAACATCCCTTTAATTTTTTTTAAACGCGTATGTCTATTTTTCTTCAATTGTTTGACTATCGCATGTGGATTTTTGTACAGGAAGGCTACACTAGACCAATTAGACTTGTAGATGGCATTATAATTGAAACACCTTTCACTAATTGGATAGTAGAGGAAAATGAATTAGTTCAATTAAATACTAAATGTTTAAATAGCTTTTTTGTGCACTTAAGTCTAAATATTATATGTATGTTTTAACCTGTATAACTGGAAAAGAAATTTGGGATAGACTTTGTATTACATTTGAAAGAACTAATGAGGTGAAATGATATAGATTGAAAATTCTACTACATGATTATAAACTATTTCACATGAAACCAAAAGAATCAATCACTGATATGTATACTCATTTCACACAAATAGTTACCTTATTGCATGCTTTAGGTAGGAAACTAACAAACTCTGAGAAAGTCAATAAAATTCTTTGTTGTTTGCCTACTGCATATGATGTAAAGATAATTACAATAATTGAATCAAATAATTTAATTGTTTATTCTATTGAAAATTTGCTTGGATCACTAATTACTTACAAGCAAGGAGTGTCTCAAAGATAGATTAATACAAGTGATAAGTGGAAGGAGAAGAACATTGTGCTAAAAGTGGATGACTCAAAAAGTGATCAGTCTCAGCCTGAGGATGAAAATGATATTGCCTTAATGATAAGGCAATTCAAAATCATCCTTAAGCATAAGTAAAAGAGATGTTAGCAGTGGAATAAGGGTAAGTTCCACAAAAAAGCTAAAGCTTCTAATGATGTAATTTTCTATGAATGCAGGAAGCATGGATATATGAAATCTGAATGCCCAAATCTCAAAGTAATCCTAAAAAGGAGAAAGTTGAGGAGAAATCTAATGTAAGGAAGGTCAATAAAAGATTATAAAGAGTATTGTAGGCAGATGCAGCTTTAGATTCCTCAAAAATAGAAGTAGAGGAGAAAGTCATATAAACTTTTATTTGATGGATGACAAGCTTGATTAGTTAGATTAAGAAGAGATATGTGACTTAACCTACAATAAATTATTTGAAGTTTTTCAGAAAATTCATATTGTATATAGGAAACTCAAAAAGCTACATGCTAAGTTGAACTTTAAACTTTTTAGACTTCTAAAAAGAGTATGAAATCCTTAGGAACGATCATGCATTAATTGATAGCAACCACATGAAACTATTAGATGAGTTCAATGATTTGAACAAAAAAATATGAACTATTGAAATCACCACATACTAAACTTGAAAATAATTTTAAAACATTTATGTATGAATCTAATCGTAGAGAGCACTATTTAAAGGTTAATAATGCTTTTTTAGAAAGTGATAACTTATATTTTAAAGTGGAGTTGAAAGCTCTTAAGGAAAACAAAACACCCCCTACACTTGAATAATTTTTAAATCCTGATCAAAAGCCTAAAATTTCAAAACCTAGGAAAAGATATTATAACTATCATTCATTGAAAAATCTTTTTCCTAGAATAAAATTTTTTTCTTGTGAAATGTTTGGTCATATCTCTCACAGTTGCATGATTCATAGTAGAACACATCTAGTGTAGAGACCTACGATGCATAATTCACAGCATATAAAAAATACATCAAGATTATTATTGCAAAAAGGTGAATCCAGACTTCTTTGGGTTCCCAAGACTAATGTTTGATAGTTTTATAGAATTTCTCTCATACAAGATTTCATGAGAGCATTTTGTACCTAAAAAATAGATGTTCGAAGCATATGACTGGAGACACGACATAATTCATATCGCTGGAAGCTAGGAATGGAGGCAAGGTTACAGTAAGTGACAATACCCTAAGGAAAGTGGTAGGTACAGGTATGATTGGCAACAAGAAAAAAAATTTCATTAAAAATGTTTTATTGGTAAAAGGCTTAAAGCATAACTTGTTGAGTATTAGTCTGCTATATGATAAAGGTTATAGTATAATTTTTTTTCCTACAAGCTGCATAATAAGCCAAAATAGAAATAATGTATTGCATGGAAATAGGGAAAATAATGTGTACACGCTTAATTTGAATTTTTTTAAATCTTTTAATACTTTTTGTCACAAAATAATTAATGATGAATTATTGTTATGGCATATGAGAGTTTGTCATGCAAGCATGAAAAACCTTAGGAAGATTTCTAAGAAATATTAGGTTAGAGAGATATCCAAACTAGACTTTACTAAGGATCACCTATATGATGCATATCAATTATAAAAATAGGTAAAGTCCTTCTTTCCTTCCATTAAGTATCTTAGAACTAGCAAACCATTGGAAGTCGTACATATAGATCATTTTAGACAGATTAGCACTATGATGTCTACGAGGGAAAGTTTTTAGATTTATAATAGTTGATGATTTTTTGAGATTCACTTAGGTTAAGTTTCTATTTCATAAGAGTGACTCATTTAAGGAATTTCAAAGTTTTTCTACTTGGATTCATAGAAAATTAGGCTGTAAGATTTTATCAATTCAAAATGATCATGGAGGAGAATTTAAAAATAAAAAATTTGAAATTTTTTGTAATGGAATTGATCATAATTTTTAAATACCTAGGATCCTTCAATATAATGGGATTGTTAAAAAAAGAAAAGAAAATTAATAAAATCCGTTATAGCCATGTTGGTAGAATACTCACTTTCAAAATATTTTTGGGCTAAAGCGGTCAGTATGGCTTATTATGCTCTGAATAGTGTAAACATTATATCCAAATTAGATAAGACAACCAATGAAATTCTTAAGGATAAAACACCTAATCTTTCACATTTGCATGTTTTTGGATACAAGGTGTTCATTCACAATAATGGCAAAACTACTTTAGGAAAATTTGATCCTAAATCCGATGAAGAAATTTTTCTTCAATATTCTAGTGTTGGAAAATCCTATATAGTTTTTAATAAAAGATCTTTAGTAGTTGAGGAGACCACACGTGTTATTTTTATAGTATTTTAGAAGAGCCAAGGTTACAAGATGATCATATTAAAAATATCTCCTGAAGTGAATGTTGGATCAGAAAATCCTTTGCCTAGAGAATGGAAATTTTCTAAAAGCTACCCTAAGGAATTAATTTTAGGTGAACATAGTAAGAGTGTTAGAACTAGGCAAGAACTTAGTAAAGAAGTGAACCATTCTACCTTCATGTCGAAGATTGAATCCACTAATACAAATCAAGCACTTTCGGATGAATTTTTTATTTTGGCCATACAAGAAGAGTTGAATCAATTTATTAGAAATGATGTTTAGGAATTAATTGAATGACCTAAGGATCAAGTTATTGTTGGAACTAAGTGGGTGTTTAAAAATAAAATGAATGATTTAGGTGTTGTAATTAGAAAAAATGAAATAATGGTAGCCAAGGGGTATAATCAAATAGAAGGGATTGATTTTGAAGAAAATTTTGCCCCTATAGCTAGACTTCAAGCAATTAGAATTTTAATATCATTTCCCTATTTTAAAGGTTGTAAATTGTATCAATAGGATGTTTATATTTAACAACCTCAAGATTTTAAAAATTCTAAATTCATTAATCATGTATTTAAATTGAAAATATGCATTATACAAACTAAAATAGTCCCCTAGGGCTTGGTACGAGAGGTTAAGCACTTTTCTATTAGAAATGTCATTTTTTAAAAGAAGTGTGGACACCACTCTCTTTTTGAAAATGATAGGAGATGACATAATCATTATTTAAATATATGTTGATGATATCTTATTTGGATCTACAAATAATAATCTTTATGATATTTTTAAAAATAATGTGTAGTAAATTTGAAATGAGTTTAATGGAAGATTTGAGTTATTATTTTAATTTTAGTATAAAGCAAAATGAGGAAAGAATATTTCTTATTCAGTCAAAATATATTAAGGAATCCTCAAGAAATATGAAATAGATAATACTAAACCATTAACTGCATCAATGAGTTTCTCAGTGTAGTTAAATAAGGATTCTAAAGGAAAATCCATTATCCAAAGAAATTTAGAGGAATAATTAGATCTTTGATTTACTTGATGCTAGCAGACCATATATCATGTTTAGTGTTTATTTGTGTGCTAGATTTTAATCTAATCCAAAAGAATCACACATTTGATAGCAGTTAAAAGTATTTTATTGATATATTTTTGCTACTCAAAACTTAGGGATTTAGTATCTTAAGCATAGATCATCTTTTGAAATCATTAGATATTCTGATTCAGATTTTGCAGTATAAGGTTGATTTGAAAAGTACTCATGGAACTTATTAATTCATAAGAAACCTTTTAGTTTATTAGTCGAGTAGAAAATAGAATTTAGTAGCCCTTTCTACTGTTAAAGCAAAATGCATTGCCTTATATAGTTGTCTTTGGTTAAATGTTCTTTGGTTAAAATAATAACTGATTGACTTAGGATTTTCTATTGGTACTTTTCCAGTTTATTGTGATAATATGAATATAATTTGTATTTAAAAGAAACTTATTCAAAATTTTAGAACCAAGCATATTAACATTAGACGTCACTTCATTAGAGATCATATGGCTAAAGGAAAATTTGAATAGCATAATGTTGCTACTAACAATCAATTTGTAAACATTTTTATAAAACCACTGGCTTTTAACATATTTATCACCTTAAGAACAAGATTAGGTGTGATTGATCTTAATACTTAAATTAAAATTTTTCAAACTTAATGTGTTGTGTATTTATGTGTTTATTTTGTCTTCTTTGTTTATTTATTTTTGTTTTGTTTGTATTTCTTTATTTTTTCCTTCATTAGTTTTGTGTTTTATATTTTTTATTTTACTAGTAGCATATCATAGAATCTTGAGTGAATGGTCTTAAATTTTTTTTCTATTTATCATGTCTTGTTTTAAGTGTTCTCTTTATACTGTACGAAATTCTTCTGTACTATACGAATTTTGTAGCATGTACATGTTAGTTTTCTGAGTTGAGCACATAAAACTAATCTTTTCATTGAATTTCATTATGTATGATGTCATCATTATTTATAAAAACTGTGTTGATTCCTCTATATGATTGGGATGATTTTTTAAGTGTTGAGTTATTTTTATCGGATCGTACGTATGAAATTATATTTCATCTGTACAATCTTGTTGTCAGATTCTCATATGGATAAACCTAACCATCATAAAATGATCTTTAATATTATGATCATCTTGGATGAATATGTGTGAAAGTTCGTTCGGGATGTTAAGCCCTATGAACTTAGTCCCAAGCTAACCAAGAGGGGGGGGTGAATTGGTATTTAAAAAAACTTTTAAGACAAATAAATAAAATCACAAACCAAATCACACCACAAGAAATTAATGCAGAATTTAAAAAGTGCAGAAGCAAAAATAAGAACACAAGATTTATAGTGGTTCGGTCGACTTGACCTACGTCCACTCCTTGGAGGAACCCTCCAAGTATTGCACTACAAAACGTGACTCTCCTTTAGCCCCCACGGCTAGGCGGAGAAGCCCTTACAAGAACCTCCTTTTTGCCACCCCGGCAAGGCAGAGAACCTACCTCCTTTTGCTTCCTCCTGAAGCTGACAGAGAACCACAACCAAAAGCAAACTTCTTACCTCTACCGACCCTTCCACGGACGAGAAACTCCAGATGAAAGACAAGCAGAGCGATCCTTGAAGCAACCCTTGTGAATCCCCCTCACAAGATCCTCTTTCTCTCCTCAAGGTCTTCTCAGGTCAAGGCAGCAGCCAAAGGTCTTCTAAAATGTTTGGACAAGAGCTCTTAAATAGAAGAGCTCTCAAGGAGCTCATTAATTACAAGTAGCCGACTTTATCGTCCCGGCTGATATGTACATTGGCCTGGCCGATCAGTACAAATCAAAGAAGATCGGCCAGAGCATCGCCCTGGGAACAGTCCTGGATGATTGAAATTTGGCTTGATCGTCCCGGACGATCATAAGATCGTCCTGGCCGATTAGTTCAAATTAGATGCAAATCATCCTGAGCATCGCCCTATTTATGACCTGGCCGATATTTATCGTCCTGAAGCAACTCAAGGATTTTGAATGTATCGTCCTGGCCGATCCTGCGATTGTTCAGGTCGATATGATCGTATCAATCATCCTTAATTACTCCCTTGATTTCCTGATCAAATAAGGCATAATTTGGTAATTTCGTCCAGGCCGATATGGGGATCGTCCTGGCCGATAATTTAAAAATACAATATACCTTTACTGTCTAAGGCAGCTACTTCTTTCTATTTTGAGCTTATCATCAAAACATAAGCCATGAAAAAATAGATTTGCAACAGTCTCCCCCTTTTTGATGATGGCAAACACAAGTAGGAAAATTTTCATTAAAACATCAAGGTTACAAACCTAAGACCAAACAGCTTTTTCCTACACCCTACTCCCCCTTTTGTCATCATAAAAAGAGGGTCAAGAAATAAAAAGAAAAATATCACAAAAGACCAAGAAGCAAACTACAAAAAGAAAGGAAACAAAACAACACAAAGTACAGACTAAAACAACGAGGGATCCAGATCATCAGATGGAGGTGGTGGAGGTGGCTGCTGAAAGTAGGTGGCAAGTGTGGTGAACTGAGTATTGAACCAGGTGATGTCCTGGTCATGCTGCTACTGCTGCTGAGTAACAAAACTGTCAAATCGAGCTAAATCCTCAGCGCGGTGCTGCTCGTAGCGGGTAATATCCTCAAAGTGTTGCTGCTCCTGTGCAGCCACGTAGGCATCAAACCGAGTCTCCCAACGATCAAACCTCTCAATCAACTGATCAACTGGAGAGTGCTGGTGGAGAGGGACAGGATCAGGAACGGGAGCGGGAGCGGGAGCCTCCTCCTCTCTCGCCCCCCGTCCTTCCCCATCTCCTGGGTGGAGACGAGTACTATGAAGCGCAGTGAAGGAATTATTTGAGTAGAAGGGAGTTGGGAGGTTTGGTGGAATAGGATACTGAAGTTGGTATTTGGTTTCAAGGACATAGTCTATGATGTGTCCTAAGGCTAGATTGGGTTTCCTTTTGTGGCCTGGATCACGAATTGTGGTTAAGTGATCAATGTATCGAAAAAGTAGGTCCGCAGTATTAAATTCCCTATGAGCCATGATGTAGAAAGTAGTGAGTGAAAGTAGAGGGGTGATGTGGATTCGGTCGCCGGCTTTTGGAATTACAGAGGTGCGAAGGACATGTTAGATTGTCCTAGCATCTTTGACTAAAGAGCTAGTTTCTCCAACATGGTAAGGTACATTGGTCTGGCGAAGGAAATGATTCACCGTGGACCAGTCAAGATCAGGGTCAGGGGCGATTAGGTGTAGCTTATCACCGGTGGTGGATAGCTGTAAAAGATCAACACAATCCTGATATGTGATTTCGACAGGGCGTCGATTCACATAGGAGGACAGGGCTGTGAAGGTAGGGTTGATGCGAAGGTTTGCGAAAAACTCTCGAAGAAACTCTGAATTGAAAGGGAAACTAAGATACATAATGAAGCAAAGGGAGGTGTGAGCGAAAAGATCCATTACCGGGTATGAGATGTGGGTAGGATTGATGATTCTTGAGACAGTGATCCCACATTCTTTATAACGGTGGTAAGCGGCTTCATCTTCTGCTTCCCTAAAACGAGGGTCAATTCTTGCCCTCGAAGAACTCCCAGAAGTTTGTCGGACGCGTTTCCCACCAGCCATAGAGAGGACTAAGAAAAAACACAAGAGGAGAAAGGATGAAGAGTGAAAAAGCATGGCTGGAACATCCTGAATTTAAAGAAACAGCCATATCGTCCTGGCCGATCGCAGAATTGTCCAGGCCGATATGGTTCAATAATTACGTACAGGCCGATTGGTCAAAAAGGCAGTCCAATCGTCCGGGCCGATCAGATATCGGCCAGGCCGATTAGACACAGGCGATCGTCCCGAGAAGTCAGTCCGGACGACCGTTGAAAAAGCAGATCGTCCAGGCCGATTAGGTGTATCGTCCAGGACGATGCACAATAATTGATCGTACCGGCCGAAGTTAAAGCGTTTAAAATGCTTGCCACGTGTATCGTCCAGGATGAACAGTGGATCGGCCCGGACGATTGTCCAATAATGGATTGTCCGAGGCCGAATTTAAAGATCAAAACGCGCTGACACGTGGATCGTCTAGGACGATCCAGTGTATCGGCCAGGACGATGAACATAAATTGCATCGTCCAAACGAAATATTCTATCGGCCAGGACTATCACCATGATTTCGATCAAATCGTCCAGGACGATATAGGATCGTCCAGGCCGATGAGATACACCAAGCACAGAAAAGTTCAGCAGATGGAATTTGAAGAGAATTTGTCACATCGTCCAGGACGATAAAAGTATCGGCCCGACCGATGTGACTTGAAATTGAAATCAAGAGAAGAATGGTGATGGTCAAGACCCTCAAAAATAAAGCAAAAAAAACAGTCAATACACAGAAAAATTAAACAGAGAATACAAGGAAAAATAAAAGATGAATATTTTTGGATTTTAATTTTTCTAAATAATTTTTTTTTTGTTTTATGAAGGCATCATATGAAAATTCTTTTCAAAAAGTTAAACTTTTAGAGTTCAAAGGGATCAAGAAGTTTAACAAATCCCAATTAGAAGAAGGTAGAGCATCTGATTCTATTAATCCTAGATCGGACATCCTTTAGGGTACAAAATTCTAGGAAAACAGAAATCTAAACTCAGAATAACTAAATAGGATTAAAGATCTATTCAAGACTTATTTACAAAGAAAATATATCATAAATAATAAAACCAAGGTAGCTTTTCTCAATCATGGAAATTGAAATCAAGTCTTTGAAGGCATCACATAATCAAAGAGTTTTCTAAGTTTTAAGAATTTTACCAAAGAGAGAATAGCTTGCATTTAGTGGGCTCATTTTATGCCTCTTGTTATTTTGATTGGCTCTTTTGAGCATCTTTTGATTCTTTGATACACTTTTGTGTATATGGCTTTCTTTTCAATTTGGCTTCATTGGCCTCTTTCCTTTTTAACTCTTTGCAAGCTAAAAACTCTTTAATTTACCCTTAAAAAAGGACTTAGTTGTGAGTATATCCTCCAAATATTAGAGAATAGGAGCTCTCTCTCTAACATAGGGAAGAACAATCCACAACACAAAATCAAAATCATGTGATAAATGCAATGGCAAGATTTCAAAAGCTTGAATGATATCTAAGAACTTTGTCTATTATGCATAAGATAAATTAATGTAGCAAGATAAGAAAAAGATCTTTAAATGAAAAGCCATTGGTTAAACTGAGTTTAGACTTTTGTTTAGAGAAGAAAATCATACCACTAAACAAAGTCAGGAGGGAAAACATCAACAGTTTATTCCCCTTAACCAATTTAGAAAAAGCTAAACACTATCTCTAAAACTCCAAAATCTAAAGGCTTGAAAAGATTCATCATATGAAAGACCAAAATTAAAGAGCAACGCGAAAACAGAACACATAAAAATAAAGAATGAAAACAACGCAAACTAGACTACCACCAAGTAAGCACAAAAACTAGCACAAAAATAAAATAAAAGGAAACACAAAAATTAAAGATTTCAAGCAAGTGAAAAAGCAGCGAGTTTAAGCAATTTTGAGCTGCAAGCCTCCTTATGTCCAGTTATCCTATGCTCCCACGAGGTCTTTAGTGAGAGCACTCCTGCAAAACTCAACAACAGTCAGATTTAGGAACCCAAACAGGTTTGGGATCCATCTTATGAAAAGTAGAAGGTGATGCTTGTGTGCCATGCTGTGCATTATTTAATTTTGGTCTCCACACCCATCGTGTACTACGATAAACTGTGCAAGTGTGTGAGATGTGTCCTAGCATGCCACAAGAAAAACATTGAACTCCAGGAAAAGGTTTTCTTAAATGGTTAGGGTAAAAATGCCTCTTCCTAGGTTCTAGCTTTTGATTAGTAGTTGGTGTCATCCTAGCTTTCTTACATGTTTCCAAATCATTTTGAATCCTCAAATTTGTTCTTTTTAATGCATCAATCTCAATCCTCAAATTTTTCTCAATCTCTTTAGATTTCTTAAGATCAACCTTAAGAGAGGTGTGTGAAGCTTTTAATGCATTATGTTCATCAACTAATTCCAAATGCTTTTTGTTCAACTCATCAAATTCATCAAGAAGAGCCATGTGATTAGAATCAATTGTTGCATGATCTTTGAGAAAAACTTCATGCTCTTTTTGTAGATTTGAATGTTCTAATTTTAGACTAGCATGAGTCTTCTTAAGTTTTTTGTATGATGCATGGATTTTTTCACAAATTTCAAACAATTCATCATAGGTTGGTTTACATACCTCTTCCTCATCACTTTGATTTTCTCCCATGAAACACAAATTCGTAGTCTCTTCCTCTGGTTCAGTCTCAGAGGAATCAGTACCAGATTCTGCCCAAAAACCTCTTTGGATTTTCTTCTTGTCCTTCCTTGACTTGGCTTTCTCCTCACCTTTTCCTTTTCTTTGCTTGAATGATTTTGAAGTGTAGGGCAATCGGCTTTCACATGTCCAGGTTTCCTGCATTCAAAACAAACAACGTCAGAAGATCCCTTAACATATTTGTGATCCTTATCTTTCTTCCAACTTTGATGATGCTTTTGTTTCTTCCTTAGAAAGCTTTTGAATTGCCTTGTGATGAAGGCAACATCATCGCTTTCAGACCCGAAAGATTCAAAATTTGATTTGTGCGCCTTCAGTGCGATTGTTTTCTCCTTTTTCTTCTCACCTGTATCAAGATTTCTTTGATTCACCCCTTGCTCGTAAGTAATGAGTGAGCCAAATAAGTTATCAATAGAATAGGTGTTCAAATCTTTGGATTCAGTAATGGCAGTAATTTTTGCATCATAAGACGAAGGCAAGCATCTCAAAATCTTGTTAACTTTTTCATAATTTGAAAGCTCTTTTCCTAGTGCATGCAATGAAGTAACAATCTGAGTAAACCTAGTGTACATGTCAGAAATCGATTCATGAGGTTTCATACGAAAAAGTTCATAGTCATGCAAGAGAATGTTTAAACGGGATTACTTAACTTCATTAGTACCTTCATAGGTGATGCATAATTTATCCCAAATCTCTTTACCAATTTTGCAAGTTGAAACACGCATGTAATCCTAAGATTTCAAAGCACAAAAAAAATAGTTCAAACACTTTGCATTTAATTGAGCCAAATCACGTTCATCGAAAGTCCATTCAGTAAAAGCAACTTCAGTTTTAATACCATTAACTTCACGAGAAGGTGGAGAATAACCTTCTTGAATAAGCATCCACATGCGATAATCAGTAGATTGTAAAAACTTTGACATGCGGGTTTTCCAAAAATCAAAAGGTAGGTTATCGAACAGGGGAGGTCGAATAATGGAATACCCTTCCATAGTGTTACGATTCCCAATGTTAGCCATAGATCAAATTCAAAAAGTTTTCAAACTTAAATTTTTGAATCCCGCTCTGATACCACTTGAAAGTTCGTTCGGGATGTTAAGCCCTATGAACTTAGTCCCAAGCTAACCAAGAGGGGGGGGGTGAATTGGTATTTAAAAAAACTTTTAAGACAAAGAAATAAAATCACAAACCAAATCACACCACAAGAAATTAATGCGGAATTTAAAAAGTGTGGAAGCAAAAATAATAACGCAAGATTTATAGTGGTTCGGTCGACTCGACCTACGTCCACTCCTTGGAGGCACCCTCCAAGCATTGCACTACAAAACGTGACTCTCCTTTAGCCCCCCACGGCTAGGCGGAGAAGCCCTTACAAGAACCTCCTTTTTGCCACCCCGGCAAGGTAGAGAACCTACCTCCTTTTGCTTCCTCCTGAAGCTGGCAGAGAACCATAACCAAAAGCAAACTCCTTACCTCTACCAACCCTTCCACGGACGAGAAACTCCAGACGAAAGACAAGCAGAGCGATCCTTGAAGCAACCCTTATGAATCCCCCTCACAAGCTCCCCCTTATAAGATCCTCTCTCTCTCCCTCTCTCTCTTTCTCTCCTCAAGGTCTTCTCAGGTCAAGGCAGCAGCCAAAGGTCTTCTAAAACGTTTGGATAAGAGATCTTAAATAGAAAAGCTCTCAAGGAGCTCATTAATTGCAAATAGCCGACTTTATCGTCCCGGCTGATATGTACATCGGCCTGGCCGATCAGTACAAATCAAAGAAGATCGGCCAGAGCATCGCCCTGGGAACAGTCCTGGATGATTGAAATTTGGCTTGATCGTCCCGGATGATCATACGATCATCCTGGCCGATTAGTTCAAATCAGATGCAAATCATCCTGAGCATCGCCCTGTTTATGACCTGGCCGATATTTATCATCCTGAAGCAACTCAAGGATTTTGAATGTATCGTCCTGGCCGATCCTGCGATCGTCCAGGACGATATGATCGTATCAATCATCCTTAATTACTCCCTTGATTTTTTGATCAATTAAGGCATAATTTGGTAATTTCATCCAGGCCGATATGGGGATAGTCCTGGCCGATAATTTAAAAATACAGTATATCTTAACTGTCTAAGGTGGCTACTTCTTTCTATTTTGAGCTTATCGTCCTGGCTGATACACGTATCTTCCAGGCCGATATGTTAATGTCGGCTGCCTTAATTAAGAATCCTTAATTAGACATTCTGTTTTAAGCTGATCGTCCAGGACG
Organism: Dendrobium nobile; assembly: GCA_022539455.1. Classification (NCBI taxonomy): domain Eukaryota; kingdom Viridiplantae; phylum Streptophyta; class Magnoliopsida; order Asparagales; family Orchidaceae; genus Dendrobium; species Dendrobium nobile. The sequence goes on along the minus strand of CM039735.1, from coordinate 46,940,590 downwards.
ATGTGAATATTGGCCTAGCCGATGTGGGCAAAAACACAAATTCTAAGTCTCTCAAGTGTGTGTGTGTAGGGTTACTTAGCATCAGTCTCTTTGACCATTACAAGTAGACTCAAAAAGAGAAAAACAAAAGTACAGACTGACTCAACCCTAAACCTACGCAATTCTGAACTTGGCTTCTTCATGATCGTCCGGTCTTCGATTCCTGAAAAGTTAGAAGCAACAAGTAGTCCAAGAGAAGTAGTGTTTGTCAATCATCAAAACATAAGCCATGAAAAAAAAGATTTGCAACAATGTGTTCTTCTGTATGATCATTTGGTCAAAAATTCTATATAAAATGATGCCTTATAAATGGCATTTTACGAAAAGCCGTTTCAATTTTGGTTGTTTTTGTTTGTATGTATGAAACTTTTTTCATATCGTATGATTTTAGAATTGTATGTACGATCTTAATTTTGCACTATATGATAGGTCATTTTTATTTAAATTGAAAGGTGTTGGATAAGTTTTTTTCTTCACATTCTCTGTTGTTTCCAAACCTTCTCAAGTCCAAATCTTAAGAATGACAAGTAGTAGCAAACAACCTCGCATTTCTATGGGCTCGTCCTCTAGATCTGGTAGGGACAACAACTTTCTTTTCAAAGAGAATGAGGAATCCTTTGATAGGTATTTTGCTGCCAAAATAACCCCTTCCTAACTCCTCATTCAAAGTGATATCAACTTTTTCTTCATGCCCTTGTTTGCCTCAACCCAATTTTCCTTCATCCTTACCCTAATTTATGATTACCATCATGAAACCTTTCAAATGTTTCTTACAAACATGAAGGTAAATAAATATCATAATAGGATTACCTCCTTCATATTTAAGAAGCATGTAAAAATCACTAAGGAAGATCTAGGCAACTTCCTCCACCTTAGATCCTAAGAAGTTAAAGTGCACACCTTAACCGTTAGAGAAAATTTTTATTGGTTTCAAATAAATCAGACTCTTAGAGGTGTTGCTAAAGTAAGCCATCTGTCTCAAGTGTACACTCTTAATAAAAATGCCCAGATTATCCAGCATGCCTTAAGAATCTCTATCATTCCTAAAGCTGGTAATCGCATAAACTTAACTCCTCTTTTAATCACTATCACAAACTTGATTATGACTTGAACTCTTTTTGATGAAGCCAACTTATCATACACTAAATTTACAAACTTTTTGATATTAGACTTCCTCACAACAAGAGGAAGAAAAATATGGCTTTAGGATATTTAGTTTCCTATGTCTTAGAGAACAAGTACAACCTAATCCATCCTGATCCACCCACTGAACTTCCCATTTTCTTCACTGATCCCTCTTTTTGGGCACTCTTTATTCGTGATCAAAGTTTAGAGGGAGAAGATACCTAGTGAGAAGAAGGAGCCCAGCTACAGCACCTACACCTACACCTGGACCCGACTAGAATTTCTACCAAAAAATGGTCCTATGCTTCGATAGAATGGAAACTCATTTAGATCAATGCTTTGATCAAATTAAGAATCACCTAAATTAATAGGATGCTAGATACAACAAAGACATGGGTTGGATCCGAGGGCAATTTGTTTTTGTTAACATCAATTTAGCTATGATAAGTAGTTGGTTTCAATGTTTAACCCACCACCTCCTCCAGATAAAGGCCCCTCTAATTATTAATTATACTTTTGTGCTGTAGTTGCAGATAAGTTTATGTGTCTGTTGTTGAGATGTTTTTCTATTATTTTAGTAAGTTCATATGTTAGTGTTTTAATGTGTAATTTTTGCATTTTTTGGGATGATGTTAAATGAAAAAATTTATTTGTATGTGTTCTTGGATGATAAATGAAATTATGGAATGTTATGTTGACATGCATTGAAATTTTACTTCTTGAAATGTTTATTTTTCTTTAGTCAAACCATTTGTGATTGATCTCTTGAATGGTCTTTTGAATTATTTTGTTCTACAAATTAATTTCCTTGCAAAATTTAATCTTTCAAAATTTAAATTTAAATTATTACTCAATGTAGATTATGAGATCAATTTCATGTTCATATAAATGAGTATTATTTAGATAAAATTATTACAAAATAAATGCCTTAATTATTTTATTTTCGTTTTCAATGTGTTTATATTTATTACTACTAGAATTTTTATTAAGATTATTAATATTGAAAAGACAGAAAAAGTAAAAAAAAAAAAAAAAGATACACAAACCGTGCAAAAATTGAAAAGATGTAAAATGTTCGCATAATGAAAAGAGACACAAAATTACCCAAAGTAAAAAAGATGCACAAAGTGTTCCACAAATATTTTTAAAAAAAGTGCAATGTCATCAATTAAAAAATTCATAATGTTATTTCTGTTATCATTCTATCTCTAAACCAAATCCATATAATCAGCAATAATCTTCACCATTGAATTAGAGATTAATTAATATTTATTTAGTCTCTTTTGCAATAATCATTTATATTTAATTTGTCTAGAATGAACAGTTAACCTGATTGATTTTTTGTATCTTAGTTGTACTTTACTTTAAAATTTGAATTTTCTTCTTTTTAGCAATAGGACTTTACTCTTGTATTTGCAAATTAGTTCAAAATCTTCTTTTTTATCAACTACTTTGATTTATCCATAGAAACTTTTTATTTCAAGTTGTACTTCCATTTTTGTTGTTGTCAAAAGGAGGAGTTAGTAGTTATTGTTTGATGTTTTTTATTATTTTGATATTTGTTGGTTATTGCATGTATTCTATTGTGTTAATGTGTGTATTGTGTTCATGGTTGTTGTATGTCTTGTATTGTGTTAATGTGTGTATTGTGATCTTGTGTGTATGTTTTGTTCGTGTTGTTTTTGTGTGTTGTTTTTATTCATGTTGTTTTTGTTTAAATAATTTTTATTTGTTTATGGTTTGTGTTTTATATTTTTAATTTTCATGGGAACCCCTTTTTTAAATTGGTCATTTACTTAGGGAGAGCTTAGGAGAAAAATAGGTTTAAGTGTTTACTAAAACCATAATTATTTTGTCATCATCAAAAAGGGGGAGATTATTGCAACTTAGTTTTCAAAATTACGCTTTTACATCATGTGAGTTTTTTATGGTGCAAAAATATTATTGTGTTGATTATTATTTCTCCTAATACATATTGGAAAAGTCTTGTTTTTGTTAGTTGTGTGTACTATTATTTTAGGAAAATCATACTCAACACTTCTGAAGACTTCAAGACATAATAGATTAGAATTTCTAGTAATTTAAGTCTGTACATTTTCTTTTTCTTGAGTCTGAGAGAGTATGGTTATATTTGGGTAATTGTGCACACACATACTGAGGGATTGAGTCAAAACTTGTATTTTTAAAACTAATTCTATAGTGTCGAAGAGAGTTTTTAAAACTAACTGTATTTTTAAAACTAGTTGCACTAAACCACAATAAAATTATGTGTTCTTCTGTTTCTACTTTTTTCTGCAAGTTTTTAATTTTTTGATTGGAAATATATTTTTGAAAAATTTATCATTATGATTAAAAATCTAAAATTGGTTTTCTAATTTACCAAGAGATTTTTAAATTTCCAATTCACCCCCCCCCCCCCCCCCCCCCCCCCTCCCCCCCCACCCCTCTTGGTTAGCCTTGAGACAATTGTTTTAGGGTTACCGTAAACCTATTCAGACTTTCACCATTGATAGAATCAATCCAAAAATTGTTAAATATAACATGATCCAATCGTTACCGTAAACTACCACGATTCCAAGGAAAAGAACTCCTAGAAAAACCAATGTCAACTAAATTATAATCCAAAATCATATTGTTAAATTCCTCCATCAATTGCCATACAGAGTTAGCACCAACAATCCATTTAGAAGAAGAACTTATAGTATTAAAATCACCATGTACACCAAGGCATGGAAACCATGGAATGAAAGGTGGATACTTGCTCCTGAATAGACCTCCAACCAAACTAAGAAGAAGAAGAATACACAAATGAGCCAAAACATTTAAACTGATCATACTCAATGTTGTAGTGAATCAATTGATTAAAATCACCAATTACATTAATGACCAAAGAATCTTTCCAAAAAACCTAATCTTATTAGAAGTATTAGTCAAACTATATTAAAACCCCAAAAATGAGTAGTTGACAAAAATCTAGCATTAGAAATCAAAAGTTCTAAATATTATAAAATAGAAATATATATTAATATGATAAAAAATTTTAACCCTAATCCTAGAAATGGTACAATGAATGCCCCTAACATTCCAAATAAGAGCCTTAAAGATTAATAGATGAAGTACCAATAGCTTGAGATTGAGTGCTCCTAGGAAAATTTAAAATTAAATTTGTATTTTTCTTATGCTTTTTTGCCTTAAACTTTAGTAAATCCATTAGCACCATCCTCTATTTCCTACATATTATTCTCATCAAAAGTGTTTTTAGGCTCATAATAAATTGTAATAGAAATAAACAAAAAAATTAACATTAACAGAAAGTCCTAGGTGACCTTATTACCCAATTCAAAATTGGCATCCCAAATAATTTCTCCCTCTTCCACAATGTCTTGTATAGTAAGGGATTAAGCACTAGTATCATTATCCAAATAATCTCCTTTGTCAGAATTTTAACAAAGAAATTCACCCATATTTTTATTAAAACCACAAAGAAAATCAAATGATGCTAGAGCATTTTACAGGTTTAAAATAAAATAATAGCAAATTGATCATCAGTAGTATTAGTATTAATAATGAGAAGACATCAAATAGGCAAGGTTTGAGATGAATCTGATTCATTCATAAATCCCACTAGCACAATATTTTTATTACTTCCATTATCCATGACTACCATAGAGGTTTGGCCAGCATTAATATCCTCATCAGGATGCTGGTGATCATGCATTGAAAGAGTTAGTGTCAGCTTATGACTAATAATATTGAGTTCCTACACATAAACAATGGGACACTTAGATAAAGATTCATCTAAAATTACCACCCTCTCTTGAATTTCTATTAAAATCCTTTTGTTAACATAGATGAGGATGCAAACTAAAACATTCAGAAATACCATGACTATGCACTATAGAAAGGCTACAAAAAGGAAAATTTTCAAATTCTGCCTTTTGTAAATATCCTAAATTATATGGTCCCAGCCATATTTCCTTGGGATATTTTTGGCAACATCAAATTCTACCAAACAATGGGTAATAGAAGGATGAGAGACTTAATCAATATTTTGATAATGGATGAAAAAAAATAGAAATCATAGCACATAAAATTTAATAATTGAACATATGTAAGAGTGAGTTAGGAAAGGAAATCCACACACGCACAATAGGGGATTCTTCCCTAATATTGAAATATGGAGTCCATTTAAGCAATCGCATTTAATAGGTACTAAAATAATAAGTTCTTTTAAGAATATGTGGCTATAATCCAAATTATTTGATAATTGAATAGCTATGTGCCTCGAATCTAACAAGCAAATCGATAAGGACCCTGACAGCTTCATGTTCATAAAAAATGCACTAATAGAGTCAAGATTAGGACAACAGAAAGCAAACTTATCAACCAGAGTAAACTCAAAAGGAGAAGCGAGCTTGGTAATCACATCTTCATCAAACATAAAAGCAGGAATGCCATTAAAAGAAGTTTAAACTAAGGAAAAAAGTGGTGAAGAGAAAGACACTCCACCAGATATATATTTAAATGAATGAGATTTACCAGCATCAAAGACACCCAAAAAGCCTGCAGTTACTAGTAGAAGCTATTTTGGAACCCCCCAAATGGTTCAATGAGGAAGGTGATGCCACCCAATGAGCTGGCAAATTGAATAAAAAACCAAGTTACACCATAAAGCAAATAAACACCAAGAGCCTAGGAAGCCCTCAGCCACAATAAAGAAAAAGCTAGTAAACAAAATCAAAAGAAAAAAAATTAATGAAAGCTAGAATGATTGGTAGAATGAAGAACCTTAAAATTGTCTAGAAAATTGCTAGAGCTCAAAGAGGAAAAGAGACGTTAATTTTGTTAAAAACAAATCTTAGAGAAAACTCCCTGAGGTCCCTACACATTAATTAAAAAAAGTATTACAAGGTCCTTAAGGGGGACCTTCAGCCCACTAATCCTCATATGAGCTAAAACATAAATTAGAAAGAAACCCTTGAGCAAAAATTTCCCTCTATGTCAAAATACAAAATTACCTAGAAACAATCTGGGGCGGCTAGAAGCCAGCACCTAAAAAAAACAAATATGCAATTATAAACATTTAGCACAATCTTCGTGCAAAAATTGATGCCCATAGCCTCAGTACAAAACACTTATTCAACAAAAAGGGTGCAAAACAAAGTAGTAGTGCACTAAATAACATCTAAGTAGAATAATAACATAAGCAAATTAGAACCTAAATAAATAAATAAATAAAAAGAACAGCTGTAATAAGCAAAAATATATTGATTCGAGCTTCATATGATATTGAGAGAGAAAGTAACACCCATAATACAATTATAATTATTGAATCCCCTATAGCAAAGGTCCATTAAAAAGAAATTGAGATACACTATAAGAACAAGAGGAACACAAAAGAAACATTCTAACTCATTATTGAAATCGAGAAAACCCAACATCATCATTGCACACTTAAAACATTTTTCAATATATTCCAAGGAATATAAATCCAAAACATATCAAGAACACAAAACCATAAACAAAAATTGAGATGAGGATTAGCATCCAAGCTCAGGAATGTAGTATCACTGCAGCCATCATAAACAAAACCCTTAATGTCACTTGAATCTGATCCCCAACCTAATGAGGCATAAAAAGGAAGTTATGCACAGGAAAATTGCATCATCATAGAGTAAGGAGAAAAAATAGGTAAGAATATTAATTAAATCATAATTGAAATACCCTCCCCAGCAATTCAATACAAGTAATGATCAAATAAAAGGATACAACAAAATTCCTAAAGGCTACAATAGTTTAACTAAAGAAATCTCCCCATAAAAACCACACTCAAACTAATAACCCATGAAAGACAACAACCCCAGAGTTCTTGGCAAACATAACCCCTGATGGACAATAAATAGCCACGAGAAAAAAAACACATATATACCTCTCAAGGAAACGATGAGAAATATATAGGGGTTAATTCAAAGAGAAAATTAGTATAATCATATCTTAAAATCAACCAACCATCACAATTGAAGTTGAAAATTTGTAAGTTGAATAATAGGGGATGAACACCAAAGAACAATGATTGAACCAAATGATAAGCATTTATAGAATAAAAAAACACTCCATTCATGTCACCAAAATTAATTAATATATTAGCAATAATAACAAATGGTAACTCTAACACTAATAGTAGCTTCACATGCACCAACGCAGACTTCTTAAAAAAACAATATAAAGAATACTCTAAAAGTTTGAGGTTGTGAGACCTCAATCAACATGCCTGAGGCTAACCAAGAGGTGGGTGAATTGGTAATTTAAAATTTTCTTTAACAAAAAAATTATTTTTATAACTTTTTTAAAATCCAAAAAATAAATAAATTTTATCCGTCGATGTGGAAGCAAACTAATTTCATAAATAGAAAATGATCAGAGTTTTCAAACACATAATTAGTCATAGAAAAAATAAAGTGTGAGAAATAATAAGAAAAAACACACCAAAATTTATAGTGATTTGGTCAAACCTAACCTACATCCACTCCCTAGAAACCTCTTTTCCATGTATTGCACTGAAACTAGTGTCACTCATTTTGCCCCCATAGTAAGGCGGAGAAGCCTTTTCAAAATAACTTCCACCAATCGGGTGCATTGAGGACCTTACTCTATTTCACAATCTTAGTGAAGGCAGAGCACCTCAAATCCTTTTTATCCCTCCTTGAGATGATAGAGAACCAATAATCCTTTTTTGTCCCTCCTAGAGATGGAAGAGAACCACTACCTAATGCTGTACAATGTCTCCCTAGAGCCACTAAAGAATTGAGGGAGAATCTTGATGAAGATAGGGAAGAACATTCCATGGAGTAAACTTGTGATTCCCTCACAACTCTCTCTCTCTCTCTCACACAAAAGCTCTTCCTCTCTTCTCTCCTAAAGAACTCCTTAACTCCCTCTCTATACACTTAGCTGCAAAAGTCTTAGAACCAAGTCTAAGTAAGAGTTTAAATAGAGAGCCTCTTAAAAAGCCCTAAATTTAAATATGCTAACTCTGATCATTCAGTACGATCCTCTCTTTTTCATGCTCTAGTGATTTCAAGGCGATCTAGGTTTCCCTCTTTGTGATGTTGATTTTTCCCTCCTTGCAGGGTTTTCTTGCAATTTTTTGCTAATTTCCTTTTCCTTTGTTTGTTTTAGTTTTCTTCATATGTTGTTTTGAGGTTCTCTTGCATTTTTTTGTGCTTTGGGAGATGATGGCTCCTTCATTATCCTTCCCTATGACTTCCATTCTTGCTGAGGGTAAATCTCAATTGTTTAAGGATGTATTAGCTGGTTCCTCCTCATCTTCATCTAATTTTCATTTTTTCATACCTCGTTTAAGGGATGTCCATATTTGATGTTTGAGAACTCCATTATTGCTTAGTTGGTTGCTCTATTTGCCTTAACGCTGGTTGGCAAGTTTCTCTTAATGCCATTATAGGAAAATCACATATTACTAGTGAATTTTTTGGCAAAAAATTATTTATTTTCTAGCAAATTTAATAGTTTTTTGGTGGATTTCTGTCAAAAATGTTTTGCCTGTAAAATAAGCATCGGAAAATCATTCTGATGAACATAATTCACTGAAAAAAAAAATTTTGGTGAAATCTAGTAGCTGATAATTTATCTGGAAACTGTCCGACAGAGAAATGCCACCGGAACAAAAAACAAATTTAAAAAAATAGTTGTACCCATTCCCAAACCCGAACCCGCCGCCAGCCAACGCACATGGAGCCTTAACGTGCACCTCAAGCCATCGAACCCACCCACCCCGAATGTGGCCTCAGCCAGCGAACCCATCACCCTGAACGCAGCCTCAACCAGCAAACTCGCTTACCCGAAACTGTAGCCCTAGCCAGCGAACTGCCCACCCGAGCCCGCGCTTGCTGGCGTAAGCTACCAATCAACCTAAACCGAACTATAAACGCCAGCGCATCCACTTTGAAGAAATTCAGAGAGCCTTCCACTTTGTTGCAGTACAAAATGCATTAATTTGTTATATATTTTATATTTAAAAACTATCAATAATATTAAAATTTAAAATAAATTAAAATAGATATATATATATATATATATATCAAAATTAATAAATAAACCATTAAATTAATTATTAACTAAAATAAATTATTAAATAATATTTAATTAAATAGAAATTTAATAAATTATTTTAATTATTTAATTAAGATAAGTTATTAAATTATTAAATTAATAATTAATTAAAATGAGCTATAAAATTATTAATTATTTAAATCACTAAAATATTTTTTTCAAAAATTATTAAAATCTGTTAGAAAATTCGTCAGAAAGTCCACTGGAAACAAATCCACCAGAAATCAGTCCGCTGGAAAGCCGTCAGAAATTCCATTGGTAATAAGCTATTTTCCTGTAGTGTGTGACTAAACCTTGATGTTATACAAAAATTTTTTGCTAACCTAAAACTGTCGAGTTCTTTCCATATCAGATTACTTAATCAAATGTATATTGTGATCCAACTTTCCAATGATCTTGATTATTGCCATATATTTGCTAGAATACCTTACTATATTCAAGCATGTAAAATGTGTTTACTCAAATGGACACCAGATTTTGATGTGAGGGAGGAATCGCATACTGCCCCTGTGTAGATTTCTTTTCCAAATCTTAGACTTCACTTCTTTAATTCCAAAATTCTATTTTGATTGGCTTCAATTTTTTGAAGGCCTTTGCAAATGGACTAAGCCACTACTTCTATTTCTCATCCGTATGTGGCTCGTGTTATGGTTTAGTTGGATATTTCTAAGAAGCATCCAAATGAGATTTGAATTGGGTCAAAATTGAAAGGCTATTTCCAAAAAGTGGAATTTGAAAACTTGCCCATTTTTTGTTCTCATTGCAAAATGCATGATCATGGTATAAATGAGTGCTATAGGAAGCATCCTCATCTTCATAAGGAGAAGGATTCTTCCAAACAAATGCAAGGGAATGCTATGAATTTGGCTTCTCATCAAAACAATAGCCCTGAACTTGGAAACTTGGAGGGTAATACCCCTAACCTGATGGATAATACTGAGGAACATATGCAATTAGCCGGTTTTGATCTTGAACTAAATGTTTCTAAAGTTGTTTTTTCTAATCTTTCTCAGGAAGTTAATATTAAACCTACCATTATCTTATCTTTTGGTTATGAAAATATGGATAAGAAAATGTTGGTTGATAACTCTAGCCTTAATATTGCTTTTTCAAACTCTATTATTCCTTGTATTATTAACAAAACTTTATCTGACATGGATGTTAGATTGCTACCAAATACAACTTTTAATACTTCGGTTTTGAATGAGTAGGAGAAAGTGGTGAAAGTTAATGAGGTTATTGAATTACTTTGTAAAGACATTGGTGGGAGTGGTAATACGTTGGACGAGGGTGAATTGGCAAGGGTGGAGATAGCCTTTCTCTTCGGGATGGAAAAGATGAGCTTGCCTTGAGAAGCAAAGGTATTGTTGAGGATGATGGTATGTTTATGGAGGGTGAATGCCCTCAACAGGTAAGTCAGGTTTCCCAACACAATGATAGTAAGTTTCCTTCAACATCTCATTATAATAGTGATGTTTTTACTAATATATAAGATATTGACATTATTTCTAAATGTTTTTCTAAAAATGATAATGATACTAGCTTTACTAAATTTCATAATAGGAGAGGCAGGAAAAGCAAAAACACATTTTATAATCTCCTAGAACCACCCATCGCTTGCATAATTATCATTAGCATGTTTCTTAGGTTTAAAACTATTATTTGGAATGTTAGGGGTATTGGTTGCCCCTCGTCTAGATTAAGAGTTAAGAATTTATTTTTTATTTATAATTTTCTATTCTTATTTTACTTGAGCCGCTTATTAGTGTCTCTAAATTAACTTCTACAACTAGAATCTTGGGTTTTAAGCATTATGTTTCTAACTCTGCCAATAAAATTTGTGTTCTTTGGAAGGATCCTGTAAGGACTGATGTCATTGGAGACTTTACTCAAGTTTTGCATCGTAGTTGTGAAGTTTTAAACTTAAATTTTTAGGCCTCCTTTATCTATGTTGCTTCTGCTCGTAATACTAGAAAAATTTTATGGGAACAACTCAATAATTTCCATAGCATTTGCAACTTACCTTAACTTGTTGGTGATGATTTCAATAATGATTCTAATCCTTCTAAGCGTATGGGGGGTTCTACTCCTAATTATCATTCTATGGAGGATTTTAACAACATAATTATGGATTATAATTTGATTGAAATTGGTTTCTATGGTAATAAATCCACTTAGAATCGGGGTCATTTATGGAAATGTCTGGATCAAGTTTTGTTTAATGATAACTGGCTTAATGCTTTTAACACCTTTTCTGTTGAGCATCTTAGTAGAACTCTTTATGATCATTCTCCTTTGTTGATTACGGTTAAAGATAGATAGAGGAACTATTTACCTTAATTTAGATTTCAAAATATGTGGTTGCATTATGATTCCTTCCAAGATGTTTTTCAGGAAAATTGGCATGCTCCCTTACATCCTGATAATTCTATTCATAGCATGATGAGATTTTGGTTCAAGGTGAAAAAATTGAAATAAATTATTAATTGGTGAAATCACAATATTTTTAAAAATATTTTCACTAATATTTTGTTGGCTGAAGACAAAGTTAATTCTATTGAGGCTAACTATCAAGTTCTTCCTTCTGATACTAATTTTAATTTACTTAAAGAGGCTAAAGTTTGTATGTTTAAACTACAAGCCCTAGAGGAAGCTTTTTGGATGTAAAAATCTGCTATGAAATGCCTAGTTGAAGTTGATAATAATATCAAACATTTTCATGCTTTGGTGAAGAGGAAAAGTGCCAAAAATTCCATTAATAAAATAAATCGTGATGATGGTTCTACTATTAAACATGGGGAGGAGATTGCTAATTTAGTTATTCACCATTTTCAAAATCACCTTAATAAAGTTTTTACTCTTGTTAATATTGATAACCCTGATATTATTCCAAATTTATATCTCAAGAAGAGAATGATTTACTTTCTAAACCTCCTTCTCTGGAGGAATGAAAAGTGATTATTAATGACATGAATGTTGATTCTATGGCTGGTCCGGATGGGTTTACTACTAAGTTTTTTTAAAAAAGCTTGGAATATTATTAATATTGATCTTTATTCTGCTGTTTTGGATTTTTTCTTGGCTACATTATCCCTAAATTCTTTACTTCTACTTCTATTGTGCTTATACTAAGACCAACTCGGTTAGTTCTTGGAATGATTTTAGATCAATTTGTCTTTGTTCCTTTTTAAGTAAGTTGATTTCCAAAATTTTCATAAGTAGGTTAAACTATATTCTTCCTAAAATTATATCTCCTTATCAAATGGGTTATGTTAAGGGTCTAGCCATTGCTGATAATATTCTTTTGGTAGCAATATTATCTTGAAGCTTGATATTTCAAAGGCTTATGACAACATGGATTGGAAATTTCTTTATAAAAATTTAAGTTTATTTGGCTTTAATTTGATTTTTATCAATCTTATTAGGAATTGCAATAAAGGTTATTATTTTTCCATTATCATCAATAGTAAGAGCACTTGTTTTTTAAAATCCTCTCATGTCTTAAGATAAGGAGATCCTACATCTCTTGGCCTTTTCATTATTATTTTGGATTATTTGTCTAGAGATCTTGCTAACATATTTGAAAATCATCCTAGACTCTATTTTAGAACCTTGGTGGCTTTCCCATCTCTCACTTTTGCTTTGTAGAGGAATTTAATATTTTTACGAATGGCTCTTTAAATTGGATCAGTAAACTTTTAGACTTTCTTCTGTATTTTGAAAATATTAGTGGTTTTTCGTTAAACAAAAATAAAAGCTGCTTTATCGCCCCAAATAAAGTGCCTAATGATCATATTGGAGCTATCAAAAAAATGACTGGCTTTGTCCAAACCCAAATGCCTTTTAGGTATCTTAGGGTTCCTCTTTTTAAAGGTCTTATGAAAACTTTTCTTTGTGATGATTTGATTACTTCAGTGTAGAGCAAGATTTTGTCCTAGCATTCTAATTTTTTGAACTTTGGTGGTAGGCTCACTCTTATTAGAAGTGCTCTCTACTCTCTTCCTATTTATACTTTTCAAACTCTACAGCCTACTTAAACTATTTGCAATATTATTTATAAACTTATCAATAAGTTCTTTTGGAAAGGTGTTAACATTAACTCTAAAATTATCTAGTCCTCTTGGGACAAATGTTGTGGTGTTTTAAATGAGGGTGATTTGGGTTATAAGAGCATGTTTGATTTATCCTATGCTTTTTCTTTCAAGTTGTGGTATACATTTTTGTGCTAACAGGAGCCTTTGGGCCAAATTTTAGTTTGTTAAATATTGTGTGGGTAAACATCCTACTATTTGCAATTTTAACCAAGGTGATTCTAAAGTTTGGAAGAAACTTTGCAAGGTGAAATAGATTGTTGAACCGGATCTATCATGGGGGCTAGATGGTGGTAATATTTTCTTTTGGCAAGATCATAGGTTAGGTAAGCACTCTATTAACTATATTATTAATTCCTCTTCCACTACAACGTATAAGGTGAACTTTTTCATTATGGATAACTGTTTGGACTATCAAAAACTTGTGAATGTTATTCCTGAAAATATTATTGATCAAATTTTTAATCTTCCACTAAAAATGGATTCTGAGGATTTACTTTTATGTAATTTGTCCAAAGATGGTACTTTGAAATTAAAGAATTCCTGGAATGCCTTTAAAATCAAGAAGGATAATTCTAGTATTTTATGTATAATTTGGCACAAGTGCATTCCATTTGCTATTGCTATTTTCATCTGGAGGATTTTACATAAGTTCATCCGGACTGATGATAATTTAATCAATAGAGGTTTCATTTTGCCTTCCAAATGCCAATGTTGTTATCATGTGGAGAATATGCACCATGTTTTTCTTTTTGATCCTTTAGTTGTTAAAACTTGGACTTATTTTGATGATATTTTCAAATTAAACTAATTTAATGCTAAACTTTCTATCTATGCAAATCTTAAGTTTTGGTTTGTCAAGTCTAAGGGGCATATTAGAAATGTTATGCCTTCTCTCAATTTATGGTATTTATGGTTGGAACGGAACAACTCTATTTTTAATGGTATTGGCATAAACCATCATAAGATTATTAATAATTAAAAGACAAAGTTATGAGACTCTTTTCTATTAACTTGCTTTCTAGTAAGAATTTTAAAAAACTATTTCGTTATGGCTAATGACATAGGTATTAAGTTGGATAATTTTCAGCACCCTCTTTTTGGTTCTAGAGTTATTTATTGGATTAAACCCCCCATTAACACTTATAAGCTGAATGTGAAGGGTATTTTTTAAACAGCATTTATTGAGTTATGGTGGAATTATCAGGGAAATATATGGTAACATTATTAAAGCTTTTATGGGTCCCTTATAATTGCATTATGAGAATTTTGCTGAGCTATATGTTATTCTTTATGGGATTAAATTATGTATTTCTTTGGATATTGTTAATATTAGTATTAATGTTGATTCAACTTACTCTATGCACTATTTAAATAGCTTGGAAGATACCATATACAATCCTAATCTTTTTTACTTGGTGAGGGATATTAAACAGTTCATGATCTTCATTAAAGCATTTTTTTCTCATATTTATAGGGAGGGAAATTCTTGTGTGACTTGGCTGGCTAATTGGGGTTATAACTTGGAACATCTCTCTGATTTTTCTACTGCTAATTTGCCTGCTCCTGTTAAAGGGCTTCATAGATTGGATAAAATTGGTACCCCTTATGTTAAAGTGTGATATGTTTGGTTCTTTGGCTTCTATTTTTTCCCTTATCATTTCCTCGGCTTTGGCTTGCTGGAGTGTGTTGCTAGACTGTTCTTGCTGGAGCCGTGTCTCTGGCTCTTGGTCTTTCTATTTTTTCTTCCAGGTGTCTCATAGCCTGGTTATCAAGGTTTGTCTCATTTGGGTTTTTTTTTACTATGTGGTGCCCTTTGTGCTACAAGGTGTCCCTTTTAATGTTTTGGTTATTTGATATGGTCGGGGATTTAATCTGGATCTTTCTTAGAGTGTTCTTGGCATTGTGATCTATTTTTTGTCACTTCTTTGTTATCCTCTATTTGGTTGGTGATTTGCTTATCTTCATTTCTGGGTTTTGTTTTGTCTTTAGTTCTTCTAGTTACTTTTATTCTTGTCTTTGTTATCTGGATGTTGGTTTGGAGGTGCGTTGGAGGAGTTTGGTGCTTGATTGTCTCTACTGGCAGAGGTAACTTGTGTTTGTGTTAGAGGTCTTTTAAAGGTTCCTTTTAGCTGGGAGGTTGTTTTCAAACAATTTTGGGTGTGTTGTTTTGTGATGTTTCATGTGGTTGGGCTACTTTAAGGCTTTTTTGATGGAGGTTACCAGGAAACTCTTAGTTTGCTTGCTGGGTTATGTCTTAATGGTTTGTTTCTAGCTTGCCAATGGTGATTTTCTTCCTCGTTATTCTCATCAATGCATTATTGGATAAATTGCTAGATTACTTGTTCCACTGGTTGTTGGAGTTATTGGATCACTAATGACAAGAATTTTGTTTAAAGCTGGAGTTATATCTACCCTATCTTCTCTGATGATTTGTCACCTCTTTATTTTTGTTCTTATATGGGTTTGCAGGTTGTTTTTAGTGCAGGTACTCATGTTGAAGCTTTTTGGGATGAGGACCTGAAGTTGTATGCTACTTGCTTTTTCATTATTTGGGTGCTCTTACTTGTGCACCGTAGAATGTATCTAGGATTATTTGTACTTTTTCTTAGTAGGGAACTCGAGCTCTTAGGTTTTTTTTACTTTAATTTTGTAGCTATCTGAGCAGTAGTGAGCTTGAGTGCCCTTTAAGGACTTCGTAATTTTTTATTATAATAATGTGCATGCCCCTCTATTGGTTTCCCTATAAAAAATCATCCAATACAATCCAAGATTATCCTGCATGATTAGTTAAAAAAACTATTGTAGTATTGTATGAAGAGATATACCATGTATTATCAGTTAATGGTGATGAACTGATCATCCAAGGTGATTAAGAGAATAATCTAGTATGATTAATACAAAGTAACCCTTTTAGACAGTACAAACTGTAATGTCCTGTAAGATCAATTTTATTGTTTCTACTAATCATTCATTATGATAGGCAACGATAAATTATCAATCCATATAGAGCTCGATTGGTATAGTATAAAATACAGGGGGTCATCCTATATGATTAGTTGAAAAACTATGGCATTTTGTCTTGGATGATAGGCAAAGATCATCAACAATCAACCTCTATAATTTTATTAAACAAATTAACCATAATTTCTCCCTTAATCATAGAATCAATTTGGGTATAGTTTTCATATATCATACAGTACCATGCATACGGTGTAGTACAATTAGACATAAATTTTGAATTTTAAATTATTACTTAAATTTTGATAGGTGGCTATTTTGATTATTATAATTGATCATCTTACATGATATGGATAGCACAACATGATAAGTATTTTCAATCTTACCTTTCATAGGAGCCCTAATTAGGATTTTTTGATTAACTAATCATTCAGTTTGATTGAAATCATACTATATGATTAGTTCAAAAAACTAAACTTCTTCCTAACTCACTAACTCACCCCCTTGAGTGTGTGTGCACTATGTTTCTTAGCTTTAGGATCCACCAAAATACATAATTAACTCAAGAAAGATAAAAACTATAAAAAGGCTAAAATTAATGACTTCAATCCTTATCTACCCGATTCTTGAGAAAATCGAGGTTACAAGTGAACTGTGGACTTGAAATGTTAGAGAGCATGAAAAAATAGATATGCAATAAATTCATTTATCAGGAGATAACATAGTGAGAAATCCAGTAATATTTATTATCATTAGAATCATAAGACTTGGGTCAATATTGAAAATAATCTCCCCCATTTTTAGGATGGCAAACTTTGTTAGTTTATGATTTAAGAGTGTTTTTTCTATTCCCTAAGCTCCCCCTCATAAAGTAATTTTTTTCAAAAATAGGGGAGGTGTGAAATTCTTTTTATTTTAAAATAAAAAAACATACAACAACAGAACATAAAAAATTAATAAACAAATATAGAATTAAACATTTCAAAGCAAAATACAAGCTACTCTCCTTTTTGACATCATAAAAAGAGGAGGAAATAATAGCAAGCAAATAGAAAACTAAAAAAAAAACCAAAGTATAATAATCATAAAAATAGAAAAAATTAAAATGAGGGGTCCTAATCAGGAAGAGGTGGGCGAGGAGGTGGATGGAAGTACTGGTGAATTGAGGCAAATTGGTTTCCAATCCAAGTCATATCCTGATTAAGCTGCTACTACTGCTAGGCGATGTACTAATCAAAGTGAGATTAGTCACTCTCATGTTGCTAATGTTGCTCAACTATTAGGAGTCATAACAGAGCTACCACTAATTAAATCTCTGGACCAATATATCATATTGAGATTGTTAGCAAATAGGAGCAAGTGCTCAAATAGGTCCTCCCTCTTCTGCTACAACCTCTTCATCCACATAGTGAAGATCATGATGATGAGCACTATAAAGGATGTGGAAGGAGCTATTGGTATATTAGACTAGGATGTTATCAAGTGGTGTTTGAAATTGGAATTTACACTTGGTTTCTAGGACAAATGCAATTATATGTCCTAATGCTAGAATAGGCTTTCTCTTATGGTTGGGATCTCTAATGATGGTCATATTTATAATATAACATATAATAAAATTAGCTGCATCGAAATCAATTTGAGCCATAATAAAATACATCGCAAGAGAAATAATAGGACTAATATTTATTCTATCAACAACTTTAGGAATAATAGAGTTTCTAAGTAGGATGGATGATTCGGGCATCTTGAACTTAAGTGTTAACTTGGACTTCATGTTATCTAATATTGTATTCCCTAAGGGTGGTGTTGGTAGGGCTCCAATTATAATCAAGATTTGCAGCCACAACATGAATTTTTCACTAGTAATAGAAAGGTTTAGGAAGTCATGAAAGTCTTGATAAGTTATTTCTGTTGGTCACCTATTAACATAGGATTGGAGGGAAGTACCCTCACTATTGATTCTAAGGCTTACAAAAAACAATTTAGAATTGAAAATCAAGAGTAAGAAAGAAAGTGAGAGTGGTATGTGTGAAAAATGGTTGTACTTGGTAGTTCAAAACCTCCTATTTGATAATTTTTAAGGGAGTAATGCCAGTAGTTTTATATCTTTGATAGGCTTCTTCATCAATAGCCTCAAAAATTCTACAAGCTACTTGGCATCAGGAGGAACTCCCGATAAGAGTACTAGAATGCTTTCCTCCTATCATTTCAAAGATGGAGTGCCCAAGAGAGAAGGGAAAAAGATTGAAAGGGGTTAAGTGAGAAAAATAATAATAAATCTTATTTTTTAAATAGAAAATTTCTAGATTATACAGTACGTTTATGGGTATCAAGTATAATTAAATTATACAATCCAATCTATTCAAATAGTCAATCTCATCATACAGTATGATCGAAATCGTACTAGACGATTAGAGAGAAGGCGTTCATGATGAGGAGTTAGTATGAATGATTGTTGACTAATAGGATCCTATAGTATGAATAAGTGTTTGTATCATATAATTTGTTATGATATTAAATATCATACCGACTAAATTCAATTTGTCCAACATTCATTGCCACGTGGATTTTATAGTACGAAGTAGGTGTTTATACAATATGATTACTAATTTTTAATGAATATGTGTTACTGGATGCACTATGATCGGATCTATCATGATATATGTAAAGATTTTACAGTAAGATATGTATCGTATAATATAATTTAAGCAAAAATCAGAGATGGGAATAGATGATCAGAAAAACTCCAAGAAAGAAAGTAAATCAAAATCACAATGAAAAGACAAATAAAACATAATAGAAATTAAGCAAACAAGCAGAAATACACATGAACATAATTTTTTTTAATAGTTCAATTATAACAAACAAAAAATTTACCTTATGATTAGATAAAAAACTTAGTAAGATATGCATTGACAATGCTAAAACTCAAAATGGTTAAAAATTTTAAGTTTATCAACCCTAGATCAAGTCCCTTACATATTAAAGTCTTTTTAAACAAAATAATATAATTTATCCCTCAAGAAATGTGATTTTTTAAAACTTCTTTTGAGAAATAAATATAAGAGAATAGGATTGCACAGTGATGAATTAGGAATCATGATTTTCAAATTCAAGTGCAGGAGATAACAATTGGCACATGGATTCTTCTAAGATTTAAAGCTTTGAAAGAAAGGGAAGCTAACTCATTATGGGCTTATTTTGTGCCTCTTCATCAATTTTTGGCATGCTTTCCACATCTTTTGATTTTTGATACACTTTGCGCATCTTTCAATTTTGGTGGTTGTTATGCATCTTTTTAGCTTTAGGATTATTTTGTGCCACTTTTCTTTTTTTTTTTTAACAAACTTTCATCCTTTCTACAATTTTATAGACTCTCAGTTATGAGACTATCTTCCAAATATGAGAGAAGATGAACTCACTCTCTTTTATAAGGAAGAGTAAATCACAGAACAAAATCCAATCCATATATAAACAAATAAAATGATTAAGAAAATTTTAAATAGATTCATTGACTTCCAAAAATATTCATATGAGATAGAAGACTATATAAAGATGAAACAAATCTCCATTCTAGGTCCAATTTTTAATTTGAAATAGATTTTGATTTAAAAAATATATACCACTAAAGGATTTAGAGGAAGAGGGATAATCATTAATTTTTCTTCTTTTAATTATTCTAGGGGAGTCAATACTACTCACAAAAAATAGGTCAGATTTTCATTTAAAGAAAGGTTTGACAACTAAAAGTGAGTAGTGATCAAATTCTTAAATTTTAAAAGAAATAAATAAATACATGAATAAAAAACATAAAATACTAAAAGAAAAAACAAAAAAAAAACAAATAATCAAATTTAAAAATTTCAAATTAACCAGTTTCAAACATAAATATTTATGATGCCTAATCTTATTCTTAAGGTGTTGAAGGTTTTAAAGGCTAGTGGTTTTGTAAATATATATGTAAGTTGATTTGTAGTACCTACATGATGTAGCTCTATTTCTCCTTTGGTGTTATTATCCCTAATGAAATGGTGCTTTATGTTTATGTGTTTGGTCTTTGAATGTTTATTGCCTTGGTCTTATTCATTTCATATTTCTTAAGGATGTCCTTAAGGTATTTTGATTGAACAAGGAAAATTCCATCATCCTTCTTCCATATAATAAATCCAACAAAATAGTTTAGTTCTCCCATGATACTTATCTCAAACTCCTTACTCATTATTTTAAAAAATTCATCACATATGTTTTTATTAGAGAATCCAAACAAAATATCATCAACATAGATTTGGATGATGAGTAGTTCTTCAGCTACCTTATTTAGATAAAGGGTGGTGTCTACGCTCCCCTTAATAAAGGTTCTATCTAGTAGGAATGTGCTTAGCCTTTCATACAATGATCTAGGTGCTTATTTTAGTTCATATAATACTTTTTTTAATTTGAACACATGATTAGGAAACTGTGAATTATTAACGCCTGGGGTATATTTGACATACATGTCTTCTTTTATTATCCCATTCAAAAAGGCATGTTTAACATCAGTTTGATAAAATTTGAATCCCTTAAAGCAAGAAAAAGCTAATAGCACCCTAATGATTTCTAGTCTAACTACAGGGGCAAAGGTGTCTTCAAAATCATTCCCTTCTATCTGGTTGTACTCTTTAGCCACTAGCCTTATTTTGTTCATTACCACTACTCCATAGTCATTCGTTTTATTTTTAAAAACCCATTTTGTTCCAACAATATTATGGTCTTTTGGTCTTTCAATTAGCTCCTAGATATCATTTCTAGCAAATTAATTTAATTCTCTTGTATGGCTACGATCTAGAATTCATCATATAGTGTTTTTAGGCAAATAGAAGTAGCAGACTCAATGCAATTCATATCAAGTATTTAAACATTATTAGTTCTTTTTTCTTATAAACTAGTATTTTCATTTAAGCTAATTATGCAGCTAATAGATAAACATTTTATAATGAAGCCTTCACAAAGTTGGTTAATGTTGAGCAAACTATGTTTTAATACATCTATCAGTAAGACATTTTAAATAGTGAATTTTTTTTAGTTTCCAATTATATCTAATCCAACCACCTTCCTAGTGGTGTTATCTCTAATTATTACCTTGCCCCTACCCTAGCTTATAGCATGATGAATTTATTTATATCTCTTATCATGTGCCTTAAACATCTATTATTTAGGTGCCACATAGTCTTACAGGGCCTTTTGTGAGAGATGCCCTACAATATCATTTGGGATTAGATTTTGGAACCCAAATAAGTTTAGGTTCCACCTTATGGATTGATGGATAAATGCTTGCATGCTATGCTACAATTTATATAGTTTTGGACTCTACACAAAATATGTTCTATAATGGATAGTACAAGTGTTGTCTATATGTCCTAGCATGGCACAAGAAAAATGCATAACTACTGGAAATGGATTCACTAATCTATGTAAGTTATGAGCCTCTTCCTTTGTTTAAATGATGCATATTGTGGTGATGGTTTGTGAAATTCTTTTTGTGTAGGTGAAGCTTTATTTTCTTTAAAAGTAATTAATTCAACTTGTAAAAATTTGTTTAGACTTTTAAGAATTGAATTATCAATTTTTAATGCATGCTCCCTATCATCAGCTTCATCTAAATATGCCTTTAATTCCTTAAATAAATTTTTTAAATCAACATGAGAAGCTTTCAAGGAATCATGCTCAGTAGTTAAATTAAGATACTTTTTGTTTAAGGTATCAAATTCATCAAGCACGATCATATGATTGTTATCCAGAGTAGAGTGATTTTTCCTAAGGCATTCATTCTCTTTTTGCAATTTTAAAAAATTATTATTAAGGCTTGCACACATTTTCTTGATCTTTCTATATGCATTATGGATTTTTTTAGAAACTTCAAATAATTTATCATAAGAAAGCTAACACACCTCCTCTTAATTAAAATGATTTATATGATTATCTAACATTAACCACTGGGGTGTTTACCTCCTATTCAGCTTCTATCTCTAATAAGTTTGAAGCAAAGTCTGCTCAAAAAGCCTTCTAAGTTCGTTGCTTGCTCTTCTTAAATTTGTCTTTTTCTTCACCCTTATCCTTAATTGGGTAAGCTTTAAGATTTAGGCAATTAGTACTTATGTGCCATGGCTTACTGCATTCAAAATAGTTAACATCATAAGTAGCCTTAAAAATTTTATTAGGTTTACTTTTATTCTATTAATGACGTTGCTTTTGCTATTTCCTTAGAAATCTTTTAAATTTCTTTGTTATCAGTGTTATGTCATCATCATCTTCAGGCATAGAATTGTCACTATCATAATCATTAACCTTTAATGCTATAGTTTTCTCCTTTCTTTTCTCACCTGCATCAATCTGTTTTTGACTCACTCCTTCCTCATGAGCAATGAATGATCCAAGTAAGTTATCAATCTAATAAACATTTAGATCCTTAGATTCAACACTATTATATATTTTGGCATCATAAGAACTATGTAGAACACGCAAAAACTTGTTAACTTTTTTAGAATATATAAGTTATCTACGTAATGCATGTAGGGAAGTGACAACTTCAGTGAACCTACAATATATTTCAAAAATAGATTCACTAGATTTCATGCCAAACAGTTCATCAACATGGAGAAAAAAATTTAACCTATATTATTTTACTTCATTAGTTCTTTAATATATTATGCAGAGTTTATCCCAAATTTCTTTATCTATTAGGAAAGTAGATACACACATATAATATTTAGATTTTAATGCATAGAAAAAGCAATTTAAACATTTTGCATTTAATTGGGTTGAATCTCCCCTTAATGCTCCATTCAGAAAAGGCAGTTCAATTTTAATTCAATTTATAAAGCGAGAAGGTACATAATATCATTCCTAAACTAACATTCACATGTGATAGTTTATAGATTGCAAGAAAGTAGACATACATATTTTCTAAAAATCGAAAGGAATGTTATCAAATAATGGTGGTCATGTGATTGAATATCCTTTCACAGCATAATTATTTCAAAAGTTAGCCTTTCAAAAGTTTTCTAAAGCTTAGTTTTTGAATCTAGCTCTAATACCACTTAAAAGTTTGAGGAGGATATGAGATCTCAAAGAACAAGCTCAAGGTTAACTAAAAATGGAATCAATTGGTAATTTAAAATTTTTTATAACTAAAAGAAAATTTTTTGTAACTTTTTAAGTATCTAAAAAATAAAAAATTTTATCCCTCAATGCGGAAGCAAATTAATTTCACAAATACAAAATGATCAGAGTTTTCAACCACACAATTAATCACATTAAAAAAGTGCAAAAAATAAAAAGAATAAATGCACCTGAATTAATAGTGGCTTGGTCAAACCTTACCTATATCTATATCCACTCCCCAAAAACTTCCATTCTAGATATTGCAGTAAAATTAATGTCTCTCCTTTTGTCATCATAGCAAGGTGAAGAAGCCTTTACAAAATTTCTTCCACCAAGCCGGTGCAATAGAGGACCTTACTCTTTTTAACCCAACTGGTGAAAGAAGAGAACCTGAAATCCTTTTTCTGCCTTCTGAAGATTCATAGAACCAATAATCCTTTTTCCCCCTCATGGAGATGGCAGAGTACCATGACCTAGTGTTGTAAAATTTCTCAAGACACTTAGCAGCAAAAGCCTTAAAACTAGGTCTAAGTAAGAGTTCTAATAGGGAGCCTCTCAATTAGCCCTAAATTTCAATCTATCAGCTCTGATCATCTAGAATAATCCAAGATCATCCTGTACGATTAGTTCAAAGTACTAATGTTAGTACTATACAAAGAGATATACCCGTTATAATCAATTCAAGGAGATGAACTGATCCTCTAGGATGATTGAGAAAATTGTCCAATATAATTAGTGCAAAGAAGCTCTTTTAAATAGTACCAATTATATTGTCATTTACTATCAGTTCAAGAGTTTGTATTGATCATCTAATATAATGGGAAGTAATAAATTATCATCTTATATATAGCTGAATTCGTGTAGTATGAAATAGGGGGTCATCTTGCGCAATTAGTTGAAAAACTAAAACATTTTGTATTGGATGATAGGTGACAAAAAATTATCATCCAATACATATCTTGGGTTATACATTATGATTATTACTAATCACCTTATATGATTTGATTGAATAAATTTACCATAATTACTCCCCTAATCATAGGATCAATTTAGGCTTAATTGCCTTGTATCGTAATGAATTATGCATATTGTATGATATGATTAGACACAAATTTTATATTTTAAAATATTACCTAAATTGTGATTGGCAGGTATTTTATTTATTATAATTGGTCATCTTATATGATATGGATCATACTATACGATGATTTTATTGTCTTACTAATCACAGGTGCCCTAATTAGGGTTTTTTGGTTAACAGATTGCTAGTATGATTTAAATCATATTATATGATACTAATCATACTATTTGATTAGTTTAGAAAACTTAACATCTTCCTAACTCACTAACTCACCCCTTTGAGTAGGTATGAATAAGGTTACTTAGCTTTAGCATCCACCAAAATACATAATTGACTCAAGAAAGAAAAAATTTACAAACGAGTGAAATACAAACTTTAATCCTAGTCTACCCAATATAGAGCTGATTGAGGTTACAAGTGAACTTTGGACCTAAAATTGTTTATGAGTAGGGCAAAAATAGATATGCAATAAATTTTTTCCATATTTGTAAGAAGAAATAGTGAGAAATCAAATAATGTTTGTTATCATTAAAATTACAAAACTTGGGTCCATATTGCTACCATAATCACCCATGATAATCAACAACTAAAGATAAAAATAAATAATATAATCCAAAAAACAACAAAGATAACCAAGAAAATCACAATTGTGAGAAGAAAACACAAAAAAGGCAGCTAGGTGACCAAAACATATAGAAGTAAGAATAATCTAGCTTAGCAAAACCTTTGCACATGTAAATTATAACCCAATCTAACTAAACAATCCACAAAAACATTTCCTTCATGTAAAATTTAATAAATGGAAAATGAAATGAGGGACAACCAATGATTAATATCACTTGGCATATAATGTTTGGATGGATTAGAGATATATTTACCCTCAATATAATGAATAAGGAGCATAGCATCAACCTAAACAATAGTTTTAGCAGTGTTAGTGATGCCTAAAGAAATGCAAAGTTGAATACCATACAAAAGAGTTTCAATTTTAGCTTGAATAACAGTGTTAGCATTATTAGGACTTCAATGGAAATAATGAAATTGCCAGTGGAATCATAAATAATACCCCACAACCAGCATTAAAATTGTCAAAAGAGCCATCCGTGTTAAGTTTAAATCAACCATTACGAGGCTTCAATATATAACGATTCTATCTCTCATAATAGTGGGAGAAATTTGATAAAAATGAAAAAATCAAAAATAGTATTATAAAAGCCTTTGAAAGCATTAATTTTAATTAAGTTAGTCATAACCATATGATTAATTTTATCTTTGACTTTAACAATAAGACTTAAAACATTCATATGAATGTTCTCATGCTTATATTCTTTGCTACTACTCCAAAAAAAACTAACGGATTATGACAGGAAAAATATTCCTAATATGATCTTGAGTAGGAACAAACCAATCTTGTAAAAGATAAGAAACAAAATTATAATTAGCAAAATATTGAAAATAAAACTTATGATCAAAATATAACTAAATTTTTATAGCAATAAGACCTTGTATTAAAACATGATTGACGTTTTCTATATAATAACAACATTCACATTTGGAAATAATATAAAATCCTCTTTTGATTAATATAACATCAATAGTCATAAAATTATGCAAAATCCTCCACATAAGGATTGAATAAATAGATCAAATGCAACTATGCCAAATAGCCCAATAAAGTAATGAAGCAAGGCCAAATTGCTTGATAGAATTCTAAACTTATTTAATAACAAATCTTTCATCATTAGAATGATTGAACATCATGCAATCCCCATTATCCATCTGAATAGGAATTTTGAAGATGAGATTAATCACAAAATTAGGAACAAAATCACACAAAAGATCCACATTCCAAACTCCATTCTCAAAAAAAAAAAATATCTTTGCAAGCAGAAGTGGAGTAAGTATTCAGTAAATTATCAATCGAAAAGTTCCTTATCCATTTATCCTACCAAAAGAATGAAAGTTTGTATATTTTGTTAGACCTTATAAAACTGTCCCAAGGCTAACAAAGAGGGGGTGAATTGGTAATTAAAAAAAAGCTAGATTTTTTAAAACCTTTTTAGGTATTTTTAAAAAGTTAAATCACTAATCCTGAAACATATAGTTGTTTCTAGAAATGATTATCATAGAGGATTTTGTAATCACAAAATTTTAAATACAAAAAAATAAAAATGTAGGGAAAACTAAAGACAACATAGAAACACAAAATTTTGTAGTAGTTAGGTCCAACATGACCTACATCTAATCCCGAAAGACTCTTCCAAGTATTGCACTAAATAATAGTGACTCTCCTTTTACCCCCACTGCAAGGCAGGGAAGCCCTTACAAACTCTCTTCCACCAACCCAGTATGGAAGAGAACCGTCACCTTTTACACTCTCCAAGTGAAGGGAGTGTACCGTCACGTCCATTTTCACCCTCCATGTGAAGGAAGAGAACCTTGATCCAATCCTAAAGATCTTCTCTCAAGAGCCTCCAAACAAGTTGGGTAAAAACTTAAGGAAGATAAAGAAATCCACACTTTGGGAAACCATGTGAATCCCTCATAACTCTCCATCAATAGATCTCTCACTCTTCACTCACAAAATTTCTCCCAAACACACTCTCAATGGTCCCTCTCAAGAGATATTCAAATTAAAAGATAGTCGAGATAGTTTTAGGACCCTTTATATAGAAAAAGTATATAAAAAAAACTATCCAAAAATTCAAATTTTCAAGAGAACCATCATATATTCATACTATATGATTATGGATTATACGGTACGAACTATGTAAAAATTTTGAGCTTTGTTTGGTATGAACTCGGATGAGCTTAACTTTATACACTATCAGTCATCTGTACGACTGAAGATCACACTGTACAAATAGTTCAAAAAATAAATGTGTTCATTCGATAAGATCTAGATGAACTTAGTTTGGTACTCTATTAGTCATCTATAAGAAGGCAGATTGTACTATATGAATAGTTCAAAAAATATGTGTTCGTTTAGTACATTCTTGTACAAACCTAATTTTATACTCTATCAATCATCTATATGTATTCAAATTGTATTATTTAAATAGTTCAAAAAAATTACTAATCTTTCCTTATGTGTGTGCATGGTTAGCCGACTAGAATCACATTTACTAATACTTAAGAAATAAAAAATAAAGATATATAGACTCTATTACATAAAATCATATTCAACCTTATCTTGAAGTCTTTAGCAATCTAGAGTAGTATATGATTTCTCTGAAATGTTAGTACACATAGAAATAAAAAGAATTATAAAAAATATGCTAGGAGAAATAATAAAGACAGAACAACAATATTTTGTTATCATCAAAAATCAAAATCTTAATCTTTATTCCTAATTAGAAACAACCCCGCTTTTTGATGATGTCAAAAATAATTACTATTTAAGTAAAAATTAAAGTTCTTTTCTCTTAAGCACTCCCTTAATGAATGAAAAATAAAAATCATGTGGAAAAAGAATTCAATACTCCATTTTTTAAATTTTATTTTTCTAAAACAAATAAAAAACTCTTTTCTAAAACAAACACAAAAGTGTTTTTTGAAATAAACACAAAACTCATAAGAAATACACAAGATAAATATAAAAAACAAAAACAGAACATAAATACTAAAACACAAACATATGACCAAGAAGAATTCAAACAAACACAAGCTACCTCCCCCTTTTGACATCAACAAAAAGAGGAAAGAGAAAAAAAAAATCTTGAATATAAAAGCTATTATGGATGAATCAAAAAGTCGATATGGAAGAAAATTTTAAAATTTGCAGGAGTAACATTAATTTCCTGATGCGAAAAATCATATTTTAAATCAAAGAACAAATAAGATAACAATAGTTGACAATGTTCAATGTATTTTCTAGAAAGCAGAAGTATCAAATATAATAGTTATTCCAAAAATTATATAAAAATTTATTTTTAAATTTAATTATTGAAATTATTATTTAATGTATGGATTTTTTTAAGAATTAGAGACATAGTGGAACTAACTAAACATAGTGTGGGCTCATTTTATGCCTCTTTATCAACTAGAATTGAGATATTTGTGTTGAAATAATTACATATCTTGTGAATTTGAACTTTATTTTGTGAGCATTGCGCATCCTATCTGATTGGAATCATTTTATGCTTTTTTTCAAATTTGGCACACTTTGTGCATCTTTTGGCATTTTATTCTTTCCAAAACATAAATTACCAAATCATAGCTTGTGTGAATATCTTCAAAATAAAAGAAAAACTTTCTTATATAAGGAAGAAAAAATCACAAAATAAAACCTTATATATAATAATAAAATCAACACATTGAACCAGAAAATAAAAGAAAAATAAGTCACCTTTTTCCAATAATTATAACTATAAGATAAATATCTATTAGAACATGAAGATGATATCCTTATCTAAATCTAATTATAATTTAATTTAAAGTTTTAAGTAAAAAAAATCTAAGGAAATAATTTTATAATGCAAATAATTTAAAATTTTCATCATTTAGATAAACATTTTTTATTATTCAATAATAACTCATAGACAATTTAAGAGGAAACAAAAAATCAACAACAATCAAACCCTTTTTTTAATTAACACAGACTCAAACAT
The DNA here is from genome assembly GCA_022539455.1 of Dendrobium nobile. Taxonomy (NCBI): domain Eukaryota; kingdom Viridiplantae; phylum Streptophyta; class Magnoliopsida; order Asparagales; family Orchidaceae; genus Dendrobium; species Dendrobium nobile. The sequence continues at coordinate 46,911,413 of CM039735.1, read as the reverse complement.
AAAAAAATGCAACTAATCCAAAACAAAGGCATCTAAATTCAACATCATAAAAACTAAAATAGTAAAACATACAATAATCAATAACGAAACTAAAAACTCAACGGATCTTGATCTGGAGGAGGCTGTGGATGACTATACTAGGTATAGTAGCTTTTGATGGTAGCTACTTGAGTATTAAGTGAATCGACCTATCCTCTGACCCAGCTAATATCCTCATTATATATATAGTCCTATTAGTCCAAATGAGTCTAAACATGATCAAATCATTAATTTATATAATACAGGAGGCGATAGATTCTCTGGATCAAAACTTGGTAGAATTAATACTCAGGTCCAAAAGCAGTAGTAAGTGTAGTTGCTGGAGTAGGCTTTTCTTCTTTTTCAAATTTATCTCCCTCATCCCCTTGATCCCAATGGGAAAGAATACAAAATGAAGCATCAGTAAAATAGATAGGTAAATTATTTGGGAGATCTATTTTTTCTTAAGGATGTAAGCTATCAAGTATCATAAGACTACATTCTTCTTCCATCTAGTGGCAGGAAGTCTGATATCAGTAAGGTTATTGATGTAGTCTAGAATTAACTAGGCTTCATCAAATGGAGTGTTTAACGTTATGTAGTATGTTATTATACTTAGCAAAGGAGTAATATTAATTTGATTACTAGCTTTAGGAATAATGGAGGTTATTAAAACATGTGAGATGATTCTAGCATCTTGATTCAAAGAATGAACAAGGGGTAAGCGTTGGATACCCCTAAGAATTTGATTTATAGAAACCATTCAAAATCACGTCTTGAAATCATAGAATCTTCCCTTACTCCTTTAGTTCTAAAATGTTAAAATGTGTCAAATCCTCTTTAGTGATTTCTACTCATTGGTGGATGACATATGAGGACATTATGGTGTTGTTCTCTCTCATTCTCATACTAGAAAGATAAAAATAAAAAAGGTCAGAGTGAAATGCATAGATTAAAGTGAGAATGAAAGAAAATTGTGTGGATTCAAATAGAGGAATAATTGGAAAATTAATATCTTCTTGAATAAGAAGATGAGACGGAGAAATCTTAGCATGAACAAACTGATTAGCTTATTCATTCACGCTTGAAAGAAAGTTATCATCACATTTAGTAAAAGATAATCTTCCTTTAGAAAGATGTACATATTTGATATCACTTGCCATTTTAAAAGGATTGAACATACATATTAAAAATGACTTAATGTGGAATAGATTGTGAACAAATTCAAAGAATAGCTTCTAATTAATAGAAATCAGACGATTTCCTATAGTACAAAAATGAGTTTGTACGTACAATTTTGAACTTCATATAGTATGAAATTGGGTTCGTATATATAAATATAAACTTTCATAAATAGTTATTACAGCAAAATAACTTTTCTTAAAGTTACCTTCCCAATGAGTCATTTTTTATGACCTTTGACTAAAACTGATCTTACAGATGAAAAGATGTTCATCCGGGATAATTTATCAATAATGATCATACCATCCAATTGAATATGTCTGCATCAAAACCAATAAGTGGATAGTACAGATGAATAGGTATTCATCTGGGATGATTTTTGAACAGTAACAACCCAAAACCCGAAATAAAATCTTCATGAAGCATTTTTTCCACGTGTTCATACAAATGAATTATTAATTATTCATATCGATAATAAGGTATACATACTATACAATTATCATAAAAAAATATAAAAACTTTATCTACATAATTAAAAAAAGGGATAATAAAAATTTTGAAGAATTCATACAGTATGAAAGTGTTTTGTATAGTACAAATGGAAATCAAATTTTGGATTTGCACATGATGAACTAGACACTTTTTTAACATAAACCAAATAAGGCCCATTCAATACAAAATAAAAAATAAGAGAAGGATAAATCAAAGGCAAAATAAAGAGGTTCCAAATAAGATAAACTAAAATAAGAAACCAAAATACAATCATAAATGTAAGAAAAGAAAAAGAAAAAAAATATACACAATCATGTTTTCAAGACTTACAATTTTTTAAGCATGAATATCAATACATCCAATTTGGTTTTGAAGGTACTAAAAGTTTCAAAAATTAGTGGTCTTGTGAAAATATCTGCAAGTTGATTTTTAGTAATTATATGATGTAGCTCAATTTCTCATTTAGTGACATGATCCCTAATTAAGTGATGTCTTATATCTATATGCTTAGTACTAGAGTGTTGGATTTGATTCCTTAAAATGTTAATAATATTTTTATTATCATAGAAAATTGGAATAGTATGAATTGAAAAACCTAAATCTATAAGTTATTATTTTAACCAAAGAACCTGTGCCACACAACATCCTAAGGCTATATACTCTACTTCAATAATATAAAGGGCTACTGAATTCTATTTTCTACTAGACCAGAAAAATAAAGAGTTTCTAATGAATTGATAAGTTATCTTTTTTTATCAACCCTACATCCTATAAAATATGAATCAGAATATCTAATGATTTTAGAAGAAGTGTTATGCCTAGGATACTGAATCCCTAAGTTTTGAGTTCCTAAAAGATATCTCAGAATTCTTTTAACAACAATCAAATGAAATTCTTTTGGATCAGCTTGACATCTAGCACAAAGAAAAATACTAAATATAATATCAATTTTGCTAGCAGTTAAATAGAGTAATATTTTAATTATCCCTCTAAATTTCTTTTGATTAACATATTTGCCTTTAGAGTCCTTATTGAACTAAACTTAGGAATTCATTGCAGTATTTATTGGTTTAGCTTTATTTATTTCATACTTCTTAAGGATGTCCTTAATGTATTTTGACTAACTTAGAAATGTGTTATCCTCTCTACTTTATACTAAAACTAAGAAAGTAACTCAAATCTCTCATCAAACTCATTTTAAATTTCTTACTCATTATTTTTTTTGAAAAGTCATCGCAAAGATTTTTATTAGAGGATCCAAATAAAATATCATCAATATAAATTTGGATAATGAGAATGTCATCTCCTACTCTTTTTATGAAAAGAGTGGTATCCACACACCCTTTAACAAAAGATTTTTTTAGTAAGAATGTGCTTAGCCTTTCATACCATGTCATAAGTGCTTGTTTTAGTCCATAAAATGCCTTCTTCAATTTAAACACATGATTAAAAAATTATTAATTTTTAAAACATGGAGGTTACTCAACATAAACATCCTCTTGTATCAACCCATTAAGAAAGGAACTTTTAACATCCATTCAAAATAATTTAAATCCTTTAAAATAAATAAAGTTTAGAAGCACCATTATTACTTCAAGTCTTGCTACAGGGGAAAATGTCTCCTCAAAATTAATTTTTTTATTTAATTATACACATTGGCCACAAATCTTGCTATATTTCTAACCACTACACCTAAATCATTCATCTTATTTTTGAAAACCCACTTAGTTCCAACAATACTTTGATATTTTGGCCTTTCTACCAACTCCCACACATCATTTCTAGCAAATTGATTCTACTATTCTTGTGTAGCTAGAATCTAAAATTTATCAAAAGTGTTTTAGTGGGTTCAATCATTGAAATAAATGTTGAGTGGTTCTCTTCTTTACTAAGTCTTTTCTTGTTCAAACACCTTCACTTGGGTATTCTAAAATCAGTTCTTTAGGATAACTTTTAGAATATTTTCATTCTCTAGGTAATGTATTTTTTGTTCCAACCCTTTCTTCAAGAGTTAAATTTTCAATTCCATGGGCAGTTTCTTCAACATTTTCTTCTTCCAACCTAGACTCTCCAAAAATATTAAATTCATAAAAAACTATATGAGTGGTCTCCTCTATTACCAATATCCTTTTGTTAAAAACTTTATAGAATTTACCAACACTTGAATATCCTAAAAAAAATTCTCTCATTAGATTTAGAATTAAATTTTCCTAAAAGTGTTTTACTATTGTTATGAATGAATATTTTACATCCAATGACATGTAGATTTGAGAGATTAGGTGTCCTACTCTAAAGAAGTTTATAAGATGTCATATTCAATTTAGATCTAATATTCACCTTATTCAGAACATAACAAGCCGTATTAACTGCTTCAGCCCAAAAATATTAAGTGAATATTCAGCCAATATGACTCTAATGGCTTCTACTAAATTTTTGTTCTTTCTTTTAATAACCCCATTCTATTCAGGGGTCCTAGGAACTAAAAAGTTTTGATCTATCCCTAGCTCTTTACAAAAACTACAATTTTTTTTATTTTTAAATTATCCACCATGGTCACTATAAATTTTGAGTATTTTACAACCTTGTTTCCTCTAAATCCAAGTAGAAAAATTTTTAAACTCATTAAATAAATCACTCTTATATGATAAGAATCTAATCTAAGTGAAACTGGAATACTCATCAATAATCACTTACCCAAAAACTTTCCCTCTTAGACTTACAGTGCTAATATATCCAAAAAATTCCATTTAAAGGACATATAAAGATTTGTTAGTTCTAATATCTTTAATTGAATGAAAGGAGAACTTGACTTATTTCCCTAACTAGCATGCATCACATAGGTCATCCATAGTGAAGTCTAATTTGAGTATGTCTCTAACAAATTCCTTTTGGGTAATCTTCCTAAGATTTTTCATGCTTGCAAGATAAGTCTTCTATGTCATAACCAAGATTCATCAGCAATAATTTTTAGGCAAAAAGTATTAGAAGACTTAGCATAAGTTAAATAAAGCATATAATTATTGTTTATCATATATCCTTTCAACACATCAACTCTATTTTGGCTTATAATACAGCTTATAGGAAAAAAATTTATGTTAAAACCCTTAACACAAAGCTGACTAATACTTAGCAAGATGTTTTAAGCATTCTACCAATAAAACATTTTCAATCAGAAAATTCTTTATGTTACCAATCATACCTAAACCTACCACTATCCTAGTGGTGTTATCTTAAAGTGTCACTTTGCCTTTAGTATAGGCCTCTAGTAATATAAATTGATTTGTATCTCCAGTCATATATTTTGACATCAGTTGTCCAGGTACCAAATTCTTTCACGAGGGCTTATATGAGAGCATTTCTATAAAATTATCAAACATTATACTTGAGAATCCAAATTTACTTCAAAATAATGATAATCTATATGCATGTTTGATATGTTGTAATTGATGCATCTTAGGTCTCCACACGAAATATGTTCTATTATGAATAGTGCAAGTATGAAAAAAATATTCCTTAACATTCCACATAGAAAACATTTTACACCATGAAAATGATTTACTAATATATATGAGTTATAATATCTTTTCCTATTTTTGAACTTGTATGCATTTGGTTAGGATTGTAAAATTATTCATATGTAGCAGCTAACTTGATTTCTTTAAAAGCTTTCAATTTTATTTGAAGATATGAGTTTGCATTTTCCAAAATCAAATTTATAATTTTTATATCATGTTCCCTTTGATCAGATTCACCCATAAATACTTTAAGATTATTTTCAAGCTCATTATAAGATATTTGTAAAAGTTCATAATTATTATTCAAATCATCAAATTCATCTAGTAAACCCATGTGATTGATATCTAAATCTACATGATCATTCTTAAGATTTTCATGCTCTTTTTGTAAGTTCAAATACTTGATACTAAGATTAGCATGTAATTTTTAAGTTTCTTATATGCATAATCAATTTTCTCATATACTTCAAATGATTCATCGTAGGATAGGTCACATACCTCATTTTGATATGAATGATCAAGTTTATATGCTTTTAAGCACAAATTTGTAACCTCATCTTATGCTTCTATTTTTGAAGAGTCTAAAGCTGAGTCAGCACATAAAGCTCGTTCCATTTTTTTTTTTTTGCCCTTCCTAATGTTAGCTTTCTCCTCAACTTTCTCCTAATTAAGATTAACTTTAAGATTTAGGTATTCACTCTTTATATGTACAAGCTTTGTGCATTCATAATAAACGACTTCATTAGAAGCTTTTGGATTCTTATTGAACTTACCTTTGTTCCAATGTTAGCATCATCATTGCTTTCTCTTAAGAAAACTTTTGAACTACTTAGTCATAAGTGCAATATCTTCTTCATCCTCTGGCATTAATTGATCACTCTTTAAAACATAAACTTTCAAAGTGATATTTCTCTCTTTTCTTTTTCCACCTGCATCAATTTATCTTTGATTCACTCATTATTCATAAGCAATAGGTGATCTAAGTAGATTGTCAATATAATATATATTTAAATATTTAGACTCAATTATGATGGTTATTTTTATATCATAAGTAGTAGGTAAACAACATAAAATTTTTATTAACTTTTTCTGAATTTGTAAGTTTTCTTCTTAAAGTAAGTAATGAGGTAACAATCTGAGTAAATTTTGTATACATATCACAAATTTACTCAATTGGTTTCATGTAAATTAATTCATACTCATGTAATAAAATGTTCAACCTATATTTTATTATCTTATTTATTCCTTCATTAGTTATGCAAAGTCTATCACATGTTTCTTTTAAAGTTTTTCAAGTAGAAATACATATATAATCCTCAGATTTCAAAGCACAAAAAAAATTGTTTAAATGTTTTGCATTTAACTATGCTAATTCTCTTTCCTCTATATTCCATTTAGTAAATGGTGTTTTTATTCTAATACCATCAATAATTCTAGTAAGTCTAGCATAACCTTCCTATACTGATATCTACATACAAAAGTAATCAAGTTATAGAAAAGTAGACATGCGAGTTTTCCAAAAATTAAAAGAAATATTATCAAATAAAGGTGGTCTAGTGATCGAATATCCTTCAATAGTATTTCGGTTTTCAAGAATAGCCATGATCATTTTTTAAATAAAAAGTAGTCTAAACCTTAAATTTTGAAATTTTCTCTAATACCACTTAAAGGTTTGTATATGTTGTTAGACCATATATAACTATCCCAAGGCTAACCAAGAGGGGGGGAGGGGGGAGGGTAAGTTAGTTATTTAAAAAAAAATTAGATTTTTGAAAACCTTTTTAGGTCTTTTTAAAAAGTTAAATCACTAATCTTAAAGTAGGCAATTATTTATAAAAATGATTATCATAGTGGATTTTTCAACCATAAAATTTTAAATGTAGAAAAATAAAAAATAGTGAAAATAAAAGGCAATCGAAGAATACCAAATTTTATAGTTTTTCAATCCAACTTAACATACATCCACTCCCTGAAGACTACTTATCCATGTATTGTACTAAATAACAGACTCTCCTTTTGCCCCATTGCAAGGTGAAGAAGCCCTTACAAACTCTCTTCCACTAACCTGGTGAGGCAGAGATTTGTCGCCTTTTACACTCTCCAAGTGATGGAAGTGTACTGTCATATCATTTTTCACCCTCCTTTTGAAGGTAGAGAACCTTGAACTAATCTTGACGAACTTCTCTCAAAAGCCTTCAAAGAAGTTAGGTAGAATTTTAAAGAAGATAAATAGATCCTTTATTTGGGCAACCTTATGAATCCTTCACAACTCCAATTCACTAGATCTCCCACTCTTCACTCACAAAATTTCTCCTAAACACACTCTCAATGGTCCCTCTAAAGAGAAATTCAAAGTAAAGGGTAGTTGAGATAGTTTTAGGTCCCTTTATATAGAAAATACATAAAATATCATCAAAAAATTGAAATTTTCAAGAGAACCATCCTACATTTGTATTGTACGATCATGGATCATCTGGTATGAATAGTTCAAAAAATTAGGGCTTCGTTTGGTACAAACTTAGATGAACTTAGTTTATTACAATGTTAGTTATCTACACGAATGAAGATCGTACTGTACAAATAGTTAAAAAAATAAATTTGTTCATAAGGTTTAATCTGGGATGAACTTAGTTTTGTACTCTGTCATTATACTTCTACTTTTCTTTGTATCTCATTTGAGCTTTAGTAGATTGGAGGTCCCCTTAAGGACCTTGTACTCTTTTTTGTGATTAACACTAAGCGCGTTGGTGGGTTTTTACTATAAAAAAAATCCTATCAATTAAATTTCATTAAATATTCCTAAGCTTTATAACTAATTTTCAAACTAAATATAACTACACATTAAAAATCATGTTTTAGGTAGTCTAAACCTTATACTAGGGTAAAATTATAAGCAATTTAACCTGAATACACTAACTTAACAAACTAAATAAGAACAAATTTAAATATCTTAGGGATTTGAATATATAGCTATATAAATTCATAGATAAATTTTAGACCCATTGCTTTGAATTGCCAAATTAAACTCCCATGGATAGCCCTAGTGGGTTAGGGTGCCTTGGTTAGGTATAGATCATTAAAGTTCAATTTTGGAAGCTTATGCATTGATTTGATAAACCCAGGTTTACTTAGTCAATCAAGCTTGACTAGGGCCTAGCTTTGGCTCAAATCTACTCCAAATATAATTTGAAACTTGGTGGAAGTGATTTTGGGTCATGGCAAGACCAAGCTTTGTAGGAATTTAAGAAATATTGACTTATGGGCAATTTAGGGTTTAAGGGATTTTTATCAACCATAGTCCTCTAATGGCTCAAATCCATTTAGGCATGTATGATTTATGGTTTTGAAGAACTTGGAGGCTTTGGTGAAGTTTACGTAAGCTTCCATATATGATTTAAGGTTTAGGGTTCAAAGAGAGCTTAAATGGTCAAAGTGACCAATGGCGGTCAACTTAACCCATTCAATGCTTCAATGCGGTCTATGCATGATCACGAATTATTTTCAAGTGCCTAGGGGGGAAACTTAGGTGTTGCTTTAAGCTTTCCAATAGATGCATGCATATGAGGGATTTATAGTTTAATAGGTCTCATGGGTCATCCTAGGTCAACCAAGGACTCAAATGAGTTCAAATCAATGTAACGATAATTATAAAAATATTTAACAAGTTTGGAAATGATTTTAAGGAAGTTAACACAAGGTTTCATATTCAACAGCATGGGTTATAAATATTTAAAGCTTTTTCCTCCTTGGAATATACTTTAGCTTTTAGGGTTTTGATGGACATGGATGCCTCCAAAATGATTATGTAAGCTCTTGGGACATGTCTAATGAAGATGTGATTTATCAAACACAAATATAAGGGTTTCACCTATAGTTTTGAATCAATTAAAATTTCCCTCTAAAAATGGGAAAATCTAAAGGCTTTAGGGATTGAAGTATTCATTAAATTATTAGAACTATATTTTGAATTGGATTTGAATTAAATGATTTAGGTATTGATTAATAATTAAACTTAATGAATGATTGAAAGTTTTATAACGATTTGAAGGATTAAATGATTTACTTTGAAAGATGGTTGAAGGTTTATGATTGATCCACTTGGAAATCATTAGATAAGTAATAGATAATTGCATGTTTTAAAGACTAAATAATTGAAAGTCATTGTGTGGTTCTTAAATGATTTATTGCTTTAAGGATTGATTGTTCACATTTATTTACTTAAGGTTTAGTTAATGGTACTATGCCAAAGTACAATAGAAAGCTGGATTTAGGATTTAAAATGGAATTCAAAGATTTGAATATCATGACAGGAATTTTGATTTAGATCTTTACCTCATACAAACATGTGGTCACAACCTGACCTATGACTCATCTTAAGGACCTTGGATCCACTCTTAAGGCCACTCCAAGGGTTAAGATGTCTTGGTTAACCCCAAACTCAATTGAAATTTAATTAATTAATCTTAGTTAATTACCTTGAGAATTATGCCTAAGTTTTCTTAATTCATGTTAAGAATACATTCACTCATGGTTGATCCATTATTAAACTCCATTTACTATGGTCAACCTAGGTTTTTAATAAGCTTTAAGAGAAACCTAAATCAAACATACATATTCAATAAAAAATAATAAACTTTAGTTAAGTGCCTAAGTATCCCTAATATAGTCATTGATAACTTTGATTCATGCTTGACCCATAGTCAAAACCCTTTCACCATAGTAAAGCAAAATTCCTTAAAAACCTATCATAGGTCAAAAATAACAAATTAACCTTGGCTTTGAGTCCAAGTGTCCCTAATGCATCTTAGATTACATGGGATCAGGGTACACCCATTGTCAAACCTTTTTTACCCATGTTCAAACCTTTTTGATAATTCTTGATCTATATTTGAATAAAAAAACTAAGTTCACTAAAACATGAACCTAAACATAAAAAAGAACCATTTTGGTTTAGCATTTGATCCAAGAGACCTTAACATGAACCTAATATAGTCATTGATCACTTTGATTCATGCTTGACCCTTAGTCAAAACCCTTTCACCATAGTAAAGAAAAATTCCTTAAAAACCTATCATAGGTCAAAAATAACAAATTAACCTTGGCTTTGAGTCCAAGTATCCCTAATGCATCTTAGATTCACATGGGATCAGGGTACACCCATTGTCAAACCTTTTTCACCCATGTTCAAACCTTTTTGATAATTCTTGATCTATATTTGAATAAAAAAACTAAAGTCACAAAAACATGAACCTAAACATAAAAAAGAACCATTTTGATTTAGCATTTGATCCAAGAGACCTAATCTATTCTAGGGTCATAATTCACCCCCCCCCCCCCCCCCCCCCCCCCCCCCCCCCCCCCCCCCCCCCCTCTTGATGTGCTTTAATAGTTCAAGTAGGTCTAACAACTCACATTAATACTCTCAATTGGTATCAAACTAGGTTTTAAAATTAGCATTCTATAAAACCTTGGAAAAAATTATTCCTGGCACACCTTGGGAATAGAAACACTGTAGGGGATTATTCAATAACCCATCCTCCATTATTTCGTAACATTATATATGATTTTAAGAAAATGTACATGTCTACATTTTTTCAATCTATTGACTATTGTATGTGGCACAAGATTCATGTAAGATATATAGCTCCACCTCATATTATAAATGGAATCAAGAAAGAAATTCCTTTTAATGAATTGAGCAATGAAGATAGAGACTTTTCATAACTGAATGTTAAATGTCTAAATTATTTTTTTATGCACTTAAATTTTAAAATTACATGAAAGTCTATACTTTTTTTTTTTTTTAAAAGAGCAATAAATACATTAATAGAATAAGCAAACTACAAAGTTGATTCCTCCTTCAACAAGCTAAAGAAAGAAGGAGGAATCTTATTCAAACATAAATCCTCCCAAATGAAATTGCTAATAAGAGCAAAGTTATCACACATGTCTTCTAACTTATTACTTCCTCTATCTACACATTTAAAGATAACATAATTGAATTCTTTGAAGAACTCAAAGTCTTCCATCTCCTTGAAGCCATCAAGCAAGCATGTTGGAGAATCCTAATTACATTAGAATTGTCACTTTCAATGATTACTCCCTTATATTTGAACATAAAATCATTAATAACTTATTTCAATGATTTGATATCTAAGTGTTCCAATTGAGAGATGTCCCAATGGATGCAAGATGTACCAAAAGCCAATAAAAACCCTCCTTTGCAGTCATGGTTACTCCTCCTATTCCAGCTCTATAAGAAGAACCAAGTGAAGCATCTACATTAATATTTAACCGTTCGGGTGGAGGGGCATGCCAAATATTCGACAATTTGATAGACTGGTTAACATCCCATCTATCCGAGCTAATGTTAAAAGCCATTTTAGAAAGAGAAGAAAAGCTAACGGCATTTGTAGAAAATGCATTTGCACTATCTTCAACTCCTTCATGTAAGAACTTGTTCCTAGCCTTCCAAGAAAGAAACACAACATTGCAAAATAAGTTGAGAAGCATACAATTTTTTTTGGGAAATTAATTCCATCCAAGAGAAGCAATCTTCAAAATTGATGACCATGGGAATTCTAAATCCCCAATTGTTTAATACTAAGAGCACTTCTTTCAATTTGCTACATTTGACAAGTACATGTTCCACATCTTCAATGTCGTTCCACCACCTTGGGCATATTTAATTACTTTGCAACCTTCTATATGCTAAGAACTGGTAAGTTGGAATTGCATTTTTAAAAGCCTCCACCAGAACACTTCTACCGGAGGATTCAATTTAGATCTTTTGATCCATTTCCGAAATCTGGGTTCTTCTTATTGTTGTTGCATAGATTCAAAAATCATTCCAGATAAAGTCTTACCCGAATTCTAGAAAATCAACTCCACTTCATCATCATGTTGAACTGTTTTGATATTGATTTTGTAGGATTAGCTCTACCAGCTCATGTCCAAAAACCTTCAGTAGCACATCAACATTCCCATTTTTGTTCACAGTAATCCTGTCCAACAATATTACCTCATCACCTTGAGGCACTACAAAAGTTGGCCACTTGTTGATACATTTATCCAAAATCCATTTGTCTCTATAAACATCAATAGATGATCCATTTGCAATGTTCCATTTCAAAATGAAAGTTAATACTTGTACTATTGGTAAGGAGATCTGGGAAAAACTATGAATAACTTATGAGGGTATAAATAAAGTCAAGTAGTATATTTTAAATATTCTATTACATGATTATGAACTAGTTTGCATTAAACAAAATGAGACAATATCATACATCTAAACTAGGTTTACTCAGATAATGATATTCCTATATGCTTTAGGTAGAGAACTATCAAAATTTGAAAAAGTCAAACAAAATTCTTAGTTGTTTCCTGATAGTTATGATGCAAAAGTTATTGCTATTTGTGAATCTAAAGATTTGAACGTTTACTGCATTGATAATATTCTTGGTTCACTAATTGCATATAAATAAAATGTAAGCTAAAGATTGCAAGATGTAGGAGAGAAAAAAAAGAAATGAAAGTGGCATTAAAGGAAAATCACTCTGATAGTAACATCTATACAACTAATGAAGATGATGATATATCAATGATGACCCAAAAATTTAAGAGCTTTTCAAAGTGAATGCAAAGACATCATCAATTGTGGAGTAAAGGTAAAATAGGTAGAACTACTAAAGTTACTTCTAACACTATCTATTTTGATTGTAAGAAGCTAGGGAACTAATGGTCTAAATGCCCCGACCTAAAAACTCAACCCACCAAGGAGAAGGGTAAGGAAAAGTTAAAAATAAAAAAGGTCAAGCTACGGATACAAAAGGCTTTTTGGGTAGACTCTGCCTCAGATTCATAAGAACATGAAGCATAGGAGGTGGAAAATAATTTATGCCTTATGAAAAATGATGTTCTTGATCACTCAGATCATGATGAGGTTTGAGAACTCTCCTATAATGATTTATTTACTTTCTCTGAAAAAATGCACGAATCATATAGGAAACTAAAGAAACTCTATGAAAGTTTGAACTTGAAATTTTCTAAATTACAAAAAGAGCATGATAGTCAAAGAACTCAACATTATCCATTAGATAGAGAATATACTTCTTTACTCAACAAGTTTGATGCATTAAATAAGAAGCGTGTTGAATTAACAAAATCCCATAAATCCTTGAAATTTCAACATACCAACTTAGAAGAATTAAAAACACTTACAACTAAATTAAACTCTAATGAGCATGCATTAAAATATGAAGTTCAAAGATTTAAAAGTCCAAATGAGTTTTTAAAAGCAAAATTTGATGCACTCCAAAGCACTAAACCACCACCTACACTAGCACAATTGTATAACTCCAAAACATAGCATGCATCTCATATCTCTAGAAGGAGGCACTAACCCTCACATAGGTCAGTTATTCCATTTCAAGGTGTTAGGTGTTATTGTTGTGGCATTGTAGGACACATGACCCGCACTTATACTATACACTGTAGAACATATTTTGTGTGGAAGCCTAAACCAAATGCATCACAACAAATCATGCGTGAAATTCATCCACTAAAGCACAAAGTGGAACACAAACTTACTTGGTTTTCTAAATCTAACTTTTAATTTATATTATAAGGGTGCTCTGATAAAAGGCCTAGTGAGAGCATGTGGTATATGGATAGCTGATGCTCATATAATATGATTGGAGATCTAAAGCACTTCATCATGCTAGAGGAAAAAGTTAAAGGTAAGGTTACATTAGGAGATAACACCACAAGGAAAGTGGTTAGCATATGTATGATTGGTAACACAAAGAATTTCATCATTAAAAATATTTTGCTAGATGGTTTGAAGCATAACCTTCTTAGTATTAGTTAATTATTTGATGAAGTTTTTGATATTAAATTTCTATCTACTAGATGCTTAATAAACTTAAATGGAAAAATCATTTTATAAGGTAAAAGAATTAATAATATTAATATGCTTGATTTGAATTGTATTGATTATTCAAATTCTTTGTCTTTAAAATATGTTGTTGATGAATCCTTGGTATAAGATAGGCGACTATGTCATGCAAGTAGAAAATTAGATTACTTAGAAAGACCTAGCTCATACCAAAGTTAGATTTCTCTAAAGACCACATTTGTTATGCCTACTAATTAAGAAATTAAGTCAAATCTTTATTTCATTCTATTAAGGACATGATTACCTCTAGGCCATTAAGTACAGCTAGCCTATATGGAATAACATTTTAGTATGTGATTAATGATGATTACTCTATATTCAACTAGGTTATATTCCTATCTCATATAAGTGAATCATTTGAGGATTTTAGAACATTCTCCACTTAGATTTAGTGAAAGTTATGATGTGAGATATCTACTATTTATAATAATCATGGCGGAGAATATGAGAATGATAAATTTGAATCTTATTATAAGAATCTATGAACATAACATAATTTTTTCCCCTAGGACCCCTTAGTAGAATGGGGTAGCTAAAAAAAAGAATAGAGTCTTAGTAGAAGTTACCAGGGTTATGTTAACTGAATATTCACTCTATAGGTATTTTTGGGAAGAAGAAGTGAATAATGCTTGTTATGTTCTGAATAAGGTTAATGTTAGATTCAAATTCAATAAGATAACCTATGATATGCTTGAGGGTAGATCACCCTATATTTCACATCATCATGTCATTGGGTGTAAATGTTTAATTCTTACTAATCAAAATTCTCCTCTTAATTTGATCCCAAGTCTGATGACGGAGTCATCTTAGGTCATTCCTTTGTAGGTTAAGTCTATAGGATCTCTAATAAGATTACCTTGGTTGTAAAGGAGTCAACTCAAATAGCATTTGAGGATCTAATAGATCTGGGAAGCCTAGGCTAGAAGAAGAAGAAGAAGAGGTAAGGGATACCCAAGGAATAGATTCCATTGACCTAAGGAATAGAGAAGAACCTTAAGAGACATTGCCTAGAGATTGGAGATATTCATTTATTCATGCTAGAGATCTCATCATAAGAGATCTATCTATATAAGTTAAAATTAGGCATGGAATTAAGAAGGAGGTTAGTCATCATGCATTGATCTTTGTGGTAAAACTCACCAGTGTATATCAAGCCTTATTTAATAAATTATAAATCATAGCTATGCAAGAAGAGTTGAACCAAATCATTATGAATGATTTATAGGACTTGGTCAGTGGACCTAAGGACCAGAGTATTGAAGCAACTAAGTGGTTGTTCAAAAATAAGATGAATGATTCTGGAATTAAGATTAGGAATAAAGTCATATTTGTAGCTAAGTGGTACAATCAAATATAATAAATAAATTTTGAGGATACCTTTACCCCTATAACTTGATTAGAAGCCATTAGAGTTCTTTTAACCTTTGCAAGTTTTAGAGGACATAAATTATATTAGATGGATGTTAAAATACCTTTCTAAATGGGGCTATCAAAGAGGATGTTTATGTAGAAAAACCCCCTCGATTTAAAAATGCAACCATTCCCAACTATGTTTATAAATTGAAAAAGTCATTATATGGACTAAACCAAGCACCTAGAGCTTAGTATGAGATGCTAAACATATTTCTCCTAGATATATCTTTTGTTAAGTGTAGTGTAGATACCACCCTATTTATAAAGAAAGTAAGAGATAATCTACTCATCATTTAGATATATGTGGATCGATAAATGAAAGCTTATGTAATAATATTTTAGAAACCATGAGTACAGAGTTTGAGATAAGTATAAAGGGAGTGCTTACATGTTTTGTTAGATTTAATTAGTGTGAAACAAAGATATGATAGAACCTTCCTTAGTAAAAGTAAATATATCAATGAGATTCTAAATAAATATGAGATAGAATGTGCTAAAGCAATAAATAAACCCATAAACTATACCATTCAATTAGAAAAAGGATCCAAATAGAAAATATTTAGATCCAAAGAAGTATATTGGATAATCGGATCACTTCTGTATTTGACTGCAAGAAGCCATGACATCATGTTTAGTTTATATCTTTGTGCTAGATTCCAATATGATCCCAAGGAATCCCATATGAATGTAGTTAAGAGAATTTTTAGATACCTTTTAGGCACCTAAAACTTGGTGCTTGGCATCCTAGACGTAGATCATCATTTAAAATTATAAAATATTCAGACTCAGACTTTACAGGATGTTGCATAGATAGAAAAGTATCTCTGAAACCTATCAATTCATGATGCAATCATTAATTTTCTGGTCCAATAAGATGAAAAATTTAGTAGCCTTATCCACCATTAAGGTGGAATACATAGCTGTAACATGTTGTGTTGCTCAAGTCTTATAGCTAAAGCAATAAATCCTAGACCTTATACTATACATAGGCACCATTCTTATCATTTATTATAATACTAATGCCATTTGCATTTCTAAAAATCCAATTCAACACTCCCCCACTAGGTATATAGATATTAAATATCATTTTTTAGAGATCAAGTAACTTAGGAAGATATAAAACTGCATCATGTAGGCACTGAAAATCAATTGATAAACATTTTTATGAAACCACTATACTATTATACCTTTGGCACATTTAGGATTAGAATATGTGTCATTGATATTCATGCTTGATTCAGGGCAGATTGAAATCAATAATATGTATATTAATATAGTTTTATGTGTTCTCATTTTTATAGACTTATTTATTTATTATTTGTTATTATTTTATTTAATGTGCTTGATAACTATAGCTAGTAGAAGTTCCCTGATCTTTACTCACAAATCTATTTTAAAGAAATTAAAATAAATTAAATTAAAAAAATTTCTCACTTCATATTATATGAACCTAATTCATATTGTATGATCTTCACATGCCTATACATCCTTACTACTCATGAAATTAATGGTCTAGATTATACTAATAATTAAAAATCATATTATACGACCACCTACTTCACATAGTATGATCCATATATCATTAGCTATTGGACAAAATATATTTGCCCGATATAATATTAAATTCCACATCATTATATACAAACACTTATTTGTACTATCTGGTGTATTAGTTAAAGATCATATAGGCTTGCTCCATGAGACAATCAAATTAACTTCTTTGGATTATACTATATGATTGAGATCATGCTATATGATCACCTTGAAATATATTTTAATAAAGGGAATTCTAAGTGCTTTAAATCACAACATCATCCCTTTTTTTTCTCCCTTGGTCTATTGCACTTCATTCTCAAATAGAAAGAGGAAAGTATTTGAGGGCTCTAGTAGGCAGCTCCTCTAAACATCTGGTAGACCCTTAGTTTCACTAAGCTGCCGATAAAGAAGCCTACCACTAGTATAATGCTGTCGGGATAACTCCCTCTAAAGTCATCAATTAGGAAGTCCTTAACTTTTAGGTTCTGAATGTCTTTACTGGTTCCACTCTCCAATTCATTCTAACATTATCTTTTCATTTCAACTCTAAATTACTCTTGAATTTTTACCAGTCTTATAATCAATAGTGATAAGATAACCTTTCAATTTTTTGTCTATAAAATACCTATAAAAATCACTTAAGAATATTTTGACCAAATCTTACATCTCTCTATTTTTTGGATTAAAGCACACTTTATTACCATTGTTCCTAATTATGACTGGACCCAAGAAAATCTAATTCTAAGGGATACTCCATTGAATAGTCATGTTGCTTTAGTCTTCACCCTAGTTCAAGATGCCTGTATAATCCAACATATCCTTCTCAACACAGTCATTCTTAAAGTAGGTAATATGACCAATATAACACCTCTTCTATCCCTAGTTACCTATTTTATTAGGTCCAAAATTGAATTCAATGTAGTAGACTTGATTATTCACTGTATTAAAAATTTTACAAACATTCGTGATCCCATGAATAAATGTAAGTAAAATTTAGCACCAGGTCACCTAATAGCTTATATCCTAGAATCCAAATATAACCTATAATATCCTAAACTACACAATCACCTTCTAGTCTTATACTCCAATAGCTCCTTTTATATCCTTCACAGTAATAGATGCTACTACGGATGTTATGTGGTGGATCTTAAGCCAAAGGAGGCTAGGAAAATTCCAGAACTAATTCCTACTCATAACTATGACTCTATAGCGGAGCAACTAAATTGACATGAGATGCAAATAGCCACCTATTATCAAGAGACAAATTAGCAATGGGAGTGGCTTCACCAATAGCATGAATTTCTCCAGCAGCAACACAAATAGATCTAGTAGTAGCTCAAGGATGATAAAGCCTAGTTTACTGATCAAATTTCTATCCTTCACCAGCACTTCCAACTACCACCACCACCACCTCCTGATCAGGGTCCCTCCTACTTCTGAGTGTTTTTGTGTTGTGTAATTCTTGTCATTTTTTTATTTTGTCTTTTGTTATCTTTTAGTTTTTTAGGGTTTTCTTATTTTCACCCTTTTGGTGACATTAAATGAGGGAGTATAATGTATGATTTGGTAAAATATCTTTGTTGTGTTCAGCTTTTTTATATTTTTTTATTGATATTATGCTTATTATTTTATATAATTAAAATAAAAAAACAAATGAACCTCCCTATGTTTTATAGAAACTAAGTTAGTAAGGGGGAGATTAGGCAACAATCAACTTAATAAGAAAATTCGACAAATAATGTTTGATATCATTAAAAAGGGGGAGATTATTGCAATCGAAAATCTAAATCTCATGATTTTGATGATAACAAACATTATTGAGTTTCTAGTTTGATTCCCTTGAAATTATTACTGGATAATTATTCTTTGCACACTAACATTTCAAGTATATCATATACCGTACAAAAGATTCATCTCAAGATTGGGTAGAATAGGTTTAATATTTTTGCAAAGAGTTTATATTTTTACTTATCAAATTTTTATATTTCTTAAGTCATGAGTCCTATAAAAAAGTATGTGCCAGCTTAGAAATCATACACACATACACACCTGGAGGAAAATGAAGTAATCTAATTTGTGTTAACATTATACTGTATAATATGTACTGTACTGCTCGATAAGTATCACACTATATAATATGAAAGAAATAGGGATTAATTAAGCAGGTTGTCAAATTAATTTAAATTAGAGTTAATCATACTATATAATTCACTTCATATATGATGATTAGTAGAAATTGAGATTTCTGCCACCAATCAAAAATTAGGTAATATTTAAAATTCAAAATGTGACTAATAGTACTGTACGATACCCATCATATGGTTTAATATCAATAAATCTTGTCTAATTTAATTCTATAATTAGCCAATTAAGTCAAAATTAATTGATCCTAAATATCATACTGTATGATGTCCCTAATTATATTGTACAACACGATTTGCTCCCAGGACAACATTTAATATCCATCGATCGTACTGGATGAAAATCTTATTTGATTGAACTAATCGTAATGGGTTATCCACTCAAGAAATGGAACTAATTATAAAGGATCTTTTCACTATAAAATGTTAACTATATAAATTGAGCTAACCGTACTGTGTAATCCTCAATCATACTGTATGATTAGAACGATAGAATTAAAATTTTAGGATTTTTTAATCCCTTCTTTGAAGTTCTCTACTAATTCGTTTGAGGAGGTCTTTTACCAATTTTTTTTGGGGGAGAGATTCTATAAGAAAGATTTGAAGATGGAGAATTAATTTGGAGAGAGATAGAGAGAGAGAGAGAGAGAGAGAGAGAGAGAGGTGAGATCTTAAAGGAGAAAAGTCTTGTGGGATAAGAGAGTGTGTGAGAGGGCTTTCTATATGCACTTGCTCTGTGATAGTGTACCTTCTTCCTCCAAGGTTAGTGTATTTGCTTGAGAAAAACTTTGGGAAGTGTTACTTCTTAGGAAGGATTCAACAACTTTCCTACACAAAAAGGAGATAAGGATTCATCTACTCCACCTCACAAAGAAGGTGAAAGGGATTCGACCACTCTGCCATAATTAGGAGGGGAAAGGGATTTAGCTACTCTATCAAACTTGGAAAGTGACAGGGATTTGGCCACTCAGCTACACCAAGGAGTTGGAAGTAATTTATAAGGGATTCCTCACCTTTCTGTTAGTGAAAAAGGAGAGTTACTAATTTTTAGTGCGATTCTCAAAGTGCAAGACTCCGAGGAGTGGATGCTGGTCAAGGGTGACAAAACCACTATAAATATTTTATATATTCATTCTAATTTTATTTTTACTTTTCTACACTTTTATTTATCATATTTTATTTACTTTAATATCTATGATTTGTGAGGTTTTGGTTGAATTAGAATATATTATGGGTTTGTTCCAAAAGAAAAAAAGGGTTCAAAAATAAAATGGACAAAAATATTTCTCATTGTAAGTTTGTTATTTAAAAAAATAAAAAATATATATTTTTCTTTGCTAGTCCATATATATTTTTTAAGAAATAATTTTTTTTAAATTACCAATTCACCCCCTGTTGAAACTAGTTCAATATAAATTAGGTTGTTAGACCTAAGTTTATGTCCCAGCAGCTAACCAAGAGGGGGGTGAATTGATAATTAAAAAATTTATCCCTCTTTTTGAAATTAAAAATTGAAAATAACTTTAGTGAATTTTGTAGAAAAGGTTTTTCAATCACAAATTAAAAAGCGAATAATAAAAGTGGCAGAAAATAAAAGACACAAGATTTATAGCGGTTCGGTCAAACACGACCTACATCCACTCCCCGGAGTCATCCTCCGAGTATTGCACTAATACCACTAGTGACTCTCCTTTTGCACCCATAGCAGGGAGGAGAAGCCTTTACAAAACTCTCTTCCATCACTATCTGGTGCGGCAGAGAACCGTCATCTTTTTACCATCTTCAAGTGTTGGCAGAGAACCATTGTCATTTTACACTCTCCAAGTGTTGGCAGAGAACTGTTCGTCCTTTCATACTCTCCCAGTGTATGTAGAGAACCCTTCTGCTGTTCACACTCTCCAAGTCTATGCAAAGAATCCTTCGGCTGTTCACACTCTTCAAGTGTCGGCAGAGAACCAAATCTCCTTGATAGATCTTTTCACAAGAAATCTAGAAGGACGAGAGAAAAGAGTGAAGTAATCACAAATCACAAGTGAAGATTCTTACCTTTGAGTACCAAGTGAATCCTTCACGCTCCAGTAGTAAGAATCCTCCTTCAAATACTCTCTCACACTCTCTCCTTCACTCTACCTCAAGTTGACATGAAGATCAGTAGGCAAAAAGATTAAGAGACAATTTTAATTTGACTTTATATAGGAAAGACACAAAAAAATGGTCCAAAAACTACTAATTTTTAAGTTTGTACATAGTGGATCGTCCCGTATGATCGTCAGATCGTCCTGTACGAATATACTTGAATTAGTTGCATATGAACCCAATGTATATTGATACAAACTAACTTCATACACGATCATCGTCCCGTACAAACTAAGTTCATTCGGTACGAACAGTTATATCATGGGTTGATTTAGATGAACTGCAGGACGTTCTCAAAATTTTAAGAGACAGAATAATTCATTCTGGGACGAATAGGAGTTCGTTTGGATGAAAATTTTCCAGAGAGTTTCATCCTGGAACGAATATAGGATTTCATCTGGATGAAAATTTTCTAAAGAGTTTCATCTTGGGACAAATATAGAACTTCATCTGGACGAAAATTTCTAGAGAGTTTTGTCTTAGGATGAATATATGATTTCGTCTGGACGAAAATTTTCTAGAAAGTTTCGTCCTAGGATGAATATAAGATTTTGCCTGGACAAAAATTAATTGGAGAGTTTCGTCCTGGCACGAACAAGATGAATCATTTGGACTATCAGCACAAAGTGAGAATCCAGAGCAAATTATCCTAGGATGAATTGGGAAATTCGCTGGATGATCAGGACTTAAAAAAATTTTCTCACTTCCTGTTCATTCCATGGCTCTTCCGAGGGGATTAACTGACTTAATTGTCCCGTACGAACATGGTTCGTCCCTTACGATCAGTGTGATTCTTAAAGATCTCCCCAAATGTGTGTGTGCTAAGCTATTCAATTACAATCATATTTTTTCAAACTCAATTACAATAAAAAATACAAACTTCAATTTACAAACTATCTCATTTTGAATTTGATTTGAAGTCTTCATTAGTCTGGAGTTCAATTATTCTGAAATGTTAGTCCACACAAGAGCAAAGACAATTCTTCCAAAAAATGTTAAGAGAAAACAAAAACATAAAAAATAATATTTGGAATCATCAAAACTATACAAGTTGCAAGAACGTAAAACATAAAAATAGCAACTCTCTCAACAATCTCCCCCATTTTTATGATGGCAAAACAATTATTATTTCTATAATTTTCAAATTCTAAGAATCTCCTAAACTCCCCCTAGATTGATAAACATGTGAAAATAAGGAGGCATAGTATGACAATTTTATCTTTTTCTTTTTTTTAATACAAACAAATACGATACGAAACAAAAATATGATACAAAAAAATACTATGATATGAAACAATCTAACAGACGATGCAAAACAATCAAATAGATACGATACAAATAATATTTTCTCCCCCTTTTTTACAACAGCAAAAAGAGAAGAAGAAAAAGAACAGAAATGTAAGCAGTCATATGATAATCCTTTTATGATTGATCCTTGAAAGTGATTGAAATAAATTTTGCAAATAAAATTAAATCATTAGGCATATAAAATGATTTATAGAATTTAAGAAGAGATATAACATCGATAATAAAAAGGATATATAAAAAATATGAATCAATTTAGACACTAAGATAAAGAATATCATTGCATAAATGATGAATATAAAATTTATATATTTCAAATTTCAATACAAAATAAAAATATACAGAATATCAATTTAAATTAAGAGATTGAAAGATTATGAAAAGAAATAACTACCACATGTGATTCTTTGCGCATCTTTTTTCAATAGTTGTGGCACATTTTTGTGCATCTTTTTACTTGTTGGCTTATTTTGTGCCTCTTTTTTAAATTGTGAACCATTGTGCATTTTTTTTATTTTTGTACATTTTACAAGAGTAATCTTGATCTTTTCGAAATCAATAATTAAAAATTAATATTTATTGATAAGTGAAATACAAAATAAGAAAACATCATAATTGCAATAATAATATTAAACACTAATGTTGTAACTATATCAAGTTATAAGCAAATCTTAAATTTAAAAAAATTAGATTTTCTAATGAATTCAATTTTGAGTTGCAGTTTAAGGTATAGTGCTTGTAAGATCAAAAATTTTAGGAATTTTCATATAGGCTAACATACATTTCAAAACAATATTAAAAGGGAGACAAGATAATTTATATTGATATCATAATAGAGAATATTATAATCAGTGAAATTTGATATCAATACACTTACACTTTTAACTTAAAACATAAAATTTAAAAGCTAACACATCAAAATGAAACTAACACATAACTAAAACATAAACATCACAATCTATCACATCACAATCACATCAACTCAAGAAGACCATAAGCAAGTACATGAATCACTGTGATGGGCCTTGATCTGGAGGAGGAGGTAGTGGGATACTGAAGAAATTAAAATAACTGCTTATCATAAGCATATTAAAACTTATATTATTTATCTTCTCTCGCATATATCCCATGTCCTGATTGTACTGAGCATCCTGCTATTATAAGTGAGTTTCAATTTGATCAAAATGAGTCTCTAAATGATCAAATCTATAAACCAAATCTTGATAATTTGGTTCACCAGCAAATCCAGGTGCAGGTTCCTCCTCTGAGTCACTAATAACATGTTGTTTAGGTGGTTCATCTTTATTGAAGATTGCTCTAAAAGATCCGTCGTTGTAGTAGAGAGGTTCTTCAAAATCTTAATCTGGATGAACCAAATCTTACTTCTCCAAAATGTAGGCAACAAGATGTTCTAAGGCAATGTTCTTCTTTCTTTTATGAGCGACATGACCAATTTCAGAATGTCCATAAAGATAGTCAATGATTAGTTGGGCTTCATCTATAGGTTGGTTAATCATAATCAAATAGGTCACGGTAAAAAGTAGAGGAGTAATGTTTACTCGATCACCAGCTTTAGGTATAATAGAGGTATGAATAATATGCTGAATGATACGAGCTTTTTGATTAAGAGTTGATACTTTGGGTACATGAGTTAAACTACCAACTCCTCTAACAACATTGTTGATTTTAGACCAGTCGAAATTAGAAGCACTGGTCAAAGTGTAGGCTATAATTCCTTCACTTCTTAAGTTCAGAAAGATTCCTAAGTCTGCCTTGGTGATTTTTACTTTCTTCTTAAACATATGACCTTATGACAGAATAATCTGAATTGAAGGACATGTTTTCTAGAAAATAGTGAAAGGTCTCTTCATTATAGAAGTGAATAAGAGTGAGGATGAGGCCAAATTGAGTGGAAGCAAATAGATTCATTACCTTAAAGTTTAGTTGTTCTTGTAGAAGAACTCTAGAAGGGGTGATCTTAGCAGAGGCAAATCTAAGTAATGACTCTTCGTTGGCCTTGGACAGAAAGTTATTATTGAGAGAGTTGCTATTTGCATGTTTTACATTCTTGCAACTTGTAAAGTTTTGATGATTTCAAATATTATTATTTTAAAGTTTTATTTTCTCCTAACACTTTTTAGAACAATTATTTTTGCTCTTGTGTGGACTCATATTTCAGGATAATCGAACTCTAGATTAAAGAAGACTTCAAATCAAAATTCAGCATGAGATAATTTATAAATTGAAGCTTGTACTTTTTATTGTATTGAGTTTGAGGGGAAATGATTGTAATTAAGTAACTTAGTACACACACACTTGGGGAGATCTGTAAAATTCATACTAATCGTACGAGACGAAGACGAACCATGTTCATATGGGACAATGAAGTCAGTTATCCCCTCTCAAAAGCAATGGAACGAATAGGAAGTATGAAAATTTTTCTAAGTCCTGATCATCCAGACAAATTTTCTATTCATCCCAGGATGAAATGCTCAATGTAAAAATTCCATCCAGACGAACTTCAATTCGACCCAGGACAAAATGCTCTCTCTGGAAAATTTTCATTCAGACAAAATTCTATATTCGGCCCAGGACGAAATGCTCTTTGTTAAAATTTCGTCTAGACAAACTTCAATTCGTCCAAGGCCGAAATGCTCTCTGGAAAATTTTCATTCAAACGAGTTCCTATTCTGCCTAAGACAAAATGCTCTCCATAAAAATTTCGTCTAGATGAACTCTTATTCGTCCCAGAATGAAAATGTTTTAACATTTCCAATTTTGATAACTTCCTGCAGTTTGTCAAACCGACCCATGGTAAAACTGTTCGTACCGGACGAACTTAGTTCATACTAGATGATAATTGGATACGAAGTCAGTTCATACCAATATACATTGGGTTCGTATGCAACTGATCTAACCCATGTGAATCTTGAGTAATCATCCACAATCACAAATTCGTACACCTTCCCTCCTAGACTTACAGTTCTAACTAGTCCAAAAAGATCCATATGCAAAATCTCCAATGGTTTACTTGTTTTAAGATCCTTATTGGACTGAAAGGAGAACTTCACCTATTTTCCTAATTGACATGCATCACAAAGGTGATCCTTAGTAAAGTCTAGTTTTGGTATACTTCTCACTAGGTTCTTTTTAGGTAATCCTCCTAAGATTTTTCATACTAGAGTATCATAGTCTCCTATTCCAAAGTTATGACTCATCAGAAATAGTTTTTAAACAAAAAGCAGTATGAGTTTTAATGCAATTAAAGTCTAGTATATACACGTTGTTTACCCTTATACCATTCAAAACATCATTTTCATTTAGGCTTAATATGCAGCTAGTAGGAAAACATTTTACACAGTATCCTTTATCACATAGCTCATTTATACTTAACAAATTATGCTTTAAACCTGCTGTAATATCAAGATCTGCTCCAGTATCGTCCAGGACGATCTGGGATCGTCCTGGGACGATCAGTGGAATTCAGCTCCAGTTTTAGCCCAGTTTTGCTCCAGGTGATTTTCTGCATGCATCGTCCAGGCCGATTGGAGACATCGGCCAGGCCGATTGGCACTGTAGAAAATATCGTCCATGCAATAGCCCTGAAGGGAGACCAGGCCGATCCTTTTGGTCGGATCGTCCCGGGACGATGCTGCGATCGGCCGGGCCGATCTGTGTATTATAAAGCTGATTTCAGTCGTTTTGAAGAGAGAGAAAATCAAAAATAAATATCTGATTTTTCTGAGGAGAGAGAAAGTCGAGGTGGATTTTGGAAAAGTGGATTTTTGGACGACGCGGAGCCGTTTTCGATCGAAGTGGCTGTTGAGGAAATTGCTGTGCTCGAGGTAAGGCACAATCCGACTTTCTAAATTTTCAGAACCGTCGTGTTTGGCGGTATATTCTGTCCGGGTTTTGTTTCCGTTAGCGATTTTCGTCCGTATCTTTTGATCGGTTCAGTTTTTACCGCGTAACTTTCTGTATATTGTTGACGTGCCGAGTGTGCACATTTTGGTTATTTTCTGAAGATTTTCGTCCGGGTATTTTTGATTCGACTGTGTTTTTAGTCGACCGGATTTTTCTGTGAAATTGGAATTTATCTGTGCAGTAGAATAAAGGTTCTGAAATGTTGATATCTGTATTCTGTGCGAATTCGGTAAATTTTCTTTGCAGGAATTTTTGTGTAAATTCCGTATACTGCCGTTGTGCTACCCGATTTTTGGGTAATTTCTGATTTGTCCGGATTTTCTCTGAAATGAAATGCTATGTGTATAAGCTATAAAAAGGGAGTTATAAGGGGCCTGAATCCTATGAGATTCAGTTAGTGAAACGGGAAATCTGAAATGAGCTCAATCTGAAATCTGATATCTGTTCTGTTCCGGATCCGATGAATTCTGTTTTGGTACTATAAGCACATCTGTTTTGGTGCCGTGAGCACAAAGGGAGACATAAGGGGCCTGGATCCTATGAGATTCAGTCAGTGTCTGGGAAGGGAGGCATAAGGGGCCGGAATCCGTAGAGATTCCGTCAGTGTCAGGGCATTTAGCTATATGTATCTGTACTATTTTCTGTATCTGTTCTGTTCTGTACGAAATTGTGATTATGATATTATATGATCCGTACGATTCTGATTTCTGTTTCTGACTCTGTTGATTTGTTCTGTTCTGATATGATCTGTACGAATCTGATTCTGTTGATCTGATATGTCTGATCTGTTCTGTTTCTGATTTGATACGACTTCTGTTTCCGTACAGTTCTGTTTGATTTGATATCTGTCCGATTCCGTTCTGATTTCTGTACGGATTTGTCTGCTGTGTTGGTTTTGAGTTTCTGAGGATTTAGATTGGTGGTTTGTTGCTTTGCTGAGCTGTTGAGCTCACCCTTGCTTTCTGGTGGTTTTTTGGTTCTGGGAAGGGCAAGGAAGTTCAGGACTAGGTTTCAGAGTCTGATCAGATTAGGTACTTTTGTACTTTTGATTTTTGTACAGTCATGGCTTTCCTGTTCTGTCTTTCTTTCTGTTGAAAGCCATGTACTGTTCTGTAGATGATTATTTTGAGGAAATGAAAAGATAGATGTTTTGTTCCGCTGCATTTGATGTTTTTAGTAGCTCTGTTGTTCTGTGTGCTTCTGTTGAGTTAAGAATTTGGAAGATCAGTTCAGTAACCTAATCCAAAGCCAGATCCTGGTTAGCTATTCTCCGTCGCGATCCGGCGCGGGCGGGATTCGTCTCGTCTCGGGTCGGGTCGTGACACCTGCTACCAATAACACATTTTTAATGAAAAAATTCTTAAGATTTCCAATCATACCTAACCCAACCACCTTCCTTGTAGTGTTATCTCCAAGTGTAACCTTGCCTCAACTACTGGCTTCCAGCGATATGAATTATGCAGTATCTTCAGTCATATGCTTTGAGCATCCGCTGTCTAGGTACCATATACTCTCATGAGATCTTGTGTGAGAGCAACCCTGCAAAATTATCAAACATTAGACCTGGGAACCCAAATAAATTTGGGTTCTCCTTTTGGCAACTTATAAATAGATGCATGTATGATATGTCTAGGTTTATGCATCTTAGATTTCCAAATCAAATAAGTTTTCTTCTTCAAAGTACAAGTGTGAGCTATATGTCCAATCAATCTATAATTATTATATTTGACTTTTGGAATGGATTCCTAAGTCTCCTACTATTTATCTGTCTATTACGGGATTACATAAATTTAGGATACAAAATAGGATTAGTGAAATCTTTAAATTTAGGGGGTATCATATTATTCTCAAATGCATTTATCTTCAATTTATAAAATGAATTCATTACTTTCAAAATTCGATTTGTATAATTAACTCGATATAATTTGCTCTCTGATTCATCCTTATAATTCTTGATTTCAATTTGAAGTTCTGCAAAGGATATTTTTAATATTTCATGATTTTTATTCAAGTCATCAAACTCATTAAGTAATTTCATGTGGTTATCATCAATTAAAGCATGATCTTTCCTAAGGATTTCATATTGCTTTTGTAGTTCTTGAAATTCTAAGCTTAGACCAGTATGCACTTTTTTTAATTTCCTATATGCATCATGCATGTGTTCAGAAACTTTAAAAAGTTCATTGTAAGTTAAGTCACATACCTCTTCTTGATATGACTGATCAAGATTATCAATCATTAAGCACAGATTAGTGACTTCCTCTTCCTTTTTTGTCTCTAACGAGTCCGAAGTTGAGTCTACTCAGAAAGCTCTTTGGAATTTCTTCTTGCCCTTTTTCACAATTGGTTTCTCCTCTACCTTCTCCTTGTTATGAGTGGCTTTGAGTTTTGGGTAGTCTGTCTTAATATGTCCAGGTTTCTTGCACACATAGCAAATAAAATCATTTAAAACCTTGACATTTATATTAAATTTACCTTAACTTTATTGCTGACATCTCTTCTGTTTCCTCTTCAAAAAACTTCTGAATTTTCTAGTCATCAGTGCGATGTCGTCTTCATCCTCAGTTTGTGAGTGTTCACTTTTTGACTCCTCCATTTTTAGTGCTATGTTCTTCTCCTTTTGTGATTCACCTGCATCAATCTTTCTTTAGCTAACTCCTTACTCGTAAGTAATTAGCGAACCAAGAAGATTGTCAATAGAATAAATGTTTAGATTTTTAGACTCTGTAATTATAATAATTTTAGTATCATAAGCAGTATGCAAACAATGAAGTATCTTATTAACCATTTTAGCATTCGTTAGTTCCCTACCCATTGCATGTAAAGAGGTGACGATTTGTATGAATCTTGTGTACATATCAGAAATGGATTCATTTGGTTTCATGCAAAATAGTTCATAATCATGCAACAAGATATTAAGTCTAGATTGCTTAACCTCATTAGTCCCCTCATAAGTTATATACAAAGTCTATCTCATATGTCCTTTCCACTCTTACAAGTAGAAACCCGCATGTAATCTTCTGATTTAAGAGCACAAAAGAAACTATTCAAGCATTTGACATTTAGTTAAGCTAAGTCATGTTCTTCTACTATCCAGTCCACAAAAGGTGTTTCGACTCTAACTCCGTCAATTAGTCTAGTTGGTTTTGTATACCCTTCCTGAACTAAGATCCACATATGATAATTAAGTGATTATAAAAATATAGATATGCGTGTTTTCCAAAAATCAAAAAATATTGTCGAACAATGGAGGTCTAATTATAGAGTAACCCTCAGGTGTATTTCGATTTCTAAATGTAGCCATCTACGTTAATCAAAAAGTAATCTAAACTTATGATTTTGACACAAAACTCTGATACTACTTGTTGAAACTTATTCAATATGAATTAGGTTGTTATACCTAAGTTTATGTCCCAGCGATTAACCAAGAGGGGGGTGAATTGGTAATTAAAAAATTTATCCCTTTTTTTGAAATTAAAATTTGAGAATAACTTTATGAATTTTGTAAAAAATGTTTTTCAACCACAAATTAAAAAACTAATAATAAAAGCAGCGAAAAATAAAAGACACAAGATTTATAGTGGTTTGATCAAACACGACATATATCCACTCCCCGGAGGCACCCTCTGAGTATTGCACTAATACTACTAGTGACTCTTCTTTTGCACCCATAATAAGGCGGAGAAGCCTTTACAAAACTCTCTTCCACCACTACCCGGTGCGGTAGAGAACTGTCATCCTTTTACACTCTCCAAGTGTTGGCAGAGAACCGTTGTCATTTTATACTCTCCAAGTGTTGGCAGAGAACCATCTGTCCTTTCACACTTTCACATTGTAGGCAGAGAACCCTTCGGCTATTAACACTCTCCAAGTATAGGTAGAGAACCCTTCGGCTGTTCACACTCTCCAAGTGTCAGCAGAGAACCGGATCTCCTTGACAGATCTTCTCACAAGAAATCTAGAAGGACGAAGAAAAGAGTGAAGTAATCATAAATCACAAGTGGATATTCTTACCTTTGAGTACCAAGTGAATCCTTCATGCTCCAATAGTAAGAATCCTCCTTCAAACACTCTTTCACACTCTCTCCTTCACTCTACCTGCAATTGACACGAAGATCAATAGGCAAAAAGATTAAGAGGCAGTTTTAATTGGACTTTATATAGCAAAAGTTAAAAAAAAATAGTAAAAAAATTGTTGATTTTCAAGTTTGTACATAGTGGATCGTCCCGTACGATCGTTAGATCATCCTGTACGAATATACTTAAATTAGTTGCATATGAACCCAATGTATATTGGTACGAACTAACTTCGTACCCGATCATCATCTCGTACGAACTAAGTTCATCCGGTACGAACAGTTATATCATGGGTTGATTTGGATGAACTACAGGACGTTTTCAAAAATTTAAGAGATAGAACAATTTGTCCTGGGATGAATAGGAGTTTATCTGGATGAAAATTTTCCAGAGAGTTTCGTCTTGGAACAAATATAGGATTTTGTTTGGATGAAAATTTTCCAGAGAGTTTTGTCCTGGGACGAATATAGGATTTCGTCTGGACAAAAAATTTCCAGAAAGTTTTGTCCTGGGATGAATATAGGATTTCGTTTGGACAAAAATTATCTAGAGAGTTTCATCTTGGCACGAACAGGATGAATCGTTTAGACTATCAGCACAAAGTGAGAATCTAGAGCAGATCGTCCTGGGACAAATTGGGAAATTCATTTTGACGATCAGGACTTAGAAAAATTTTCTCACTTTCTGTTCGTTCCATTGCTCTTCCGAGGGGATTAACTGACTTGATCGTCCTGTACGAACATGATTCGTCCCATATGATCAGTGTGATTCTTAAAGATCTCTCCAAGTGTGTGTGTTAAGCTATTCAATTACAATCTTATTTTTTCAAACTCAATTACAATAAAAATTACAAACTTCAATTTACAAACTATTTCATGCTGAATTTGATTTAAAGTCTGCATTAGTCTGGAGTTTGATTATCCTGAAATGTTAGTCCACATAAGAGCAAAGACAATTCTTCCAAAAAGTGTTAGGAGAAAACAAAAACTTAAAATAATAGTATTTGGAATCATCAAAATTATACAAGTTGCAAGAAGGTAAAACATGCAAATAGCAACTCTCTCAACACCCCCCACTCTTGGTGTGCTCTAGTAATTCAAGTAAGTAGTAGGTCTAACAGCCCACATTTGAACTTTCACAATCAAACCAAAGTATTAAAAATTAAATTGTAATGAAATAAAAGTGATGAAAGTAAATGCAAAAAGGAAAGATACATAGATCAATTTTTATAATGGTTTGGTCAACATGACCTATGTCCACTTTCCTTTAGACCATAACTAGGAAAAGAAGCCCTTCTCCCTTTTTATAGGCAAATAATGCACCTTTATAAACCTTTACACCTAAAGAATTTCTCCTTTCACCTCCTCGGTATTATGGAGCTTCCTTCTCCTCCTTTCACCTTCTAGATCCAGCGGAGTCGCCAAGTCTTACTTTCACCTCCTCGATCAAGTAGAGTTGTCAAGTCCTCCTTTCACCTCCTTGATCTCACAGTGTCGTCTGGTCCTTCTTTCACCTCCTTAGTCTGATGTAGTCGTTGTGTTCTTCCTTCACCTCCTCGGTTCGATGGAGTTATCGAGTCCTCCATTCACCTCCTCAATCTAATAAAGTCACCAAGGATCTTTGGCCTCAAAGTCTTTTTTTTCATAAAGCTCCTCTTAAGAGACACATCAACACAATCGGGGGACCTTAGGTGCAGATCTGTCAGAGCAATCATGTGAAAATCCCTCTCACACTCCCTTTTAACCCCTTAAGGATCTTTTCCTTCTTACACAACATCACCCAATCTCTTTCTTTCTCAATGCTCTCTCTCCAATCTCTCTAATATAAGAAATAAAAACCCTTGCATACCCAAAAGACACTTGTTAAAGTTATAGCAAGAGTTTATATACAGGGTTTGAAAAAATATAAGTTTCAATTCTGCTGCTTCTAATCATAAAATATAATACTTATATCATACAGTACGATTAGTTCATTCTCTCTTATACAAACCAATATCATCGAATATGATTAGTTTAATTAAATAATATTTCAAACATGATAAACCTTAGGATGATTAATTATCATCTAGAAGGTCACTTTGTTAATCATCTAGTATAATAGAGATCATATTGTTGCAACTTAGTTTTTCATAACTTTATTTTCATATTATGTGTGTTTTTTATGATTCCAAATATTATTATTTGATTACTATTTCTCCTAATATATATTGGCTATATTGCTTTTTTTGTTTGTGTGTACTAATATTTTAGAGAAATCATACTCCAGACTGTTGAAGACTTCAAGACAGATTAGATTATGATTTGAAGTAATTGGAGTCTATACTTTTTATGTTTTTCTTGAGTCTGAGAGTGTGATTGTAATTCGGTAACCATGCACACATATAGGGAGAGTGTTAAAACTTATAATTTTTTAAACTAATCGTAGTGTACGATTTTTTGATCGTACTGGATGATTTATCCAGGTAGTTCCTCTAGCAAGTAGTTAATCAAACCATGTGAGGAAAATTTTCTAAGCACTATTCATAATATAAAAAGTTGGCTTCATATATACAATGTCTAGAGTACAAAATTGATGCTTACATATTTGTCCATATGAACAAGAACATTTTTTGAACTATTCATCAGGGGCAATCTTGAGTTCATACATACGACATCCAGAGTACGCATTTGATGCTTACATTTTTGTCCATACGAACAACAAAATTTTTTGAACTGTTCGTCCGAGATGATCTTGAGTTCGTACAAACGAAGTCCAGAGTATGAAATTAATGCATATATTTCTTTTCCATACTAATAGAAAAAAAGGTTGAACTAATCGTACTGGACATTATATGGTTCGTATTGTATGATGTGCCCGTATGAAAATGTTTCACATAGAATCGTATGAGCGAAACTTTGAACTATTCGTACATACGATAGTTGATCATACTTTACTATCATGGACATTCAAAATGAAAATTTTCAATTTTCTGGACAATTTTTAGTGTCTTTCATATATAAGTTCCTATAAAGTGATTTTGGATGAATCCTTCTTCATTTTTCTAGAGAGCAAATGTGTGAGATTGATTTAGGAGACTTTTTGAGAGAGTTTTCTTAAAAACTAATAGTGTGAAGGGTTCACATGATAACTCGAAGGTGAGAATCTCGTTGTATTTATAGAAAATCTCTTCCGTACTTCTTTGAAGATGCTCGAGGGAAGATCTTTGAAGAAGATCCGGTTCTCTTCCGACACCAGAAGAGTGTGAAAGAACGTTGATACTCTACCGACATCATGAGGGTGTGAAAGGATGCTGACACTTTATTTACACCAGGAGGGTGTGAAAGGATGATGATTCTCTACTGACACTCGGAGAGCGTGAAAGGATGACGTTACTCTGCCGACACTTGGAGGGTGTGAAAGGATGATGACACTCTGCCACACTGTGAATTGGTGGAAGAGAGGGTAATTATAAAGGCTTCTCCAACTTACTATGAGAGCAAAAGGAGAGTCAGTTTGGTAATAGTGCAATAGTTGAAGAGAGAGTCTTTAGGGAGTGGACGTAGGTCTAGTTAGATCGAACCACTATAAATTTCTATGTTCTTTATTTTTTTCGTAATTTTATTTTTCTTCACGTTTTTCTTTAAGCGGTTGAAAAGTTTTATTTTGATAAAAACTTTAATAGTTCAAAGTATTTTTAAAAAATAATTTTTATTCAAAAGGAATTTTTAAATTACCAATTCACCTACCCCTCTTAGTTAGCCTTGAGAAAATTGCATTAGGTATAACAACCTAAACGGACTTTCATATACTATACATTCAAGATCATAACATATGATCATTAATTTTAATTAATGCTAATTTGATTGCTTAATTATAGGGATTTTATTTGGCGTAATACTTAAATTTCATATAATACAATTATATCAACTTTCAAATTTTGAATTATTACCTAATTTATATGATTGTTGGAAAACTAAATATATCTAATCATCCTATAAAATGTTATGGTAATATATTACAATTAGTTATAATTATTACAAATAATTTATTTAATAAAATATTTTAATTAATTTTTAACCAATATTAAAATATTTAATTACACTCCCCCTTATGCATGTGCACGGTTGCTAAGCCAACATACATGGCCTATTATAAAAATAAATTCAGGAAAAATAATACAAACTCTTTAAAAAAGTATCTAGCCAATACAATAGTTTCTTGAGCTATGATTCTTTGATGGTGTTTTGTGTATACTGAGTCTAAAATGTTAGTAGTGCACATAAAAATATATGTAATGTATAAAACAAGAAAAAATAAAATAAATATCTAATAATATTTGTAATCATCAAATATATAAGGTTGGGATCCCGAAGTGCAACAAGTTGAAGAAAAATTAGAGGATTTAAAATGTACTTTTACCATGCATAGACATATAATGATAGGGTTATGGGGTCTTAAGAAGATAAAAAAACTATAGTTGGGATGAGTTCTAACTACTACAACAATGAGCTCAATAGAGATAAGGAGTACTTATGCTCAGATTTATAGTATGATTATGACTAAACTAATCTTTCACAAGCATGTGTTTTTAAATATCATAAGTTATGAGATTTTAAAAATTAGTAAATTTATCTTTTGCAACTATGGATTTTACTTTTGAAATGCTTATCCTTCTTTGAATCAATTGACTAGATAAATAGAATAGTTTTACTAAGCAATACAAAAGTGGATTTTAGAAATTTTTACTTATGTCGTCACTTTGTTATTTAACTTGACACATATACTTGCATAAAATAAGAGTTACACTATATAATTGAGCAAATTATAATTAAAAAGGACAAAGTAGTGTGGGTAAATGGCATATCAAGTTATCAACCCCAACTTAGTGAATTAGCCATAAAAGACTTTCCTCCCTAGGGAAGGAAAAAGATTCACACAGACCGTTCACATAGAGGACTCACCCCTCAACAAGATGCACACCCTGAAAGCCTCTCATCACTCCCTCGAGCAGAGTATCATTAATAAAAACTAATCATTTAAGTAATAGAGAAGAGCGTTCCTCAAAGTATTCAAGCTCGCCTCACCGCATCAACTGTCCATGGAGTCTATTACTTGTGACTTAAATAGACTCCTCTCCCACATCGAAGTAGTACAGTGTTTCCATTGAAAGGCCGCAAACACCTCCTCCCCCCAAGGGCTTATCAGAAATATCCTTCTTTGTTCGACCCTCATTAATGAACTTGTCTACATCCACTCTCTCGTGGGTACTCGGAATAAGCGGACTCGACCCAAGGTTAAAGAGTCGAATTAAAACAAGAAATCATTTATAGGGCATATCAAAGTATAACATATGTCTATGACAATCTTTACTAGGGGTCATTTACTATTATCTATTTTTTCTATTTTGATGTAGCTTTCTCTATAACCCTCAAATCTCTAAAAAAATGGTGAATAGGAAAATTTTGAATTTTTTGACACTTTCTAAAGCGATAATTGAGCTAGTGTTATAGTTCCCCTAAATCTTCTGCCTAGTTTTTCATACTAACTTCATGTTAGCAAGTCCCAACCCTCTTAACATATCTACTAGTAAGATCACGTGTCACCTATGGACACAACTGGAACAAACATAGACCATCTAATCTTTTTTTTTTCTAAGAATGATGGTTGAAATCAACCCAAACTAATCGTTGTTGCACTAGTCTTAATATTTTTCTCACAATGCCTCTTTTGACTTCTCATCATCACATCACAAACTTAAGGACGCATCCTCACACTTTAAACTAAATATCCATTGTAAAATCTGGGTGCTAACTCACCAAAAGGCCACTCATCACCAAATATTCTCTTCACATTTTCCTTTATGATGTAGGATGTCAATCCATCTCTAAGATCAACACAAAAACGTTTTCTTTTTCAAGAACTTAATTTTAGTGTAGAAAGTGAATAAAAAAATGAGATGACATATCTTCTAAATTTCAAAAATTATTATCCGATATTAATAATGATATGATGATATAATATTCGACAAATTATTTTTTTTTTGGAAAAAATAAAAAATCAATCATTCCACTCATTATTTGAGTGAGAGTTACAAAGAAAATCATTGGAGGCATTCATCAAATAAGAAGCTAAAAAAATAACTACCGAGAGAGCCAATAATTTGAGAGAAATTATTATTTGCAAAGTCTAAATGTAAAATTGCATATGTAAGTGTATACATATTGTTTGTATATTATAAATATAAAAATAAAAATATATAATATATAAATATTATGGACATTACAGTCTAAACGCAACACTGAACAGAATAATTTATTGTAATTTATGACGTCCACTCTACCACTTGGGCAGATGGTAGATCAAAGCTCCTTTAAAATGCAATGAAGGTTTTTAATATAGGCCACAGACATTTATGATCACCCGTAAAGACCCGTCCAGATAAATATTTATTGTAATTTACACTCTAAAATTTTTAAAAAAACATCACACAATGCAGTACGCGTAGCATTGCGTTTGATCCATGCTCTCGGACAAAACTACCTGTTAATTAAAAGAAATACCTGTGAATTAAAAAAAGAAGAAGAGAGAGCTGTATAATGGAAATGGCAAGGGAGAGAGTAAGAGGGCGGGCCATAATGAGACACAGCACCCGGAAAAGCAGAACGGCTTCACGTCTTGTCAGCTGATACTACAATAAATAAACAGCGACCAGAAAAAGAAAACAAACGAAGAAAAAGCAATAAAGAACGCCCAAGTCACCGCTCACCACTCCTTCCCTTCAAACACCCCACTGGTCTATCTGCCTTCTCTGCATCGCAACAGCGCCAGCATCTACTGCTCTGCTTCAGCTCTGCAACAATGGACCCACTGCTTCCTTGCTCCTCCCCCTAAAAAGGAGAAAAAAAGGCCTCCTTTCTCTTTCTCTCTCTCTTTCCGCTTTCCCCATTTTTATCTATCCGACTGCTCGCATGCTAATCCCCCTCCCATTTCTAGCTTAAATAAATAATGGAGAGCAGAAGAGAGAGATTAGATGCCAGATGACAGATGTAGCAGCTGGATTCAAGGGGGAAGAGAGGTTGGGGAGAGAAACATAGTGGTGCAGGCGGTACGGAGATGGCATGGTTAGCCCGTCGCTTTTGACTCCTCCGCTTTTGGCAAAGCTGATGTTATAAGCGGAGCGCCCCCGGAAGAGCTCTAGAAAAAGGATAACCCTTTTTTCGCTTTCGTAGCTTTCGTAGCTTTCTACCCCCTTCATCTTCTTATCTGTCGTAAAAATTTAATTTTACCGAGAGATAAAGTGGTATACCGATTAAGAGATACACACCACCTTTTCCCCGGCTTCTGCCTTGCGGGTTTTGTACCTAATTTAAACGGTAGATAAAGCCGAGCCTTTGCGCCTTCTCTCATGGCCGCGGCAATGGTTTTGTTTCTTCGGCGGGGCTAATTGCTCGTGTCTATTACGTCGTGCTACACTTTTAGGGTTAACTTCTTTGCGAGTTGCTGTGGGCGATGGGGATCGATCTGAACACGATCGAGGAGGAGGAAGAGGATGATCCGTCGGAGCTCCGGCCGCTTACCCCGTCACCGCAAGCTGGCGGTGTGGGTTCGGTGTGCCTTGAGCTGTGGCATGCCTGCGCTGGGCCGAGAATTTCTCTTCCAAAGAAGGGGAGCTTGGTGGTTTACCTGCCGCAGGGGCACCTCGAGCATCTCGCCGGCGGGCAGCACGCTGGCGGAGGAGGGATGCTGTTGCGTCACGATGTGCCTCCTCACGTGTTCTGCCGGGTCGTAGAGGTCCAGCTTCGAGTACGTGATTTTCAAACTTTTCTGACGCTTCGGTTTTTAGGTTTAGACGGCTTAAAGAAGCTTTCGTTGGTTGTTTGCAGGCAGAGGCAGCGACAGATGAGGTTTACGCGCAGCTCTCTGTGATTGCGGAAAGTGAGGTTGGGTTTCTTACATTCCGTTATGAATCTTCTCTTTTCTCACATCTTTACTGGCTGACAGTGTAGATTTAGCAGTTGTTTGGTCTAATCAGCGGTTGTTTCTTGATTTGGTTGGCAAAGAGTTTTGCTATGTGAAATTACTATAGTTTGATTTATTTTCTGCCTTGTGGTTCTCAGAGTTCTTCAGAAATGGAAGGTTGTTGTTGTCCTTCCTGCAAATTTAAACTAACCAAATTTCTGGAGCTCATATTTCTAAAATGTATTTCGTTCTTTCTGGTCTGAGATTTTTATCTTTTAGATGATTAGCTCTTAAGTTTGTTGATACAGAAAGGGATTGTCTTGCAGGGGTTTGACGGACAGATTCACGGTGGTGCTGAGGGAGAAGGGGAAGAAGTGGATGAGATGGATGCTGGAGACCAAT
Organism: Dendrobium nobile; assembly: GCA_022539455.1. Lineage (NCBI taxonomy): Eukaryota > Viridiplantae > Streptophyta > Magnoliopsida > Asparagales > Orchidaceae > Dendrobium > Dendrobium nobile. Next base: position 46,872,378 of record CM039735.1, on the reverse strand, counting down.
CTCCAATTCCGCACATGTTCTGTAAGACTCTTACAGCATCTGACACAAGCACACATGGAGGCTTTTCTGTACCACGCCGAGCAGCTGAGGACTGCTTTCCTCCGCTGGTAAATTGGGTGTTTCATTATCTATTTTTTTTTTTTTTTTTTCTGAATTTCTTAGAGAAGAGATGGGTACTGGCACTTGGACGGTCCCTTCTGACATGAACTATATGTTCGTATTCTGCTGATACCGTAACATGCCTAATATTTGGGAAAATGCTATCTTTTAGGATTACAGACAACAGAGGCCGTCCCAAGAGCTTATTGCTAAAGATTTGCACGGCGTAGAGTGGCGCTTCCGGCACATTTACAGGGGTATGCTAAGGAGCAGAAATTCGGACTACCACTTTCTGTTAAAATTTAATTAGCACATTTGTGGATTGATCCTACACTGTCATAATTTTGTGGTAAAAACATACTGCTTGATTATAAACTTCTACATCGTATTCATTGAGCTAGTGTTTTTTGATAAGTTGAACACACTTTCCGGTGAAGTACATCTGGTTAGGTATATGCGAGAGCGTGAAATATAAGAATGTATTAATAGATTCTGATAGGGGCTTATTTTTTAGTTCCCAATGCTGGCAGCTTTTCTGTATCCATTTGCATCATATAAATATTTTTCTTTTTTCTAACTGTTCTCTTTTAGATTTCAAATTCATTCTGAATTATGCTGATATTTTCCTGATTTATGCATATTTCGCATCAATTTTAGAAGAAATTATGAAGTGATGAAAACGCGTTGTGTTGTTTATAACCAGGCCAACCACGTCGGCACTTGCTCACAACAGGTTGGAGTGCTTTTGTCAACAAGAAGAAACTAGTCTCTGGGGATGCTGTTCTTTTTCTTCGGTACATTGAAAATTATGAAACAGTTAATCCCTATTTTATGAAGATTTTTTGATGCCAATGTCTTTTGGTTTGTTTAGTGGGGGTAATGGGGAGCTTAGATTGGGCATTCGGAGAGCATCTCAACTGAAAGGCAACATTTCGGGAATTCATAACTTGAATGTTGGAGTTGGAGCACTAGCATCACTGGCAAATGCTGTCTTGACGAAAAAGATGTTTCAAATTAATTATAATCCAAGGTAAAAGTGGTTGGGTAGACCTAGATCTTCTAGCTTTTGGGTACTACTGTATGTTCTGCACATTCTTTTCTGTTTTCTTTTTCAAATTGTTGCTGAAGATTTTTTATGTTCCAATTCAACTTGCAAATTGCATTACTTATGGCATCTAATATTGCCAGTGGATTGAAATGTATGACCAGCATCTTCATGAATAGGAGTACCGAGTTTTGTGAGTGCTTCTAGTTGAATGCTGCTTACCAAGATTTTTTTTAGTTGTGCGCTAGTGGATTCATGCTAGATGTGCAGTGTCAGTAGTGCTATCATTTTTATTATCTGTATTTTTTGGGCAACTTATACTAAATAACTATACTTAAAGACATTGTTTCTCATTCCATAATTAAATCTTAAATGTTTGACATCTTATTGAGAGAATAGAGGGAGATCATTTTCTTCTATGATAATTGTTTTCTTTGAACATATGGTTTAAGCTCATTGAACCTTTGATATATTTTTTTCCAAGGCTCAAGACAATGCAGCATAGTCTATCACTAATTGGTGTTTTGTGTCAAAGTGATCATTACTTGCATAAAATCATGGTATTTAATTGGAAAATGCTATATGATTATTGCATCTGTACTACAAATAAATGAGGGCATGAATGTAATCTATCTTGTTGGGTTAATTAAATTTTTAGAATTGAGAGCAGCCCGCAGAATCTTTCATGACATCAAAGGATCATGACATTGAAGAAAGTTTTAGACTAAGCAATTTGAAGTTTCACAAACCATTTATTCATGATGAATGCTTTTGTGTAGTGTTTATCTTTTTTATAAGTCTTTTTGCATTACTATCATTCATGGTACCTCTTGTTTACTCTTTTACTTTTCTTCTCTACTAGATTAACTCTATCTACTCATTTATTTATGCTTTTTTTGTCTTTATTGTTGTTATATATGTTCAACTCATCAAGTTTATTTATTTTTTCTTCTTTAGTAGGTGGTCATGCTTAACTATAGGGGTGTCAAACTAGGTTAACTTGTTGAGCTCGGTTTCAATTTGACTCAATCTAAATTCAGTCGGCTCGAATCTGATCTGTTTAATAAATGGGTTAGAAAGGTGGACCAGTCTTGACCTGTTGGCAACCTAAATGATCAGAACTTGACTCAATAATTCGTTTTGATTTATAAAAAATGTGTAACTTATTGCGTATATAGTTTAGATTAATTGATTAAAAATTAAGAAGAGCCTATTCACATGCTAATCTGAATCGAACCTATCAATTAAATGGGTTGGAATTTTTTATTTGAGGTCGACTCATTTATTAAATGAGTTAATCTGAACTGAGATTTTTTGGGTGGGGACTAGGTAGTATTGTCAAGTTGTCATATTTTGACACCCCTAACCCACTATCCATTAATTGAATCATATCTTGCTATTTTTTTCATAGTTTTACAATATATTCATTTAATATTCTTATTGTTTCCATTGAAGGCTTTATTGTTAGTATTTCTTTTATGGCCTAACTCTTGGATCCATATTTTGTGCCCTTCTAATTTTCCAAGACAGTACATTTCGGACAATCCTCTATTTTAACCACAAACTTCAACTTTAGACCCAATTATGTGGATTTCATGTAGCTTATCTTTATCAAGATTTTCCTATTTTATCGAGAAAATGATACCTATGATTCAATCACTTTTGTGATTTTTTTTCTCAACAGTTATATGACATATTTGCAGCTTCATTATCTACGGGGCTTTAGCAAGGTTGTTCTTATCCTATTGGGTCTGAGATTTTATTATTATTGCAATATTTTTGGCGATTGAATTCTACGGCTGAATATCTTCCTACGTAGTTATCTTAGCACAACAGTCTATATATAAATTTGTTTTGAGGCATATAAAAATATTTCTTTCTTGAATAAAGTTTTAGCTTTGTCGACGTGAAAATTATCTTAATCCTTTTAAGGTATCTTTGGTCAAGTTGGAGACTTGAAGCGTAATAGTATAATTAATTTCTTTGTTCATGCCAAGTGGCTTGCTGTTTGGTATTGATTCTTTTCTTTTATTTTTTTTATGGTGATTGATTAGCAATTTTATTACTATATTGTTTGAGTTGTTATATATTTGATTTTATTTTACTCCAGATGTCTTAATTGTCATGTTTTTTATGATTCTTCTTTCATATGACTTGAATTCATTAGTAGAACACAATTTTTGTTGAAAAATTAATTTGTATTTGTTATCATAACATTGATTATCAACTTCTTAAATAGGGAGAGTTTTATTGAACTCAACTACATATTTTTATAAAGATATTAAAGTAAAACTTACACATGCACATGTTTAAATTTACAAATTTTAATAAAATATTTGAGATTTTTATGATTATTCAAGTTTATGTATAGGAAGGGATTTATGTTATTAACAATTTTATTTCTATTTTAACTATAATTTTAATTTCTTTGTTGCGGGCTAGAGTATACGCGGCGATAGAGTTATAAGATTTTCGTCTCAGCGTCGTACAGATATCCAACTCACAAACATGTAAGAAATAGAAAGACCAGGATTTTAAAGTGGAAAATATTGGAAAGGGAAAAAATCACGGGGCCACGCCCAGTTGAAATAATTCCACTAGTTTTGTTTGAGGTACAAGAGGCTGACTCGTCCTTAAAATTTAGGACGATCAAATTACAATGCTTCACTTCCGAATTGAAATCCAATTATAAACAACTTGTGTATTCGAGCCGAATTCAGAATCACTTAGAATTCTGAGATCACTTGGAAATCGGGCAGAATTCCTGCGTCACTTGGGTGTCGGGCAGAATTCTAGCGTTAATTTGGCGTCGGGCAGAATTTCGGCGTCACTTGGGCAGAATTCTGACGTCACTCGGGCGTCCGGCAGAACTCCGATGTCGGGCAGAACTTCAGCGGTGTTCGAGGAGTTATTCCCACCTATCCTTCTCTTCTCTTCTTCTTGTTTGGGTCCTTTCTCATGAGAAATGAGGGGTCTATTTATTGATATTATGGACTGGCATAGCTTGCAAATAGGTAAGAGATCAGGGGTAAATAGGGAGTGGTTGGATGGACGGCCGATATTGAATCCCTTGATTGTGCACCGTTCATCAGACATTTGAAGGTCTTAATGATGTCGGAATTCGACGATCTTGGGCTTGTTGGATTCGTCTCATCGATCCGCTCGATTCGACTATAAGAACATCATATTTGGAAACCGTTTGGTAACTCAAATTATGGTTTGAACTTTCCGTCAGCGCTTCGGGTGCTTGATTTGGACTCATTTGGGCTCGAATTGAGTCGAATTTGGTGTCGTTGAGTTAGTATTTTCGAGATGCTCAGTTTGAATGCAAGTTTGCTGAAATCGGAGTTCAGGTGATCCCAAATTTAATTTTTGAAGTTTGCGGTTTGATTTTGCCTTAAGATTCGTGCCCGATCAAGATAATTTTTGCATGATATATCAGTTGCCCCCATATTTTCGGACGTCAAAGTTCCAGGAGTCTGATAATACACGTAACAAATTTTGGAGAATTTTTCATGTGATTCAAAATCCAATTTTGCATGTAGGAGCCCCAAATAGCTTGAAAAGTGCTGAAAGTAAGTTTGGAACGTTGAAAAATTATCCCGAGGACCTAAAAAACGTCCAATTTGGGCTTTTCGGGTTAAAAATCAAATCCAGGATTATTTGGGCAGCCGAACCGGCCGGCCGCCGTCGCCGCTTCTGGAGGCATTGAACCGCGCGCTGAACCCGCCGGCCCGTGTCGCGGCCCGCCTGGGGCACGGCTGGGCCAGCTCTGTGCCCGCCTGGCCCGCTCTACTAAGCCCGCTCCGAGCTCGCTTGGCCTGCCGCAGACCTGTGCTTGCGGCTTGGCCAGCCCGCGCTGTGCTGCGCGCCCGCCATCGGCCAAGCGCCGGTTCGGGCCGGCTGTTCGTTGCCTCCACCGACTTAAAATTTTTTTTTAATCGTAAAAAATTCGAAATAATTTCAAAAAAATCCTAAAAATTTCGATAAAATCAAGAAAATGCTGGAATCTTCCTCCCATTTCCAAAATACTATAAATAGGCCCCCAGGGCCAAGGAGAAATCTGCACCTTCTTGTCTTCTCCTTCTGACTTTCTGACAGTTGAGGTTTTTCGCTATTTCTTAGTAGGTGACTTTCCCTACTTAACTCAGCACCTCTCTTCTTATACAGAAGTTGGAGACTTCCCATTCTCTTCCTTCTTTCTCTCCCATTTTTCATCTTACTCCAGAGGCTTTCTGCTATATTTCGTAGGTGACTTTCCCTACTCAAATTTAGCGCTCCTCTTCAATATAGAAGAAATTTTTTTTTTTCTCTTCTCTCGTTCTAACTTTCTAACAGTGGATGCATTTCATTGTTTTTTTGTAGGTGATTTTCCCTACTCAAAATCAGTGTCCTTCTCCTCATATAGAAGTTAGAATTTTGGTAGCATTTCGTCTCCTTTCTCCCCCATCTTCTTCTCTCCTTCTTCTGACTTTCTGATAGTTGAGGCTTTCCGCTATTCTTCAGTAGGTGACTTTCCCTACTTGAAGCCAACCGGAATGGGGTGCTGAAGAATGACTTCAGTTAAAGGTGATGACTCATGGAAGTTCCATTATCGAAGAGTTTGGCTCACATCTCCTCGGGGGAACTCTTCCTGTACTAATCTCCGCAGTTCATGATGTAGGACGTTGCGAAGGAGCTCAGCAACGAGTGGTTGGACTAAGTCTTATGGGAGATCTGAAGGAATGCGAGGTTGTCGAGTTGTGGGCAAAGGATGTGTAGAACTTGTTGTATCGGCAAGTTTGTTATCCTGGTGTGATTGTAGATGCCTCCTTGGCAGAGGAGGATGAATCTCCGCTTGAAGATGTTCGAGTTGAATATCTTCGGCCATCTTTTTATTCATGGGTCTTTGTCCTTGAACTCTAATAAGTATTCATTAAAAAAATATTAGATAAACAATTCATCATTATCGAATTTTCCAAATTAGGCAAAAATGATGCAAATTTCATGTTAGTTTTTATTGGGACTCGTTATTCCAGGGACTAAAATACATGCAATTCCTTTACCTGATGAACATGCTTTTATCTAGGACTATAATGTGTCTAAAACTTTTCCTCGGTTAGACTATAGTATGGATACTTCGACTTCTTTTCCATGGGAATGTAGTTACTTGTGTATCTAAGATTGTAATCGAATTTCTATTATTCTGTTGGGTTTGTATTTCTATCCTAATTACATTTTTAGGCCAACTAAATTCTTCGATGGAATTTCTTACTATTCTTTATCTTTAGTACAAGAGTTCAGTATATAGATATAAGGATTTTTGGGGCATGTAAGAATTAGGTTGAATAGCATTTATTTATTTTGGATGCGTTGGCTTTTTTCACCCTTTCAATAATTCAATTCTCAATGAAATTTGTGACTTAGAAACATTTTGTGAAGGTCTATTTGTTGATGTATTTAATTATTTATGTTAGATAGTTTTCTTCCCCATGAGATTTTCATATTTATTCTTGCACTTGTTGTATTAAATTGCTTCCTATCTTATTTATAAAATCTAAAATATATGCATAGCAGTAACTCATTTCGCCCAAACTCAAATCTGATGTTTGGCTACAGTGACTTTCATTATCACCTATCCTTACATTAATTTTTTTACCGTGATAATTTTGAGTAAAAACAATATTATAACCCATCATTCTATTATTCTAATATTATTTTATTGCTATTGAAAGTAAAAGAAAGTCTGAAGGTGATTTCCTAGCCCTCATGATTGGAACTCATTTTTCACTTTATTTAAGATGCGTTTTAAGGACAAGAACTCCATTCCATTGACTTTCAACCAAAAAAAAAAAAAAAAACTTGAACTTCCGGGAGTGAGTTTAAATCACTTTCGGATATGGACGGTAAACAAACTGGTCTATCTTGTATTGTTGGTAGTTAGTTTTTATTCTAACAATGTAATTACGTTTTAAAAAATTCCTTTGAACATTTCAATTAATTTAGAAGATGTCTCATTTATCAAAAATTATATCTCCATAATCCATGTAAAGTGATGCAAACTTAATGCTAATCTTTAATGCAATCCTACTGTGAGTAGTTTATTGGCCATTCCACAACTACTTGGTAGCATCTGATTTCTAATTCCTGTGAAGTAGTTAGAAGGATTTGAATAATATGGTTTTGTAATGTTCAAAGATAATATAATGATGTAATATAATGAAGCACCTAGAAAATTGGAAGCTGGTGTTCTTTGCAATGGATAAAAAGGGTAGGGGAAAGCTGTCATGATAATAAGTTATTTAAATATTAAAATAAACTAGGCTTAACACCCTATTATGCAACTATGTACAAAGAGTATCTAGCAACGCCTGAAAACTAGCTCCTTGTGAATAGGGATATTAACTAAAACTTTATTTGTCCAATCACTCATTTGTTATAATTTATATAAATAAATAAAGTGCAAGAAGTGGTTATCAGTGAAGCCTAAGACTTTTTTTGAACTAAAAGTCAGCTAAGTGCTAATTTCAAAAAATATTATTTAAGTATGTTCTTCTAGTCGAACTTTCATCTCAATTCACTGACTGAAGTCATTATCACCATGTAAATATGACCAATAGCACGGAACTGATTTTTGTTTATCTTATAAGAATTGGGCATCAATGTATATCATTAGCCGCATACTGCCTTTTTTCGTGAAATTTATATTATTACCATCTTTTGTACTCATCTATCTATGAGAACTTTGTTATTCTAGTGTGGAGGAGCCCTTATGGTCAGAACTTCTATTAGTACATGACAAGATGTATATTATTGCTTGCATGCATAAGCTCTTCCTCTAGTACCTTAATTTAACATATGCAAATGCAAACATGCATATTTGCCAATGCATCCGACTGTATACCCTGTGATCATTGAGCTTGTAGATTCCTGATGTTTTGCAAGTGCTTTTTATGACTCGGGCTTGTCTATGCCAATTTTAACATACTTGTTTTCCAGCACAGTTGCTAGGTGAAATTCCATTATTGTTGTGCATTTATGGGCCTGGATATTGTATGCTCTTCAATATATCTTAGTCCATGACAGCACCTTAATCTGAGTTGGCTTTTTGCAGTAAATTGTTGCTTATTGAAATGCTTTTGTTTGATTTCTTTAGGGTTAACCAATCAGAGTTCATTATACCTTATTGGAAATTTAGGAAAAGCTGCAGTTATTCAATTTCTGTTGGGACCAGGTTCAAAATGCATTTTGAAAGTGAAGATGCAGCAGAGAGAAGGTTTGGAGATTGCTTTAGGGGACTTGTGAGCTCATGGATTGAATAATAAAATACTGATTCGCTTCCTTACTCTTTCTAGGTGCACAGGATTGATAACTGCAGTTAGTGACTTGGATCCTGTCCAGTGGCCAGGCTCAAAATGGAGGTGTCTTGTGGTATGATTCTATAGCTGATGTCTAATTATAATCTGCAATGAATGCAGTTCATGTACATTTTCTGTTCTTTTTTCGTCTAATGCGAGCTGTACCTACTAAGATACTACATCCTCTTATTTGTAGCCATCATTTCCCAAATGGCCTCTTACTGCAAAAATACTCCTTATAAATTCAGTCATACTGCATTTGTTTATTTAATTTATGTTATTATACAGTGTTGTTATCCTCTTAACCTTTTGGTGCAATGTTGGATACTTAAAATTTTAGTTATTTATGTTTAGTTTTATCTATGATTTTTATATATTTTATATTTTTTTTCCTTTATTTGTCATTTGGTTTGAAGTGTGAAATGTCCATTTGTCAATTATGAATAGTTTGGCATTTTTTAAAAGATAAAATGATCAAAATAATCCTTTGACTTTTTATGAATGACCAAATCGGTCTCCAAGAATATTAAAGGACTATTTTGATCCATTATGTATTTAAAAAGGAATTAAAATATTCCTATGGTGGGATTATTTTAGTTTCTCTTTTTATGGAGTTGAGTGGCCAAAATGATCTTTTAATATAGTTGGGTATTATTTTATTCTTTCATACATAATCAAGGGGCCATTTTGGTCCTTTGTCTTTTTTTTTTTTTTTTAATGTGTAGGGGTTATTTGTAATTGTTTAATTAGGCCTATTATTATTAAGTAACTATATTCTTATAATTCAATTAGTTTATAATGAAATATAAAATGTCTTTTTGTTTGGCAATTATTTTCCTTGTTGATTCTCCTTGATTCTCCTAACTTATGGTTTTTTCGTGCTTACTTTCTCTCTTTTTCATGCTTACTTTCTCTCTACATCTTTCCTCTCATCTTTTGAGTTTTTTCTTTGTCTACTTTCTTCAATCCAAATATTTGGTTCTCCCAAGTTCTTCCTCATGCCAAATTCTTCTCATTCCTCTTCTTAAACATAAAAATACTTTGCAATCTTTATCAACCACCTCCTTCATTATGAGTTTCATATATAAGAGTTAACGTTTTAAAGAATTCTCTATGGTCATCTCCTATACAAACGGCCTACTTTGTCCCTCTGAATTCAATAGAGGCTGTGATTATGTCTCGTTTACTGAATGCAAAGCCAAGCTCGATCTTTTAATTGTGGGTAGTGTTGATCAATTTTTCTTTTTTTTAGCAATGCCTTGCCCTTCATTGATACCATCATCCCATCTTCTCCCTTCTTATGAATGGGCCTCCTTGTATTTACATAATTGTCATTAAATTTGAGAGATTTGATGCCAAAAGTATTAAATATGATAAAAACCAATAAAATTCATTCCTCCTATTTTTCTTTCTTCCACCTCAAGAACATTTATCTTCCATGTAGATATTTTTATACTGTAACTTAATGTGATTTGCTCATCTACGGACTTCTCATTTTCCTTGGCATTAGTTCTGTTTGCAATTGCGAAATCCTCCCGAAGTCTGGTTCATGCACCTTGCATTATCTTTCAACCTAATTGCATTTCTGTGACGTGCATATCTCATATGTCCTTGCTCTCACTTTCGCTTTAGAACTTTCAAAGTCTTTTGCTTGTTGTCAAGTTTATTGCAAGATTCACAACTTCCTTCTGTAGTTTCATCGGATTCTAATGTTATCATTAATTCTTCTTACTCTTTTCATACACTCATGGCATTGTCCCTTTTTATCACCTGCTCATGATTTATGCTTGTCTCGCAGTTTTCTCCATCTTGTGTTACTCATGTTACCTCGTCTGCATCCATACATCTTGCTCACATGCATTGCCACACAACCCTAAGTCACCTTTAGATAACATAATTTAACTATTTGCTAATATCTTGCGTCATTATTTATTAATATGATGAAGAAAAATGAAATTCTTTCCTCCTATCTATTTTTAAAACCTCAAGAACATTTACATATTTGATCTAGATATTTGTATAATCTAGACTTAGTGTGATTGGCTTATCTATAGACTTCACATTTTCCTTGCCATTATTTCAATTGCGAAATCCTCCCGATTTCTAGCTTATGCACCTCACATTGGCTTACATACTTATTGCATTTATTTGTGTTGTGCAGATCTCATATGTCCTTGCTCTTACTTTTGCTTTATATCTTAAACCTAAAATCCTTTTCTTGTTGTCATGTTTATTGCAAGATTCTCAGCTTCCTTCTATAGTTTCATCTGATTCTTATGCTATCATTAATTCTTCTCATGCTTTTCATACATCGAAGCATTGCCCTCTTTCTCACCTACTCTTGTGTTTTACGCCTATCTTGCAACTGTCGACATCTAGCGTAACTCAAGTTTACATTGTATGCATCTATATTGTTTGCTCACTTGCATTGCCACACAACTGTAAGTCACATGTTGATCATATAATTTGCGTATTTGCTAATTGCTTGCCTCATTAACCCTGACACCCCCCTCCCTACCTACAACTTCACTTCTTGCAATTGCTATAATTCCACACCATCACCCGAACTGATCACGTGTTATTGTTGAACTCCCACAATCCTACCATTCATGCATTAATTGGACAATGTGCAAGCAAAGATCAACTACTTATTATGATTGTCCTCATGGGAATCATCATTTCATTAAATTAATATCTTAGGAAAGTTTGATCAATCTAATAATATGCATGGAGATTTTCAAGATTCTAGAGATTTTTTATTATAGTTGTGGTGTTGTTCTTGATGATTAATGAATAAAGTCTTTTGTTAATATTGTTGAGGATTTTGATGCTTCTCATTTCTTGGGTTAACATTCTCATGTGTCTCTCTGTTTCAAGATAAAATTTGTTAGCTCTAAAGTATAATTGACTTCTTCCACTAACAACATCTCAATGCCCTACACACCTTTTACAGCACAATGGAATTGTAGTTTATGGTTCTTAAAATCTCAGCTTTTAATACTAAGACATGATTGTGTCAAAATATTCGACCATTTATTTGATGCTGTTTTTGATAGGAAATACTTGAGTTCGCAAATAATCTTGATGGGAAATACTTGAGTTCGTAAGCAAACCTAACAATAATCGGTAAAACAACGATAAAATAGAAGAAAATATGATGGAAAAAACAAACAAATGATAGATAGTCTTATAGAAAGCAAAGCTAAATAAGAACGAAGCAAAGAAACAATTGATCCTCAATTCGAGAGGAGGATCGTCCTCTCCCAATCTCTAAACAAGAAGCCTAGAGCCCAAGACGCCAAAGAGACTCCAAGAGAAATCTAAAATTTTGCATGCCTTAACCCTAGCCTCTTCTCATCCTTAAATATAAATCTTCGTAATAAAGAACTTCCTAACATAAAAACAATTTAAAAAATTATCCTTATCACTAGCTGCCCCCCTTTTCTCTCTCTCCTGTTGCCGCCTCAAGGGGGGCCCACCTGTTGGCTGAAACACATTAAGGAGACTGCTTAGCTCGCCTCCTGTAAAATTGGACCGACCCCTCCTGGGCTAGTCTAGTTAGTTCCGTAACACTTCCTCGCTCCCAAAGAACCACCTTGTACTTAAGGTGAAAGCTAGGAAATTGATGTTTCATCCTCTCGTACGACTCCCACGTGGCATCGTAATCTGGAAGGCTTTTCCACTTGATCAGCACTTCTTTAGCTCCCCCCTCTCTCTAGTGAACCCCCAACAGTTCTATGGGTTCTAAGATCACCTCTACCTCCTCCGTGAGTGTCCCTGGTAACTCCGATGTGGCTGTATAATCTCCAATTGCCCTCCTCAACTGGGATACATGAAAGACAGGGTGTATAGTTGTTGTTGTTGGTAACTTCAGGCGACACGCCACCGTTCCAATCTTCTCCAAGACTTCATATGGCCCAAAGTATCTAGTGGCAAGCTTCTCATTCTTCTTGTTGGCAATGGATTTCTGCCTATACGGTCTGAGTTTAAAACACACCCTTTTGCCTACCTCAAACTGAATGTCTCTTCTATGCTCATCGGCCTGTTTCTTCATGATTTGTTGAGCTCTTAGCAGATGCCCTTTTAATTCTTCCAATACCCTGTCCCCCTTCTTACAGGTACTCATCCACTAAAGAGACTGGAGTACTACTACATCCAAAGTACACCAAGTGAGGTAGATCCCTTATGTACAACATCTTGAATGGGGTCATCTAAGAAGACTAATGATAGGTGTTGTACCAATACTTTGCCTATGATAACCATTTGTCCTGTATTTTGGGTGTCTTTGACACATCATTTGAGGTAGGTCTCCAAGCTCTTGTTGACCACTTCTATTTGGCTATTCGTCTGTGGGTGGCAGGCAATACTCCTTTTCAAAATTGCTCCTTACATTCTGAATAGCTCTCTTCAAATATGGCTAAGGAACACCTTATCCTTGTCGAATACTATCGCCTTTGGTATCCCATGCAGTCTAATTACCTCTTTGATGAATGTTGATGTTACTGTCACTACCGTGCAGGGATTTTGTCAGGAGATGAAGTGAGCATACTTGCTCAATCTATCCATTACTATCAAGATCACTGTGAAACCTTCAGAATGAGGCAACCCATCTTTGTAGTCCATAGATATCTCCTCCTATACTCGACTTGGTAATGCCAGTGGCTGTAGTAGTTCTCCTTACCGCATGGCTACATACTTGTTCCTCTGGCATGTCTCATATATGGACACCAACTCCTCCACGTACTTGTGCATTCCCTTCCAATACAAGTCCGAGGCAAGCCTCCTATAGGTCTTCTGTTCCCCTAAGTGACCCCCAACTGCACTCCCATGGAACTTCTACAGTAAGTGTGGAATGTGGATTGATGTCCGAGGCATCACAAACCTTCCCTGATATAGCAGTCTCTCTCCCTTCAAAGTGTATCCCGGGTGGCTACTCCCTTTCCTCAGTAAGTCGCCCTAATCTTGCACAATTCCTCATCCCTGGCGCTTTTGTAATAAACCGTATTATGAATTAGCCATTTTTTTTGGAGTTATTATAACTCCAAATCATAAACCGTCTTTGCCATAGTATTTAGATTGAAGAATTTTACTTGCATGATTTTTTTCATAATTTTTGGGCACCGATGAAAATCCTTAAGGAATATGTATTTATTGGTATATTTGAGGATTTCGGGACTGTCATGTGTTCGTTTTGCAAATTGATTTCACGAATATTTTTTAAATAACATGTTTTATTTTATGGATATTTTTTTAATTTTTAAAGTCCTAAAAGAATTTATTTGAATTTTATACTAAATAATTATTTAAATTAAATACTATATTAATATTATATTAAAATATCTAAAAGCATTATAAGATTTTTATTTAAATCCTTTTTCCCATTTTTGTTTTTGCCAAACAGAGATTTATTCAAGGAAAATGTGAGGTTTTGTTTTATGAAAAAGAAATTAAAATCTAAGATTTGGAGGCCGCAGAGCGATTTTCATCGGTCAAGCCTGTTGGGATAATTGCTCGTCTTGCTGTAACGAATCCATATCCTATTTTTGATTTCAAAGATTTTGACTTTTTGATATTTTTTCACTCAAATTTGTGTTTTTGTTACCAAAAAATTTGAATAACTTTGTATTGGTAAAACTTTCACCGCGTAACTTTTTATATGTTATAGAGATCATGATTATGAGCATTTTGAATATTTATTTGAGATTTTTTATCGAGTGATTTTGAAATTACAATGATTTTTGTCTATCCCAAAATTTGTTTTGATATCTAAAAATAGTATAGTTCTTTAAAAGTCTTAAAACATTGTTTTATACAATTCATAGTATTTTGATAATTTTCTGAAAATGTGCTTTTTTGCCTAATATGATTCTTTGTTGTACCGTTATGATATTTTAGCATATTCTTAATTAAGCTCAATTATGCACTATTTGTTGCAATACATTACAAATGGATGCGAATATGTGCTTAAGTAATAGTTGGTCCCTATTACTATTATTTTATTGTGATAATAATCTGTGTGTGTGAAATATACAAGCAAAGATTGGTTGAACTGTTGGTTGGAGACTGATTGACCTATACAGAATGGTGGGCCGATGAGTTTTCTTTTAAATAATGTGGTTTGGTATTATCCTCTATTATTTCACGTGATACACTTATTGAGAGTTATAAGAAGATTATTACGATGCTGACGGGCAAAGAGTGACAATTCTATTTTTTGAGCCAACAATTTAATAGCACTAATACTAACATTGAAAAACATCGTGATAGTTAGGACTTCTTACTTGTTTAGTCTGATTATTGAAATACATATTTTGAGGCATTATTCTTATTATTGTATGGATTTGTTTATATTGTACAGATTTACTATGATTGCATTATTCTACTACTCTTGCCACTAGATTGTTATTCTTATTGATACAAATACATATATTATTGATTATATGCAATAATACTGAGCACGTGATATACTGAACACGTGATATACATAATTTATTAAACATGTGATTGAGATATTGAGCTTTAGAATGAAGTATTGATTTAATGTTGATATAAATAACTGAATATTATGTGTATATTCTTATTTTATTTTACTACTTTGATTTGATTTCAGTAATATTTATCGATATTTTGATTTGATATTTTATATGATTTATGTCTTGATTAGTTTTACAAATACGAGGATTGCTTTATAAATTTGACATTCGTACTTGTTTACTACTTTACTAGTTTTCGTTCTGTAGTATTTTACTGTTTACAGATTCTACTGTTATTTACTTTGAGTTTTACTATTCTTGCAGTTATTCAATGATTATATAATTGTTACTCCTTTGATTTGATCCTTAACATGCATATTGCTCTTTTACCGTGCTTTGAATTCAGTTATAGGTTTTGGTGACCTGTTAGATTTTTTAAGCTCTTTATATGTGGTGTTAAATAATTTCAAGTAAAGAGTCTGTCACGTAAAGCTTTATACTGATTTTAGTATAGTTTTTTTGTTAGCTTTTGGTTCATGCATTTTTGTAGGCAGTGTGGCTATTGTATATATATTTTTTGGATGCTAGTTGTGGATTGTAATTATTAATTGTAGTAATGTGAATTAAATTTCTCATATTTTGTGTTTTTATTAATGCAATTAATCAACTCTAGATGTATGTATTGATCTGGTTGAAAAAAAAGAAAAAAATAGAGAATCAAAAATATGTTCTTTCACTTAGATCATGCGACATTACAGCTTTCCTCATGGATGGCCTCCCAATCTAACATCAATGGGATAGACACTGTTATCAATTGACTCCCCTATGCATATGAACAAGGCATTAACTGCTTGTTTTCCACTCCTGATTTGTACTGGTTTTTAAAATAATATCCCAACAATTTGGACAACCTTCTTTGATGCTCCTCTGTCACCATCCTCTGCTCCAACAAGTATTTCACGCTTCGTTGGTCTATCCTGACAGAAATGCCTACCTAGTAGGTAGGGCCGCCATTTCACACAGGCTTTCATAGACTGATTTGAGCCTGGCCCTGGCTATCAACACTTGGCTGAAATATGCAATGGGTTGACGATTCTGCATGAGTACTGCCCCCAGTTAGTATCCTGAAGCATCTGTCTCCGCTATGAAAGCTTGCGTGAAGTATGGTAAAGCTAAGATCGGTACCGGTAGTCATAGCCTTCTTTAGTCTTTCAAATGTTGTTGTGGATGCCTCTCCTCATAAGAACCCATCTTTCTTAAGCTGCTCTATCAGTGGTCATGTTATAGTGCTGTAGCATTTTACAAACTTTATGTAGTACCTGTTAGTTTTAAGAATCCTCTTAATTCCTTTAAATTCTTAGGTAAGGGCCACCTCAATATAGCCTCGATTTTTGACTGGTCAGCTGCCACCCCTTCTTTAGAAATGATATGCCCCAAATATTTCACCCTAGTCTGGGCAAAACAACACTTCTTCAGGTTGGTCCTCAGTTGATGTTCCTGCAAAACTCCCAAGACCACCTTTAAGTGTTCTTGATGCTCCTCAGTTCTACTGTATACTAATATGTCATTAAAAAATACCAACACAAGCTTATAGAAGTATTGCTTGAACACCCTGTTCATTTGTGACTGGAAAGTAGCAGGAGCGTTGGTAAGCCCAAATGGCATGACCAGAAACTCGTAGTGCCCCTTGTGTGTCCTGAAAGTTGTTTTGGAGATGTTTGCTTCCCTCATTTTGATATGATGGTATCCAGACTTCAAATCCAGCTTGGAGAATATCACTGCTCCATACATTTCATCCAAGAGCTCATCAATCACCGGAATAGGGAACTTATCCGGCACTGCCCCCCTTGTTCAAAGCTCTTTAGTCCTTACAAAACTGCCAACTCCTATCCTTTTTTCTCGACCAGAATGACAGAACTAGAGAAAGAACTCACACTCGGCCTGATGATTCCCGCCTCCAGCATCTCACGGATTAGCTTTTCAATCTCATACTTCTGAGATAAAGGATATCGGGAGGGTCTGACGTTGATGGGTAACACCCCTTCCCTTAGGACGATGGCATGCTCCTGCTCTCTTGGTGGTGGCAATCCCTAAGGTGGCTGAAATACCTCCTTGAATTGTTGAATCAGCGGCTGTATGTCCCTTCCCTCTTCCAATCTAGCTCCCTCCAAATTGTACAGCTCCACCAAATATCCTCCACCCACCAACCGTATGTTCCTCACCATAGTTTTAAGTGAAACCATGGATTTGGATAGCCTTGCATCTCCCTTGATCACTATCTTTCTCCTATCCACCATCAACTCCATCGTGAGTGCTCCCCAATTAACCTCGGTGTCTCCCAAGGTTTGCAGCCACTTCATCCCCAGGATGATATATGCGTCTCCTAGTTCTAGTGGAAGAAAATATTCCCTTACCTCAATCCCCTGGATAGTCAGTAACACTCCTGTACAGATCCCCTGATCATTCTCCACCTTCCCCATGCCCATCATCACCCCATAACAATCGGTATCCATCAATTTCTCTCCCAATTTGTTGACAACCTAAGTGAAAATGAAATTGTGGGTAGCCCCACTATCAATCAGCACCACCACCTCCCTGTCCTCTATCTCCCTCTTCACCTTCAAGATATGATTTGTAGTGAATCCTACCACTGAGTTCAGGGAAACCTGTGTCATATCCAAATGCAACTTCTCCTCCATCTCGTCCTCTAACTCCCCCACACCCTCTCAGTTTCCTCATCATCACAGACGGTGAGAATCTGAAGAGTTCGGTCCTTGCACCAATACCCTAGCGTATACTTCTCATCGCTTCAAAAACACAACACTTTTTCTCTCTTCTCCTACATCTCTTTCTCTGTCAGCCTCTTGAAATTTCCCTCACTTCCTCCTATTGTCTTCTCTCTTGTGGTCTCCCGATTTCCTCCTATTGCAGGACCTTTAGGTGCTAGATGAGTGGTCGTCATCCTGTAAGTCCCTCTTGAGCTGCTACTCCTGACTCTCCTCTCTAGATTTTTTTGATTTTCAACTAGTTGTGCTAACTTCATGACCTCCCTCAAGTCACGAGGCATTAGAACCTTCACTGTCGCACGGATATCTACCTTCAGTCCCTTCATGAAATTTCCATCAAATACCGTATCTGATAATCACTTCACCCAACTAGCCAAGTGCTCAAAACGCTCACAATAGTCTGCAACTGATCCCTCCTGCACCAGAGCAAAGAACCGCTCATAGAAATCTCATAGAAATCTCCTCCCCGGTTGGTTTGGAAACGTTCGACTATACAGTCCTTGAATTCTCACCAGCTTTTGATGGGTTTCCTTTGATCTCTCCACTGGTATCATGACGACACCTTCCCCTCCAAACATAGGCTTCCTGCTCGCAGTTCTCCTCCTCCGTTAACCCATTAACGGCAAAGTACCTCTCCACCTTATAGATCCACCCATACGCATCATCCCCCTCGAAGATAGGCATCTTGAACTTACTCACCTTCTGATCTCCTCTGTTTACCCTCATTCCTCCATAGTTTCTACTTTCGCAAGTGTTCGACCCTCCCCCCACCCACCCACCCATATCCTCATTCGAATTCTCCTCTCCTTCCTTCAAAATCAGACCCTCGGCGACCATAATTTCCTTCCCTACATTCCCAATTAGCGCCCCGTTGCTCCTGCCCTCCCATACCCATGCCTTTCCCCAAACTTATCTCCTCTATCCTCCCTCTGCAAAGGCTCCACATGGGGTCTTCTCCTTTCTCCCTCTATGATCTCTACCTCCTTTTTATCATTACGGATTTTAGAATTTGTATTGTCCTTCTCGCCCTCTCGCCACGGAAGTCATCGATTGATTGTGGAATTATAACGTCTTCTTCATCATTTTTTGTAAGTCCGCAACTTGCCCTTCCATGGAAGAAATTCTATCCTCCACTGTTGTTTTGATTTGGTTCATCTCTCCTTCCAATCTCTCCTTCAAAGCGTACACTTTTTAGCTGCCATCTTTCTCCAGATTTTTGTAGACACAGAAATATAGACTTTGCCTTAAAAAAATAGCACTTTCCTTCTTTATCGACCAAAGAATAGCTGCTGGAATTTGCAAAAACAGCCCACCAACGGTCCCAAGATTTGCTCTGGTACCAATTTAATAGGAAATACTTAAGTTCGCAACTAACCCTAATAGGAAATACTTGAGTTCACAAGCAAACCTAACAATAATCGGTAAAACAGCGAGAAAACAAAAGAAAATATGGTGGAAAAAACAATCGAATTATAGATAGTCTTATAGAAAGCAAAGCGAAACAAGAACGAAATAAAGAT
Source organism: Dendrobium nobile (assembly GCA_022539455.1). NCBI lineage: Eukaryota > Viridiplantae > Streptophyta > Magnoliopsida > Asparagales > Orchidaceae > Dendrobium > Dendrobium nobile. The sequence continues at coordinate 46,853,118 of CM039735.1, read as the reverse complement.
ACAATTGATCCTCTATTCGAGAGGAGGATCGTTCTCTCCCAATCTCTTGAAGCCAAGAGCCTAAGACGCCAAAGTGACTCCAAGAGAAATCCAAAATTTTTCATGCCCTAATCCTAGCCTCTCCTCATCCTTAAATGCAAATCTTCCTAATAAAAAACTTCCTAACATAAATCAATTTCAAAAACTCTCCTTATGCACTAGCCTCCCCTTTCTCTCTCTCCTATTATCGCCTCAAGGGGGGCCCACTTGCTGGCCGAAACACATTGAGGAGGCGGCCTCCTGTAGAATTGGACCGGCCCCTCCTGGGCTGGTCTGGTTAGTTCTGTAACAGTTTTTTTCCTAAAAATAGCGTTTTTGGCATTTTCATATTTATTTAGAGATAGTTTTATATTTGCCAGTATGCCAGTAAGGCTTAATTCTATAAGTATTGTGTAGGGTCTTGTAATTCAGTTAGTTGATTATAAAATAAATTTTCTACCTGCTTGACCTCCTATTTCATGAGCATGTCTTTTTTCATGCTCCTCGTTGCTTTTTTCGATGTGTTTGTTTGTAGTTAGTGGGGTAAAGGCTTGATGTTATTATTCATGATTCTTTCATTTTATCATATTCTTTTCAACTCCCTTAAATATAGAAAATCTTTCACAATCTTCATTTACCACTACCCTTGCATGGGCTGTCACATGCAGCGCCGCATATAGAAAATCATGTTGATTTCCTTAAAATATTGATAATAATTGAATATTGTTTATGGAAAGAATTGTGGAGATAAAGACAAAAAGGGAATTAAGAGGATTAGTTGATTGAAAACAAAGGTATTGAGGCATGAGGTAGAGAATGAAAGCTCACTGAAACCTTAGAATGGTGAATCAGTCCCTAGAGGGGATGCTAAAAGAAAAACTTCGTTTTGTATCTTCAGCTTATTCAGTTACAAGGCTATTGATATTGTTTATGGAAATAAATTTCATTGAAAATGGAATAGTATTGCAAAATAAATAGAAGAAATCTTACTGGTCCTAAGTAATAAATGATATTTAAGTTTTTAATAAAAATAATAAACATAAATATAAATAAGCATGACCATAATTCATATTGTGGAGCTGTCATATCATAGAAGTGATAAATGAGAAATCCACCCCAAGAAGGAAGAGATGAAGGGGAAGCCCAACTCCATATAGTTAAAGGCTCTCATTAAAGTTCTTGAAGAACATTATCATAACTTTGGAATGGTGTATGTAGCTTAGAGGTCTTCATGCACGTTGTTAGATTGAGTTTGATTGAAGTGTTGATTATTTAAAGTTGATTTTTTTAATTAAATGGGTTGATTTGTTCAGATTTGTAATCATCATGCCAATTTAATGTGTAATTAGAGTCAATTTTGCAAGGTGAATATGTGTCAGTGTTGTGCGAGAATAGTAGGTGAGTTTTAGCGCAGGGGGATTGTGTGGGGGCAATAGAGGTGGATGGAAGTTAGTGCTATAGTGCAAGAGACTGCATGGTAGAGAGTTTTTAGGTGGAAGATGGAATACATCTAGATGTGAACATATAGGATGTCCGAATGTGGTTGTTGTGGATAGCGCATGAGATGGACATGATCATAGAGTGGGAAACGACTACATAGTGCATGCGATGGACATGATCATAGAGTGTTAAATAGTTGTATGCACAAAATGATGGGTATGAGATGCAATAAAAATTGAGTTAGAATGCCTAATGATTGTACTGTAGCGATATGGGTGGATGCAAGTGAGTTCTAGTTCATGAGCAACTGCATAGAGTGACAATTGCAAGATGGATGGCCTCTAGGTAAATGTGAGCGGGTAGGATATGTGGGTTCAAATTTTGTGAAGATTATAAAGTCCGTTTGGGGATATGTGGGTTCAATTTATTCTATATGAGTGCTTATCTTGTAGATAATTCTTAACTAATTACTTTTTTTTCGTGATCATTAGAATATCCAGGAAGTTCACAATAAGATGACAATTGGCATGCGTATGTAATATGTGGAATCAAACTCCTACATCAAATATACATCCTTTCATACATGGCACAATTGCTTTGGGCATTTATCCAATGATAAACATGCTTGTTTACAATCACAAATTAATTGTAATATTCCTAATATTAATAAAATTTCTTCTTGTCACCTTCGCCCATTCGTAGAACAACATAGACTCATATTTGTTTCTAATAATAATAAAATTAAAAAAGCTTTTGAGTTAATTCATTGTGACTTATGAGGAGCTTTTCATATTACTAATTGTCTTGGTCGTGAATGATATTTTTTTTAGTTTACATTGGTGTATCTTCTTAAATTAAAATTGTATTGAATACTTAGTAGAATTGTATTGACAACATATAGCCTAGAAAAGGTTAGAAATTCAGAATTTGATAATTCAAACTCTAGTTCATTAAAAAGGCTCAAAAACTTTTTAATTCAATATCTAAATCATGGAATAAATTAGAAAAAGAAACACTAATTTTTTAAAACTCCTTTCATAAAATATATCTAATTGAAGATTAATGCACGAATTGTTAAATCAGGAATCATGTTTTTCAAAATCAAGTATCGAAAGTATCAAGGGTGTTTTTAAGCTTTTAAGAAGTACAAGAATGGTAAGCATTAAATTTTGTGGGCTCATTTTATGCCTCTAGTCAATTTAAATGGCGCTCTTTGCGCATCTTTTAATTTTTGATACACTTATGTGTATATTTTTCAATTTGGCGTCTTTGCGCATCTTTTATTTTTGGCATCATTGGCCAATTTTTTTTTAATATGCTACATTTCTGAAATCTTAAAAACAAAAGTAAACCCATCGTATTGATAAAGCGACTTCTTGATTAAGAAAATTATGAGTTAGATTCAACAACTTGCAAAAGATCCCTATGCGATAAATAAAATGTAGGGAGATAAAAAATTTTAGTTTCAAAGACTAATTTAAAATATGAAAAAGATTTTAAATCAGAAGTAAAATAACCTCTTTAGGAAATGAAGATTGAGAGTCAACAACATGAGTTTTTTTCCTTTGACTGTTTTTAGAGAAGTCAATCACAACATACCAAAGATTTCAAGAAAAACAGGAAGTTGATTTTTCATTTTTAGAAAAGTGAATGTGTGTGTTGATTAGAGAAAAAATTTCACGGAACAAGAAAAAAATTCAAAGAATAAACAAAAGACGAAAACACAAAATAAAACCGAAACAAAACAAAAAACAAAAAATAACTAAAAACAAAACACAATACAAACACACAAACAAGGCTTTTAACTATTATCTTTCTCCTGGTCCGATGCTTCAGAAACCAGGTCTGCCTATGAGATTTTTTGTTTTTCATTATTTCCCAGTTTAAAATTTGCTTCGCTTTACTCTTTTCTTTCGCAGTAAGAATTCTTAAATTAGGGCACTAATTTTTCATATGTGCAGGCTTCCTACATCGAAAGTAAATAACGTTAGAAGAAATATTAACATCCTTACTATTTTTACCTTTCTTTCATTTTTGTTCATGCTTATGCTTTGGTGAGCTTTTTAATTTGCCTGTCAAGTCATTGCTTTCGTCATTAACTAAGCTATCTTTTTTCGTATCTTCAGCTTTTAGAACAATCGTTTCACCTGCATCAAAAAGCCTTTGACACAAACTTTGCTCGTAGGCAATGAGTGAGCCAATCAAATTATCAATAGAATAATCATTCAAATTTTTTGTTTCACAAATAGCAACAATTTTTAGCATCAAACTTATCCAATAGACAACGAAGAATTTTGTTAACTTTTTCAAAATTTGAAAATTCTTTTCCTAAGGCATGTAATGATGTCAGGATTTGAATAAACCTAGTATACATGTCTAAGATCGTCTCATAAAGTTTCATGAAAAACAGTTCAAAATCATGCATTAACATATTCAACTTGGATTTCTTGATTTCACTAGTGCCTTCGTATATTGTGTAGTTTATCCCAAATTTTCTTACCAGTAGTGCACGTGGATACTAACATAAAATCTTCAGAATTTAAAGCACAAAAAATAATTTAAAGATTTTGCATTCAATTGAGCATCGATTTATTCATCTCTATTCCATTGACTAAAAGGAATGTCAGTTTTAATTCCATCTAAAATACGTGACGGTAATGAATAACCAGTTAAAATCATATGACACATGCAAAAATCTATTTATTGTAAAAAAGAAGCATGCGAGTTTTCCAAAAATCAAACGAGATATTTTCAAACAAAGGTGGTCTGGTGATAGAATAACCTTCCGCAACATTATGATTTGAAAAATTAGCCATGGATCGAAATTCAAAAGCTATTAAAAACTAGATTTTATGAGCACTGCTCTGATACCCACTTGAAAGTTCGTTAGGGATGTTAGGCCCTATGAACTAGCCCAAAACTAATCAAGAGGGGGGGGGTGAATTGGTAAAAAATATCTTTCAATCAAAACACAAATAAAAAATAATATCACTACAATAAAAATCAAAGTGCGGAAATTAAATGCGAAAGTAATAAAGAAAGAATACATCAGATATATAGTGGTTTGGTCAAACCTTGACCTACGTCCACTCCTTGGAGGCACCCTCCAAGTATTGCACTAAACTAAGTGTCTCTCATTTAGCCCCCATAACTAGGCGGAGAAGCCCTTACAAAATCACTTCCACCTTACCCGGTGCGGCGGAGTCGCCGGGTCCTTTGACACCAAAGAGATCTTTTTCTTTGGTGAACTTTCCTTGAGATAAGCCTTGAATCCGACGGTATTCAGGTGCGAGCTTGCCGGAGCAACCGTGTGGAACCCCCTCCACACTCCCTCACAGGATCTTCTCCCTCTCTCAAACTCCACCGTTTCCTCACTCCCTTTCAAGCTCTCTCTTCAAGTTTCCCCCAAAAGAACGAGGCTACAATGACTGCCAAAGACACTTACAAAGTGTCATGTCATAGCTTAAATAGAAGATCTCAAAATGAGCTCATTAATGCAAGTTGCCGACATTATCGTCCAGGACGATACTAATATCGTCTTGTACGATCAGTGCAATTTAAGCCCAAATCAGTCGGGATGATTTGAGACGATCAGAAGAAATTTGTTCTTATCATCCAGAACGATAATATATCGTCCTGGACGATCTGTATAAATTGTGGAATATCGTCCTGAACATCGCCCTAAAAAAGAGCTATCCGATGTCCAATCGTTCAGCATACCGGCCAGGACGATCTAGCGATCGTCCAGGACGATTTGATCGTACAATCAAGTCATAATTGCTTTCCTTAAATTTCAGAGAAATTTTGGAAAAATTGTCCTGGATCGTCCGGGACGATATTTTATAGTCCAGGACGATCCACCGGGACGATGTCAAAAAATAAGTAATTCCTAAATAGATTTGGTTGCAGATTCTTTCTAAATTGAGCCTATCGTCCTGGCCGATACAAAATCATCCAGGACGATGTTTTTGCATAATGACAGCTGCTTTAATGAGGATGCCCTAATTAGGGTTTCTGCTTTTGGACAGATTGTTCAGGACGATATAAATTTAGTTCCGGACGATGTTACCAAAAACAAAAATCTTTAGGGAACAACAGAAAATCTTCCAAGTTATTAATCATCAGGAGCCACACCAAATACAATAGACTCAAAAAAGGAAAAAAGGTACAAACTGACTCAAACCTAGTCTACCCAATCTTGAGCTGATTCCAAATTGCAGTCCGATCGTGTGAACCTGAAATGTCAGTAGATAAGGCAGTCGTAGAGAAATAAGAGTGTTTGTTATCATCAAAATTATAAACTATTAAAATAAATCCGCAACACCCATATCCAGAAAGACGAAATTGAGAAGCTTATCAAGGAAATGTTGGAAGCAAGCATCATAAGGCCTAGTGTAAGTCTTATTTCTTGTCCTGTTCTGTTAGCTAATAAAAAAGATGGGAGCTGGAGGTTCTGTGTGGATTATTGGGCGTTGAACAAGGAAATTGTGCCAGATATATTCCCCATCTCAGTGATCGATGAATTATTAGATGAGCTACATGGAGCCAAGGTGTTTTTCAAAATGGGTTTGAAATCCGGCTTCCATCAAATTCAAATGGAGGAAGATATTTAGAAGACAGCTTTTCGAACACACGAAGAGCATTACGAATTCTTAGTAATGCCATTTAGGCTTACGAACGCCCCCGCAACCTTCCAGTCATTAATGAATCGGATATTCAGGCCATACGTCAGAAAATTTGTCTTAGTTTTCTTTGACGACATGTGTACAGCCAAAACACGAAGGAGCATTCGGAGCACTTAAAGGTAGTATTTGGAATACTACAAGAACATAAGCTTAAGGCAAACCTTAAGAAACATAGCTTCGCGCAACCAAAGGTAGAGTACCTGGGGCACGTGGTCTCTCAAGAGGGGGTGGTAGTTGAGCCTACCAAAATTGAAGCTATGCAAAAGTGGCCTATACCAAGGAAATTTAGAGAGCTTAGGGGGTTCCTAGGGCTCACAAGCTACTACAAGAGGTTTGTCAAAGGATACAGTACCATCGCCAAACCTCTAGCCGAGCAACTAAAGGACATCTTCTTGTGGGGAGAAGAGGAAACAGAGGATGTTGAGAAACAAAAAGAAGCCATGACATCAATCTCGGTGTTGGCTCTTTTAGATTTCAGTTAGATTTTTATAGTGGAGACTGATGCAACCGAGTATGGTTTGGCGGCAGTCCTCATGCAAAGTCACATGCCTATTGCATATTTCAGCCAAACCCTGTCAACTAGAGTGCGGCTAAAGTCAGTATATGAAAGAGAGCTAATGGCTATTGTACTGCTCATCTAGAAATGGCGGCCCTACCTCTTAGGGAGGCACTTCATCGTGAGAACAGATCAAAAGAGTTTAAAATACTTACTTGAGCAAAGGATGGTGACAGAGGAATATCAAAGATAGCTATCCAAACTCCTTGGCTATGATTTTGAGATCAAATATAGGTCTGGTTTGGAAAATAAAGCCGCCGATGCTCCATCAAGATGTGTGGGGGGATTACAGGAGATAGCAATCTTAATGCCACTGATGTTGGATTGGGAGGCACTCGAGGAAGAAAGTTTGCAAGATGAAGGGTTAAGAAAGATCCAGGAAGAGTTGACATACGACCCAAGCAGCCTCCCCGGATACTCACTCGAGGGAGGTAGACTCTTATATCAAGGAAGATTTGCAATGCCAAAGTCTTCTATCCACATTCCAAATATGCTACAAGAACTCCATGGAAGTGCGATGGGAGCACACTCAGGAATACAGAAGACACGCCGAAGAATAGCCGCCGAATTATATTGGAAGGGGATGCACAAAGATGTGGAGTACATGGTAGCCAAATGTGATATGTCTGCGAAACAAATATCTAGCAATGACTCCAGGAGGACTACTACAACCCTTGGCTCTTCCAAACAAGGTATGGGAGGAAGTGTCCATAGATTTTATAAATGGTCTATCCCGATCTAAAGGATTTACAGTCATCATGTTAGTGGCGGACAAACTCAGCAAGTATGCACACTTCATTCCTCTTCGGCACGCCTACACCACAACGACAGTGACAACCACTTTCATCAGGGAAATAGTCAAATTACATGGGATACCAGAGGCCATATTATCTCAGATAGAGATAAAGTATTCCTCAGCCATTTTTGGAGGGAATTGTTCAGATTACAGGGAATAGTTCTAAAAAGGATGCCTACCACGCACAAATAGATGGCCAGACAAAAGTAATAAACAGAAGCTTGGAGAAATATCTGAGGTGCTTCGTATCAGAGAAACCTAAGCTATGGGCTAAATGGCTGTTGTGGGAAGAATATTGGTACAACACCTCTTATCATTCGGCTTCTTAGATGACCCCTTTTAAAGTGTTGTACGGAAGGGAACCTTCCCACTTGGTACCCTGTGGAAGTAGCAGGGGAACCTCCTCATTTGTAGCTGATGGATATAGGAAGGATGTCCAGTTCGAAATCGGGGAGAAAGTCTCCTTAAATCTTCGACCATATCGATAGAAGACGATGGCTAACAGGAGGAATTAAAAGCTCGCTTCAAGATATTTTGGGCCATATGAAGTCTAAGAGAAAATAGGTGCAGTGGCCTATCGACTAAAGCTACCATCAATGGCTACTATACACCGAGTGTTTCATGTATCCCAATTAAAAAGAGGTATCGGAGATTGTTCTATTGGATTTGAATTACCCATCACTTTAACAGAAGATCTAGAAATAAGTATGGAATCATGAGTTACAAGGGGTACGCCAGGGGGAGGGAGGAGTAAAAGATGTTTTAATCAAGTGGAAGGAGCTTCCAGATTACGAGGCAACATGGGAACCTTATGAACAAATAAAACAACAATTTCCTTCCTTCCACCTTGAGGACAAGGTGGTTATTTGGGAATGTAGTATTGATAGGTCGGTTCCTCTGACCTGGGCACAAGCCGAACCGACCCAAGTGGGTTGGGTATACCAGAGGCGGTGCAAACCGACTCTCCTTGCCGCCTAAGAGGGTCCACCGCCTCTTGCTTGCCATATGTGGGACCAATAGGAATTTATTTTTTAAATTAAATACAAATATGGAAGGTAGAGAATATTTAAATTATTATTTGTATTTGGAAAGGTAGAGGGGGCGGTGGGGAGGCCTTTAAATTGAGATGAGGGGGGAAGGGAAAAGACATGCTTAGATTGGTGTTCTCTTGGAGTTTTGGGGCTCTAGACCTAGTGTCTAGAGATTTGGAGAGAACGATCCTCCTCTCGAATAGAGGATCACTTGTATCTTTGCTTATGTTCTTTGCTTTGAGTTTTCAATAAAGTTCTATTTGGTTTTCTTGTCTGTTTCTTCTCGATCTTGGTTATTATCATTGTTTGACCAAATTTGTATTAGGGTTGCTTGCGAACTCAAGTAGATCCGATAGGATTACTTGCGAACTCAAGTATTTCCTAGGTGAGCCTCATATTGTGCAATTTTAAATAATGCCACTACGATCATGCCGCCATCATATTTGTTGAATTTTTGTTGTAACTAGCTATATAATAGTTCAGATGTTTCTCACAATTTTAGTGGGGATGGTGATAACTTCCATCACGCATAGTTGTGAGTATATTGGATAATACGCTGAAAATCATATATTTTTTTCAGGTTTATGACCTTTGTGAGTGAAGATGATGGTCATAAGTATATCTTGGATCCTGCTTGGAGTTTATTTTGCTTTAAATCTACTTTCTTTCAGGTAAGATGGGATGAGGATGACGTGGACAACAGTTTACATAATAGAGTCTCTCCTTGGGAATTAGAGCCCACTGGATCCGTCTCTTGTCCAAGCAGTCTTTTAGTGTCTGGTTCAAAAAGAACCAGAATTAGCATTCCCTCACTCGGTACTGATTATCCACATCCTAGTAAGCTCATATTAAACTTCAGTGTTTTTCAATTTGTTCCTGCAGTACACTTTGGGTATTACTCCTAAAGCGTTGCTACATACAGGTGGAAGTGGTTATCAGAGCTTGCGGGAATCTGCAAGGTTCCAAGAGGTCTTGCAAGGTCAAGAAATTTTCGGTTTCAAATCTCCTTATAATGGGGCTGATGCAACTCTTCCTCAGCTTTCTGAGATGAGAAGCCATCATCTGCCTGAAATGAGGAGATGCATTGCCAATCCTAACAGCTGCTTGTTAGCTGGCTCAGGAGGCAATACCAGAGTTCCACCGGGAAACTCTGATTTTTACTACCAGGGCACAGGCTTTGGGGAATCTGTTCGGTTCCATAAGGTCTTGCAAGGTCAAGAAATTGTTCCAGTGTTGCCATCATTCCGTGGAATGGCCATTGAAAGCCTAAGAGAAAATGATGGATCAAAAATATTTGAATCATATGGTACTGGAAGGTGTTCTGCTGCACCACTTCAAGGATACTGTACGTTCATACAGCCATGTACCCCAACAGCTCAAGTCTCGTCTCCCTCTTCAGTTTTGATGTTTCAGCATGCTGCTTCTCAACTCCCATGCACTCATTCATTATATGACGCAAATGAAAAGGAGAAAGCTGACAATAGTAACTTATCTGGTCCTTTCTCTTCAGCTGATGCAGATCATGTGCAACAGACGGCCTCCACAACTCGTGTGCAGCAGCAGGCATCCTTTGCCAATGCCTTTAATCAGGGAAATGGTTTTACAAAAGAACAGTGTGAAAATCTGAGTATGTATAAGGCACCGATTCATAAAAACAGTCAGAGCATCCTTCATGGTAATGGTAGCAGTTGTAGGCTCTTTGGCTTTCCACTAACTGAGAAGATTCCAGTTACTAATGTGGTGAGTAGCTCTTTCAATGAGTCTACTTTATTAGAGGCTAGCTTTAAATCATCTTTCTCAAGCCAAAGACCTCAAATGCCATCGAAAAATACAGGTCATGGATGTACCAGAGTAAGTAAATTCTATATTGGCCATTCCTTTCTGGAATTCTCTGATCTCCAGCCTGGCTTTCTTATGAGTGTTTATCTGTCCATGATTTGTTGCAGGCAGGTCTGTTAATTTCCCGAAGCTTACTTGATATGCCTATCTAATGAAAGATATGGAGGAGGTTATGAATGATTATCTGGCATTATGGTTAGTTGTAAATATTATTGTTGGGGTTTGCTTTAAGGATTTATTTTTAAAATTTCATTATATTTAGTTACTGCAAATTAGTTTCATCAATAGCTGTGAATTTACTTTCATCTTGTTTTGTTTATATGTTCTATATGATACGTTCTTACCATGTAAGAGAAGAGATCTAATTTGCTATATTGCTTACTTATTTTTTACCTGCAGGTTGTTATCATTCTCAATCTCCGGAATGTTGCAACATCAGAGTGCATTGCTGCAGCTGATACCTAATTTGTGGAAGCACCTTTATCTATTAATATATTTTCTATCTTTTCAATGATTATCTACCTGTGACTTTGGTAAACCTATGAAGTGCTTTTGAAGATGCACTATTGTACCTTTAAAGCATAGTTAAACATGGATTAACACTGAACTCAACATGGTTGTACTCTGCTGTATGAAGCTGTGTAACATTATTTCTCTCAGCTGTGAACATATGCAGCTAATGCAAAACTTCTACCTCTGAATGGTATTGCATCCACTTGTGGCATTGTTTACTTCGATTCTTGAATAATTTTTTTATACAATTATGTTTGTTTGTTGTAAGTTAACCCGAATGTAATAATTTTTTTAAAAAATTTTAATATTTGAAAGAGAATTTGACGTAAAAAATTAAAGCCGTGTTTGTTTTATAAATAATTAAGATTTAATTGTCATTAAATCTTATGTATGTAGTCTCTTTTAACTTATTTCAGTGTCTACATAATTTTTAACTAAAAGGGATTAAAATTAAGGATCTTTTTATTGATATTTAAAACATTAAAATTTAGCCATTTCTTAATCTAGTTACCTACAAAATTGAGTCATTTCTTTCTCTTGGTTGAAAAGCTTGAGAAGTATTAGTATGATGTAGGACAGATTTGATTCATGTTTTTGATAATAAGTCTTAAAATTTTTATATTAGTTAGCATTATTATCATTACTGACATTATCATTAAAGCAAGTTTGATTTAAGAGCGTTGGGTTTTGCCAATAATTTAAAAGAACTCTCAGTAAATCAGTTTTCTCTAGTATAGTTATTTTTTTTAGGACTTTTGAGCTAATTAAGATAAATTAACATATATATATAAAAGTTTTGAATCTAAGACATTTGATTGTTAGTTAAAATTTTCCACCAACAGTTTAGAAATGCTGCTTCTCTAATATGATCGTTGTTATTGGCTCGGACAAGCATGCCAGTTCTGATTTCGTGTAATGAATCAGTGTCATCTATGCGTCAATCAGCATTGGTCTGCTTGTTCCAACCTATGACGATATGGTCAACATATATCTACACAAATAAATAATCCATGTATATATATATATATATATATAGACTATCTTCTAATTTTGAAGGATGTCTTCTCTCTAATTAGGTAGTGATTAAAAAAAAGTTATTTTTGGATTTGAATTATGAAGTTGGGGTTTATTTGAGCTGGCAATAGTGTTTAGAATTGCTTTCTTGCTAATTTGTTTTTCAATCAAATATGATAATTTCATTTGGCTACTGCTTTTTTGCCTCTTTATCATTAATTTTAATAAATTTGTATGGTTGAAAGCTACTTTTTGCCATCATAGTAACTAAATTACTTTCCGTACATAAATTTCATAACCAACTTTACAAAATGTCATAGATGTCCCAAATATAACCTATTATAAATGTAAACAAAAAACATTTTCATCTCATAGTTTTTTTTTGAAAAACAGTAAAAGCAACAAAAAATAGTAGCCAAACGAAATTGTGATTATTTTCTGAAAAGTAAAGCAACAAAAAAGATTACTCAAATAGACACATAATTTGCACTAATGAAAAATCACTCATTACCGGCGGTTTTTGCAAGCGGTTAACAATAGTTTTCCGGAAGTTATGTAAAACATAGGCGGCCTTAAAAAATGGCGCCGGAAATCGGAATCGGCGGTGTTTCTCCGGCAATTTTTTTTACCAACGGTTTGTACCGCCGGTTATCTTCCGGCAGCCAAACTGCCGGTTGGTTGCCGGGAACCTGTAGCATCTGAAAAAAAAATGATAGCCTCCCCTTTATTTGAGGGTTTTCATCCTAAACTCTAAACCTGCATAGAAAATACAACAATCACAATAATTTTGGGCAACACGCCACCATATTCAATCACAACAATTAGAGACGATATATTTAATAAGTGAAACCAAATAAAACAATAAGTGAAACCAAACAAGTTCAAGTTCATAACTGAAGCAAAAAGTTAAACCAAACAAGTTTATAACCAAATAAGTTTACAGTCAGATCATCATAAGTTCATCAAATTTGCAGAGGATGATTGGTATGTTACCCTCGCTCATTCGTAAACCATCTTTGCTTAGTTTAGATGAACATATGTCTTTGAAGAAAATGCTAAGCTCAGTCAACGGATTTGATATGTAACCGAGTAACATACATACTATGATCGGATGAAGAACATCCATAATTATGTGACAATCATGACTTTTTAGTCCAAATAACCTCGTAGATTTCAAGTCAACACATCGACTTATGTTTGATCCATAGCCATCAGGCATTTTTAAACTTTTAAACCACTGACATATTGATCTTTTTTTCTCTAACGTGAAAGAGTAAGGTACTTTGGGCTTTATTATTTTGCCGTCGGTTGTTGTTACAAACTCTAGATTTTTTCACCGGCAGTACTCTTTAATGTCTATCCTTGCTTTGACATTATCTTTACTCTTACCTTTAACATTCATAATTGTATTAAAAATATTGTCCAAAAAATTCTTTTCAATGTGCATAACATCTAGATTATACCTTACCAAATTAGTTCTCCAATATGGTAATGTCCAAAAAATACTTTTTTTAATCTAATTATGTTCAACATCATATCCCAGATATTTAGACTCTGATAACATTAGAAAATCAATAATTGTTGGAATATCAAAAAGTCTCTGTAGTACATCATCACCAGTTAATCTGAGTAAAGGAGGTAACCGCTCAACTTTATTTTTAATGAATGCTTCCTTATTCCTCTGAAATTAATGATCAGCAAGTAGAAACATATGATGACAATCAAACCATGTATTTTTTCCTCCATATTTTTGTGTGAAAGCTTTAGTATTCTCCAAGCAATAAGAACATGCTAAATTTTCTGTTGTGCTTCAACCAGACAATATACCATAAGCTGGAAAATCACTAATGGTCGATAACAATACAGCTCAAAGGAGAAAATTTTGTTTAGTTGATATGTCATATGTGAGAACTCCTTATAATAACTCTAGGTCATCAATTAATATTTGTAAAAAAATGTTAATTTTTGCTTTTGTCTTATGTGGTCCAGGTATTATAAGAGTTAAGAACATGTAAGGAATAGTCATACACATAATGGTCCAGGTATTATAAGGTGTTAGCATAACTAGCCAATAAGAGTACGGTGTAGCTGTTTGACTATATCGGGTAAAACTATCGGCACATAATCTCAATCTTATATTGTGGGATTCAGTAGCAAATGAAGCTTGCACTCGATCAAAATATTTTCATACTTCAGCATCTGATGGATGAGAAAAAACACTTTTTGCTAATTTCTCTTTATGCCATCTCATATGACCTGCTGAACTCATTGATGTATAGAGTCACTAAAGTCTTGGAATAATCGGTAAATAAAATAAACGGGAATATGGAACATCTTTCTTTTGATGACGTTATTTATCCAAGTTTGACTTAAACTGATGAGCTTTGTAGGTTCAATAATAAACTTCTGTTACATCATCCTTGTAGTATAACATACATTCATTGATACAACAATCAAATTTTGTAGCAGTGAGACCCAACTAAGTTACTAATTTCTTCGTTCGGTATAAATATGAGGAAATTAAATTGTCTGTTGGATTAGTTTCCTTGAGAAGACGAATAAAGTCATTGAAACAATCACGAGGAATATTATACTCAATTTTAATACTAAACATCCTCACTACAATAGAATTCTGAATGAGTATTGGAACCGTCCCAAATTGATTTTTGAGCTGCATGTAGTAACTCAAAGAATTTTTTAGTTTTTGCATTTGGTGGCTCTTCCACACTAGCCATTAAATTAGAACCTGGTACATCAAAAATAAGTTCTTTATATGGTCTACTCATTTGATCTTTATGAAACATTTCATAAGTTATGGATGAACCAGCATGAGTATCTTTGTGTGGCTCCTACTCGCCATGTGATGTCTAAATCCAGCAGTCTGAAAGAAATCCCCTACGATATAAATCAAGCTTCACATCATCGGGCTTGAGGAATGCTTAATTTTTATGCTTCAAACATGAACATCTAAATATTTTATCAAACTTAAAGGAAGGCAGTTAAGATGCAATTTGAATGAAAGTCACAACAAGCCCAATTCATTCCTCCATTTCAATCATCCAACTTGAATTGTGATGATAATAACCCCTTCTATTTCACCATCACTCTGAACAAAAGATTCATTCCTCCTCATGCAAATGTCTAGTGAGAAAATCCTTGACTAAAGAAAAAAGATATTGGCTTAAGAGTGATCCTTGGTGTAATCTAGTTTTATTAACAAGTAGAATATCATCAATAAAAAGCATACAACACGGTACATCCTCTCGCAAATGTCTAGTGAGAAAATCCATGAATAAAGAAAACGATATTGGATTAAGAGTGATCCTTAATGTAATCTAGTTTCATCAACAAGTAGAATATCATCAACAAAAAGCATACAACACGATACATCCTCTCGCAAATGTCTAGTGAGAAAATCTATGACTAAAGCAAACATATATTGACTTAAGACTAATCCTTGGTGTAATCCAAACCAAATCACAAACATCCATAGTAGAATATCATCAACAAAAAGCATACAACAAGCTAGGTAAATCCTCTTGAAAATGTGTAGTGAGAACATCCATGACTAAAGAAAAAAGATATGGGCTTAGAGTTGTTCCTTGATGTAATCCAATCAGAATAACAAAAAACATAAAAAAATAAAAAATGCAAACCCTCGGAGGCAGGCATTGAGCACTTCGACCTTATAATGGGGAGCTCGTCGGCGGCCTGAGGGACCTTGTCGGCGGCTGGAGGAAGCTCGTCGGTGGCCTAAATCATCTCGATCTCCCGAGAGGGCAGGGGGAGGAGAGGGGTGAGCGCAGTGCAGGAGAGAGAGAGAGAGAGGAGGAGATGAAATGAAATGGGAGGCTCAGGATGGATAATTTTAGGGCAGTTTTCGGTGGCGTTCTGGCGGCTCAAACCGCCGGTACCAAAATTTCTTAACACCAATGGTTTTAGCCGCCGGTAATGCGCCGGTAAGTTTTAATGCCGGCCATTTAACTGGCAGTTTTTGGACCGCAGGTATTTTCGGTGGCTTAAGCTTGCATAATGGCCTGTTGGGCCACTGGTAATAATCGACGGTCAGACTGCCGGTTAAACTACCATTATTATCGGCGGCAGGATAACCTTCGGTCTAGACCATCGGTAATCAATGAATTTCCTGTAGTTTTGTATATTTTATGCATTACTTATAGTGTAATCTCATCAAATACTCAAGGTTTGAATAATTTAGAAAATGACGATCAAGAAAAAGAAAAAAAAGAAATATGAATAAACAAAATATGTCTAGTAATTTTGATAAATTTTGCTGCCAATAGATTATTTTCGTGAAAGCTCAAAGAAAAATTTCCATGTGTAGCATATGTATGTTGACCTCTATGTAAAGAACAAAAAGGAAACGAGAAAAATCTCATATCAATCAAAATGCCGCCCGAATCTCTACAAATTCTGCAAGAAATCCCGCCATGTTACTGTGCACCTAGGACTTATGAATTTGAATCTGAATGAACAAACAACAAGAAACAAAATTGAAATGCAATATATAACTGAACATTAAATGCAACATCATAACAAAAATACAAATACTAAATGATGAATCCAATTCATCAAAATAAGCATCAATCAACAAAGCAGGGGAGTCGTGGAAGAAGATATCATAACACAATCAACATGCAAACGAGGATTAAGTGGGATATGTAGCAACATGCTTCTAATTAACATGAGGGTTAAGAAGCAATCACGTCAAATGGAATGAAAATATTAATGACCAATGGTGCCGTAGTCAGCATACATGTTACAATACATCTTGCGAACATAATCTCATTTCGAAATAATAAGAGATTGTGAAAGATATGGCTTGATCACAAAGCCATGGCATGAACTATTCGTAGCATGATAATGGACTCGTAGCATCGAAGTTAACTTATCATCAAGCAATGATCAACATGAGTACGTATAATTTGATCATAAGTAAAGATATACGAACATTGCAAACCATATGGAGACAATAATGATGGATTATGTTATATGTATCTATCATTCAAACAAGCACACTTCCATCCTACGAGTAAAGGTGGATAATAGGCTGTAGAAGTGACCTCCTATCTGCTACTACAAAATCTCATCATGTTTATAACATACTATCCATAAGTAAATACAAAATATGTATAACAAGGTAGTGATACCCTGTGAATTACAAATTAATGCTTTCAAACAAGAAAATTGAAGTTGATGATAGTCTTCATGGAAACCTTGTAGAAAGATGAAATAATCCCTACTATATTCACTTGCAAATACCAAGAAGGAGAAATGTCTTACAAGATCTAAGTAGGGTCCAAACAAGCACAAAAGGATTATCAAGGAATATAGTTTAGCCTGCAGTCAATATGAAGATCCAAGTGAGCACACTAACCTTTATACAAGTGGCAACGATAGATATGCTGTTGATGTGTGGAATCTCTTGATTATATAGGAGTTTTGTGTGGGGGTTTAGTGATACTGTAAATGGCTCATACCATAACCAACATGTCAGTTGCAACCAGAAGGATTTGACATGCAGTGGACATAACATTTTGATACACCCAGATGCATTCAAGTGAATGTCGACACACTATTAATTATGCCTACAAGAGTTAATGATCAATATTTGACAAATGTGTTGTTAAAGGTTAATACAAAGTTTGGTGGCCTAAACTCAGAACTACAAACATAAAATACACTTGCTATCATGATCATCCCAAGGGTTGAAGAAGTTATTTTAGGAATGGGTATCTCATATGGTTCTCCGTTATAGTCCAATGTGCATCCAATTACTGCAGTTAGTTCAAGACTGAGCCCTCCTAATTTTGAAGCATATGGCATCAGTAAAGACACACATCCAAGGTTGGAATGATTAATTCATTATTTAAGACAACAATAGATGATGATGACATAATAGGGGAGATGCTCGTTGGTTCCCATACTAGTTTTGGGAAGAGAAAGCCATATTAAATCATTATGAAGTAAGTGAATCTCAATTCAACAAGGTCATGAACATTGAGTTGGATAAGATTATTGTGGATTGCAAGTTCCTCGATGAATAATGATTGTGCATCCAACACACCATCTACATGTAAATATAGAAAGGGCTATAACAAATATGAATCTCTACGAGCTGCATCAGAAGACCTACCAAATACTATAAAAATATCCTCCGCATGTGTACTATAATATGAAAGAGCATAGGTACACAAATGAGGCAAGTGCAATCACATATCCGCATGGACCCTGGTGAGCATGTTATGGGTACACACGTGATATCTAAGGATGCAGCGTGGGTTAATAAATGAACCACAATTCAAGTCTGATCATTAAGGCTTTCAAGATCTCGGACAAAAGAAATTCATCAATAAAACATAAAGCCTATGGACCACATCCTCTATCGAATAGTAAATATAGTCGATAGTCTCTAATTAATAAAATATAATTGCCCATTAACAACCTGATAATGGCCATGATGAATGTAGATCTCAACCGAATGGGTTAATTCTAAATATTTCAAAATGCCATCTCAAATAAAAAAAAACTAAATATTCAAAAATCAAAATTTCCAAAAAATCGTCCAAGTCTAAAATATTTAAAATCAAAATCAATCATCAAGTATTTTAAAGAAAAATCCATCCACCATCCATAACTATTTATAGGGGTGGACAAATTAAAATTTACTTCATCTCACATAGAGCTAATGTCTAGTCGAAAATATTACTAGGATCCATTATTAAATAATCTCCTACTACTAAGGATGTGGTATGTATCCTTTGACCTTTGATTTTTCCACCAAATGGCACTATAGGATAAATGGTTATGACTCGGAGCCCTCTGAACCAAGTGGTTTTGTCACCAAATGGCACACGAGATAACGGTTATGGCCAGAGCTTATACGTTCCGTAGTAGCATCAAATTCTTAAGACATGAATCAATAAGATATAATCGATAGGGCACAAAACTCTCTGTTAGCTAAGATGGACTCAAATTAGTCCCCTTAGACAAACATCCACCCAGGTCTACAAGGTACCCTTGGATGAAGCAACCCATAGCTGCTAATAAGGATCCTTCTGTCAGATTGGGTTGACTTCCTCCTCTGACTATGTAGACCAGAAACCATGATGGCTCGCAATGACGGAACCATGTGATCTTGATCGGGTCCATCATCTATTCTCTGACCATCTTCTTTAAGTGCAAGGTGGTGAAGTTTTTAATTTTAAATATGAAACTTATAACACTCAAAATAACCCATGCTGTTACTATATGTCGGATAGTACATATTTCTACGTATCTGGTTAATGACTAGCCTTAATCAAATGTTCTCTCTCGTTATCAGGAGGGGTAATTAATTATAAGGGCTTGCACCTATTGGAAACCATAACTCAGATCATAAAGTCCTCACAAAATGAGGGCAAAATCTTTGGGTAGTATCTTATCTACAAAACAATATGCCTTCCCAAAATTTATCATGAAACTTAATCCGTTAAAACTCCTCCCGAAAAGCAACGTGGGATGCCGGGGCCGAATTTTTGGAGCCCACAACATACTTGAGGGATTCATGACTCAACTTTTTTAAGTAGTTTGACAGTTTTGGGTTTTGACATTTTATAAAATATGCATGACATGGAAACAATAAAAGAGTAACTTGAGAAGGGATTTATGTTTGTGATTGAACTTGATGAGAAAAAAATTGATATAGCATGATGGAAAAAAAAGTCTAAATAGTTGGATATGTTTTGTATAAAAAAGGAGCCAAGTATATCTTATATATGTTTAGTTTCATATGTCACTTGTTATCTCTCTATATAATTAAATTATTAAAATAATATAATTATATTTTAAAAATAATATAATTAAATTATTAGATATATCATCTAATTATATTATATCTCATAATGTCATACAAAACTATTTGAAAATAATTTACTCAGAATCAAAATTAGGAACTTGAAGTCCTTCAATTTGCTTGAACTAAGTTCCAACTAAAATGTTCGACTATTTCTCTATTCAAATGAGAGCTTGTTATAGTTTGACATCAACGGGACCGACATCATGTGAAGAAGAAGAAGAAGAAGAGGGGCACACTATAATAACATGTTGGGGGAAGGCATAGAAGGGACATGTAGTGCATGAAGAAAAAGATAGGTTTGCGAGGATAGCTCATATGGGGAACGTGGAAGAGGGACCGGCCACATGTAAAAATAATAGGGGTTAACCATGTTAGTTTGCTGGGGTAACTCATAAATAAGGCATGCGGTTTGTGAAGGAGAAGAGTTGTTTGTGGCTGAAGCTTGTTGAGGGAAGCCGTTAATGGTTGTGAATTAGACATGGGTCAACCTTGAAAGATATGACTATGAGAAGGTATTTTTGATTTTTTTTTTGAAGTAAAATATAGACAACATCACAAAAGTAGAGGGGTAATAACTTTTTAAAAATATGTCAAAATGATGTTCTTCAAAAAACAATTTTCAGAATGCAGTGCAATCAAATAATTTATCAAATTAGGTTTTAACTTTTTGTAAAATGAAAGCAGGCAGGAAAGTTGGCCAAACAAAATCTTAACGAAATATTATTATGAATTTAATAATATGATAAATTAATCTTAAGTATAATGAGAATTTTTAACATATTTTTTATTAAATAAAATACCTATAAGAATTTATTGCATCCAATTGTTAGGCCAAGGCAAATTTGGATGATATAAATGAGTACCACATATACCGGCATGCAATTAAGGTAATTTTTAAAAACTAGGAAATTATAAACTAGCAATAGACCAATTGGAATGAAAATAATTTTTAGTAAACAATTGTCAATTAGCTGCAGATTCGCTATATGAGTTTATCAACATATTAAAATGAAATTTTAATTGCAGATTTTATGAGAGTTTTCTGCGGCTTCAAATTATTGCAATAGATTTTATGTAAATAAGGCGGCAGATAAATATGACGTGATGTAAGCTATTCAATGAATAATTTGTAAGAAAAGAATTTGTTGCGATCTGCCATAAATTTCCTGCAAGATTTTATCCACAGTAAACGTGCGACTGATATTCTATAATTATATCTTTGAACTACTAACTGAAACATTTAAAAAATATATTTCTACTATCTATATTACTAATAGAATGTCAATTGTGATTGTATCGAGATAAACTATTCATCTTTAAGTTAAATAAATTGGAACTCTGCTTTCAGGCTACATTTAGGATAATTTTTTTACTTTATGAACAAACTTTCTAGTTAAAAATTTTTGAAAGCAGTGAAAAAATAATGTCAAAAAGCTGTTCCAGATGAAGCCTTAAATTCCTATTATATCCTACATAAGCTTTCCTACGCATGCATGTGCATTTGTGGGATGGTTGGGTTGATGAGAAGCATGCATGCATACATCTGTGTGCTAACATGCAGGGGATAGCTAGGCTAGTGGAGTTGGTTGTTGCGATGGTGCCGTATGGAAGGAGTATGAGGGTGTCTTTTTTTGTATAGGAGATTCCACGTGAATATATAAGAAAAGAGGAATTATATGACGAATAAATCTTATGCTGACTCATGTAAAATACTCATAAAAAGTCATATTGTCAAAGTCAAATTAAATTAAATCAAGAGAATATGGGTTACTGATCAACTCAAAATGGGACATGGCTCTGTAAGGTTATTTATGCTCAATGATACTTCTAAAAGTAACTTATAAATAACATATGCTTTTTTATTTATTTAGATTAATTATCGAAATGAAGACTATGATTCAAAAAATGTTAACATGATAATGTAGTATATACCTTAATATAGATCAATATGTAGAATAGTGGGTGAATGACCGTAACCAAGATTATTATTTTTTCAGATATAACATCTATATAGTTAGAGTCACTAAATCACTAAGAATTTAATTAATGAGTGTAATGGACCAAGAAAGTGGTAGATGAGAAGTAAAGCCTCTTGGAAGAAACATAAATAATCTTGGTTAGGACTTCTTGGGTCCGTCATCCTTAGGCAATCAAGCTTGAAACGACCTAATTAAATGATAGTTGACCCAACCAAGCCAATAAATACACTATCAACAACCATTAATTATATCGTACAAAGTTATCTCATGATCTCAAACTAAGGAATAAAAAAAAAAATTATTCCTAGACAAATGAATTCAAATACTTGACTTGGTAAATATATAAAACTTATAATAGCTAGCAATGCATATGATTGCCCATATTATATTATGAAGATAATGATATGCAATCTAAGTTATTTATTACTATGAAATGGAAGACATTTCTATTATGCATGTGTGAATAGTTATGTTATGAATATATACCAATGCTAAGTGTTTTTGATTGCTAGTTAGCTCGATCTTACATCTCATTTAGTAGATATAAAAAAGTAAAACTTTACCAAAAAAGGGGCTTAAAAGATCCAATATTTTAAGGAGAAATCCACTCCTTAATTGATGTTTGAGTTCATTTTATCAATTTGCTTAGGTTGTGATGGGGGCGATGAAGTAACCTAAAGATTTGTTAAATGATTTAGGGCTCTATAAATTCATAAACAATGCTTAGGTTTTCTTTGATTAAAAAAATTATAAAAATTCCACTTAATATAGGGAAGTATACGTGCCAAATCAAGTAATGTAATGATATAGTAAAGTATTGATCGTATGAAAAATAATATTTACTTGCAAATATTAGTACTGTCTATTTCAACAACAACAACTATCCCATTCAATTAAATATCATTTGATGGAGATTCAATCACTTAATTTATAATAAAAAATAATTAAATGAAAAACTATTTAGATAAATTATTTCTAATTGATTGAATAAATATAATATGTTTCCTAATGTTTCCCTTTTATATTCATACTATTTATAAAATATGCATCACTGACTGCTCAGTCAAGCGTGAAAAGACAAAAGATATATTAAACTCTTTCAACCTTAATACACCACTCTAAACTCTTATAGTCTGTCACCCTATAAAAATTTTAGAAGAGTAAGCAAAACAAGTATTATTAACATCTCCTCAAGAAAATTAATCTTTATAAATTTGATACATGATAAGCACTATGCCTATGCTTGCATCATACCAATCCAACATACCTGATTATGCCTATTTCCTTTTCCTAGGCTCCACATTACACATGATATTAGCAACACATATTGATACTATGTGCATTAAATGAAGACTTGGTATATTAAAAAATATCATAAAATTAATGATGAAGAGAACTTATTAGTACTGATATTTCATTTACACCATCATTCAAAAACTAGAGAATTTAGTAAGACATGAAGATCAACTGAAGCATATTCATTTTGATTAATTTCATAAAAGAAAGAAAATATAGAAGAAATGATATCACCAGATCGATTAAATGATCTCCTCAACACTCTACCTTAAACTTACAAAATTGCTTGCACAAACATAAGCTAAACACTCTAATGGAATGTATCTAGTTCTTCTTTGAATTCCTTTAACTGTCACTCCTAAGGAAAAATCAGAGAAGCAATATAAAGATTGAAATTAAACAAGTGACAGAACTCATCTAATAACATTATAGACATATTATTTATAGAAATAATATAAAAAAACTAATTCTAGCATCGTAGCACTCGAGACACTTGTGTCGTGGCATCCATAAAATGAATTAACATTACAACACTGAAGGATTTACTTCACTATGGCTCTTGCTGACATAGACTCACTTTTTAATGAATTGATGTGTTGCTTATCTAGAAAAAAACATGACCTGAATAACTATAATTGTAGTGATGTGGCGCTGCTAACAATTGAGTACTAGAATGTCCATGTTGCACTCCCTTGACTTACACTACAAGAAATTCACTGAATACCAATAAAACTTTCGGCGATCATTTAACCGCTAGAAATACCAGCTGTTTTATATTTTTGGTATAAACACTGGTATTTTCGATGATCATTTGACCGCCAATTTTATATTTTTATGACGATATTTACTAGCAGTTTAGCTACAATTTTTAAGTGAAATTTTTTTGGCTGTTATAGCTGCCGGAAATAATGCCGAAAAGGACCCTAAAAATTAACCCCCTTGATCTTCATCCACATTTCTTTGCCTGGCTCTTTTCGACAGGAGAACATCTGTACTGGCACTTGGATAACCCATTATTGTTTGGTTCCTCTAGAAAAGCCGTGATCTTCTACCCTCGCCAGACTAACATTGAACATTGACCCCTTGACATAATTGATTTCTAGCGGCCCGCCAAACCTAAAGGTGAATTCCATGCATCTCTTTAGTCTTTATGCTCAAACTATGCATCTGCTTATCTTTAAGCCCCTATATTTTTGTTTTAGTTGTGGATGTTCTCACTAGACATTTGTAAGAGAATGTACCTCAGTGTTTGCTTTTTGCTGATGATATTCTCCTTGTTGATAAGACTAGAGTGGGAGTTAAAGGTAAACTTGAATTATGGAGGTCAACCTTTGAGTCTAAAGATTTTATCTTGAGTATATCTAAAATAGAATGTAGAGTATAATTTTAGTAGTAATAAACCTAGAGAAGGGGTTGTGACTTTGGATGATTAATTCATTAATCAAAGTACACCTTTTAGATATCTTGGATCAATTATTCAGAGTGATAGTGAAATAAGTAGGGATATTATTAGTAAAATTCAAGTTGGATTGTTGTTGTTGATTAATGCATCCAGCTTGTTGTGTGATAGAAAAGTCCCCCTCAAACTTAAGGAAAAATTCTATAAGATGGTGGTGAGACCTGCAATGCTTTATGGTGAAGAATGTTGGCTAATAAAATAGAAGCTTCATATTAAATTAAGTGTTGCTGAGATGAGGATGCTCAGGTAGATGAGTGGATTTACCCTTAAAGATAGAATATGAAATGAGCATATACGTGAAAAGGTTGGAGTAGCTCCAGTGAAAGATAGGATTTGAGAGAGTTACCTTTGATGGTTTGGTCACATAAAACAATATCCTTCTGATGACTCGATTAGGAGAGTAGATGTATTAGATTTAACCTATGTTAAGAAAGGTAGAGGTAGACCTAAAAGACTTGGTTAGAAAATATTAGAAATGTCCTTTCTTTATTAGATCTAAATGAGAATTTGACTCTTAGCAGGACATAAGGAAGAAAAATAATTCATGGATTTCCTACCTTGTCACATATCACACTTTTAAGGCTGTACCTTTTTTAATAATTCATTTCACAACTATGTAAGCAATATTTGTTTTAACATCTAAATGACTATCCAAGAAGAAAGATATTAGATGTATAATAGATTGTTATTAGGCCGAAAAGGATTTTTAGATGAATTTGTGGAGAGAGTTGAGACCTTTATTCAAGTCACATGTCAACTACCTTAGTTTGTGTCCGATGGAATGTTTAGATGTTCATGCTTGAAGCACAAAAATCAAGGATTCCATAAGCCCGATGATATAAAGGTTAATTTATATCATAAGGGATTTGTTTAAGGATACTAGATTTAGACCTTACATGGCAAGTACAAGCCACATATATAAACTCATACCGGTCCATCCACAACTTTTGAAATAGTCGATAAAGATCAAATAAGTAAATTATATGAAGACCTTAGTTTTGATGCAACAAATCCTAATTTAAGGGTCAGCATGAAAGAGCCACAAAACATAGAAACCAAAAAAAATAATTTGAATTACTACACAATGCTCAAAATCCAATTTGGGATGGATGCATAACTCATTCAGAATAATCCGTTGAGGTTATAAGGTTGTTAAGTATCAAAACTAAATATAATATTTCTAATGACTACTTCATTAACTTTATTGGTCTTCTCAAGGAAAAAAATTCAACTTATAATTTAATCCCCACATATTTGTATCGAACAAAAAAATTAGTATCCAAGTTGGGTCTCACCATTACAAAAATTGATTGTTGTATAAATGGTTGTATGTTATACAATAAGGATGATATAAAAAGTTTATTATAGCACCAGCAATACGCCTTGGTTCAAACCTTATTCAAGAAAATAGCTTTGTTAAAAAAGATGTTTCATATTTCCATTTATTTTATTTTCCTATTATTCCAAGACTTCAATGACTCTATGTGTCAATGAGTTCAGTAGGTCATATGAGATGCCCTAAGGAGAAATTATCACACAGTGGTTTTCTTTCTCATCCATCAAATACTAAAATGTGGAAATATTTTGATCAATACATGCTTTATTTAATACCGAGCCACATAATATAAGATTGTGATTATATGCTGATGGTTTTACTCCATACAATTAGATAACTTCACCAATAATTCTTATAGTCATTTATAATTATGTAAATCATATTTGTATGTAAATTACTATACATGTTGTAACTCTATTTTTGCAATTCTTTATGTTTGTTACAACCTAATAGTCTATAATATATAAGGGAAAACAATTGACCAAGGAGCTGTAATGATACTAAAAATGTAGATCTTGTTGCTACTAGATGTCATAAGCTCAAAGAAGTTCTTCATTAGATTGATAAATGGGGTTTTGCTATCCAGACTTTTGATTCATTGTTAGCTTGCTGTAATTGGCTTTCTAGCCAAGCTTCCTTTATGATTAATCTTTATTATAATGTGGTATACTTTACATGGAAGTCAAGGAATAAGTTGATCCACAATGGGAAGGATGATAGCTCATTGATTATTGCTTCTAATGCAATGAGTTATGCATCAATTTCTGCTTAAGGAAATGGTAGAATCTCAGGTATATGGGATGCTAATCAGCCTTCTAGGCTATCAAATCTCCATTGCTATCTCCCTCCACCTGATTGGCTAAAAGTAAATGTGGATGCTGCCTTACTCACTTCTTACAAAGATGGAATTGGATGGGTATTTCATGATCATAAAGGAAGATTCCTATTGGATTTTGGTAAATCGTATGTTCATTGGGACATATCTTCTTTGGAGTTTCTGGCTTCACAATCAATAAAGGAGATGGTCAAAGATTGGATGTTTAAGAATAAGGGAGTTATAATTGAAGGAGACAATATCAATGTCATGAAGTTTTTGAGAAATGCAAAAAATAATGGAGATATAAAGTTAGAAGGTGCTCATTTATTTAATGAGTTTAATCATGTCATTTTTAACTGTGTTAATAGAAGGTGCAATAAGTTAGCAGATTTATGTGCTAACTATGGCATTTTGTGTTCCTTTATTTGGGATGATGTTAGTTTGAATAAGGTTCCTACTTTATTTATGTCTTTATTATAGGAAGAGTCCAGTGTCTAGAATCCTTAGTTTGTAATCCGTTTTTTACTTAATGCAATTTGCTGCATTTGCTTAAAAAAAAAAGAATCACAGGGTAGCAAGGACACATACCATGATTAGTTGTTGTTACTTATTTGATGAACTAGTTGGTGTATTTTGAACACATGGATGTGAAAGAACTTGTTTAATGTTTTAAACATTATTTTATTTTTTATTATTGTCAATTTTTTTAAACATATTTTGAACTATCAAAGTATATGTTGAATGTGGATGTTAGTATGTTTCTTATATTATGTTTTGAACTACATGAATATATAGTTAAAAGTTTTTGTTTTGTGTTTTGAACTACTTGCTAATAATTAAAGAAATATGCTTATATAGAGGGGGGTCATCAATTTTTTTTCAATTGCTTTAGATTTTTGGTGGCCAACTAGTGGTTTAGCTGCAAGAAAATTTGATACCCGATGATAATAATTCACTGTCGATTATTTAATTATGCCACCGGTAATAACCTGCAGTTTGGCTGCTAGAAAAATGGGTGGTTTTGAATGCCAGTAATGACTGATGGTTTGCCAATGGCATTTATACAAAAATTATCTGACGGTTACCTGCGGTACAAGGTCTAGTAATTTTTGGCTGAAGTTGCTGCTAAAATACTGCAAAAAAAAAAAATACTACAAATTTTTTTTTTCTAAAAGTGCTATGATGGCACTAGAAAGTTCGTTAGGGATGTTAAGCCCTTATGAACTGGCCCAAGGCTAACAAAAAGAAAGGTGAATTGGATAGCTTTAAAACCAAAGATAAAACTCAAACCAAAATCACCACAGAAATCAAAGTGTGGAAGAAAATAATACGGAAGCAATAATAAGAAAGAACACACCAGATTTATAGTGGTTCGGTGAAACCTTGACATATGTCCACTCCTTGGAGGTACCCTCCAAGTATTGCACTAAACTAAGTGTCTCTTCTTTAGCCCCCACAGCTAGGCGTAGAAGCCCTTACAAAATCACTTCCACCTTCCCCGGTGCGGCGGAGTCGCCGGGTCCTTTGACACCAAAGTGAACCTCTTCTTTGGTGAACTTCCCTCGAGACAAGCCTTAAATCCGAAGGTATTAAGGTGCAAGCCTGCCGGAGCAACCGTGTGGAATCCCCCTCCACACTCCCTTGAGTCCCCCCTCACAGGATCTTCTCCCTCTCTCAGAATTCACTCGTTCCTCACTCCCTTTCAAGTTTTCTCTTAAAGTTTCCCCCACAAGAATGAAGCTACAATGGCTACCAAAGACACTTACAAAGTGTCATGTCATAGCTTAAATAGAATATCTCAAAATGAGCTCATTAATACAAGTTGCTGACATTATCGTCCAGGCCAATTAGTTCAAATATGAGGAAAATCGTCCTGAACATCACCCTGAAATGAAGCTGGACGATGTCCAATCGGCCCGGACGATCTTGCGATTGGCCTGGCCGATGTGATCATGCAAATCACCATTAATTGCTTTCCTTAATCACCAGATTTATTTAAGAAAAATTGCTCTGGATCGGCCAGGTCGATCCACCGGGTTAATGTCCAAAAATAAGTATTTCTTAAGTAGATCTGGCGGCATATTCTTTCTTAATTGAGCCTATCATCCTGGTTGATACAAAATCATCCAGGACGATGTGTTTTGCATAATGACAGCTGCTTTAATGAGGATGCACTAATTAGGATTTCTACTTTTGAATAGATCATCCAGGCCGATATAAATATCATCCAGGACAATTTTTCCAAAAATAGTAACTCTAGGGAACAATCAGAAAATCTTCCAAGTTACAAAGCATCAAGAGCCACAGCAAATACAATAGACTCAAGAAAGAAAAAAAGTGTACAAACTGACTCAGACTTAGTCTACCCAATCTTGAGTTGATTCCAAATTGCAGTCCAATCATGTGAACCTGAAATGTTAGTAGATAAGGCAGTTATAGAGAAAAAAGAATGTTTGCTATCATCAAAATCATAAGCCATAAATCCACAACATTTTCCACTAAAATTCATTTTTTACGCGGTTTATATCGGTAATTTTTAAATATCTAGAAAATCATTGGTAAATTATAAAATTTCTAGAAAATTGATGTTAACCACTAGAAATTTCCATTGGTAAATGATGATTTTTCAGTATTTTTAACAATGCTAGAATTTGGCACCGTAATTATACAGATAGAGATTGGGCTTTTTGGTACTGACTCTTTCGATGTTGTGACACTGGGATAGTTTGTTGTGCTTTGCGATGTTGACTCCTCGGGTGATATGAGGCCTTCAAATATAGATTGGGTGCGCCATTCCCATATTTGGGTGCTATAGTTATGCCAATAATAGCCTTGCGACAGTATTGTTTCAGACAGGCCTTGTACCTTACTTAAAAATTTTGCCCATTCATTATATTTTCCTATAGAAATATAACTAAAACAACATGTTTTTACTAGTAAATTA
This sequence comes from Dendrobium nobile, assembly GCA_022539455.1. Classification (NCBI taxonomy): domain Eukaryota; kingdom Viridiplantae; phylum Streptophyta; class Magnoliopsida; order Asparagales; family Orchidaceae; genus Dendrobium; species Dendrobium nobile. The sequence goes on along the minus strand of CM039735.1, from coordinate 46,823,540 downwards.
ACATATAAAATATAACATTATCTACACCTATCAAATCCTCCCTAACATAAACTTTTCTTGTCCTCTAGCAAATAGAAGTTTGTAATTCTAAATAAGTGATTAAATAAAATAAAAAGTGATGATATAAAATTACTAAAATATAGGATAATACTTTACTCTCTAGAATTAGTAAAAATGAATCAAAGCTATACTTTTTGTTTGGAAAAATGCCAATAGTTAAAAATAATAAATCTTTCTTATGTTTACCTAATTTGAAATTATAGGTTATAGATTTAATCATTAACTTTTGAATATTGTAGAGAATATTGTAGTTTTAACAATTGGATAGGGTTGTAGGAAAAAATGTACTTTCATTAATTCAACATCCTTTTGTAATAACTTTCTCATCTTATCATTTATAATTTTTGTATAAGATTGTATTTCAAATCTTGAGCTTTCGCTGATACCAATTTTTGAATGTATTCATCCTTTTCTTTTGACATTTTTCATTTCTTTTTTATTTTTAAGGACTATATGTAGTTCTTTTTTATGGAGTACATGATTAATGATTTTGAATATCAGCTTATACTTTAACATTCTTATATAGTTTTAATAATTTTAATATATGGACTTGATGAGATTACTAGTTCCATCTTCATGTTTTTTAAAATTATAAATTTTAATCTACTAATATTAAATTTTTAATAATAATTATTCATCCTATAATTTTTAAAAGTTAAATTCATAAAGTTATAGCTTATAAATTCAAATTGGGATAATAGCTCAAAAGGTTGAATGAGTTAGGTATTAATTTTTTTAACCTATGAAGTATAAGTAAAGTTCATTCAAATTAGGATATGGGATTTTATTTTTAACATAATTTTTTATAATTTTAAATTATCATTTTTGTAAGGGTTAGTTAAATAATCAGAATATAAAATTAATTGGAGGGCAATAATAATTTAGGCATGAAGAACACTTGCTAATATATAAATAAACACATAAACAAATACTACAAATATATGCTTTCATATAAGTGATATAGATGGCATAAAATATGTGTTGAAAATTAAAAAATGATATAACATTATATTAATCTGATATAGTTACAGGATAACCGATGCATATGGCATCCAACATTCAACAATGACTCTCAAAGTCAAAATTTTCAACTAAGTTCAACCACATAAGTCAATAACTCTCTATACTTCATTCTCTTCTATAAAATAATATTTTAGAACAACAAAAAATACATACACATCCTTAAAAAATCTTCACTCCTCTACTCACATGGTTTTAATCTATACCCTTTAACTTTGATGGTTTGTAAAGTTTGCTTGTCCTGTTTCTTGATGGCACTATCAAGAAAAGTTCTAATAATAGTGAAAAATCCAATCCACATAAATATGATTTTCCCATGGAAATAATTTTTCTTATAATCAAATAGCAACACATCTTGCCCAAAAACAAATTATATAAGAAAACTCTACCACCATGCTTCTTCCTTATTTATGCCATGTACTTATTCTTATCTTGATGAAACTCCACTTTGAATTCTTTCAACTTAGTAATAATAACAAGATTTTGTATGTGGGGAAGTAAAAAAGAATCCTCATTCTTGGTGTGATTTTTGTTTTGGTTCTTTGAATAAGATAATGTATGCTTGATTCTAACCATCTCTTAGACTTTTGATTTTCAAGAGAAGAAAATATGAAACATAGTCAAAAGTAGGTAAGGAATGAAAAGAGAACTTTCTCCTAATTGATTTTTATAGATTTCAGTGGGAAGTAAGTTTAAATTTTTTGAAATTTCAATCATGAAGGCTCATGGGGGCTGCGATGTGCAAAGGTATGGCACCGCGACACTCCCTTCTTCGCTCTCAAAGTTTTTTTTTTTTTTTTTAATATTTTGAAGAGCAAATTAAACAAAACCATAAGATAAAAGATAGGTTTACCTCCCTAAAAATGCTAAGTTTATAGTCTTCAGTCAGATTGGATAACTGACTAGGCCTAAAGTTTGGTTATCTTCCAACCAACACTAAGTTTATAATCTTCAGGTAGACTTTTCCCAAATTTTCCATTTGGCTAAGGTGGATGATTGCTATTCTTAAATTGGGTCCCATGGGTATCATTTTTCTTCATTAACATTAGTGGTACTATGAAGAGATCAATTGGTCAACTACTCACAGAAATTGCAGGGTGACTTAGTTGAGTTTCAAAAATTTTAATTGAAGTAGCTTGGTTTTATAATTGAATTCCCAATTTCATGACCACATCTTCTTGTGGTGTCTTCTTAGTTTTATACATATTACTTTGATTAAATCCAAAAGGATATGCTGGTCTTGGATTATTACTAACTTTATTTTAATTTTTCCAATTTAAGCTTTGATTATTTTGACAAAAAAATAATTTATTTTTATAATTATTATTTGTCCAATTAAAATTTGGTTGATTCCTCTAACCTAAATTATATGTATTTGAATAGGGATTGTTTTATCTTCCAATCAAACTTATATTTTCAATCACTTGGATATTGTTTTTTTTCTTTAAGCTTTTATCTTTCAAATGTAAAGAAGAATTAGAATTTAAGACTAAAGTGCTCAATTTCTTTTATATTTCTATAACTTGTGCAGTCAAAATGGATAAAGAATTATTTTCATTAATTCTAGCCACTCTCTTATGATTCACCCTATCAACAAGATACTGAAAATTATTTGTTGCCATTTCTTTAATATATTCATAAACATCTTCAAAAGGCTTTAACACCAAAGAACCTCCAACTACATCATCAATTATGACTCTAAGGGACCCTACCAAATCTTTTTAAAAAGTTTGAATTATTAACCAATTAGGTAAGGTATGGTAAGGGCACTTCCTAAGAATCTCCTTGAATTTCTTCCAACTCTCAAAAGTTGATTCTCATAAATTGATTCTCCTTCTAAATGAGTAAAAGAAGTAATGTCCTTTCTCATTTTGATAGTCTTAAAAGGTGGGAAATACTTTCTAATAAATTTGTGGGTCAACTCATTCCATTTGGTAATAGAGCTTGAGGGTCAAGAATTTAGTCATATTTTCCTTTATCTCTTGGAAAAAATGAGAATATTTTAAGTCTAATAACATCATCACTAACACCATTTCACTTAAATATTGCACAAATTTTTAAAAAAGTTGTTAAATGTAAGTTAGGGTCTTAAATGGGAGTTCCCAAAAATTAAGAATTTTATACTATCTGGATGATTATATATTTTAATACAAAATTTTTTGCTTGGTTGGTGGGTCTATTTATGCTTTGGTGAATTCCATCTACTAAAGGGTTTGCAAAATTAGTAGGAGGTCTAGAAGGATCTAAGTTTTAAAAAGGGTCATCCATTTTAAAAATCTTTTTGATAGTTTTAATTTTGGAAAGGTTTCTCTCAATTTTAGAAAAAAATTTAAACGTGCCTCCCCTCTTTGCCTGATAAGCATACAACCAAAGATATGTAATAAGTAAATTAAAATAAAATAATAAAAGAATATAGTAGAGCTAAATATATAATTGATTTAATAATATAGTAAATTTATAAATAAAAAAAATTCTCCCCTCACAACTATGCTAAGAACTTGAATCAGGTGGTGGATTAACCTAAAGAATTATGAAAAATATTTAGGGCTCTATCAATCCCTAAACGATGCTTATATTTTATTTGATATACAATTTTTAAAAATCCACTTAAAAAGTAATTTAGTGATGACAAAGAGTATCGATCTCATTAGGAAGAATATTTACTTTCAAATATTAGTATATCTACTTTAACTACAATAATTATTCTGCTTAATTAAAATAAGATTTAGAGGAGATTCAATCACTTAATTCAAAATAAAAAATAATTAGATAAAATAATATTTGGATAAATTATTTTTAAATGATGGAATGTAAATATAAATGAAAGTTCATCAGGGATGTTAGGCCATTATGAACTAGTCCCGAGGCTAACCAAGAGCGGGGGGTGAATTGGTATTTTAAAAATTTTTCTAAACAAAAACACAAACACAACCAATCTAAGTTTCACCATAGAGAAAGAAAGTGCAGAAATTAAATGTGGAAGTATAATAAGAAAGAACACACCAGATTTTATAGTGGTTCGGTCAACTTGACCTACATACACTCCCCGGAGGCACCCTCTAAGTATTGCACTAAACTTAGTGTCTCTCTTTTTTCCCCTACAGCATGATAGAGAAGTATATACAAAAACTCCTTTCCCCCGACCCCAGTGAGGCAGAAAACCCAACTCCATTTGCTTCCTCCATAAGCAGGCAGAGAACCAAACTCCTTTTGCTTCCTCCAGAAGTAGACAGAGAATCCAACTCCTTTTGCTTCCTCCAGAAGTAGGCAGAGAACCTTGATTAATTACTAAAGTAGACCTCTCTTGAACCTCCAAGGAACTAGGGACGATGACCAAAGAATATGAATCAAATCCTTGCTTGGAGCAACCTTTATGAAACCACTCACAAACTCCCCCTCACAAGATCCTCTCTCCCTCCCTTGCTCTCCCTCTCCTCTTGGCTCTCTCAGGTAAGGACAACAGCAAAAGATTCACTTTTGGGTGAAATAAGAGGTATTATATATAAGGGCTTTGAATTTGCTCTTAATTGCAACAAACCAACATTATAATACAGGACAATCAGCCGATTATCTTGTATAATTAGTACAAATTTAGCTCAATCAACCAGGATGATTTGGGAGAGTTCTGGATGATTAAAATGATAATTTGTTCCTATCATCCAAAATAATATGATATCATCCTATACGATTAGTTCAATTCATTGAATATCATCTAGTCCATCACCTTGGATGGATGTCTGGATGATGGAAAAATAACTAGATTGTTCAGGATGATCTCATGATCGTCTGGGCTGATTAGTACAAAATGACAAATTTTTTTTAGAACATCACCTTAAATAGATGTCTGGATGATGGAAAAATAACTTGATCTTCTAGGCCGATCTCTCGATCGTCCCAGATGATTAGTTCAATTCAGCATATATCATCTAGAGCATCACCCTGAAAGCAACCAGGCAGATTATACATCACCCAGGAAGATTTAAGGTTTGTTAACTGATCATCCCACCCGATCGTTCGATTATCTAGAATGATATGATCAAGCAATCAAACCTTAATTGCTTTCCTTAATTTCTAGATTAATTTAGGCACAATTACACTACATCATCAAGGATGATGTCTGAGATGATGTATAAAAAATAAAAGATGCGTAAATAGATATGGTGGCTGATTCTTTTTGATTTGAGCTTATCATTTCGGATGATGCTAATGTCATCCAGAATGATTCTCTTAATAATGGCTGCCTTAACTAAGATGCCCTAATTAGGGTTTTTATTTTTAATTGATTGTTTAGGATAGTTTTATGACCATCCTAGATGATGCGCAAGGTTACTTAATTTTTCCCCCAAGTGTGTGTATGTGCAAGGTTACTTAGCATTAGTACCCACATTATTATAATGGACTCAAGAAAAGATAAAAGTAACTTGATGTACATTACAAGCTGACTCAGTCCTAATCTACCCAATCTTGAGCTAGTTCGATTTGTAATTTGATCTTGTGGACCTAAAACATTAGTAATGAAGGTAGTCGTAGAAAAACAAAAATATTTTCTATCATCAAAATTCTATTTCCTGAAATCAAATTCGCAATAATCTCCCCCTTTTTGATAATGATAAATAATCAAACAATTAAAGTAATTTAACTTGAAACATCACAAGAAGAAAATGAAAACCAAGAAGTTCAAATTATACTAAAATTGAACATAGTACACAGTACAACTAAGCAGCGTAAAATAGTATAACTACTCTCCCTTTTGACATCAAAAAAAGAAGGAGGGAAAGAGAAAAGAAATAAAATAGAAACTACCAAATAGAAGTAAACTACAATAAGGAAAAAAAAGCAACATCACAAAAACAAACTAAAAGAAGGACAACCCCTGATTATCTAAAGGAGGTGGTGGTGGCGGTAGAAAGAAATTGGAAAGAGTCGCATACTGCTCCCCAAATCGGGCCATATCTTGGTCTTGTTGGTGCTGCTAGTGAGCTCCGAACGAGTCAAAGTGAGCAACATCTTCCTCATGTTGCTGCTCTTATGCAGTAATGTAAGTGTCAAAGTGTGCCTCCCATTAGTCAAAATGCTTCACCAGCTGATCCAACTGTGAGTGCTGGCGAAGCGGAGCAGGTATAATTATAGTTGTAGGAGCAACCTCCTCCTTAGCTCCCTCAGCTTCCTCGTGCTCTGGCTGGAGATGAGTACTGTATAGAATATGGAAGGAGTCATTGTAGTAGAAGGCAGGCTAAAAGTTTGGTGGGGCAGGGTATTGGAGATTGTATTTGGATTCTAGGACATATTCTATGATGAGTCCTAAGGCAAGATTGGGCTTCCTTTTATGTCATGGATCTCAAATACTCATCAGGTGCTCAATGTATCAAAAAATTAGATCAGTAGCATTAGATTCATGGTGGGCCATGATATAAAAAGTGGTGATTGAAAGAATTAGAGTGATGTGAATATAATCAACAACTTTTAGAAGGACTGAGATATGAAGGACATGTTTGATTGTCCTAGTATCTTTAAGTAAGCTACTAGACTCTCTAACATGATAGGAAATATTAGTTTTCCTTAGAAAATGATTGGCCAGAGCCCAGTCGTAATCAGGATCTTGAGATAGGATATGTAGCTTATCTCTAATAGTGGACAACTGTAGGAGCTCATGACAGTCTTGATATATGATTTTGATAGGATGCCTATTCATATAAGATTGAAAAGTAGTGAAGGAGGAATTGATGTGGAGGCTAGCAAAGAATATAAACAGCAATTAAAAATTAAATGGGATGATAAGTGTAAGTATAAAGGTAAGAGAAGTGTGCACAAACAAGTTGAGAATTCAATAAGAAAGTATGTGAGGGTTGACAGTTTGGGATAAAGTGATCTCGTCAGTCTTGTATCATAGATAGGCGCTTCTTGATCGGCCACCTCAATGAAATGAGGGTCAAGTTTGGCCCTCGAGAAGCTTCTAGAAGGCATTCTAGATCTCTTTCCTCCAGCCATAAGTATAAAAAATTTGAGAAATAAGGAGTGCAAGGATAAAAGTAGAAGACTTGGGTGAGAAAAACATTTTCAATCCTCAGTTTAAAAAGAGATGAATCGATCATCTAGGATGATTATAGAATCATGCAAGTGTATGAGATGAAATAATTACATCCAGGATGATTGGTTAAAAAGGCGGTGATATCGTCCAGGATGATCAGACATCGTCTAGGATGATAAGACAGAGGCGATCATCCTGAGGAGTCAAGACGGATGACCATTGAAAAGTATATCATCATGGATGATTTGTTGGATTGTCCAGGATGATAGGCAACAATGGATCGTATCGGCCAAAATTAAGACATGTACCAAATTTCGCCACATGGATCGTCTAGGACGAACAGGTGAATCGTTCAGGATGATCACCAATAATTGAGTAAAAAGTGGGAAGATCATTTAGGATGAAAAGGATCATCCAGGATGATCATAACTAATTGAAATAGAAGATGATCAGATCAACCAAGATGATATTGGATTGTCCAGGACCATAAAAAATAGAGAAGTTATACCAGCCGTTAGATAGAGTTTTAAGAGCGGATTGAATGCATCATCCAGGATGATATAAATATTATCTAGGATAATGTAACCAAAATTTGAAAATCTGGAGATGGATGAATATGATCAGAGAAGGCCTAAAAACATGAAAGATAATAGTAAAAGATAAAAATAAAATATGAAAAAGACAATAAAAATTATAGAAGGAACAAAAACAAAGTTTTATTTATTTATTTTAATCAAAGCACAAAAATGATAAATTCTCTATGTGATTGAATTAAATATCTATAAGACCAATAAATTATCATCACCAAAATCTTAAAAATTGGTAGAATAGCCGATCCGGTTAGCCTTAGTTCAGACTTCTCTCAGGGCAAATCATCTTTTGAAAATAAAAAACCTAACTCAGAAAAACCAATTGGATAAGAAAAAGAGATCTATTTAAAACTTAGTTCTAGAAAAATATCTTATAGAATAATATATCAAAGTAATTTATTACAATCTCAAAATTTTAATCAAGCCTTTGAAAATATCAAGTGACACTTGAATTCATCTAAGATTTAGAAGTATTGAAAGAGAATGAAGCTTACCATTTGTGGGCTCATTTTATGCCTCTTGTCAATTGATTAGTGCACTTTATGTATCTTTTGATTTTTGATATACTTTGTGTATCTTTTAATTCTTTTTGGTGGTTATTATGCATATTTTTAGTTTTTCTTCTTTTTGGAGCTCATTTTATGCCCTTATCATTTTTGCAAGCTAGATCCCTTTTCAAAACTCTTAAATACTCTCAATTGTGAGCAGATCTTTGAGATATTAGAGAAGTAAAACTCACTCTCCAATATAAAAAAGAATAAAACACATTATAGAATAATATTCATATGATAAATGCAATGATAAGATTTTAAAGAATATAAAAGTAATATAAAGACTTTGAAAATTATATATATATAAGATAGATTTTCTGTAGCAAGATAAAAAAGATCTCAATTGCAAAGTCCAGTTGTTAATTTGAGATAGACTTTTATTTAGTAAAGAAAATGACACAGCTAAAAGAGGTTAGAGGGAGGAAAACAATCAATGGTATTTTTCCCTTTAATTGATTTAGAGATGTAAAACATTAACTATAAATTTTATTTAAAAAAATTAAGGCATAAAATATCATTTTAGCTATGACAAAAAAGAAAAACTAAAAAACAAGAACATCATAGATGAAATCATTACAAAATAACAGCAATTAATAAAAAAAACTCAAAACTAAAAAGAAAGAAATTGAAAATAACAACGAGCAATAGATCATAAAACTTGTAAATCAAAATTTTTTTAAGTAGTAAGTTTATGCAATTATGGGCCGTGAGCCTCCACTGTGCTCTCATAAGACCTTTTTCTTGAGATAGTAGGTATTTAATTCTTGTTTGTTCATATTCTTATAACTTGCGTGTTTTTGATGATGCCAAATATTATTGCTTTGATTATTATTTCTCCTAACAAATTTTGATAAAATTGTACTGCTCTTATGTATACTAACATTTAAAAAAATCATACTTCAGATTATTAAAGACTTCAAATATAGACCAATTTAGAGTTTATTGTAATTGAAGTATGTATTTTTTTTTCTTGAGTCTAAGAGAGTGTGATTATAATTGATTAACTAAGCAAATACACACCAGGGGAGAGTTTAAAATTCATAATTTTTAAACTAATCCTAATGTATGAATTAACTTTGTATGGGATAATTTATTCAGTTATTTTCTTTATGAGCAATCAAACAAACAAAAATAAAATTTTTGCTAAGTATGGATCATACTGTACGAACTGCCTTCCAGAGTACGAAATGGACGGGTCCCTATTCGCTCAAAAAATATTTTTTTTTTATGTATGGATTGTACTGTATGATTATCTTTTGTATATGCCTTCCTGAGTATGAAATAGACGGGTCCCTGTTCACATAAAAATATTTTTTCTATGTACGGATTGTACTATACAAATAAAGTTTGTACATACCTTCCAGAATATAAAATGGACGAGTCCCATTTTGCTTAAAAATATTTTTCTAAGTATTGATCGTCTTGTATGATCACCATTTATATATACCTTCTAGAGTATAAAATAGTGAGGTCCCTTCTCATTCCGATGTTTCGTCTTGACGGATGCAAAAATTTTCTAACTGTTCATACCATACAAATTGGTTTTGTATCGGACGGTGATTGTGTACGAACATATTCATACTGATTCATAATAGGTTCGTACACAATAGTTTTGAGCTATTTGTATGTACGAACTCTGATCATAATGCACGATCGAGAACGTTCAAAATTGGAAATTTTAATTTTTTGGATAGTTTTTCGTATATTTGGTATAAAAGTTCCACTAAAACTGACATGAAAAAGGTATTGTATTTGTGTTTTTTCAAGGGCATTTGAAAGATAGAGTATGAGAATGTGTTTGAAAGAGGTTTCTTGTAAGTGAAGTATGAAGGTTTCACAATGTTACTCAAAAGGTAAGGATCTCTTTATAATTTTGGTTATCACACTTCCTCTTTTCTTTCTAAATTGCTCATGAGAAGAACTTTTTAGAAGATCCAATTCTCCGCCAATACTTGGAGAGTGTAAAAGGATGACAGTTTTCTATCGACACTAGGAGAGTGTAAAAGGATGACAGTTCTCTGCCGACACTTTGAGAGTATGAAAGGATGATGGTTCTCTGCCCACACTTAGAGAGTATGAAAGGATGATAATTCTCAGACACACTAGGGATTGGTGCAAGAGAAGTTTTGTAAAGTATATTTTGCCTTACTGTGTGGGCAAAAGGAGAGAAACTTTGGTAATAGTGCAATACCTGAAGAGGGAGTCTTTAGGGAGTGGATATAGGTTGTATTTGACTGAATCACTATGAATCTTTGTGTCTTTTAAATTTCCTCATTTTATTTACTGCAAGTTATATTCTATGGTTAAAAAAATTTGTTTTTAAAATATTAATTAACTTTCTAATTGAATCAAAGGTTTTCAAATTTTAAGTCTAAGAAAGAATTTTAAAATTACTAATTTATCCCCCCTCTTGGTTAGCCTTAGGACAATAGCTTAGGCTTAAAAACCTAATCAAGCTTTAACAAGTGGTATTAGAGCTTTATTTCAAAACCATAAATTTAGACAACTTTTTAAAAAATGAGAATGTCTACTTTTGGAAACTAAAACACACCAGAAGGTTAGTCGATCTCTAGACCTTTTTTATTTTACAATATCCAATTTAATTTTTGGAAAACACATATCTATATTTTTGCAATTACTTGATTATTACATGTGGGTCCTAGTTCAATAAGGATATATTAGGTCAACTAGATTAGTTGATGGAATTAGAGTTGAAACATCCTTTATTGACTGGACTATAGAAAAATGTGACTTAACATAACTAAATGCAAAATATTTAAATAATTTTTTTTATGCACTGAAGTCAGAAGATTACATGTGGTTTTCCACTTATAAAAGTGGAAAGGATTTAGGAGATAGACTTTTTATTACTTACAAAGGGACTAATGAAGTAAATTAATCTAGACTAAACATCTTATTACATGCCTATGAATTATTTTGCATGAAAATAAATGAATCCATCTCTCACATGTACACAAGATTCACTCAGATAGTCACTTTTTTACACACAATAGGTAGGGAACTAACAAATGCTAAAATGGTTAATAAAATTTTTTGTTGTTTGCCTACTTCTTATGTTGCAAAAATAACTGTTATTATATAATCTAAAGATTTAAATATTTAGTCCATTGATAATCTTTTTTGTTCACTAATTACATATGAGAAATGAGTGAGTCAAAGGAAGATTGATGCAGGTGAACAGTGAAAGGAGAAGAACATTGCACTAAAAGTGGAGGAGTTAGAGAGTGATCTATCATAACCTGAGGATGAGGATGAGATTGCCTTAATGACTAGGCAATTCAAAAGTTTTCTTAAAAGGAAGCATATGAGACACCAAAAGTGGAACAGAGGTAAGTTTAATAAAAATGTTAAGGTTTCTAATGATATTATTTTGCTATGAATGTAGGAAACCTGGACACATAAAATGAATTTGCCCAAATCTAAAAGCCACTCCTAGCAAGAAGAAGGTAGAAGAGAAAGTAAATGTGAAGAACGGTAAGAAGAGATTTCAAAGAGTTTTTTGGACGAACTCAGCTTCAAATTCATCACAAATAAAAAAGGAGGAGGAAGTCACCAATTTGTGTTTAATAGCCGATAATCTTGATTAGTCAGATGAAGAAGAGGTATGTGACTTGACCTATACTGAATTGCTAGAAGTTTCTTAAAGAATTCATGATGCATATAAAAAACATAATAAAACGCATACTAGTATGAACCTTGAAATGCAATAATTTATGAAAGAGCATGAAATCCTTAGGAAAGATCATACATTGATAGACAACAACTACATGAGTTTATTTGATGAATTTAATGACTTGAATAAAAAGAATGAAGTTTTAAATTCATCTTATGCTCAATTGAAAAACAAATTTTAAGGATTTTAAGGATGAATCAAATAGTAGAGAGCATTATTTGAATTAAAGTAAGAATGTGTTAGAAGATTTAAATATATTTCTTAAATTGAAAATAAAAGCTCTTGAAGAAAATAGGAAACCCCCAACACTTGAAGATTTTATGAATCTTATTTTGAGATCCAAAATTTTAGAACCTAGGAAGAATTAGAGTAATTATAGAAGATTGAGAAATCCATTTTCTTGGGTTAAATGTTTTTTCTTGTGGGATAATTAGACATATTACACACACTTGTACTTTAAATAGAAAAATTCATTTAGTGTGGAGACCTAAGATGCATAAACCTAATCATATCATACTTGCATATAGTTTTATTTTACCTAAAGGAGAACACAAACTTGTTTGGATTCCCAAGACTAAAATTTGATTATTTTGTAGGCACGCTCTCATATAAGTCCCCATGATAGCATTTGGTACCTAGACAACAATTGGTCAAAGCATATGACTGAAAGTAATTTATATTGCTGACTAGAAGTGGAGGTAAGGTTACACTTGGAGATAACACCACTTGGAAAGTTGTTGGAATTAGTATGATAAAAAACTTGCAAAATTTTTTCATAGAAAATATACTGCTTGTAGAAGGCTTAAAGTATAATTTGCTAAGTAGAAGCTAGCTATTTGATAAAGGATATTGTGTAAAATGTTTTCCCACCAGCTACATATTAAGCCTAAATGGAAATGATGTTTTGTATGGAATTACGGTAAACAACATGTTTATGCTAAATTTGAATTGTATTAAAACTCCTAATACTTTTTTTTAAACTATTTTTGACGATTCATGGTTATGACATAGAAGACTGTCATGTTAGCATAAAAAATCTTAGGAAAATTATCCAAAATGATTTGGTTAGAGGTATACCAAAACTAGACTTTACTACAGATCATCATAGCAATGCATGTTAATTAGGAAAATAGGTGAAGTCCACTTTTTAGTCCAATAAGAATCTAGAACTAGTAAACCTTTGGAGATTATTCATATTAATCTTTTTGGACAAGTTAACACAGTTAGTCTAGGATGGATGATATATAAAATTATGATTGTAGATGATTTCTCAAGATTCACATGGGTTAAATTTTTATTTCATAAAAGTGAGTCTTTTAAAGAATTTAGAGATTTTTTGACTTGGATTTAGAGGAAATTATGGTTTGAGATTCTAACCATTCAAAGTGATCATGGCGGTGTATTTGAAAATGAAAAATTTAAGGATTTTTATAAAGAAAAATGGATTGATAATAATTTTTCTGCACCTAAAAACCCTTAGTAGAATGAGATAGTCGAAAAAAAGAACAAAACATTAATTGAAGCCACTAGAGCCATGTTGGAAGAATATTTACTTCCTAAATATTTTTGGGCTGAAGTGGTTAGTACTATATTTTATGTTCTGAATAGGGTGAACATTAGGTCAAAATTAACCAAAATACCCTATGAGCTTCTTAAGGGGAAAACACCTAATTTGTCTTATTTTCATATTTTTGGATGTAAGGTGTTCATACATAATAATAGAAAATCTATCTTAGGAAAATTTGATCCGAAATTAGATGAAAGAATTTTTTTTGGATACTCTAGTGTTAGATAATCTTATAGAGTATTTAACAAAAGAACTTTGGTAGTTGAGGAGATCACACATGTTGTATTTGATGAATTTAGAAGTTTGGAAGAGCCAAATTTGGAAGAGAATGAAATAGAAAATAACTCCTAAAAGATTGAGAAGATTAATTTGGAAGAAAAATTGGAGATAGAAAACTCTTTGCCTAGTGATTTGAAATTATCTAGAAACCACCCTAAGGAATTAATTTTAGATGAACCTAGTGAGGGTGTTAGGACTAGGTATGGACTTAGTAAAGAAGTCAATCTTTATGCTTTTATTTCAATAATAGAACCCACAAATATAAATCAAGCCCTTTTAGATGAATTTTAAAAGAAGAATTAAATCAATTTGTAAGAAATGATGTTTGAGAATTAATTGCAAGGCCAAAGAATCAAAGTGTATTTAGAACTAAGTGGGTTTTTAAAAATAAGATGAATGACTCAAGAGTTATTGTTATAAATAAGGCTAGATTGTTAGCTAAGGGGTATAATCAAATTGAAGGAATTGGTTTTGAGGAGACTTTTGATCCTATAGCGAGACTTAAATTAATAAAGGTTTTGTTAACCTTTACATTTTTTAGAGGATTTAATTTATATCAAATAGATGTTAAAAGTGCCTTTTTGAATGGGGTAATACAAGAGGATATCTATGTTGAACAACCTCTAGGTTTTGAAAATTCAAAATACCCAAATCATATTTTTAAATTGAAAAATGTATTATATGAATTAAAACATGCACCTAGGGCTTGGTATGGTAGGTTGAGCACTTTCCTACTTGAGAGAACTTTTGAAAATGGAAGTGTGAACACCATTCTCTTTTCGAAGAAATTGGGAGACAATATACTCATTGTATAAATTTATGTTGATGATATCATCTTTGGATCTAGAAATAAAAATCTTTGTGATAATTTTTTTAAATAATAAGTAGTGAATTTGAGATGAGTTTAATGAGAGATCTTAGTTACTTTCTAGGCTTTAGTATTAAGCAAATTGAGGAAGGAAGATTTCTTAGTCAGTCGAAGTATGTTAAGAAAATTCTCGAAAAGTAAGAAATTGATAATGCTAAACCTGTTAGTACACCTATGAGTTTCTCAGTTCAGTTGGACAAGGACCCTAATAGAAAATCTATTGATCAAAAGAAATTTAGAGGAATTATTGGATATTTGCTTTACTTAACTGCTAACAGACTCGATATAATGTTTGGTGTTTGTTTGTGTGCTAGATTTCAATCAGATCCAAAAGAAACATATTTGATAGCAATAAAAAGAGTTTTGAGATATCTCTTGAGAACTCAGAACTTAGGGATTTGGTATCCAAAGTTTAGCTCTTCATTTGAAATAATTGGATATTCAGATTTGGACTTTACGTGTCGTAGGGTTGATCAAAAGAGTATATCTAAAACTTATCAATTTATAGGAAATTTTTTAGGCTTGGTCCAGTAGAAAATAAAATTTTGTAGCCCTATCTACTACAAAAGTTGAATACATTGCCTTAAGAAGTTGTGTGACAAAAGTTCTTTAGTTGAAACAACAGTTGATTGATTTAGAATTTTTAATAGGCATAATTTCAATTTATTGTGATAACATTAGTGCCATTTGCATTTCAAAAAACCCTATTCAATATTGTAAAATCCAACTAATAGACACAAGGCATAATTTCATTATGGATCATATATCCAAAGGAGAAATTAAATTGAACCATATTTCTACTAAAAATTAATTTGATTACATTTTTATAAAACCATTAGCTTTTGATACTTTTATCATATTAAGAACAAGGGTAGGTGTGATCGATCTTAATGCTTAAAAAAATCTTATACAAACTTGATATGTTTTTATGTGCTTTTTTATATTTTTTGATTGTTTATGTTTTGTTTTTTGTGTATATTTCTATTTTTTCTTTTTATGTATTTTGTGTGTTTTAGACATGTTTTCACATCAAAATTCCTATTTTTGAACGATTGTGCAATTTTTCTAAGTGTTCTCTTCAAACTGTACAAAATGATTTTCATCCTATAAGAATTCTGTAGCATGTCAAACATTGTTTTGGACTGAATATATAAAATTTTATTTTTCCAATACATATTATACTGTATGATATTTATATCATCCCAGATGATTTATATTATTTTGTTTGTACACACATAGACAGTTATATGGAAAGATTTAATTATTATAATTGATTATACATATGAAATTTTATTTCATATGTATGAACTACGTATCATTCAAAGTGGGAGACAAACCTACCTATCTTTAAAATGAACTTTAATAACCGTTCATCCCGGACGAACACCTTTTCTTCTGTACGATCGTCTTGTCAAAAAGCCTATATGAAAGTATGCTTCGTAACTTGGGTGATTACAAAAAGTCATTTCATTTTGAATGTATTCGATCGTACATACAAAATTTTATTTTGTATGTATGAACCAATTATCGTACTGTACAAAACCTTTTTTTGTACATACGAATGGTTATTTTTCTTTAAATAAGAAGGCTTTAGAATTCATTTTCATTGACATCAATAGCCTCTTTCAATCCTTCACTTCTTAGTAATAGCCAATTCTAGCAAGCATGGTAGAGTTACTAAGGGATCATCTTCTAGGAGTGGAGACAAAAACTTTCTATCTAAAATAAATGAGCATTCTTTCCTTAGGTTTATCTCTGCTAACATTACTCCTAGACTCTTACTCCAAGAAGATATTCACTTTCAAGTAATGCCTTCTTTTTCCACCACTCAATTTGCCTTTATCCTGACTTTGATTCATGCCTATAACAAAGAAACCATTCACTATTTTCTGGCAAATATGTCTTTTTGTTTTGATGAGAGTAGGATGAGATCTTATGTCCTAAAGAAAAAGGTAGAATTCACTAAGAAAGATTTGAGAACCTTTCTTTATTTAAGAACTAAAAGAATTAGAACACACACATTAACCTCTAAATCTGATTTTGACTGGTCCAAAAAAAAAAAATAAAGCACTAGCACCAGCACCTAGGGTCTTAAAGGGGTTGCTCAAGAAGGTCATTTACCTAGGGTCTATACCTTATACCAAAATGAAAGGATCATTCAACATGTCCTTAGAACTTCAATAATTCTTAAGGCTGGTGATCGCATACTCCTATTTTGTCCACTGTTACCTATCTTATCATGACTGGAAAACTAATAGATAAAACCCAACTTATTCTTGATTATATTCACGACCTTTCTAAAATTGGGCATGCATCTTATAAGAGGAAGAAGAATATTACTTTAGGACATCTAGTGACCTATATCTTAGAGAAGAAGTACAATCTTGTTTATCCTGAGCCTCAACTTAAAATGTTAATCTACAAAACTAATGCTTTGTTTCGAGTAGTTTTTGGGAAAGATGAAAATATAAGTGAGGATACTAAGGAGGAAGGGGGAGCACCAGGACCAGCACCTATACCCACCCAAGGATCTAACTTTCAGGAGATGATCCAATGCTTTGACCGATTAGAAAGTTATTTTGATCAAATTCAGACTCACCTGAATAAGCAGGATGCACAACACCAGCACGATATGGGTTGGATTCAAGGATAGTTTGAATATATGAAAACTAACATAGCTATGATGAATAGCTATTTTTCTATCTTCAACTAGCCTCCTCCTTTAGACTAGGGCCCTTCAGAGTTCTAGATTTAATTCTTATGTGTTGGCTTTTCTAGTCTTTTGAGATATATTGATCTTAGTGATGTTTTTGATGTTTTTTGTACTTGTCTTTATTTAGCTTTTGTGTTGATGTTTTGTTATCCTTATGTTATGATTTCATATCAATTATGCTTTAATGCATTTCATCTTTAATTTGATTTCAATAAAATATGTCTTGTTTTTGTTAGTTGCTTTTGTTCATTGTGTGAAATATTAGTTTGCCTATATATTAATCCTATCTTAATTTGTCTAAAAAGTATTATAAATTAAAACTATAATATAAAAATTAATTTCATTTTTAAATCTAATTTTTCAATAATTTAAGTTATTTTATAACTCCATCAAGTTAAGTCTATCAATCTCAAGTTCTTTTTAGGCATACATAATTTAAATATTATTATTGCAATTTTGATGTCTCATTATTTTTAATTTCACTTTTCAATATAATTATTTTTGTTACTAGAGAAATTTGAGTTAATAGATTTTTTATTTTGGAAAGAACATTTAAAAAAAAAGGGGTTTCAAAAGGAAATATACAATGTGTATAAAAAATTGAAAAAATGTGTAATTGTTCGACAATTGAAAAGAGGTATAAAATTAGCCCAAATTCAAAAAGATGCACAAAGTATACTAAAAATATTTGAAAAGATGCGCATTGTTGCCAATTAAAGATGTTCTTTCCTCTATCTTTTAATCTTCAAATTCAAATCAATCAAAATTTTAATTATGTTTTCTATTGAAAATTGAAATAATTTAATCTTCATTTCGTCAGTTTTGCAATAATCATCTTTATCTCATTATCTAAAATGCTTCATGACCTTAATATATTTTTCTTGTCTATGTTATATTTCAATTTAAATATTTTTGAATCTTTATTTTTATCTAATGGACATTAATCTTATTATTGCAATTGTAGTTCAATCTGTTTCAAGATCAATTATTGAAGGTTTCTCATATGACTTCTTTCATTTCAACTTTCCTCTCTTTCTTCTTTTTGTTGTTGTCAAAAGGGGGAGAAATATTGTTTGTATTTGTTTGCATTTAATTGTTTTTTTTTTTTGGCTGTTTGTTCTTTTGTGTTTTGTCATTTATGAATTTTTTAAAAAAAAGAAGAAAAAATTGATTTGTTTTTTAAAGAAATACTCTTATATTCACTGTTTATTCATTTAGGAGGAGTTAAGGAGAAATTTAGGATATTCAAGTTTATTCAAATAATAATTATTTTATTATCATAAAAAAGGTGGAGATTGTTGAGATAGTTGCTATTTAATTCTTGTTTGTTTATATTCTTGAAACTTGTACGTTTTTTATGATTCCAAATATTATTGCTTTGATTATTATTTCTCCTAACATATTTTGATAGAATTATATTGCTTATGTGTGTACTAAAATTTGAGGGAAGTTATACTCCAAATCATTGAAGACCTCAAATCAAGATCAATTTAGAGTTTATTGTAATTGAAGTATGTATTTTTTATTTTCTTGAGTCTGAGAGAGTGTGATTGTAATTGAGCAACTGAGCACACACACACACATCGGGGGAGAGTTTAAAATTTAGAATTTTTAAACTAATTGTACTGTATGAATGAACTTCGTACGGGATAATTTATTCATTTATTTTCCCGATGATCAGTCAAACGAACAGAACTAAATTTTTTTTTTGTATGGACCATACTATACGAACCCAGTTCGTACTTGCCTTCCAGGGTACAAAATGGATGGGTCCCTATTTGCTCAAAAAATATTTTTTCTAAGTATGGATCATACTGTACGATCACCATTCGTATATGCCTTCTAGAGTACGAAATGGATAGATTCTTGTTCACACAAGAAATAATGTTTCTAACTATAGATTGTACTGTATGAACCAAATTCATACATACCTTCTAGAATACGAAATGGATGGGTCCCCTTTCTCTTAAAAATATTTTTTTTAAGTATGGGTCGTCCAGTATTATCACCATTCATGCATACCTTCCAGAGTATAAAATTGTGAGGTCCCTTCTCGTACTGACATTTTGTCCCGACGATTGTAAAATTTTTTTAATTATTCATACCATACGAATTGGTTTCGTACTGGATGATGATCGTGTATAAATTGATTCATACCAATTCACATCAGGTTTGTAAAAAATAGTTTTTGAACTGTTCATACGTACGAACTATGATCGTATTGTATGATCTTGTATGTTTAAAATTGAAAATTTTAGTTTTATGGATGATTTTTTGTGTCTTTAGTATAAAAGGACCACTAAAACTGACGTGAAAATGGTCTTGTCTTTGTGTTTTTTTAAGGGCATTTGAAAGAGAGAGTGCGAGAAAGTGTTTGAAAGATATTTCTTGTAAGTGGAGTGTGAAGGGTTCAGAAGGTTACTCAAAGGTAAGGATCTCTTTGTAATTTTAGTTATCACTCTTTTTTTTTTCTTTCTAGATTACTCATGAGAAAATCTTTGAATAAGATCTGGTTCTCTACCAACACTTGGAGAGTGTAAAGGGAGGATAGTTCTCTACCGATAGTTGAAGAGTGTAAACGGATGACGGTTCTATGCTGACACTTAGAGAGTGTGAAAGGATGATGGTTTTCTATCGACACTTGGAGAGTGTGAATGGATGACGGTTCTCTGCTGCACTGAAGATTGGTGAAAGAGATATTTTATAAATGCTTCTCTGCCTTACAGTGAGGGAAAAAGGAGAGACACTTTGGTAATAGTGCAATACTTGAAGAGGGAGTCTTCAGGGAGTAGATGTAGGTCGTGTTTGACCGAACCACTATAAATTTTTATGTCTTTTAAATTTCAGCATTTTATTTACTGCAAGTTATATTTTGTGGTTGAAAAATTTATTTTTAAAATCTTAATTAACTTGTTAATTGAATCAAAGGTTTTCAAATTTGAAATCTAAGAGAGAATTTTAAAATTTCCAATTCACCCGCCTTTTGGTTAGCCTTGGGATAATAGCTTAGGCTTAACAACCTAATCAAGTTTCAATATTTTTATGAGAGTAAGCCTACAAAAATATCAAACATCAGATTTAGGAACCTAAATAGGTTTGGGTTCCTTCTTATGAAAAGAAGAATGTTATGCATGTGTGTTATGCTGTGAATCATGCAATTTGGGTCTCCATATCCAATATGTACTATGGTGAATAGTGCAAGTGTGTGAAATGTGTCCTAACATGCCACATGAAAAATATATAACACCAAGAAAAGGGTTTACTAATATGTTCAGGTTATAGTGCCTCTTCCTAGGTTTTGCCTTTAGATTAAGTGTGGGTGTAGTCCTATTTTTCTCAAGTGCATTCAATTTAGCTTTAAACCTCGAGTTAGCACTTTCTAAAATAACATTATTAACTCTCAAATATTGCTCCCTATGCTCAGATTCATTAATATATGTTTTAAAATCAGATTCAAGTGAGGTGTAGGATGCTTTCAATGAATTATGCTCAATAACCAACTCAGAATGCTATTTATTCGATTCAACAAACTCATTAAGTAATGACATGTGATTGCTATCAATTTGGGAGTGATCTTTAAAATAAAATTTCATACTCTTTTTGCAAGTTCAAAAACTCCAATTTCAAACTAGCATGCATTTTCTTAAATTTCATATATGATGCATGAATTTTTTCACAAACTTTAAGTAATTATTCGTAGCTTAGTTCACATACCTCTTCTTGGTCAGACTAATTAAGATGATCACTGGCTATCAAGAACTAGTTTGTTGTCTCCTCCTCAGCTTTAGTCTTAGAGGAGTCAGATGCAGAATCTCCCCAAAATGCTTTTTGGAACCGCTTCTTGTCCTTCCTGTACTTGGGTTTCTCCTCACCCTAATCCTTGCTTGAGTGATCCTTAAGTGTAGGACAATCAACTTTGACATGTCCAGGCTTCCTGTATTCAAAACAAACAACATCAGAAGAACTTTTAAAATTTTTACTATCCTTACCATTTTTCCACTTTTGATGAAGCTTGTGATTCTTCCTTAGAAATCTTTTGAATTGCCTAGTGATGAAGGAAACATCATCGCTTTCAGACCCAGAAGAATTTGTATCTATATCGTTAGCTTTCAGCACCACAATTTTCTCCTTTTTCTTCTCACCTACATCAAGTTGTCTTTGGTTCACCCCTTGCTCATAAGAAATGAGTGACCCAAGTAAGTTATTAATATAATAAGTATTCAAATTCTTAGATTCAATAATTATAGTAATCTTAGCAATAAAAGAAGAAGGCAAGCATCTTAAAATTTTATTGACTCTTTCATAGTTAGTTAGCTCTATTCCTAAGGCATGCAATGAGGTAAAAGTTGAGTAAACCTATAATAAATGTCAGAAATTGATTCAGTAGGTTTCATACAAAAAAGTTCATAGTCACGCAATAAAATATTCAACCTAGATTGCTTAATTTTATATGTTCCTTCATAAGTAACACAATCTATCCTGAATTTTTTTACTAGTAGCACAAGTTGAAACACACATATAATCTTCAGATTTCAAAGCACAAAAAAAAAATAGTTTAAATATTTTGCATTCAATTGTGCTAAATTCCTTTCATCAAAAGTCCATTCAGTAAAAGGAAGTTCAATTTTAATGTAATTTTTTTCACGAGATGGAGGTGAATAACCAGTTAGAATAATATGCCACATTCGATAATCAATTAATTGTAAGAAAGTAGACATGCAAATCTTCTAAAAGTTAAAAGAAATAATTTCAAATAAAGATGGTTTTGTGATTAAATTTTGTTCCAAAATATTATGATTTCAAAAATTAGCCATTGATTAAAATTCAAAAAGTTTTTAAACTTAATTTTATGAATCCCACTCTGATACCACTTGAAAGTTTGTTAGGGATGTTAGACCCTTATGAACTAGTCCCAAGACTAACTAAGAGGGGGGGGGGGTGAATTGGTATTTTAAAAATTTTTCCAAACAAAAACACAAACACATCCACACCAAGATTCACCACAAGTGAAACAAAGTGCATAAAATAAATGTAGAAGTATAATAAGAAAGAACACACCATATTTTTTTGTGGTTCGGTCAACTTGACCTACATCCACTCCAGAGGCACCCTTCGAGTATTGTACTTAACTCAATGTCTCTTCTTTTGCTCTCACAGCAAGGCGGAGAAGCTCATACAAAAACTCCTTTTCACAGACCCTAGTGAGGTAAAGAGCCCAACTCCTTTTGCTTCCTCCAAAAGTAGGCAGAGAACCCAACTCCTTTTGCTTCCTTGAGAAGCAAGCAGAGAACCCAACTTCTTTTGATTCCTCCAGAAGTAGGTAGAGAATCTTGATTAATTGCTGAAGTAGACCTTTCTCAAACCTCCAAGGAACCAGGGATGATAATCGAAGAAGATGAATAAAATTCTTGCTTAGTGCAACCTTTGTGAAACCCCTAATAAACTCCCCCTCACAAGATCCTCTCTCTCTCTCTCTCCCTTGCTCTCCCTCTCTTCTTGGCTCTCTCAGGTCATGATAACATCAAAAGATTAAATCTTGGGTAAAATAAGAGGTCTTGTATAGAAGAGCTTTAAATTTGCTCTTAATTTTAACATACCGACATTATTGTCCAGGACGATCGACCGATCATCCCATCTGATCAGTACAAATTCAGCTCAATTAACCAGGATGACTTGGGAGAGTTTTGGATGATCAGAAGGATAATTTGTTCCTATCATCCAAGATGATAGGATATCATCCTGTACAATTAGTTCAAGTCATTGAATATTGTCCAGACCATCACCTTGGATGGATGTATGGATGATGGAAAAATAACTAGATCATCCAAGAAAATCTCATGATTATCTTGGCTGATTAGTGTAAAGTGACTAATATTGTCCAAAATATTGCCCTGAATGGATGTCTGGATGATGGAAAAAATAACATGATCATCTAGGCTGATCTCTCGATTATCCTAGATGACTAGTTCAATTCTGTACATATCTTCCAGAGCATCGCCTTTAAAGAAACTAGGTTGATTATACATTGTTTAGGAAGAACCAAGGTTTGTTAACAGATCATCCTGGCTGATCCTGTGATAATCTAAAATGATATGATCAAGCAATCAAACCTTAATTGGTTTTCTTAATGTCCAGATTAATTTAGGCATTATTGCACTATATCATCCAAGATGATGTCCTAGATGATGTCCAAAAATAAAAGATGCCTAAATAGATATGGCGGCTAATTCTTTTTGATTTGGGCTTATCATCCCAGACAATGCTAATATCGTCCAGGATGATTCGCTTAGTGATGGCTACCTTAACCAGGATGCCCTAATTAGGGTTTTTGTTTTTAACTGATTGTCAAGGACTATTTTTGGATTATCCTGGATGATGTGATCAAAATAAAAAAATACTTATCAAATAGATAGAATTTTTCCCCCAAGTGTGTGTGTGCAAGATTACTTAGCATCAAGACCCACAGTATTATAATGGACTCAAGAAAAGGTAAAAGATACTTGACGTACATTATAAGCTGACTCAGTCCTAATCTACCCAATCTTGAGCTGATTCGATTTATAATTTGATCTTGTGGACCTGAAATGTTAGTAGGCAAGACAGTCATAAAAAAATAGAAATGTTTACTATCATTAAAATTCTATTTCCTAAAATTAGATTCATAACAATAAAAAGTTTTTGAATGATTCACCTTTATATTGATGTTATTCAAAGCATATGCATCACCAACAGCTCTATACCACTCAAAAATCCCTTAGTTTATCACCTTATAAAATTTACTCGTAAGATCCATTACAAATTGATTGGTTACTCTGATTGACCTAGGTATTAACTTATATTATATAGTACGATCAATTTAAAATTGAATAGATTTTTCTAGTACGATTCAGTATGAAATGATTTCATACATTGAATAACATACTATCCGAAAACCATATCATACGATATAACCAATTTTAATCAAACCATGTTTCATCTGGTATGAAAACGGGATCAACCATTTCATACATTGGAAGTCATCTGTACGATCCTATGATCGTACATTACAAATAATTCAAAAAATTTACCTGTTTATCGGACGAAAAGATATGCATTCACTTTTTACTATGGATGTCATTTGCACAAACCAATGATTGTCTAATATGAATAGTTAAAAAAAGGAGTTTTTCGGGATGAACTTTTGCGTATCTATTTCATACTCTAGAAGGCGAATGTATGAAGCTAACTTCGTACATAATGAATAGGACTTAGAAAATTTTTTTGACATGGTTTGATCAACTACTTTTTGGGATGAAAAGTATGCTCGAACCAAATCATCCCGTACGATGTCAAATTGTATAGTACAATTAATTTTAAAAAGTTACAAAATTTTTATACTACCCTAGTATGTGTGTGCATGGTTACCCAATTATAAACACACTCTCTCTGACTAAAGGAAAGTATACAAAATATAGCCTCCAAAAATAATAAATCATAATCCAATCTGACTTGAAGTCTTCAACAGTCTAGAGTATTATTTTCCTAAAATATTTGTACATACAAACTATAAAAGTAATATGTCCAATATATGTTAGGAAAAATAGTAGTAAATATAATAATATTTTAGAATCATCAAAAATACACATGATAAGAAAACATAGTTATGAAAGCTAAGTTGTAATTATTTCTCCATTTTTTATGATTGCAAAACAATTATTATTCAAGTTAGCATTCAAATTAATTTGTCTCCTTAGCTCCCTTCAAATGAATGACCAACTAAATAATGAGTTCCCATTAAGATAAAAAAACAACAAACCTAAACATAAAAAAAAACTAAATAAAAAACAACATGGACAAAAACACAAACACAAACAAAAACATGAAAGGAAAAAGAATGAACATTCAAACAGACATTCATTACACGCACACACATTATTATCAAAAAATCAAAAACATATTTTGGCTCCCACTTTTGACAATAAAAAAAATGGAAGTACAACTTGAAATGAATGATTTCTATAGATAAACCAAAAGAGTTGAAGGAGAAAAGGATTTTAAACTAATTGCAAATACAATATTAACTTTGTAATACTAAAAAAAAATTCAAAATTTTAAATGAAAGAACAACTAATATAAGAAAAGTCAATTAGAGTTATTTTCATCCTAGACAAATTAAATAAAAATGATTATTACAAAAATGATGAAATGAAAATTAGTCAACATCAAATTCAATAATGGATATAATTGTTAATTAGATAGATTTGGATTAGAGATTGAATGATAAAGGAAGAATACAATTAAAAAAAATTCAATTGAAAACATTGCACATTTTTTCAAATATTTGTGACACACTTTGTGCATCTTTTTATTTGGGCCAATCTTATGCATTTTTTCACTTTGCAAATCATTGTGAATCTTTTCTATTTTTGCATACATTATGCATTTCCTTTTTTTTTAGTCTATCCAATATCAGTAATCTAAAATCAAATTTCACTAATAAGAAATATAAACATATTGAAGAAGAAATAAAAAATAATAAGACATTAATCTTACAACAATTATATCTTAGATATTTTTGTCTATAGGAACATGAAATTGATCTCCTTATCTAAATTTAGTTATAATTTTAATTTAAAATTTTGAAAGATTAAATTTTGTAAGGAAATTAATTTGTAGAGCAAAGTAATTTATAATCCATTTCAACAATATTTTTCAAAAGGTTTTTCTAATTAAAAGCATAAACATTTCAAGAATTAAAAGTCAATGCACATAAATGAAGCATTCCAACATTCCATTGATTATAATGATCACATACAAACACATATTTCAAAAACATATCATCTTAACATAACATTACATCTCATATAAAAGAACATCATCACAAAACAAAAAAAATACCAAACTCACTAAGCAACATCACAACATCAAATATAAACACTTATAAGTAACAACATGATAAAAGTACATCTAAAACTCTAAGGGGCTCTGGTCTTGAGGAGGTGGTTAATTGAATATTAAAAAATAACTACTAATTGTAGCTATATTCATGTTCTTTTTTTTTGAGGAAAATGCAATTGCATTAATAGGAAAAAAAGACTAATTACAATCAGCAGGGGGATGATATTCTACCTTGATTAAATTAACCATCAAGGGAGGGATATCATCAAAAGAAAAACTATCAAAGTAAAAGCTATCATCTAGAGCCATAGTAGTACATAAGTTGGCTACCTTATTACATTCTCTATGAGCATGTACAAAAACTACTTTATTGAAATCACTTACAAATAAAGAATCACTTACTAGCTTGAGGGTCATAGCACCTTTGTCTTGCTTCAAAGAATTTTGAATGTATTTGATAACATTCAAATTGCCACTTTCAATAATGACTCCTTTGTAATCTTTCATCCAGCTTTTGACATAATCTTTGACCGAGAGTATAGCATCCAACTCCAAATGAGCAATATCCCAATGTATCAATGTTCTCCCAAATGCAAGAATGAATCTCCCAAAGCAATCTCGGAAGATTCCACCAATACCAGCTAGTCCTGAAGGAGTTAATGAAGCATCAACATTGATTTTCATCCAATCTTTTGGTGGGGGGCACCAAGAAATAGAAGACTCCCTAAGGAGATTAGTGCTCCAGTAAGAAAGATAAGATGTAGCTTTAGTGATGGCTACAAATAAAGCATTAGCAGCTACAGCATAATAAGGAAGAGCAGATTTTCCATGCTTTATCTCGTTCCTATTCTTCCAAGAGAAGTAAACAATGGTACAATAAATCTGTACCACTCACAGATTTTTACCAGAAATTTTTTTAAGTTCAGTTAAACAATGATCCAAGGAGTTAAAAGTAGGAATAGGAATACCCCAAGCATTGAGTTGATTGATGATGTCCACCAAGTGTTTGCAATTAACACTAATATGCTCGTAATCTTCTACCATATCACATCCTCTCGCACAAGCATCCTCATCAAAAAGCTTTCAGTTCTTAAGATATAAATTGGTTGGAATAGAAGCATTGCCAAGTCTCCACCAAAACGTTTCCACCTTTTTGCTAAGTTTGAGTTTGTTGAGCCACTTGTAATAACCTTCTTCCATGAAATTAAATCTTCTATTTAATACTTGTTCAAAAGCCAAACCCGAGATTGTTTTACCGTGATAGATTTTTTGCTGCTCCACCTTGTCAGCACAGTCGGGATGCACATGTATTTTGCTGATAGCATTCAAGAGTTCAGGATGGAACCACTTCTCTATAAGAGAATAATCCCATTGGCCATTCTTCATAAGATGATGAACACATTTTCCTTCCAATGCTGTACAGTCAATAAAAGTCGGCCATTGGTTGATACATTTGTCATAAATCCAAATGTCATTCAACACATTGATATCTTTGCCATTTCCAATGCTCCATCTAGAAATGTTCTTGAGAAACTTACCACCATCAAGGATGATTTTCCAAGCTTTAGAGTAGTTCTTATTATTAGTATCCTTCAAGATACCATTGCCATATTTAGAATTCATCACTCTATGGAAAAGAGTATTTGGCTTAATAAGGAAATTCCAAGCAAGATTAGCTCTTAAAGGGCCCATTTTCATAATAGGAGAATGTAAACCTAAGCCTCTCATACTTCTTGGTTTACATAAATTTTCCCAAGCAATGTAGTGAATGCCATAACTACCATTTTGCTTATTCCGAATAAAATTTCTACAGATTTTTTCCATGGTGAGCAACACTTTCTTTGGAATCATGGAATGAGTAATCAAAAAATTAGGCATTGTTAAAAAAGAACTAGTGATAAGAGTGATCTTACCACCTAAAGAAAGAAATTTCCTTCCCCAAGCATTAAGCTTATCCATCATATTAGTAAGTACATCATGAAAATTTGCAGCTCTAAGTCAGTTAAGAGATAATTTGATTCCAAGATAGCTCATCTCCTTGACAGCTTTGAAGTTCAAAATTTTAGAGATCTTCTTCTTCATACGATTATTAACAGCATTCCCAAACAAAATTTGAGATTTATTGGTGTTAATTCTTTGGCCGGTCCAACAACAAAAATCATCTACAATGTTTTTCACCTCTTTAGCAATAGCTTTGGAGACTTAAGAAAAAATGATAACATCATCAGCATATAAGAGATGGGTAATATTTGGACCTCTAGGAGAGATATGAATACCAATGTTATTACCCCTTTGAAGAATAGCATTAGAAAGCAATTGAGAGCACAAAATATAAAAGTAGGGAGATAAGGGACATCCTTGACGAAAACCACTATGAGCCTTAATCCATTTGGAATTTCTTCCATTAATAATAATGGAGAATCTAACATCAATAACACATTCCAAAATGAGATTAGTAAAGTGAGAAGGAAAATCATACCAAATGAGGACTTTTTCAAGAGTTGGCCATCCCATACTATCATAAGCTTGTTCCATATCAAGCTTAAGAGCCATCAAACCCTTTTTGTTCTTGGAAATTTTAAACTTATGGATTATCTCTTGAGCCAAAAGACAGTGTTCAGAAATAGATCTACCAGGAATGAAAGCCATTTGTTCTTCAGATATCATCTTAGACATACAATTCTTCAAGCTATATTCATGTTCACAATGTCAAACTGTCCACGAACCTGCCCTATATCTTTATTGTAGTGAGCATCCTGCTGATTAAAATGAGTCTATATTTTATCAAAATACTGATCAAAATGAGTTTCCAATCGATTAAATTGCTAGACCATTTTCTGGTAGTAGTTTTGGTCAGGTCCAGGTGTAGGTGCTGGGGAAGGAGCTCCCCCTTCTTCCTCATAATTATCACTCTCTAAACTGTGATCTCTCCCAAAAGTGCTTAAAAAGAGGCATCAATGAAGTAGATAGGAAGTTCTATAGGAGGATCAGAATGGATCAGGTTGTACTTCTTATATAGAATATAGGTAACTAAATATCCTAAAGCTACATTTTTCTTCCTCTTATGATGTGGAAGCCCAATTTTAGAAAGAGTATAAATCTAGTACATGATGAGTTAGGCTTCATCAAAGGGTTTTTTAGTCATAATCTAATAGGTGACTATGGATAAGAGTGGAGTAATATTTATCAGAACATCAACATTAGGGATAATAAAAGTTCTCAAAACATGCTGAATGACCCAGCCATTTTGATGTAAAGTGTAAACCCTAGAAAAATGACATACTTGGGATACACCTCTAACAGTTTTTTTAATTTCAGTCTAATTAAAATTGACTCTTGAAGTCAAAGTGTGGGCTTGAATGCCTTGGGTTCTCAAACAAAGAAAGTTTCCTAAGTCCTCTTTAGTAATTTCTACTTGCTATTTCTGAATATAAGAACTAATAGTAGTGTGGTCCTCATTAAATCTCATGTTGGCAAAGAAGTATTGGAGGGTTTCTTTGTGGTAGGCATAAATGAGGGTAAAAATGAATAAGAACTGAGTCAACGCAAATAAGGGCATATTAAAAAAATAAAGATCACCTTGAATGAGAAGTCTAGAGGTGGTGATCTTAGTAGCAGAATACCTAAAATAGGCTTCCTCATTCGCCTTTGAAAGGAAGTTATCATCCCCACTGCATCTAGATGAGGAACCCTTAAAAACATTTTAGGAAGATTACCAAAAAAATTAGTTAAAGGAATACCATAATAAGACTTCACTAAAGACCACTGTGTGATGCATGTCAATTAGGAAATTAAATCAAGTCCTCCTTTCATTCAATTAAATATTTTAAAACTAGCAAACCACTAGAAGTCATACATGTGGACCTTTTTGGATCAGTTAGCATTGTAAGTTTAGGAGGGAAAGTTTTTTGTATGTAATTATTGATGATTATTCAAGATTCACTTGGAATAGATTTTTATCACATAAGAGTGAATAATTTAAAGAGTTTAGAAATTTTTTTACTTGGATTCAGAGAAAGCTAGGTTGTAAAATTCTATCAATTTAAAGTGATAATAGAGGATAATTTAAAAATAAAAATTTTGAAGATTTTTTTAAAGAGCAAGGAGTTTATGACAATGTTTCAGTACCTAGGACCCCTCAATAAAATGTGATTATCAAGAGGAAGAACAAAACTTTATAGAAGCTGCTAGAGTCATGATGGTTGAATATTCTTTTCCAAAATATTTTTGGACTGAAGCGGTTAGTACAAATTGTTATGTTTTGAATAGGGTTAATATTAGATCTAAGTTAAATAAGACACCTTATGAAATTCTTTAGAGAAGAACACCGAACCTTTCACATCTACATGTCTTTGGATGTAAGGTGTTTAATCATAACAATGGTAAGTCTCTTTTTGGAAAATTTGATCCTAAATTTGATGAAGAAATTTTTCTAGGGTTTTCAAGTATTAGAAAATCCTATAGAGTTTTTAACAAAAGGACTTTGGTAGTTGAGGAGACTAGCCATGTAGTTTTTGATGAATCTAACATTTCATAAGGGTGTAAGTTAGAAGAAGAAGATGTTGAAGAAATAACCTAAAGAATTGAAAATGCAAATCTTGAAGAAATTGTTGAAATAGAGAATACTTTTCCTAGATAATTAAAATTTCCTAAAAGTAATCCTAAAAAACTGATCTTAGGAGACTTGAGTGAAGGTGTTAGGACTAGGCATGAACTTAACAAAGAAGTGAATCACTCAACTTTTATTTCAATGATTGAGCCTATTAATATATATCAAACACTTTATGATGAATTTTGAATTTTAGCACTGCAAGAAGAATTAAATAAATTTTTTAGAAATAATGTTTAGAAGTTAAATGAAAGACCTAAAAATCAAAATGTTGTTGGAACTAAATGGGTTTTCAAAAATAAGTTGAATGCTTCAGGTGTAGTGGTTAGGAATAAAGGAAGATTGGTGGCTAAGGGATACAATCAAGTATAAGGGATTGATTTTGAGGAAATGTTTGCTCCTGTAGCCAAACTGTAGCGATAACTGTACTACTAACCTTTGCCTATTTTAAAGGATTTAAATTATTTCAGATGGATCTTAAATGTGCCTTTCTTAATGGGTTGATCTAAGAGGATGTTTATGTTGAGCAACCTTCAGAATTTGAAAATACACAATTCCCTAAACATGTGTTTAAATTGAAAAAATGCATTGTATGAAATAAAACATGCAAATAGAGCTTGGTATGATAGGCTAAGCTCATTTATACTAGAAAGATCATTTGTTAAAGAAAGTGTGGACACCACTCTCTTCTTAAAAAGAGTGGGAGATGATATACTCATTATTCAAATATATGTTGATGATATCTCATTTGAATCCATAAATTAAAATCTTAGTGATGATTTTTTAAAAGAAATGAGTAATGAATTTGAAATGAGTTTGATGGGAGACTTGAGTTATTTTCTTGGTTTTAGCATAATGTTGAAAGATGATGGTACATTTTTGACTCAATCAAAATATATTAAGGACAAGAAATATGAAATGGATAAAGCAAAACTAATAAGTACACCAATGAGTTCCTTAGTGCAGTTAGACAAGGACTCTAAGGGTAAATCTATTAAAAAGAAATTTAGAGGAATAATTAGATCATTACTTTTATTAATTGCTAGTAGACTGAATATCATGTTTAGTTTTATTCTTTATGTTAGATTTTAAGCTTATCTAAAGGAATCCCATTTGATTGCTGTTGAAAGAATTTTGAGATATCTTTTGGGAACTCAAAACTTAGGGATATGGTATCCAAGTCACAACTCTTCTTTTGAAATTAGTGGATATTTTGATTCAGATTTTGTTGGATGTAGGGTTGATCAAAAAATTACTTCTAGAACTTATCAATTCATTAGAAACTCTTTAGTTTCCTGGTCTAGCATAAAATAAAATTTAGTAGCCCTTTTTACTTCTAAAGCTGAATACATTGCCTTAGGTAGTTGTATGGCATAGGTTCTTTGGTTAAAACAATAATTATTAATTTAGGATTTTCTATTGATACTATTCAAATTTTTTGTGATAATACAAGTTTCATATAAATTTCAAAGATTCCTATTCAACATTGTAGAACAAAGAGTATAGATATAAGGCATCACTTCATTAGAGATCAGGTCACTAAAGGAGAAATTGAGCTATATCATGTAGCTACTGAAAATTAATTTGCAGATATTTTCATAAAACTACTTGCTTTAAAAATATTTGGTACATTCAGAACCTGATTGGGTGTAATTGATATTCATGCTTGAGAATTAAAATTTAGCAAATTATATTTGTAATGTATCATATTGTTGTTGTTTATGTTTTGTTATTGTTTGTAATTAGTTTTTGTTTGTAGGTTGATTTTTATTTTCCTTTTTTTGGGTTTGACTTTTTTTCTTTGGTATTATTTTTGTTTTTGTTTTTATATCACATTGAACTTGTTATGACTTATTTTTTTGAAAAAGAGTCAAGATTATCATTTGAAAATCTAAAAATTTCTTTTTAAGTCATATTATACAAACCACTTTCGTACTATACGATATCACTAGATTTTGAATGATAATTTCTCTAAGTCTGTAAGATAAAAATATGTTTATATAAACAAATTATACTGTACAAATATGTCATCATACTGTACAATTACTTGATTTTTTATTTCTACTGATTGGGAGAAAATTCAAGTGCAGTTATTTTTGAAGATCGTCCCAAATGAACACCTATTTGTCTATACGGACCTATTGTCATTTTGCTGGTTGACGAACCTAAATATAATAATATGATCATTATTTCCTGATCAACCTAGACAAACACATGTTCGTTTGTACAATTATTTTGGTAAAAAAACTAAACAAAATGACTCCTTGAAAATGGCAGTTTATGAAAAGTTGTTTCATTTTGGCAGTTTTTATTCATATGTATGAAACAATTTTCATCTCATATGTTCGCATAATCGTACATAGAAACCCTATTTTGTACAGTATGACCGTGCCATTTTTCTTTAAATTGGAAGGTGTTCAATGGTTTTTCTTTGTAATCTATTTCAATATCAAACCATCTCATGTTCAAATCTTAACCTAATTAAGCCCCACCCATGGTGGCATTGGGTCCCCTTTGAGCCAATAGACCCTCCCTGGACAAACCAAACCTTAGGTCAACTTGAGGAAAGAATTAGGCTAACCCAAAGTGGCCAAAACCACCTTAGGTTGAGCCAATTGCTGATCTAGCCTTAACCAAACTCGATCAACACCCCTATGGATAACCCTAGGTCTAATGCACCTACCCTAGTCGGCCCAACCTATGGGCTAACTTGGGTCAACCTTTAGACTAGCCCAAAGTGGTCAAAACCATATTAACCCTAGCCATCTCTCGCATCAGGGTAATTCAAACCCAACTGCCACTTATATTGGGTGCACGAGAACTTTATCCATTTCCCACATTTGACCCATAGTCTAACTTGACCTAGGTTGAGCCCAAATTGACCCAAACCAAGTAGGTTTGGGACAAATCAAGTTGTCCAACCAAGCCAGCCCATCCTAGACCTAATTGAGCTCATGTTTAAGCTCAATATGTCACTAGCAGCCTTTCTAAATCAGCCTGACCTAACCTTGGCCGACACCGGTCGAAACTAAAGGAGAACGAGCTCTGATGGTCCCCCCCCCCCCCCCCCCCCCCCCCCCCCCCCCCAACATTGGGCCTAATCTAAAGGCTTCCAAATCTTGGGCTCACTGGCTTTAACCTCACAGACCTTTGGGACGATGTCCCCTTCCACCTAGAGGTCATCCAATGGATCACCCATTTGATCCGAACCATTTATGGCTATGGGAGTGGGTTAAATAGGGCAATTAGGCTCAGACATCTCATTAAAATTCATTCTTTTGAATTTATTCCCTAGATCTCTCTAAGAAATCGCACAGCTTCTCTAAGCATCCTAGCCCCATCCAATGACCCTTTTGAATGAGCTACAATGAAACACCTTCATTGTTTGCTCAAAGTCATATCTCCAGTAATCCTCCAATCTCAGCATCTAAATGACAACCATTTGTATTCACCTCCTGAAGCTTCTTGGGAGAAAAACCCATCACTTGGGACTTTCTCCATTATGAGAACTCTATCCTGAGCTCCCTATATAGTCAGTCTGATCATGTGTGAATGAAACCTTCACCCCAATGGATTTCCACCAATGGAATGAAGGTTTGTACCTCTTTGATCCTTCCTGTGATGTTTCATGAGAGTTCTCTAATGGGATTGTTTAGATTATGCTGAAGAATATCTATTGCTTCGGGTCTGTGCGGGAGGTTGAAGACACAGTCCTAACCGTTGATTTTAATCAATGGTTCAGATTATTTCTTACAATTTTGGAGGCCATTTGATGCCGATCATCTCATGTTTTATCTAATGACTATAGTTATTCTGATCGTTAATATGTCAGTTGTTAATCATTACCTTGCCAATCTAAAGGCACCGCATGGAAAGCACGAGACTAATAGGGTAATTAGGGATTTAAATTTCATATAAAAGTTTTGGATATTAAAAAATCATAACTCCCTCCAAACTCATCCATTTTAAATGTTCTTAGTCTTGTTTGTTAAGATCTCATGAAGATCTATAGAAACTATATAGTCTCAAGCATTAATTGTATTTGTATTAGTCTTAATTTTAATTTGAATGTTTTTCCTATTTTTATATTTTTTTGTTCAATTGAAGTCACCATGGCTTGGGAATTTGGGAGAGTGAATTTGGACATGTCCCTAACATGTCCAAAATTTCCCTCCCTTATTTGAGGTGTCTAAGGGCAAGTTCTTATCAACCCTTGGATTTTAATTGGGCATATGATCTTTTTAATGGGATCTAGGGTTTAATTTTTTGTGTGATGATAGTGTTTAGTATAATAAGTTTTGGGCCACTGATTTCATCCTAATCCAACCATAGGACATATCCCTTGGTATTTTCTATGGTGCTTTAGGGGTCACCTTGGGTGGCTTGGTTAGCCACCTTACTTAGGCCCACTTGAGCCCAACTTCAAAGATTTTAGACCTTGAGATCAGGTGATATCATGGTCCAAGTTTCACTAGATTGGTGTCCATTTGGTCCACCAATTAGGAACTTCAAAATTTCTCCTTGGAATTAACCTAGAACCTTAAATAATTCATTAGAAATTCACATTAAATAAATAAATAAAAAAAAACTTATGAACTCTAACTAATTATGATTGAACCCTCAATCCAGGAAAAATATAATTCCAATCAGTTAACATTTAATTTAACCTTATTTCAACTTTTAAGATAAATAAAAAATTAATTTAAATAATTAATTTAAAACTATTAAAAAAAACTCCAAAAAAATTCCAAACACTTGGAAGAGCCCCCATGGTTAATTCCTTAGCTTTGGGGGTGATTCCATGCAATTTGGAGTTGATTTGGATCAAAATAACAATAACCTTATTTCAACTTTTAAGATAAATAAAAAATTAATTTAAATAATTAATTTAAAACTATTAAAAAAAACTCCAAAAAAATTCCAAACACTTGGAAGAGCCCCCATGGTTAATTCCTGAGCTTTGGGGGTGATTCCATGCAATTTGGAGTTGATTTGGATCAAAATAACCAAAACCTTCCTAATTAAGTAATTTTAAAATTCAATTAATTAAGAAAATTTAAAAAATTACAATTAGCTCTAGAAAATTCCAAATTGATCAAACTAAGGGCATCTAACTTGAATTAAAATCAAATATTGTACGAAAATATCAAACCTTCAAAATTTAATCAAAGTAAAAAAAAATAATAACAATCTGGTTAGACCTAAGTCAAAATCAAGGCAAAACTATGAAAATTCATAACTTTCTCTAAAAAACTCTAAATTGAGCATACTAACATTATAACTACTCATAAGCTCCAATATTTAATAAAAATCTAAAACTTTGAAAATTAACTTTAATTTAAAAAGTTAACATTTAACCCTTGATAAACACATTAAAATAATTCCAATAATTCAAAAAAAAAAATAATTCATTAAAATTCCAGAAATATATAATTTGATTAATTAAAATAA
This sequence comes from Dendrobium nobile, assembly GCA_022539455.1. Taxonomy (NCBI): domain Eukaryota; kingdom Viridiplantae; phylum Streptophyta; class Magnoliopsida; order Asparagales; family Orchidaceae; genus Dendrobium; species Dendrobium nobile. Next base: position 46,787,233 of record CM039735.1, on the reverse strand, counting down.
TCTAACCAACACTCTAATACACAATAACCACTCCTTTTTTTGAAGAAATGCAAATTTTATTAAAATAAGAAAAATCTAATGCAAATTAGAAAGCAAAAACAACCCTTTAAAACTACCACTAAAAATCTAATACACAATAACCACTCCGGAGGTGAAGTTTATTGGATATACTACTCCAAGCTGTGGGGCTACATGGCCTAAGGTGGTCTGGTTCCTTAAGCCTAGTGGCACAATGCCATGAACCTGTTAATAAAAAAACATAATTTAACTTAACTTTTAAAATTAGTAATTAATTAAGTATTAATCCACCCTTAATTTATAATTAACTAAATCAACCTAATCAACCCCAATTGCTACTGGGTAAATAGGCTTACGAAGATATTAACATAGCCCCAAAGAAGGTGAACTAAACTTTATGACCTCGGTGTGCAACAAAGGTAGCAATCATTCAATAACTAAAACACATCCAAATCAATCTTTAACACATTAATACTTAAACTCAAACATAAAATTTTTTCTTCAACCTTAAACATATTCAAACATTAGATAAGTTGAATCTCAATAAACAACCCAGTTTAAGATCTACCCCAGCACATAACTTTCTTAACACACTTTAGATAGTTTGCTAGGACAAGAGTCTCTGGATCTATATTAGGTCGGTGTTTACTTTTCTACTGTGTGCCAAGTTTTTGAGATTTCATTACAAGTTATGATTGAAATTATTTGATCTATTTGATTACTTCTACTATGCTTTGTGAAATGATGATATGATTGGCGATTATATTACCCTTTGGTTAGGAATTATTTGGATGCTCACTAAGTTTTATGTAGGTGGTCACACTAATGCAGGGTAATAAAGGGGGCTAAATAAATAATAAATATAATTGTTACAGATGCTTTAACTTCTTAGCCCCCGAATAGAAAAGTGTGTGGCCAAATATGTTTAATTTTCTACACACACACACACACACACACACACACACACACACACACACATATATATATCTATATATATATATATATATATATATATATATTAGAAATATGCTTAGCTTAGGATAACCCTATAGGAGAGTTTAGAATTTTGATTTTTATATTAATGTAGTTCATTTGAAATGTTTAGAATTATGAAAATGCACATTTGAGTTGGGATATATGGGTCCAAAGCTTGGATTCCAAAGAGGAAAGGATACCCCTTTGGAGGATAGTCCTTTTCCACTTGCAAATCAAATTTGGGATCATCTTTTCATACCCAAAGTGGAAAGAGTAACCTTCCCCTCGAGGAAAGAGTTCTGTTTTCCATTTGGGTAGGGAGCTATGAAGGATCCAAGGATCCTGAAGGAGGGAAGATCGAGGAATCGAAGATAAAGAGTATCCCACTCAAAGTTAGTTGCATCAGTACTAGGATTAGAATTCAGGTTGTGGTTAGTGTTGCCCAAACACTTTTAATTTCTATATTTATGGGTAATAATAAGCAACATAGTTTACTTAGGGAAATTTATTTACTAATTTGTTTATATTTGATGTGAATACGAATAGAATTTTGCCTAATTTTTTTTAGTTTTTTGACGATTGTGTACCGCTTTTGATTTAGCCTGGATACCCCAGACTCGTAAGGATGTGAAAATTCTTTTATTCATAACAAAACTTTAAAATTTTAGGAATTAAATAACATATAAAAATAAAGATATAGGGAATAAGTTGGAGATTATCCGGAGTTGCATGCATATTAATGCATCTTTCTTTCCTTATTTAAGATACTTTCCCGCATGGTGGTAGAGTTCAGATAATCCGACGTATGAGGATGAGGTGCTAAACCTGGGGAAGCTTAGTCTTCTAAAAAATTATTTTTAAGCCTTTCTAAAATATGAAGCAATCATGATTTGGGTATTTCTACGAGCACTCATTGCATTAAAAACACATTTAAAAGTGTCTAAAATTTAATTGCATATGTCTTTAGTATTTTCACCAAATATAAGTCGAGGGGCCACTTTGGACAATCTCTAGACATTGACCCCAGCTCTCTAAAATTTTAATCAAAATGACCCTACCACTCTTTATTAAAATGACCAAATTCATGAATTTAAAACTTATTAGGTGGTTAGATGGCTCCGCAATCTAGGCCAGAGTATGTGCAAACTTTGCATCATATTAATTAGGTTCAGGTCACCATTATGTGGTGGCCAATTTTGATTTAGGATCCAGGGTAGATTTTGAATCATAAGACCCCAACCTTTGGGAATACAATCATAAATTTCTAATAAATCATTCAACTCAAATTAAATATTCTTTTAATCCAAAATAGAAAGCCAAACACATAGCTTAGGTTTGGATACTTCTGGATTATTCCAAAATCTCAAAGTGTCCCCTAATTTTCTTCCTTTGACTATGAAAATAAGTGTTTGATCTTTTTGTAATCCCTATTGAAATTAAAAAATCCAACTTCTTTGGTATCACTCCTAGAAAATCCTTAAACAAGAATTCATCATTATTTTAGTGAAGAGTATTAATATGAAATTTTGATTTTCTACGATGTAATTAACTACGAGAGCCTGCACTCATAGGGGATTTAAAAACCACATCCACATCAATTTTTAAAATTGATTTTCAAAACTTAATCAGTTTTCTTTTTGGAAACTTGAATCATCGACAACCGTTATTATCATATTCAATGAATTAATAACAAATGAAATTTTCTCCCTTTGGGGAGATATATCTTTTGTTGATGAAGCTTTGGATATGAACTTAAGGATGTTCATTATGGATTATTGTTCTTAGATATCTGGTTGAACTTTATCTTGATCCCCCGGAGCAATACGAAGTTCTCCGTTAAATCCAGTTACAATATTCGAGATGGGATTCATAATTTTAAATATGAATCCCATCTTGAAATTTTATTTTAATCTTTGAGGTGGTATACTATTTTTAATTGGATGTTCAATTTAAGAATTATAATTTAATGTCAATTTTTAAAATTCCCAAAAGAAAGCTAATCTTTTCATAACCCACTTTCAACACCAACAAAAAAATGGCACTCCAGTGGGACTAAATCTCTCTCTCCATCTCTAATAATGGCAAAATTTTGTTACATCGATAGTCTCAACTATCTTTTTTTCCATTGGCCCCCCTTCCCATTTCTTCCTTGGGTAAGTGTGTCCAACATCAAAAAGAAAAGACATGTCAAAAAGAGAGGTGAGACCTCTATCAAAAAATTAGATTTTGACCTTTTGACCCCAAGTCGATTGGTGGGGCGATAGCATCAAATTAGACTTTTAAGATCCCCTTCCTAATTTTATAAACTTGTGTTATTGAATTTGAATCAATACATAGGTTTTAAAATCATAAGGAGCTCTATTGATCTTGGTATCAAGATCTTCAATTTATTAATATTTTAGCCTTAACTTCCCATTTCCATTTGACTCACGGAAAAGAAGAGAGTTCGGCAACTAATCTTTCTTGAATTTTCTCCCTATTTTATAAGCCTTTGGATGGGATAGAAGTCCAACCTGTTGTGTTTTAAAATTTGGGAGGAGTTCACTTTTGATTTCAAAATCAAGATATTTCTAAAATTTTTTTCAACCTTAATTTGAAATCTATACCGTCATATGCTATCCGACAATGTCTCCTTGTGGGATAGTGTTTGTTGTGAAGATTTTGTTAAGAGAGTTGCTATTTTGCATGTTTTACATTCTTGCAACTTGTATTATTTTGATGATTTCAATTATTATTATTTTACATATATCTCCTAACACTATTTGAAACATTTATTTCTTGCTCTAGTGTGTACTAACATTTCAGGAAAATCAACTCCAAGATATTGAAGACTTGCAATCAAATTCAATAAATTTTCATAATTTTTGATATGAGAGGGAGTGATTGTAATTGAGTGAAAAATCACAATATACACACTTGGGGAACTTTTTTTTTACTGATCGTACAGGACGAACTTAGTTCGTATGGGACGATCATGTCAATTACCCCTAAGGAGAGCAATGGATTGAACAGGCGGAAAGAAAAGTTTTCTAAGTCCTAATCGTCCAGGACGAATTTAATAATCGTCCCGGGATGAACGTCTTAGGATTCTCACTTTCTACTGTTCGTCCAGACGAAATCAATGGTTCTTCCCAGGACGAACGTCTCTGTATTCTCATCGTCCCCTGTTTGTCTAAAAGAAAAATAAGGTTCATCCTAGGACGAACAGCTCTGTATTGAGGCTCGCTTAATTCGTCCAGATGAAACCTATTCGTCCCAGGACGAACTAAACCGACTTACGTCAGTTGGTTACGTCCTAAAAAATTTTATGAACTGACTTATGTAATAACTGTTTCGTACCGGACGAACTTGGTTCGTACGGGACGATTAGCGTGTACGAAAATAATTCATACCAATATACATAAGGTTCATTTTTGACCATTTAAGTAAAATCGTCCAGGACGATCCACGATCGTACGGGATGATCCACTACGTATAGAATTGAAAACTTGCTGTTTTTGGGCGATTTTTCATGTCTTTTGTATAAATAGTTCAAATTTGACTACCACCCAATCTTTTTGTCATTTGATCTTCGTGCCTATTGAGAGAAAAGTCAAGGAGAGAGTGTGAGAGAGCATTCAAAGGAGGATTCCTACCACAGGAGCGTGAAGGCTTCACTTGGTGTTTAAAGGTAAGAATCTCTACTTGTGAATTGGGATTAATTCAATCTTTTCTTTCTTCCTTCTAGATTTCTTGTGAGAAGATCTGTCAAGGAGATCCAGTTCTCTACCGACACTTGGAGAGTGTGAACAGCCGAAGGGTTCTCTGCCCACACTAGGAGAGTGTGGAAGGATGAAGGATTCTCTGCCCACACTAGGAGAGTGTGAAAGGACGAAGGATTCTCTGCCCACACCAGGAGAGTGTGATAGGATAGACGGTTCTCTGCCAACACTGGGGATTGTGTAAAAGGACTACGGTTCTCTGCCGCACCGGGTAGTGGTGAAAAGAGTGTTTGTAAAGGCTTCTCCGCCTTGCTGTGGGTGCAAAAGGAGAGACACTATTGGTATTAGTGCAATACTCATAGGGTGCCTCTAGGGAGTGGATGTAGGTTTGGTTTAGACCGAACCACTATAAATCTTGTATCTTTTACTTTACTGTTTTTTATTTTCTGCATTTTACTTTTGTTTAAAAAAAAAAACTCTGTGGTTGAAACACTTTTCTATAAAAAATTTCATTAAAAATTTCATTTCGGTTCAACAAAATTTTAAAGAGGGTTAAGTTTTAAATAAACCAATTCACGCCCCCTCTTGGTAGCCTTGGAATATTAACTTAGGTCTAACAACCTATTTACTAGACTCAACAGATTTCACTTCTCCTTAAACTCATAACTAATCTTCATATCTTATCAATATATGTCGGGTTGTAGTTCTTACCATTTTACATATACCATAGAATCGATATTCTGTTATGACTTTCAATTCCTTAAAAGAAAACTTTTCTTTCAAAAATATCTAATTCCAATCCTTTTATTCAATTTTAGAAACTCAAATTATGTGTCAATGGATGGTGAGTTGATCTTCTCCTTTGATAGAGACCTAACCTCCTAAGTGATTGATTTAGGAAGTAACATAATATTCAGGATGGGTTTCAGTACTCTTGAACTTTTGATGGATGGCCAAAAGATAATTTATTTGGATGCTACTATGGAAGTCCCACAGGTAGGGGATTTGATTGTAGGGACCCTATTCTACCTATTTCTAGTGATGAAGAAAAGCAATATGAGTTGACTGTTGAGTCCCCTACCATGGTTAATTCTATTTTTGAGGAGGGATAAAGTTCTGGGACCCTTTTAATAGTAAAAATCAGAGAAAGAACTACTTTAAGGAGGGTAAGAAAGAAAATTGCTAAGTCAAGGAAAGTTGTTGCAGCCTAGACTTTGGGTCAAGTTGAGCCTGATGCTTTCGAGAATTTGCCTATTCTTGCTTCCTCTCCCCTACTTAAAGGGAACCATTTTTACCCCCTTGTCATTTCTTAGTGGGGAGGAGAGGGTAGCTAGGATAGCCATCTCCCCGCCATGCCCGGTTGACTACTAAACCAAAAGAACCCCTAAGTGGAGGCACCTCCAAAGGATAATAGCTTTAAGGAATATATTCCATACTTGTGCTGCCTAGTGTAGACAAATAAAGGAAGAATGCATGAGATAGTTGAAGGGAGTTATCTCCCATCACTTTCAAATGAAAATTTTGAAAGAGGAAGTATCTGAAGCTAAAATTTTAACCCCTCAACCTTTAAAAAAAAATAAGAAGTTTGTTCAAGAGCCTACTACTTCTGTATTAGTTGATGGTTACCACTTAGTGTCACGCCCTCCATCCTCCAAAATGGAGGGTATCATATTTACTGGGTCTGAGACAGGCCGCCATCCTACCGATAGGCTGTTGGTCCCTTCTTCAAAGTTCAAGAAGTTGGCCTCAATGGTGGTGAAAACTAAAGAAATATTTGAGGTTCAGACAATAATTGATGTTAAAGGCAAGAGGCCCAAGTCTACGGAGAGAAGATTTATTCCTAAGAAGGCTAAACTGGATATTCCTCTACCATTCTCCAAAACACCTAGGTTCTCTATCAAATTGAAACACATTCTAGTTAGTTTTCCTCTAGCACCAGTTGGTTCAGTTGATGCTCATATTGATGTCCCAATTGTTACAGTCGATAGTGTTCATACTGCTAGTTTAGTTGATGTTTTGGTCACTGACCCTGTTGATGTTCCAAATAGTTTAACTCAAAGTCCATCTGTCATTCATGGGTTCCTTAATCGGGGGTCTAAGGAACTTACCTTAACCAATGTAGGATCTACGACCCTTTAAGCTCCTGTATCGCATCATAAGGTATATATATATCTCACCTAGTAGAGGATGCCACCCCTCTGACTACCAGTCTAGGGATAGTCAAGGGGGAGGGGATAGATGTGCATGAAGAGATGGTTATTAAGTTAGCTTTAGAATATCAGATGAATGATAATTCCAAACTACAGGCTGTTATTTCTAAGTTACAATCAGATGAACTTTTTGATATGGTAGATTATAAAGGCTACTTATCTCTTGATCCTGAACCAATAATGAACAGACCAATTGATGAGGTAGTCCAAGAGATAAGGGACATCCTACAAAAGAAAGAAGGAACAATGACGTTCGAACCAAACTTAGATGATCTATTAATAGAAGAGGAAGAACCCACCTGTAGTATTTGCATGGTTAAGACTAGAGGATCAAATAAATAAATTGAACCAAGTAAATACCGATCTGGTAAGCAAAAAGGTTCAGCCATAGTTGATTCAAATTTTGATTAGTCAATAAGAGCCAGAGATGAGCAGAAAATAAAGAACCTAGAGACACAAGTTGTAGACATGTTGTTACAGGTTAAGGAAATGCAAGAATGACTAGACAAGTCATAGGATGCTTCTCTCAAATTATAGTAATCTGCTCAAGAAATCTCTAATAGAGCTAAGAAGGTAAATCCAGTTCCAAAAATCCCGAGTCAATGCTAGCAATGCCTCCCTGTCTATCAGAGACACCTTTAGTCTAACCTACAGTTCTTAAAGTCCCTCTAGTACCAGCCCAGAAAGATCTTAAGCAACTCATTAAAGATTAGGTAAGGGAGGCCTTAGATCAAAGTCCCTAGTAAAATCAATTACAAAAAAACCTAAATACTTCTTAGGGTGCTAAACAGCCAACACCAAAAAAATAGAAAAGATCAATAGGTTTATATTCGACTAGATCTTTTTTTGCAAAAATATTAGCACCAAAAAGCCCTACATTTAAGAAATCCTGCATGAATTGCAACATATGAAGAGAGGATAAGCACAAAGAATATGACATATTATAGAAACAATTATATCTAACACCATGAAGTTAATAGAATAACTCTGCCAAAGCTCCAATAAACCAAATAACAATTAAAAGTCAATCATGAAGCTTCAACTACTATAGTTGCTATAGGTAACTAAAAACCTTCTAACATATAATGGCACATCCATACAAAAAATAAAGATATAGCAATGGTAGAGACAACAAAATCAAGGATCACAATGTATTTTCTATTAAAAGTCATGTATATGTTGTAGATTAAGGATTCATTAAACAAACTAAAATAAAGAAGGGGAAGTAACTGAATTCTTTTCGCTGCACTCCAACTGAATGAAATCATAAGCAATAACCAACACATACAGCAAGACGAACATGGAAGAAAGGTAGTCCATATAACCATAATAACAGTAATGGAGACCATTAAGTAGACTGACAAAAAAATAGCCATGCCACCCCACAAAAACAAGATGCTACAATAGACCTTAATCATAAGGGTTATGTCTATCAAATTAATGCTTAAGGAAAATGAACCGAAACAAAAGTCATGGTTCAAACCACCATTATTATAGCCAATTCCAAAATGATACAACTAAACAAAGTCATAGTAGCTACAATAGAATGTGATGCAATTTAAAAAGTTTTGACTATAGGATGATAAGAAAATCAAATTTTTGCAACCACACACAAATCCAAAAATAAGACCAGATGAATGAATGCCAGCCCTCACAACCACATCCATAATGACTAAAAGCATAATAGAAAAAATAGAGAGAATCAAAAGAGTCCAGTAATTAATGCAAAAAAAAATCCAAATTTGAGCAGCATAACATATGTGGAGAGAAGATCCACATAAGTTTAGAATTGAAGTATTTGTAATGCCATCATGATAAAAGCCAATTTTCATTGACATCTAAAGCCAAAACCACTTAGGTTCACATAGAGCCAAACCAGAGAAAAGGAATAGAAAAAGTAGTAGTAAGATAAAATAGGAATAAAAGTAGTAGTAAGGAATATAAAACTCATTAGAGATCATGTGACTAAGGGAGACATTGAGTCACACCATGTGACAACTAAAAATCAACTGGCTGACATCTTTACTAAACCACTGGCCTTCGATACTTTTAGTTCTTTAAGGACTAGATTGGGTGTGATTGACATCAATGCAGAAAACTTGATCTTTATTTTGCTTTCTTTTATTTTTTTTCTTTCTGTTAACTTGTTTTCTTTCTTTTGCTCTTTATTTTTTCTTTTTCCTTTTGCTTTGCTCTTAGTTTTTTTGGTGTGTTTTACTTTCTTTTGTGTGCTTTTTAAAGTTTAGTTTTCAAAATCATCGCTGAAATGATATCATATGCCATGTCCTTGCTTTTAAAAATTTGTAGTCAATGTTTTTTCATCTCTTAATCTCTTAGATGGTAAAAATATTTTGTGATTGTGTCTCATTCTCTAACCTATTTTAGTGGCATAGTTTTCTTTTCTAATCAAAAATCTATTTCAAATTAAAGATTGTGTATGAAATTAAGATCTTTTTTTAAGCTTGCTTAAGCAAATCTATCTTATATTTATAGTATTTAAAGTCTTTTTGTCACATCAAGATCCCTCGTTACTCTTGTCTTTGATTATTGATTCTGTTTGTGATAATTCTTCCTTATGTTAGAGAGAGAGCCCCTATTCTCAAATATCTAGAAGATATACTCACAACTAAGCACTTTTTAAGAGTTGTAAAAGAGAATGGAGCTTGCAAAAAAATAAAAAATGGCCAATGATGCCAATAAAAGATGTGCAATGATGCCAACTTGAAAAATTATATATCAAAAAGCAAAAGATGTGCACAAGCACCAATCAATTGACAAGAGGCATAAAATGAGTCACTAAAAAGCAAGCTCCTCTATCTTTTCAAATCCTTTAAAAACTTAGAAGTTTTCATGTATCAAAGGCTTGATTTCGATTGTTTTGAGATTGTGACAAATTTACTTTGATTCATTATTCCATAAGATATTTTTTCTTAAACCAAGTAATGAATTGATTCTTCTTACTCATATCCAATTGATTTTTTGAGTTAGGTCATTGATTTCAAAAGACGATTCTCCCCTAAGAGAATGTCTAAGCTAAGGGTAATCATGATCGGATATTCTACCATTCATTGGATTATTGATGTTGTTAACTCATTAACTCACAAGTTTTTATAATCAATCACATGGAATACTATATCACCTTCATGCCTTGGTAAAAAAAAAAAAAAAAAAATTTGTTGTGGTTCTTGGTTCCCACCTTTTTGAGATGTCAAAAGGGGGAGTAGTTTTAGGATGTGTCTTGCATCACACTGCTATTTTTTAATTTTTTTGTAATGTTTTGCCATCATCAAAAAGGGGGAGATTATTGCAAATTCAGGTCTATGCACTATGTTTTGATGATTGGCAAGCACTCTTACTTGACTTGGACTATCTTCTACTACTGACTTTTCAGGACCCAAAGATCAGACGAAAATCAGAACTAGCTCAAGATAGGGTAGATTAGGGTTGAGTCAGTTTATAACTTTATTTTTTCCCTCTTGAGTCAATTGTAATCTTTGGTGTGACTAATGCTAAGTAACCTTACACACACACACTTGAGAAATTTAAAATTTTTATTTTTACTCACATCGGCCAGGACGTTATTTGGATTGGCCTGGACGATCGAATTTAAAATAGAGATTCTATTAAGGATTCTTAATTAAGGCAGCTGCCATTAGTAAATTGGCTTGGACGATAGGCTCAAAATAGAAAGAAATTGCCGCCATAAACAACTAAGGTATTCTGTATTTTTAGTAATCGGCCAGGACGATATTCACAAATTATGCCTTAATTGATCAGACAATCAAGGTAGTAATTAAAGATGTTTGATATGATCACATCATCCTGGGCGATCGCAGGATCGGCCAGGATGATCTAGTCAAAAAACCTTAGTTACTCTTGGACGATCTGGATCGGACAGCTTGCATTCAGGGCGACGCTCTAGATGATTTTTCTCTAATTTGAACTGATCGGCCGGGACAATCGTTATATCGTCCCAGATAATCAAGCCAATTTTTAATCGTCCAGTTTGCATTCAGGGCGATGCTCTGGCCAATCTTCTGGAATTTGTACTGATAGGCCAGGATGATTTCCATATCGTCCAAGACGATATGGCAACTTGAAATTAATGAGCTCCTTTGAAGCTCTTCAATTTAAGAGCTCTTATTCAACATTTTTGAACATCCTTGGTTGCTGTTTTGACCTGAGAAAACCTAAAGGAGAGAGAAAGTGAGAGAGAGAGAGAGAGAGGATCTTGTGAGGGGGAGCATGTGAGGTGATTCACATGGGTTGCTCCAAGCATTGTTCCAGTTCTTCTTCCCTAGAGTCTCTTGTCCTTGGAAGGGTTGGGAGAGGTAAGTTCCAGTAAGCGATTGAGGTTCTCTGCCTGCTTCAGGAGGAAGCAAAAGGAGGAAGGTTCTCTACCTTGCCGGGTGTGGCAAAAAGAGGTGTTTGTAAAGGCTTCTCCGCCTAGCTGTGGGGGCTAAAGGAGAGTCACAATTGTAGTGCAATACTCGGAGGGCGCCTCTGGGGAGTGGACGTAGGTCAAGTTGACCGAACCACTATAAACCCTTGTGTTCTTGTTTTTACTGCTTCTGCATTTATTTCTTCCACACGTTATTTCTTTGTGGTGATTTGGTTTGTATTTGTGGTTTACCTAAAGATTTTTTTTTTAAAATACCAATTCACCCCCCCCCCCCCCCCTCTTGGTTAGCCTTGGGCCAGTTCTATAGGGCTTAACATCCCTAACGAACTTTCACTATTAACCTTATTAAATAAAATAAACTTATGATCCTTGAAAAATAAATGTTCATCTCTCCATATACCTCCCAAGTTTTGCAAAAAATTGATAACATTGAGATTGTCACCTTCTACAATTATACCTTGGTAATCTTGCATCCAATCCTTTTTAATAACTCCAATGAATTTAACATTCATAAACTCTAGATTAGAGATATCCCAATGAATACAATGGTGACCATAGCATAGTAAAAACCTTCCTTTACTATCTCGAACCACACCTCCAATTCCAACTTTGTATGATTGTAGCAAGGATGCATCTACAATGATTTTGATCCAATTGGAAGGAAGTGAGTACCAATGATCTAACAGTTTAGAAGACTAATTAGTACCCCAGTGTCCCAAATTCTCATCTAACATGTAAGAAATGGAAGTATAACTTACTGCATTTGAAGCTATGAACATAGCGCAGTTCTCCTTTCCGTCATGAAAAAGTTTATTCCTTGTTCTCCATGTAAAATAGACTATATTACAATAAATATTAATGAGAAACCAGTGAGCTTCATTATACTTGTCCATCCATCTCCAAAAATCTTGAAAGGATTAAAAAAACTACAGTCCAAATCACCATTTGTTCAGGCAACCAATAACTTCCTTCATCTTCGCACATCTTGTTGTGATATGATCAAAGTCCTATGTTAAGCCGCAACCCTTGGACAGCCAAATGCATCATGAATTATCCTTTGATACAAGAAATTAAAAGTTCGAATTGCATTATTAAAGATTCTCCACAAAAATACTTCCACCCAAGGTCTTAGCTTGACATTCTTTAAGCATTTCAAATAACAACAATCCACATTCTGCAGCACCGAAGCCTTATAAACCAGAGAAGAAATTAAACAACCTAAATTTTTGTGAATAAGCTTAAAATAATCATTTTCTTGATCTCTATGAATCTCCACCTTTTGAATAATTTTAATTAGTTCCTTACCAAACAACAATTGTAACATCAGAATATTCAAGTCCCCAGAATTAAATTACCTACCATTTCCTCCTCTGATGCTGGAACTGAAATAAAGGTTGGCCAACTTTTTGAACTTTTTTCCAATATCCATATGTCATCAAGGATATTAATAGAACAACCATTTACTACACTCCATTTAACCACAAATTTCAAAGCTTTCTTACCACTTGATAATATTTTACAGGTGGATAATGCTCCTCTTCCATAAGCAACTTCTCCATGAAGCAATCCATATTTTGGTTTCAAAAATTGGTACAACAGTGAACTTATATCTTGAATTACCTTCCAAGCCAATTTTTCTCTCAAAGGACCCACAACATTAACACATGAGCGAAGAACTCTAGAACCATCACTTACTAGTTTATAGAGATTACTCCAGCTTACATAATGCATGACCAACTTCTCATCTTGTTTATTCCATATAAATTCCATACTCAACTTGTCCAATGCATTTAGTATTTTTTTTTGGGATCAATGTGAAAGTACAATAAAAATTAGGAATTGTGAGCATAACCATTTTAATCAACAAAAACTTCCCTGCCAATGACAAATGCTTGCTACCCCACACACCAATAAGCCTTAAAGCTTCCTCAATTAAGAATTGGAAATCTACAGCTACTAGCCTCCATAAAGCCATCTTTACTCCAAGATACATAAATTCTTTCACCACTTAAAACCCCATAATCCTTTCAGTAGATTTCCTTAATCTCTTCTTTACATGACTACCAAACAACATTGATTATTTTTCCATATTGATTTTTTGTCCCGTCCAGCTACAAAAATATGATAAAACACCTTTTACTTCCTTCACTTCCTTGATATTGGCATGAGAAAAAATAATGATGTCATCTGCATATAAAAGGGGAGATATTTTTCGCACATTGCTACCAATTTTAATTCCCAATAATTCATCTTTTTGTTTCAATCTATTGGTAAGCAGCTGTGAGCACAGAATAAAAAAAAGGAGAAAGTGAACATCCTTGCCTGAACCCGCTCTTTGCATGAATCCAGCTAGAAATCTTGCCATTGATAATGAAAAAAAATTTTGGATGCTCCACACATTCCATAATCCACATAGAAAATTTTTCAGTAAATCCAAAATATTCCAAAACACTTCTTAAAGTGTTTCAACTCATGCTATCATAGGCTTGTTCCAAATCCACTTTAAAAGAAACTAAGCCTTTCAAAGATCTGGAGGTCCTGAACTTTTGAAATACCTCTTGAGCCTTAAGAATGTGATCTCCCAAAGACCTTCCATTAATAAAAGCCACTTACTGCAATGAAATTAATTTATGAACCAAAAATTTCATCTTGTTTAACAGTATTCTGGCCACCACCTTATAAATATATATGTATAAGCTAATCGGCCTGTATTGGCTCAGCATAACAGGGTTCAAAACCTTAGGAATAAGAAAAAGAGGAGTCTCTCCAGTCAAAATTCATCTTTCTCGAGCTAAGGAAGTGTTTAATAGCATACCAACAATCATTCTTAATTATGCTCCAATAAACTTTAATGAAGGAATATGAAATTCCATCCTTGCTAGGTGACACAGTATCGCCAGGTTGTAACGCCATCGACTCCAACTCCTTCATTGACAGCTCTTTGATTAACATCTTCCTATCTTTCTCATCTAGAGAACTATCAGGTGGTTGCCAACCACTCAGAGAACCATTCCTCTCCTTCCATTTACCATTAAAGAAATTTAAAAAAATTTTAGAAATCTGAGAAGAATCTTCAATTGCCGAGCCATCTTCATTTCTAATTTTAAAAATCCAATTTTTTTTTTTTATGGCCGAAGCAAAGGAAAGAAAAAACTTTTAGTGAGTATCTACCTCCTTCATACATTTGAACTTGGCTCTCTGCTTCCACCAAGTATTTAAATGCACCAATACAGACTTTAGCTCACTAATATATGATCTTGGAAGAAAGCTATCTTCCTCTAACAGGAATAAAAATTTGACTCCTTAGCTTCTAGCTCCAGTATTTTTGATTTGAAAACTTCTTTCTTATTATCATACTCTCTATGTTTTTCTTTGCTCAAATAATAATGTGCTTTCAAAGATCTACAAAATTTGTAATTAAGTATCTCATCATAGTTCCCACCAGCCTTCTTGTTCCATGCCGATCATACCACACCAATAGAAGCTGGGTAAGAAGCCCAAACCTCCTCAAATCTTATGATTCTATTAGAAGAAAAATTATTTTCCAAGAAATTCAAAATGATCGGACAGTGATCAAAAGCTACCCGAGGTAAATGCCTTAACACCAATCGAGATGAATTCATTGTTGTCGGGTTTACAAAACACCTATCCAACCTCTCCAATTTGCGAGCTCCACCGATATTGTTATTGCACCAAGTTAATTTAGGTTCAATAACTCTCACTTCATGAAGATCACTTCTCACCAAGTAAGATTTCATCTCTTTTGAATCCTGAGAAAACTAAAATGGTCTTGCTCCACTTTTATCCTCTTTAGATAATATGCCATTAAAATCCTCTCCAACCACCATAGGATTGCTAGAATAGAACTCTTCCAACTTGGCCCAAAGTAATCTCCTTTGAATCACATCTTTACCACCATAAACTGTGGCAATTTTCTACACACCCATATTCATAATATTAAGTTCTCCTATAACCACTTGATTGGAAGAAAATAATAGAGAAAAAAAAGCTACCTTGTATTTTCAAAGAACTAATATTCCTCCAGAAAGACCCTCTGTAGGATTTTGAAAGAACTCCCACTCACTTCAATGAGGACATCAATCTCCGACTTACTTAAATTAGAAATTTTAGTTTCCAAAAGACACACAAAAAACACATTATTATCTCTAACTACCTCCTTTAAATATAGAGAAGCTTGCTTTTTCAAGCTCCTCTACAATTCCACAACATAATTGAAGCCAATAAAGAACAAAAGGGAAAGAGATCCCCGCTTTCTCCTTTACCTCACCATCCATCTTCCTTCCTCTTGGCATCAATTTAATAGGACCAATGCTTTTAAGTTCCTTAGCAAGTTTGATTTTAATTGTAGTAGCACTACCATCCTTTGATTCTTCCATAACTTTTATAGCTTGACCATTCAAAGAAATCTCCCCTTTATCCATAGTCATCAAGGACCCAGAAATACTATCTTCCACACGGCCTGAAGATTTCAGATTAACACTGTCATCCCCTACAGTAGCAACATCAATTAGCTCAGCTTCATCAGTCAAGTTTTTAAGAATTAAAAACTTATTACCTCCGATATTAACCAAAGGTTTATCTCAAGTTGATGTTAAAATCCTATTTTGAAACCTCCAGAGTTGTTGGGTCATCCTCCTTATTACCATCAGCCGTTCTAGTTATATTTGTAACCACCACCTTGAATTCTTTTCTAGGCACTAGAACATCATTATTTTTATTAGACATTCTATTACTCCCAAACTTTTTTCCATGAAATCCATCACCATTAAAAGGCTTTCTTCCATAGCTAACATGAATCCAAGGCCCGTAGACATTCCCCTCTTTTTAATATGTTCCATCCACCTTCTCTATAACCGAGTTCAACCCTGATTCGTTCACATTACAATGCACATCTTTCATTCCTTTTGTAGCCGAAGTAGGCACCTTCTCAGGACAATTGTTCTGTTCATCAATCTTGCCACAACCAAAACAAAGATAAGAGATCCTCTCATATTTAATTTTTTGGAAAGACCTTCCTGAGCTTCCTTCTACCCAAACACCAAGAGGTAGAGCTTCTTTTAGATGAATATGGACACAGATCCTGGCAAACTATCTTCTACCGAAACATATTTTTATCAATTAAATAAGGCTTTCCTATCTTAGAAGCAATCATACAAACATTTGTAGCATCCCAGTAATGTAGAGCAAATTAGGCATCCTTATCCATATAGGGGTTGTTAAATCCTTTAATGAATTTGGAGAGAAAGACTGGTTCCGTCTATCCACACCAATAATATTTCCTTTCACATACCAAGGACCCTTTATAAGAACAAAATCCACAGACCCCTCCACCTCAAAAGACATATAAGCTCCACCCCCTACCCAGCCAAGTAAGATTAAACTTACCAATTTGTGACCACTGCCTCCCGAGTTCAGCATTAACAATGAACTGTGGTATGTTTTCACCAAACACCTTAACCACCAAACCATTTTGTAGACTTCTAGTGTTTTCCAAAACCTTCTCTTCATAGATCATGACTATCACCCCATCATCCAAAATGAAGTTACAAAAATCCCAATCAAAATCTATAATTATTTTGTGTGTTTTCTTATGCCAAACATTCAGCAAACTATTCCCAGATGATTCTTTCATAGAAGTCTCTCCAGTCACAGTCTCAGCAAGAATCACATAATATCCCTCCCTAGATACACACTAACGAACCATATTCATATTTACATACCCTTCTTTCCCTCCAACATCAGCATTTGTATTGAAATAATTATCTTTAATAATTTTGTTCATAGCTTCAACATCATCTACACCATTTCGAACTGAATCATCGATCGCTCTAAAAATGAAATTTTGATAATTTTGAACATCCACCTTCTTTAAAATATCTTCAAGAATCATAACATTCTTACCCTTCCCAATCACCGGAACATGTTTAACATTTAATAGTCTACCTTCATTAATGATTAAAGGTTTATAATAGTTCGACAAAAATTGAAACCCTTTATTCGTAGATCTTGCCAGAACTTTTGTAGTTGCATCTTTGAATCTAGGAGGTGATTTGTTATGTAGAAAATGCTTTTGAATCTCATATGAGGATCGATGATGACCTTTAGGACCACCACAGGCATTAAGCTAGTGATCATCCATTATCATCAAAACTTCTATCCAACCACCAATTGAATTTTTGAAATCCCACACTTTTTCTCACTAAAATCTCACAAAAGTATTTTCTTCCATGGTCCACCGAGGGTTTATTCAAAAGGTCATCAAAAGATCAAGTATTTCAATCAGTCGTCATCATAGGATATTTGTTACTTTTGAAGAAGGTTTATTCAAAAGGTCAATTTTAGGGTTTTTATGGTTTATTAGTTTCTTGGTCAACCATGGTCCACCAAGGATTCAAGAGAGTTCAAATAAATATGATTATTATTATGAACCTATTTGATAGGTTTCCAAAGCCTCCCATGGTAATTTGTAATAAGATGTTATGTTGAGTGGCATGTTCTAGAAATATTGAAGTTTTTCTATGTTTGGTAATTGCTTTTTGTTTTACATTTAAGAAGGACATGGAAGTCTCCAAAATGGTTAAGTAGACTCTGGAGACATGCCTAACTAATTTGAAATTTATTAAACACTCTTTTAGAGCCTTCACATAGGGTTTTGAATCAGTTGAAAATTATCCTAAAATAAGGAATGTCTAAAGGCTTTAAGCTTTAAACTTAAACACTAATTTTTAGAGTTTAAATTTTAATTTTGATTTGGATTTAATTTAAGATTGAAATTTTCTCAATGAATGAAGAGTTTAGCACTTAAAATTCTTAGATAATTTATAATAATTGGGTGATTTAGTTTGGTCAAATGACCATCAAGGGTAATTATCAACGAACTAATTTAAGATTTAATGATTTAATTACCATGCTAGAGTACAATGATGAAATTGATTGAACCTTTGAATTGTAGTTCAAAAATTTAAAAATTAAGATTTAGGCTTTGATGTAAGGTTCTTTCCTTAAATAAAAAAGAGTCAACAAATGGACCCCCAATAGGTGTGGTGAACTTAAAAAGTAAATTGCACATATCAATGTTAACCGAAGCAATTTACCTAATCTAAAAGAATTTATTTTAGAAATACTTCATAAAAATGATTTTAAATAAGAATATTTATTTATAAGAGCGAAACTATCCCTATTAGATAGATTTAAGTTGGAAGAGAACTTTGTTGCAAACCTATTTCCATGGCTTATGTTTTGATGATTGACAAACACTATTTATCTTGGACTACTTGTTGCTTCTAACTTTTCAGGAATTGAAGATCGGACGATCAAGAAGGAGCCAAGTTCAGGATTGCGTAGGTTTAGGGTTGAGTCAGTCTGTACTTTTGTTTTTCACTTCTTCAGTCTACTTGTAATGGTCCAAGAGACTGATGCTAAGTAACCCTACACACACACACTTGAGGGGCATAGAATTTCTGTTTTTGCCCACATCGGCCAGGCCGATATTTATATCGTCCGGGATGATCAACTTAAAACAGAAAGTCTAAGTAAGGATTCTTAATTAAGGCAGCCGTCATTAACATATCAGCCTGGACGATACGTGTATCGGCCAAGACGATAAGCTCAAAATAAAAAGAAGTAGCCTCCATAGTCAATTAAGATATACTGTAATTTTAAATTATCGGCCAGAACGATCCACGTATCGGCCTGGACGAAATGACCAAATTATACCTTAACTGATCAGGAAATCAAGGGAGTAATTAAGGATGATTGATACGATCATATCGTCCTAGACGATCGTAGGATCGGCCAGGACGATCCATTCAAAAACCTTAAGTTACTTCAAGACGATAAATATCGGCCAGCTTATATCCAGGGCTATTGTCAGGACGATTTTCCTTTGATTTGAACTGATCGGCCTGGACGATCGTAAGATCGGCCTGGACGATCAAGCCAATTTTCAATCATCCAGTTTTACATCCAGGGCGATGCTCTGGCCGATCTTCTTTGATTTGTATTGATCGGCCAGGCCGATGTCTAGATCGGCCTGGACGATATTATCGGCAACTTGCAATTAATGAGCTCCTTTGAAGCTCTTCTATTTAAGAGCTCTTGTTCAACATTTATTAATAATCTTTGGCTACTGCCTTGACCTGAGAAGACCTTGAGGAGAGAAAGAGAGAGAGGATCTTATGAGGGGGAGCTTGTGAGGGGATTCACAAGGGTTGCTTCAAGGATCGCTCTGCTTCGTCTTCGTCTAGAGTTTCTCGTCCGTGGAAGGGTCGGTAGAGGTAAGGAGTTTGCTTTTGGTTTTGGTTCTCTGCCAGCTTCAGGAGGAAGCAAAAGGAGATAGGTTCTCTGCTTTGCCGAGGTGGCAAAAAGGAGGTTCTTGTAAGGGCTTCTCCGCCTAGCCATGGGGGCTAAAGGAGAGTCACATTTTGTAGTGCAATACTTGGAGGGTGCCTCCAAGGAGTGGACGTAGGTCGAGTCAACCGAACCACTATAAATTTTTGTGTTCTTTTTCTTGCT
Source organism: Dendrobium nobile (assembly GCA_022539455.1). Taxonomy (NCBI): domain Eukaryota; kingdom Viridiplantae; phylum Streptophyta; class Magnoliopsida; order Asparagales; family Orchidaceae; genus Dendrobium; species Dendrobium nobile. The sequence continues at coordinate 46,767,392 of CM039735.1, read as the reverse complement.
TCCGCGCTTTTAAAATTCCGTATTTGTTTCTGTGGTGTGATTTGGTTTATACAATTTTCTTTCTTTGTGAAAAGAGTTTTTAAAATACTAATTCACCCCCCCCTCTTGGTTAGCTTGGGACTAAGTTCATAGGGCTTAACATCCCTAATGAACTTTCAAGTGGTATCAGAGCGGGATTCGAAAATTAAAGTTTGAAAACTTTTTGAATTTGATCCATGGCTAACATTGGGAATCGTAACACTACGGAAGGGTATTCCATTACCCGACCTCCCCTGTTCGATAACATACCTTTTGATTTTTGGAAAACTCGTATGTCAACATTTTTACAATCTACTGATTATCGCATGTGGATGCTTATTCAAGAAGGTTATTCTCCACCTTCTCGTGAAATTAATGATGTGAAAACTGAAGTTGCTTTTATTGAATGGACTTTTGATGAACGAGATTTAGCTCAATTAAATGCAAAATGTCTGAACTATTTTTTCTGTGCTTTGAAATCTGAGGATTACATGCGTGTTTCAACTTGCAAAACTGGTAAAAAAATTTGGGATAAATTGTGCATCACCTATGAAGGTACTAATGAAGTTAAACAATCCCGTTTAAACATTCTCTTGCATAACTACGAACTTTTTCATATGAAACCTCATGAATCAATTTCTGACATGTACACTAGGTTTACTCAGATTATTACTTCATTGCATGCACTAGGAAAAGAGCTTTCGAACTATAAAAAAGTTAACAAGATTTTGAGATGCTTGCCTTCATCTTATGATGCAAAAATTACTGTCATTACTAAATCTAAAGATTTGAACACCTATTCTATTGATAACTTACTTGGCTCACTCATTGGTTACGAGCAAAGGGTGAATCAAAGAAATGTTGATACAGGTGAAAAGAAAAAGGAGAAAACAATTGCATTGAAGGCACACAAATCGAATTCTGAATCTTCCTGGTCTGAAAGAAATGAAGTTGCCTTCATCATAAGGCAATTCAAAAACTTTCTAAGGAAGAAACAAAAGCATCATCAAAATTGGAGAAAAGGTAAGGATCATAAACATGTTAAAGGATCTTCTGATGTTGTTTGTTTTGAATGCAGGAATCCTGGACATGTGAGAGCCGATTGCCCTACACTTCAAGATCATTCAAGCAAAGAAAAGGAAAAAGGTGAGGAGAAAGCCAAGTCGAGGAAGGAAAAGAAGAAAATCCAAAGAGGTTTTTGGGCAGAATCTGGTACTGATTCCTCTGAGACTGAACCAGAGGAAGAGACTACGAACTTGTGTTTCATGGGAGAGAATCAAAGAGATGAGGAAGAGGTATGTAAACCAACCTATGATGAATTGTTTGAAATTTGTGAAAAAATCCATGCATCATACAAAAAACTTAAGAAGACTCATGCTAGCCTAAAATTAGAACATTCAAATCTACAAAAAGAGCATGAAGTCTTTCTCAAAGATCATGCAACGATTGATTCAAATCACATGACTCTTCTTGATGAATTTGATGAGTTGAACAAAAAGCATTTCGAATTAGTTGATGAACATAATGCATTAAAAGCTTCACACACCTCACTTAAGGTTGATCTTAAGAAATCTAAAGAGATTGAGAAAAATTTGAGGATTGAGAATGATGCATTAAAAATAACTAACTTGAGGATTCAAAATGATTTTGATACATATAAGAAAAATCGGATGACTTCCACTTTTGATCTTAAGCCAGAACCTAGGAAGAGGTATTATAATTCAAACCATTTAAGAAACCCTTTTCCTGGAGTTAGATGCTTCTCTTGTGGCATGCTAGGACACATCTCACACACTTGCACCGTTCACCATAGTAAACATTGGGTGTGGAGACCTAAGATGCATGATTCACAGCATACCATACCTGCATTGTATTCTACTTTTCCTAAGAAGGATCTCAAACCTGTTTGGGTTCCTAAATCTGACTGATGTTGAGTTTTGCAAGAGTGCTCTCACCAAAGACCTCGTGGGAGCATAGGATAACTGGACATAAGGAGGCTTGCAGCTCAAAATTTCTTAAACTCGCTGCTTTATCACGTGCTTGACATGTTTAGTTTTTGTGTTTCCTTTTATTTTATTTTTGTGCTAGTTTTTGTGCTTACTTGGTGGTAGTCTAGTTTGCGTTGTTTTCATTCTTTGTTTTTATGTGTTTTGTTTTCGCGTTGCTCTTTAATTTTGGTCTTTCATATGATGAATCTTTTCAAGCCTTTAGATTTTGGAGTTTTAGAGATAGTGTTTAGCTTTTTCTAAATTGGTTAAAGGGTGCAAACTATTGATGTTTTCCCTCCTTCTGACTTTGTTTAGTGGTATGATTTTCTTCTCTTAACAAAAGTCTAAACTCAGTTTAACCAATGGCTTTTCATTTAAGATCTTTTTCTTATCTTGCTACATTAATTTATCTTATGCATAATATAGAAAGTTCTTAGATATCTTTCAAGCTTTTGAACTCTTGCCATTGCATTTATCACATGATTTTGATTTTGTATTGTGGATTGTTCTTCCCTATGTTAGAGAGAGAGCTCCTATTCTCTAATATTTGGAGGATATACTCACAACTAAGTTTTTTTTAGGGTATATTAAAGAGCCTTTAGCTTGCAAGAGTTAAAAAGAAAAAAGGCCAATGAAGCCAAATTGAAAAGAAAGCCATATACACAAAAGTGTATTCAAATCAAAAGATGCTCAAAAGAGCCAATCAAAATGACAAGAGGCATAAAATAAGCCCACTAAATGCAAGCTATCCTCTCTTTGGTAAAACTCTTAAAACTTAGAAAACTCATTGATTATGTGATACTTTCAAAGACTTGATTTCAATTTTCATGATTGAGAAAAATTACTTTGGTTTATTATTTATGAGATATTTTATTTCTAATCAAGTCTTGAATGGATCTTTTTATCTTATTTAGTTATTCTGAGTTAGATTTCTATTTTCCAAGAATGTTTGTACCCTGAAGGATGTTCGATCTAGGGTTAACAGAATCAGATGTTCTACTCTCCCCTGATTGGAATTTGTTAAACTTCTTGATCTCTTGGAACTCTAAAAGTTTAACTTTTTGAAAGGAACTCTCATATGATGCCTCTTTAAATAAATAAAAAAAAAATTTAGAAAAATTAAAATCCAAAAATATTCATTTTTCTTTTTTTGTTTTTCCTTGTGTTGTTGTTTTTCTTTTTGTTTTGACTGTTTTTTTTTTTTTGTGTTTTATTTTTTGAGGGTCTTGATCATCACCATTCTTCCCTTGATTTCAATTTCAAGTAACATCGGCCTGGACGATTCTTTTATCGTCCTGGACGATGTGACAAATTCTCTTCAAAATCCATCTGCTGAAATTTTCTGTGCTTGATGTAACTCATCGTCCTGGACGATACTATATCGTCCTGGACGATTTGATCGAACTCATGGTGATAGTCCTGGCCGATGGAATATTTCATCTGGCTGATGCATGTTATGTGCATCGTCCTGGCCGATACACTGGATGGTCCTGGACGATCCACATGTCAGCGCGTTTTGATCTTTTAATTAGGCCCCGGACGATCCATTATTGGACAATCGTCCGGGCCGATCCACTGTTCATCCTGAACGATACATGTGGCAAGTATTTTAAACGTTTTAACTTCGGCCGGTACGATCAATTATTGTGCATCGTCCTGGACGATACACCTAATCGGCCCGGACGATCTGCTTTTTCAACGGTCGTCCGGATTGACTCCTCGTGACGATCGCCTATGTCTAATCGACCTGGCCGATATCTGATCGGCCTGGACGATTGGACCGCCTTTTTGACCAATCGGCCAGTACTTAATTATTAAACCATATCAGCCTGGATGATTCTGCGATCGGCCGGGATGATATGGCCGTTTCTTTAAATTCAGGCCATTCTAGCCATGATTTTTCACTCTTCATCTTTTCTCCTCTTGTGTTTTTGCCTAGTCCTCTCTATGGCTGGTGGGAAATGCGTCCGACAAACTTTTGGGAGTTCTTCGAGGGCAAGAATTGACCCTCATTTCAGGGAAGCAGAAGATGAAGCTGCTTACCACCGTTACAAAGAATGTGGGATCACTGTCTCAAGAATCATCAATCCTACCCACATCTCATACCCGGTAATGGATCTTTTCGCTCACACCTCTCTTTGCTTCATTCTGTCTCTTGCTTTCCCTTTCAATTCAGAGTTTCTTCGAGAGTTTTTTGCAAACCTTCGCATCAACCCTACCTTCACAGCCCTGACCTCCTATGTGAATCGACGCCTTGTCGAAATCACATATCAGGATTGTGTTGATCTTTTACAGCTATCCACCACCGGGGATAAGCTGCACTTAATCGCATTTGACCCTGATCTTGACTGGTCCACGGTGAATCATTTCCTTCGCCAGACCAATGTACCTTACCATGTTGGAGAGACTAGCTCTTTAGTCAAAGATGCTAGGACAATCCAACATGTCCTTCGTACCTCCGTAATTCTAAAAGCCGGCGACCGAATCCACATCACCCCTCTACTTTCACTCACTACTTTCTACATCATGGCTCATAGGGAATTTAATACTGTGGACCTAATTTTCCGATACATTGATCACTTAACCACAATTCGTGATCCAGGCCACAAAAGGAAACCCAATCTAGCCTTAGGACACATTATAGCCTATGTCCTTGAAACCAAATACCAACTTCAGTATCCTATTCCACCAAACCTCCCAACTCCCTTCTACTCAAATAATTCCTTCAGCACCCTTCACAGTACTCGTCTCCACCCTGAGGAACCTTAGTGGGCTGGAGAGGAGGAGGCTCCCGCTCCCGCTCCCGTTCCTAATCCCGTCCCTCTCCACCAGCACTCTCCGGTTGATCAGTTGATTGAGAGGTTTGATCGTTGGGAGACTCGGTTTGACGCCTACGTTGCTGCACAGGCGCAGCAACACTTTAAGGATATTACCCGCTACGAACAGCACCGCGCTGAGGATTTAACCCGATTTGACAGTTTCCTTACTCAGCAGCAGCAGCAGCATGACCAGGACATCGCCTGGTTCAATGCTCAGTTCACCACACTTGCCACCTACTTTCAGCAGCCACCTCCTCCACCTCCATCTGATGATCAGGATCCCTCGTTCTTTTAGTCTGTGCTTTCTGTTATTTGTTTCCTGTAGTTTTGCTTTGAGTCATTATTTGTTTTTAGACCCTCTTTTTGTGATGACAAAAGGGGGAGTAGGTGTGGTAGGAAAAGTTGTTTGTAACTTTGAAATTCTAATGAATGTTTTTGGATATTTTCCTACTTATGTTTGCCATCATCAAAAAGGGGGAGATTGTTGCAAACCTATTTCCAAGGCTTATGTTTTGATGATTGACAAACACTATTTCTCTTGGACTACTTGTTTCTTCTAACTTTCTAGGAATTGAAGATCGGACGATCAAGAAGGAGCCAAGTTCAGGATTGCGTAGGTTTAAGGTTGAGTCAGTTTGTACTTTTGTTTTTCACTTCTTGAGTCTACTTGTAATGGTCAAAGGGACTGATGCTAAGTAACCCTACACACACACACACACACACTTGAGGGGCTTAGAATTTCTATTTTTTCCCATATCGGCCAGGCCGATATTTATATCGTCTGGGACGATCAACTTAAAACAGAAAGTCTAAGTAAGGATTCTTAATTAAGGCAGCCGACATTAACATATCGGCCTGGACGATACGTGTATTGGCCTAGATGATAAGCTCAAAATAGAAAGAAGTAGCCACCATAGTCAATTAAGGTATACTGTAATTTTAAATTATCGGCCAGGATGATCCACGTATCGGCCTGGACGAAATTACCAAATTATGCCTTAATTGATCAGGAAATCAAGGGAGTAATTAAGGATGATTGATACGATCATATCATTCTGGACGATCGCAGGATCGGCCAGGACGATCCATTCAAAAACCTTAAGTTACTTCAAGACGATAAATATCGGCCAGCTTGTATTCAGGGCTATTGTCAGGATGATTTTCCTCTGATTTGAACTGATCGGCCCGGATGATCGTAAGATCGGCCTGGACAATCAAGCCAATTTTCAATCGTCCAGTTTTGCATCCAGGGCGATGCTCTGGCCGATCTTCTTTAATTTGTACTGATCGGCCAAGCCGATGTCCAGATCGGCCTGGACGATATTGTCAGCAACTTGCAATTAATGAGCTCCTTTGAAGCTCTTCTATTTAAGAGCTCTTATTCAACATTTTTTAATGATCTTTGGCTGCTGCCTTGACCTGAGAAGACCTTGAGGAGAGAAAGAGAGAGAGGAGAGAGAGAGGATCTTGTGAGGGGGAGCTTGTGAGGGGATTCACAAGGGTTGCTTCAAGGATCGCTCTGCTTCATCTTCGTCTAGAGTTTCTCGTCCGTGGAAGGGTCGGTAGAGGTAAGGAGTTTTCTTTTGGTTTTGGTTCTCTGCCAACTTCAGGAGGAAGCAAAAGGAGGTAGGTTCTCTGCCTTGCCGGGGTGGTAAAAAGGAGGTTCTTGTAAGGGCTTCTCCGCCTAGTCGTGGGGGCTAAAGGAGAGTCACGTTTTGTAGTGCAATACTTGGAGGGTGCCTCCAAGGAGTGGACGTAGGTCGAGTCGACCGAACCACTATAAATTTCTGTGTTCTGTTTCTTGCTTCTGTGCTTTTAAAATTCCGCATTTATTTCTGTGGTGTGATTTGGTTTATGCAATTTTCTTTCTTTGTGAAAGAGTTTTTAAAATACCAATTCACCCCCCCTCTTGGTTAGCTTGGGACTAAGTTCATAGGGCCTAACATCCCTAACGAACTTTCAAACTTGAGAAGGAGTACCACAAAAAAATAGGTCAAATTTAATTTTATTTATAAAGGGTAACCTATCTCTATCTATCCATATCAAACAAATATAGAAAAATATCAAAATGTTCACCTAATGATATGAAAATAATAAATAAAGAGATTTTGAAAGAATTAATGTACATCTAACCATATCAAAATAATGAAATGCAAAAATTTATGGGCGGGGGGGGGGGGGGGAAGGATTGGCAACATTTTCTTAAAAAATTGAAATAGTGAAAAAGGTTGATTTAGAAACTCAATAGGCAGTGATTTTAATTTTAAACTTGAATGAAAGATCTCTTTAAAGAAAAAACATTTAAGGTGTTCAAATGAGAGGGTTATTAAGAATGTGAAAGATAAATTGCTCAGTTTGATTTCTATTAACTTGCTATGTATTAAAAGTTTCAAAAAATGTTATGATGTTGCTTCTGACTTAGGTATCAGGTTGGAGGACACTTTGCTACCCTCTCTTTGTCATTTTGTCTCTTGGATTAAACTAGCTGTGGGTTGTTTCAAGCTGAATATTGGTACAGCTAATGAGATTAACAACATAAGCTGTGGTGGTATCATTAGAAATTACCATGGTAATGTCATTCTTGCCATTGCGGGCTCTTTGCTTAATGGTAATCCTCTTATGGCTCTTCATACTACAGTTCTTTATCAGTTGAGAAGTTGTACGTCCCTTGATATTACAAATATTAGTATTGAGATTGAGCCCTTTTATAATATTCGGTACATTTTTTATGAGGTGGACTCAGTTTGTAACTCTAAGGTATTTTATATTGTTAGTGACAAATAAACACTTGATGGTTTTTATTTTTATTTATGTTTCTCTTGTGCTTAAAGAAGGCAATGCTTGTGCAATTTGGTTGGCTCATTTTGGTTCTGGGATTGATTGTTTCATGGACTTCGTGGAAGCCAATGTCCCCACTCCATTAAAAGGCCTCTTAAGATTGGACAAAATTTTCTTACCTTATGTTAGAACTTAATTTGGTCCCTTTTTCTTATCTATTATGTGTGTCTGGTCTTTTTATGTGGTTCGTTTTTGGTTTACTGGGTTTCATCCATGGTTTGGGACTGTTCTTATTATTATTCTTGTTGGCTACCTTGCTCCTCTTCTCTCTGTTATGGTGGTTTTCATATGGTTCTATTTTGGTTCTTTTGGTTGAGTGGTGATTGTAAGCTCTACTTGATGGGTATCCTATCTGTTGCCCTCATTCCTCAGGTTCTGGTTATGCATGATTCTGCGGGTTGTGGGTGTTTTGGATCCTACTTGATGGGTATCCTATTTGTTGCCCTCCTTCATCATGAGTTGTACTGGATTGCTAACTTTTTCTGTAACTATTGGGCTTTTCTATTGGGATGAAAGTGATTTTTTGGATCCTGGTTTGGAACTTTCTGGATTGTTATGGCTGGCTTATTTTTGGGTTTGGGTGGATGTTCCTTTGGTTGGTTTTGTCTTGTTTTATCTGGTTTATTTGGGGGAGTTGGTGCTAGCTGGAGCCTTTAGGCTGGATGGAGCACCATAAGTATTTACCTTTTAATGTTTGCATGATCCATTCTTTCCTGAGCTATGTTTTCTTGAAACCCTCTAGCCTTCATTGTACTTCTTTTAGTTTGGTTAATGTTTTTTGGATCCTCACCACTCAATTTTGGTGTGTGCTAGATACTTTGTTAACCTATTATGCTTTGTGGTTGATATAGTTCTGCTTCTACCCGTGCCTTGCTTTCTGGAATGGCTTGGTTTATCAGAGATTTTGGTGGTGGAGCTAGTATTATATCTTTATGGATGTGTCATGTAGTTATATTATCATGCATTCCAACTGCAATTGTGGTTTTATTTTGATTATCCATTGGGTTTATGTTGCTAGCTCAAAGGCCTATATTTATTTTGGGAGGATTATGGTTTTATTTCTTTGTGGGAATATGACTAACTGTAACAGAATTCACTAGTGGTATTTTCAACTCATCTCATGTTATTTGCTTTTATGTCTATTATTTTGTGCCTTGTGCTCTTTTTTGCAGGCTCTATTTTGTGATTGTCATTGCGCAACTATTTTTTTTGGATAGGAAGCACTCTCTGAATGATAATGATTGTTTCTTTCCTTCTTTTTGGGTGCTTTTTCTTGCACACCATAGACAGTACCTAGGGATTTCTATAATTTTGTGTAGTAGGATTCTTGAGCTCATAGGTTTTTTTTTTTTTTTTTTACTTTTTCTTGTAGCTCTTTTGAGAAGTAGAGAGCTCACGGTCCCTTTATGGACCTTGTACTTTTCTTTTTTATTAACGTGAGGCCCCTCCGTGGGTTTCCCCTTAAAAAAAATGGTGTTCAAATGAGAGGTGTCTCTCAAGTGAATGAATGGATTTTAATGGTTATATTGAGAAAATATTAATGATGGTATTACTCAATTGATCAAAATTTAGTAGAAAGGATGCCATAAATGTTCACTCATGCCCAAAGATAGATTTAAGAGGATGGTTACTATAAAAGTTGACTTATGCTCGAAATCTATTGGATGCCATAAAAGTGGACTTATACCTAAAAAGCAATTTAAACCTGAATGCGATCTTATACTAAGAAGTAACTCTCAAATGAAAAGATTTAATGGTTAGATAAAGAAAATACCAAGGATTGTATTACCCAATCAATTAAATTTAGCAATAAAGATGCCATAAAAGAAGATTATATCTAAACCTTAAAAAAATAATTAAAATTGATCAGGATATCTATCCCAAGCAGTTTATTTTTATGAAATTTAATTGAAAGGAATTCTCAAATGGATGTATTAATTATTTAGATTAGAATAATACTAGAGATCATATCACCTGATTGACCAAAGTCCAAAAAGAAATGATGTCACCATGGAAACTTATACCAATCATTGAGGATAAATTTTATCAAGTGTTGAGAATTTTTAAAATTTATAAGCTTTAATATAACATTTCTGACACAGCCCTCTCATTTGAATCTAGTTCATTACAATAAAATTTAAGATACTCAGTCAATTTATGAAAACATAAAAAATTCTTTTTTAATTTAATCTTTATTATATGTAAATACTAGACAATGTAGTATTTCTTAAGATATCATCCACATAAAGGTAACTTTGGATGATCTCATTTATAATCAACCAACTAATAAGAACCACCTTGGTAAACCTTCTCCTCCTTGAATGGACCTTATCAATTTAGCTAAAATTTACCACCCATCATTCGATGAACCAAGAAAGATCCAAGATAGATCTTCTTAGAACAAGAATCAAGTATCCTACTTTTTTTTTTTTGAAAAGAGCAATAAATGCTTTAATAAAATAAGAAGACTACAAAGTTGATTCCTCCTTTAACAAGTTAGAGAACGAAGGAGGAATGTTATTCAAACATAAATCTTCCCAAATGAAATTGCTAATAAGAGCAAAGTTAGCACACATGTCTGCTAACTAATTACTACCTCTATCTATACATTTAAAAATAACATATTTGAAATCTTTGAAGAAATCAAAGTCTTCCATCTCCTTGAAGCCATCAAGCAAAGCATGTTGGAGAATCCTAATTACATTATAATTGTCACTTTCAATGATCACTCCTTTGTATTTGAACATCCAATATTTAATAACTTCTTTCAAGGATTTGATAGCTAAGAGTTCCAATTGAGAAATGTCTTAATGGATGCAAGATGTTCCAAAAGACAATAAGAATCTCCCTTTGTAGTCACGGACCACTCCTCCAATTCCAACTCTATAAGATGAACCAAGAGAAGCGTCTATATTAATCTTTAACCAATCGGGTGGAGGGGGATGCCAAATATTAGACAGTATGATAGACTGGTTAACATTCCATCTCTTCGAGCTAATGTTAAAAGATATTTTAGAAAGACAAGAATAGCTAATAACATTTGCAGCAATTGCATTTACACTATCTTTAACTCCTTCATGGATGAATTTGTTCCTAGCCTTCCAAGAAAAAAATACAATATTACAAAATAAGTTGAGAAGCATACAATTATGTTGAACAATTGATTCCATCCATGTGCAGCAATCTTCAAAATTGTCAAACAAGGGAATTCCATTTCCCATTGTTTAACAGTAAGACCACTTCTTTCAATTTGCAACATTTGACAACTACATGTTCTACATCTTCAAAACCATTCTAGAACCTTGGACAGATATCATTACTTTACAACCTTCTATATCATAAGTAATGGCAAGTGAGAATTGCATTTCAAATTAGCCTCCATCAGAACACTTCTACATGAGGATTCCATTTAGATCTTTTGATCTATATCTGAAATCTTGGTTCTTCTTATTGTTGCTGCATAGTTTCAAAAATCATTTCAGAAATTGTCTTACCCAAATTATGGTAAATCAACTACAGCTCATCATATTAAGATTCTATTTTGATATTGATTTGTAAGATTAACTCAACCAGCTCATGTCCAAAAAATTTTTGTAGCTCATCAACATTCTAGGTTTTGTTTACAATAAACCTATCCAGTAATAATACCTCATCACCTTGAGGCACTACAAAAGTTGGCCATTTGTTGATGCATTTATCCAAAATCCAATTGTCTCTATAAACATCAATAGTTGATCCATTTACAATGTTCCATTTCATCATTGGATTAAGTAGCTTTCCAGCATCACTTATTTGTTTCCATGAAGATGATAATCCTTTCTTATTATCTACAGCTTCAACCTTGGTGCCATACTTAGGAGCAAGAGCTTTGTGTAGAAGTGAAAATTTATTTTATAAAAAATGCAAAGCCAATCTAGCTCTTAGAGCAGAAACTTTATAAGTTGAGGAATACAAACCACAGTCTCCCCATTTCAAAGGTTTGAACATATCAAACCAACTAATATAATGAATACCCAATCTTCCATTTGACTTATTCCATAAGAAGCTCCTACACAACCTATCAATTTCTTCAAGCAAACTTATTGGAACAAGAGAATGTGTGCTATGGAAAGTTAGATAAGACAGAAGGACTGACTTAACCAAGGTTAATTTGCCAACCAATGAAATGAATTTACTACCTCAATTTTTCAACATTCTTAGTGATTTTTCAATGATAAATTGAAAATCAGCAGCCACCAATCTTCTTAAAGCAATTTTTATACCAAGATAGGAAAATTCTATAACTTCTTTGAACCCCATGATACGAGTAATGGATTTCCTTCTTCTTTTATTAACAATCTTACCAAAAAGAATGGCAGATTTGTTACATTAATACATTGCCTAGTCAATTTACTAAACTTGGTAAGGATGCCTTAAATCTCATTTGCTGCCTTCTTATTAGCTTCAGAGAAAATCATCACATCATCTGCAAATAATAAGTGTGATATCCTTGGACCATTTCAATTAATGTTAATCCCAATTGAACTTTAAACAAATGCGTTAGAAAGAAGTTGGGAATAATGAATGATAAGAATAGGTGACAAAGGGAAACCTTGATGGAAACCACTCCTGGCATCTATCCATTCTTATAAATTACCATTAATGATCAATGAAAATCTTTGTTCTTCAACACACTCCAAAATGAGCTTTGAGCATTTAGAAGGAAATTCAAAATAGTTAAAAACTTTTTTATGAGCATCCCAACTCATGGAATCATATACTTGCTCAATATCTATTTTAAATGAAATAAGTCCTTTTAATGATTTATAATACCTAAATTTTTGGAACATTTCTTGAGCAACCAACACATGGTCATAAAGATATCTACCCTTGATAAAAGCCACCTGCTCCACCGAGACCAGCTTAGGAATAATAGATATTAATCTATTCAAGATCACCTTTGCCTTTACCTTTTAGACTGAATTACACAAGCTAATAGGCCTATAATTTGATGGAATCAATGGATTGCTTACTTTAGGAATGAGAACTATTTAGGTATCTTTCCAAGCTTTATCCAGCTCACCATGACAAAGAATTTTATTTACAACATTACAAAAATCAACTTTGATGATATTCTAATAAGATTTGATAAATGAATAGGATATCCATCAAAATTGGGGGTAATATAATCTCCAATTTGATTTAGAACCAGCTCAATTTCATCCACCGAGAAGTTCCTTTCTAACATGTTTCTATCATCATCGTTCAAACTATTCATAGGCAAAGGCCATCCATCTGAGGCACTGCTCCTTTGTCTCCATTTTTGTTTGAAGAACCATAGAAGGACCTCCTCTATTTGATCATTCTCCTCCATCAAAATACCATTTTCATCTTTAATTTTAACAATTTTCTTAGAATTTCTCCTTGCATTAGCAATAGAGTGAAAAAACTTTGAATTTCTATCACCCTCAACCATCCATTTAACCATTGCTCTTTGCTTCCACCATGCATTCAACTGAGCCAAAGTTGAGTTAAGTTCATTCATTTTAGCTTTCAAAATCCAACATTCTTCTTCTAATAGAAATCCAGTATATAATTCCTTTGTTTGAAGCTTCAAAATATCTTCCAGCAAGCTATCTTTTAAGTGGTTCAAATTCTTGAACTTAGCCTTACTCTAGAAGAATAGAGATTTTAAAGCTCTTTTAAACTTATTATTCAGTATCTGAGAATAAATACCCAAATAAGATTTGTTCCATTCCTTCTTAACCACAATTGAAGAAGCCGGACATGATGCCCAAACATCCTCAAATTTAATAATCCTCTTAGCCACAGATTAAAGTCAAGGAAATTAAAAATAACTGGAGAATGATCGGAAGCTATTCTAGCCAGGCATCTAACAACCAAATGATTTGATGAATTTAAAGCCATAGAGTTAAGGAAGTACCTATCCAATCTTTCAGGAATACGAGCCCCTCCAGTTTTATTATTACACTAAATAAACCTTGGGCCAAAAAACCCACTCTCATGGTAGTCATTATTAGCAAAAAAAGCCTTCATTTCTTTAGGCCCTTGAGAAAATTGAAATCTATTCCCCCATCTCTTGTCCTCCTTTGAAGTGAGATAATTGAAATCTCCACCCACCACCATAGGATTATCACTTATAGAATGCAATTCCAACATCTCAGAAAGTTCCCTCCTTTTATATATGTCTTTGTTTCCATACACATAAGCAATCCTCCATGTTCCTTTATTGGATATTGCTAGATCACCAATAATACATTGAGACAAAGAATCAACAGTTGAAAAATCAGCCAAATGAGAATTCCATAAAATAATAATACCTCTTGATAACCCATTTGAACGCACAATAAAATATTCCTATCCATCTCAAATTAGTAATTTAACTTCTCTTATATCAATAGAGGACAATTTAGTCTCTACCAAACTCAAAAAGAAAATGCTATACAATTTAACAAACTCTTTAAGGTTTAGAGAAACACCTTTCTTCCTAGTTCCTCTTTAATTCTAGAGTGCTATAGAAGACTTTAATGTAAGAGAGGGGAAGAAATCCCCATTGTACCTTCCATCTCCAACTCCAATCTTCTATTCCTCGAGTTTGAACTGATTGTCCCAAGGTCTTTCAATTATTATGATTTCTTTTTTTTTTTTTTTAACTTGATTGGATCCAGCTTCTTTACTTCCCATACCCAAATCTACATTCAGAATCAAGATATCTGAAGTTCCATTACTAGGAGGTTCTTCAACAATCAACAAATCATCCACATTATTCTGAATGATTTCTCCTTCTTCAGCCATATCAATGAGAGCAGTAAATTTGTTTTCATTTACTGGAATGTTGCCATTTTTTCTCACATTAGGTTCAATTTCCTGAATAGAGTTAGAAATCATAGCCTGAGAGGAGATAACACCAGTTGTATTATAATTAGTTTTTTTTTTTGCTAGAACATCATTAACATCAGTTGTATCAGAATCAATTTTTTTAACTAGAACAACACTGTCATCTAAGCTTGTTTCTTTAACATTAGATATCCTTACGCCTATTTTTCTTTACACAGCATTATCTAGAGCTCATAGAATAACTTTTTTGAAACTAAAATTTTTTTCCTTCTTTCTTCCATAGTTTACAACCAACCATGGACCATAACTTGCTATATCTTTATTGGTGGCTTCAACAAACTTATTCTGAATACCTTCCACTACAGCTGGATTTTTTGAATTGGCAATATTCTTTTGAAGCTTGGATTCTAAATCATTATCTCTACAATCATACTTGTTGTGACCAATCAATCCACATTTGAAACAAAAGTTATGAATTCTTTCATATTCTATCTTCTGATAGAACTTTCTAGAGCTACCTTCCACCCAAACACTTAAGGGCATTTTAATATCCAGCTTAATTAGGACACAAACCCTTCTGATGTTAGAAAGAAATTTTGAGACCATTTATCATCTCCAATTATTTGTCCATTGAAAAACAAAGGTCCATTTGATAAAACTGATTCCATGTGCTCAGGTTCAAAAAATAAACAAAGCATCCATCCCATACCAAAGCATTGTAAGGTGAAACTTTCCATAATGAGACCACTATCTTCTAAGTTTCAAACTAATCACAGGTAATGGAGCTTCACCTCCAAATATTTTAATCGCAATGAATTAAGAAGCTTTTTGGAATTATTCATTTCACTTTACACATGCAGTTTAACAGTAGAACCATCTTCAAAAAAGAAATTACCCAATTATAAGTCAGAAACTTTAATATTTTCTTTTTTACTCCATGCATTTAGTTGAGATGCAGTAGGTTGACGAACTGGGATCCAAGCATCATTTAAATAGTGACCCAACTCACCAGAATCAACACTCTGAACCTTCATCAAATTAGAATATAACACTTTCATCTTCATCTCAGTTTTATGCAGTAATTCCACTTGATTAATATTTTCCACTAGCTCCCTTGCAATAATTTCCTCCTCTGAGCTGGATTCTTCCACACAATTAGGAATTAATCTATCCAACCTCATGCATTCAAGACTTTCATTACCAGAAATGATTTTTTCAATAAGTGGTCTCGAGGAAGGAGATGCATTTAAACCTTCCCTTGGAATCATTGTCAATCCAGATTTGAAAAGCTTTTAAACATTATCTTCCACCATTACATTCTTCCCTTTTCCATTAACTTCAAGCTCTTTTTTCGGAAAATAACCGCCTTCATTAATAACAAATGACATACCAAATTTTTCCTTAGGTTTTATGATTTGTGCAAAAATAGACTTCTCATCTCCAAAAGCTGGCGGAGATGAAGGATATGAACGGGATGGAGCAATCAGAGCTCTTTAAGAAGAGCGTTGATCTTTGAGAGGTCCACCAGCCATAGGTTTTCGATAAACATCCACCACCATGAAGTTGGATTAGCATCCCATTTACCCGAGTAAAGAAATAACTTTGATGCTGAAATGGAAGTGTAGTTGACAGCTTCTGAAGTAATGAACAAAGAACTAACATCTTTTCCTTCATGAATAAATTTATTTCTTGATTTCCAAGAAAAGTAAATAACATTGAAATACAAGTAAACCAACCAACAGTTTTGCAAGGATATCCAGTTAAAGCACTCTTCCAATGAATGAAACATAGGAATACCAAATTCCCACTTGTTAAGTTGCTGAAGAATATCTGATAGTTTTTTTACATTTTTCAACCACATGCTCAATATATTCAAGCATATTACAATTTTTGGGACATCCGTTGAATGTTTGCAATCTTTTGTAACATAAGAAATGATTTGTTGGAATTGCTTTGTTGAAAAATCTCCACAAAAAACATTCAACCTGAGGACAATGTTTTGCTTTCTGAATCCAATTCCAATATTGATCATGTAGGTTATTGGGAAATGAAGACTCAAATGAAAGAGCCAAATTTGATTTTCCAAAATTTTTATGAACTAATTCCAATCTATCCTTTTCCAAATTAGAAGAAATAGGAACTTTGCTGATCAGATTCAGAATATCATGTCTGAAAGACTTGCTAAGTTTAGTTGTATTCCAACATCCACTACATATGAATTTGTCAACTGTAAGGTTTTCATCTCCTTGGGGAAGCACATACGTAGGCCACTTGTTAATACTCTTATCCAAGATCCATATATCATTAAAAACATATATCAATTCACCATTAGCAATACTCCATCTTACAATAGGCTTTAGAAAAATTCTCCCATCATGGATGATTTTCCACGCAGTGGAACCCGTCTTCTTTAGAAATCATCTCCATATAAGTATCCATATCTAGGGAACAATGCCTTATGCAACAAAGATTCTTCCTCTTGAATGTATCTCCAAGAAAGCTTGAAACATTGCCTTATGCAACAAAGATTCTTCCTCTTGAAGTGGTCCAAATTTATCATGACAAGAATAAAGAGCTCTACCACCCCATTCCACAAGAAAGCACATAACATTCCAATTTACATAATGGAGACCACAATTCCCATTTTTTTAATCCATAAAACTTCTACAAAGTTTCTCAATCTTATCAAGGATGCTTTTTGGGATCAAGGAATGAGTGCAACAAAAAACAATATAAGCAACACTGACTTTACCAAATTAATTTTCCCCACCAATGAAATAAATTTTCCTCCCCAAATATTGATCATATTCAAATCTTTGTCAATAATAAATTTAAAATTTACTCCAACTAACCTCCTAAAAGTTATCTTGATCCCAAGATAGTGGAATTCTTTGACTTCTTAACACCCAATATGCGAGAAATTGCTTTTTTTCTTCCTCCTTCTTTCCGAATTTCTAAATAGAATGCAAGACTTGTTCACATTAACTCTTTGGCCAGTCCAACCATATAAATCATCAACTATTCCTTTGATCTTCTTTACAACCTTCTAATTGGCTTAAAAAAATATTATATCATATGCATACAACAAATGAGAGATTTTGGTGCCACTTGGACTTAGCCTCACACCATAATGACCACCTTTTTGTTTAAATGCATTGGATAAAAGCTGAGCTCAAAGAATAAAAACAAAAGGTGATAAGGGACAACCTTGATGAAATACACTTCTAGAATTGATCCAGCTTGAAGGATTCCCCTTAATTACTAAGGAGAATTGCTGATCTTTAATACACTCCAAGATTAGTTTAGAAATTGTAGAAGAAAATCCAAAGTACATTAAAGCTTTCTCCAAAGTAGGCCATCCCATAAAGTCATATGCTTGCTCCAAATCTAATTTAAAAGAAACAAACCCTTTTGAAGACTTTGAATATCTAAATTTGTGGATTATTTAATGAGCCACCACAACATGATCCAACAAAGATCTACCTTTTAAAAAAGCCACTTGTTCTTCAGAGATCATTTTAGGATTGATAGTATATAATCTATTCAAGATGACCTTGGTAGCAACAGTATAAAAAACATTACACAAACTTACGGGTCTAAAGTTTGAAGGAGATATTAGATTAGCTACCTTAGGAATTAGAACAATTAACTTTGCTTTCCACTCGAAATTCAATTTCCCGAATGAAAAACCTAATTTAGGGCATTTCAAAAGTCTTCTTTGATGATGCCCCAAAAACATTTAAGAAAGGAATAAGTAGCTCCATTATTCCCTGGAGTAATATTGTTCCCTATTTGTTTTATTACTATTTCCACTTCATCAATAGAGAATTCTTTGATTAATAAACTGATATCAACTTCATCTAAACGATCCTACGGTTCAGGCCAGCCTTCCAAGTTGCACTTTCTATCATTCCATGTTTCCTCAAAATCCGAATTCAAAGGTCTTCAATTTGGTGTTGATCTTCTACCACTAATCCATTAGCATCTTTGATTTTAAAAATAAAATTTTAATTCCTCCTTGAATTAGAAAAGGCTCGAAAGAATTTAGATTTGCAATCACCCTCAGTCACCCATTTAACTTTTGCATATTGTCTCCACCAGGTATTTAGTCGAGCTAAGTAGGAATTAAATTCACCCACCTTGACTTTGAGTATCCTACTATCATCAGCCAAGAGGCCTCCCTCATGGCCTTCTCTTTTGTGAATATCCAATATCTCCTTGAGTAAGCAGTCTTTTATCTAAATAAGAGACTTATGTGTAGCATTTCTCCAATAGTACAAGGCTTTCAATGATCTCTTTAATTTAGAATTCAGGATTTGGGCATAGTCACCCACAGATTTCTTCAACCAAATATTCCTTACCACAACAGCAGATGCCAGATTAGAGGACCATACATCTTCAAATTTGATACACTTTGTAAAATTTGAATTGAAATCCAGAAGGTTTAAAATAATTGGAAAGTGTTTTGATGTAACTTTAGCCAAGTGTCAAACCACCAACTAATGGGAAGAGCTTAAAGCCGATGAGTTTAAGAAACATCTGTCCAATCTCTCAAGAATTATTTCGGCTCCATTTTTTTTGCTGCACCATGTGTATATGTGCCCAATAATACCCACTTCATGTAAGTCATTGCTTGTTAAAAAACATTTCATCTCCTTGGGGCCTAAGGAAAAGACAAATCATTTTCTACCCCTTTTGTCTTCCTTATCAAGAAGGCAATAAAATCACCCCAAATCACCATAGGAACTTCCTTTGAAGAATAATGTTGTAGCTTCTCCCAAAGACTTCTCCTTTTATACACATCCTTTCTTCCATAAACAGAAGCAATTCTCCATCTTCCTTTATTGAGAACATCTAACTCACCAATGATAAATTGATGAGAAGATTCCAAGATTTTAAAGGATGATATATTGGATTTCTATACCACCATAATTCCACCAGACAGACCTTCTGAAGGAACTTGGAAATAATCCCAATCTACACCAATTAATAAGTCTACCTCCATTATATATGACAAAGGAATCTTAGTCTCTGACAATCCCAATTTCACAAACTACTTAAGGTATAGAGAAGCTTTCCACTTCCTAGCTCCTCTACAAGTCCAAAAACCAATGGATGACATCCTTGTAAAAGAGGGGATGAATTCCCCACTTTTTCGTTAAGATCTCCTACTCCTAGTTGTTTGAACTCGTTCAATATGAATTAGGATGTTAAGCCTAATTAAATGTCCCACGGCTAACCAAGAGAGGGGGGTGAATTGGTAATTTAAAAAATTATACTTCTACTCTTGGATTTTTAGAAAACCTTTTTAATTATTAATGCAAGTTAAATTTAAAGTTTAAAAAATAAACTTTTCAACCAGAGTAAACAACTTGCAATGAAATTAAATGCGTAAGAAAAATAAGAAAGAACACACCAGATTTATAGTGGTTCGGTTAAACCTTGACTTACGTCCACTCCCCGGAGGCACCCTCCGAGTATTGCACTAATACCACAAAGTGACTCTCCTTTTGCCCCCACAGCAAGGTGGAGAAGCCTGCACAAAATCACTTTCACCTTCCCCGGTGCTGCGGAGTAGCCGGGTTCTTTGACACCAAAGAGATCTTCTTCTCGCCAAAACTTCCCTCAAGACGACCCTTGAAGCCGATGGTACTGAAGTGCAAGTTTGCCGGAGTAACCGTGTGAATATCCCCTCCAGACTCCCTTGAAATCCCCTCCAAGGATCTTCTCCCTCTCAAACTCCACCCTTTCCTCTCTCCCTTTCAAGTTCTCTCTTCTAGTTTTCTCCCAAAGAACGAATACACAATGGCTGTCAAAGATACACTTTGTCTTCCTTTTACACTCTCCAAGTGTTGGCAGTGAACCGGACCGATGTTGTTGAACTTCACTTGAGAGCCTTCAAAGGAGATGGGAAGAAACAAAGAGATCTTCTTCTATAAGTAACCTTGTGAATCCCTCACAAACCCCTCACTTGATCTCTCACTCTTCACTCTTACAATCTCTCTCAAACTCTCGCTCTCAATGATCCAACTCAAGAGAAAATAACTCCAAAGGCACTTGTAATAGTTTCTAGGACTCCTTATATAGAAAGGACATGAAAAACTGCCCAAAAAACTGCTAAAAACATGTTTTTCTGTGCACTGGATCGTCCCGTACGAAATTGAGTTAGTACGGACGAACTGTGTAAAAAACTGTCCCGTACGAACCATTTGTGCATCTGTACGAACCAATTTCGTCCTGGACAAAATAAGTTCGTCCCGTACAAAAAAATTTCGTCCGGTACGAACAGTTATATCAAAAGTTGGTTCCGAAAACTGCAAAACGTTGCCAAAAACTTCCATAGTCGGTTCTCATCGTCCTGGACGAACATGACTTCGTATGGACAAAACTTTTACAGAGAGAAACTCGTCCTGGGATGAAAATGATTTCGTCTGGACGATCATGACTTAGAAAAAATTTCCAGTTCAGTTCCTATCTGTTCCATTGCTCTTACAAGGAGATAATTGATCTGATCGTCCCGTACGAACAATATTCGTCCCGTACGATCACCACAAAAACTTTTTCAAGATCTCCTTTAGAGTGTGTGTTTTAATTCACTCAATTTACAATCACTCCCTTTCAAGTTTATTTCAAAGAAAAATACAAGCTTCAAATCATAGAGTATTTCATGATGAATTGATTTTGAAGTCTTCGTTTGTTTGGAGTTTGATTGTCCTGAAATGTTAGTCCACACAAGAGCAAAAACAAATATTCTAAAATTGTTAGGAGATAACTACACATTTGAACAATAATGTTTGGAATCATCAAAACTACATAAGATGCAAAAATGTAAAGCATGCAAATAGCAACTATCTTAACAATCTCCCCCTTTTTGATGATGGCAAAACAATTATTATTTGTATGGTTTCAATTTAAACAATTCTCCTAAACTCCCCCTGAATTGATGTATATATGAAAATAAGGAGGCATTTTGAACCATAATTTTTTTTTTGTTTTTCAAAAAATATTACAAGACCATAAACAAAACATACGAACACAATAATTTCTCCCCCTTTTTGATAACAACAAAAAGTGAAGAAGAAATAGACGAGAAATGTAAGTAATTATATGAGATTCATTTGTAAATTTAATCTAAATGGTGATTGGTATAAGGTATGCAATCTAAAACTACTGACATTAGGCAAATCATAGAAATTCATAGAATTTAAGAAGTGATATAACATTGTAAGTAAGAAGAATTTATCAAAAACATGATTCAATTTAGACATTCAAATATAGAAAATCATTACAAGAGAGATGAATAAAAATTCTATATTTCAAAGTTCAATAGAATATAAAATGAACATAAGATCAATTTGAACTAAGAGATAGAAAGAATTTGGAAAGAAGAGAATTATCACATGTGGCGCTTTGCGCATCTTTTTCAAATTTTGGGCACATTTTTGTGCCTCTTTCACTACGGGAAAACACGCGAATACCGGCGGAGTTTTCCGGCGGAAACTTTTGGACGGTAATAAACGGCGTAGTCACCGACGGATTTGTTTGACGTAAGGCCTGCGTCAAAATTACCGGTGGAATATACGTCGGAAATGCACCGACACGTGTCCGCCGGAAAACCCGACGGTATAGGGATGCCTGAACCATTTTCGTCGCATGTTACGGCGGAACTATTCCGGCGTACAATTCTGGCGGATAGTGCGCCGTCTTATTTAAACTCAACGAAAAATAAACGACGGATGATACGCCGGAAATTATACCGACGGCAATATTAAAATTACCGGCGGACCTTCCGCCGGTAAAAGCCCTATTTTGCGAACCCGAACCCCTCCGGCCGTCATTCTTTTCCTTTCTTTCTCTCACTTCCATTGCTTCGCTCGTCGCCCTCCGTCGCCGTTCGTCGCTCGCCGTGGTTAGACGTCGCCGACGGTCACCGGACATCGCCGTCGACGATCACCGGACTTCACCGAGCCTCCTTCCTAGTCACGTCCCGCCCTCTGTGCTTCCTAGTCGCGCGCCGCCGAGGAACCGAAGGTATATGTTTTCAAATTTTTTTGCGATTTCGGTTGGATTACATATAGATTAGCCTTTAGTCCATATCTTTTTGCTATAGTCATGGTTGTTATCACTAGACATTTGCTAGAGGATGTAGTTTGGTGCATGCTTTTTGTTGATGATATTGTTCTTGTTGATAAGACTAGAGAGGGATTTGAATTAAGTTGTCAAATGAGTGAAGGATTACATATTTCGGTTGGATTACATATAGGACTAGCATTAAGTTCATTTCAATTTTTTTTGCTATTTCGGTTGGATTACATATAGGACTAGCATTAAGTTCATATCTTTTTGAATTATAGAGAAATTAAAAAGATGTCAAATGAGTGAAGGAGTGTGATGTTTACAATTTTCAAGAATTAAGGTGATGTACAATAGTGCATGAATTATAGAAAAATTAAGTTGATGTGTCATACATTTAAATTATTGGAGAGAGTAATTGAGCATAGATTACGACATGATACTATTGTTTCTCAAAATCAATTTGGATTCATGCTGGGTAGGACTACCTATGGAAGCGACATATATTTTGTGAGGTTTGATGAGAAAACATGTGATAAAGTTCTAGAGAAGTTCTCTTGAGAGTTTTAGGAAAGAGAAGCGTTAATAATACATATATTTAAGTTTTTAAGGTTATGTATGTAGAAGTTTTTACTTGTGTTCAAATGCAAATGAATCGAGCCCAGCCGAGTTTGTGAGTGTTCATCTTGGATATACTAATTAGATATATATATAAATTCATTAATTTTTTACTCTTATATATAGGTTATGGATATTAGAAATCAAAGAAGTTGGATGTATAACCGATTATCTCAAGGTCGGAAGACATTAACAGATGAATTCATCAATGGGGTGAACTTTTTCATTCAGCAAGCGAAACAGCTGCCCAGCTTTATATCAGAAGGAAAGTTTCGATGTCCATGTTCTAAACACAAAAATCTAGTGCACCTAGAACCAGATGATGTAACTGTTGATCTGTATCGGAAAGGATTCATGCCACGGTATTGGTATTGGACTTCTCATGGTGAGTATGAGCCACCATTTGATTATCAATGCGGTCCTTCTACAAGTAGTAATGTTGCTGAGGCTGAAAACATCCGTCCAAATCTTGAGGAATTAGTTCATGATGCAACTGGAATTCAAACTGAACAAAATACAGAAGAGTTACCGAATACGGAGGCACAAAACTTTTATGATTTATTGCATGCTGCCCAGCAACCAATCTGGAAAGGGTGCACGACTCACTCAGAATTATCTGTTGCTGTGAAGATGTTAAGCATCAAGGCTGAATATAACGTTGCTCGTGAATGTTTTAATCAATTCATTGGGCTGCTTAAGGAAACTAATCCGACAGATAATTTAATTCATACAGATCTATATCGGACAAAGAAGTTAGTTTCCAAACTTGGTTTGACATACATAAAGATAGATTGTTGTATGAATGGATGCATGTTATACTTTAAAGAAGATATCGCAGAAATTGTATGCCGTCATTGCAATGCACCAAGATTTAAACCCAAATCTAGAAATAGAAGGAAGCAAAAGGATGTGCCTGTTAGTAGGATGTTCTACTTTCAAATAATTCCGAGACTACAACGGCTATATGCATCCATGAGATCTGCTGCACATATGAGATGGCATAATGATCACATTCCACAAGAAGGTGTTATTACACATCCATCTGAAGCAGAGGCTTGGAAGCACTTTGATCGTACACATCCCACATTCGTGGCAGAACCAAGAAATGTCAGATTAGGTTTATGTGCAGATGGTTTTACTCCATTCAGTCAATCGGCTACACCGTACTCATGTTGGCCTGTGATACTCACTCCTTACAATCTTCCTCCAGAGTTATGTATGACTACTCCTTATATGTTTCTATCACTTATAATTCCAGGGCCACATAATCCAAAATTGAAGATTGACGTATTCTTACAACCTCTGATTGATGATTTAAGTTTATTATGGGAAGAGGGAGTAAGTACATATGATATCTCCACCAAACAGAATTTTACACTAAGAGCAGCATTACTTTGGACAATTGGTGACTTTCCTGCATATGGTATGCTCTCAGGTTGGAACACTTCAGGCAAGTTAGCTTGTCCATATTGTATGGAAAATACAAAATCATTCACTTTAAAGTATGGTAGGAAGAACACTTCGTTCGATTGTCATCGAATGTTTTTGCCTCAAAGTCATCCTTTCAGGCGAAATAAAGAAGCGTTTACTAAAAATAAAATGGTGATGTTTCAACCTCCTCCAAGATTCAGTAGTGAAGAAATTTTTGAAAGAGTAGAGTTCTTGCCCACCATAATGGAATCTCCAACATTAGCTGAGATCAGATTGCCAGAATATGGTGTCAACCATAATTGGACCAAGAAAAGTATTTTTTGGTCGTTGCCATATTGGAGAACAAACTTGATTAGACATAACTTGGATATTATGCATATAGAGAAAAATGTTTTTGATAATATTTTCTATACAGTTATGGACATCAAAGAGAAATCAAAAGATAATATAAAAGCAAGGATGGACTTAAAGGAGATTTGTAGAAGGAAAGCTTTGGAATTACCCTAGCTACTGCACTACTTTTTTTTTTACTCCCCTGCATTTTACTTGACTGTATTTTTTTTTAGCTATAGCTACTGCACTGCGTCATATTTCTAATATATTTTTTATTTATGTGCAGATGGCTTCAGGTGAGGAGCCTAGTAGAGGATTGATAAAAAATATTTTTAACAGGCGCACGAAGAAGACCACTATAGCTGGACCACCTAGGCCAGTACGTACTGAGGGGACCACCTCGGCTCAGCCTGCTACAGAGCCTCAGCCTACTACACAGCCTCAGCCTACTACACAACCTCATCCTGATACACAGCCTTTACCCACTCATGGAAGCGGTAGCCCACAGTTTTACTCACCAGACCCCCATTTTCCTTCACCAGATCCTGGGCAGAGTACTCCTTTCTACCCATACTACACACCCCCACCGTATGCTGGTGCCCCTCCTACTTATCTATTTCCACCATATGCTCCACCATACTATCCCCCACCACCCCATCAGCCCGCTACAGCTAGTCCTTCGACAGCAGCTGGACCTTTGACAGGAGCGGGACCTTCGACAGCAGCTGCAGTAGAGAAGGAGACAGATGGTAGAATGTTGATAGCACCTGAGGGTGACACGTACGTACATTTTCTTTTATTTTTTTAAACTAA
Source organism: Dendrobium nobile (assembly GCA_022539455.1). Taxonomy (NCBI): domain Eukaryota; kingdom Viridiplantae; phylum Streptophyta; class Magnoliopsida; order Asparagales; family Orchidaceae; genus Dendrobium; species Dendrobium nobile. The sequence goes on along the minus strand of CM039735.1, from coordinate 46,741,624 downwards.
TAAAAAATTTTATTTTATATTTATATTTGTTTTATATAACTTTATTTTTGTAGGTTCTACCCATCAAAACAACCGACACATAAAATACAGGACATCATACGGAGCAGGTTTGACGCTCCTTATGTTTCTTGGAAGAAAGTCCCGAAAGAAGTCCGGGAGATGTGGTTCAGAGAGTTTGAGGTATTTTTGGGTTTTAATTTTTTTGTTAAATGATTTATTCTTTTTTACTTTAGCTAATACTCTTATATATTATATATCATATGTATTTGATTGCAGAAAGAGTTTTGTTGGCTGCCCGAACACAATGACAGGATTAGAAAGAATTTTGAGAAGCGTGGGTCTACTCGGATGCGCGACATGTTCACTGATATTAGAAAGTCTGGGAAATAACCACTGTGGATTGGAGAGATAATATGGGCTGAGTTAAATGTAGCTTGGGGCACCGAAGAGTATAGTAGGAAGAGGGATCAGAATCGACAGAACAGAGATTCTGATGTTGGTGGGTTGGGAAGTTCACTTCATACAGGCGGCTCTGTTCCACATACTGAGCACAGGCGTCGTTTGGTAATGAATTTTAAATGTTTTTTAAAATTATTCTTTAATCTATATTAATAAAATTTTCTTAATTCAAACAGAAAGCGATGCTTGGTAGAGAACCAACTCCTGTTGAATTGCATAGTCGCACTCATAAGCGACAGGAGGATCAACAGTGGATTGATGAGAGATCAAGAAAAGCCTATGTAAGTATATTTTTATATATGTTTAATATTTTCTAAGTTTTAGTATAACTATATATATTTATATTATACTTTTACAGGAGGATTATACACGGCTTCGAGAGACTCATGCCGCATCAGGTGAGGGCTCTTCTGGCGGCTCTGTGGAGTATTCTGAGTATCGCATCTGGTCGCAGGCCGTCAGAGGAATGCAGCATGGTAGAGTATATGGATTAGGTGCGCAAGCTTAGGCATACGAGGGGATGACATCCTCTACTGCATCCAACTTCGCATCCAGTTCGCATGAGTCCTTACAAGCTCAACAAATAAGTGCCCTTCAAGCTGAGCTAGAACAAGTAAGGAAATCACAAGCTGATTGGTAGGCTCAGCTGCAAGCACAGGTTCAAGCTCAGCTGCAAGCGCAGGTTCAAACAAGTATTCAGCAACACAATCAGTTGTTGGATGAAATGTGCAAGATGAGGGAGCAGCTGAGTAGAAAATAGGTAGCTCCACCTGAGGAGGAGTCCACGGAGTTAGAGTAGTTTAATTTAGTTTATATGAACTTGTTTATTTCTGTGAACATGTTTTATTGAACAGTTTTTTTAATGTGATGTGTTTAGTTCATTGTTAGTACTGAACTATTTCTTTTAATGTTATAAACTGTTGTGAAACTGTTGTGAAACTGTGGTGGAATTATAATTTGTATTTGTTTGCAGGTGTGGATATTTGATTGTTGGCTGAGAAGGAAATTTTTTTTTTGTCAATGCTACAGGTTTCCGGCGGGTTTGGCGCCGGAAGTGCGCCAGAAACGACGATACAACGAATCGTGTCGTGTGTTCCGGCGCCTTTGTTCGGACGGAAACTACCGGCGTAGTTACCGGCGCATCATCCGCCGGTAATTACCGGCGTGTACTTTGCGTCGCAAAGAGAGTTCGTGGGTTTCCTACATGCACTTTGCGGCGTTATATCCGCAGGTAAGGGCCGGCGCATAATGCGACGATAATTACCGGTGGAAATGGCACCGGAATTAAGACATTTTTCAACGTCGAAAATGATTCGTTTTTTCACCGGTAATGCGTCGGATCATGCGCCGGAGAAATTTCCAACGCAAATTTTGCGCCGGAAATAATTTATCGACGCGGCCGAAACCGGCGTATGAAATTCCGCCGAAAAGTCCGACAGAAACTCATGGTTCCGTCGGATTATCTATGTTTACCGGCGGATTTTGTCCGCCGGTATTAACGGGTTTTTCTGTAGTGTTTTGACATTGGGCTAATTTTGTGCCTCTTTTATATATTTGCGAACCTTTGCGCATTCCTTTTGATTTTTGTACTTTTTGTACAATTTTCAAGAGTAATTGAAACCAATTCTTTCCAAAATCAATAATCTAAAATTTCAAATATTTCTAAGTGCATAAATATCACTTGAGCATAGAAATACAAAATAAGAAAACATCTATATTGCAATAATAATATTAACTTTTAGTTAGTCTAAATGAATAGACATGAATTTAAAAGTTCTAATTATAACAAGTTATAAACAACTTTTAAATTTAGAAAGACTAGATTTTCTAATGTAATTAATCTCAAATTACAATCTAATTTAAGCACAATTAAGATTAAATAAGACTAATAAAATTCATAAAAATTAACCACATTCCAAGACAAACCAATTTAGAATCAAGTACAACATGCATTAATATTAATGAAAATGATTACATATTCATTTCATAATATTAAAACAACTAAGAAAATACACTGAACTTTTTAATAAAGACAAACTAAAACAAACACTAAAAATAAAAAGCTAACGCAACAAAACATTTAAAACACAGAAAACAAAGACAAACAATAGACTCTAAAATAAACTCATTCAAAACACTCAAAAAAAATCACAAAAACCAAAACAAAAATCGAAGACAAATAACTAAGAAAACATAAATATCAATGTTGCAAAAACATTTTTATTTAAACATTCAAATCAATAACACCAAGCCTTGTTCTTAATGTACTGAAGGTATCAAAGGCTAAAGGTTTTGTAAAAATGTCTGCAAGTTGATTTTCAGTTGAAACATGTGTGAGTTCAATTTCTCCCTTGGATACATGATCCCTTATGAAATGATGCCTTATATCAATGTGTTTGGTTCTAGAATGTTGAATAGGATTTTTGGAAATGCAAATAACACTAGTATTGTCACAATAAAGTGGAATAGTGCCTATAGATAGTCCTAAATCAATCAACTGTTATTTTAACCAAAGTACTTGTGCCACACAACTTCCTAATGCAATGTATTCTGCTTCTGCAGTAGATAGGGCTACTGAATTTTATTTTCTACTGGACCAAGAAACTAATGAATTTCCAATGAATTGACATGTTCCAGAAGTGCTTTTCCTATCCACTCTACAGCCTGCAAAGTCAGAATCTGAATAACCAATAATTTCAAATGATGAGCTAAACTTAGGTTACCAAATTCCTAAGTTTTGAGTTCCTAGTAAGTATATTAAAATCCTTTTCACTGCTGTCAAAAGTGATTCTTTTGGATCTGATTGAAATCTAGCACATTAGCAAACACTGAACATTATTGGTGCTGCGGAGTAGCCGGGTTCTTTGACACCAAAGAGATCTTCTTCTCGCCAAAACTTCCCTCAAGACGACCCTTGAATCCGATGGTACTGAAGTGAAAGTTCGCCGGAGCAACCGTGTGAATATCCCCTCCACACTCCCTTAAAATCCCCTCCAAGGATCTTCTCTCTCTCAAACTCCACCCTTTTCTCTCTCCCTTTCAAGTTCTCTCTTCTAGTTTTCTCCCAAAGAATAAAGACACAATGGCTGTCAAAGATACACTTTATCGTCCTTTTACACTCTCCAAGTGTCGGCAGAGAACCGGACCGATGTTGTTGAACTTCACTTGAGAGCCTTCAAAGGAGATGGGAAGAAACAAAGAGATCTTCTTCTTTAAGTAACTTTGTGAATCCCTCACAAACCCCTCACTTGATCTCTCACTCTTCACTCTTACAATCTCTCTCAAACTCTCGCTCTCAATGATCCCTCTCAAGAGAAAATAACTCCAAAGGCACTTGTAATAGTTTCTAGGACTCCTTATATAGAAAGGACATGAAAAACTGCCTAAAAAACTGCTAAAAACATGTTTTTCTGTGCACTGGATCGTCCCGTACAAAATTGAGTTAGTACGGACGAACTGTGTAAAAAACTGTCCCGTACGAACCATTTGTGCATCTGTACGAACCAATTTCGTCTTGGACAAAATAGGTTCGTCCCGTACAAAAAAATTTCGTCCGGTACGAACAGTTATATCAAAAGTTGGTTCCGAAAACTGCAAAACGTTGCCAGAAACTTCCATAGTCGGTTCCCATCGTCCTGGACGAACATGACTTCGTCTGGACGAAATTTTTTACAGAGAGAAACTCGTCCTGGGATGAAAATGATTTCATCTGGACGATCATGACTTAGAAAAAATTTCCAGTTCAGTTCCTGTCTGTTCCATTGCTCTTACAAGGAGATAATTGATCTGATCGTCCCGTACGAACAATATTCGTCCCGTACGATCAGCACAAAAACTTTTTCAAGATCTCCTTTAGAGTGTGTGTTTTAATTCACTCAATTTACAATCACTTCCTTTCAAGTTTATTTCAAAGAAAAGTACAAGCTTCAAATCATAGAGTATTTCATGATGAATTGATTTTGAAGTCTTCGTTTGTCTGGAGTCTGACTGTCCTGAAATGTTAGTCCACACAAGAGCAAAAACAAATATTCTAAAATTGTTAGGAGATAACTACACATTTGAACAATAATGTTTGGAATCATCAAAACTACATAAGATGCAAAAATGTAAAGCATGCAAATAGCAACTATCTTAACACTAGTAGCCATTTTGATAGGACCTAAAGCTTTGTGTTGTTTAGATCCTTTCTTTTTGATCCAGTTTCTTTTAATCCCATAACCTCTTTCACAGAATATATTCCCTCATCCGTATTATTCTTCTCTAATATACTATTAATGTTAATCCCCTTGGGAGATACAACTTTCTCAAATAAAATAAATTCTCCTTGCTCAACTTTATCCCCTAGTAATTTAAATTTCTTATCATCAAATGGAACTAAAAGTAGAGTAAGGAGCCATACCCATATTGGCTTTTCTATCAATCATTGGCATAGAAAGCTTGCAGCTCTTCCTACATATCACTGGGATCAGTAGTTTCTACTGGATCCTCTTTATCATGTTCTTCATTATTACTAATTTTAAAAGCCATCTCATAAACTTCAAAATTCTTCATAGGAATAAGAACTATCCCAACTTCAATATTCAATTTTTGATGCATAATATTTCTGGATCCTATGTTTTTTAATTTCTTCCTTCTAAAGTTCACATGTATCCAAGGTCCATATTCAACACTATTTGGGTCATTCACCTTATATGTACCTTCCACCAAAGCTAGAATACCATTTGATACACAAGCCTCATTAGTTTTGGATGATAGAATTGCCTTCATCATGCTCTCCGAACAATGACTTTTCAGATGACCAATTTTACCACAATTGAAACAGAAGTTTGAAATCTTCTCATACTCAATTCTTTTGAAAAATAATCCAAAACTTATTTCTACCCAAACTCCAAAGGGAAGCTTGTTATCCAAGTTGATACGAACACAAATTCTAGCGAATTCTCTTCTACACCACTGAAACATGTTTCCATTGATCAAATATAGCTTCCCAACCATGGAAGCAATCCTGCAAATGTTGATTTCATCCTAGCATTATAGTGGTAAGTTTGGCATTCTAATTCAAACTAGAGCCGAAAGACCCTTCAAATATAAAGGAGAAAAAGTTGGAGACCATCTATCTAACCCAATTATATTTTCCTTAACATACCAAGGACCATTGGAGTAGACTGATTCAAAAGCACAAATAAACCAACCCAATCCAATCATTGTAAGATAAAATTTACCAAAGTTAGACCATTGTCACCTCAACTCCATGCTTATCACCTGAATTGAAATATTTTCCCCAAAGACTTTATTCACTAAAGTCTTTCGAAGCTTGTTCAAATTTTTCAATTCAATAGTTAAGTGAAGCTTAACCACTCAATCCTCCCCAGCAAAATCCTTACAAAAATTCAGGTTTGAAACATTAAATTTTAGTTTTTTTATCCAAGCATTTTGCAATACATTGCTAGATGGCATTTCAGGAATAACTGGTTGATTTTCTTTCTTCTGTAATGCAACCTGGAAGATCACCTTCTTTTTTTTTTTTTGGAGAAATGTTTATAGCATTAGAATTAAAAATTATTACAAACTAGAAAGTAAAAGGCATGGTAAGCCATTTGAAACTTTCATAATGGATACGAGATCTACTAATTCCAATTTTAAATCCATTGGGGTGATGAGGATACCAAATATTTAAACAACCTAAAAGGTTGGTTAGTATCCCAAAGTTCCCAAAAAATAAAAAATGACAACTAGTAAGAATCTCAAATAACATTACAATAATTCCAAAAAAGAAAACAAGAACTTCTAAGAAAAACAAAATAAAAACATAAATCTAACAAATTAAAACTATAAACAACTATAAAGAAAACTGATCCTAATGAAACTTCAACTCCATCTTTTTAGTGAAAGTTTCCCCATCATGCTTCATCACCTCCTTGCCAGAATCAGCAAAAAGCTAATCTTTTCTGCAATATATAAAAATATCTTCACTATTATAATTTCCATGTTCTTCATACAAGAAGATCAGAATAAAGAAATCTGTATCATTAGATTCATAAATAATGCAAACTTCTTTTCTCATATCCACATTTCTGAAAGGAATCATAGCTTTCCTCATAAAAGCTCCATCCACTTGCCGTTCTATATTAACCATCATCCAGAGATAATATTGAAATTGTCACCCTCCAAAGGCTTCAAATCAATTTTCCTTTTCCTAGGACAGACTTCAGTAGGTCCTAAGAATTTAAGTTGTTTAGTGCTTTTTTGTTTAGCACTACCCAACTTTACCTCTTTATTGTTATCAATAAGACAAGAAGAACTTGAACTTATCTTAGAAATAATAAGCTTGGGAGAAGAAACCAAATCCTGAGATCCCATTCCAAAAAAATTACAAATTTTTTTCTATTCAGATTTCGCCACAGCAACATGAGGGCAAGACATGTAGGCTCCAACTTATCCATTATAGCATGAGATAAGTTATTTTCTGGATCAGAGTTGCTCAATATTTTTACAACAAAAATATTAAAATCAACAACATACTCTGTTTCAACAAGAGGTTCTTTGAACAAAGCTGAATCAAGGATATTATTCTTATCAATAGCTGTATCAATCAGTTTGTGCTGAGAAAGAACCAAAGTTATATTTATAACAGCGAAATAAAAATTTAGGATATCATTTTCCTGTCACTTTCTCCAACATCAACCAAATCAGCTTCAGCATTTAAATTTTTGAACGAATTTGAATTAGTTCCATTAATAACCATATTTTCTTCATTTGTAGCCATATCACTCAATTTGTTTTGAGATAATACATTAACCATATTGGTAGATCACCTTCTTCATATAAACAAACTTTGTTAAGATTTGAAATGTGTTCTCCCTCCAGAGTAATAGTATCATCAGCATTGCCAACCTTATTTATAATATTTTCTGAATTAGTATATTCCACTGAATTAGTCAACACATATTCATCAACAAATTTATGATTATCTTCAGGACTATTAAAACCCAAATTACTTTTCTTTTTAGAAATTAGCTTTGAAGAAGATGAAGATGTGGCATCTTCGGAATATTTAAAAAGACATTTGTGATCTAGAGGAGATCAAGATTGTTGTAAATCATTAACCTTGTAAGCAACTACATTCTTCCCTTTACCTATAATCTCAATAGGTTTTTTTTTTATTTAAGCAATCAACCTTCATTGATAATCAGAGTCTTATCACACATGAATCTTACCTTTCCTTCAAAATGGTTTTCTATAAAGTCATCGCCAAAAATTGGCTGAGAAGAAGCCAAATTTGAATGCGAAGAAAAGAGAGGAGTCAGATTAACATGTCGACCTTCAAATGGATGGCCAACCATCATCGGAGGCCGGTGACCCTCCATTTCCATCAGTAGTGCGAAATAGATTTTTGAATATAAAGAAGTTTCTATCACTAGAAAATCATGAACCTTCTCTTTATAGAAGAGTAATATGGGCTACATCAAATGCTAGATTTCGATAGTTAGGTTGGAAAAGATAGGGTTGGTGGGTAGGAGGTTGAATTTGGGAGATGGGCCAATGGTGGTAAAATTTGACTGTTTGGACTGCTGGAGATGTCAAGATATAGAGAGATGAAGATATTAAAGGGGCTTGCTCAAGTGAAGGAAAGGTGACAAGGTTAGACAGGTGTGCGAATAATGAGCATGAGATGGAAAGTAGGTAAGAGGCATGAGCTCCTTAAATGTGGATTATGTTAAGTGAGTAATAGATAGTGAATATGTTAGTTAAACGATTTTATTTAATTTTAGTTTTGTATTTTTTATTAATATATATTTTTTATTCAAGAAAAAGATAAGTGTATATATATATATATATATATATATATATATGGAAAGTCTGTATAGGTTGTTAGACATATTATAATTGTCCCAATACTAACCAAGAAGGAGGAGTGTTAATTGGTAATTTAAAAAGCTCTTAATAAATTATAGAAAATCATTTTATAATTTTAACACAATTTGATTTTTTCCAAAATAAACTTTTCAACCACAAAAACAAAAAGTGAAAAAAAATGCAATAAAAATAAAAATAAAATAACATAAAAATTTATAGTGATTCGATCCAACTAGACATACATCCACTTCCTAAAGACTCCCTTTTCATGTATTGCACTATACCAAAGTGACTCCCCTTTTACTACCACAAGAAGGTAGAGAAGCCCTTATAGTTAATCTCTCTTCCACCTATCCCCAATGCGGTAGAGTACCATCAAGGTTTCACACCCTCCTGGTGTTGGCAGAGAACAGCCATCCTTTCACACCCTCTTGAGGTCGGTAGAGAACTGTCATTCTTTTGCACCCTTTTGGAGTTGGTAGAGAACTGGTTGTTCTCCAAAGATTTTCTCTTGAGTGTCTTCAAACAAGCACGGAAGAGATTTTATAAACTTATGAAGAGATCCTCACATTTTGGTAACCATGTGAACACTTCATAAATTCAACTTGCAGAATCTCTCTATCCACACTCTCAAACACTCTCCCAAAGTACTCTCACTCTTTCTCTCAAAGAAAATATGAAGAAGCATCTGTGACAGTCAGTTTTTTAGGACCTTATATATGAAAGACACAAAAAAATCATCCAGAAAACATAAAATTTCAATTTGACCGTCCATCATTATATAGTATAATCACATATCGTATGTATGATCAGTTTAAAAATTACTTGTACGATCTTGTACGAATTGGTTTTATACAATAGATAATGTACTGTATGAATACCATACTATACTGTATGGTCAGTTTTAATCAAACCAAATTTCCTTCAGTACAAAAATGGATGAGTCCATTTAGTACTCTATAAGTCATATGTAAGAACATAAGATCGTAAAATACAAACAGTTTAAAAAATTAACCTGTTTGAATGCACAAAATGATATGCACCCTTTCTATACTTTGGACATTATCTGTAAAAACCTAAGATCGTACGGTATGAACAATTCATAAACATTTTGAGTTCATTCGTGATGAACTTGTACGTATCCATTTTGTACTCTAGACGTCATCTATTTGAAGATAACTTTATACAGTACGAACAGGACTTAGAAAAATTAAGTCATGGTTCGATTAACTTCATTTTGGAGGAACATTCTGGAAAAATTATCTTGTACAATAGATAATTGTATAATACTATTAGTTTTAAAAAATTACAATTTTTTACACTCCACCAGTGAGTGTGTGCACGATTACCCAATTACAATCACACTCTCTCTTACTCAAGAAAATATAAAAAGTGTATACTTTAATTATAATAAATCCTAATCTAATCTATCTTGATGCCTTCAGCAGTATAGAGTATAATTTTTCCTAAAATATTAATACACACAAATAACAAAATAGTATTTCCAATATATGTTAGGAGAGACTATAATGAATAGAATAATATTTTGGAATCATCAAAAACACACATGATATAAAAAATATAATTATGAAAACTAAGTTGTAATAATCTCCCCCTTTTTTATGGTGGCAAAATAATTTTTGTTTGAGTTAACAACTAAAGTAATTTTCCCTTAGCTCCCCCTAAATGAATAATCATACTAAAAATAAGGGGTTCCCATAAATATTAAAAAAAACACAAACCTAAAAATTTAAAAAGAAACAATAACTATTAAAAATAAAAAGAACTCAAATAAAAATACAAACACTAACAAAAATATACACAGTAAAACACATACAAACACACAACGCACATACACACATACAACAATACACATACACACATTCAAACAATACACATACACACATTCAAATAATATTACGACTAACCCTTTTCACAATAACAAAAAGGGAAGAAACACTTGAAATGAAAATTTTCTATAGATAAACCAAAAGAGTTGAAGAAGAAAAAGATTTTAAACAAATTGCAAATACAATATTAACTTTATAAAACTAAAAATAAAATTTTCAAAATTTTAAATAAAAGAATAACTAAGATAAGAAAATTCAACCATGTTCATTGTTCATGATAGACAAATTAATTAAAAAATAGTCATTGCAAAAATGATGAAATAAAGATTAATTAATTTCAAATTCAATAGTGACTATGATTGTTAATTAGATGGATTTGGATAAAAGATAGAATGATAAAGGAAAGAACACTATATTTATTTTTTAAATTGGAGACATTGCACATCTTTCAAATATGTGTGGCACACTTTGTGCATCTTTTCTATTTGTGCTAATTTAGTGCCTCTTTTCACTCTGCGAACCATTGCACAACTTTACAATTTTTGCACGCTTTATGTATCTCTTTTTTTATTTTTTGGGGATCTTTCCAATATTAGTAATCTAAATTCAAATTCCACTAATAATAAAGGTAAACATATTAAAAAAGAAATAGAAATAATAAGACATCAATCTAGCAATAATTATAGCTTAGATATGTTTATCAATAATAACATGAAATTGTTCTCCTTGTCTACATCCAGTTATAATTTAATTTAAAATTTTGAAAGATTAAATTTTGTAAGAAAATTTTTTTGTAGAGCAAAGTAATTTAGAATCCATTTCAATGATCAACTACAAAAGATTTAAAAAAAAAAAATTAAAACATTTCAAGAAATAAAACATAATGCAAGTGAATATAATATTCCATCATTTCTTTGATTATCAAGGAGCACATACAAACATATTTCTCATTTCATATTATTCCATATAACATCATTTAACTAACATCATCTCTAAAATTTATAAAAACTCATGAAATCATTAAACTCATAGGAGAAACATACAACAACAAACATAAAAACTCATAAGAAATAACAGCATAGAAGTACATCTAATAATTAGAAGGTCCCTAATCTGGAGGAGGTAGTTGGTTGAACATTAAAAAATAACTATTGATCATACCAAAATTCAAGTTTATTGAGTCAAACTTCTCTTGGATCCAACCCATGTCTTCATCATATCTTGCATCCTCTTGATTTAAATGATTCTCAATTTGATCAAAGCATTGATCAAAATGAGTTTCCATTCTATCGAAGTGCTGGACCATTTCTTGTTAAAAGTTTTGGTCAGGTCCATGTCCAGGTGCAAATGTTGAAGTAGGAGCTCTCCCTTCTTCCTATGATTCATAACTCTTAGAACTTTGATTCCACCTAAAAAGTGCCCAAAAAGAGGTATCAATAAAGTAAATATGGAGTAAAGTGGGAGGATTAGGATGGATAAGATTGTACATCTTTTATAAGATATAAATAACTAGATATCATAAAACCATATTTTTCTTTCTCTTATAACGAGGAAGCATAATCTAGGAAAGATTTTAAATATAATTAAAAAAAATTTTGGGCTTCATTAAAAGGTTTTTTTAGTCATTATCATATAAGTGATTGTGGACAAAATAAGAGTCATGTTAATGCGATCACCAGCTTTTGGAATAATTGAGGTTTTGAAAATGTGTTGGATGATCCTAGCAATTTGTTTGTGAGTGTAAACTTGAGACATGACTCAATTAGGTGACACCTCTAAGATTTTGATTAATTCTAAACAAATCAAAGTGGGCTCTAGAGGTTAAAGTATGTGCTCTAATCACATGGGTTCTCAGGTGGAGAAAGTTGCTTACATCTTCCTTTGTAATTTCTACCCATTTCTTAAGAACATAAGAGATTATCCTAGAGTGGTCTTAATTTACTTACATTTTGAACAAAAAGAATTGGAATGTCTCTTTTTGGTAGACATCTATGAGAGTTAGGATAAATGAAATTTGGGTTAAATCAAATAAGGCATGATAGAGAAATGAATATCACTTTGTTTGAGAAGTCGATAAGGGGTAATTTTAATAGCAGAATACCTAAACTAGGCATCCTCATTCTCTTTGGATAAAAAGTTATCATCCCTACCTGTTTTAGAAGAAGATCCCTTAGAGAGGCGAGGTCATTTGCTGGTACTAGCCATTCCTTAGATGTGGGCACTAGAAAGTTTGGAATGGATAAGAAAGTGATGAAAAAATACATCCAAAGACCCTTCTATTTAAAGAAAAATGACCTATCATACATTACAAGATTTAGATCATATGTATGATTTATAATCATATGGGACAAAAATAAATTCATACATATTAATGGATTTAACTTTTCGTAAAATGACATTTTGTAAAATTCCATTTCTAAGGCTTCCTTTCACACAAGCTTTTTGACCATACGATCATATAGAAGAACATGTGTTTGTCTAGGATGATCAAAATATTAAAGATCATTTTAATGATGGTTAGGTTGCCCCTCATAGAAACTGACAACAAGATCATACAAATGAAATACAATTTCATACCTATGATCTATAATCAAACCTAACTAGAAAACCGTCCCCACTAGTACAAACAAATTAACCCATATAATACAATATGATGATGTCATCGTACAATAGAAATTCCTATAAAAAACTAAGTTTTGTGTACTTAACTTAAAAGTCTATCATGTACAAGCTACATAATTCATACAGGGAAAAAAATTTCTTAAAGTATGAAAAGAACACTCATAAAATAAGATATGATAATCAAAAAATCTTCTCAAAACCAATGAACTTACATCAAATGACATGCATCCAGTAAAATCAAAACAAAACTGAAAAACACAAAATTAATCACATAAAAATAAATAAAACAAATAAATAGATACAAACTAAACTAACACATATTCACAATAAATCAATTTTATAGAATTTTCAATTTAAGAATTCAGATCAATCACACATAATCTAGTTCTTAAGGTGCTAAAAGTGTCAAACGCTAGTGGTTTTGTGAAAATGTCTATAATTTGATTTTCTATAGCAACATGATGCAATTCAATTTCTCCCATAGCTATATGATCTCTAATAAATTGATGCCTTATGTCTATATTCTTAGTTCTAGAATGTTGAATAGGATTCTTTGAAATGTAAATGACACTAGTATTATAACAAAAAATTTAGATTGTGCTAATAGAAATTCCTAAGTCTATTAATTATTATTTTAACAAAAGAACTTGTGCCACAAAATTATTTAAGACAATGTATTCTTCTTCAGCAGTATATAAAGCAATTTAATTTTGTTTCTTATTGAACTAAGAAACTAAAGAGTTTCGTATGAATTGACAAGTTCTAGATGTACTTCTCTAATCAACACTACATCTTATAAAATTTGAATCAGAATATCTAGTTATTTCAAATGAAGAGCTGTGCTTAGGATACCAAATCCTTTAAGTTTTAAGTTCCCAAAAGATATCTCAGAATTCTTTTAATAGATATCAAATGTGATTCCTTCGGATCAAATTAAAATCTAGCACATAAATAAACACTAAATATTATATCTAGTATGCTAGCATCAAGTAAATTATTGATCGAATTATTCCTCTAAATTTCTTTTTAATAACAGATTTTCCCTTAGGGTCCTTATCTAACTTCACTGAGGAACTCTTTAGTGTAGTCGTTGGTTTAGCATTATCAATTTCATGTTTCTTGAGGATGTCCTTAATATACTTTGACTGACTAAGAAAATTTCTTTCCTCATTTTGTTTTATGTTAAAACCAAGAAAATAAGTCAAATCTTTCGTCAAACTCATCCCAAGTTCATTATTCATTATTTTAAAAAAATAAATACAAAGATTTTTATTTTTAGATCCAAATATGATGTCATCAACATATATTTAAATAATGAGTCTGTCATCTTCTATCCTCTTTAAAAAAAGTTATGTCCACACTTCCTTTCATAAAAGAATCCCTCTAATAAGAATATACTTAACCTCTCATACCAAGCCCGAGGTGTTTGTTTCAATCTATATAATGCCTTTTTCAATTTAAACATGTGATTAAGGAATTTAGAAATTTAAAAACCTAAAGATTGCTCAACATAAATATCCTCTTGTACCACCCCATTCAAAAAGGCACTCTTAAAATCTATTTAATATAATTTAAAACCTTTAAAATAGGTAAAGGCTAACAAAATCTTAATTGCTTTAATCAAGCTACAGGATAAAAATTTCATCAAAATCAATCTCTTCTATTTAATTATACCCCTTGGCCACCAATCTTACTTTATTTTTAATCACAACTCCTAAATCATTCTTATTTTTTTTTGAACAACAACTTAGTTCTAAAAACACTTTGATTCATAGGCCTTTTAGTTAATTCCTAATCAATATTTCTTAAAAAATTGATTCAATTCGTTTTTGCATAGCCAAAATCCAAAATTCATCTGAAACTACTTGATTTATATTAGTGGATTTAATCATCGATATAAAGGAAGAATGATTCACCTCTTTGCTTAGTCCATTCCTAGTCCTAACACCCATACTAGGTTCACCTAAAATCAATTTCTTAGGGTGATTCTTAGAAAATCTCCATTCTCTAGGTAAGGGATCTTCTTTTCCAACATCTTCTTCAAAATTTTTCTTTTCAGTTTCTTGGGAGATATTTGTAATATGATCCTCTTCCAATCTTGGCTCTTTTAAGATGTCAGATTCATCAAATACAACATGTGTGGTATCTTCAACTACAAAAGTTCTCTTATTAAAAATTTGATAAGAATTTCTAACACTAGAATATCTAAGAAAAATTTTTTCATCAGATTTTGGATCAAATTTTTTTGAAGGAGTTTTTTCATTGTTATGAATGAACACCTTACATCCAAAAACATACAAATATGACAAATTTGGTGTTATTGCCTTAAGAAGTTCATATGGTGCCTTATTCAATTTAGATCTAATATTTACCCTATTCAGAATATAATAAGCTGTACTAATCGCTTCAGCCTAAAAATATTTTAGAATTGAGTATTCTACCAACATGGCTCTAGTAGCTTTAATTAATGTTCTTTTCCATTTTTTTTACTACCATATTCTACTGAGGGGTCCGGGGTGCTAAAAATTATTTTAAATTCATTTCTCTTTACAAAAACCTTCAAATTTTTCATTTTCAAATTCACCTTTATAAAGACTTTGAATTGATAAAATCTCGCACTCTAATTTCCTTTGAATCCAAGTGCAAAAATTTTAAAATTCCTCAAATGATTCACTCTTATAAAATAAAAATTTAACCCAAGAGAATTTTGAATAATCATCAACTATCACAAATCCAAGCACTTCACCTCCTAGACTTATAATGTTAACCGTTCCAAAAAGATCCATGTGAATGACTTCCAATGGTTTTTCTAGTTCTAAGATTATTAATATAATGGAAAGAGGATATCACCTATTTTCCTAATTGACATGCATCACACAAGTGATCATTAGTAAAGTCTAGTTTGGGTATTCCTCTAACCAGTTCTTTTTGGGTAATTTTCTTAAGATTTTTCATGCTAGCATAAAAATGTCTCCTATGCAATAATTATGATTCATCAAAAAATGTT
Organism: Dendrobium nobile; assembly: GCA_022539455.1. NCBI lineage: Eukaryota > Viridiplantae > Streptophyta > Magnoliopsida > Asparagales > Orchidaceae > Dendrobium > Dendrobium nobile. The sequence continues at coordinate 46,725,829 of CM039735.1, read as the reverse complement.
TTCTAACAAAAAGCATTAGAAGATTTAATTCAATTCAAATCAGGCATGTACACATTATTTATCATAATCCTATGTAAAACATCAATTCCATTTTGGCTTATTATACAGTTGGTGAGAAAAAAAATTACAATATAACCCTTACCACATAGCTGACTAACATTAAATAGATTATTTTTTAAGTCTTCTACAAATAAAACATTCTTAATGAAAAAATTATTCAAATTTCTAATCATGCATTTGCCTACAACTTTCCTAATAGTATAGTGTCCTAATGTAGCATTGCCTCCATTCCTAGCTTCCAGCGATATAAATTATGTCGCATCTCTAGTCATGTGCTCCGAAAATCCATTGTCCAAGTACCAAATGCTCCACGAGATCTTGTATGAGTGTGTTTCTATAAGATAATCAAATGTTAGTCTTGGATACCCAAATAAGTTTGGGTTTTTGGGTTCTCCACTTGGCAAAAATAATCTAGATGCTTATTTGATATGATTTGTTATATGCATCTTAAGTCTCCACACTAAATGAGTTTTACTATAAATAATATAAGTGTGAGATATATGGCCAATCATTTCATAAGAAAAATATTTAACTCAAGGAAAAAGATTTATTAATCTATGTGAGTTAAAATATCTTTTCCTAGATTTAAAATTTTTGGCTTCTAATCAGTATTAAAAAATTGTTTAGGTGTGGGTGGAATCCTATTTTCCTCAAATGCTTATTATTCATCTTTAAAAAATGAGTTTTACTTTTCTAAAATAGCTTTATCAACTTTTAAATAATGCTCCCTACTATCAGATTCATCTATAAATGTTTTAAAATCATTTTTAAGTTTAGTGTGGGATGATTTCAATAGTTCATGTTATTTGTTAAATTCATCAAACTCATCTAATAGTTTAATGTGATAGCTATCAATTAGCGTGTGATGTTTCCTAACAACTTTGTTCTCATTTTATAATTATAATAATTCTATGTTCAACCTAGCATGCATCTTTTTGAGTTTGTTAGAAGTAGTATGAATTTTCTCAGAAGCATCAAATAACTCTTTATAGGTCACATATCACTTCTTGATCTGACTAATCAAGTTTATTAGCAATTAAGCATAAATTGGTGACTTCCTCCTTTGCTTCTATTTTTGAGGAATCTGAAGCTGAATCTGCCTAAAATGCTCTTTACAATTTGTTCTTTTCATTTCTTACATTATTTTTCTCCTTGACATTCTCCTTGCTAGAATTAGCTTTAAGGTTAGGGCATTCAGATTTGACGTGTCCAAGCTTCCTGCATTCATAGTAAATTGCATCATTAGAATCCCTATTAATTTTGTAGAACCTACCCTTATTCCATTATTGGCGTCTCCTTTACTTTCTCTTAAGAAAACTTCATAATTTCCTTGTTATCAAAGTAATGGCAACTTCATCCTCATGATGAGATTGATCACTCTCCGTGTCATCCACTTTCAATGATATATTTTTCTAATTACGCTTCTCACCTGCATCACACTATCTTTGATTTACCCTTGCTCATAAGCAATTAGTGATCCAAGAAAATTGTCAATAGAATAAATATTTAAGTCCTTTGATTCTATTATAGAAATTATCTTTGCATCATAAGTATTATGCAAAACACAAAGAATTCTATTCACTTTTTTAGCATTCGTTAATTCTCTACCTAATGCATACAATGTGGTGACAATTTGTGTGAAATGAATATAAATATTAGTGATTAATTAATTCAGATTCATGTAAAATAATTCATAATTTTATAGAAAAATATTCAATCTAGATTGCTTCACCTCATTAGTCACTTTATATGTGATATAAAGTCTATCCCACATTTCTTTTCTAGTTCTACAGATAGAGACACGCATATAGTCTTTAGATGTAAGTGCATAAAAATTATTTAAATAATTAGCATTTAACTGAGCTAATTCTTTTTCTTCTACAGTCCAGTAAATAAATAATGTTTTAGTTTTAATGGCATCTTCAAGTCTAGTTGGTCGAGTGTAGCCTTCATATACTAAAATCCATATGTGATAGTCAAGCGATTAAAGAAAATTAGACGTACATGTTTTGTAATAATCGAAAGCGATATTATCAAACAATGGGAGCCTAGTGATCGAATACTCTTTAGGTGTGTTTTGATTTTCAAAAGTAACCATGATCATTTTCAAAATGTTGTCCAAACCTTAATTTTCAAATGTAGGCTCTGATACCACTTTAAAGTTCATATAGGATGTTAGACCTATTATAATTATCCGAATGATAACCAAGAGGGGGGGGGGGGGGTGAATTGGTAATTTAAAAACTTCTTGATAAATTAATAAATTTTTTTTTTTTAATTTTAACACAATTTGGTTTTTTTCAAAATAAACTTTTAAATCACAAAAATAAAAATGTGCAGAAAAAAATGCAATAAAAATAAAAATAAAATAACACAAAAATTTGAAGTGGTTCGTCTAACTAGACTAATGTCCACTCCCTAGAAAGGCCCTCTTCAGGTATTGCACTATATCAAAGTGACTCTTCTTTTGCTCCAATAGTAAGGCAAGAAGCACTTATAATTAACCTCTCTTCCACCAATTCCTAGTTTGCCAGAGTACCGTCATCCTTTTACACCCTCCTAGTGTTAGTAGGGAACCATCATCCTTTTACACCCTCTTGGTATCGGTAGAGAACCGTCCTCATTTCACACCCTCCTAGTATCGGTAAAGAACCATCATCCTTTCACACCCTACTGGTGTCAGTAGAGAACCAGATCTTCTCCAAAGATCTTCTTTCGAGCATCTTCAAAGAAGTAAGGAAGCGATTTGATAAACTTACAAAGAGATTCTCACCTTTGGGTAACCTATGAACCCATAAAAATTCCACTAGCAAGATCTCTCTATCCACACTCTCAAACACTCTCCGAAAGCACTCTCACTCTTGCTCACAAAGAAAATACAAAGAAGCATTCGTGACAGTCAGTTTTTTAGGACCTTAGATATTGTAGAAATGAAAAACCATCAATAAAACTAAAAATTTCAATTTGACCATCCATGATTGTATAGTATGATTGCACATCGTATGTACAATCAGTTCAAAAATTGCTTATATGATCCTATACAAATTGGCTTCGTACTTTCGATAACATACTATATGAACCCCATATCATACAATATGATCGGTTTTAATCAAACCATATTTTGTACGATATGAAGTCATATGTACAAATCTAAGATCGTATAGTGTGAATAGTTAAAAAAATTTACTTGGTTATATGGACGAAATGATATGCACCCATTTCATACTCCGAACGTCATCTATATGAACCTAAGATAAAATAATATGAATAGTTTAGAAAAATTTTTACTTCATTCGGGATGAAGTTGTATGCATCCATTTCATACTCTAGACATCATTTAAATGAAGAAAATTATGTATAGTACAAACAGGACTTAGAAAAATGTCAAGACAGTTCAATTAACTCTGTTCTAGAGGAACATTCTGGATAAATTTTTTTGTATAATACATGATCATACAATATAATTAGATTTATTAGATTTAAAAAATTATAATTTTTTACACTCCCATAGTGAATGTGTGCACGGTTACCTAATTAAAATCACACTATCTCAGAATCAAGAAAAATATAAAAAGTATAGACTTCAACTACAATAAATCCTAATCTAATCTATCTTGATGTCTTCAGTAGTCTGGAGTATGATTCCCTGAATTTTTTTTTTTTTTTTTTTTTGAGAATAATGCTATTGCATTGAAAACTAAGAGAAAGAAAAATTACAACCAACTCAACAAGAACCTAAAGCATCACATTCCTCCTTCAAGCAATACAAGAATGAAGGAGGAATCTTAACATCCAAAAGATCAAACCAAATAAAGGAATTATACACTCCCAAATTAGCACAAATATTTGCTAATTTGTTACATTCTCTACCAAAAAATGAAAACAAGACTTGATTGAAATTTTGTAAGAATGCCAAGTTATCTTCTATTCTTCCTTTGTTCTTCTACTTCTTCAAAATATTTTGGAGTACTTTTATAATATTGAAGTTATCACCTTCAATCATCACACCTTGATATTTGTACATCCAATCTTGCATAATGTTCTTTAGGTAGAAAACAGCTATTAACTCCACTTAAGCAATATCCCAATGCACATATTCAGCTCCAAATGCTAACAAAAACCGACCCTTATCATCCCTAACCACTCCTCCAATTCCAGCCATGTTATTACATTTTAGTGCAGCATCTACATTAATCTTAATCCACCCGGGAGGAGCAGGATGCCAAGAATTATACAGCTTGCGCTGGTTGACATCCTAGTTGTCCGAGGGAAAATTGATAAAGTTGCTTACCGTTGTCAAAGAAACAGAGTTTGTTGCAATTGTGATTTCTGAGTCTTCCACTCCTTCATGTATCAGCTTACATCTACTTTTCCAAACCAGGAAAATAGTAGTACAGTAAAGATTAGCTATAAAGGAATTGTGATTTGAATACCTCTTTAGCTCATCTAAGCAGTTTTTCAAATCTTTGAATAACGGGATATTAAATCCCCATTCGTTCAACTACTTTATAACCTTCTAAATTTTTATATAGCTCCCCGCCACGTGCCAACAATCTTCTGCTACGTGACATCCTCTTGGACAATCTGCATCTCCTCGCAATTTTCTTTTTACCAGAAAAGCGTTCGAAGGAATTGCTTCATTATAAAGCCTCCACCAAAAAATTTCAACTCTTGGTCTCAATTTCAATTTCTTCATCCATGTCCAATGAATAACCTCTATACTCCATTCCAATAGGGCTTCAAATGATAATGATGCAATAGATTTCCCTGAATTCTTTGTTTTCAGTTCCAATTGATTGTTGTTACTATCAGTTACAATCGAAATTTGGCTGATAAGTTCCACCAGTTCTTCTCCAAAAAAAACTTGTAATAGATTCATACTCCACCTCCCATCCAAAATAAAATTACATAATTTGTAATTGGAAGGTTCTATATTATTTACAAATGTAGGCCATTTATAGAAACTTTTGTTGAGGACCCAAGAATCAAGCATTCAGTTAATGGACTTTCCATTTGAAACTTTCCACCTCACAATGTTCCTAAGAAAGAAAGCCCCTGTGGTAATAATTTTCCAAGGAGTAGAACAAGCACTCTTCACCGGATCATTCCAAATATCCTTCCCATATTTGATTCTAAGTATCTTGTAGAGCAACGATTCATTTTTCAAGAAAAAGTCCCAAGCAAATTTTGCTCGAAGATGTCCAACCTTTGAAACTGCAGAAAACAGACCACATCCTCGTTCATCTTTTGGCTTGCAAAGTAGCTCATAAGAAGCATAGTGTAGCTCAGTATTACTATTTTTTTTATTCCACAAGATTCCTCTACACATTTTGTCAAATTCTTCAAAAATACTCAAAGGAACCCAGGTGAGAGAGGATAAGAACATCGGAAGAGCTAGCAACGCAAATTTAACCCGAATAAATTTTCCTTCCGAAGAAATACAATGCTTCCCCCAAGTGTTCAGTTTATTGGCAGCAGATTCCATCAAGTTTTGGAAGTCAGAAGGAACTAATCTCCTTAAGGTTAGCTTCACTCCATGATAAGTTATCTCATTAACAACTCTGTACTTAAGAATTCTACCAATTTTTTTCTTAATCCCAATTCTGGTGTGTTTACCAAATATTAACATAGATTTGGAACGATTGACTCGTTGACCCGACCACTTGCAATATAAGGAAATAATGCTCTTCAAATCCTTAATCTTCTTCACATTAGCTTCCGAGAAAAGTAATACATCATCGGCATAAAGTAAGTGTGAAATATTGGGTGCATTAGGAGTAATAAAAATGGCAAAATAATTCATCTTCTAGTTTATAGCATCTGACAAAATTTGGGAACAAAGGATAAATAAATATGGAGACAAGGGGCAACCTTGTCTAAAACCACATTTGCCAATGATCCAATCCGATTTTTTCCCATTAATCAAAATGCAATATCTTGGATCACAAATGCATTACATTAAAAGTTCCCTAAATTTGTTAGGAAAATTAAAATGTATGAGCACTTGCCTTAGTGTTTGCCACCCCATGCTGTCATAAGCTTGCTCCATGTCTAACTTGATAGCCAAGAGTCCTTTCTTATCTTTAGAATACCATAATTTGTTGAAGACTTTCTGAGCTAGAATAACATGTTCTGACAATGATTTGCCTCTGATAAAAGCAGCTTGCTCTGTAGAAATGATCTTGTTAATAGCACTCTCTATCCGATTCAAAAGCATCTTTGCCATAATTTTCTAAATAGTTAAGCAAAGGCTAATTGGCCTAAAATTAGAAACCACCTGAAGATCTTTGATTTTAGGATTTAAGACAATCAATGTTTCCTTCCATGATTGGAGCATAATTCCGGAAGAAAGAAACTGACTAACAGCTTGCCAAACATCCTTCTTAACAACTTTCCAAAAGTCTTTGACAAAGGAGAAGGTGATCCCATCCGAACCTGGTGAAATGTTTGAACCGGTCTTGTCCACCACCTCCTGCAATTCTTCCATAGTAAATTCTGCTTCCAGCTTTAAGCAGTCATCTTCCCCCAAGGTATTAAAAGGATTTGGCCAGCCATCCAATAAGCATTCTCTATACCTCCATTTTTGAGTAAAATAATCTGAGAAAGTATTCTGGATTTCAGTCAATTCTTTAGTATATGAACCTTCTTGTGTTTTGATATGACTAATCTAATTCTGATTTCTTCTAGAGTTAGCAAACACATGAAAAAAGGAAGAATTGGTGTCACCATGTTCCATCCACTTTTCTTTAGCACGTTGCCTCCACCAAGAATTGAGTCGAGCCAATGTAACATTGAGTTCATTGACTTTAAATCTAAGCAAGTGCAGTTTTTCTATAGAAAGACCTCTTTCGGCTTTCTCCAATTGAATTTCCAAAATCTCCTCCTTCAACTTATCCCTTACTAAGTTTAGATTTTTAAACTTAGCTGTACTCCAAAAGAAAAGAGAGCTATGGGTTCTTTTAAATTTCAAGTTGAGAGAAGTAACTGGTTCCAAACCATTGTCCTTAATCCAAACATTCTTCACCAAAGCACTAGCCCCATGGTAGGAAGCCCACACATCTTCATAACGAATCCCTCTACTATACGTCGCTAAAAGTTTAAAGATTTCTAAAAGAATAGGACAATGATCCGAGGCTATCCTTGAGAGATGTTTTACCTGAGCCAGATGAATAGCATTCAAAGTGGTAGAATTAATAAGACATCTGTCCAATTTCTCTAAAATGCGAGCTCCTCTAGATTTATTGTTGCACCAAGTATATTTGGGACCCATAGACTTCACCTCATGAAGATCATTATGAATCATGAAATTCTTCATATCTAAAGACCCTTGAGACATGATGAATTTCTTTCTCCCTCTTTTATATTCCTGAGAAAGTACACAGTCAAAGTCACCTCCAACTACCATATGACAGTCTACAGAACAATGTTTCTCCAAACATTCCCATAATCCTTTCCTTATTATAGCATTTGGACTTGCATAGACTGATGCCACCTTCCAGCAACCCTTTTTAGGGATTGTTAAATTTCAAATAATTACTTCTGAAGAGTGTTCAATCACTGAGAATTCAGCTACATCCTTTCTCCATAATACCATCAATCCACCAGAGAGACCTTCACAAGGAACCACAAAGGATTCCCAAATCTTTCCCAACAAATTTAAAATATGAGAGTTATCTACCGAACTCGACTTTGTTTCTAGCAAACCTACAAAAAAGCATTGTTGTCTTTCACAAACTCCTTGAGATATAGAGCAGCCTCCACTTTCTTGGCTCCTCTACATATCCAAAAAGCCAAGGAAGTCATTATTTAATAATGAGGGTGGGACCCCCAATCTTCTTAGATTTTCCTCCTTCCAACTTCCTATTTTGAACAATAATGTTAGAAGAACCAAGAGATTTAAGTTCTTTCAGCAACTTTATCTTTCTTTTCCCAGAGGATTTCGTTGAAGGTTCCTTCTTTAATTCCTGCCTCATCACTGGCTTCTCACAGGTTGGAATGTTCAAGTGATTATTGCTGCCCATCTTCTTGTCCACAATTTCCCCTTCCTCAGTACATTCTTCCTCCCATATGGCCTCTACTCCTGAATTGTCTTTCTCAGCAACCTCTCTGTCCACAATCTGTAAGCTATCAGAAATAGAAAAGGGAATACCTGAGTTCGCAAGCAATCCATCAGGATCTGCTTGAGTTCGCAGGCAACCCACCACAGCAAGTTTACTTGCAAAAAATTGGCTACCATTCGTGGTAACATTTGTATCTATTGTATTGCATCCAGAAACAATCACCTTGTTATTACAATTATGTTCCAGCAAAGCTGTTCCTTGATTTGATTTGTTAATCACTTCCATCCCACTCTTGTTGTTAATCCTTTTTACAGCAGCTTCCTCCATATTATTAGCAGTCAAACTTTTATCTTCAACAGTTTTCTGGTTATCTTTCTTCCCTGTAACAGCATTTTCTAACTCTGGGATAAGCAACTTCTGAACAGGCGATAAGTCTTTTCAACAGATCTCTTCTTCTTTACACCATTTATATTAGGATTGTCAGTAACAACTCTTCGTTGGTTGAATCCTCTATTTTTCTTATGATTAACCATAACCCAAGGGCCGTAAGAAGTAGAGTTCAAAACCTCAGCCTCCATATCAAGACTATCTTCCACCCCACCTTCAGTGCTGTCCACCTTCTTCTTCAATTGGACATTATTATTCTTATTGCAATCCTCTTCATAATGACCAATCTTTCCACAATGGAAACAAAAGGATGAAAATTTTTCATATTCTACTTTCTGAAAAAATCTTCCCGAAATACTATCAACCCAAACTCCTAACGGAAGCCTTTAGTCAATCTTCACCCTTACACAAATTCTAGCAAATTCTCTTCACCCACATTGGAATAAGTTACCATCCAATATAAGAGGAGTGCCAATCCTGGATGCAATAATTGCAATATTCTATTCATCCCAGCAATGAAGAGGATGCTGAGGCATCCTGATCCAAATTGGCGAAGTTAAGCCCTTCATAGTTGACATTGAAAAATCTGTCTTCCATTTTTCCATGCCTATAATGTGATTATTGACAAACTAGGGTCCCCCTAAAAGCACTGCCTCCATCGACTCATAATCATTGAATGAGCACAAAAACCAGCCTTCACCTATTGTAGTAAAATGATATTTTCCCAGCTTATTACATTGTCTTCTAACTTCCCACGCAACCAAGTGTGGAGGCATCTCCTTGCCAAAAACTTTTATAACTAATGACTTCACCAACCTATTGGCATTGATATTTTCAGCTTCTTCACATAGCTTCACTGCCTTACCATCAACAGACATGACCACATCTTCTTCCTTAAAATTAATCTTGATGTATGGTTTAGTAAATCCATTACTATTTTTTGCTCATGAGATGACTTTTAAGGAAAAACACCAATAACCTTGTCCGCAAATGATACTTCCTTATCAACCAGAGAAGATTTGAAACAAGGTAGATTATCTTCTTCTCTACCAGGATGAAAATGACTATCCTGGCAATCACCTAAATCAGCTTAGGCACATTTCCTGACTTCCAAAAAATCCAAACTTGAGTTCCCCTGATTACTCCATACAACCGGTTTGACACTGCTGATATGCATAGTAGTATTTTTCTCTAATACACCAGGTGACTTATTTGGGAAATGAATTTCTTTGTTCACCGAATTTAAGGAATTCACATTTATCTTGCTGCCAGGGACAGAGATTGCACTTGAATTTCCAAAATGATTCACAAAAATTTTCATTCCTGAATATAAAGCCCCCGGATCTGGAGAGAACTTTTGAAAACTTGATAGGTCATCAATTTTACAGTCAGCTGCCAAATCCACCTTCTTTCCCTTACCTTCCACCATAGAAATCTTATTTTGTTGCTCAACAATCCTTTCTGAAATGACCAGCTCACCTCTTGCCCTATGACGACGATCACTTTCTTCTTGACGTCCCACATCTTCTTGAAGATGCTGGAGATTAGAAGACTCTGACGATGTGAAAGATGACCGGCGGCCATCAGCATCCATGGTCGCACACTCTTTTGCAAATGAAAATGGAAAAATTGCGAGTCAAAAAATTGAAAAATAACGTACTTTCTCTTACTAAAAAATCCCAGACGTTCTCTCTCTCAAAAAAAATATTCAACAAAGATTCCCTGAAATGTTAGAACACACAAATAATAAAATAATATTTTGGAATCATTAAAAGCACACATGATATATATGTATATATATATATATATATATATATATTTTTTTTTTTTTTTTTTTTTTTTTTTTGGGGGGGGGGACCCATAGAGGGGCCTACGCGTTAATATAAGGAAAAAGTATAGAGTCTTTAAAGGGGCCTCTTGCTCTCTACAGCTCAAAAGAGCTACATAAAAGAAGTAAAAACAAAAAATACCTATTAGCACTTGGTCCCAACTACATAGAAGTACAATAAACCCTAGATACATTCTAAGGTGTGCAAGAGGGAGCACCCAGAAAAAGGGAAGAAAAATAAAATAAGCTTGAACGATCTGCTTCCCAACAAAATTTGTACTAGTCTTGATACTTGCAAAATTTAATACCTGCAAAACCAATTGAAAACAGAAAAATAAGGAGGAAAAATAACATAACTTAAAGAGCTTATAGACAAAAGAGAGGATCTGAAAGCAGAAGTCATACCATCTTCACTGAATAGTAGTAAAGGATAAACCAGAGAGGTGATCAGTCAAAAACCAATAGGCATGGCAAGGAAAAACCAACCCAGCAAGCAAAAGACAACTCCAGCTACCATAAGACATAAGTAACCAGCTAATATCATCAAAACCCAAATAACTCCAATTAACAGGAACCAACAAAAATAAATTATAGAAAGGATGGATCGAAGCCCAAATAAGAGAAAGAAGAAGGATCCAACAATAGTTGAAGTAATAACCCACAAACAGCATAAAAAGAACATAGGCACCATTGAGATAGGGAAACAAACATTGCAAAACATAATCAATCCAGATATGAATAAACATCAAGCAACAAACCTGAATGTTAAAATAGGAGCAACTATTAGGAACACCCCAGCACTCCAAAATAACCATAAATAGCCTGTACCCCAGGTCAAGCATAGCCACCCAGAGAACCTTCACTAGATGATCCGCATCCCTCCAAGACACTAGGTAATCTAAATGCACGAAATAAGCCACATAGTAGTAATACACAGAAGTAGAGAAAAGGCACCAAAGCAGAACCATAGGAAGGTCCAAGCAGCCAAAACCAGGTAGAACCCAAAAAATAAGAAACAAGAGCCTATAAACCATAAGGCCACCCCAAACCAATAGAGGAGAACCCCACAGCCAGAAATCGAGCACAGCAACACAAAGAAAGAAACACGACATAACAACATGAGGGCCCTAAAGAAAAGAGGAGGACCACAGCCACCAGAATAGTATGGAAACACCAAAATTAATGTTTATCATAAGTTAACCGGGTTTGATCCAATCTAACCAGATCTTGAATCAGGACTGACAATTGAGAAAGAGAGAACTTAGTCATACTATTACAGTTACAACCTAAATTAGCCAAAGTCTTAGCACAAGCATTGCCCTCATCCAAAATGGTCGAATAAGAGTAGTTTAGGGAGACCACAATCTCCTTAATATTTCTTCGAATGTAGAAAAAGGAAAGAAGAATAAGTGCTATCATCCTTATCAAGAAGAAAATTTAAATCAACGTAAGGGTTAACCTCCAAAACAATATTATTTAGATAAAGACTAGCATAAAGATTTAAACTATCAAGCACAATAGTAAAGAGGGCACAATCCTTATCACCACCGTTAACAAGCCTAGCAAAACCAAAAATAAAAGTGCCATTATGGTCTCTAACGTGGCCCCCATCATAAAAAATGTTTCCCACATAAACACTAGCCATATTCAACTTAAAAAAGTTAGGAAGAGGCTTACACCAATTAAAACACCTAGAAGACATTTGGGAATTAGCCACATCCAAATTAATTCCAAAAGCATTAAGAGTAAAAAGAAAGTTCTTAAAATTCTTAAACAAAAGTAAATTTGTAGAAAAAAGAGCAGTCACCTTATCCTTAACTTTATGAATGATTCTCTGATGAATCATAACAACCCCATTGAAACGGAAATCATTTCTAAAGGAACCAAAAAATCAGAGTAGGTATCACATTCTAAACATTACCTTTAGACCTCACCAACCCAGCATCAAGCAAGTTTTAAAAAGAAATATTAGGATTATAATAGTTAAGGTGAAATCAATCCTCAAAAAAAATTCCAAACCTTAACAACAATGGGCCCATAAATAAAGACGTAATGCATATTGTCGACATGGAAATAGCATTGGCATCTTGAGGGAAGGATAAATCCTCATTTCTTCAACATCTTATCAGTAGTAATGAACTTGTGAAGGATTCTCCAAATAAAAATAGAGATCATAGAGGGAATGCTTTTGTGTCAAATCATTTTAAAAAGCTTAGAAGGTTCATTTTTATTTCTAAAAGAGTGCCAAGCATCCTTAATTCTAAATAAACCATCTTTAGTAAAAGTGCAAAGCAAAACATCCATAGAGTTGATATTAAGGGGAATTTTTAAAATAAGCTGAATAATATAATCGGGAAGAAAGTTAGAAAGCTTCTTCAAATCCCACCCATTAGAAGAAAAGAAAGAGTTAACCTTCATTTTATCAATGGAAATAGTGTTTAATAAAGAATCCATCGACTGAACATTAATCCAACGATCTTGCCAAAAGAAAATATTGCCATCCCAAAGACTCCAAACTAAAGAAGGCTCCACTTTCCATTTAACCAAACAAAGTCGGTGCCACACCTTAGAGTGGCCTTTAAAGAAACTGCACCTAGAAGGATGAATCCCCCCAAAATACTTGTACATCATAAAGTTGGCCCAAAGACTCACATTAGAACTAAAATTATACCACAGTTTAAAGAAAAACATAGAAGCCAAATCAAACATAGTCTTACACCCAAGAGTTGCTTCTTGCAAAGTACCACAATAATTAGTCCAATACGTCCAATAAATCTTAAAATTATTCCTAGTAGCCTTCCAAAACAATATATTAAAAAGTCTATCAATTCTACTACACACCATCCTAGTAGGTAAATGGGTTTGAAAACTATAAACTGGATAGAAGAGAGAACACTTTTAATACGAATAAGATAGCCACTAAAGCTTTAAAATCTGAATCCCACAAAGACAATCTATTCTAAACCACAGAAAGTAAATCATCAAAAAGAAAGAACTTCTTCCGGCCCTAAAAGAGAGGAATATCCAGATATTTTTAAAGGCAAAACAACTTGAGTAAAACCAGTAAGATTCTTAATATCCATAACCCGAGTAGAAGAAACATTTTTAGCAATAATAAAACATCACTTATGCTTATTAAAAGCTAAACCACTAACAGTTTCAAACTGATAAAAAAAGATCAAAATTTTACCGATCCTATTCTTCGAAGCATTCGAAAACACAATGAAATTGTCAGCAAACCATAAGTGAGAAATTTCAATGCCACCTAAAGTTCTAAAATAAAGATTAGGACATTTGTGAAAAAGATCCACAAGGCCCCTAGAAAGGTAATCTGTAACAATAATAAAGATCGCATGAGAAATGGGATCACCTTGCCTCATGCCATGGGAGGCTTAAAGAAACCATGACTTACCATTCGCAATAATAAAGAAAAAAGGACTTTCAATACAAGATTTGATAAGAGAAATGAACTTATCATCAAAACCAAATAAGCTCAAGAGTTTATAAATAAAACACTAGTTAATATTATCATAGGCCTTAGTAATATCCAATTTCATAATCATATTACCACCTTTAACCTTGACATCCACGTCATGACAAAATTCCTAGGCCAGTAAGATATTATTAGCAATGGCATGACCTTTCACAAATCCCATTTGGAAAGGAGAATTAAGCATAGGCAATAACAAAGTTAGCCTGTTCATCAAGATTTTAGAAAGTAATTTATAAAAAATAGTGCACAAACTAATGGGTCTAAAATCATTCCAAGAATTAATAACATTATTCTTGGGAATCAGGATAATAAAAGTTGAGGAAAAAAACTTCAGAATAGGAGAACCATTAAAGAAATCAATAACAGCGGAAATAATATCATTAGAAATAATATGCTAAGATTTTTTAAAAAACTTAGTAGTGAAGCCATCCGGACTAGCCACAGCATCCGCATTCATGTCAAACAAGGTCTCTTTAATTTCATCAAGAAGTGGACACTCAGATAAGCCATAATTATCCTCTTGAGAGAAAAAGTTAGGAATAAAAGATGGAGTAGCAATAGTAGCAGGATTAAAGGAATTGTTAAGGTGATTTTAAAAGAAATTAATAGCATGATTAGTAATCTCATCATTATTCTCAATAATAGAGCCATCCTCCCGAGTATGTTTATGAATGCAGTTAATAGCACATTTCTTATTAACCAAAGCGTGAAAATATTTAGTGGTATTATCACCTTCCACCAAATGTTTGACTATAGCCTTCTGCTTCCAAAAGATTTCTTCCTGAACTTGAAGCTTATAAAGATTCACTTTAGCCTCATTCAAAAGAACAAGATTGAGCTCAGAGGGGTCCAACTAACAAAGATCCTCGAAAGAGTTAACCTTGTCTTCGGCAAGTAAAATATTAGAAAAAAGATTCTTAAAAATGTTATGATTTTCCCAGTTCAAAACTTTCTTTAACCTTTTCAGCTTAAGCCAGAGTCTAGTCATGCCAGAAATAGAATCATCTGGAAAAAGAGGAGCATGCCAATTATTTTGAACAACATCAAGAAAAGACTCAAGTTGCAACCACATATTTTGAAATCTAAATTGAGAAGGTAAAACGATAATATTATACTTAATTTTGATAAAAGAGGGGAGTGGTTAGAGAGGGTATGGTTAAGGTGTTCCACCTTAGTCAAATTCAAAGAGTTAAGCCATGCATTATTAAAAATAACTCTGTCCAACCATTGCCACAAATGCCCACGATGCCAAGTAAAATTATTACCAGAAAAACCAATATCAATAAGATTGCAAGCCATAATCATATCATTAAAATCCTTCATCAACTTATATATAGGAAGAGAACCCCCTATGCGCTCAGACGAGTTTGTAATAGTATTGAAATCACCCCCAACCAATCAAGGAAGGTTGCAAACACTATGAAAGTTCATAATTTGATCCCACAAAATCCTTCTAGTATAACGAGAAGAAGCAGCATAAACAAAAGATGCATAGCATTAGAAATTGGAACTTTCAATATTGTTATATAAAACTTGACTAAAGTCTCCAATGATATCATGTTTAACAAAATCTTTCCAGAACACCTAAATTTTGTTGGCAACATTCGACTTAGCATGTTTAAAACCCAAGTATTTAGAGCTGCCCAATATTGTATCCATAGAAATAAGAGGTTCGAGCAAAACAAGAATAAACACATTATGAATATGACATAAGTTTTTAACTCTAAATTTTGAAGAAGCGCATCCAATGCCCCGAACATTCTAAATGATGGCAGTAAATATGAAAAACCAGATTAATGTGAAGTATGTAAACGGGTATTCCTAGGAGACTATAAAAAGACATGTTTAGGTTTTCTACCTCTCTTACCACGACCCTCAGAAAAGCTCAAATCATGATCTTCTCTAGCATAACATTTAGCCATAATATCCACTTCTGTGTCAGTATAAGCATCGAAATGATAATGATCAGTTAAGAGCAACTCACTACTATTTAAATTACCTGAAGGCCCCATAGGAGGCCTCTCACCTTCGATATAGAAAACACCAACTTCCATAGTAGAAATGTTCATCTCAATTCCTTCAACACATTCCTTAGCACCATTAGAATGGACAATAGTAAGATTCCCTTGAAGGGATAAATCTTCTTTCTGCAATAGAGGATCACATCTAATAATATTAAGATCAGTAACCTGGTCATTTATAGCCATACAATGAATAGAGTTAGGACAAGTAATATTTAAATCAGAAATAACTATTTGAGGTAAAATATGGTGAAACTCAGAATGAGTAATAGAAGAAGACGGGTCAGGTATTGTCTTAGCATTAATATGTAAAGTTTATTCCTCCCTATCAGACATAGCAGATATCAATGAAGGATCCATAGTTTGAGTACTAATAAGTTCCATTCAACTAGAGGACAGGTCAACCTGGACAGCTTGAATAGGATTAGGTTGGCAATTGCTAACGACATTTCCCCCAGTAAAAATACCATTACCTTCAATCTCAATGTTACTTAAAGGATCATTAACCGATACATTAAAATTTTTCACCTTGCACTTTAGTAGGCCTAACCACTTCCTTCTCCTTCCTAAGATGAGGGTGTAATTTAAAGCATTCATTCAAGCCATGGCTGTGTATTTTACAGTGACAACAAAAAATTAAAAAGTTTTCAAATTCAACTTTTTGGAGATAACCATTCAATTCGAATCCTAACCAAATTTCTAAAGGATGCTTTTTTGATAATATCTAGTTCAACCAAAACACGAGCCACAGACGACCTAGAGACCGAAGCAGTAGCTTGATCCATTTGAAGAGGCCTGCCAAGGATAGAAGCAAGACCAAAAAGCACTCGAGAATTAAAAAAATGCAGCCTTAAGTTAGGGAAAGATACCCAAACAGGAGCAATAGGCAATTCCTCATGGATGTCAAAGTTAGGTGTCCATTTGAGGAGCCTCATTTGGCAAGCCTGAATGTAATAAGATCTCCTAAAAAAATCTAACTATAATACAAGTCGTTACTCAACTTATTCACGACATGCCGAGGGTCAAGTAATCCAATATGAAAAGAACCAGATAGCTTTAAATTCATGAAGAATTTGCAAATTACAAAAAAAGATTGGAAAGCCTAAGAACAAACTTACCCACCAGAGTCAAAGAAAAAGGGCTGCCTAACTGATCCACCACAGTATCGTCAAGCATTAACGCTGGACATCCCTTAAAAGATGAATGAATAAAATGCAAGGGAGGGGAGGAACCAGAGGACCCAGCAAGCACATCTTTGAGAAACTAATATTTACCATTCCAAACAAAAGTTAATGGAGGGTAAGATGTCAACGGGGTCGTCATCCCCCTAAACCATGAAAGCCAATGGCCAGACAAACCAAGAAAAGTCAAAATCACCAAAATAAAATTCAACTCCTCATGAGAAGAGCCCAAGAAAAAGAGAAAGCAATAGGGCCAAAACAGATAGACAAAGCAAAATAAAACCACACGGAGAACCAAGAAAATAAGGAGAGGAACTCAAACTCAATAGAGAACAAAGCAAAATATATAGAAAAAAAGATGAGGAGAAACTCCAAAATGAAAGCAGGAAAAACCCTAAAAAGCACCGATGAAGAAGCTCCCCAGTGATTGCATGAAGAAAGCACTAGAATCACCTCAGAATCGCCCCAAAAGCCAGAGCAAAGAAACGTTAGAGCCAAATGAACCCTTAAGCATGCTTTTGACATTATATAAAAATATAGTTATGAAAACTAAGTTACAACATACACATACACAAATAATTTTATTTTAATTAAAATAGGAATATAATTTATTAGATTATTAAATAAGAAATTATTTTAAGTACATACTAATTTGCTCGTTAACTTTGTTATCACTCCCACGTATCGATTATCACCTCATTTTACATACTTAGGTGAATTTTTTCGTTCATTTTCTTATGCTTACACCTGACCAATATGGCTATTTTCTTTTGGGTTTCACGATGTTCCAGACATGCTCACAACATCCATTTTGTGATTATAGGTCATTCAGGTAACCTTGCATATCATTTCCCATTGGATTTGACATTTTTAACCATATTTGATTAATTTTCTTTGTGAGAGGTGTAATTTGGCTAGTTTTAACATTTTGTTCACAATTGCATGATCCATTTTATAAGCGAAGGTCATTTTGAGTAGCTTTGTTCATCATCAGTGTATGTCATTTTAATTTGTGTGTCATCTTATTGATCAATCATTATTCTCATCAGGAATCCTTATCTTGCTCGTCAGATATATTTTAGGGGTCAACATTTTAGTCATGACTTGCCTCTTATCAATAACTCATGATATACCTAATCATTAGAAGGTGAATTTAGGTATTATAATTGGAGAAAATTTTAATGAAATTTGATTAGATTTAAGTATATAGAGCTAATCCTCTATTACCCCAAGGTAACCTAAGGTGAATATTAGTATCATAGTTGGGTTAAGGGTTAAGTCTATTATGTTAGATAGTTTAGTTCTTTAAGAGTTAAATGGAATTTATGAAATCTCTTGGTTTGGCCATAAATGGGGATTAACTCATTTTTACTCCACTTAGTGAAAATGATTCAAGTTGAATCATTAAAGAAAATTAGTCCATTTCAATTGGTTAAATATATTGGACCAAGTTAAGGTAATTTTTGAAAATCATAACCTAGAATTACCTTTATCGTTTTAACCCAATTTGGCCAAATTGTTAATATTATTTTCTTTGGAAAAGTATGTTGGTTATTTGAGCTTGAAGAGAGATGTTAATCCTTTTAATTAAATTGGTATGTTTAAGTATAACAAACTAAGTTTTATCAAAATATAATTAACTTATTAACACCATTTTCTAGAGCTACTTTCAAGGAATTATCATCATTTTTCCAAATTGTTGGTCAACATATATATGGAAATGATATATTTCCAAAAATAGGTAATCTAAACATATTTGATCAATCATTATCAAATTAATGATCAAAAGTAGTTGAACATTTCAAATCCATTTTAGGAAATCTTCATTTCAATTGTAATTAATCCATTTGAATTTTATGGTCAATTTGGCTCATTTGATTCATTTAGGTTTAAATGTATAAAATTTGGTCAATTGGGATCAATTGATCCAATTTTTGGGTTAATTAATTATGTGTGAATCTGTAATATGTATAATATCCTTTTGTGAACCCTAGAACCATTTAACAATACTAATTTGTAGTTTAGATATTTTCTAGTGAATTAAAAACCTTAAGGGTTCAACTATTCAAACTTGACATTTTTTTACCAATTTGGAAACACATTTGTGCCTATCAGTTGCTATGGCTTCCTCCTATCTTAGTAACATCCTTTTGAGTGCACTGGTTTCGTTGGTTAGAGTATTTGAGGACTCCAAACCTAATTAGGTCAAAATATACTAAAATGAGTTGGTATTTACCTTTCATAATTAAGGTTGTTAATCAAAGTCACATAAAGTCTAATGGTTAATGAATTACTTAAAGACATCTAAATGAAGATTTAATTTAATGAAAATTTTTCAATTATTTTGAATTGATCCAATAGTTTTTACATAGGTAAGATCCCTTTAAGTGAAGGGATCACCATACAGAAAATAATCAATTTGCATTGATTGGATTCAAGAAATTGTTGATTGGTCTTGGTGAGCATACAATAAATTGATTAAAGATTATTTATCCCATTATTTTTTTCAATTAGAGTTAAATTAGTAAATGTGATGGTAGGGCCTACATTTAGCTAATGTGCCTAAATTAGCAAGTAACCCATCTAAAGATTAGTATGGCTTAAGGTTCTTATTGTTGAATTTTTAGATTTTTTCTAAGGTAGATAGAGTAATCAATTTTAATGATTTAGTTGAGATTTTTTTAAATGTCTTTTGAAGTTAAATGGATTAAGCATGGTTAAAAGATTAATTGGAACAAATAAAGAGTTGATTTGCATCCTATATGTCACAATTAACCGTATAAGACTAGCCCAAAGGGGTTAGAAAAGTCAATTCTTAAAATTCTAAAGTTTAAATGATTTCTACGATGATAAGGCCATATTGGGTTAAGATAGTGTTCAATGTAAGCATGTTTATTCCAATGGCCAACATTATAATCTAGTCCTGATAATTCAAACTTATTAGGGATTTGGTTAGGTTATCGAATAATTAGTTTGAATTTCAGTAGATGCTTCTATAAAGTCTTAGGTAAATTGAAGTATTGATAGTCATTCTAATAATGTATTAAATTATTCCCCATTAACATAGAATAATTATTATAATCAATTGCATTACATGAAAAATATCTAATTGAATGATATAGTGATAGATATGCATATCATTGATTTTTTTCCACTAAGATCAATCAAAATTTAGTATCGAAAAGGTTTTATTTAATGAGTGGTCAAAATGATAGATCACACATTCCTCATAAAGTAATTTCTAGCCCAATGAAATCATATAGTCATTAAAGGGTATTTTTTTATCCTTTGTAGTCTTAAATGAAGAATGGGATTTAAAAATTTTGAGATGAGAAAAAAATCTAATATGATAGTTCATGTTTTTAAGAATAGAGGTTTCATAGGAAAATTGCTTTAGAATTCTAGGAGTATGCTAGAGACTACAACAAGAAATTGATGTGTTCAATGTTGAAACTTGTGAGCCTGACATATTTTAATGATTTCAAACATTACTGGTTATATTACTTGTTGATCAAGTCTTTATATCTTACTTGATTCCTTTGCATTTTACTGACATTTTAGGTGAAATATACATAAAGCCAAGTCAAAGAAGAGAACACATGAAAATTTTTAGCATTGAGTTTAGTCAAATTTGTAATAACAATTTGTATTTTCCTTTTCATGAGTCATTATGTACTTAGGTTTATGTTGGAAAGAGAATTGATCACACACACATGAGTGGGAATGAAAATTAAACGCTTGAATTCTTTGTTAAATCATATTATTCAATCGTAATCATACTGTACGATTAGTTAATTCAAAAATGAGCTCAAGGGTTTTATTAAATTAATTTCCAACATAAATATTTATATTGTATGTCTTGTGATCATATAAGATGATTTATTGTTTTGATAAATATTTGCTCTCAAATCTAAATTTCCAAATTTTGGCAAATTTGAATATAAAAAATTAAACTAATCATTCTATTCAATTTCATTCATATTGTACTATCATTAATCAATGTTGCCTAATTTGGACCATTGATCAAGAAATCATGTTAGATCAAAAATTAATTATAATTCATATTGTATGATTAAGATAACATAGTATGGATAAATAGAACTCTAGCGAAATAAACCTTTGATCATCCAAGGCATAAATTGCTTAATTCAACTGATTGTATTATACTATTCATATCATATAATTCAATTAAATAAAACTTGAAATGGGTGACTCCTGAGATTGAACAATTTGAATAGTATGAACCTAACTTCTTACTATACAATTAGTGTACTAAAATAACCCAATTTATTTCATTTAATAATATGATAAGAATAAGATAGTCTTGACAAGTTAATTTTAAGAGAAACCTTAGGGAGAGAAAGAGTGTTTATTTTTTCAGAAAAGTTAGTGCAAATTATTTGGAGTGAGCGTGAGTTTAAGAGAATCCTTGGAAGCTATGAGGATTGTGTGAGGAGATTCAGACGTGCATCTTATCAACTTGCACTTATTCTCCAGAGTTTATGTCGAGTATTTTTGAAAGGATCTATATAATAGTATTGGATGAAGACTTGGGATTATCTATGGATGGCTAATGAAGCAGTATCTCCACCAATATGAGTAGAAGGAGGGAGCAACATCTCTATCATTGTAAGGAGTAGGAGGGTTGATATCTCCATGTTGCTAGGAAGTAGGAGGAGGGAGGTTTTTAGAAATAGGTAAGTAATCGAAAGGTCATTCTCTACCTAGGAAGGGAGAAGGACTTGTCAACCAGGCTAAGTGTTAAAGGAGTTTTTTTACTTAATTAAGTTCCTAAGAAGGAGGACCTTGGGGAGTGGACGTAGGTCTAGTGAACCACTTTAAAAATTGTGGTTAGCATTATTTACTTTTTTTCTACACTTTAGTTTTCCTACTTGTAGTTTATATTGTGCATCTTTCTGGTAACTTTGTTTGTTGAATTTTTAGTTGAGCTTCTACATAAAATATAAAAATAAAAAAAAAGTGTATTTTAAATTGTTTGTTTTAAAATATTTCATTGCATTTGCACAATGCTTTATTAAAAAAAAAATTAAAATTTCTAATTCACCCTCCTGTTGGTGTACCATAACACTTTAAATTGGTATTAGAGAGGGATTCTCATTTTGATTAGTTTAATCACATAGGTAGGCCTGAACATGGCATAATTTTGAAATAAAAACACAAAGGTTAAGTACTCCATCATTTGATTGCCACTATTTTATAAGATACCAATTATTTTTTAGAAAATAAAAATATTTACATTTTTATAATCAGTTGATTGTTACTTGTGGCATGTGGTCCAAATTAGATATTCATCAACATATAGAATTATGAAAGACACTATGGTTGAAATACATTTTACTAAATGGACTTTAGAAGATTTTGATTTGGCACAACTAAATGCTAAGTCTTTAAATAAAAATTTTTGGTGCACTCAAATTATAACATTATATGTGTTTGTCCACATGTACCACTAGTTAAAAAATATGGGATAATTTCTATATCACCTATTAAAGCATAAGTGCAGCCAGACAATCACACATGAATATTCTTTTATATGACCACAAATAATTTTGCATGCAACATGGCGAGTCTGTCATTAATATGCACATTAGGTTTACTTAAATTATTACATCCCATCATGCTTTGGGTAGAGTGATTTCCAATGCTAAAAAAGTTAATAGAATATTGCAAATTTTTCTAAATCTTTGGATGTGAATATGATGGCTATTTCTAAATCTAAAAATTTAGAATTTATCTTTATTGATAACTTGCTTGAATCATTAATTACCTATGTGAAAAATATTCAACCAAAGATATACACATACAGCTAAACAAGGGAAGGACAAGACTTTTGGAGTGAAAATTAATGGCACAAAAAGCAGTAATTTTGAAAGTGATTCAAATAAGAATATTACACTAATGATGATGAAATTAAATGATATTTGATGAAAAAAACAAAAGCACGACAATGATGAACTCCATGTTAAAAATACCAAAGTAAATAAATTTTGTACTAACTTTTTTTGCTTTGAGTGTAAATAGATAGAACACATTAGATTTGATTGCCTAAACTTAAAGAGAAAACTAGTGAAAGAAAAGTGTAAAAAAAAGGAATGATGAAAGAAACCAAATAAAGAACACAGAAAGAATTTTTGATTAATTCATACTCAAACTCATCATAAATAAAAATGAAGAGCAGGCCACAAATTTATGTCTCATGAAACAAAATAGCACTAATAATAAAGAGGAAGATCAAGTATGTGACTATTATTACGATAAATTACTTTTCTTTTAGAACAATTGCATAATAGTTTTAGAAAGCTTAAAAAGAAGATTTCCTATCTTAAGAAGGAATACTCTGTACTCTTAAATGATCATTCCATTCTTTTTAGGAACATTATAAATTTAAAGGCTAGTCATGTTCAAATTGAAAAAATAAAAATGAGAATTTGATTAATATAAGTAAGATATAAAAAGAGGCTATATTGAATTAAAAGATTATTTTACGGAACTTGAGAGATATGCATTATATTTACTGGAAGATGAACATGAAAAACAAGTGGAA
Source organism: Dendrobium nobile (assembly GCA_022539455.1). NCBI lineage: Eukaryota > Viridiplantae > Streptophyta > Magnoliopsida > Asparagales > Orchidaceae > Dendrobium > Dendrobium nobile. The sequence continues at coordinate 46,702,234 of CM039735.1, read as the reverse complement.
GAATACATAAGAGTGCTAATGAATACCTCAAAAAAGGGAAGATAAAACTTAGAGATAAGCTGAATTTAATCCTTCAAATATTGATAAGCCACACTCTAGAATACATCATGCATCACCCTACTAACCATAGTAGGAGGAATCACTATTTATATAGATTAGTGCATATACTTCTAGGAGTTAAGTATTTTTATTTTGGCATGATATGTAACATAGCACTTATATGCACGTACAAGTTCCACCATTGTTCACATTTTTTTTGGAGGCCCAAGGCCTCATCTGCTCATCATAACAACATTAATTTCAATATATGATAGGATCCAAACTCAATTAAGTTACCAAAATTACAACTAAATTAATATTTTTGGTAGCTCTCATATGGGGTCTAGTGAGAGCATGTGGTACTTGGATAATGGAAGCTCAAGAAATATGGCTAGAGACATAAGGAAGTTCACCTCACTAGAGGCTAAGATTGGAGGCATGGTAATACTTGAAAATAATACTAACAAGTACAAAAAGTAAACATAATAATTTAATAATTAAAAATGTTTTGATTTTGAATAGATTGAAGCATAACTTATTAAGTATAAGCCAACTTTGTGATAGAGGTTTTGTTGTTAAATTTCTTTTTACAAAATACTTGTTAATCCTAAATGGTAAAATTGTGCTAGAATGATTGAGAATTAATAATGTCTAGTTGATTGATTTGAATTGCATTGTTAAAACTAGTGAAATTTACTATTTGAGAATAGTTATAGATGAATCATGGATGAGACATAGGAGAATATATCATGCAAACATGACGACTCTTTGGAAAATTACATAGTTGCAACTAATTAATTGTATTCTTATGCTAGAATTCTAAAAAAAAATAGCATCTTTCTAATGCATGCTAGTTAGGAAATAAAGTAAAATATTCTATTTAATCTATTAAGGATGTATCTACAATTAGAAGTGCTCCATATGGATTTATTTGAACCCATAAGTATAAGGAGTATAAATGGAAAATCAATTGGTTTTGTGATACTTAATGATTATTCAAAGTTTACTTGGGTTCGGATTTTAGAAAATAAAATTTATTCAGGTATTTTAAAACATTTTTAATTTGGATTCAACTTAAAACAAAATGTTTGATCTCTATAATTCATAATGACCAGGGTGGAGAATTTGAGGATGATAAGTTTAAAAATATTTAATTAAGAATATGGTATTGAACATAATTTTTTAACCACTAGAACCCCAGAATATGAGGGTGTAGCTTAAAGTAAAAATAGAATGATGGCATAGGATACTAGGGTAATGCTTAGTTACTATACTGTACCCAAACATTTTTGGATTGAAGTAATGAATACTGCTTATTATGTTCTGAATAGAGTATATATGATCTATACTAATAAAACACTATATGAGTTACTCAAGAGTAGAGAACAAAATGTCTCTCATCTTACTGTATTTAAGTGTAAGTGTTTTGTGTTAAATAATGGAAAATAACATCTAGGAAAATTTTATGTAAAGGAAGATTAAGGAATATTTCGAAGAAGCATCTCAGTAGGTAAGTAAAATTGGATATTTAAAAAGAGAACCTTAGTTTTTAGGCTTACACCAATATGAATTTTTGAAGAATTTTATAGGGTTCCTAAATATACATGAGTTGATAAAAAAGAAGAGAATATGATTCATAATATTGAGAATATTTCTTTAGATGATAACATTAAGGAAGAACAATAATTGGCTAGGGAATGGAGATATACTAGTAGTTATCCCAGAGATATTAATATAGGAGACCATTCCTTAGGTGTTAAGACTAGAAAGAAAATAAGGAAGGAGGTTGGTTAAATTAAATTCATTTTTATGATAGAGCTTTTTAGCATACATAATGCACCGAGGGATGAGTTTTAGATTAGAGCAATACAAGAGTAATTGAATCAAATCTTTAGAAATGATGTTCAGGAGTTAATAACAAGACCCTCTATTCAAATTGTAATTAGGACTAAATGAGTTTTTAATAATAAATTGAATGATTGGATCAAATGTAAGGAATAAGTCTAGAATAGTTGTAAAAGGGTATGCTAAAAATGAAGAAATTGATTTAATGTAAACTTTTAAGCTTGTAGCTCTATTAGAGACCATTAGAGTCCTATAAGTATTTATAAATTTTAGAGGATTTAAGTTATATCAAATGGATGCTAAGATTACATTCTTAAATGGAGTTATCAAGGAAGATGAATATGTAAAACAACCACTCAAGTTTTAAAATTCATCCTTCCCAAATATTGTTTAAAGTCTTAGGAAAGCATTGCATAGATTAAAGCAAGCACCTAGGGCTTGGTATAAGTGGTTGAATAATTTTTAGTTGATAATTCTTTTATTAATGGCATTATAGACACTATACTATTTATTAAGAAAGAAAGATTAAATGTCTTAATTATTAAAATTTATGTTACAGCCATAATATTTAGATCTACAAGTCAGGATTTGTTTGAAAAGTTCTCTTCTAATTTGAGATAAGAGTTTATGATGAAAATGTGGAGGTAATTAACTTAATTTTAAGGATTCAATATTAAGTAATTATGTGATAGAACTTTTCTTATCCAAATAAAACATATAGAAATACAACTTAAGAAATTTATTCTAGAAGGTTATATGAGCACTGGTCGACCTATAAGGTCTAATACACACTTAAACAAAGGCCCAAATAAGAAATTAGCATATTAAAACAGACATAGAGGCATGACAGGATCTAGTATACCTGATAGCCATAATGCCTAATATGATGTTCAACTTACATTTTTCAGCTTGATTTTATTATGAATCTAAGGAATCAAGACTAACTGGTAAGAGACCATTTAGATGCCATATACGGTTGAAAAACCTTTTAATTTGGTATCCTATTGATAGTATGATATTTTAATCAATTGGATACTCAAATTCACTTTTTTATGCTATTACGTAGATATGAAAAGCACCATAGAAAATTATTAATTCATCAATTAATCTTTAGTTTATTTGTCAGTTAGAAAACAAAATTCAATCGCCCTATTCACTTCAAAGGTTACATATATTTCTGTAAGCAGATGTGCTTTGCAAGTTGGTCTAACCTTGATTTTGAATACCAAGTGGAGACTATGCCCATCATGTGCGATAATAAAATTGTAATCTATATCACATAAAATTTAATTCATCACTCTCATACTAAATATATTTATGTGAGACACCATTGAAAGTTCAAGATTGGTTTTAAACTCTAATGAACTAGTCCTGAGGCTAACCAGAAGGGGGTGAATTGGTATTTAAGAACTTCTTTAACAAAAAATAAATCTTTTTATAACTTTATGCAGAAACAAATTAGATTCACAATAAAAAGAAAAATCTATATTTTCACCCACATAGTTAATCATAAGAAAAATAAATGCATAAAGAATTAAAGGAAAGAACACACTAGATTTATAGTGGTTTTGTCTAACCTAACCTACATCCACTTTCCAGAGGCACCCTCTGAGTATGGCACTAAAACCTTTTAGTGTCTCTCTTTCTACCCCCACAGCAAGGAGGAGAAGGCTTTATAAAATCTTTCCACCAATCCGGTGCGATAGAGAACTGATATTCCTTTAATAGTAGAGAACCTTGAGTACTTTTCTCCCTCCAAGAGATGGTAGAGAACCAAGAATCCCTTTCACTTTTTCAGGTGCGATAAAGTAGCCAGGTCCTTTGACGCCAAAGAGATCTTCTTCTTTCAAAAAATATCCCTCAAGATGAACCTTGAATCTGATGGTACTAAGGTGCAAGCTTGCCAGAGAATTGGTGTGAAATCCCATCCACATTTCCTTAAAACCCCCTCAAAGAATCTTCTCCCTCTCAAACTCAACCCTTTCCTCTCTCCCTTTCAAGTTCTCTCTTCAAGTTTTTTCTAAAAGAATGAAGGCATAATGCCTGCCAAAGACACTTACCAAGTGCCTTGAGAAAACTTAAATAGAGGGCTTCAAAAAACCTTAAAATTTTAATTCTATCAATAAAGATCATCTAGTAAGATCACATGATCATCCAGTTTGATGCATAAAATTTGCCCTAATAGTCCTATACAATCTCTGGATAGTTCAGTACGATTAGTTCAAATTATTCAGTACGATATTGAGATTATTCCAAACTATTAGTTTAATCAAAATGTAGTTTGTCCACGATGATACTTGGGATGACCAAAATTTGTCTCTATTGATCAAACAGTATGATCCAGATCATACAATACGATTAGAATATTAAAATTAAGTAGATTTGATTGACTAATCACATAATTAATTTAGGTATGAGTTTTATAGATCTTACAATATAATGTAAATTGTCCTTGATGAATAGAACAAAATATGAAATTCAAAATTTTGCCTAAATTATGATTTTAAAATATTTTTTATGATTATAAATGATTGTCATGAATGATTTAAATCATCTAAGATGATTCATTAGATGAACATATTGTATAGTATGTTATAAGTCATATAGTATGATTAGTTCAAAATTAAACTTTTGGTTTTAACTCAATTCCACTAGAAAGAGGGAAGCCTCTCTTTATCTTAGAGAGATTGTAAGGGATCATGATGTGTTCTTTATTGGGTTGAATAAAACTAAACTATCAAATATTGATAGGAGTGATGTTAATAGTATCATTGGGGTTGATTGAGATTTTTTCCATCATCCTATTGAGGGTATTTTTGGTGGAATTTTAATTTTTTCGAATAGGACTGTTGTGTCCTTTGAGGTGGTTGAGCACTCTTCTCAAGTGGTGTTAGGGAGTCTTAATACTCTATCTATGGGTGTTTGGAATGTTGCTACAGTGTATGGGAAGAAGTATTATTATGAGGGAAGAAGCTTGTGGAATTTGATTGAAAAGATGTGTTGGATAGTACTCCTATTGTGAGAGGTAATTTCAATTGCATTGTATCCAAGGAGGAAAAGAGGGGAGGCAAGAGGTTTATCTTTTCCCAATGGCCAAAAGAAATGATGTTATTTATGACTAACAATGATCTTCATGATGTAGGGATTGTTGGACCAAAATATACTTGGTGTCACAATAAGGAAGGAGCTAATAGAATTTTGGAAAGACTTGATAGATGCTTGGTACTCTTTTTCTCTACAGATGGTACCATTTGCAAGGACTAGACATCTCGCAAGGGTGGCGTCCGATCTTAGTCCTATTGTTTTCAAGTTGGGTGAAAAATTATACAAATAATCCAAATTTATCAAGTTCGAAGATACTTGGAGATCTTATCCGACGTCTTGGAGTAATGTGCTCAAGTCTTGGAAAAAAACCTAATTTTGGTGATGATGTTGAAGTTTTTCATATAAAGCTTCATAGAACTTTGAAGGCACTCTTTTATTGGAAAAGGAATAAGTGAAAAATCCTTTTTTTGTTGATGGAAGAACTAAAAAAAGAAATTTTGAAGTTATAACTGGAGGAAGCATTAGATGGAGGCTTTACTATAGAAATGCTAATCTTACTTCATAGCTAGGTATAAGAGCTGAATATTACACTGAAAAGGTTATCTACATGGCGGAATCAAATGGCTAAGGCAAGGTGGCTTGATGAAGGTGATACTAATTCAAATTTTTTTGACAACTTTGCTTCAGCTAGGAGGAATGGGAATGTTAAAAAATTCATTAAGGATGAAGAAAGCAATGTGGTGGAGGACTTTGAGTAGATTGAATCTATTTTTATGAAAAATTTTATGAAAAAAAGGAGATGAAGAGAGTGCTATTTAGCTGATTGGCCTTTGATTACGATAATCAGAGAATTTCAAGTGAAGATATAGAGATGTTAAATGATGAATTCAGTCATGAACAATTGGTTACTACTGTAATTCAACAGGAAACTATAAATCATCTGGTATGGATGGGATAACTTCTTCTTTTTCAAAATTTTATTGGAGCATAATAAAAGAAACAACTTGGAAAGCTCTTCAAATATGGTTCTATGCATGAGAAGTGGAAAGATACTTAGATTGTGTTGATTCCTATGGTGAAGGACCTCGTTGTACCTTCCAATTATAAACCAATTAGTCTATGTCAAACTATTTACAAGTTGGTTGCAACTATGATGGTTAATAGATTAAAAAGATGCATTTCTAAGATAATTTCTAAAGAACAAGTGGCTTTTATGCTTGGTAGATCCATGTCAGGGCATTTTTGATTAGCTCATGAGATCTTCCATAAGTTTAGGATCTCTAAGAATAAGAAAGGCATGGTGGAGGTGAAGCTTGATATGGAGAAATCATTTGATAGCATGGGATGGCCAACGTTAAATAAATTTTAGATTGGTTTGGGTTTCCTCATAAGTTTTCAAAGCTCATCATGGAATGTGTAATCGATGCTAGATTTTCTATCAATTTGAATGGAAAATATTCAAAATGGATTAATGTAAAGAGGGGTTTACAGCAGGGATGTCCTTTTTTGCCATATTTATATATTATGTGTGCTCATCATTTTTCAAAGGAAATAAATTAAAGGTGTATTGAGTTGGGTATTCAGATTTCTCCTAGCTCAAATAAGATTACACATCTTCTATTTGTTGATGATGTGCTAGTTTTTGCTCAAGCTTATACAAGAGTTATTAAATTTTTAAAAGAAATTGTTGTTGATTTCTTTGGATGGACGGGAAAATGGGTGAACATTGACAAGTCTTTGATCATGTTTGGTAAAGCGGTGAAAAGACCAAGTTAGAAAAAAAATTGTTAAGAAGTTGGGATTCAATACAGTGAAGGAAAAGCAATATTTGGGAATTAAAATTGCTTTAAGGAGACTTGGAATGGCAAATTTCCATAGTATTATGAATCATTTCATGGATAGACTTAATTCTTGGGGAAATAAAAAATTATCTTTAGTAGGGAAGATCAATCTTATCAAGTTTTCTTTTTTATATTTGCTAAATTTTTTATCAACACATTCTTTGGTTTCCAAAAGGTTATTACATGAAATAGATAAAGTTACTAGGGATTTTATATGGCATAAATCTGATGGAAAAAAGGGTTTATATTATGTTTCTTGGGGAAAATTATGCAAGCTAAAAAGTGCTAGTGGATTGGGCTTGCAATCGGCTATTCTTAAGGTTGGTACTCTTAGATTGAGAATGGCATGGAGATTAATTCAAAATCCTGATTCTTTGGGTCATAGGAATATCATTACTAGATATGGGAATAATGTATTGAAGGATGAAAGCAAGAAAGGAGCTTCTACATCATATCAAATTTTGTTAGATGCTAGTAAACATCTCAAACCCATTTTTAGGTGGAAAGTGGGTAATGGTGAAAGTACTAATGTGTTGAAAATTATATCGCTTCTTAATAGATATCTTAATTCTTGGCCTGTACTTGTTGATTGTTTGGGAATGGAGGATATGATGCTGTATAAATTCATATCTACCGAAGGTAACTAGAATGTAGATGAGATTAAATGCAACTTTCATAATCATCTTATAATGTTAACTTTACAAGTTAATATCAATCATGATATTCATAATGACCAAGTGGAACCAATGTTTCATTATTTCGGGAAATTGATCTCTACTTTGGCTTATGAGGAAGCAAAAAAAAGAAGCATTATGGAGGTTGATCTTGGCTTTTCAAGGTGGCTAAGGAAACTAAAACTAAATCCTAGAGTTAAATTATTTTGGTGGAGATTAAGTAAACATGCTATTCCTACAAATCTCTTTATTAAATGTAGAAAACTTTCTTATGATTACTTATGTGCGAGAGGATGCTGTGTAATAGAAAGTTATGCTCATATTATGGTGAATTACAAGTTTTTGATTAAGATAACTTAAATACTAAGAGAATGGTGACTTATAATTCCAATGTTTCAATCATTGGAATGATTGCTTGGATGAACTTAGAAGACTTTCATTTCAATATTCCAATGTGGTTAAGGTATCATGTGTAGCAGTTTTTCGAGCTTGGAAAAATTGAAATGATTTTAAACATGGTAAAAGTGTTCTTCTAAGGGCAGTGGTGGATTCTAATGTGCCGTATACATCCATAAATCATTATAATACAATGCTAGATAGCTGTGGTGTTAATCTCCTATGGGAGTTTCAAAATTCTTGGCACCCTCCACCATTAGGTTGGATTAAATCAAATGTGGTGCTTCGCTTTTGGAATCTAATCCTGCAAGGATTGCAGGAGTGTTTAGAGATTATAAAGGAAGACTTCTTCTCACTTTGGTAAAAGAAGAATTCTTTGGGATGCAACTCAATTAGAGTTTGATGTGGTCGTTGCAATAAGGGAGGTTATACAAAGTTAGATGATGGATAGCAAAGTAATAATAATTGAAGGTGATAATCTTGACATTACCAACTTCATTAAAGATTCAAAGAAGAAATCTTCTTGGCAAATGCATATTGGTTTGTCAAAGGAGCTTTTCTTTCTTTATGGTTTTAATAAGGTTATTTTTAATCGTGCTAATAGAGAATGTAATAAAGTAATTGATTTATGTGCTACATTAGCCTTAAAAGGTAGTTTTTTGTTGATAGTTTTTCTTTAAGCAACATTCCTTCTTCTTTTATTATTTTGTTAAAGAAGGAATGTGATCCTTTTATGTCCAGTAATTAGACTTTTTGTTATTGCAATTTGAAAATTTCAAAAAAAAAAAAAAAAAAAAAGTGTGTGTGTGCGTGGTCACCAAGCAAGCATATACCCTGATAGGACTTGACTCAAGAAATAAAAAATAATCAGTTGATATTATAAAAATTGTTACAACATAACCTATTCTGCCCAATCTTATGCCTTAAATTTTTGTTGGACGGTGTATGGTGTTCCTAAAAGGTTAATACATACACAAACAAAAATTTATTACAAATATAAGTAGACAATAGAATGTGAGCCACAATGTCTATTATCATCAAAAACATAAACTCGTGAGCTTGAGTTGCAACAATCTCCCTCTTTTTGATGATGACAAATATTATTTCTTTGATTTGTAAAATTAAAAATATTTTCTCTTAAAATCCCCCTCTCTAAAATAATTATATTAAAAATAGGGGAAATTAAAAAAGTATCTTTTTTCGCTTTTTCATTTTTTTAACATAAAATAAATTAAAAAAAAATTAGAACCTAAACAAAAGATAAACTAATGCAAATACAAGATGAACATATATAGCTTAAACACAAATACAAATAGTCAAATACATTCTCCCCCTTTGACATTATCAAAAAGAAGGGAAACACACAAAAAACAAAATGGAACACACATAACAAACTTTGATCAGGTGGAGGTGGTGCTGATGTTTAAGAAGAATCAATTAATTTAAATAAATTTTCTTAAAATGAGAAAGTTACCTCTTGATTTTATTCAAAAATATAGTATGTTATGAATTGACCGCACTATGATCTAGAAAGGTTGGAAATTTGAATTTTATAAACCCTGGCTCAGACTCCATATAGGTTAAAGTCCTTTTTAAATAAAAATATAATTCATAAAAGAGTTAGGGAAGAAAAAAATGTCTTTTTCATTTTTTTTACATGAAATTTATGTGAAAGAATATCAATGCAAAAATGATGAGTTAGGAATCATGATTTTCGAACTCAAGTATCAAAATTATCATTTAGACACAGGGGTTTTTTAAAATTTAAAATGTATAAGAAAAGTAAGTTAACTTATTGTGGATTCATTTTGTGCCTCCTTATCAGTTTTTGGTACACTTTTTGCATCTTTTGATTTTTTATACACATTTATGCATCTTTCAATTTTAGCGTACATTGGATAATTTTTTTATTTTGGGCTCATTTTGTACCACTTTTTATTTTTTTAATTTTACTTCCTTTCTTATTCTTTAAAGACTCAAAGCAAAATCGTTCTAAAGATAAAAACAAACAGCTTGATTAAGAAAATTATGAAGTGGATTTATCAACTTGCCAATAATTCCTAAGAGAATGAAGAAATGTATGATGATAAAAAAGTTTTAATTTTAATTGTCCAATTCTTAAATTGATATAGTTTTTTTTTTTCAAAAGTGCAATAGCTTAATTAAGGAAATGAGAAGAAAATGCATAATCCTAAATTTCCTTCCATTAATAATTTGGAAAAATAAATCATCACTTACTTTAAAATTTTTAGGTAAAAAGGAATTAAAATCTACATTAACAAAAAATTTGGGAGAAGTGAATTGATTCTCTTATGCAAATACAATGTAAAAGGTGATTTATGTGTGTTGATTTGAGATAAATCACTAATATATATATATATATATATATATATATATATATATATATATATATATATATATATATATATATATATATATATATATATATATATATATATATATATATATATATATATATATATATATACATGAAAAATAAAATGATTACAAACAAAAAAAAAACACAGAAAATATTTATAATGAACAAAATAAAACAAAAAACATATACGCATCTATTTATAACAACACATGCACATATAAATAAAACTTTATACCTCATTACCTTGCTCCTCATATGATGATTCAGAAACTAGGTCTGCCTTGGACATTTGTTTTACTTTTTATGATTTGCCCTTATTGTAACTTGCATATTTTTACTATTTTGGTTTGATGGAAGAGTTATTAAATTAGGGTATTCATTTTTCATAAGTCTAGGTTTCCTACACCCAAAGAAAATAATGTTACAAGAAATCTTAGCATTCTTATCATTTTAACCATTGTTTCACTTTTATTGATGCTGATGTTTAGCTTTAGTAGTTTTTCAAATTTGTCAGTTATTGAGTTTATCTCCTTGCTCTCATTACCGACAAAGCCATTATTATCCATCTCTTCCACTTTTAGCACCATTATTTCACCATCATCAAAACATCTTTGAACTAAACTTTGATCATAGTCAATGACTGAGCCAATCAAGTTATCAATAGAATTTTATTTTCTTTTCCAAAATTTGAAAGTTCTTTACCAAAGGTATGTAATGATGTTACTATTTGAGTAAATCTAGCATACATGTCTATAATATTTTTATAAGGTTTCATGCAAAATAGTTCATAATCATTCATTAAAATATTCAACTTGGATTGCTTAACTTCACTAGTACCTTTATATGAAGTATGCAATTTATCCCAATTTTTCTTGCTAGCAGTGCATGTGGATATTAACATATAATACTCAGAATTCAAAGTATTGAAAAAATTTTAAGTATTTAGCATTCAATTCAGCATTCATTTTTTCTATTCTACTCCATTCAATAAATGGAATATCAATTTTGACTCCATCTATAATACGTGATGGTACATAATACCAAGTTTGAATCATATTCAACATTTGATAATCAATTAATTGCAAGAAATTAGATGTGTAAATTTTCCAAATAATCAAAAGAAATATTTTCAAATAAAGGTGATGGTGTGATTGAAAATCCTTTCATAATATTACAATTTCCAATGTTAGCCACTGATTTTTTTTTCAAAAGTTTTTTAAAACTTAATTTTTGAATCTGGCTCGATACTACTTGAAAGTTCAAGAGGGGTGTTAAACCCTAAAGAACTAGTCCCGAGGCTAACAAACAGGGGGGTGAAATGGTATTTAAAAGCTTCTTTAACAAAAATAATTTTTTTTATAACTTGTTGCGAAAAGCATTAAATTCACAATAAAAAGATAAATCATCATTTTCACCCACACTAAATTTCAATAGAACTAAATACATAAATAATTAAAGAAAAGAACACACTAGATTTATAGTGGTTTGGTCCAACTTTACTTACATCCACTCCCTGGAGGCACCCTCCAAGTATTACACAAAAACCTTTTAGTGTCTCTCCTTTTGCTGCTAAAACAAGGTGTAGAAGCATTTAAAAAATCTTTCCACCAACCTGGACTGGTAGAGGATTAAAACTACTTACATAGGTAGAGAACCGTGACTCCTTTTTCTCCTTCTAGGAGATGGCAGAGAACCACGAATCCCTTTTACCTTCCCTTATATGGCGGAGTAGTTGGGTCCTTTAACACTAAAGAGATCACCTTTTTCCCAAAACTTCCCGCAAGACAAACCTTAAATCTTTTGGTACTAAGGTGCAAGCTTGTCATACCAACCATGTGAAATCCCCTCCATATTCCCTTGAAACGCCCTCTAAGGATCTTCTCCCTCTCAAACTCCACCCTTTCCTTTCTCCCTTTCAAGTTCTCTCTTCAAGTTTTCTCAAGAAGAATGAAGACACAATGGCTGCAAAAGACACTTACCATGTCACTTGATAAAGAGAAAATAAAGGGCTACAAAAAATGCTAAAAAATTAATTTTGTAAAAAATGATCATCCTGTACGATCACAAGATTGTCTAATATGATGTGTAGAATTTAACCTAATAGTCTTTCTCCTCATGTTTAGTTCGATTTGTTCAAAGTTGAACAGATTGTCCAGTATAATATTGAGATTGTCTAAGACTATTAGTTCAATCAAAATGTAGTTCATCCAGGATGAATCATGGGATGAACAAAATTTATCTTTGTTGATCATATAATAAGATCCAGATGGTACAATAAGATTAGAATATTAAAATTAAGTATATTTGATTGACTAATGACCAGATTAATTTATGCATGATTTTTATATATTTTCCAATATGATGTAGATCATCCTAGACGATTAGAAAAATAATATGAAATTCTAAATATTGCCTAAATTATAATTGGCAGCTTTTTTTCATGATCATAATTGATCATCCTGGATGATCCAAATTGCCATTTATGATTTGTTAGATGAATTGATCGTATAGTATAATATTAATCATATAGTATGATTAGTTCAAAAATTAAACTCTGGTTTTGACTCAATCTCTCTTCCACTTAGTGTGTATGTGCATGGTCTCCAACCAAGCATGCACCATTATAGGACTTGACTCAAGAAATAAAAAAATACACCAATGAATATAATAAAAATCATTACAGCATAATCAATTCTACTCAATCTTGAGCCTTGAATCGTCATTAAATGGTGCATGGTGTTCTTGAAAAGTTAGTACACACACAAACAAAAATATATTACAAATACATATAGATAACAGAATGTGAGGCATAATATTTATTATCATCAAAAACATAAAATCATGAGCTCGAGTTACAACAATATATTTATTAGAGACCACATGGTAATGGGTGATATGACCATATAATTTGTAGACATAGAGAACCAATTGGATGATATTTTCTTGAAAGCCCTAAGCTATAAAAGATTAAGTGCACTTACGACTAGATTAGAAATCATTAGATTCAAAACTAAATTAGGTATCTTCAATATAAGTGCATTAGAAATTGGGGCAGTTGCATGCTTGTTATGTGTATATGTGTTAATTTTATAGTTCTTTTTTATCTTGTTATATTTGTCTCATTTTATCACATTATTTTTTGTCTATAGTTTTATATGTTTTATTTTTTGGTTCATTTTTTGTTGTGTTTTTTGTCTTTGTGGGTGTTTATTTTTTTGTTACTTTTTATTTCTAAAATTTTTGTTATATTTTATGTTCTTGCCTTTATAAAAGTGATCCTGATTATTTAATAAACCATAGAAAATTCATCAATTCGTACTATATGATACACACATCATACTTTATGATACGTGCAAGATAAAATAGTTAGAGACTAATAATAAGAAATTTTATTATTTGGTTCAATCATTATTACCAATCATAAAATATGAATTAGTAATTGTACTTATGATTCATTTGGTCAAATAAATGAATAATTGACTCTTTGAGAAGATATAAATTTTTAAGATTGTATTGTATGATTCTTGGTAGTAATGTAAGGTTTAACCAATAACTATATGCTCATGATAGGATGGTTTAGACACATAAAATCGCTATATGATCCCATAATTATACCATATAGAGGACTCAATGATATAAATGGAGGTTTATTTTTTCTAAAACCTCACGCCTTTAAATCAACAAAGTCTCTACTATGTAGTGTGCACTTTTCCTCTCACATTTATACCCAACAAGCGAGGTAGGTTAGGTTTCAAAAGGTCCAGGCTAAATGATCATTTCCAAAGAGAAAAGGACAAGGCAGTATATAAATAATATAAATATGCATCAATCATTGACTCTAAAGTAACAGATCAAGAAAATTGTTCATAGAAGGTACTAGAGTTATTTCCTGCTTCCACCCTCTAATTTCAAATCTATCTAGTCTTCTCCTACAAATAGAGCTTCGTCTAATTTTTTTTTCAAACCTTAAAATTACAACTGATTATACCATAACGCAATCTTATAGATGTTAGTTGTTATAATAGGTGTTGCGATGTACTTGTTTTTCTTGTTTTAATTTAAAATAAATATTATTATTTGACATTTATATGTATATATATATAGGTTGATTTATTTTTATATGTTTGAAAAAAAATTATGTTGTTAAAAATCAAAAGTTAAAAATTACAATCAAATAGAAATTCATATATTTTTAAGATAAATTACGAAGGACATATAGTAAGGGGAAGATCTATGCAAAGAATTAGGCACTAATTTAAAAATCTAAAATTTAACCAATAATGTTTATCATCATAAAAAAGGGAGAGATTGTTGAAACTGTTAGGCTGGCCTTTTATTTTGATGATTTCAAACATTATTGGTTAGAACACTTATTGCTCTCTCCTTTTATATATTAGTTTTTTATTTTTTTTGTACTACTTACAATTCATGTACAACATACACCGAGCCAAATTAAAGATGAGAACATAAGAATATTGCAGCATTCAGTCGACCATAATTTTTTACAAGAGTCTGTATCTTTTTCTTATGTTATGATGTATTAGGTGTATATTAGCAAGACAACCAAACAAACACTTTTAAGTCGGTATGACAATTTAACAATTGATTTCTCTATTAAATCATATTGTATGATTAGCATTTTTAAAAATTAGGTCAAGTGTTTAGTTAAATTAATTTCTAGCAAAACTAATTATATTATATAACTAGTAGTCATACCACATGATCAATTATTTTGAAGAACATCCACTATAAAATCTATGTTTTAATATTTAAATAAATCTGAATGTTAAAAACTAAAGTATTTATACAATTCAAACTCATTCGTACTATATGATCATTAATGTATTTTATAAAATTTGTAACTAATGATCAAGAAATAAAATAAGATAAATTATTAAATTTAATTCATACTACATGATTAAGATCACATAGTCCAAATTAATAGAACTCTTGTCAGATTAACCTTTGATCATCTTAGATGAATGCTTCTTGATTCAACTGATAATATTACATGATTCATATCATGCAATCTAATCAAATAAAACTAAAAAATGGTGCTTTGTGAGATTGAACTAATCAGATAGTACAAATAAAAGTTCATATTGTATTATTTTTTTAAATTCATACTATATGATTTTTTAAAGGGAAAACCTCAATGGTGCATACTTGTTAATAGCGGAAAAATTACATGGTCCTTAAAAAGACCCCATAGCTCACTACTGCTCAAATGAGCTACCAAAAGAAAGAAAAAAAAAAACCTAAGAGCTCGGTGTCCCTGCTAAGCAAAATTACAAAACACCATAGATACAATCTATAGTGTACAAGAACGAGCACCCAAATATAAGGAGAGAACCAATAAGTAACAACCATCTCCATCTTCCCAACGAAAAGGAGCTCACTTCAAGGACCTAGAAAAACTAAGTTTTGTAAAAAGATCTAAAACACATGATTAGTATAACAAAAATTAAAGCAAGTTCTAGAAAATCCATCCCAGCAATTATCCATTATATAATTTCTACCAAAGCTGAAGAAACTATTACCAAACCCCAAATTGCTATCCATAAAATAGCATCTATACCATATCCTCCAAGCCAAAGAATAAGAAAAAGAACAGGAACAAATGCCAATCTAGTAAAAATCCTACCCAGCAATAATGGTAGCACAGAACACAGCCACCCGAGAAGTGAGGGGCAAAGCAGAGCCAAAAATAGTGGGATAATTAATAGCCCCATCTACCCTAGCGTGAAAACCCACTAGCACTAATAGAAATAAACCAAGCCACCAAAGGCACACAACTAAATTTCCCTTGAAACACATGCCAGCCGAGATGATCCAATAAGAAATCCTCAACATTTGCCCAGCAAAACTCATCCAAGAGGGCCAACTAATCACAAAGCACATCCAGCAAATTAAAGAATTAGGAATGATGCCAAAAATTATAGCAAAACAAAAAATACCAAAGCAGTGATAGAAATGGTACGAGCAGAATAAGCTCAGGACAAAATGGAACCAGTAAATATCATTAGGATAACCCTAATGATGCTCCATCTAACATCCATCCAAAGCACCACCCCATAACAATCATATCCTATAAGCACCAAAATAAGGCAATAAAGAAAGCAGTCCCCTACACCAAGAATAGGGCAAACCAGAATAGAAAAACAAAAAACCATAATAGGAAGATCGGGGACCTTCCCAAGGTAACCCACACAACCTCCAGGATAATAATAGAAACCCAAAAAGAACACCCCCAATAACACCAGCTAAACTGAAATGAAGAGACACCCCGGGCAATCCAACAAACTACCAGATAACAACCAGCACTCCCTAAATTAAAGAAAAACATAATAATAACCTGAAACCCCCAGCCAAT
The DNA here is from genome assembly GCA_022539455.1 of Dendrobium nobile. NCBI lineage: Eukaryota > Viridiplantae > Streptophyta > Magnoliopsida > Asparagales > Orchidaceae > Dendrobium > Dendrobium nobile. The sequence goes on along the minus strand of CM039735.1, from coordinate 46,685,641 downwards.
ACCAGAACTCCCATAACAAACCACCACCAAATGGTCTAGGCAAAGCCAATTCCCATTATAGTAGTAGGAAGAAGGAGATAAATAAATGGGATTACCTTGAATAAAGAAACCAGTGCTATCATAACTCAGCCCCAAAAGCCCAAAAAAGTTAACCAAGCCATACATCACCACATCAAAATTACAAAAAAAAGCACACCAACCAAAAAAGCTACAGTAAAAAACCAACACCATAAAACTTCAGCACTACCAAAGGTATGCCAACCAAGACAAACCACCAATAATACAACAACAGAAGAGGGAGCCTCACAAAAATTAGAAAAATTGAATAACGCTAAATTACCTCCTGACATAAAGCAAGCATATTTTGTCAAGTCTTAAGAGCCCTTTTAAGGGAATAGGTAAATTAGCCTTTATAAAATCAATAAAATAGTCAATCATGCTCCCAAAATGGACAAACCAATTGGCACAGGCATTACCCTCCGTAAGAACTTAAGAAAAGGACACATTAAAAAAAACCCATCAACTATTTAATCTTCCTAACAAGGTAAAAACCCTCAGAATTGCAAACCAAATCATCACCATTATTAATATAATGAATACTAGGAATAGACTAAACCTAAATCCCAATATTTGTAATGTCAAGAGACATACAAGTTCTAATCCCATAAAGGATAGCATTAAGAAAAGCCAGATAAGAGTTACCATTATTAAAAGGACCCATAAAAGCTAGAGTAACATTCCCTTAAAAGTCTCTTATGAGCCCACCACACCCCAAGCTGGTATTATTATTAGAAACACCAACATTCTTCTTGTAGTAGCCCAAAGATGCTTTGACCTAGGAAATGAACTGAGGTTCAAAGATAATCAAAAGCTTACCAAACCTGATGCCTAAATCAGGGGAAACATAATAATAATTCTTAAAACTCTTGAAAGATAGCAAATTAACAGAAAGCATGCTTAGAAGTTTATCTTTAACATTTTTAATAATCCTCTGATAGTCCATTCTAATACAATTAAAAAGATAGTTATTTCTCTCCATCCATAAATACCACAAAATGAGAGAAGGGATAATATTTCTAATATGACCTTTAGAATTAACAAACCAAGAATTAAGAAGATCTTTAATAGACAAATTGGTAGTAAAATAGTTTAATTTTAAAATATCATCAAAATAACACCAAATTTTGACAGCTAAAGGACAAAATACAAAAATAAGATGCATATTCTCCACATGGTGACAACATTGGCACTTGGACAGAAAGATGAAGCCCCTTTAGATCAAATTATCATAAGTAAGAATGAATCTGTGTAAAATTCTGCAAATAAAAATAACAACAGTATAAGGGATGATTTTATGCCAAATCATTGAGAAAATACTAGTAACAGCATTCTTGGTTGTAAACACATGCCAAGCATCTTTTAATCTAAAAACCCCATGTTGAGATAACTTACATAATAAAAGATCTTTCGACTCCAAGTTTAAAGGGAGGTTCAGGGTTTGTTGAATAATAGAGTCAGGAATCACATTAGCAAGTTTATCATAATCCCAACAGTTATCAGTAATGTAAAATTTTTCCTTAACCACAACAGTAAAAGATGTATTAATGATGGAATCAATGGATTGATTACTTAACCATTGATCTTACCAGAAGAAAATGTTGCCACCACCAAGCCCCCAAGAAAATGTTTCCATAACCATTAATGATGGAAAAATCATGCTTGTCAAAACTGTTTTTCTTTCATACACTACATTTCATTGCACCAATTCATTGATTCCCAAAAGTATTCTTGATGAAGTTGATAAAATTTGTAGAAATTTTATTTGGAATAAAGTAAATGGAAGTCATGGAATTCACTATGTGAATTGGAATGTAATGTGTTTGCCTTTAAAATAGGGAGGTAGAGCTCTACATTCTTGTTCTAACAAGGTTGGACCTTTAAGAGCTAAGATTTCTTGGAAGTATGTTTAATAAAAAGATTCATTACTTCATAAGGTGTTCTATCCAAAATATGGAGAGCTATTTGGGGATGGTGCGGTGAAGAAAGGTGGTTCTAATGCTTGGAAAATAATCTCTGATGGAGGTAATTCTTTAAAGCCAATCATGAGGTGGACAATTATGAATGGGAAGTCAATTGATGAAATTGATGAACTAAATGACATTTGGTTATTGGACAAAATTCTAAGCAAATGACCAACTTCTATTATACAAGATCTCAATAAGTTCACGGTAGACAAATTCATTGTAGATGGTGGCTAGGATGTGGAACAAATCAATAATTATATGGGTTCAAAACTTGCTAACATGATATGCCAAATAAAAATTCAACCTAAAACAGGGAAAGATAGACTGGATTTGATTTGGCAAAAATATAGAAAGTACATATCTTCCCTTGTGTTTGAATTTTTTGTTCAGCAATCAATCTCAGATCAGTTTTGGAGTTGGATTAGAAAGATCAAGCTGAATCCATGTGTGAAATTTTTATGGTGGAGAATTTTTAACAATGCTCTTCCTACATATTAATTTTTATCATACAGAAGGTTGTAAAGGGATGTTGGCTGTCCTAGGAATTGCAATGATGAAGAAAATATTGAACATGTTGCAGTTAAGTGCAAAAAACTACTGGATGCACAATAATACATAATTAAATGGGGTTTTTACATTCCAGCTTTTACATCTCTTCCCGAATGTTGCAATTGGTTATCAAAATAGAATTCTTTCATAGCAAATTTATATTGCAACACGGTATTTTTTTCTTGGAAACCTAGAAACAACTTGATTCATAAAGGTTTTAAAGATAGCTCATTTGCAATTACTGCTAATGTCGTCAGCTATGCTTCAATTTCTTCTCATGGTGATAGTAGGAACTCAAGTATATGGGGTGCTGACCAACCTTCTAGGCTGTCTAATTTGCATTGACACCCTCCTCCACCCAATTGAATTAAGGTTAATGTTGATGCGGCATTACTTCCATCTTACAAAGATGGAGTGGGAAGTGTATTTTGTGAACACAAAGGTAGATTTCTTTTGGCCTTTGGGAGATCTTGTATTCTTTGGGATGTTTCATCTTTGGAGCTTTTTGCTACTCATGCTTTTAAGGAAGTGATCAAAGATTGGATGTATAAATATAAAGGAATTATCATAAAAGGGGACAATGTAGATATTATCAAGTTTTTTCAAGAAGCTAAATCAAGTGGTAATTCAAACTTTGAAGCTCATCATTTTATCAAAAATTTTGATCATGTAATTTTCAATTGTATAGATAGAAGTGGTAACAAGTTAGCAGATTTATGTGCTAACTATGTTGCTCTTAGCTCTTTTATTTGGAATGATATTAGTGTGAATAAGGTTCCTCCTTCATTTATGACTTTGTTAAAAAAGTAATCTAATGTTCTTAGTTTGTAGTTTTTTTTTTTTATTACTTAATGCAATTTGCTACATTTTCTTCAAAAAAAGAAAGATGAGGCTCCAAAACCCATTTAACCTTGCAAAGCCTTTGCCAAACTTTAGAATCAGCAATATTAAAGGAACAAATAGTATGATGCTTCCCCACATAATATTTGGAATACATGAACTTAGCCCATAGGCTCCTTTTAGCATGAAAAGTAAACCATAACTTGAAGGAGAAAACATTGGCCAAGTCAAACATGCTCTTATACTCCTATCCACCTCCTTGAAAACCCCATAACACCTATCCCAAGAAGGCCAATCAATTTTGTTGTTACTATTAGTCCCTTTCCAAAAAAAATTTATTAAGAACTTTATCAATTCTATTACAACCATATTAAAAGGCAAGAGAATTTAGAAAGAGTAAACATAAAGAGAACAAAGAACAGTTCTAATAAGAGTAAGTTTACCCCCAAAACATAAAAAAATTTGAATCCCAAGACAAAAGTTTATTCTGCATCGAAGTAATTAACTCGTCAAATAAAAAAAGACTTCCTTCTTCCTTTAGAAAGAGGGATATAAGAATACTTAATAGGTAAATGACATTGCACAAAACCAGTGAGGTCTTTAATAGCTAAAATATGAATATTTGGCACCTTATTAGAAATAATGAAACAACATTTCTGATTGTTCAGAGAGTGCTCACTAACATTTTCAAAGTTATGAATGAAATCAAGGAGCTTAGTAATCCTATTATGAGAAGCATTTGTAAAAATAATAAAATCATCATCAAAACATAAGTGAGACATAGGGAATCCCCCAAAGTCCTAAAATAAAGGCTAGGGTGAATTTCAAAAAGATTGGCAATACTTCTAGAAAGATAATCATACGTAATAATAAAAAGGACCGGAGACATAGGATCTCCCAGTTTTAAGCCATGAGAAGATTTAAAAAAACTAGAACTTTTGTCATTAATAATAATAGAAAAATATGAAACTTCAATACAATTTCTAATAAGGTTAATGAAAACCGAGCTAAAACAAAATAAGTGCATAATATTATAAAGGAACTACCAATTAATATTATCATAGGACTTAGACATATCAAGATTTAGGATCATATTACCACCCCTCACCTTGACATCCAAATCATGGAAAATTTCTTTGGCCAACAAAATATTATCATAGATAACATGACCTTTAATAAAGCCCATTTGAAAATGAGAGATAATTTTAAGAAGAACAATAGTTAAATGATTTATAATATTTTTAGAAATCAACATATTAAAAAAGCTGCAAAGACTAATAGGTCTAAAATCATTCCATTTTCTAACATAATTACTCTTATGAATAAGTACAATAGAAGTAGATGTAAAAACGTTAGGCATAGCATGGCCAAAAAAAAACTACAAAATAGTAGAGTAGAGATCATCACTAATAATAAGCCAAACTTTTTGAAAAAATTTAGTAGTAAACCCATCCAGACTAGCCACAGAGTCACCATTCATATCATAAACAATATCTTTTAATTCATCAAAAGAAGGTGGTTGAGAAAGAAAATCAATATCCTTATGCAAGATAAGGTTAGGAATAATAGCATGATTTTTTAGTATTCCCAGGGGTAAAGTCCTTATTAAGCAAATTTTGAACGTGTTGCATAGCCAACAAAGAAATTTCCTAAACATTCTTTGTATTAGACCCATCCTCACATTTTATTTTGTTAATGGAGTTCTTAGCACGCTTCCTTTTAAAGAAAGAATGAAAATACTTCATGTTATTATCACCTTCCACTAGATGCTTCACAACAGCTTTTTATTTCCAAAAAAAATCCTCTTGGGCTTGAAGTTTAAAGAGACACTCCTTAGCCTCTTTGAGTAAAGCAAAATTATCATCAGAAGGAGACACTTGACAATTAAGCCCAACATTGTTAACAATATCCTCCACACTTAAGATATTAGCAAAGTTATTTTTAAAAATATTGTGATTCCACCAATTTAGGAGTTGTTTCAGTCTTTTCAATTTAAACCAAAATCTTTTCATGCCAAAGATTGAGTTAAGGATGCAAGGGTGCCAACCAATTCTCTTGAACCACATTCAGAAAGGAATAATGATGTAACTATATATTTTGAAATCTAAATTGAGAAAAGGAATTCACATGTCTACTATTATACCCAAGTAACAAAGGAAAATGATCAAAAAGCCTACGACTAAGATGTTCAACAGAAATAGAGTTAAAATAGTTAAGATTCATACCAAGCTAGCTATCATTAAGAAGAACATGATCAAGCCATTGCAAAAAATGATCAAGTTTCCAAGTAAGTTTGTTACCAGAAAAGCCAATATCAATGAGATTACAATCCATAATCATATTAGTTAAATCCTTCATAGAGTGAAAAATAGGAGTTAACCCACCAATAACTCTGAAGGATTAAAAAGAGTGTTAAAATCACCACCCACCAACCAAGGCAAATAACAAATACTATGAAAATCAAATAACTACTCCTAAAGAACTTTTCTAGTACCACGAGAAGAGGCGGCAGCGTAAATAAAAGAGGCACAATATTTTAAATTTTAAACTTCTATATTACAATGCAGAACTTAAGTAAAATAACCAAGAATATCAATCCGAATCGGATATTTCCAAGTAATTTAGAAACATTAATGAGAGGTTCAAAATTCATATTGTATGATTTTTTTGTATGTTTTTTTTTTAAGGAGACCCACGGAGGAGCCTACGCATTGATTAAAAAGAAGAATGTAAGGTCCTTAATGGGGCCTCGAGCTCTCTTCTGCTCTAAAGAGCTACAAGAAAAAAAATAAAAAAACTCTATGAGCTCAAGATCCCTACTACTCTAAAATACAAATGTACCTAATTACAATCTACAGTGCACAAGAAAGAGCACCCAAAAAGAAGGAGAGAAGCAATTGTTGACATTCAGCGCAAGCTCCCTATCCAAAAAATTAGAAGCGCAAAGGCCTGTACAAAAAAGATCCTACAAAAAAGAGAACAAAACACACCAAAAAAATTGAAAAACTAAGAAGCCAAAAGGGAGGTAGGAGAACCACCAGTGTATCATATAGCAGCCAACCCTCTTCCCACTAATAAAAACCACCATAGTCTGCCTAGAATAAATATCAGCCTCATAGGTAAGACAATACACCCAATGGAAATGCAACATGCCACCACAATAAGAATTAGAAAACATAACCATAATGAAGTCATCCTAGGACACAAGGCACAAAAATAGGCAGATCCTGAGTAAACAAACAGCAGGAAAGAAATGCCAAATTCCCAATATAGATGAAAATAGATGGTGATGATCCAAAAAGCCATAATCAAACTAAAGAAAAAATAGTTAAGGCCAAATGGGGTCAGGCATATAGAGCTCAGGATAGAGTGGACAACACAAATATCACAAGGAAACACCTTATGCCGGTTCATCCAGCCAAAGAACCCCAACAAGCACCAAATCTTCCCAAGAAACCTAATAGAGTCAATCTAAACAATGTAAAGGAACAACCACTCAATTTAAGAAGAAAACCAACCCAAACACTCCAGTAAAAATCAAATCAGGCTCTAGAAAAATAACTCCAACTCCAACCCAGTAGAAAAACCACAACAGTCACAGCTAGCAAAGGCAAACTAGCACAACTGACCCAGATGGCCAAACCAAAGACCATGAAAAAACTAGCCAGCATCCAGAACATAACCAACCACCCTAGAATGCCTTAGCAAAACACCACCAACAAAATGGACAAACAATATCCCCATCTAGAAAACCAAAATTCCAAAAACCCCACAACCAGTAGAATATAGCACAACCAAAATCTGAGGAAGGAGTGCAACAAAATAGATTTCCTTCAATAAGATTTTACAATCATTGCTCAGCCCAAAACAACCAACATAGCACCAGCTAAAGAACTCCCAAGCATAAAAAATAGGGGCAAGGTACTTGACATAGAAGATCACCAAAATAACCCCAAAATAGGAGTAAAACCTAGCAAACCAAACACCACCATCAGAAAAGGGCTAAAAATCCCTAACTGAAAATAAAAAAGGAGCAAATTAACTTGTAACATAAGGTAAGAAAATTTTGTCTAATCTTAAGAGTCCTTTTAACGGAGTGGGAACATTAGCTTCCACAAAGTCCATGAAATAATCAATCCTAGAACCAAAATGAGCCAACCAAGTCGTACAAGCATTGCCTTCCTTAAGCACATGAGAAACAAAAATAGGGATAAAAACCATCAACTGTTTAATGTCCCAAACAATATAAAAAGCCTTTGATTTACAAACTGAGTTCACCTAGTTATAAACGCACTAGAGATTATAATAAGGCTCAATCTCAATACTAATATTAGCAATGTCAAGGGACATACAACTTCTTAACCCATAGAGAATAGCTGTAAGAAAGGCCATACTAAGATTACCATTAAACAATGATCCAACTTAGGCAAGAATAACATTAGGGTTTTTTTTAAATAATGCCATCTAATTCTTTTAGTTATATAAAAAGAGAAGGAGTCTTAATGAGGTAATCCTAAGAGAATTCTTATGGAGAGAAAGGGTGTCTCTTCCTTTGGAAATTTAGAGAAAATTATTAAGAGTAAGGGTGAGTTTGAGAGAATCCTTAGGAGTGATCTAGGATTATGTGAAGGGATTCCCATAGGAGTTTTGTTAACATGCACTTGACCTCCAGAGTTTTTTTTGGAACTTCTGAAATGGTATCTACAAAAGTCTTGGGGGAAGACTTAGGACTAGCTGGTAAAGGTTAGGGAGCTAGATTAGGGGTGCAACATTTCTTCCTTTATAAGTAGGGAAAAGGAGGTCTTGACATCTTCATTATTATGATTAGTAGAAGGAAGGTAGGTATCTTTGTCGTGCTAATATGTATAAGGAGGGAGGCTTTTCAAGGATAGAAAATTTATGTAAACATCATTCTCCACCTAGGAAGGGAGAAGGGCATTTCCACTTGGTGGAGTTCTAAAGGAGTTTTTATACTTACAAAAATTCCCTAGAAGGAGGACAATGGGGAGTAGAGATAGGTCTCGTGATCAAACCACTTTAATAATTACTAGTTTTCTTTATTAGCTTTTTCCTGTACTTTTATATATATATATTGAACCCTTCAATGGGCTATGTTGGCCATAATTGGTCAACTTGACCATTAAGTGACCCCTTGAACCCTAAACTCTAAAGCATACATAGAAGCCTATCAAAACCTCACCAAAGCCTCTAAATGCTTTTCAACCATAAACCAAATATTACTAAACTAATTGAACCCTTGATGGACCACGATTAACCAGAAAGCAATTACACCCTAATACCCTAAAAATGAAAATTTAAGTAAAGCCATTATTGTTGAAGAAAATAGCTATTTTAGGTTGGACGCTCTCGTGCTCTCTGGAAACTTCTTATAGATCTAGGGTTTCTTCATTTGATCTCCATTTTTTCTCCTTATGGCATGGTTTTTTTGACCATTTTTTCCTTGTTTTGCTTCCTTCCTGTCCTCTTACATTATTTGTGGTTTATTTTAATTTCTGTTTTGGTTCCTGTGGCTTTCGGCGATGATGATGTTATCTTCGTCAATCCCCTCTTCTTCTTCATTTCCTAACGGAAAGTCTCATTCTTTAAAAGATGTTTTGGTGCTTCTTCATCTTCTAAATTGAATTTCATTCAAAAAATTTTTAAAGGTTGCCCTGCTCTCATGTTTGATGATTTTGTGGTTTCTTAGCTGGTCGAACCTTTTGTGTTAACATTTGTTGGAAAGTTTTTCTTGCATCGATCGAATCTAGATGTGATACACAATTTTGTTGCTAATCTGAAGCTTTCTGATTTGTCATACCTTGGTTTGTTGGATCAAAGACGCATTGTGATTCAGGTATCTAATGATCTTCATTATAGTCACATTTTTTCTAGAAGATCTTATTATATTCAAGCTTCCAAATGCGATTATTCAAATTGACTCTGAATTTTGATGTTCGTGAGGAGTCTCCTATAGCTCCTATATGGATTTCCTTTTTGAATCTAAGACTTCATTTTTTTAATTCTCAAATTTTGTTTGGCCTTGCTTAAATTTTTGGTAGACGTCTATAGGCAGACTAGGCTACTGCTTTTATCTCCCATCTATCAGTGGCTCATATTTTAGTCGAGTTGGATATTTCTAAGAGACATCTTGATGAGATCTGGCATTGGTCTGAATTAAATTGCTATTTCAAAAAATTTGATTTTGAAAACATGCCTATTTTTTGTTCTCATTGTATAATGCATGGTCATGGCTTAGATGAATGTTACAGGTTACACCCTCATCTTTGTAAGGAGAAGGAGTCTTCCAAACAAATGTAAGAGAATACTATTTTAGCTCTTTTGGCATCTCATGATAATGAGATTCCTTCTTAAGGATTGGTTTAGGAAACTTTGGTAAAATAGCAGGACACTACTGAGGACCCAATACATTTACATAATTCCATCATTAATAGTGAACGACCATCTACTTTTGTTTAGGATCCTATTATTTTTCAGAAAGTTAATAATAGCTCCAATTCTTATTTAGCATTTTCAAAATTTAGATGACCAAATATTTTTTATTACTACTAATAAAAATATTGTTTTATCTTTTCCTTTTATTCCTTGTGTTACTAATAAAAATTTGCCTCATATGGTCTTTATGATGATTAATAATAATTGTGCTAACACTTTGTCCTCTCAACTTGTTATGAATGATCAGGATGATAGGAAGCTCAATTTAGAGGAGGAGGAATTAGATAATACTTCCAATGATATGGGTAGTAAAGGAAATATGGAAGAAGGTTATAATTCTGAAGATAGAGAATTGGTTCAGGGGGTAAGGCAGATGGGTTTGCATAATGGTAGTAATCATTCTACTAACTCTCAGGATCATAATAATTCCTTTACTAATATAGAGGATATGGATATTATTGCTAAATGTTTTGATAATGATGATAATGACACTCGTTACACAAAGTTTCCGAATAAGAAGAGTAGGAAAACAAGAACATCATTTTACAATCACCAAGGACCACCCATTTGCAACTAGTCACTAGCCCGTTTCCTATATTTAAATCTATTATTTGGAATGTTAGGGGAATTGGTTGCCCCTCCTCTAGGTTTAGGAATAAGAATTGATACTGTATTCATAATGTTTATATTCTTTTTTGTCTTAAACCTCTAATTACTTCTGCAAAATTTCTTACTACTGCAGATATTTTGGGTTTAAGCATGATGTTGCAAATCCTTGTAATAAGATATGTGTGTTTTGGAAGGATCCTATTCAGATTGATTTTATTGGAGACTTTACTCATGTTTTTCATTACAATATTGAATTTTTAAATTTGCACTTTTGTGCTTCTTTAGTGTATGTTGCCTCCTCTCATAGTTATAGAATAGTTTTATGTGAGCAACTCACTAACTTCCATAGTATTTGTAACTTGTCATGGCTTGCTAGTAGTGATTTTAACACTATTTCTAATCCCTCTGAGTATATTGGGGGATATACTCCTATTTATCATTCTATGGAGGACTTTAATAATATGATTACGTATTGTAACTATGTGGACATTGGTTTCTCTGCCAATAAATTTATTTGGAACCATGGTCATTTATAGCAAAGGTTGGATGGTGTGTTATTTAATGATACCTATATTAGTTCATTTAATTTTATTTCTATTTAACATCTTAGTATATAACTCTTTCTAATCACTTGCCTGTTTTAATTAGCCTCAAATTGAGGCATATGGGTCCTTCTCCTCACTTTAGATTTCAGAACAAGTAATTACTTCATGATTCTTTATTGGACTTTATTCAAGAAAATTGGCATGCCCCTTTACATGCTGATAATTCTATCTTTGGCATGAATAGTTTTTGGTTTAAATTAAAAAGACTTAAGAAAAAAATTAATTGGTACAATAAAAATGTTTTTAAAAATATTTTTACTAATATCTTAAAAGCTGAAGATAAAGTGAACACTTGTGAGCTTAACTATAAATTGGTTCATTCTGATGATAATTTCAGTCTTGTTAGGGATGCAAAAGATTGTCTTTTTAAATTTCAAGCTCAGGAGGAAGCCTTTTGGAAACAAAAATTGGTTGGTAAGCACCCTGTTGAAGGTGACAATAACACAAAATATTTTCATGTGTTGGTTAAAAGGAATCGTACTGTTGACCCTATTGATAACCCTTGTGTTATCCCTAATCTCATATCTTAAGATGATAATGACTTCCTCTCTAAAACCCCCACTCTAGAGGAAATCATAGTGATTGTTCATAATATGAATGTTTATCATATGGTTGGAACAGATGGTTTAACCACTAAGTTTTATCAAAAAGCTTGGAATAGCATTAGTAATGATCTTTATTCTGCTATTTTGCATTTCTTTTTTACTGGTCACACTATTCCTAAATTCTTTACTTTCATCTCTATTGTTCTCATTCCTAAATCAATTTTTTTAGTAATTGGAATGACTTTAGACTTATTAGTCTTTGTACTTTCTATAGTAAGATGATTTCTAAAATTTTTATGAATTGATTAACTTCTCTCCTCCCTAAAATTATTTCTCCATATCAAATGGGTTTTTGACAATGGTAGGGAAATTTTTTATAATATCCTTTTGGCTCAGGAATTTTTCATGATCTTGAAGTTAGTGTGAGAGGTGGCAACATAATTTTGAAACTTGATATCTCTAAGGCTTTTGAAAACATTGATTGGAACTTTTTTTTTTTAGGGAAACCCATAGAGGGGCCTATGAGTTAATTAAGAAAAAGAGTATAAAGTCCTTAACGGGACCTCAAGCTCACTAATGCTCAAAAGAGCTATAAAAATAAAATTAAAAAAACCAAAGAGCTTGAGTTCCCAGCAAAGCAAAAATTTAACAAAACTGAGGTACATTCTACTGTGAACAAGAATGAGCACCCAAAAGATTTAAAAATAGCAAAAAAAGAAAGGCTTTGCACTCCAGCATCCTGTCTAGCTCCTGTTCCAGATTGTCACCACCACGGACACCAGCACTAAGAGAGACTTGCAAAATAGGGTGATAACCCCAAAATCTAGTAGTGTAAAAGTTCCAAGAGCCCATAAACCTATAGTAAAAAGAGAGGCATAAGGGAAAATTAATAAAAGACCAAACCATATTGGCAAACCAATCCGGGAATCAACCATCTACCTTATGAACCACAACAGTATAATCCATAAAAATGCAAAAATGGTTACCATCCATGATCACCTCCATAATAAGATAAGCAAAAATAGTAATTAAAGTAATTAACCTGGCACCATTAATCCCAATAGAGGAAAAAAAAACTAGATAATAACAGGGCTGGGAACAATAACCATCTAGCAAAGAGAAATTAAAAGTTAGTCAAACTGAGAAAAATTAATGCCAGGCAACTCAGAAATAACCATCCAAACATTGCCCATAAGATACTAGAGAAACCAACAAAATATCATCACCTTGGGCCAAAATAACTTGTTGAAATACCAATCACTATAAGGAGAAACACCATAACAACAGAGAAGGAAACAGGAATAAGTCCCACCAAAGCATAGCAGAAAAAATCCAATAAACCAAACCATACCCACCAAAATATCAGAGAGAGCCCAACCCAATCCATTAAGCAATAAATAACATAACCAAAGTAACATAGCAGCAAACTCCCTCCAACTCCAAACACAAGTAAAAAGCAGCAGAGAGCACGAGCCAACACAGCCCACCATCAACAATAAAGCCCCTAATTAATGACACGGATTCCCAACCAGCAACAAAAAAGAAAAAAAAACTCGTAAGCCAAAACCTACCTCATAATCAAAACCACGGGGCTACCAAGAACACAAAAAGGCTGCAAAATAATACAATCAGAAAAGAAACAACACCAAACCAAGGCCTCAGAATATAGGAAAACACTAGCCATAAACCAAGGCCCCAGCCACCAGCACAAATTAGCTACTAACATAAGGCATTCCAATCTTATCAAGCCTTAAAAGACCCTGTAAGTGGATAGGTAAATTATTAGTAGTATGATCAGTCATACAATCTAGATCTTCATCTCAAATGACAAGCCAATTAGCACATACATTCACAACCTTATGGTTCAAGGAAATAGAGAAATTTTAAACATTCAACAAATTCTTAATATCCCAAACAAAATAAAACATGGAAGAGTTACAAATTGAATCTTCAGCACCATTTAATAATTAAAAGCAAAACTTAGAATCCACTTCAATAATAATGTTAGTTAAATCAAAGGAGATGCAAATCCTCAAACCATAGAGAAGAGTCATAGTGATAGCTTTGTTAACATCACAATTTTGTAAAGGACAAGAAAAATCCATAATGAAGTTACCCATATTATCTCTGATAACCCACAATAGGTAGACAAGGGCCCAAAACAAACACCATCCACATTAAGCTTATAAAATTTAATAGGGGGCTTATTCCAACAAATTTTCCTAAGATTGTTAGGAGACGACTCCTCCTCAAGATTAATACTTAGAGCAGGAGCAACAAAGAAGTTCTTAAAATTCTTTTGAGAATGTAGTTTAACCAAATAAAGAGTATCCACCTTGTTTTTCACATTTTGAATATTCCTCTGATGGTTCATACCAACATTATTAATGATAGAATTATTTCTATCCAACCATAAAAACCATAGAATAAGAGAAGGAATCACATTTCTGATTTGGCCTTTAGACTTGATAAACCAACAATTAAGTAATGCAAAAATAGACATTTTAGCATTAAAGCATTTCAAATGGAAAATATAATCAAAGTCAATCCAAGTTTTCACAACTAAAGGACCGAAAAGAAAAACATGATGTGTTAGTTGTTTAATTTGGAAATGCTTCTTCTGGAATCTATTTGGGGGTTTCTCGTACAGCTTTCCTCTGGATAATTTTTCAAACTTTTTTAAGTTGAATTTAAACTAGTTATATGGCCAGATTATATTGGTTCCCTTTATCTATGGTTTTGTGGATTATGATCTGTGGTCTACTTATGTTGTGTTTGGTGTTGGTTTCCATTGCTACTTATCTGATAGTTGGAAAGTGCTTGTTCATTTCATGGTGAATGATGCTAATAAGTGTTATAAGGTTGTTGGTTGGAGGTTGAATGATTTCTCTACTATTTATGCAACTTATTTTGTGGATAATTGCTTAAACTATCACCCTACCATTTTATGGTTTTATTTGTGCAATTTCCTCCTTGGTTGTCACCTTCTTTTGTAGGAGCTCTTTATGTAGGTATTCATAGTGGTGGCTTTTTGCAAAGAAAGGTGGAGCTGGTTGCTATTTTTTGGCTTATTTCCTTTTTTTGGGTGCTCTTTATTGTGCACCGTAGATTGTAATTAGGCTATATTATAATATTATGAACTAGGGAACTTGAGCTCTTAGAAATTTATTACTTTGCTTTTATAGCTCTTATGATCATTATTGATCTTGAGGTCCCTTTACAGACTGTGTACTATTTTTTTATGTTAACGTGTAGGCCACTCTGAGGGTTTTCCCAAAAAAAAGTAAAGCCATTATGGCTCAATCATGCCAATATCGAAGACCACATCCAACAAATTTCAAATATCATTTGGAGTGATTAGTTCTAATCCCAAGTATTGGTTAAGCTTGGTTCACCAAGTCAACCAAGAATGACCAAATCAACACTTAGGCCATTAAACATGCATTTCATCCAATAAGTTCTAAATATTAATTGGAATGAGTTGGGCTTAACACCAACCCATGATCAACTCTAGTTGGCCAAGATGAACATGGTAGACAAAACTAAAACTAAACCCTCTAATGCATAAATTCATTGATCTAGAATAAACCATTACACCCAAACCTAATTGAACTATCTATTGGATCCCCATGGATTAGCCTTAAGTTACCCATCCCTTAAACCTGCTTACGATATCCAATTGGGATAACCCAAGTTACCAAGATAGGCTTCCCTTGAGCCAAAACAAAATCTACTTAAATTGACCTTGGAATAGGTGTACTTAGACCTTAAGCATAAACCAAGGTAATCCTAGCCCGTGGGTTCACCTTAGTTAGCTATTTTTTTGATGAAATGCAAATAATGGATTAAAATGAAAGAAAATACAACCAAATACAAACTAGGTAAAATAAACTAATGGTTCCTTTATCAACATGAAAAAGGAACCTTATTGAAAATAAATTTGTTAAATTAAACTTATTATAATTGAAATAAAACCCACTATTTCCTATTTTAAAACCATTGAGATGCAGGGGATACCAAAGTTTTAAACAAATTGAGGGTTGGTTAGTATCCCATAGTTCCCATCCAGTTAAAGAATAGGACTTAGTATCGATCCCATATACAATTAGAATAAGTTTAAAAAATAAAAAACAAACTAAAATAAGAAAGGAGTAACAAAAGCTAAAAAGGAAAATACAACTTATCAATAACTTGCAAAAATCACCTATGAATATCACTAATAGATATTCCATAAGCTTTTTCCAACTTCCAAAGTCGAAATTCAAAGATAGTATTATGACAAACTCTTTGATAATTTGCTCCATCTTCAAGTATCTTTCCACTTTGTTGCTAGCAAAGATATAAGTAGCTTGCATATTAACGAGATAATAGAGAAGAAGAACCTCTCATACTGTTCTTCACTTTGAGTTCAGCCAACCTTCTTCTAGGTTGATCTTTCACTGGTCCTAAGGCTTGAAGTTCTTTGAACAATATGTGCTTAGAGACAGGAGAATCACTCTTGTTAGCAAAAAAACTTTTTTCTTTCTTAAGAATAGTTTTTTAAAATTCAAACTAATTGCAGACGGAGGAGAAATATCTCTCAAACCGTTAATACTATCTTCTATTTCAGAAAATCTTGCTAAATTAGGAGTAGGAGAAGCAACCACCTTGGACTCATCTGCTAAAACAGTTGAAGAAGATAAAACCACTGATTCTGTTACAGAATTAAAAGCATAATTTTAACTCTCTTAAATATCTAAAATTTTGAATTCAAAATTTGATTTGTGAGCTTCCAATGACTTATCAACATAAGAGGGTTCGGTAGAACTAGCTTCCAGCAAATCATCTTCATTACAAATGGCTCCCTTAACTTCATCCACATTTTTAGCATTTTTGAATTCAGAATTTGAATTTAAATTTTTTTTAATTCATTTCCTAATTCATAAGCTCCAAATAGATTAGTTTCAACAATAGGTACATTACAAGCATCTCTTAATGGATCAGCCACCAAAATGGAGATTTCAGAGCTCAAATTCTGAACGGCCTGATCTTCT
The DNA here is from genome assembly GCA_022539455.1 of Dendrobium nobile. Lineage (NCBI taxonomy): Eukaryota > Viridiplantae > Streptophyta > Magnoliopsida > Asparagales > Orchidaceae > Dendrobium > Dendrobium nobile. The sequence goes on along the minus strand of CM039735.1, from coordinate 46,668,983 downwards.
AGAATTTGTGGAATTTGAAATTCCAAATTTTCAACAATCAATGGATGATCCATGGAAGAACTTGATACATGGCTAATATCATTTTCATCTCCTTCCTTAATTTTAGCATCTTCTCGAGCTGTCAATGGATCAACAAGAAATTAAGAACCAGCCCTAGCATCTTCTTCCTCTCCTACCAAGACTGCAATTTTGACAATAACACAAACATCTTCCAATTTTTCCTTGGCTGATAAAACCTTGAAATCAAATTTCTTTTTCTCAGGAGTTGTCCTTTTTTGTTTTTGTACTTCACATGCATCCAAGGCCCATATGGATTATCTTAAGTTTGAAATGAATTGAAAGGGACATCTTTAACAAGTAGATTTTGATTATGAAATTTATTTGGACAAACGAAATCCATATGTCCAATTCTCCCACATTTGAAACAAAATGATGATAGATTTTCATATTGAAACTTTTGAAAAAATCTACCATTATGACCTTCAACCCAAATACCAAAAGGGAGTTTAGAATTTAAATTAACCCAAATGCAGGCTCTATCAAATTCCCTTCTCCCCCATCTAAACATGTTACCATCCAATAATAAAGGAGTTCCAATTCTATATACAATTCTAGTGATATTGTATCCATCCCAGCAATGTAAAGGCAAATGTGGAAGATGAACCCAAATCGGAGAAGAAATCCCATCCAAGGAATTAGGAGAGAAGGTAGGAGACCATTTGTCTAAACCAATAACGAAGCCCCAACAAACCAAGGACCTCCATTAAGAACTTCCTCCATGGCTTCATGTGATTGAAATGAAAAAAGTAGCCAATCTAGACCAAGCAAGGTTATATGAAACCCTCTATAATTCATCCATTGCTTTCTTAATTCAATTGAACACTTAGAAAAAGGAAAGTTTTTCCTAAGAATTTTAACAACCAATGAATTGCTCAAAACATGAACATTGGATTTTTCCGTTTCCATGTCAAGTTTGACAACATTTGCATCTCCAATATCATCTTGAATTTCACTCAACTTTATTTTAATGTGTGGTTTTTTTATCCACACATTTGAATTCTCCAATCTTGAAGTAGTAATTGGATTTTTGATATTAACATTACCATTGTCAATATCCATACCATTCTTCAATATATCAGCAAAACTGCATCCTGATGAAGAAGCCTCCTTATCATTTGCTCCAGAGATGATAACCGACAAAGATGATTTTGGTTTATCATCCAAAACTAAAATTACTTCTTTCCCTTTGCCTGAAACAAGCAAAGACTTATGCTTAGCAATCAAACCTCCCTCTTTGATAACTAGAGGAGATTCCAAAACCCGAAAAGGGGAGATGCATTTGAAAGAGAATCTACCTCTTTAATCCAACATAATTGGATTCACGGTAGATAGAAAAGATTTGGTGTTTCGATCATCCTTGGATGACCGTCCACCTTCTTCCATCTCCGACTTTCGCACCCAAAAAACCTCCAAATTCTCCTTCAAAATCCTCCTTAGCTAGCTGTTTGGGCTGACCTAAACTCACCAAAATCATAAATCATAAACCATCTTACAAACCCAAACTAGACCATGGAAAATTAACCCTTATGTTATGTTTGGGAATCTTCCAGACATCATTCCACAACATCTAAAGACTTGTGCGGGCATGAGGTGGCCAATAAGTTAAGAAATAGTGGCCAATAGCTTGGGTTCTCCTCTAACTACCTAACCAATGGAGCACATAGACCCAAACTATATAGATTATTCCCATGGCCTCTCCATGATAACCCCAAACCATTTTTATTATTGGTCAAGGTTTGAGCTTTAAGGAATTAAAGGCTGAAGATCATGCAAGTAGTTTATAAATACTAGTTGAATTCTTAATAGAGGTTCCTAAATTTTACTCCCAAAGACTCCCCATATAACATACTTCATATTTTATTCTGTAGTGGTTTCTGGTGAGATTGATCGAGCTCTAGTGAACCAAAATGACCAAACACCAACTTTTAAAAGTTTGAATGAACTAAATTTAGATATAATTCCCCACATGTTAGATGTTTTTCTCAATTCAAAACCCCAGTAGTATATGTCCATCCAATTATGAAGTAAACATTCACACTAGAGGCATCTAGCAATCTGATGTGAAGGTCATATCAATATGAAACTCTATGATTTAATTTCATCTATTTTGGAAAATTTTTACTCCATGATTAAGCTAAACTTTTATTAGTGATTGTATGTGCTACAAGCGGTTAAATACAAATTTAGAGACATCAATGTCAATATAAGGTGTGGCTTTCACTAGATTGAGTTCGGTTCTTTAAACTAGTAGTTATGATAATGATTTACCACCAACTAGAGCTGGCCATGTTTTAAAGCATGACACAGTCGGCCATTGATTATGTGATTCAATAATTAACCATAAAAATTAATGAATTTTAGAAAATAAATAGCTCTTATTTACAAGTTCCTACTTTTGTTTTTTTCCATATGATTTTCTTTAAATTATTTCTTTAATCAAATCTACATAGAAAAATATTGTACCTTCTTAAAGAAAATATTAATCTTTCATTAACAATTTAAAAATATAAACTAAAACTATTTTCATGATAAAACAAAAAATAGGGAATATTCAATTCGTCTATATAGATAAAAAGGATAACCACTTTTTGTTTTAATCATGAAACATAATAAGTGAAGTGATTTTTATAGCTAAAAATCATAAGCAATATTCAATTCATCCCTAAGAATGAAAGAAATATTCACTTATCTTTTTTATCATGAAAATTAACAAATGTTTAAAGCTAGGTTTGTGTCCTTAGATTTTTCCCCTACCTTAGAAAGAAACTAAGATAGGGTTTATTTTAAGTAAGGGTTTTAGATTTTCTATATGGGAAAGTGCCCATACTTAATTGTATATCTTAAGAGAATATTCTCAATTAAAGTGAACACTAAAGATTTTAAAATTTATATAGATATTAAGAAAGGTTTAGGCTATTAAGATTTCAATGCACATAATTTAGATTATAAATTCTTAAGTTAGAATTAGATTTTAGATTTATACTTAGGAAATTGAATAGAATAGAAAGGTTTGTATATAATTGGTGATTACATATGTCTAGAATGTGGTTCCAGCTAAAAATCCCATGTCTAATCGATCGTCAAATGAATACAGAATTATATATGCTTTATCCTAGGAATAAAGGAGTTATCATTTTGAAGCTTTATAATAAGGATTCTACAATATGTTTATGATCACATAATGAAATGATGGATGAATAATAAGGTATAAACAAAAACTTTTATTCATTAATAATTGATAGAGTATAACCCAAAGTCTGCTGTAAAGTAAATCTAGCTAGGCTCCACTAACAACAAGCCTAGATTTCCACACTTATACAAATATAAATTTTAATATGATTATTTTTTATAGACTTTTATCTTTCGGTTTGTAAAAAATACATAGAATTCAAAAAGATAATGGTCTTCAAATGAAGAAGAATCATTTCATTTTGGAACCAATATGTGTACATATCAAAAATAATCTTCAAATCTTTTACATGTCTTCATACTGTACAACTCAATCTAACAATATAAAATCTAAACTATTTATATTTACATTTACATCATGGCATTAGTACATTGTACTTTGCAGGGATATAAAATAGTTGATGTAGAAAAATAATATACATAAGTATGATGTTGAGTGTGAGTGTATACAAGAAAGTAAAGCGTCCTTAGAGATTACTACAAATGTGCACCAACATAAATGTAAATATGTTATCCAGAGTATAGAAAGTAAGCTATCACACTTGATTACCCTCTAGGAAATGTACTTCAAGCAAACAAAGCCAAATCATGAGCCTAGCCTAGGCTAAAATTTGTTATCCTAGCAAACCATTTAAGTGTGTATATGGCTAGGTTGCTTGGATAAATCCAAAGTTTTTTATGTTTAAATTTCTTTATAAATTAAAATTATTAGTATAAGGGCATTGAAGATTGGTTTAAATTTAAGTATCTAGTGATTTAAAATTTTTAAATTTGTTTTATGAATTTTTTAATTATTTAAGTGGTTTGAATTTAGGTTTCAAAGAATATTGAGCTCAATAACTTTTAAGTGGTACAAGTCATTGATTAAAAAGACTTAGGCTCATATTTGTAAAGCTAGTAATCCTCCAAAAATGGAGTAGATGTGTTGCATAGAGTTCATGTATTTTAATTAAGAGTTTTAGTCCTTAAACTTTCCAATCCATTATACCTTTGTGTTCCTAAAAGAGTTTAGCATAAAGGTATGAAAGCTGTAATATCTATGTGTCTCATTATTAATTTTTTTTAATATATTTTATTGAGTGCTGATTTATTAAATTTATAATAAATATATATTTTTTATCAATCTATTCATGGTGGTATCATAATGGGCATGAGGACTAAAGCCTTCTTAGGATGCATGGCTCATTGCCCGAGGTAGTCCAATATATAAATAGAATTGATAGAGTGTTAGTGGTTTATTCATTTTTTAAATTTACAATTTATTGTTTACATTGCATTAATTTGTTCTTGGTGATGTCAGAAAGAGCAAGAGGACCAAAGCCCCCTTATGACACAAATCCTGATAGCCTGAGGAAATCTATCCTAAAAACTTCTTTAACACTTTGTAAATATTATTTATTACTATTTCCCATATAATTTGAATTTTTGAGTTGAAGGTTCTTTGACTTCTTGAATTTTTTTAATTTTTTAATGAATTAGGTTTAAGTAATTATTAACCTTTTTATTTATATTAAATTTTGGATATCTTATATTGCATAAATAATATGCCCAAAGAAAAGTCTAATGTCATTGCATTTTTTTTAATTTGGACTTTTTTATAATTAGTTATGATTTTAACAAGTTAAGCACATTTTAATGAAGTAAGTTTTACTAAATATTGACTTTTGATTTACATTAATATTTGGTAGTTTTATATTTTTCATATAAAATAGACCTAGATATGTCCAATAATTTTGAGTTTGTTTAATTTGAATTTTTATATAATTAGTTATGATTTTTACAAATAAGCCTATTTCATTAATTATTTAATTTTTTGATCTAGAGAATTTCTTATTTTTTCTACCAAATCAATTTCAAACCTCTTGAAATCTTCCTCAAATGTCATAGATAACTCCCAAGGACAATAGAAAATATAGACCCTAGTCCTATAAATTTGATGATAACAAACATTTTTAGATTCCTTTATAATCTATCTCCTATTATTTGTAGTTATTTCATGTCTATTTTTTTCCAATGCATTAACATTTTAGGTCCACCATATACTTGCAAGTTTGATCATCTCATGATTGGGTAAACTAGGTTTAAGCATATTGGGAAATATTCATACTATCTGATCCATATTATATTATACAATCAGCTTATCAAAAAATCATTAAAATTGCTAATTGTGATATTTAATGCAAGTTGAACTAATCATACTATATGATGAAGATCATACATATTGATTAATAAAAATCAAGATCCAAGCAACCAATAAAACGTTAGGCAATATTCTGATATTCAAATGTACTAATCATACTAAACTATAGGTATCATACTGTACGATGTAATAAAGTTGTGCCTAAATTAATCATGTGATAAGGGGACAATTTGGGATTAATTGATCTAGTCCTATCATCCAGGATGATTTGGCCAATCATATTGTATATCTTTATTACTATATAGGACAATAATTAATCATTGCTAATTGTATGGGATGATAAACCAAGTTGTTTAAACTAATCATACTAGATGATAATCTAAATTGTCCAAGATGATAAGCTCAATTCTTTGAACTGATAATACAACACCTAACTATTCACACAACACTAATAAAAGTACTATATGATCCATATTTTTAATTCATATTTATTTTTTTACTTTTCTTCAGTAAAATCATGTATTTTGGTGGATACTAAGCTTGGTGACCATGCACACAAATAATTAGGGGAGTGAGCTAGTGATAATATCATATGTCAAATTTTTTGAACTCATCGTACTATATGATCCATATTATATTATAAAATCAGCTTATCAAAAAATCATTAAAATGTCTAATTGTGATATTTAATGCAAGTTGAACTAATCATATTATATGACAAAGATCATACATAATGATTAATAAAAATCAAGATACAAGCAACCAATAAAACTTTAGGCAATATTTTTATATTCAAATTTTGTACTAATCATACTATACTATAGGTATCATACTATACGATGTAATAAAGTTGTGCCTAAATTAATCATGTGATAAGGGGACAATTTTGGATTACTTGATCTAATCAGATCATTCAGGATGATTTCGCCAATCATATTGTATGTCTTTATTCCTATATAGGACAATAATTAATCATTGCTAATTATTCAGGATGATAAACCAAGTTGTTTGAACTGATCATACTAGATGATAATCTAAATTGTCCAAGATGATAAGCTCAATTCTTTGAACTGATAATACAACACCTTACTATTCATATAGAACAAATAAAAGTACTATATGATCCATATTTTTAATTCATATTTATTTTTTTACTTTTCTTGAGTCAAATCATGTATTTTGGTGGATACTAAGTTTGGTTCCATGCACACAAATACTTGAAGGAGTAAGTTAGTGCCAATATCTTATGTTGAATTTTTTAAACTCATCGTACTATATGATCCATATAATATTATACAATTATATTATCAAAAAATCATTAAAATAGCTAATTGTGATTATTAATGAAGTTAAACTAATCATACTATATGATGAAGATAATACAGGATGATTAATGGAAATCAAGATCCGAGCAGTCGATAAAAATTTAGGAAATATTTTGATATTCAAATTTAGTACTAATCATACTATACTATAGGTATCGTATTGTACGATGTAATAAAGTTGTGCCTAAATCAATCATGTGATAAGGAGATAATTTTGGATTAATTGATCCAGTCAGATCATCCAGGATGATTTGACCAATCATACTATATATCTTTATTCCTATATATAATAATTATTCATCGCTAATTTTACAGGATGATAAATTAAGTTGTTTGAACTAATCATACTAGATAATAATCTAAATTGTCCAAGATGATAAGCTCAATTCATTAAACTAATTACACAACATCTAACTCTTCATATAACACTAATAAAAGTACTTTAAACTAATTATACTAGACAATCCAGGATCGAATTGTACCATCATAGTTTCCAGAATTGAATTTATGGGCTTTTGTGAGGCCTTGAATTTAATCTCTCTCAATTAACTTATTTCAAGCCTTTGGCTGTTGAGTTTTATTTAGAGGGAGCTTTGAGAAGAAGATCTAGAAGAGTTTTAGGTAGTAGAGGGAGAGCTTTTGTGTGAGGGAGAAGTAGTGTGAGGGGTTCACACGGTTGCTCCAAACATGTGTCTTTCCTTATTCCTGCAAGTGTATGTCTAGGTTTATTGGGTGGCACTGGGAAGAAATTCTTCATCTCAAGTAAATTGTACTCTTCTATCACTAAGAGGGTGAGAAAGGAGTTCATGGTTCTCTGACATCACTATTAGGTTGAGAAAGGAGGTCTAGGTTTTCTGCCTTTTCTATGATTAAGAAAAAGGAGTTTGAAGTTCTCTGACTTCTCTAGGAGGGATAAAAATGATTAAAGGTCTGCTTCCATTACCAAGTGGGTGATAAAGCTTATGGCTCTCCATCTCATCGAGTTTGTGGAAGTTCTTTATGTTAGGGATTCTTTTTCCTGCTATGGGGACAAAAGGAAAGATGCTATAGTGATAGAGCAAAACTTAGAGATGAGACCTCCGAGGAGTGGATGTTGGTCATTATTTGATCGAACCACTATCAATCTCTTATGTGTTTGCTCTATTTTTAATTTCGCATATTTTACTCTTTTGATAATAAATTTCACTATAAGTGCTTGGTGAAAATTAGAGTAAATGCTTCGTTCTACTAATTAGAATATGTTCATCATTTCTTAGATATTTTAGTAAATTCATTCGGTTCTGCATTAAGTGATAATTATTACTTTTTTTCCTAGTATTAAAAAAATGAAAATTTTTTTTTTTTAATTAAGCAATTAGTTTTTAAATTAACCCCCCACTTGGTGAGCCTAGGGACAAGTCCACTTAGGCTAAACATTCTTATAGAAATTCAATTGGTATCGGAGCGGTTTTTAAAATTTAGATTTTAAAATCTTCAATTATAGATTTAATGGCACGTCCTGGTAATAGGAATAGTACTGAGGGTTATTCCATAAACTGTCCACCTATGTTTTAAAACATTCCATTCATCTTCTGGAAAATTTGCATGTCTATATTTCTACTATCCATTGAATATTAAATTTGGCATATGATTCAAACTTGTTATTCACTTCCATCTTATGTAGTTAATGGTGCCAAAGTTGATATTCCCTTTACTGATTAGAGTTATAAGGATAGAGAACTTGCATAAATAAATGTTAAATGTTTAAATTATTTTTTTAATAATTATGAGGATTATATGCAAGTATTTACCTATACTATGCGGAAGGTGATATGGGATAGACTGTTCATTACATATGAGGGAACTAGTGAAGTCAAATAATTTAGGCTAATATTTTATTGCATGACTAAAAAAATTTTTGAATGAAACCTAGAAAGATTGTATTTGAAATGTACACTAGGTGTACCTAGATATTCAAATCCTTGCATGCACTAAGTAGAGAACTTTCTAATTTTGAAAAAGTCAATAGGATTTTATGTTGGCAACCTAGCTCTTCTGATGTTAAAGTTCATGCTGTTTCTAAGTCTAATGATTTGAACTTGTACTCTATTAATAATTTTATTGGGTAACTCATTACCAACAAGCAAGGTGTGAGTCAAAGACTAAATAATGCTGGTGATAAGAGTTGGAGAAGATTGCAGCTCAAAAATATTACTTAAATAGTTACAATTTTGTAGTGGAGGAGGATGATGACAATGCAATGATGACCCATCAATTCAAAACTTTTCTAAAGAGGAATTAAAGGCGTGATCAACATCAGTGGAGAAAAGATAAAAGCAATAAAAATTTCAAAGCAACATCTGAAATAATAAATTTTGAATACAAGAGACATGCACATATCTAAACAGGCTCCCCAATATAAAGACTCACCCATTCAAGGAGAAGGGCGAAGAAAAGGGAAAAATTAGGAAGGGTAAGAACATGACATAAAAGGCATTTTGGGCCGACTCTACCTCAAAATAAATAGAACCATATACGGAGGAGGAGGTAACAAACCTGTGTCTTTTGGCTAAAATGAATTGTTTATTATTTCAGAGAAAATTCATGAATTATATAGGAATCAATTAGATGTAAGCTAATCTGAATAATGATTTTACTACTTTGCAAAAGAACATAATTGTTTGATAAATGAACATTCTATCTTAGATAGTAATCACACATCTTTACTTGATTAGTTTGATTCATTAAAAAAGAAGCATATTGAATTATCCATTACAGATAATTCCTTGAAAACAAAGCATATTGAATTAGAAAACTCTTTCTGAATCATTGAGGCATGTGCAACCAAAATAGATGATAGTGAGTATGAATTGAAAATGAAATTATCATTCTAGAATTTGTAAATAAATTCCTATAAGAATAAATAAATGCACCAAAAAAAATCATCACATCCTCTATCACGGTGGCATAACTCATCACAACAGGCATCATAGACCCCTAAAAAGAGGCACCATAACCCATATGAATTATTAAATCCTTTTCCTGGTGTTTGGTGTTACTCTTATGGCATGTTAAGACATATAGCCCACACTTACACTGTCCATAATATGACACATCCAATGAAGAGGGCAAACTTACTTGCATCATATCATAGCATCCAAGAATCTCATTCATCAATGCATAGGGTGGAACACAAACTCACTTTGGTTATAAAATATAATATTTAATGAATTTATAGGGAGGCTTTCATAAAATACCTAGTGAGAGCAAGTGATATCTAGACAATCGATGCTCAAGGAACATAACTAGTAATTTGAAGCAGTTCATTACACTAGAGGCCAGGTCAAGAAGAAAGGTAGCGCACTAGGAGGCAACACCACTAGGAAAGTGGTTGGTTTAGATATAATTGGCAATCCTAATAAGTTTATTATTAAAAATATTTTATTAGTTGATGGACAAAAGCATAACCTATTAAGCATTAGTCAACTGTGTGATAAGGGCTTTGATATATAGTTTTTATCTGCAAAAATGCATGATTATCTTAAATGGAAAATTTGTTTTAGAAGGAAAAATGTTAAATAATGTTTATATGCTTGATTTGAAATACATTAAATATTTTAATTCCCATTATTTGAAAATAATAATTGATGAATCCTGGCTATGGAATAAAAGACTATATCATGTAAACATGAAGACACTTAAAAAACATTACCCAAAAAGACCAAATCAGAGTCATACTTAAGTTAGACTAACCAAGGACCACCTATGTGATCCCTACCAACTAGGAAAATAAGTTAAGTATTCATTCCACTCAGTTAAGGACATTAACACCTCTAGGCCACTAGAAATTCTCCATATGGGCCTTTTTTTTTTTTTTTTGAAGAAATGCAAATGCATTGAAAGAAGAAATACCTATAACAATCTTTAAAGCAAAAGCAAACCCTTTAAAACTACCATAATGGATATGCGATCCATTAAATTCCATTTTAGATCCATTGGGGAGATGGGCATAACAAATATTAAAATAACCTAAAAGGTTGGTTAGTATCCCAGCTTTCCCAAAAGTTGGAAAATGAAAACTAGTAAAAATCTCATGTTTCATCATAATGGTTTTAAAAAGGTATAAGAAGCCTACAAGCAAAACAAGCAAATGATATCTAGTTATAAGATAAACAACTACTAAACTAGCTATCCAAACATCAACCAGACCCCCATCGATCATAGGGTCCAACAAGTTCCAATCAAAAGTAGAATTTGCTGTTGTTGCATCAACACAACCGACAATAGCCACCAAGAATGAACCAATCAATGACGACAAAGAAATAACACCAACTCCCTCCTCAATAGTCCAAGAGACAACCTATTCATAAGAAAAGTCATACAAACTGAAAATCATCACCACACCCATCATATTGTCAGCAACAACCCCATAGATATTCTAATGTAAAGCCATAACACTGATAACCACCTAAAGAAGCCAACAATCGGCCTCATATTGCCAAAGCCAACCAAACTGATAATTATCACCACTCTCATCACATTGACAAGAAAAAACCCAAAAAACTTCAAATCCTTCCAGTCTTTAACCAATAAGACTTGATCTTGAAAGAACAACTAAAAATAAGTGATCAAACACCCACCTCGTCATTACAAACATCAACCAACAACCTCCTCAACAAAGTCGATCCATGGGCAGACCCTTTAGATGATCCCAACAATGTTGAAGAAGCAATAACATCAGCTCCAACATTAATAGGCCAAGAGTCGACCTCCAACAAAACTTGATCCTCATAGATCAAAGAAGCAACATTGGCATTACCCAAAACCTCCTTCCAAATAGCTGCATAACCAGCACCAAACAAACCAAAAATCATAATAGCCATAACCTTAAATGGGATGGGATCCCAATTCTGATTATCATCAAAACATCCAGGAATGCCCATGCTAAATTCCATAGAAGCTCCAATTAAAGGAAGCAAAAAAATTTCAATAATGGTGGCATCCGAAGAAGAAACCAGAGGAATATTGACCATGATCACAACAATAGATCTTCCACGATTATTCAAGAAATCCAGAGAAAAAAATTCTCATCCAACAATTTGCAAAGCAGCCTTCAAAAAGCTCTATTTGCATCAATTTCATCTCATAAAAACTATCATCACAAGTACTCAAAAGAAGATAGTGAACTGCATCTAAAATCCAAAAATCCACCCAAATCTTCACAGAAAATTCATCTAACCAAAACCAACTACATATCAAAGTGATAAAGCCACCAAGAAAATTTGAAACATGAAAAGAACCCTCTCAAAGAGCATATTCTTTTCAAAACTTGATGCCATGAAATCATCAAACCAGAAACAATCAAAGAAATCATTACCACACATAGCCATACAAGTAAATAAGAATGATGTCTACACCAGAATCCAACCTCTGCCAAATTGGGCTGACTGTCACACATCGCCAAACCAAAGAAAGTAATTCAAAATATCACCTCTACACCATTCAATATGCTCTTACCATTCAATCCAAATAGCCAAATTGAATGCCTCCCCAATAGAAAATCATGACCAAGAACCTCAGTCGGCCACACCGGACCGACGGAGAAACATCGGAAGCCAAAAAGACACCAAAATAGCCTTCCAAATCACCTTGATTTAGGATCCAGTGATCGAATTGCTTCAAGATCTGATGATCAGAATCGCCTTCAAAATCGCTTCATCGCTACGCCTTAAGAATCGCCTCCTTTTAATATGGGCCAATTTGGACCCTTTAGTACTACAAGCATATGAGGGAAGTCGTATGGATTTGTAATAATAAATGACTATTTTAGAATCTCTTGGGTTAAATTTTTAGTACATAAATTGAATCATTTTAGGAGTTTAGAATCTTCTCCACCTTGATATAAATAACACTAGGATGTGAAATATCAACCATTCATAATGATCATGGTGGAAAGTTTAAAAATGAGAAATTTAAAGAGGTAGAGATCGAATATAACATTTCTAACTCTAGGAACCCTCAGAAGAATGGAATAGCTAAGAGGAAAAATAAAACTTTGGTAGAAGTTGTAGGGCCATGCTAGCTGAACATTCTCTCCCTAGATCCTTTTGAGAAGAAATAGTAAATATTGCACGTTATATTTTAAATAAGGTGAATGTTAGACCCAAGATAAATATAACACCCTATTAACTTTTTTAAGGGTATGATACCCAATCTTTCTCACTTATATGTCTTTGGGTGTAGTTATTTTAACCTGATCAATAGAAAATCACCCTTAGGAAAATTTGATTTCAAGTCTAATGATGGAGTATTCTTAGGTTATTCATATATAGCTAAGTCTTATAGAATCATCAACAAGAGGATCGTAGTAGTAGAAGAGTCTACCCATATTATTTTTGATAAATCAGGTAGGACCTCAGAATCTAAACTAGAAGAAGAAGCAATAGTAGTAGAGGTAATTCAAGGGGTAGATGCCATTGGCCTAGGAGATAGAGTAGAACCTTAGGTATCGCTGCTTAGAGAATGGAGATATTATCTAGTCATCCTAGAGAACTGAACTTAAGAGACCCATCTGAAGGTGTCAGAACTAGGAATGGACATAGGAATGAGATTAGTCATTATGTATTTATCTCTATGATAGAACCCACCAACATAGATCAAGCCCTAGCTGATGAATTCTTAATCCTAATAATGCAAGAAGAGTTGAATCAATTTGTTAGAAATAATTATTGGGAATTAGTGAGTAGACCTAAAGACCATAGTATTGTAGGAACCAAATGGGTTTTTAAGAATAAAATGAATGACTCTAGCTTAGTAGTGAGAAATAAGGCGAAATTTGTAGCTAAAGGGTACAATCAAATTAAATGGATTAATGTTGAAGAGATGTTTATCCCAACAGCTAGACTTGAAGCCATTAAAGTTTTGTTTTCCTTGGCTTTCTTTAAAGGATTTATGCTATATTAAATGGATATTAAAAGTGCATTCCTAAATAGGGTACTTTATAGGATATATATGTTGAGAAACCCCTAGGTTTTGAGAACTCTAAATTCCCTAATCTTGTATTCAAACTAAAGAAGGCTTTGTATGGGTTAAAGCAAGCACCTAGAGACTAGTATGAATGGCTTAGCACATTCCTTCTAGATTGAGCTTTTGTTAAGGGTAGTGTAAAAAATTTCCTATTCTTAAAGAAAGCAGGAGAAAACCTACTCATCGTTTAATCTAAGTTGATGATAATCTATTTCAATATACAAATAAAAATCTTTTTAAAATTTTCTAAAAAAAACTATTGAGGGAGGAGTTTGAGATCAGCATGATGGGGGAACTAAACTATTTTCTTGGATTTAGTATGAAGCAAAGGGATATGGAACTTTCCTTAGTCAATCAAAATACTTCAAGGTCAACATAATATTGATAATGCAAAGGCAATAAAAACTCTTACTAGCTTTGCTACTCAGCTATACAATGACCAATATAATGACCTAAATGGAGAAGCAATTGATTAAAATAAGCATGGAGGGATAATTGGATCACTCCTTTACTTGATAGCCAGTATACCTAATATCTTTTTTAGTGTTTTTCATTATTTTAAATTTAGGTTGATCCCAAAGAAACCCACATGAGTGTTGTTAAAAGAATTCTTAGATATTTTTTTGGAACCCAAAACTTATAAATCCTGCATCATAGACATAACACCTCTTTTGAAATCATAGGATATTCAAGTTTAAACTTTACAAGTTGTAGGATTGATAGAAAAAGTCCATCTAAAAGATGCCAATTTATAGGACAATTTTTAGACTCATGGTCCAATAGAAAATAAAACTATGTAGCCCTGTCTATTACTGAAATAAAATATATTATTGTAAAGAGTTATGTTTCATAAGTCCTTTAGCTAAAATAATAAATATTAGATCTTAGAATAGTTATAGCCACCATTCAAAGCATGTGTGGTAACACGAGTGCCATTTGCATATCAAAGAGTTCAATCCAACATTCAAGGACGAAACACATAAACATTAGGCACCATTTCATTAGGAAAGCTAAATCGTACCTTATGTCACATAATTGATTTTGTCCTTGAATCTAAATACAATTTCCAATTCCTTGCATAGCCATATCACCCTCTAATTTTCAATTCTAATAGCTCATTCAACATCTTTCATGGCACTTGCCACTGCAATGTTCATTATATGGATGTCGAGCCAAAGGAAGCAGAGGGAGGTCTAGCGCCAACACCTATCCACCAGCAGTATCAGTATGATATGCTAGTTCAAAGGTTTAACTATTGGAATGCTTATTCTGACATCTACATAGTAGGGCAGCAATATCAGCATGACATGATATTCCTCGCTTTGATAACTATGTATCACAACAGCACCAACAACATGATAATGACTTGGCTTAGCTTGGAGAGTAGTTTGTCTCCATTCACCAATTCTTTCAACTACCTCCACCACCATCTCCACTTGATCAAGATTTTTCTTTCTCTTAGTTTTATCTATGCTTTTAGTCCTTGTGCATGTACTGTTTTTACATTTCTTCTTTTTGTTCTCTGTTCTTATTTTGGTGTCTTTGTTTAGTTGTTTTCTCTTTTTTGTTATATTAAAAAGGGGAGTTATTTATTATTGGTAGGTTGTACTCTGGGATTGGAATGATTAATTTATAATTTCTTTTTTTTAATGTTCATTTCTTATTGTTTATATGTGTTCCTTCATTATGCATTAATTATAAAAAATAACAACAAAAAAACCTCCCTATTTTTGAAAGATTTATCAAATAAGGAGGAGTTTACAAAATAGAAAAAATATATATGAGTTATTTCACCAAAAATGTTACAAATCATGAAAAAGAGAAATATTATTGAAAATTTAGGCACAAGCCTTGTGATTTTGATGTTAACAAATATTATTGAATTCCTTACTATGCTATTTCCTATTAATTACTATTATTGTATATCTATTTTTTCCTATGCAATAACATTTCAAGTCCACCTTACATTTATAAGTTTGATTAGATCAAGATTAGCTAGAGTAGGGTTAAGTATATCGTGAAATGTCTATATTTTTATTTAATATGTATTTTTACTTTTCTTGAGTTAAATCATGTATTTTGGTGGATGCTAAACTTGGTGACCTTACACACACACTCAAGGGAGTGAATTAGAGACAATATCATAAGTTAAATTTCTTGAACTCATCATAGTGTACAATCAACTTATTAAAAAATTATTAAAACATGTCATTATGATAATTAATATAGGTTGAACTAATCGTGCTGTAAGAAGGAGATCATAGAGGATAATTATAGGAAATCAAGATCATAGCAGCTTATCACAATTTAGGCTATATTTTAAAATTCAATTTTTATACTAATGAAACTATATTATAGGTATTATACTATATGATGTAATTAAATCTTGCCAAAATTAATCCTATGATTAAGGGATAATTTTGGGTTAATTAAATGAGTCAGATCATACAAGATAATTTAACCATTCATTATGTACAATCAAATTCCTATATGGGATAATAATTTATCATTGCCAATCATACAGAATTATAATCCAAGTTGTTTGAAATAATCATATTTTACGATGATCTAAATTTTCATGGATGATAGCTTAATTCTTTGAACGAATCACACAATCTCTAGCCCTTTATACATTAATAACCGGAGTACTTTGAACTAGTTGTACTGGATGATCTAGGATCGTACTTTACTATCAGTCTCTCGAATTGAATTTAGGTTCATTTGTATAACCTTGTATTTGATCTATCTCAATTGACTTGTTTCAAGTCTTTGGCTACTGAATGTTCTTGAGAGAGAGTTTAATAAGATTACCAATTTCAAATTTGAGTTTCTTATGGTTTTCAATTTTAATATGTTTATACTTAATCTTTAATTATAATTATTCATCTTTATTTCAAAAATTAATACATAAAGGTATAACTTAAAATTTAAAATTATACCAATAACATAAAATGTCTAAGTTAGTTAATTATTAGTTTTTCCACTTTATGAAGTATAAACAGTGTTCATTTGAACTATGATCTAGGATTTTATTATTATCCTTATTAAATTGTTTTTAATTATCACTTTTACTAAGGTTAATTAAATAGTTAGAAATATAATAATTATTTCAATTATTGTAAGTATGAGGGGAATTTCAATAAAAAATAAAAAAAGAAATACAAATAACAATTATCATTGCACATGTTTTCATATGAATGATAAATAACACATAAAATATGTGATTACATAATGTAAACGTATCACAAGTTACAAGATAACTAGTATACTAGGCACCATACATAGTATATGAAATGGGTTTCCTCCTATAAGCATTAGGTTTTAAGTCTCCTTCCAGAGATCATAACACATCATCTATATAAAAATAAAATAAATAAGCTACCCAATAAAAGTAGTCGCAAAAGTCTCTCTCTCTCTCTCTCTCTCTCTCTCTCTCTCTCTCTCTCTCTCTCTCTCTCTCTCTCAAAAGAAAAATAACACATAAGTCTTTAAATTTTGGTCTTCCCCTTCTTTATCATCATCATCACCATCATCTTGTCCTTTCTCTTGAGGTTGTCACACAAAGGGATTGTAGGTAGGCATAGAGGGGAACTAAAGCTTCTTAGGATGCTCCCTGAAAGGGCTACTCTTAAAAATACCAATAAGTTCTTCATTAAAATTTGAGGTTTATCAATAATATAATTCTATTTGATCCATGTTATGAGTCATCCTCATTTCATCTCAAAATTCCATTCCTTGGTTTCCTCACAAAAGTTAGTCACCTCATCAATTTTTCCCCTCAAATTAGTCACCTTTTCTCCTAATATTTTAGGAGCTCTAACACTCCCACTACTATTTTTGCTTCTTCGTCTACCATATAATCTAGGCTCACTAAAATCACCTTCTTCCACAACCTTTCCTACTTGCTTAAAATTCAAAATCTTTTTTTTTTTTTTATCTTTTTGAGAGTTTTGATGGGGAATAATTATTCTTTATTCTATTCCCCCTCACACTTGCTGCTACACAAAAAGCATATACAAGATAAGAGTGCACTAACCCAATAGATGTGGTACCCTTAATGATGTATATAAGATATGAAAATATAAGTTTTCCTACATAAATAAAATAATCCATTTGAATTAAATAATTTAGAAGGGCACAATAATGAGTGATTTCACTGATATTATGACTAGGTAATAATCAGACATAAATGAAATAATGATAGACTTTTGAAGTTTTGGCTATAAAAGAGGCAGAGAAATTGACAATTCTATTAGAGTTCTTTTTCAAACAAGCTACACCACTTGTTCTACACAAGACACTCATGATGTCATTAAGATTGTAGGTGTATTAATGAAGGCATTGCAGTCATCAAATTCATTTAGTCTATAACTTTGTTAATGGATATTGAATTGGTAAATAATTAGGCCTTATGATTCCATAGTTTTGAGTTGGTGGGTTCCAATTTCTTACATGGCTAGGTTTGCTTGAATTTAGGTTTTTATCACCATTTTTATTATTACTCCAATTAAAGTTTGGGTGATTTTTGCCAACCTAGTTTGTAAGTATTAGATAAAGGGTTATTTTTTTCTATTATTACTGACATTTAATGATTCAACTCATGATGTACTTGGATGACTAGATGATCCAAACATAATCTCTTTTACTGGAAATGGTGTACTTTGGGATGAACCAACTCTAATATTATCTTACTTTTTGGATATAACAATTACTCGTACAATCAAAATTGATGAAGCATCACATGTATGCATGCTAGCCAGTTTACTAAGGTTTAGTGTCTCAAACAACCTTTTAAATTACTGGTGGACATTTCTTTAGTCAAAGTATATGCCTCATCGAAGGGCTTGGACATCAAAGAATCTTCAATATCTACATCTATATTGGATTTATGGGAACCTACAAGACCACCATATAATGTATGAATGATAAGACAAATGGGTATTGCATGGTGTTTTAGTTTCTCCAAAGATTTGTATATTGATTCTCCATCTAATTGGGTGAATGTGGTAATATCATTCCTAAGTTTAATAGAGTTAGATGGGAAAACACAATTGGCTATAAATTTATTAGCTAAGACATTCTATGTGGTGATTGAGCTTTGGGGTAAAGAGTTCAACCACATCATAGCTTTGTCCCTTAATGCGAATTAAACTAACCTAAGTTTAATGGTGTCATCATAGACTCCATAATGCTTAAATTTTGCACATATTTCTAAGCAGCTATCTTTTCTTCTTCTTTTTTTTTTTTAAGATGCAATCTATATGCTTATTAGGATCATTTAAATGGGTTACCAAAATTGAGAATTTAATAGCATTTGGATTATAGTAGATTTTAGCTCCAAGTTGTTAGGTGGATATTACTATATTAATTCTTTGGGAGTACCCTCAATCATAAGTTTAGATTATTCTATAATTTATTTAAGTTGGTAATTCTTTTATACTTGCTCAACAATTTTAGTTCTTTTTGAGATTTTTATAATGTTTTTAATAGTTCTTTCTAATTCAGAATAAATAAAGTTTCTTTTAGTTGGTTCTTATTATGCATGCAATAGCAACACACACAATATAAAAAAAAAGAAATAATTCACAAAATTGTTGAAAAACTAATAATATAATACTAAATTTCAAAAGAATAAAAAATAAGTAAGGAAATACATAACAAGTTAAGTATAACAAGATTAAATAGGTAAGTTGTTCAACAAATAAAGTTAAATAAAAGATGACTAACTTTAGTTACTAGAAACAACACAAAAAACTTGATAGGATACTACTATTTCTTGATGTCTAACGCTTGCTATAATATGAAATGAATCATGTTCAACACAAGTATATATGTCAAGTCAAGAGATAAAATGATGAGTCAAGTATCATTCCCATAAGGATCTGAATTACCCTAAAGTCACTCTATTAGTCCTTATGTAAACTATTTTATTTATCTTATTAATCAAACGAATAGAGTATTCTATTGAACATTTATAGTTATAGTTTCAAGAGGTAAATTCTACATTTTAAAGTACTCTAAACCTAATAATAAGTGAGAAACTAGTGAGAGAAACTCTGAGAAAACGTATTGGATTTTCACGGGAATTCAAATTTGATTCTTCATGGGAGTTATGGAGAATCCATGGCGGCGAATGTTCGCCAACAACAACTGGCTAGCAGGACCCTAGAAGATCATCGCAATGTACTCAAGACTCTGATTGCCTCATCCTGTCCGTTGCTCTCACCGCCCGCATTCGGTGATGATAAAGCTGTGTTCAATCAGATGGCTAAATCTAAAGGTAAAAATGGAATTGTCATTAATGAAGGTGGATTTGTGGAAAGGAAGGAACCATATGTGATTGGAAAAGTAAATAGCATAATCGTTGAAGAGAAGTTCAAGAAGATTTTCAAAGGCGGCATGGCATTGACACCTATTGAAGGTTCTAATGCATCTCCTTCTTCAAGATCAATTATTGAGAGAGCTGTTCTAGGGAATGGAAGTACTGATAGCATGGAGAAGAACTCGCTTGCTCTGAGCTAAATGGGAATTCCTAGTCCTATAAATATAGGTAACCTGGAGGAGAAGGTTACTGCGGTGAAACAGCAAAATACTACTGAGCAAGTTAAAAACCTTTTCTCTGATTTGGTGAAGGTTAGAAATGTTGAATCAGTTGACAAGGGCGATTGTGGAGAGGATGATTCAATCCCAATTCGAGACAATGCCAGAGAACAAACGAATGTGTGGCGGAAAAAAGAAGCATAAATGTGTCAGATTTGCAACTAGGAAATTACTTAACTGAAGATGGAGTGACTGTGAAATTACATGAGCAAAATGAAAAGGATAATGCAGACAAGCTTAATAACTCAGTTGTTATCAAAGTGTTTGGAGGAGATCCCCCATTACGGGTAATTAGCTCTGAGCTCAGGAGACAATGGATGCAATTTGGAAAGTTTCACCTCACCATGTTAGGCATGGGGTGGGTGCTCTGTTCATTTCCCAAAATAGAGCAAATGGAAGCTATTATGGCTAATGGACCATGGTTTGTCAATGGGAAAATAATCGGGATGGATAAATGGTTCCAATCTTTTTCTCTAAATTCACTTAAAGGTTTGACAACTCTGATTTGGATCAGGTTACCAAACCTACCTCTATAATGTTGGGACAATATAAACATTTATAGAATTTCTTCAATGGTTGGAAAACCGTATTTAATTAATGGAAACATGTTCCAATGGGGAAGAAGAGAATTCGGAAGGGTATGTGTCTGGATCAAGCTGGATAGTAAGCTAACGTTAGGTGTTTGGATTGAAGGCAAAGCTGTGAGATTATATCAAAAGATAGAATATGAACGGGTTCTAAACTTCTATTTCAAATGTGGGTTAATTGGTCACAATAAAGAAGTTTGTAGAGAAGGTGAAGAAGTAATCCATGAGAAGTTTTCTGGTTCTGGAATTCCTAATGCTATTAAGGAGATTCAAACTAAAGCTAAAAATGGTGGAAATGATAAAGGTTCTTGCTATGGGCCTTGGTTAATTATTAACAGAGGAAGGAAGATGTCCAAAGACCAAATTCTGAATTGTTCGCAGCAAAATTTGAACAAGGCTTTGTGGAAAAGAAAAGAGATTAGAAGGACCAATGAAGTAGTTGCAATTGAAGACAGAGAAGTTGCTCAGCTTAAGAAGACTGGGAGTGAAGTTGTTGATGCTCCAGCTTCCAGCATTATAGTTCCGGAAGTAATGGGTGATAAACCTTCTTGGTCAAACTACAATGCTTCTTTTAAAATTAATATTCCAAGTACAAGTAAGAGCATAACGATCCCAGCAACTGGAAATAAATTCAGTCCACTAAGCAGTCAAGCTGAAGAGGGGGAATAGTTAAAGATAATGTAGAAGTTAATCCAGATTTTGAAGAACCACCTGAAGTGATCATAGCTGATTCAATCAGTATTAATGATTCTATGAGGCATTGTAAAGAAGATGATTCAATATGGTGAAGAATAAGAAATCAAAGCAACTAAAGGAACTTGGTCCTATCAGCACCAACCTGAGAAGTAGGAGGATGGAATTGGAAGTGAAAGGTACTTTGGAGAATTATTCCCCTATCAATCATTAATGTATTCATTAGCATTTTGGAATTGTAGAGGAGCAAAAAAGAGGGGTGCTTCTCTATTCCTTAAAGAATTTATGAAATTGCACAAGGTTATTTTTTGGGGTTTGTTAGAGACTAAGTTGTCTTCTTCTGATATGAAAGAAGTCAAAATACTTATTAGAGATGGCTACGACTATGTTATGGTGCCTTCGAATGGGCTATCAGGTGGTATAATTGCTTTATGGAATACTAGTGTGGCTTATTTCTCTTTGGTTGATTCTTCTACCCAATGCATAATTGGAGACATCTCAGTTAACAATAATAGTAATTAGAGGGTGGCTACAGTTTATGGAAATAAGGACTGCTATAAAAGGAGGGAACTTTAGGAGAAATTTTGAGAATGAATTCTTTAGTAGAGATCCCCATGGTGGTTGGTGGATATTTCAACTTCCTCACTTCTAGGGAAGATAAGAGAGGAGGGAAAAGGTTTCAATTCTCTCAAGGGTCTAAGGAAATGGAGGCTTTCTTTACCAATAATGATTACCATGAGGTAAGATTCATTGGACCTCGGTTAACTTGGTGTAACAATAAGGTTAGAGGAGCTCGTATCTTGGAAAGGCTGGACAAGTGCTTCCTTAACTCCTAGGCTTTAAACTCCTCTTCTCAATTGGTTGTTAGGCACCTAGCTAGAATAGTTTCTGATCATTGCCCTATTATTCTAAATTTCCTCAAATTGAAATCACAAAGCTTTTAGATCATTAAGTTTGAGGATGTGTGGGCATCCTATCTAGCTACTCACACTATGGTAAAAAAGGCATGGGCCAGAAGTTTTCAAGGTAGTCAGTCCCAAATCCTGAATTTGAAGTTTAAAAGATCTTTAAGATCTCTTTTCTTTTAGAGCAAAGCTAAGCTGAAAAGTTTGAACCTGTCTAAAGAGAAATTGATGGAAGATGTCTTGGATTTGCAAACTAAAGAATCAGATATTGGTTGGGTCACTGAAGAAGAATGCTGAAGTTTAAAGCCAAGACATTTGAGCTAAATTCAACAATGGCTAAATTGAACACATGGTGGAAACAAAGAGCTAAAGTCAAATGGATGGTTGATGGAGATTGCAATTCAAAATTTTTTCATTCCTTTGCTAGTGCTAGAAGAAGTTTGAACAACATTGTGAAGATCAAGGATGATGAAGGGAATGTCCTGAAAGAGCAAAATCAAATTGAAGAAGCCTTTATTCGAATCTTCAAAAAGAAGTGGAGGCAAAGGGAGTGCACCTTGGAAGGATGGCCAATGCCGGAAAATGTTTTAAACAGGGATGATAAAATGTGGCTTGCAAGGGAGTTCTTGACGGTAGAGATTGAGACTGTTATTAAATAATTGGGTGGTAACATTGCACCTAGAAGTGATGGCATCTCATACTCATTCATCAAAGAATATTGGGATATCATAAAAAATGATTTTGTAAATGCAATTAACTATTTTCTTCTACATGGAGAGATGGATAAAACATGGAAGGATACTTTAATAGTTCTTATTCCTAAAGTTTCAAATCCTTTGCTTCCTTCTAACTTTAGGCCAATTAGTTTGTGTAACTCGATTTACAAGGTGGCGGCTAAGGTAATTTTAAACAGACTAGCCTTGGTTATTCTCAAAAAGATCTCAGAGGAGAAGGCGACTTTCATCAAGGGGAGATCTATCTCAGATCATCTATTGGTTTCTCAAGAGGTGTTCCACAAGTTCAGGTACTCAAAATCTTCCAAAGGCCTTGTAGCTTATAAAATTGATATGGAATAGGCTTATGACTGTATGAGTTGGGGCACTCTTGAAGGAGTCTTGAACTATTTTGAATTCCCTCCTTTGTTTTCTAAACTTATTTTGGAGTGTGTGATAGAACAAATGTTCTTAGTGATAATTAATGTCAATCTATCTGATTGGATTAAAGCCAAGAGTTGCTTCTGGCAAGGCTGTCCATTGTCACCTCTTCTTTCATATTGTGCTCTCAACTCCTCACTATTGCTCTTACTTTAACATCTATTGGAATTAGTATTTGTCCATATGGTCCACGGATATCACATCTTCTATATGCAGATGATGTGATGATCTATTCTGAAGCTAATAAGAAAGTGGCATTGGAGTTAAAAAGCATTCTTTCCAAATTCAGCAAATGGACTGGTCAATGTATAAACATTGGCAAATCAGCCATTCTCTTTGGGAAGATGGTTAATAGAAGGAGGAGGAAGTCCATTACACATATTTTGGGTATCAAGGAAGTGAAGGAAATTTCGTATCCTGGTATCAAAATGACACTTAGAAGACTGAAGGCTAATGATTTTCAATTTATCATTGAAAAATCATTAAAGAAACTCAACAGATGGGGGAGTAAGCTCATTTCCTTGGCTGGTAAACTAGCACTGGTCAAATAAGTTATTTAGTCTATTCCAATTTCTATAGAACACACTCCATTTTCCTATCCATGTTCTTGAAGACATCAACAAATTATGCATGAATTTTATTTGGAATAAACCCAATGGGAGGATTGGTATCCACTATGTCAGCTGGAATGAATTGTGTAAACTGTTAGAATGGGGAGGACGAGGGTTGTGCTCATCTATAACTAACGTGGCTGATTTGAGAGCAAGACTAGCATGGCGGTTCCTGATTAATAAAAACTCTCTTTTATACAAAATTCTGGCTCCTAAATATGGTTCTAATATTGAAGAAGAATGTAAAAAGAGAAATGTGTCATCTTCATGGAAGATTATTACTGATGGAGGAAAAGCTTTTCATCCATTCTTAAAATGGAGTGTTGCTAATGGATTATTAATTAATTTCTTCGAAGATAAGTGGCTACTGGATAGGAGTTTCAACAAATGGCCTACATTTATTGTACCTCAAGGAGATGAACTGATAATGCTAGACAGATTCATTAAAGACAAGGAATGGAATGTGGCTGAATTGTTTTTTTTTTTTTTTTTTTTTTTGAGAAACTGCATATTGCATTAAGTCAAATGAAAAATAGGTACAATTGCCAAGATGATCACATTCCTCCTTTATAAATCTAACCAATGAAGGAGGAATGTTGTCAAATGAAAAGCTATCAAAAATAAAACTATCTTTTAATGCACGAGTAGCACAATGATTAGCTATTTTATTACAATTTCTATTGACATGATGAAAAATTACCTTATTAAAGTCTTCAAGAAAGAATATCTCCTTTTCCACCCATTTGTCCACTTTCCATTTAGATTTATTCATTTAATCTTAAATGAATTTGATGATGTTAAGATTATCACTTTCAATGATAATCCCTTTGCTCTCCTTCATCCAACCTTGTATGTATTCCCATATTGAAATGACCGCCTCCAACTCTAACTGGGCAACGTCCCAGTGAATAGTATTTTTTCCGAATGTTGTAATCAGCCTTCCTTTGTAATCTCTAAAAATGCCTCCAATTCCATCTTGATTTGATCTTGATAATGAAGCATCAACATTAATTTTTATCAAATCTAGAGGTGGGGGGTTGCCAAGTTTCAATGGACTCCCTTAGGAGATTAGCACTCCAGTTATCTAGAATTAGCTTTGTATGAGTCATAGCAATTGATAGAACATTTGTTGCAATCATGGATGAAGAAATAGGAGATTTTCCATGTTTCACATCATTCATGCTTTTCCAAGCTAACCATACCGTTGTGCAATACATCTTAAAAGTGCTGATATGCTTCCAAGATAAGCTACTTAATTCAGTAAGACAATCTTCCAATGAACATCGGAATTTGAAAGCCCTAACCTCTTAAGTTTTTTAATAACATCTTTAAGATAATTGTAATGAACCACAATATGTGAATAACTTTCAACCTCCTCACATCCTTTAGCACATAGCTCTACATTGCTAAGTTTCATGTACTTGAGAAAAGAATTAGTAGGAATTGCATTCTTGCTTAATCTCCACCTAAATAACTCTACTCTTGGATTAAGTTTAAGTTTCATAATCCAATCGTAAAGCTATAATCATTTTCCTGATACCTGATTCCATCGATTTTGCATATGCCAATGAAGCCATTTTTTTTTCCTGAATGCTGATACATAGGCTACAAGTTGTCCTCTTCATCGTAAGATTCAACATTTATCTGCAGAATAAGGCATATAATTTCCTGATGGAAGAAACGTCTCAATTCATCCTCATTCCAGCTCCCATTTGGATTAATAAAATGATTTAGCATTATTCCTTCCAATTCCTGGCAATTAGCAAATGTCGTCCACATATTCAAACATTTGTCAAGAAGCCAAATGTCATTCATCACATTAATCTTCCTTCCATTACCTACTTTACATTTAACAATTGGCTTAAGGTATTTTCCTCCATCTTTGATAATCTGCCAAGTATTAGAAACATTTTTTCTATAATCTTCTTTCAAAATACCGTTGCCATATGTCATAATCAAGTTCCTATGCAATAAAGAATTCGGGTTGTTAATGACATTCCATGCAAATCTTGCTCTAAGGGGTCCTGACCTTTGAATTGCTGAGTGAATTTCCAAACCCCACAACATTCTTTGGTTTATACAATTATTTCCAAGCAGCATAATGTAGTCCTATTCTTCCATTTGGTTTATGCCAAATGAAGTTTCTGCTAAATTTTTCAAGCTCAAGTAATAATTTTTTGGGAACTATAAAATGAGTCATCAAGTAATTTGGCTAGGATAATAAAACTATTTTCACCAAAATAATTCTTCCTCCCATAGATAGAGATCTACTTCCCCAAGTACTTAACTTGTCCAAGACATGATTCAACAAGTCTTGATAGTCATTCATACCCAACCTTCTCATCATAATTTTAATACCCAAATATTTTATCTCCTTCACAACACAATACCCAAGCTTTCTAGCCATTTTATGTTTGGCAATCCTTTTAAAATATTTACCAAACATAATTTGGGATTTATGAAAATTTATCTGAAGACCGGTCCAGCCACAAAAATCTTCAATTAAGTTCTTCATAATTTTAGCAAGATGAAGTTTTGCTTGAGAAATAATAGAACGTCATCCGCATAAAGAAGATGAGTGATCTTCTCACTTCTAGAGAATATTTGAACACCCAAATCATTTCCTCTTTGTCTTATTGCACTTGATAAGATCTGAGAACACATTATAAACAAGTAAGGTGAAAGTGGACATCCTTGACAGAATCTACATTCAGCATTTATCCACTTTGTATTTCTCCCATTCAATATTATGCAAAACCTTGGGTTGGTCACACATTCAATTATCAGCTCAGAGAAACTGGAAGGAAATCCATGCCACATAATAATGTTTTGAAGTGTTGGCCAACCCATACTATCATATGATTTCTCCATATCTAGCTTGATTGCCATCATGCCACTCTTGTTTTTACATACTCTAAATTTATTGAATATCTCTTGAGCTAGCAAATTGTGTTCTGACATACTCCTACCTAGGATAAATGCCATTTGTTCTTCTAAAATAATGTTAGAAATGCAGAATTTGATTATGTTAACCATCATCGTTGCAACAATTTTGTACATCATCTGACATAGACTTATTGGTCTATAATTGGAAGGCAAGATAGGATTCTTTACCTTTGGAATTAGTACAATTAGAGTGTCTTTCCATTCTTTATGCATCACTCTTATTTTAAAGAAGTCCTTGATACCTGTCCAAGTGACATTCTTCACGATGCTCTAATAGAACTTGAAGAAGGAGGAAGTCACACCATCATTGCCCGGTGACTTATTATTGCCCTGTTGAAAAGATAGCTCTTTGAAACTCATCTTCAGTGAAATCAGCTATGAAAAACTTTAGATCTTCAAATTTTAGCTTTTGGTTATCTGGTAATGTCGGCCACTCAACCATACTGCAATTTCTAGCCTTCCATTTATTATTGAAGAATTTTAATAAATCTTCTTCAATTTGTTCAAACTCTTCTAGCACATCATTATTCTCATCTTTGATTTGTCTCACAATGTTACCATTTCTTCTAGCCGATGCATAATTGTGAAAAAACCTTGAATTAGTGTCCATTTCATCAACCCATCTCACCTTAGCCCTTTGGTTCCACCAAGTTGACAATCTTCTTAGAGTGATGTTTAGCTCATGCACTTTGCTTCGAAGATTACCAGATTATCAGCATTAATTCCAGCAATCGAGGCCTCCTTCAATTGTAATACCATAATTTCATTCTTTAATTGTTCCTTAAGTAATAACAAGTCTTTGCATTTATTCTTGTTCCAAAAGAATAATGCTTTTAATGTCCTTCTTTGCTTTCTGTGTAGGATGTCAACACTATTACCAAAATCTATTTTTCCCCAAGTCTTCACCACTATGTTCCAGGCAGCTGGGTAAGATGTCCAATTATCTTCAAATTTTATATTTTTCACCCTGATATGTTGCCTCTCTTTCGTTCTGAAAACAATCGGGCTATGGTCAGAAGCAACCCTTGTAAGGTGTCTAACTTTTGCTAATGGAACCAGTTGTATGAAGCTGAATTCAGCAAGCACCTATCCAGCCTCTCCCATATTCTAGCAGCCCCATCCTTGTTATTACACCAAGTAAATCTTGGTCCAACCATTCCAACATCATGTAAGTCATTGTTAATCATGAAGGCCTTCAAATATCTAGGCCCTTTCAAAAAAAAGAACCTTTTTCCTCCCTTTTTATCTTCTCTATTTAAAATGCAATTGAAATCCCCTCCTACTATGGAAGGAATGCTCCTTACCATGTTATTTTCAATCTTTTCCCATAATAAGCTTCTTTCATGACAATGCTTGCTCCCATAAATTGTTGCAATATTCCAATTACCAAGAGAAATAGTGCTGAGAGTACCAAATACCACTTGAGAAGAGTGTTCAATCACTTTGAATAAAGACACCTTCTTATTCCACATCACCAAAACTCCACCAGATTTTCCCTGAGTTGGGTGATGAAAAAAATCCCAGCCAGTCCCAATAATGCTATTCACTTCACTTCTATCAATGCTTGATAATTTTGTTTCAGTCAAGCCAACAAAAAAAACATCATGATCTTTAACTACATCTTTGAGGTACAAGGTGGCCTCCTTTTTCTTAGCCCCCCTATAATTCCAAAACATAATGGAAGCCATTTAAGTAACCAAAGGGGATACATCCCCGCCTTTTTTACTTCCTCTTCCTTCTCCTCTTTTTTTCCTATTTTCAATTTCAACCGCTCCCAAGGACCTTACTTCTTTTGACAACTTGTTTTAGACCGAAATAATTAACATATCTTCATTTCCTTTCTCAATAATTGACATGCTTCTTGGGATATCTTTGTGTGAATGTGGCTAAATTTTAGACCAAAATAATTAACAATCACTTTGAATGTGGCTGAATTGTTGAAGATGTTTGGTAGTGAAATGGTGGAGCTCATTTGACATACCAAAATCAAGTCTAATCAATAGGGGGATGAGCAGGAGATGATACACCAGAATTTGGTGAAAACAATATCTGGAATGATTGGTGAAGCTAGGCAGCAAAATCATGCTGAATGCAAATTTTCAAACTAGTTAAAAAGGCTAAACTTGTTCCTTGGGTTGAAGTATTTTGCTAGAGATTTTTTAAGAAAGCAATCCCAACTTATAAGTATCTTGACCATAGAAGATTGCAAGACACTGAAGTTTTTCCAAGGTGTTTGAACAACATTGAAGATATGGAACATGTTCTAGTCAAATGTAGCAAGATGAAGGAGGTACTGTCACAACTTAACAAATGGGTGGATTTGGAATTCCATTGTTCGAAAGCTTTGAAGATTGCTGTGACTGAATGGATTTAATGGAAAAACACAATGGTATGCTTCTCAATTTGTTTTGTAATGTTATGTATCTTTCATGGAAAGCTAGGAACAA
Source organism: Dendrobium nobile (assembly GCA_022539455.1). Lineage (NCBI taxonomy): Eukaryota > Viridiplantae > Streptophyta > Magnoliopsida > Asparagales > Orchidaceae > Dendrobium > Dendrobium nobile. The sequence goes on along the minus strand of CM039735.1, from coordinate 46,639,321 downwards.
GTTTCTACATGATAAAGTGGTAGAAGGTGCAATTTCGGTGGCTGCTAATGCTGTCAGTTTTTCTTCAATCTCTAAATTGATTGTTAACTCTAAATCGGAAATATGGGATGCTAACCAGCCTTTTTGGCTGTCTAATACTTGGTATCCCCCTCCACCCGATTGGTTAAAAATCAATGTACATGCTTCACTTGGCTTTTCTTATATGGCCGGCATTAGAGGTGTTATACGTGATAGCAAAGGGAGGTTCCTAATGGCTTTTGAAAAATTATGCATACATTAGGACATTTATCAATTGGAGCTACTAGCTATCAAGTCATTGAAAGAAGTGGTGAAAGATTGGATGTTCAAATACAAGGGAGCTATCATTGAAGGTGACAATGCAAATGTAATGAGGAGGCTTCATAAGGCTCGGATTGATCACTTCAAGGGAGTAGAAGACTTTGATTTTTTTAAAGAATTTAACTATGTCGTTTTTAGTTGTGTTGATAGAGGTAGCAATAAGTTAGCTGATATGTGTGCTAATTATGCTATGGCTAGCAATTTCATTTGGGAAGGTTTTAGTTTGAATAAGATTCCTCCTTCATTTGTTAAATTATTGAAGGACAAATCAACACTGTAGTTGTTTCTTTCATCTTTTTCTATTAATGCATTTATTGTTCTTTCCAAAAAAAAAAGTACTCTAAACCTATGATATTTGAAAAACATGTTTATATCAGCAAATTTTTTTCTAATATTACTATGAATCAGAGCTTAATTAAACAAGGACTTAGAAATAACATTGAAAAACTCATATACATATAAATTAAAATTAAAACAAAAACATGGTTTCTTAATTATGAAAAAACTAAGAAAAAAGTTTTTTAGTCAGACATGGAATTTATGCTAAACAAGACATGCATCATTTCAATATAAAAAATCAAAATACATGAGATAAGTGAGGATATATATCACCAAGAAATCATATATCACATCAAACTTCATATAAATAATATCACCAAATCTATATGTCAATTACTAAAGTGCTAAGTCAAAATCAGAGGTTTGACAACTCTTTCATTAGTTTTCAATTGTCAATATGCATAAGTTATAGCTTTAATACACAGCCCACATCTCCTAGTGATGCATCACTAAAAATTTTTAAAAATACTAGTAATACGTGACAAGTTAACATTTGAGGATAGATTAAATAAAAAATCAACTTTTTAAACTTTTCTCACAATCATTAGTCCAATTAAATGAAACTTTCTTCTAAGTATATATTGTGGTATATGTATTTAAAAATTTTCTTTCATAATAGTTTTATAATCATATAAAGAAAAATACTCACTTTAGAAGTATTGGTTTGTCTTTTCCAATCTCTAAATACATTCATTTTTAGAGGATTGATTTATACCTTTACTAGTAATAATATAATAATACTACATCGCTAAACTACAACTCTTCCTTAGAAAAATATATATTATTTTACTCTTTCACAAATTTTCTAACACAAAACTTGAATTAGTATGATCTTTATCACACCTTGAGTAAACTAATATATGACAGTATAAATATAATTACAAATCAAAATGAATAGAGCTTAAAAACTTAATTCATCAAATCCATAAAAGTAGGTAGTACATTTGTTACTCTAAATAAAATCATTAAGAACTCATAAAGTCCATATATTCTGCTAAAAATAATTTTAATAACATATTAATTTTTTACGTTAAGTTGATGATGTCAAGACCCCAAGTCAATCTTTATAAATAATATTGCTTCTTTTAGATGATTAAATAAATTAGTTATTCTTGGTATGGGATACTTACTCTTTATAATGACTTTATTCAACTTTCTATAATCAATACACATACTCATAGTTTCATTATTCTTCTTTCTAAATAATATTGAAGTTCCCCAGGGTGAAACACAAGGTACTATGAAAATCTTAATCAATTGAAATAATTATATAAATATATAATTTTTGTAATTCTTTTAGTGCCATTATACATAGTGTTTGAGTTATTGGTGTTATGTGAGGTACTAAATCAAAATTAAATATAAATTTATTTTTTAGTGAAAATCAAAAAATTAATTAGCAAAGACATATATGAATTCCTTTACCCTTAATATATCTATTATATTTGGGACTAATATTTTCTTTACAAAACATTGGGAGAGAATATTGTACTTGTTTTCCTCCATAATTCATCATTCTAAATAATTGAACTTAATACGATAATACCCCCTTTATCTTTTAAAAGATATCTTATTTGGATTTTCTAAAAAATTAACAATTTTCCCATAGTCAATTTTGCTTTAAAGTTTTGTGAGCTAGTTTTTTGTCAATATGACAGCAAATTTAGTTAAAGGGAATATAATTAGCTAAACTATTAACATCTTATTAAATATTTTAATTTATTGACTCTTACATAACTGAGTATCATATTATCTATGATATGTAAAATGATGGATAGATTAGAATGAACCCTGAAGCAAAAACATTCAAAGATTTAAAACATTTCTCAACTATGAATGAATGTCTAGCACTAGAATGAAATAAATTCTTCTAAAATTTTTTGAAATTGAGGAAATACTTAACACCACATCTAATGAAATATTTTTCTCTTATTGACTCAATGCATTTGATATGGTTGGAGTAAGGGATACTTCTTCATTGAACTATTATTTTTGGCTAGTTAGTGCCATAGCTACTATGGTTCTAACTCTTTTACCATAGGAACCATTATTATAAGTTCTTAGTGATAATGTTCATTGTCTTAGACATTGTGGTAGCTTTTTAGATTAAAATGAAACCAAACCACTTTTCCCCAAGGTTGATATTTTTTAATCCCATGACACACTCACTATATTTAAAATAGTTCCTCCCCTATTTTTTCTTCCCCAAGAGCTCTATTAGGGTTTCTTCCCTCATGCACTCCTCTTGTGGTTTTCATTGCTATCTATAAACCTCATCTTTGACCCTCCTAAGCTTACCTTAGAAGATCTATAGGGATTTTTTTTTTGAAAATTGTAATAGCAAATGCAATAAAAGGGAAGGAAAAAAACAAGATACAAACTAAAGCAATTGTTCACATTCCTTCTTCAAAATAAAGCCTAGAGAAGAAGGAATGTTAGCAAAAGAATAACTATCAAAACAAAAGTTGCTATCTAAAGCCAAAGTAGCACACATGTCGGCTACTCTATTACAATTTCTATGTGTATGGTTGAAAATTAACTTATTGAACTCGGCCAAGAATAGAAGATTCTCCTCTATCTGGTTGTAGCTTTGCCACTTTTCCTTATTCATTGAATTTTCAATGAATTTGATAACATTGATGTTATCACCTTCAAATATGAGTCCTTTGTAATCCATCATCCACGGTTGTAAGTATTTCCTGACTGCCATCACAGCTTCTAGTTCGAGGTTAGCAAGGTCCCAATGAAATATGTTTTCACCAAAAGCCACCAATAATCTGCCTTTATCATCTCTAAAATAGCAACCAATTCCAGCATTATATGATGGTAGGAGAGCCTCATCAACGTTGATCTTTATCCATCGCAGCGGTGGAGGGTGCCAAAACATTGAAACTCCAAAGGGAGATTAGCACCTCAGCTAGCAATGAGAGGATAAGAAGATAAAAAATCCGTGGACATAACATCACATTTTTTAAGCTAGATAGCAAAAATTGAATCCTCCTCACACATTTGATTGCTGCTGCATTGAGTCTCAAACGCACAAGCTGTAATGGATTTACCTGATAAAGAACACATTTCCTCAAGAAAATCCTCAGGTTCCTCACTATCAATACTGATTTGTAAAATAACAGAGATCAGATTTTAATTAAAATAGCACTGCAATTCTTTTACATTCCAAGATCCATTTGAATCAATAAAATGATTAAGCTTCAGTCCTTCCAATCTGGAACAATCAGCATTAATTGGCCATTTGTTGAAACTTTTGTCATCAATTTTCCTTCCATTAGCCACTCTCCATCTCAAAAGAGGTTTCAAGTATCTATCACCTTCATATAACACTTTCCAAGCCATAGAAGCTTTAATTTTGCATTTAGTTTCCCATAATTTGTCTCCATATTTGGTTGTAACAACTCGGGACAGCAAAGAGTCCTCATTTTGAATTACCCTCCAAGTCAATCTAGCTTTAAGTGGCCCTGCTCTATCAATGGCCGAGTGGAAGCTCATTCCTCCCATCTATTTGGATTTGCATAGAGTTCTCCAAGAAACATAGTGCATCCCCATCTTAGCATTTCTCTTGTTCCAAATAAAATTTCTGCAGCATTTATCAACTTCCTAAAGAACTTTCTTTGGCACCAAATAATGAGTTAGCTTTTTTTTATTCCAAGATCTATAGTGATTTACTCTGGTGTTTTTTTATTAATTTTTTCTCTTAATTTTTATTAGTTTGGGTTTTGTTAGCTTTTTTTTATTGGTTTTAGTTCTTTCCAATGATCGCTCGTCTTCAGGGGGTTTCCCTATGGGTTTGGCAACAAATAATGTAGTTCTGAGTCTCACTATTTTAAAGATGTTATTTCTAGTTCTATTTCATCTTCTTTATTACTTGATATTAATCCTACAACTCACTATGGTATGATAGCTTTGTGGGTTTTGGAAGTGGAGGTGATGGATCTAGCAACTCCTTTCTAGTTTACCATAATTGGTAAATTTACCTTTTGTGGACCTAAAATGAACATGATTTGCGAATTCTTTTTTAAATCCAAGATTTCTTGGAATTTTTTTGTTACTATTATATATTAGCCTCATGTTCTCATCTAGTTAGAAAATGTTCTACACTTTTATCACATTTTCAAAAGAAGATCTTACTACGTGTGCAACTATTTCATGAAACTAATTAAATGGTCTCCACTTTTTGACATTTCAATAAAATCCCCTATTGTCCCTATCTGGATCTCATTCCCAAAACATCATTGAACTATTTTTCCCTTCGAGTCATTTATGGTTTGGGTAGTTTATTTACTCAGCCCTTATAAGTCGACATTGCTACTATAGTGGGTCCTATACCCTCTGTTACTAGAGTTCTATTTGAACTTTACATAACTAATTACAATCCAAATAGCATCTATTAGGTCCTAAAAATTTTTGTTGTCTAAAAAATCATTATGAATGATTTTCCTAAATTCTACATTCGTTGACAAACTCTTGGTCATTTTAATCATCAATATTTTGATTTAAACATGAGAATTTATAAATTAAACATAAATAGCTACTCATACTCATCCTATGTAAAATGGTGGTTTATCTAATAAAGTGATGGAAATTACCACTAACACCAACCCTGTTCAATTTTATCTAGCTCATCATATACTCTCTAAGGTGCTGGGGCAAGTATTTCTGTCTCTCTGGGGTCTGTTGTATGGGTTCTCATTTTTTGGTTGGGTTTTGTTGGTGTGGGTTTTTGGGTTCTGGTTTCTTTACCCCTGTGTGGGGAGGTGCTAGTTTCCCTGGTATGGTTTGTTCTAGCCCAGATCTTTTGGGTTTTGGTGTTAGTATGGTGGCTTTGGGGGGTCATTTCTTTCATGTTTTACTTTATCCTACCATAGTTTTGTTCATGTCATTTTCTTTGGCCAGGTGACTCCCCTTTTGTGCACAAGTCTTCCAGTTCTAAGTTTATTCTTCTCAATTATTTTGTTTTTTGGTGTTATTTGGTGTTTTTCTTATTGTGGTAGTTGGGGGGTTTTAACAGGCTGCTCTTCCTATGGTCCTGTTTTGCACTAGTGGTGCTGGCTCTGGCATTGGGATTTATCGCCCTTTGGCTTCATGGGGCCTATGTTGGAGCTGCATTCTTAGACCTACTTTAAGTTACTTTCCTTTTTTTAATTATTTGGGGATAAGTGGGTTGGCTCTGATTTTAGTGGTATGGTGCTTCTCTAAGTGGTGTGATCCTTTGCTCCCTTGGTCTTCATGGAGCCTGTACTAGAGCTACTTTCCTAGAGTTTCCTTGGTGTCCTGGACCATTTTGATGTTGTGCCTCGGTTGTTAGCTACCTTGATTTTGTTCTTTAATTCCCCGTGCTATCATTTTTGTTGATGTTTGGTCAGGTTTTTGAGCAGCTTTTTGTTTATCATCCAGATCTTGAGTTCTAGCTGGATGGAATTTTGGATAATTTTTTAGAGTTATAATTATGGGAATCTTATTACCTATTTATATTTTTGCTATTTCTTTTTTAGGTATTATTGTGTTTTGTAGAATTCCTATTATGTAAGTGAGCATATTGATCGTATCTTGGATGGGAAGCTAGAGCTGGTCGCTATTTTTGGGTGCTCTCTCTTGCGCACCGTAAAATGTCCCTAGGTTCATATGTACTCTTTGTTAGTAGGGACCTCTAGCTCATAGGTTTTTTTAGTTTTCTTTTTGTAGCACTTTCGAGCAATAGAGAGCTTGAGGACCCTGTAAGGACCTTGTACTAATTTTTTTATATTAATGTGTAAGCCTATTGGTGGGTTTCCCCAATATATATATATATATATATATATATATATATATATATATATATATATATATATATATATACAAAATGGTGGTTTATTTAATGCAGGTATAGAAACTATAACTTATATCTATTTTAAGCACCCTACTAAAGGAAACCCTGTCCTTCTAATTTAATTCTCGGTGAAGTTATTTCTACTTCTTCCAAATCCGTAGTAATAGATTCTCCTATCGTTGGGACATTCTCTCATCTTATGCATAATGTGGTCACTAACAATAATATTGAAGGTGAAGGTGCTCATTGTGATGCCTCTATTTCTTTAGAACTTTCTAAATGGGTTCCTTTTTCTAATCTCCCTATTTCTTTTTCTTCATCGATTGAAAAGCTAGAGGGGAAGTTGAAATGTTAGGATGTTATTTTTAAAGATTGTAGTTGTGATTCTAAGGATTTATGTCACTCAGATCATTCTTGAAAATTTTGGGGGGAGGGAGAAATAAATTTTGATTATAAGGATACTTTTATCAATGTCATTGATAAATTAAGGGATATTAAGTTATTTAATGTTGCTTAAGCCAAGTAAAAGAAAATGAATAGAAAAAGAAAATAAAAGCTTCTTCTATTGATAGTAGAATCACTAGATCCAATACTTCTTTAAAAAAATATATTTTTAATGATTATTTCTTTAGTTCAAAATAATAGAGGTACTATTATTCATCAATCTCGTATGCATACCCAGAATTTATGCAATATTTATAATATCTCCTTCTTGGCTCTTTCAAAACCATGGTTAATGCTTCCAAAATTAACATTAATAAAAAAAGTTAGGTTTTGATTGCTACTATGCAAATTGTTCTCGTAAAATTTAGGTTTTTAAAAAAAATGATATTTATCTTTTTATAGTTGGTTTTTTTTATCATGTTATTCATTGCAATTTCTTTTTCAATGTTTATGTTATTGGGTCTATATTGTTTGCTAATTGTACTAAACATGGTCGATTAGCTCTTTGGCAAAGGCTTACTGACTTAGAATATTCTTTGAAGGGTCTTTAGTTTGATATCTATGATTTTAATATCATTGCAACTTCTGCTAAAAAAATGGGAGGTTATCCTCCTAGTTTTAATGCTATGAATAATTTCAATAACATGATGTTGGAATGTGGTTTGTCCGATGTAGGTTTTTCTAGTTCTACTTTTACTTGGCCAAAAAATAGAGTTTGGGAAAGATTAGTTCATTTTCACTTTAATAATTCTTGGCTCTCTATGTTCTTTATCTACAGTTGTGCTTCTTAGAAGGGCTATTTCTAATCATTTCCCTTTGCTTCTAAATATTTCTCAAGCTAATTCAATTGGCTTTACTCCTTTCCATTTTCAAAACTTTTGGTTGGAAGTGATAGGAACACTAATTATTTCGATGCTCTAGCTATTGAAAAAAAAAATCCCTCATTAATAAAATTAAGTTTGAGTCTGGTGATTGGTGTGATAACCAATCTTTAATTTCTTATTATCCTATCTCAGTATTTAATAATTATTTTGGTTCAAGCATGCATGTAATGCCTATTTCTATACCTAATGTTATTCCTTCCTATATTAATTCTGAGGACAATTGTTCTATTTATCTTTTAATTGATGAGCATGAATTTTTTTATTCTTTGATGAGTATGAACAAGGATTAGAAGTTCTGGTCAAATTTTTAAAAGGAAAAAAGTCTTAATTTAAAAAAAAAAACAAATGCTCTTTCATTGGTGGTAATGGAATGTCTATGATGCTTTATAGTTATATTAAGTTATGTACTAACCATGTAACCAAGTTTTACCCATAAGTTACCTTAGGACTTAATTACATAAAGGTCATAAAAGTCTTACTTATTTGATAATATGTTTAATGCTATTAATCAGAAACTTTTAACCTAGAAATTTAAGTTTCTCTCCATGGGCACTACACATTTTATCATTAAGAGCATTTTATGTTCTATTCCTATCTATCTCCTTCAAACTATTAATCCTAAATTAGGTACTTGTGATAGACTAGAGAACGTTTCAAATAATTTTATTTGGAGCTCCACTAATGTCTCTAAAGATTGCATTGGTCAAACCTGGGTGCTTCTTTCAGTCCTTATTTAGAGGAGGGTCTGGGTATTAAGTTTATTTTTTTCTAGTTAAAAGCTTTTCCTCCTAACTATGTTGGAAACTTGGGAATAATGATTATGTTTGGGTGGTCAAATTCATGAATAAAAAATACTTTAAGAATAATCATTTGACCTCTTATTCTTTCAAGCAAGGCTAATCTTTTGGTTGCAATAGGTTTTGCAACACTAAATGATAAGCTGAATAAATTACTGAGTGGGGATTTCATAATGGTTCTTCTTTCTTTTGGTAGGAATATTGGTCTAGTGAGGGCTTTTTGGATTCCCTCCTCAACACTCATTCTACCTCCTCAATGAAAGTGTCTTTGTTTGTAAATAATAAAGGTTGGTCAGAAAATCATTTTCTTTAGTGCATTCCTAAAAAATTTTGTTGACTTTGTTTGTAATATCCCTGGCCCATTAATACCTTTGGTAATGATTAAATTTTGGGCAAGTTAACTGATGATGGCCGTTTTAGTCTTAGCAAAGATTTGCATTTAATTATAAACACAAAAGATGTTATTCCTACCTTCGGTAAGTTATGGAAGTCAACTACTTCTTTGTGTTATTCTTTACTAGCTTGGATAATTTTAAAGGTTTTATTTTAGTTGACAGTAGAATTCAAGAAAAGGGCATATGTTTAGTGTCCAAATGTCAATGTTCTTTCCATATTGAGACTATTTCATACATTTTTTTTGAATGGGCATGTTACTACTAAAGTTTGGTCTACTTTAAAGATAGGTTTTGAAATGAAAATAGGATTTAATAACTTGGCTATTTTTAATTTTTAAGATGGTTATTTTCATTTAAAAACTAAAAAGCAATTTTTTACGGTCATTCCTTTATTGATGTTTTGTTTTTTTTAGGTGGAGATGAATAACAGTAAGCATAATTATATTAAAATGTGTCATCAAAGAGTTCTAAGTTCCTTATCTTTCAAATGTTTATAACTTTTCAAGGGTGATTTGTTGTCTTTAAAGCACTTTAAAGGTAGGAAATATTGGCTTCTTTCTTTGAAGTTAATTTTGAAAATCCAAATGTGGCTACCACTGTCAAGGTTATCAGCTGGTTAAATCCTCTAATGAACTATTTTAAACTTTACATCCATGGTTTTGATAATGGGCTTGGTGGCTTGATCTGGCATCATCAAGGCATTATGGTCTGTGGTTTTGCTTCAAACTACACCAAAGTCTTATGCTCTTGGTGGTGAATTGTTTGCTTTGTTTAAAGTCTTAAAGTTGTTTAATGACTATAACATTTTGTCTTTTAGGATCGAAACTGATTCTAAAAGATTGATGTCTTTGATCAATGCCAAAAATTGTCTTAACGTTAAGAATATCTGTAACTATCATAAGCTAATGGATTTACTAAGGAACTTCATTTTTAGAATCTGGTATATTAAAATGAAAGCCAATGTGCATAAGGTTTTGTTAGCTAAGGAAGGTGTCACCATGAATTGTTTCATTCCTTTTTCCATGCTAAATGATCCTTCTATCCTTAAGTCAAACTTTTGTTGGATGGTTTTGGGTTGCCTTTGTAGAGAGAGTTGTTATTTGCATGTTTTACATTCTTGCAACTTATAATATTTTGATGATTTCAAATATTATTGTCTTTATATATCTCTTAACACTTTTTGGAAGTTTTATTTTTGCTCTAGTGTGTACTAACATTTCAGGAAAATCAACTCCAAGCGATGAAGACTTCAAATTATTCTTTTGTAAATTACAAGTTTTGAAATGAGAGGGAGTGATTGTAATTGAGTGAAAAATCACAACACATGCCTTGGGGGACAATTTTTATGAACTGATCGTACGGGACGAACTTGGTTCGTACGGGACGATCATGTCAATTAACCCTCAGAAGAGTAATGGATCGAACAGGCGAGAAGAAAATTTTCTTAGTCCTAATCGTCCAGGATGGATTTAATATTCATCCCGGGACGAACGCCTCTGGATTCTCACTTTCACTGTTCGTCCAGACGAAATTAATTTTCATACCGGGATGAAGCTCTCTGTATGAGATAGTACAAGACAAAATTAATTTTCGTCCCTAGACAAAGCTCTCTGTATGCGATCATATAGGGCGAAATTAATTTTTTCCCTGGATGAAACGCTCTGTTTAAAATCATCCGAGGATGAAACCTGTTCGTCCCAGGATGAACCGAACCGACTTACGTCAGTTGGTTACGTCCTGTAGAATTTTGGGGACCGACCTATGTAATAACCGTTTCGTACCGGACGAACCTAGTTCGTACGGAATGATGAGCGTGTACGAACATAGTTCATACTAATACACATTAGGTTCATTTCCGACACTTTAAGTAAAATCGTCCAGCACGACCCACGATCGTACGGGACGATCCACAGCGTACAAAATTGAAAACTTATAATTTTTGGGCAGTTTTTCTTGTCTTTTGTATATATAGTCCAAATTAGACTGCCACCCAATATTTTTGCTCATTGATCTTCGTGCCTATTGGAAGAAGAGTAAAGGAGAGAGTGAGAGAGAGCATTCAAAGAAGGATTTCTACCATTGGAGCGTGAAGGCTTTGCATAGTGTTCAAAGGTAAGATTTCCTACTTGTGATTTGAGGTTACTTCACTCTTTTTCTTTCTTCTTTCTAGATTTCTTGGGAAGAGATCTGTCAAGGAGATCCAATTTTCTGCCGACACTAGGAGAGTGTGAAAGGATGAACGATTCTCTGCCGACACTAGAAGAGTGCAAAAGGATGAAGGGTTCTCTGCCCTCACTAGAAGAGTGTAAAAGGATGACGGTTCTCTGCCAACACTAGGGAAAGTGTAAAAGGATGACGGATCTCTGCCGCACCGGGTAGTTGTGAAAAGAGTGATTGTAAAAGCTTCTCCGCCTTGCTGTGTGTGCAAAAGGAGAGACACTATTGGTATTAGTGCAATACTCAGAGGGTGCCTCTATGGAGTGGATGTAGGTCTTGTTTAGACCGAACCACTATAAATCGTGTGTCTTTTTATTTTACTGTTTTTTATTTTCTGCATTTACTTTAGTATTTTAAAAATTATGGTTGAAAAACTTTTTATAAAAAAATATCATTAAAATTTAATTTCGGTTAAAATTATCAAAAGAGAAAAAATTCTTAAATACCAATTCATCCCCCCTCTTAGTAGCTTTGGGACATTAACTTAGGCTTAACAACTTATTTACTAGACTCAACAACTGGTATCAGAGCTCCGTTTCAAAATTATAAGTTTAAACTACTTTTTGATTAACGTAGATGGCTACATTTGGAAACTGAAATGCACCTGAGGGTTACTCTATTACTAGACCTCCACTGTTTGACAATATACCTTTTGATTTTTGGAAAACACGCATGTCTACTTTCTTACAGTCACTTGATTATTGTATGTGGATCTTAGTCCAGGAAGGTTATACAATGTTGCAAACCTATTTCCGTGGCTTATGTTTTGATGATTGACAAACACTATTTCTCTTGGACTACTTGTTGCTTCTAACTTTTCAGGACTCGAAGATCGGACGATCAAGAAGGAGCCAAGTTCAGGATTGCGTAGGTTTAGGGTTGAGTTAGTCTGTACTTTTATTTTTCACTTCTTGAGTCTACTTGTAATGGTCAAAGAGACTGATGATAAGTAACCCTACACTCACACTCTTCAGGGGCTTAGAATTTCTGTTTTTGCCCACATCGGCCAGGCCGATATTTATATTGTCCGGGACGATCAACTTAAAATAGAAAGTCTAAGTAAGGATTCTTAATTAAGGCAGCCGTCATTAACATATCGGCCTTGACAATACGTGTATCGGCCAGAACGATAAGCTCAAAATAGAAAGAAGTAGCTGCCATAGTCAATGAAGGTATACTGTAATTTTAAATTATTGGCCAGGACGATCCACGTATCGGCCTGGACGAAATTACCAAATTATGCCTTGATTGATCAGGAAATCAAGGGAGTAATTAAGGATGATTGATACGATCATATCATCCTGGAAGATCGTAGAATCAGTTAGGACGATCCAATCAAAAACCTTAAGTTACTTCAGGATGATAAATATCAGCCAGCTTGTATCCAGGGCTATTGTCAGGACGATTTTCCTCTGATTTGAACTGATCGGCCCGGGCGATCGTAAGATCGACCTGGACGATCAAGCCAATTTTTAATCGTCCAGTTTTGCATCCAGGGCGATGCTCTAGCCGATCTTCTTTGATTTGTACTGATCGGCCAAGACGATGTCCAGATCGGCCTGGACGATATTATCGGCAACTTGCAATTAATGAGCTCCTCTGAAGCTCTTCTATTTAAGAGCTCTTGTTCAATGTTTTTAATGATCTTTTGCTACTGCCTTGACCTGAGAAGACCTTGAGGAGAGAAAGAGAGAGAGGAGAGAGAGAGGATCTTGTGAGGGGGAGCTTGTGAGGGGATTCACAAGGGTTGCTTCAAGGATCGCTCTACTTCGTCTTCGTCTAGAGTTTCTCATCCGTGGAAGGGTCAGTAGAGATAAGGAGTTTGCTTTTGGTTTTGGTTCTCTGCCAGCTTCAGGAGGAAGCAAAAGGAGGTAGGTTCTCTGCCTTGCCGGGGTGGAAAAAAGGAGGTTCTTGTAAGGGCTTCTCCGCCTAGCCGTGGGGGCTAAAGGAGAGTCACATTTTGAAGTGCAATAATTGGAGGGTGCCTCCAAGGAGTGGACGTAGGTCGAGTCGACTGAACCACTATAAATTTCTGTGTTCTTTTTCTTGCATCCGCGCTTTTAAAATTCCGCATTTATTTCTGTGGTGTGATTTAGTTTATGCAATTTTCTTTATTTGTGAAAAGACTTTTTAAAATACCAATTCACCCCCCCCCCCCTCTTGGTTAGCTTGGGACTAAGTTTATAGGGCTTAACATCCCTAACGAACTTTCAAGTGGTATCAGAGCGGGATTCGAAAATTAAAGTTTGAAAACTTTTTGAATTTGATCCATGGCTAACATTAGGAATCGTAACACTACGGAAGGGTATTCCATTACCCGACCTCCCCTGTTCGATAACCTACCTTTTGATTTTTGGAAAACTCATATGTCAACGTTTTTACAATCTACTGATTATCGAATGTGGATGCTTATTCAAGAAGGTTATTCTCCACCTTCTCGTGAAATTAATGGTGTGAAAACTGAAGTTGCTTTTACTGAATGGACTTTTGATGAACGAGATTTAGCTCAATTAAATACGAAATGTCTGAACTGTTTTTTCTGTGCTTTGAAATCTGAGGATTACATGTGTGTTTCAACTTGCAAAACTGATAAAGAAATTTGGAATAAATTGTGCATCACCTATGAAGGTACTAATGAAGTTAAACAATCCCGTTTAAACATTCACTTGCATGACTACGAACTTTTTTGTATGAAACCTCATGAATCGATTTCTGACATGTACACTAGGTTTACTCAGATTGTTACTTCATTGCATGCACTAGGAAAAGAGATTTCGAACTATGAAAAAGTTAACAAGATTTTGAGAAGCTTGCCTTCGTCTTATGATGCAAAAATTACTGCCATTACTGAATCTAAAGATTTGAACACCTATTCTATTTATAACTTACTTGGCTCACTCATTGCTTACGAGCAAGGGGTGAATCAAAGAAATGTTGATACAGGTGAATAGAAAAAGGAGAAAATAATTGCATTGAAGGCACACAAATCGGATTCTGAATCTTCCGAGTCTGAAAGCGATGAAGTTGCCTTCATCACAAGGCAATTCAAAAACTTTCTAAAAAAGAAACAAAATCATCATCAAAATTGGAGAAAAGGTAAGGATCATAAATATGTTAAAGGATCTTCTGATGTTGTTTATTTTGAATGCAGGAAGCCTGGACATGTGAGAGACGATTGTCCTACACTTCAAGATCATTCAAGCAAAGAAAATGAAAAAGGTGAGGAGAAAGCCAAGTTGAGGAAGGACAAGAAGAAAATCCAAAGAGGTTTTTGGGAAGAATCTGGTACTGATTCTATTGAGACTGAACCAGAGGAAGAGACTACAAACTTGTGTTTTATGGGAGAGAATCAAAGTGATGAGGAAGAGGTATGTAAACCAACCTATGATGAATTGTTTGAAATTTGTGAAAAAATCCATGCTTCATACAAAAAACTTAAGAAGACTCATGCTAGACTAAAATTAGAACATTCAAATCTACAAAAAGAGCTTGAAGTCTTTCTCAAAGATCATGCAACGATTGATTCAAATCACATGACTCTTCTTGATGAATTTGATGAGTTGAACAAAAAGCATTTGGAATTAGTTGATGAACATAATGCATTAAAAGCTTCACACACCTCACTTAAGGTTGATCTTAAGAAATCTAAAGAGATTGAGAAAAATTTGAGAATTGAGAATGATGCATTAAAAAGAACTAACTTGAGGATTCAAAATGATTTTGATACATATAAGAAAAATCGGATGACTTCCACTTTTGATCTTAAGCCAGAACCTAGGAAGAGGTATTATAATTCAAACCATTTATGAAACCCTTTTCCTGGAGTTAGATGCTTCTCTTGTGGCATTCTAGGACACATCTCACACACTTGCACCGTTCACCGTAGTACACAGTGGGTGTGGAGACCTAAGATGCATGATTCACAGCATACCATACCTGCATTGTATTCTACTTTTCCTAAGAAGGATCCCAAACCTGTTTGGGTTCCTAAATCTGACTGATGTTGAGTTTTGCATGAGTGCTCTCACCAAAGACCTCGTGGGAGCTTAGGATAACTGGACATAAGGAGGCTTGCAGCTCAAAATTGCATAAACTTGCTGCTTTATCACGTGCTTGACATGTTTAGTTTTTTTGTTTCCTTTTATTTTATTTTTGTGCTAGTTTTTGTGCTTACTTGGTGGTAGTCTAGTTTGCGTTGTTTTCATTCTTTGTTTTTATGTGTTCTGTTTTCACGTTGCTCTTTAATTTTGGTCTTTCATATGATGAATCTTTTCAAGCCTTTAGATTTTGGAGTTTTAGAGATAGTGTTTAGCTTTTTCTAAATTGGTTAAAGGGAGTAAACTGTTGATGTTTTCCCTCCTTCTGACTTTGTTTAGTGGTATGATTTTCTTCTCTAAACAAAAGTCTAAACTCAATTTAACCAATGGCTTTTCATTTAAGATCTTTTTCTTATCTTGCTACATTAATTTATCTTATGCATAATAGCCAAAGTTCTTAGATATCATTCAAGCTTTTGAAGTCTTGCCATTGCATTTATCACATGATTTTGATTTTGTATTGTGGATTGTTCTTCCCTATGTTAGAGAGAGAGCTCTTATTCTCTAATATTTGGAGGATATACTCATAACTAAGTTTTTTTTACGGTATATTAAAGAGCCTTTAGCTTGCAAGAGTTAAAAAGGAAAAAGGCCAATGAAGCCAAATTGAAAAGAAAGCCATATACACAAAAGTGTTTTCAAATCAAAAGATGCTCAAAAGAGCCAATCAAAATGACAAGAGGCCTAAAATAAGCCCACTAAATGCAAGCTATCCTCTCTTTGGTAAAACTCTTAAAACTTAGAAAACTCATTGATTATGTGATACTTTCAAAGACTTGATTTCAATTTTCATGATTGAGAAAAATTAATTTGGTTTATTATTTATGAGATATTTTATTTGTAATCAAGTCTTGAATGGATCTTTTTATCCTATTTAGTTATTCTGAGTTAGATTTCTGTTTTCCAAGAATGTTTGTACCCTGAAGGATGTCCGATCTAGGGTTAACAGAATCAGATGTTCTACCCTCCCCTGATTAGAATTTGTTAAACTTATTGATCTCTTAGAACTCTAAAAGTTTAACTTTTTTAAAGGAACTCTCATATGATGCCTCTTTAAATAAAATAAAATAAAAATAAAAAAAAAATTAAAATCCAAAAATATTCATTTTTCTTTTTTTGTTTTTCCTTGTGTTGTTGTTTTTCTTTTTGTTTTGACTATTTTTTTTGTGTTTTATTTTTTGAGGGTCTTGATCATCAACAATAGTCCTGGCCGATGGAATATTTCGTCTGGCCGATGCATGTTATGTGCATCATCCTGGCCGATACACTGGATCGTCCTGGACGATACACGTGTCAGCGCGTTTTGATCTTTAAATTCGGCCCCAGACGATCCATTATTGGACAATCGTCCGGGCCGATCCACTGTTCGTCCTGGACGATACACGTGGAAAGCATTTTAAACGTTTTAACTTTTGCCGGTACGATCAATTATTGTGCATCGTCCTGGACGATACACCTAATCGGCCCGGACGATCTGCTTTTTCAACGGTCGTCCGGATTAACTCCTCGGGATGATCGCCTGTGTCTAATCGGCCTGGCCGATATCTGATCGGCCCGAATGATTGGACCGCCTTTTTGACCAATCGGCCTGTACGTAATTATTGAACCATATCGGCCTGGATGATTCTACGATCGGCCAGGATGATATGGCCGTTTCTTTAAATTCAGGCCGTTCCAGCCATGATTTTTCACTCTTCATCCTTTCTCCTCTTGTGTTTTTGCTTAGTCCTCTCTATGGCTGGTGGGAAACGCGTCAGACAAACTTCTGGGTGTTCTTCGAGGGCAAGAATTGACCCTTGTTTCAGGGAAGCAGAAGATGAAGCCGCTTACCACCGTTACAAAGAATGTAGGATCACTGTCTCAAGAATCTTCAATCCTACCCACATCTCATACCCGGTAATGGATCTTTTCGCTCACACCTCCCTTTGCTTCATTTTGTCTCTTGCTTTCCCTTTCAATTCAGAGTTTCTTCGAGAGTTTTTCGCAAACCTTCGCATCAACCCTACCTTCACAGCCCTGACCTCCTATGTGAATCGACGCCCTATCAAAATCACATATCAGGATTGTGTTGATCTTTTACAGCTATCCACCACCGGGGATAAGCTGCACTTAATCGCATCTGACCCCTATCTTGACTGGTCCACGACGAATCATTTCCTTCGCCAGACCAATGTACCTTACCATGTTGGAGAGACTAGCTTTTTAGTCAAAGATGCTAGGATAATCTAACATGTCCTTCGCACCTCCGTAATTCCAAAAGCCGGCGACCGAATCCACATCACCCCTCTACTTTCACTCACTACTTTCTACATCATGGCTCATAGGGAATTTAATACTGCGGACCTAATTTTCCAATACATTGATCACTTAACCACAATCCATGATCCAGACCACAAAAGGAAACCCAATCTAGCCTTAGGACACATCATAGCCTATATCCTTGAAACCAAATACCAACTTCAGTATCCTATTCCACCAAACCTCCCAACTCCCTTCAACTCAAATAATTCCTTCAACACCCTTCACAGTACTCGTCTCCACCCTGAGGAACCTCAGGGGCCTGGAGAGGAGGAGGCTCCCGCTCCTGCTCCACCAGCACTCTCCGGTTCATCAGTTGATTGAGAGGTTTGATCGTTGGGAGACTCGGTTTGACGCCTACGTTGCTGCACATGAGCAGCAACACTTTGAGGATATTACCCGCTACGAACAGCATCGCGCTGAGGATTTAGCCCGATTTGACAGTTTCCTTACTCAGCAGCAGCAGCAGCATGACCAGGACATCGCCTGGTTCAATGCTCAGTTCACCACACTTGCCACCTACTTTCAGTAGCCACCTCCTCCACCTCCATCTGATGATCAGGATCCCTCGTTCTTTTAGTCTTTGCTTTCTGTTGTTTGTTTCCTGTAGTTTTACTTTGAGTCGTTATTTATTTTTAGACCCTCTTTTTGTGATGACAAAAGGAGGAGTAGGTGTGGTAGGAAAAGTTGTTTGTAACTTTGAAATTCTAATGAATGTTTTTGGATATTTTTCTACTTATGTTTGTCATCATCAAAAAGGACGAGATTGTTGCAAACCTATTACCATGGCTTATGTTTTGATGATTGACAAACACTATTTCTCTTGGACTACTTGTTGCTTCTAACTTTTCAGGAATCGAAGATCGGACGATCAAGAAGGAGCTAAGTTCAGGATTGCGTAGGTTTAGGGTTGAGTCAGTCTGTACTTTTATTTTTCACTTCTTGAGTCTACTTGTAATGGTCAAAGAGACTGATTCTAAGTAACCCTACACACACACACTTGAGGGGCTTAGAATTTCTGTTTTTGCCCACATCGGCCAGGCCGATATTTATATCGTCCGGGACGATCAACTTAAAACAGAAAGTCTAAGTAAGGATTCTTAATTAAGGCAGCCGTCATTAACATATCAGCCTAGATGATATGTGTATCAGCCAGGACGAAAAGCTAAAAATAGAAAGAAGTAGCCGCCATAGTCAATTAAGGTATACTGTAATTTTAAATTATCGGCCAGGACGATCCACGTATCGGCCTGGACGAAATTACCAAATTATGTCTTAATTGATCAGGAAATCAAGGGAGTAATTAAGGATGATTGATACGATCATATCATCCTAAACGATCGCAGGATCGGCCAGGACGATCCATTCAAAAACATTAAGTTACTTCAGGATGATAAATATCGGCCAGCTTTTATCCAGGGCTATTGTCAGGATGATTTTCCTTTTATTTGAACTGATCGGCCCGGACGATCGTAAGATCGGTCTGGATGATCAAGCCAATTTTCAATCGTCCAGTTTTGCATCCAGGGTGATGCTCTGGCCGATCTTCTTTGATTTGTACTGATCGGCCAGGCTGATGTCCAGATCGGCCTGGACGATATTGTCGGCAACTTGCAATTAATGAGCTCCTTTGAAGCTCCTCTATTTAAGAGCTCTTGTTCAACATTTTTAAAGATCTTTTGCTGCTGCCTTGACCTGAGAAGACCTTGAGGACAGAAAGAGAGAGAGGAGAGAGAGAGGATCTTGTGAGGGGGAGCTTGTGAGGGGATTCACAAGGGTTGCTTCAAGGATCGCTCTGCTTCATCTTCGTCTAGAGTTTCTCGTCCGTGAAGGGTCGGTAGAGGTAAGGAGATTTCTTTTGGTTTTGGTTCTCTGCCAGCTTTAGGAGGAAGCAAAAGGAGGTAGGTTCTCTGTCTTGCCGGGGTGGCAAAAAGGAGGTTCTTGTAAGGGCTTCTCCGCCTAGCCGTGGGGGCTAAAGGAGAGTCACATTTTGAAGTGCAATACTTGGAGAGTGCCTCTAAAGAGTGGACGTAGGTCGAGTCGACCGAACCACTATAAATTTCTGTGTTCTTTTTCTTACTTCCGTGCTTTTAAAATTCCGTATTTATTTCTGTGGTGTGATTTGGTTTATGCAATTTTCTTTCTTTGTGAAAAGAGTTCTTAAAATACCAATTCACACCCCCCCCCCTCTTGGTTAGCTTGGGACTAAGTTCATAGGGCTTCACATCCCTAACGAACTTTCATACAAAACCAACTAGATTAGTTGATGGAGTTAGGGTAGAAACACCTTTTGCAGATTGGACTATAGAAGAACATGACTTAGCTCAACTAAATGCTAAATGTTTAAATAGCTTTTTTTGTGCTTTAAAATCTAAAGACTACATGCGTGTTTCCACTTGTAAAAGTGGAAAGGACATATGGGATAGACTTTGTATAACTTAAGAGGGGACTAATGAGGTTAGCAATCAAGACTTAATATCTTGTTACATGATTATGAATTATTTCGCATGAAATCAAATGAATATATTTCTGACATGTACATAAGATTCACACAAATTGTCACTTCTTTGCATGCACTTGGTAGGGAATTAACTAATGCTAAAATGGTTAATAAAATTCTTCGTTGTTTACTTACTGCTTATGATGCTAAAATTACTGCAATTACAGAGTCTAAAGATCTAAACATTTATTCTATTGACAATCTTCTTGGTTCACTCATTACTTACGAGCAAGGGGTTAGTCAAAGAAAGATTGATGCAGGTGAACCACGAAAGGAGTAGAATATAGCACTAAAAGTGGAAGAGTCTGAGAGTGAACACTCACAACCTGAGGATGTAGATGATATTGCATTAATGACTAGATAATTCAGAAGCTTTTTGAAGAGGAAGCAAAAGAGACGCCAGCAATGGAATAGAGGTAAGTTTAACAGAAATGGCAAGGTTTCTAATAAAGTGATTTGTTATGAATGCAAGAAACCAGGTCATATCAAGACTGATTGCCCAAAACTCAAAGCCACTCATAGAAAGGAGAAGGTAGAGAAGAAACCAATTGTAAAGAAGGACAAGAAGAAGTTTCTAAGAGCTTTTTGGGCGGACTCAGCTTCAGATTCATAAGAGACTGAAATAGAAGAAGAAGTCACCAATCTTTGCTTGATGGCAAATAGTATAGATCAATCAGATCAAGAAGAGGTATGTGACTTAAGTTACGATGAATTATTTGAAGTTTCTGAACACATGCATAATGCATATAGGAAAATAAAAAAGATGCATGCTAGTGTAAGTCTAGAATTGGAAGAACTTAAGAAAGAATATGAAATCCTTAGGAAATATCATGCTTTAATAGATGACAACCACATGAAATTACTTGATGAATATGATGATCTGAATAAAAATCATGGGATTTTAAAATCATCCTATGTTGATCTTAAAAAAGAATTTAAAATATTTAAGGATGAATCTGAGGCAAAATATATCAAATCAATTATACAAATCGAATCTCGGAAGATATGAATTCATTTTATAAGTTGAAAATAAGAGCTCTTGAGGATAATAGGATACCCCCCAAACTTGAAGATTTTACAAATCATAAATTTTATCCTAAATATATGGAATCCCTTAGAAGACAAATAAATGGTAGAAGACTTAGGAATACTTTTCCTAATATCAAATGTAATAATTGTAGATTATTTAGACATATAGAACACACTTGTACTTTGAAGATGAAATCTGATTTGGTGTGGAGACCTAAGATGCATAAACCTAGATATATCATACATGCATCTGATTATAAATTGCTAAAAGGTGAACCCAAACTTGTTTGGGTTCTCAGGTCTAACATTTGATATTTTTGTAGGGTTGCTCTCACATAAGACCTCGTGGGAGCATATGGTACCTGGACAGCAGATGTTCAAAGCATATGACTAGAGATACTGCTCAATTCATAACGTTGGAAGCCAAAAGTGGAGGCAAAGAAACACTTGGAGATAACACCACAAAGACGGTGTTTGGATCATGTATGATTGGAAACTTGAAAAACTTTTTTATTGACAATGTGTTGTTGGTTGAAGGATTAAAGCATAATTTGCTAAGTATAAGTCAACTATGTGATAAGGGTTATAGTGTAAATTTTGTTCCTACTAGCTTCATATTAAGCATAAATGGTAAAGATGTGTTGAATGGAAAAAGGGTAAACAATGTTTATAAGCTAAATTTAAATTGCATTCATACTCCTACTGCCTTTTGTTTAAAAACTATTTCTGATGAGTCATGGCTTTGGCATAGGAACTTTGTCATTCTAGCATAAAAAACCTTAGAAAGATTACCCAAAAGAACTTAGTGAAAGGTATACCTAAACTAGACTTTAATAAGGACCACCTATGTGATGCATATCAATTAGGTAACCAAGTGAAGTCCCCTTTTCAGTCCAATAAGGATCTTAGGACTAGTAAACCTTTGGAAATCTTACACATGGATCTTTTTGGACCAGTTGGAACTGTAAGTCTAGGAGGGAAGGTATACGGATTTGTTATTGTGGATGATTACTCAAGATTCATTTGGGTTAGATTTCTATTTCATAAGAGTGAATCATTTGAGAAATTTAGAAATTTTTTGACTTGGATTAAAAATAAATTAGGGTGTGAAATTATTTCTATACAAAGTGATCATGTAGGAGAATTTGAAAATGAGAGATTTGAAAACTTTTGTAAAGAGAAAGAAATTGATCATAGTTTTTCTGCACCTCAAACCCCTCAGCAAAATGTGGTAGTCGAAAGGAAAAATAGAACATTAATAGAAGCCCCCCCTGAGCAATGTTGGCAGAATACTCACTTCCTAGATATTTTTGGGCTGAGGCGGTTAACACTGCATGTTATGTTCTGAATAGGGTGAATGTGAGATCCAATTTAAATAAAACATCCTATGAGTTTCTAAAAGGGAGAACACCTAATTTGTTACATTTGCATGTTTTTGATTGCAAGGTGTTTATTCATAATAATGGAAAACCTGCCTTAGAAAAATTTGATCCAAAATCAGATGAAGGAATTTTTTTTGGATATTCAAGTGTTGGAAAATCTTATAGGGTATTCAACAAAAGAACTTTAGTCATTGAAGAGACCACACATGTTGTATTTGATGAATCTAGAAATTTGGAATAGCCAAATATTATTGAAGATGAGATTGAGGATAACTCCCAAAAGATTGATAGAATAAACTTGGAAGAAAATGTAGAAGAGAATTTGAAGATAGAAAATCCTTTGCTTAGAGATTTGAGATATTCTAAAAACCACCCAAGGGAATTGATTATTGGTGAATCTAGTAAGGGTGTTAGAACTAGGCATGGATTAAACAAGGAAGTTAATCATTCAGCCTTTATTTCAACTGTAGAACCCACTAATATTGATCAAGCACTTTCTAATGAAATTTAGATATTGGACATGAAAGAAGAGTTGAATCAATTTGAAAGAAATAAAATTTGGGAATTAACTTCAAGGCCAAAAGATCAAAGCATAGTTAGAATTAAGTGGGTAATCAAAAATAAAATGAATGACTCAGGAATAGTCATTAGAAATAAGGCTAGATTAGTTGCTAAGGGGTATAATCAGATTGAAGGAATTGATTTTGAGGAGACTTTTGCCCCTGTAGCTAGACTTGAAGCAATTAGGGTTTTGTTAGCCTTTACTTGTTTTAAGGGTTTCAAATTATTTCAAATGAATGTGAAAAGTGTCTTTTTAAATGGGGTAATTGAAGAAGATGTTTTCGTAGAACAACCTCCAGGTTTTGAAAATTCTAAATATCTAAATCATGTTTTCAAAATGAAAAAGGCATTATATGGACTAAAACAAGCACCTAGGGCTTGGTATGAGAGGTTAAGCACCTTCCTACTTAAAAGATCTTTTGAAAAAGGAAGTGTGGATACAACTCTTTTTTAAAGAAATTTGGAAAGAATATACTCATTGTTCAAATTTATGTGAATGATATTATTTTTGGATCTTCAAATAAAAATCTTTGTGATAATTTTTCTAAAACAATGAGTAGTGAATTTGAGATGAGTCTAATGGGAGATTTAAATTACTTTCTAGGTTTTAGCATTAAGCAACTTGAGGAAGATACATTTCTTAGTCAAACTAAATATGTTAAGGACATCCTCAAAAAATTTAAAATGGACAATGCTAAACCTGTTAGTACATCAATGAGTTTCTCAGTTTAGTTGGATAAGGACCCTAAGGGAAAATCTGTTGATCAAAAGAAATTTAGAGGGATTATTGGATCATTACTTTACTTGACTGCTAGCCAACTAGATATCATGTTTAGTGTTTGCTTGTGTGCTAGATTTCAATCTGATCCAAAAGAATCACAGTTGACAGTAGTGAAAAGGATTTTAAGATACTTACTAGGAACTCGGAATTTAGGAATTTGGTATCCAAAGTTTAGCTCTTCATTTGAAATTATTGGTTATTCAGACTCTGATTTTGCAGGCTGTAGGGTGGATAGGAAAAACACTTCTGGAACATGTCAATTCATTGGAAATTTATTAGTTTTATGGTCTAGTAGAAAACAAAATTCAATGGCCCTATCTACTGCAGAAGCAGAATACATTGCATTAGGAAGTTGTGTGGCACAAGTATTTTGGTTAAAACAACAGTTGATTGATTTAGGATTAACTATAGGCACTATACCAATTTATTGTGATAATACTAGTGCTATTTACATTTCAAAAAATCCTATTCAACATTCAAGAACCAAACACATTGACATAAGACATCATTTCATAAAGGATCATGTATCCAAGGGAGAAATTGAACTTAACCATGTTTCAACAGAAAATTAACTAGCAGACATTTTTACAAAACCTTTAGCTTTTGATACTTTCAGTACATTAAGAACTAGGCTAGGAGTTATTGATTTAAATGCTTAGATAAAAATATTTTTCTACAAAATTAATATTTTATTTTTATTTTTGTGTTCATTGTATTTTTGTCTTTATTTTGTTTTGTTGTTATGTTTATTTTTTGGTGCGTATTTCAATGTGTCTTATTTATTTTTATTCATTTTTATTTTGAGTGTGAAAATAAAATTTATGGTTATCATCGTCCGAGACAAAAATTTTTTTATACAGGACGATGTGTGTAAAATGACAAAACTGCGTGATTTCGAACCGTCTTAAGAGCAGTTTTTTCAAACGACAGGATGATTAAATGCAGCAATTAAATGGATAAGATAGTTTTTAGTATGAACTTCATCCGTATGAACCTTTGGTTTGTCTAGACGAACACATGTCGATTCATGGCGGGGGACGGTTTTCAACAGCCATTAAAACAAGTTAAAATTATGATCGTCCGTACGAACACGTGTTTATCTGTACGATCGTCTTGGTCAAAAATCTGTATGAAAGGAGCTTCGGAATTGTGTTTTTACGAAAAGCCGTTATTTATTAAACTCATTTGTTCGTCCATACGAAATATTTTCATACGGGATGCGGGACGAACGAAAATTTCGTCTGGGACGAACATTCGTTCTTCTTTAAATTAACGACAGTTTTTTACTGAACAGTCACTTTCATACATCTCTTTCAAACCTTTCCACTCTTCAAATCCTTCAATGACAAGTTCTAGCAAGCGCCAAAAGACTTTGGCTAAGGGTCCTCCAAGGAATACATCCGAAAACTTCCTTTCTAGAGCCAATGAAGAATCCTTTCCTAGGTTTGTCTCTGCAAAAATCACCCCATCTAGAGTTCTCCTACACGATCAACTAACTTTTAAGGTAATGCACTTGTTTACCTCCACTCAGTTTAGTTTGATCCTCACTTTAGTTCACTTCTACAATAGAGAAACCTTTCACTATTTCTTGGCAAACATGTCATTCAACTCCGACCATTCTGTCATCAGTTCTTTTGTTTTCAAAAAGAAAGTTGAAATCACCAAAGATGACTTTGGTATTTTTCTAAACTTAAAGATTGAAGGCTTAAGAGCACACACTTTAACAAACTCAAGTTTTGATTAGACAGAAGTTAATCATATGATTAGAGAAATAAGAGTTAAGGATCATCAACCTAAAGTATTAACTTTATTGCGTGAAGCCCGTATCATCCAGCACGTTCTAAGAACTTCTATTATCCCTAAAGCTGGTGATATAATCAACATCACTCCTCTTCTTTCTACTATTACCTACTTGATTATGACTAGACAACCTATAGATGAGGCCCAACTCCTAATTGACTACATTTATGATCTCTCTGAAATTAGTTATGTTGATCATAAAAAGAAGAAGAACATAGCTTTAGGACATTTGATTGCTTATATTTTAGAAAAGAAGTATGATTTAATTCATCCTGAACAAGACTTTGAAGAACCACTCTACTACAACGATGCATCCTTTAGCGCTATCTTCAATAAGGACGAGCCCAGCAGAACTCATGTAGTTCTGAGTGAAACAGAAGAAGAAGATGGACCTTCACATGCTGCTGGACCAAATTATGAGGATTTGGTTCAAAGATTTGAAAATTTAAAGGCTCATTTTGATCAAAGATTTGATCAAATTGAAACTCACCTACAGCAGCAATATTTTCAGCACAATCAGGATATGAGATATATACGTGAATAAATAAATGTCATTAATTCCAACATGTTCACGATGAGTAGTTACATCAACTTCTTTAGTGCAGCACCACCTCCTCCTCCAGATCAGGGTCCTTTAGAATGATTTGTTTAGTATTTGTTCAGTGTTTGTTCTATGTTTGTTCTATATTTCATTATTGTTCTTGTGTTAGTGATTGTCTTTAGTTTGTTATTATGTTCTTGTCTTCATTGTGTTACTATTGATATCTTGAACTTCAAATTGTAATAGCTTTATCCGATATCAATATATGTTTCAATATTTTGTCGTTTAATGTTTTAGAAATGTATATTTAACTTTATGATATTCCTTTTTTATTTTTATCATAATAGTGCTTTATTTAACTTGCAAATTTAAATTAATTTCATTAGAAAATATAATTTTTCTAAATATAAGAAATGCTTATAACTTGATATTATTAGAATTTTTAATTCCATGTCTCTTATTTAGACTACATTATCTTTAATATTATTATTGCAATTTAGATGTTTTTTTATTTTGTATTTCTCTTTTCAATTAGTATTTATGCACTTAGAAAATTTGAAATTCTAGATTATTGATTTTGAAAAGAATTCAAATACTCTTGAGAATTATACAAATATACAAAAATAATTATTTATCTTGATTACAAAAGGATACTGCAAAAAATTTGTAATGACAAAAAGAGGAACAAAATAAGCCCAAAGTCAAAAAAAAGGGAGATGCACAAAAGTGTGCCATAAAAATTAAAAAAGATGCGCAAAGCGCCACATGTGGTAATTACTTCTTTCCAGTCTCTTTTAATCTCTTAATTCAAATTGATTTAATGTTCATTTATAATTTATATTGAAATTTGAAATATAAAATTTTTTATACAACCTTAGTGCAATGATTCTCTTTATCTTCATGTCTAAATTGACACATGCCCTTGAAAAACTCTTTTTATTTTCTAAGTTATATCACTTCTTAAATTATATGAAATTTTATATATTTCTAATATTTTTAATTTTATTTGCATACCTTATTTCAATTACTTTCAAGATTAAAAATATCAAATGAATTTCATATTTCTGCTTACATTCCTAACATTCTTTTCTTCTTCACTTTTTGATGTTGTCAAAAAGGGGGAGAAATTATTTGTTGTTGCGTATGTTTTCGTACTGTTTGATTTTCATATATGTGTAATATTTTCATAGTGTTTGATTTTCATATGTGTGTTTTCGTACTGTTTGATTTTCGTATGTGTTATTTTTGTAGTATTTGATTATTTTCTTTATTTTATCTTTTGTATTATTTTGTGTTGTATAAAATTTTTGAAGAACAAAAATTTTTAAGTAATTCAAATGCCTCCTTATTTTCATGAGTTCATAAATTTAGGGGTAGTTTAGGAGATACTTAGAATTTGAAACCCTACAAATAATAATTATTTTGCCATCATCAAAAAGGAGTAGATTGTAGAGAGAGTTGCTATTTGCATGTTTTACATTCTTACAACTTATATTATTTTGATGATTTCAAATATTGTTGTTTTTATATATCTCCTAACACTTTTTAGAAGTTTTATTTTTGCTCTAGAGTGTACTAATATTTCAGAAAAATCAACTCCACGCGATGAAGACTTCAAATTATTCTTTTGTAAATTATAGGTTTTGAAATGAGAGGGAGTGATTATAATTGAGTAAAAAATTACAACACACACTCTTGGGGGATAATTTTTATGAACTGGTCTTACGGGATGAACTTGGTTCGTACGGGATGATCATGTCAATTAACCCTCAGAAGAGCAATGGATCGAACAGGTGAAGAGAAAATTTTCTAAGTCCTAATCGTCCAGAACGAATTTAATATTCATCCCGGGATGAACGTCTCTGGATTCTCACTTTCACTTTTCGTCCAGATGAAATTAATTTTTGTACCGGGATGAAGCTCTCTGTATGAGATCGTACAGGACGAAATTAATTTTCGTCCCTAGACGAAGCTCTCCGTATGCGATCGTACAGAATGAAATTAATTTTCGTCCCTGGACGAAACGCTCTGTATAAAATTATTCGAGGATGAAACCTGTTCGTCCCAAGACGAACCGAACGAAGTTTGAGGTTACTTGTAGTTTTTGGGCAGTTTTTCTTATCTTTTGTATATATAATCCAAATTAGACTGCCACCCAATCTTTTTGCTCATTGATCTTCATGCCTATTGGAAGAAGAGTAAAGGAGAGAGTGAGAGAGAGCATTCAAAGAAGGATTTCTACTATTGGAGCGTGAAGGCTTTGCATAGTGTTCAAAGGTAAGATTTCCTACTTGTGATTTGAGGTTACTTCACTCTTTTTTTTTCTTCTTTCTAGATTTCTTGGGAAGAGATCTGTCAAGGAGATCTGATTCTCTGTCGACATTGGGAGAGTGTGAAAGGAAGAACGGTTCTCTACCGACACTAGGAGAGTGTAAAAGGATGAAGGGTTCTCTGCCCTCACTAGGAGAGTGTAAAAGGATGACGGTTCTCTGCCAACACTAGGGAAAGTGTAAAAGGACGACGGTTCTCTGCCGCACTGGGTAGTGGTGAAAAGAGTGATTGTAAAGGCTTCTCCGCCTTGCTGTGGGTGCAAAAGGAGAGACATTATTGGTATTAGTGCAATACTCAGAGGGTGCCTCTGGGGAGTGGATATAGATCTGGTTTAGACTAACCACTATAAATCATGTGTCTTTTTATTTTACTGATTTTTATTTTCTGTATTTACTTTAGTGTTTTAAAAATTATGGTTGAAAAACTTTTTATAAAAAAAATATCATTAAAATTTAATTTCGATTAAAATTATCAAAAGAGAGAAAATTTTTAATTACCAATTCACCCCCCCCCCCCCTCCTCTTGGTAGCTTTGGGACATTAACTTAGGTTTAATAACCTATTTACTAGACTCAACAGCCTTACATTATCATTTAGTTATTTTAGTGGTTGGTTCATTTTCTTTTGCATGTGTTTGCTCAAGAATTTCTATTCCCTCCATTTTTCTTGCTGGTTCTATTGCTCCTCAGTTCTTAAAGAGTCTTTATCTTCTCTTGTTGGAAATCTTAACAGTTTTTATTTTTGGTGGTTTTCTTTGTTCCTCTAGTATCTTGTGCTCTTTTGGTTTGGAGCATTTCTTTAAGGTTTCCTGCCTCTCACACTCATGTTTCTGGAATTATGTTTCACTTGTTTGGATAGCTAGTTTTGGTCTTGATTGTTTGAGTTTGTTCTTTTGTATCTATTCTTTTTAGTTTATAAACTTTAGGCTCGTGTCGTACTTATTTTCTTATTTGTATGACCTCACTTCTTTTCTATTCATTGTTTCTTATTTTTTGGTGGTTTAATGACTGGATTTTTTTGGCCATCATTTGGATGCTAGCTTTCTGATGTTGATTTTATGTTTCTTAATTTTGTTTTGTTTTGGCTTGTTTAGATTCTCTCCTTTTGTTGGCTTTTTCTTTGTTTGGCTTGTTTCTTGTAGGTATTTATCTTCTTGTTATTAGTAGGGATCTCTACTCCTATAATCTATTCTTATTCTTTGCTGGCCCTGTTATTTCTTTTCTTGCTCATTCTTGTCAGTGTTTCCTTTCTCGGCTTATCAAGATTTTTGGCTCCGGGTCTATCCAAGCTATTATATGGAGGAGATCTCTGATATCATTTTGGTTGTGTTATTTAAAATTTATTCATTGCATATTATTACGTTCGTATAGTGGTTTCCCCTTTTTTTGTGTTGGTGGCATTTTGTGCTTCATGATAATCTGATTCTTCATTATTTTGGGTAAGGGCACCTGTTCTTATGTAGCTTCTTCCTAGGTTTTTTTTTTTTAATTAGTTGGGATCCTTAGCTCTTAGGTTTTAATTTTCTTTTGATTATAGTTCTTCTAAGCAGTAATGAGCATTAGATCCCATGTAAGGACTTGTACTTTTATTTGATATTAACATGTAGGCCTGGTGGTGAGTTCTCTCTAAAAACATGCATTTAAAATAAAATCCAATTGTTAGTAAAAAAAACTTTATCTAAATCCCTATTTCCATTAATTGAATGAACTTTAATTATTTTTTCAAGAAGTGACACTTCTTGTTGGCATGATAGGTTTTGATGTGGGCTCAACATGATCTTACCTTTTATGGGGGCAACTTGATTGATATCCCCGTAGGATTGTAAAAAAAGAATTATTTGAGTGGTGGTAAAATTTCAATTCTAATTTTGGATAAATTTGTAATTAAAGCTTCTAAGCAACAAAAATATGAGTTTTCCTTCAAAAATTAAACAATTTATAGAAATTATAGAATTAAAGATTTGGAATGTTAGTGAACTAATGGCTTCATTACTTTGGGTTTTGACTAAATGGATGAAGATTTATGATACTTTTAATTTGGTTACTAATAACAAAAAATTATCTCTTTAGATTAGGATATTTGCTATGGCATCTTAAGGGTATTGGGGATTTTATAAGGTCTTATAAGGTTATGAAGGTTGTAAGAATATTTAAAAAAGTTTATAAGATGTTTAATGAATTTTGGTGTTGAAAAATGCTAGGCTCAAGATTATATAGAAAGGATAAATATTATGTTGGGAAAGAGGAGTTAAGGGTAAGAAATAAAAACTAAAGACTCATCAATGTCCTTAAGGATCATCCATCATGCTTCACAAATACATAGTGCAGCCATCAAGCTTTTCCACATGAAATTTGTACATGTAAAAAACATTATTTTTATTCAGTGAATCAAAAATGTAGAAAGTAAAGTCCTTTTTATAGTTACTTTTCAAGTCTAGGCAATATTATAATACCTTAGAAGCTAACATAATACTATTATATGTATTGATGACTTGCCCTAATATAAAAGTAAAGAAAATTAGAGAAAAAAAAAAATCAAAGCTTCAAAATAAAAGAAAATTAGGACTAGCTAGATAAAGTACATTGGCCTTGAAATCAATCAATTTATGACAATTTTTGTCTTCTTGGCTGGCCTGGCCAACCTATCACTGAAGAGGCCTTAAATTAAACTTTTTAATTATTCTCTCATAATTTTAATAAGATTATGGGATGTCCATGAGTTTGCATTCAAAGTTATGCATGGTGAATGGCCAAAAATGTTAATGTAGAACATTGGTTTGTGATCTTGTCCTAAGCCTTTATGTAGGTGCTACATCAAGATTAAACATGGACTTCTTTCTAATTGCACCTCCTTTTTTATACATCTATCATCCCATTCTTCTTTTATTAAATTTCCACCTTCATTGCCCTATAGCTATATCAATCTAAATAGATTTTATTTAGTCTCTACTAGATTAGAAATCCTTAATTCATGCTAAGAGTTGCCTAATTTTATCTCTTGAACTTCTAAGAAATCTTCATAACTTTCTGTAGGTGTACTAATCAAATGTCGAAAGCTTCTAGTTAAAGCTATAAATTTATATTCATTTTTCAATACTAATCATCCTCCTTGCACGAATCTCATAAATATATCATGTATTTGTAGTCTTACAAATGGTAGTACAAAACATTCACTAAATACATCTATAAACACAATCCATAAATTATAGAATTTAGCCTTTCATGAAAATTTTCTTGTTGGCCCAACCATCTTTTTGCTTCTCCTTCAAACACAAATACAATCTAAGAAAGTTCACTATCCTCTGAGTACTTTATTTCAGCAAATACCTTTTAATTTCTAATTAACTGATTTTCAGCTAAGAGTGGTTCTATCTTACCTTCAAACAAAGGCGGTTTCATACTTTGAAGTAACTTGATGTCTATCAACCATTTCATCTATACTCACACTCATTCTACTTTGTGCATTTCATGATAACTATGTTACCATATTAGATAACTAAATTATTAAGTTTAACAATATTTCTAAAATACCTTTAGTTTCCAACATATTATTATCACCAGCTTATTCACGTTACATTATTGATTGTTTAGAACTTTGATCATTAGTGAAATCTTATTGTTTGTTTACGAAATAGTCCAACACCTATTAAACAAATATATTTATGGCGTATGCACATTAATTTTAGACAAGTTCCTTAATTTATTTTAAATAATCGTAATGTCATAAAAAGGAAATTTAATGGCAAATAAATAAATAAACAGGTACCTTAATTTGTACTACCATCCTCATGCACCTCCATCGTAAGCAGTAGATAAATCCAACCGCTCTTATCTTTCTCTCTCAGCAAAAGCAGCCTACCCATGCCGACATTAAACGTGTGATAATCCCGACCAACCCTAACAACGCTTAATTTATCTAATCTTCCACTTCTTATTCTTCTTTGTTTTTCAATTCTATAACTTATATCTTATAATTAATCCGCCACGCATCAATACTAATCTCAGAGAAAATTCCAAATATGAGGGCAGCAAGATTTTAAATATTCCAATTTAACATCGAACTCGAACACATTTCAGGTCTATAAATATTTATGCACAAACACTAACGAAGAACTCCTATGAGAAGACAGCTTCCAGCTTCTGATTAAAAGCAATGGCACTGGGAGAATCTCTGTCTTCTACGCCAACTTGGTCTGTTGCTTTTGTCACAACTGTCCTCATAATCCTTTCTCTGCTCATTGAGCACTCTCTCCATATCCTAACTCATGTACTCTCTCTCTCTCTCTCTCTCTCTCTCTCTCTCTCTCCTCTCTCTCTCTTTCTTTCGTTTGGATTTATGAAAATAACTTTGATTTATAAGCTGATATACGCTATGTAGTTTGTTGATAGAAGAAAAAGGAAGAGTCTTAAACAAGCTGTATGCCAAATAAAGGCAGGTGAGAATTCAAGCTCTGTTTGTGTTGGAATATATTTATCTAATTTCAGAAGTAATCATTTTGTAAAGAAAAGTTTTGTTGACAGAATTGAGAAATTTGGGGTTCATTTCTCTATTGCTGACTATGGCTCAACAACCCATATCCAAGATCTGTATCTCTGTGAGCATGGCTGACACATTCCTTCCTTGTAAGGAAAAGCCGCCTCTTCCGACCACAAGTTTTGACAACGTGGAGAATGCAAATACATGCGTGAAGAAGGTAGGTGGGAAACTAAGAACAAATCTATTGAGGCCCGCTTATGTCTATTTAGTTGCTTGTGCATATAGAATAGGTTTTAAGAGAATATGTAATTTAAAGATAATATGGATTTTGAACTTTATAATTTCAAGAATATATAATAATGATTCTTATTTCTCATAAACAATATTGAAAATAAAATAATTATTTTTTATAACATGGTGTAAAATAAAGCAATTTTTATAAGTAAATTAACTTGGTAAATTCCAATATTTGGTCTGATTAAATTAGTAATAATTAAGTATGATTTAAACTTTGAGTTCTCAGATCTAGGGCAAATTATTGGGTCAGGTAATCGAACGCAGAGATTTCTTCTCAAAATGGGGGAAAACCACGTGAAAATCAAACATTCTGAAATTACCCACAACCCTATACTTATCAAAGTCTTGATGAAATTGTTTCTGTTCAATCGTGTTAAATAAATTGATAATTACGTTATACTATATATTAATAAAATGAGTTTTTTTTTTGTTTAATTTAATTTAATCCATTCAAAAACTAGCTTTTACTTCTTTTTTTTTAATTCTTTTAATAAATTTTACTAATTTTTGTTGCAGGGTAAACTGCCACTTATGTCATCTGATGGAACACAGCAGCTGCAGGTTCTGATATTTATGCTGGCGATTTTCCACGTCGTTTCCTCCCTTCTTACTTTGGGTCTTGGGGAGATCAAGGTAATTTTTTTTTTTTAAGTTTAAATATTTTTGCCCCTTTTTTTTACTTTTTTAATAGTTTTTCTAGCTTAATTGCTGTTTTTTTTTCAGACGAAGAAATGGAGAAAATGGGAAGAAGAGGCTCGCAGTCTGGAATACCAGTTATCCAATGGTGAGATTTTTTGCAGTATAGAGAAAAAAATATTTAAAATGACAATCATTCTCTTGATTTTATTATTATTTGCTAAAAAAAAAATAATTAAACAGATCCGAGACGATTTAAGCTCGCTAAACAAACATCCTTTGGGAGAAGGCACATGCAGTTTTGGAGTAACCACGGGTCACTTCTCTGGATTGTTAGTCTGAGAATAAACACTGCGCTTAAACAATGCAATAAAAATATTATTTTTTTTAATTATTCGCCTTTTTTATAAATTATAATTAAGCACGGCTATACTATTTTCAGGTTTGTTTTGTGAGGCAATTCAAGAATTCTGTATCACGAGCTGATTATTTTGCTCTTCGAAATGGCTACATTGATGTAAGATATAATTGAGGAGATTAGTAATTTTGAATTTAAAAAAGAAAAAAAGGATAAGGTAACAATTATAGGGATTCAATCTGTTGTAGGCTCATCTTGGCCCAAAGTCAGCCTATAATTTTCACAAGTTTCTTAGAAGATCTTTGGATAAAGATTTTAAAGGGTTAGTTACAATCAGGTAATTATAAGATATGCACTTGAGTTACCTTTTCCTTTATTGACAATAACATTTTAATTTGTAAAAAATAAAATTTTTAGTAGTTGACTTTTTGGGTAAGAACAACATTATCTTTTCTTAAAGATATTTTATTTAACATTCTATGTATTAACAATCCATTTTTACCTGCTTTCTTTCCACAACACTGCAGCCCTGCAATCTGGACGGCTGTCAACTTGTTTATCTTTTTCAACGCTCATGGTAATGTATTTTATATGCATGTTTTTCTCAACTAACAAATGTTGTTTAAAAACTTTTACCAATTTTTATTGTTAAACAATTTACTTTCTGCTTCATTGCAGTCTTTAACAACCATTACTGGCTTCCTTTTATCCCGTTAGTGGTGAGTATATATTCAATAAGAACTAAGGAAATTCAACTCAGATATAATATTCTGTGATGTGTAATTTTTTTAATTTTTATATTTGCATGACAGTTTTTTTGCTTTTTCACTTTATTATATTTTCAATTATTTCAATCAAACTGAATAATCAAACTGTTAAACTTTAATTTAACAATGTAAATTGTGAGAAGCAAATGATTTAATGTAGATGCAATGGTAGCATTCTAATAGTTAAATAGTTTTATAATGCTTGTATGCATGTAGTACTCAAATAAAATGAAAAATCTTAAGCACGGTAATATGATTTTTATTAAATTTATAATTGCCTTTATTTTAAAAGAAATTTTATCAAAAAATAATTTTATTTGATGCATGCTTTATCATCCATTTTCTAATAACATTAGGTGATGGGTCAAACATTCTTATATACCTATATGTGTTAGATCCAAATTTAATTATGAATGACGTACAATCTTATTATAAGAGATGACCAGGAACTTGTGTAGGAATGAAGAGAAATAGAGGAGAGAGAGAGAGAGAGAGAGAGAGAACATCCACTAATTCAAATATTTGTAATACATGAATTCAAGCTATTAGAGAGCTACAAAAGATGCCAAAAGATCCATAAAAGAGAAAAAGTCCTTAAATGCTACTCTTCACCACTTATTTATACGATCTAAGGACATTAAAAATGTCTACATCCATAAATAAAAGAAAAAAAATACAATGCTACACATATTACCTTTGATGTGTGTTGCTCTCTAATTAATTGGTTAAGTGGAGAGAGACTCAAAATTGTTATAGTAAATAGTTGTGGGCTCCGAAAATTATGCCCCGGCCTCCGCCCGCTATGCTCTTTTTTTCAGTGAAGTTTTAACAGAATTAAGTTTTGGGGTAAATTTTGGGAAGGCATATGGGTTTGTAGATAAGACACTACCCAGAGATTTCACCCTCATTTTGCGAGGACTTTTTTTATGTGACTTTTTGTTTCCAATAGGCGCAAGCCTCTATAGTTAATTACCACTCCCGATAACGAGAGAGAACTTTTGATTAAGGCTAGTCGTCAATAAAATACGTAGAGATACGTGTTATTAGGCATATAGTAATATCATGGGCAATGGATATTTGAAAATGGTTGAGGGTTTGAAGATTGAATATTTATAATAGAAAATTTCACTATCTTGCACTTAAAGTGGATGGTGGGGGAATGGATGATAGACCCGATCAAGATTCCATGGTTCTGTCGTCCCAGGCCATCGTGGACCTTTGTCTACTTAGTCAAAGGAGATAGTCGACCCAACCTAACAGAAGGATCCTTGTCGGCAACCATGGCTTACTTCATCCAAGGGTACCTTATAGACCTGGGTTGAATATTTGTCTAAGGAGACAAATTTGAATCCACCTTAGCTAACATAGGGATTTGTGCCCTATCGATCATATCCTATATATCCATATCTCAAGCATTTGATGCCTTTAATGAGCATATTGACTCTGGGCATAAACGGTATTTCGTGGTGATATTTGGCGGCAAAACCACTCAGTTCAAGGGGCTATGGGTCATAACCGTTTATCCTGCGGTGTCATTTGGCGGCAAAACTGCCGGTCAAAGGACACATGCCATGTCCTTACTAGTAGGAGATTATTTAAGAATTGATCATATTGATATTTTTGACTAGATAATAGCTCCTTGTGAGATGAACTAAATAGGGGTGTCAATTTCGAGTCAAAGGTTGAGTTTGGGTCGAACCCGAAATTGACCCGACACTATTCGGGTTTGGGTTGACCCGAGCCATTTTTGTAAACAGGTAGATTTTCTGGAATACTCGAGTGCACGTCATGGAACTGTCACACAGAACTGATGCGGGACCATCACGAGGGACGTATGCAAGGGATTGACTGTCATGTGGGGTGATGAGAGGATGTAGGGCTCACACGAGGGCTCGACGCGGGATGCGGGGCTTGCATGAGGGCGCGATGCGGGATGTGGGGTGCGCCCGAGTACGTGATGTGGAACCATCACGTGGAACTGTGCGGGGTAACCGAGGCAGGCAGGGTGGGATCCTTCTGGCAAATGGATTTATGTGTTATTTTGGTTCATTTCGAGCCATTCCTGAGTTTTTGGGTCAACCCGAACCCAACTCGATTTTTCAAACTGGTCAATTTTTCAGAACTGAACCGACTTACTTCGAGTTTGGGTCAACCAAAACCCAAAACTTTTGGGTAGGGTTTGGGTCAGGTTTTCGGGTCGGGTCCAATATTGACAGCTCTAAAAGTAAATTTTAATTTATCCATCTTGACAAGCTATTGTAGAGGGTGGATGAATATTTGCTTTAAGTGTTTGATAGTGTTGTTTCAATTCTAAATATTCTAAATTTGAATGACTTTGAGATTTTTAGAGTTTTGGATTTTTTGATTTTTAAGGGTATTTGGATGGAGCTTGGAAGGCATTTGAAAATGTTTTTGAACTCCTCCGGTTGAGATAAACATTCAACACGGTCATCATCGATATGTTTTGGGATCATTCTATTTGAAAATATTTGTATTTTATGGATGGATCTTGTCAACTCTATCAAACTGTCAATAGAGGATCGAGTTTAATAGGCTTTATACTTTTATTATTGATTCTCATTTATAGTCCTTGAAGGCCTAATATAAATGTATTAAGGAAAATATACTGG
Source organism: Dendrobium nobile (assembly GCA_022539455.1). Taxonomy (NCBI): domain Eukaryota; kingdom Viridiplantae; phylum Streptophyta; class Magnoliopsida; order Asparagales; family Orchidaceae; genus Dendrobium; species Dendrobium nobile. Next base: position 46,601,602 of record CM039735.1, on the reverse strand, counting down.
TCGTCATCATCATATATTTGTTTGATGGTTAGAACCCTATCGACTCTTATGGATCCGTATAGAATGATCAAGTTTTGCAAGCTTAATGTCACGACCCAACCTGATCAGAACGAATCCCATCACGTTGAGTCGCGACGGATGAATCTAGGATCTAGCTTTGGAATTTAGTTTCAGACTTTCTTTCGAATAATCATACAGAAAACACAGAGCTACTATAAACTTCTAATATATAGAAATTTATCTAACATTTTCTTTCTTCTCATTCTTTAAAATAATCATGTACAATACAGTGCATGGCTATAAACAGAAAGAATAGAACAAAAGAACATAATAGTCATGACCGTACAAAAATCAAAAGTACAAAAAAAACCTAATCTCAGATCAGACACAGAACGGCTAGTCTAACACCTCCTTCCCTTTCGCAGAACCTGAAAACCACGCAAATAACAAGGATGAGCTAACAACTCAGCAAGACTACACTAGCCAATCAAAATCTCAAGAAACTCACAACAAAATCATCAGAACAGTTTATTCAAGTAGCCGTACAAAATTCAGATAATCGTACAGAAACTCATATAATCAGACAGAATACAGATATGCGCACAAAACAGATAATCAAACAGAAATTAAATAACTGACATAGAAGAAATGAATTCATTTCATATAATAGAATTATTCAAATAAGATTTCAACTCTCATATCACAAAATCGTACAAATCACAAAACACATTATCAAAGCAGATAAAATCACATATCACATATCCCTGACCCAGACAGAATCTCAACGGATTTTGGCCCCTTATGCCTCACATCCTTAACACAGACAAAATCTCAAAGGATTTTAGCCCCTTATACCTCCCTTGAGCTTACAGCACCAAAATATATATCAGGTCAGAATTTATTTTTAGATTCTCGGATCCTAACAGAATCTCAAAGGATTCTAGCCTCTTAGAACTCCCTTATAATATCATTCAAATACATCAAATAATCAAATTCAGAAAAATTGGATTATATTAGAAAAATCGTCAGCGCAATAACCGTAGTCCACAAAAATTTCAACATATCAGATCACAAATTTAGAAAATTACTAAATTATAACATATAGTGTAAAATATCATTTTAAGACTTTCATTCTACTGAAGTAATATTTTTTAACATCCAGATAATTTTATATTCGATAAAAACTCCACAGAATTCAAAATACCTGGTGAAAAACTTTCAGAAAATGCTCAAAATGTGTAAAATCATCATTTCTAAAACATACCAAAAGTTACGTGGTAAATGTTTTACCGTAACGAAATTATACCAGATTTACGCTAATGGAAAACAAATTTAAAACAGAAAATCCGTCAAAAATCACATTTCTGAAAATTGAGAAAGGCATAATATGCCTTACGTTGAGTCGATCAACTTTTCCAACTACGATGACGAACGAAAACGGACCAAAGTCACCCAAAATCCACTTTTCCTTCCTCTTCCTTCATTTTTCTCTCTCCTCCTCTTTCTCTCTCTCTCTTCAAAAATGACACTATTCAGATATTTATAGAACAGGATCGTCCAGGACGATGTCCTGATCATCCCGGGATGATCTCCACGGTCATCTGATCGTACGAATGAAAATTAATTCTAATTTTTTCGTCCCTAGATGAGTTGCACTCTGGAAAAATTTTGAACAAACGAATTTAGGTTCGTACAGACGAACCATAAAGATTTTAAAAAAAATTTCAGTTCATACCAGTTCGTACATACTAACAGCACAAAATTTTTTTTTTCAAAAGAACTTGAGAGATTAAGGGTTTCATAATCTACCTATCTTAAGAAAAATGTCATTCTCGACATTCCCAGAACAAAATTGAGTCAGAACAGACTCGGATATAACTGTCTCATATCAAACTCCTTCTCTCAAGTAGCCTCTCTTGCTTTTCTATATTTCCACTGAACCTTAACCATCAGAATATGTTTACTTCTCAACTTTCGCACATCAAAAGCGAGAATTCTTTCAGGTTCTTCTCTATACTGTAGATTTGCCTGAACCTCAACATCATCAGCAGAAAGTTTCCTTCCAGAGTTAGATGTCCACTTTCTTAAAGAGGATACGTGAAACACGTTATGTATATCAGATATCTGATCAGGCAATAACAACCTGTAAGCAAAATTTACAATCCTTTCAATGACCACAAAAGGTCCAACATATCTTAGGCTGAGTTAGCATATTCTTCCAAATCTGCTAACACCTTTCATCGGACTGACTTTGACATAAACAAAGTCATCAATCTGAAAGTCAAACAATCTGTGCTTCTGATTGTAATATTTCTACTGTCCATCTTATGCAGCTTTCAATCTTTCTTTTATCAAATTGATCTTCGTCACTGTATCATCTACAAAAGTTGAACCCATCACTTGTCTATCTCCCACCATAGTCAAAGTCGAAGGAGTTCTACACTTTCTTCCATACAAAGCTTCATAGGGTGCCATATCAATACTTGATTGATAACTATTATTGTATGCAAATTCTATCAGTGGGATATGATCTTCTCAACTGCCTCTAAAATCTTAAACATATAACCTCAGAAGATCTTCCAGTACTTAAATAGTCATCTTAGACTGTCCATCAGTCTGCGGGTGAAAAGCCGTACTAAAATGCAATTTTATGCCCAAGCCTTGTTGAATACCTCTCTAAAGTCTGAAAGTAAATCGTCCATCCTGGTCAGATACAATCACTTTTGGCACACCATTCAATCTGATAATTTCTTTAACTTAAAAAATCTGAGCTAACTTTTTCACCGAATCCGTCAATCTGATCAGAAGAAAACGTGTAGACTTTGTCAATCGATCAATAATCACCCAAAAAGCATCATGTCCTTGCCTCGATCTGGAAAAACCCATAGCAAAATCCATCGTCACCTCTTCCCACTTCCACTCAGGGATAGGCAACGAATGCAAAAGACCTCCCGGTTGCTGATGCTTTGCCTTCACTAACTAACAGGTTTCACATTTCGAAACAAATTCCGCTATGTCCTTTTTCATTCAAGACCACCAAAACAAACTTTTCATATCTCCGTACATCTTACCACTTCCTGGATGAATGGTATAGCCTGAATAATGAGCTTCGTGTGGAATCTATTTCCTTACATCTCCAGACATAGGAATCCACAGCCTATTCTTACAGAAAATAATACGAAAATTAAAAAATTGTAGTTCAAGTTTCTTACCAGATTCGATCTGATCAATCAACTTCAAATATTCAACATCTGACTTCAGAGCTTCATAAATCTTTTCCTCTAAAGAGGGCTGAATACTTATCTGAGTCACAATACCAAGATCCGAAATAGTAGAGGAAAACATCTCTAGTTGTAATCTTTCCATATCTCGTATCAGATACTAATCAGAAGTGAGCTAAACGCATGATAATCCAGAGGACTTATTACTCAAGACATCTGCCACCACATTAGCCTTACCAGGCTGATACTGAATAGTCAGATCATAGTCCTTGATCAACTTAAGTCATCTTATTTGCCTCAAATTTAGATCCTTCTAAGTAAATATATACTTCAAACTCTTATGATCCGTGAAGATCTCACACCTTACGCCATACAAGTAATGACTCCAAATCTTCAAAGCAAATATAACAGCAGTCAATTCTAAATCATGCATCAGGTAATTACTTTCATGTGGTTTCAACTATCTCGAGGCATAAGCTATTACCCGACCATGCTGTATCAGAACACAGCCCAAACCTTTAAGTGAAGCATCACTAAATACCAAAAATCTTTTCGTACCAGATGGATGTGCTAACACTAGAGCAGAAGTTAAACAATTCTTCAATCTCTGAAAACTAGCTTCACACTCCATAGTCCAAACAAAAGCTACTGACTTCTGAGTCAGTCTCGTCAGAGATGCAGAAATTTGGGAAAATCCCTTTATAAAATTTCTATAATATCTAGCCATACCCAAGAAACAACGTATCTCAAACACCGTAGTAGGCCTTGGCCAATTAGTAATTACCTGAATTTTCTGGGGATCAATAGAAATACCTTCACTGCTCACTACATATCCCAGAAAAGAAAGGCTCTTCAGCCAGAATTCACACTTGGAGAATTTTGCATACAACTGGTGTTGCCTTAAAGTCTCCAACACACTTCTCAAATGTTTGGCGTGATCTTCCTCAGAAGCAGAATATACCAGAATATCATCAATAAAAATAATCACAAATTGATCCAGATAATATTTGAATACTCTGTTCATCAGATCCATAAAAATAGCTGGTACGTTGGTTACCCCAAATGGCATAACCAAAAACTCGAAGTGCCCATACCGAGTACAAAAAACTATTTTCATCACATCAACTTCCTTTGCCTTCACCTGATAGTATCCTGATCTCAAATCAATCTTTGAGAAGACAGAAGATCCAGCAAGCTGATCAAACAAATCATCAATCTGTGGTAAAGGATACTTATTCTTGATTGTGACTTTATTCAAATCTCTATAATCAACACACATATGCATTGTCCCATCCTTCTTCTTCACAAATAAAATAGGTGCTCCCCAAGGCGAAACACTAGGATGGATAAATCATCTATCAACCACTCTTGGAGTTGAACTTTCAACTCTGCAAGTTCCTTTGGTGTCATCCTGTACGGAGCCTTAAATATCAGAGCCATACCCGAAAATACATCAATATAGAATTCAACATCTCTGTCCGGAGGTAAACCAACCAACTCCTCAGAAAATACATCTAAAAAGTCTCGTACAACTGGGATATCAAAAATAGAACCCGCATCTGTATTCATATCCCATACTGATGCCAAAAACACCGTACAACTCTTCTTGCACATTCTTCTGACTTCCAACACATAAATCAAACAACAAAAAAACACCTCTTAACCCTTGGAATACACACCTTTTACCATCTATGAATAAGCTAAATTGTTTATTCAAATAATCAATCTAAGCCTCATACAGACTCAGCCAATTCATACTCAAAATCACATTATACGAAGAAATTAGCAATAAAATCAAACAAGACTTTCACTTCTTGCCAAAAATTTCAATCTCACAGAAACAAAACTTTTGGGCTATCAAATTATTTCTAGCCGGCAGAAAAACAGAAAGCAAAACAAGTAATCCAACGGAATCCAGGTGCAAAGCATCAAAATAATGCTAAAAAATAAACGAATGATTGGCTCAAGAATCAAACAAAATATGATAGGGATGTTCAGAAATGTAAACCATACCTGTCACCACATTCGGAGCATCTTGAGCCTCTTACTGATTCAAACTATACACACGTGGCTGAACTGGAGCTAGAGCTACATAACTACTAAGCTCTCTTTGATTTCTACCAGATGGTCTCCTCATCACAGAACTCGAACCACCAGCTCTACCAGATGATTCTTTAGAAACGGTACATTGAGGAATTTCCCTTGGCCTTCCCGTCTGTCTAATAAAGCTCTCAGATCGGGACTCAGATCATCGATTAATTCTAGTTGTGGACACTCTGTTATCCGATGTCCTGGTTGACCACATCTAAAACATTGACCAGTCATCCTATAACACTGGCCAAAATGTCATCGTCCATAATTTTGGCACACCGGGGCCCCACTGACTGAACCAGAACTAGCCATACAACAACTACTACTAGAACTGTAGCAGATATTGACTCTCCACTCCTCTTGGAGTCTCCATATACAATTCTAATTTTTATCCCAAAAAACTACTGCCAAATGCATCACCACTGAATCTCTTCCTACTAGCAGTCCACCGCTGCTGAATAGCCATCAGATCATTCTCTATCAGTTGAGCTCTCTCCACAAGCTCAGAGAAATCAGAAATATGAAATGGTACCAGAGGTTGCCTCAACCTATCCCATAGTCTCCTCAGAAATCTATAGCACTTCTCCGCAGCAGTACTCACCAACTGTGGAGCATATCTGGCTAATGCAGTTAACTCTTCCTCGTACTGCATAACTGTTTTGCTCCCCTGAACCAATCTCAGAAGTCTCCTACATTTGTTGTCTTGCAGAAGGGGGTACAAACCAAGATCTAAATATTTCAAAAATTTCTTCCCAAGTAATTAAGGAGTTCAGTTTACCTTGGAATTTCTCCTCCTGCGGGCCTGTCACCAGCGCTCTGCTTCACCATCCAAAAGAAAAACTACTAACGATACCTTTCTATCAGGAGGACATTGCATGCCATCAAATGCCTTTTCCAATCTCCTCAACCAATCCTCAGGTGCTCTGGGCTCAATAGTGCCCTCAAACCTTGGAGGTTTCAATCTCAGAAACATTTGTAGATGTCGATCTACATCTTCAGATCTAACAGCGAAAACTCTATTCTATGTCTCGCTCATCATCTTAGCAACTAACATAGCAAACTATGAAACTGTATATGAACCAATCACTGAGGCAGAACTATTCACAAGAGTTGCCTGACTATCACTCTATCCATCAGTCATATCTGGGTTTGGTAGATCCATATCACATAGAATGCAACTATGTACATAAAGCAAAAACAATAAAACCCAAACAGACTAAAACTACCCCACCAAACTTACAGATCAATTTCTGTAACTCTATCTTATAATCCCATATTCCAAAACTTTGTTCTGATACCACTTTAATTGTCATGACCCAACCTGATCGGAACGAATCCCATCACGTTGAGTCCCGACGGATGAATTCAGGATCTAGCTTTGAAATTTGGTTTCAGACTTTCTTTCGAATAATCATAAAGAAAATACAGAGCTACTATAAACTTTCAATATACAAAAATTCATCTAACATTTTCTTTCTTCTCATTCTTTAAAATAATCATATACAATACTGTGCATGACTATGAACAGAAAGAACAGAATAGAAGAATAGAATAGCAATGACCGTACAAAAATCAAAAGTATAAAAGTAACTAATCTCAAATCAGACACAGAAAGGCTAGTCCAACACCTCATTTCCTTTCCTAAAACCTAAAAACCATGCAGATAGCAAGGATGAGCTAACAGCTCAGCAAGACTATACTAGCCAATCAAAATCTCTAGAAATTAATAACAAAATCATAAGAACAGTTTATTTAAGTAGCCGTACAAAATTCAGATAATCTTACAAAAACTCATATAATTAGACAGAATACAGATATGCGTACAAAATAGATAATCAAATGGAAATCAAATAACTAATACAGAAGAACTGAATTCATTTCATATAACAAAATTATTCAAATCAGATTTCAAATCTCATATCATAGAATCGTACAAATCACAAAGCACGTTGTCAAAGTAGATTAAGATCATATATCACATATGACTAACCCAGACAGAATCTCAACGGATTTTGGCCCCTTATGCCTCTCTTCCCTGACACAGACAGAATCTCAAAAGATTCTGGCCCCTTATGCCTCCCTTGTGCTTACAACATCATAATATATATCAGATCAGAATTTATTTTTAGTTTTCTAGACCCTGATAGAATCTCAATGGATTTTGGCCCCTTATGCCTTCCTTCCCTGACATAGACAGAATCTCAACAGATTCTAGCCCCTTATAACTCCCTTATGATATCATTCAAACACATCAAATCATCAAATTCACAAAAATTAGATTACATTAGAAAAATCGTCAGCGGCATAATGACAGTCCACAGAAATTTTAATAGATCAGATCACAGCTTCAGAAAATTACCAAATTATCATAGATAGTGTAAAATATTATTTTAAGACTTTCATTATACTAAAGAAATATTTTTCAACATTCAGATAATTTTCTATTCGATAAAAATTCTACAGAATTCAAAATACCCAGTAAAAATCTTCCAGAAAATACTCAAAACATGCAAAATCATCATTTCTAAAATATACCAAAAGTTACGCAGTAAAAGTTTTACCGATATGAAATTATACCAGATTTTTGCTAATGGAAAACGAATTTAAAACAGAAAATCTTAAAAATTGAGAAAGGCATAATGTGCCTTACCTCGAGTAGATCAACTTTCCCAACTACGGCGACGGACGAAAACAGATCAAAGTTGCCCAAAATCCACTTTTTCTTCCTCTTCCTTCATTTTTCTCTCTCCTCCTCTTTATCTCTATTTGAAAATGACACTATTTAGATATTTATAGAACAGGAACATCCAGGACAATGTCCCAATCATCCCGGGATGATCTCCACGGTCATCTGATCGTACGAACGAAAATTAATTCCAATTTTTTCATCCCTAGATAAGTTGCTCTCTAGACAAATTTCGTACGGACAAATTCAGGTTCATACAGATGAACTATACATATTTTTAAAATTTATTCAATTCGTACCAGTTCATATAGGCAGTTCGTATGTACTAACAGCACAAAAAAAAAATTTCAAAAGAACTTGACAGATTAAGGGTTTCACACTTTATGCCTTTATTAGTGAATTCATATTATTATAGGCCTTGAAGGACAAATATAAATATATTAAAATAAATATATCGGTCTCCACAATTATATATTTTCCTAATGATTTGAACCTTATCGACTCCTATTTACCGTATAGAAGGATCGAGTTTCATAGGCTTTATTCCTTTATTAGTGAATTCTCTTGATTATAGGCCTTGAAAGCTTAATATGAATATACTAAAGTAAACATACGGGTCACCATAATCATATATTTATTTAATAGTTTAAATCTTGTTGACTCCTATTGATCCGTATAGGAGGATCGGATTCGAACTTAAATTCATTTATTGACCAGCGCAGCATCCCTTAACATCATATGTGTACCAATGACATGCTCACTGAGGCCCATGCGAATGTTTGGGAACATTTTATAATTATACCATATCTACTCCTTTTATTATCTTTTAAGGAGGATCGGGTTCAAATTTAATAACCTACATAGCATCCCTAGACGTTACGTGTGTGCCAATAACATGCTAGCCGGGGCCCATACCGATGTTTAGGGGATTTTATAGTTATTTGATGAACCTTTTCGACTTCTATTTATATGCTTAGGAGGATCAGGTTTAAATTTATTGATCCGCACAACATCCCTAGACGTCACGTATGTACCAATAACACGCTCCAATGCGGGTGTTTTTATTATATTTATTGCTTTGTGTACCTATATGTATGCAAACTATGGTGCATGTGTGGGGTATTCTTGGAATATTTATAAACGCCTTTTGTTTGGTTGTAGGAATGTTGTAGATCTGGTGGGGTGGGGTAGCAGCATATAGATTGAGTTGTTCGCTACTTTATATAGGTAGACAGTCATGCACTACATGTTACTTTATGTAGATGATTCATAGTACACTAATGAATCTCCTGCTTTGTGTATGTCCATGCTTGCATTCATTATAGTTCTTTCATATTTGCTTATAGAATGTATACTATGTGTACAACAAGTTTTTTATAGTGACTCATAGGAGCTTGTATTTGTCATGGTCCTTTGACATTTATTTATAGATAGTATGCAATATTCATAGTGGGTCTCTAGTAGAAGCTCGTGGGACCTTGTATCTTTCGTATCCTTCATGCACTTTGTTGTGATCTTTGGCTCATGTAGTGCATCCGTAATTGTTACAAGTAGGCAAGTAGTTGTATTATTTCATAAACTGAAATTGACTACAGGATACTGCATTTACTGAAGTCTTTCTGTATCTACTCATAAGTGGCATGTGACACATATATCTATCTTCGTAGAGAGCTTGTATGTATTACAGATCTTTTTATTTGCTATGAGAAAGTATCTAGTACGTATGGTGGACCTCTTGCAACAATTTGAAAGCACTTACATTTATTATATTTCTTTTTCACCTACCCACAAACAACAAGTTGAATGTGTAATGAGTATTCTACCACTGTTCACATGTGTCTACATTTATCACTACTCTTCTGTAATCGTGTAGGATGAGTTTCTCATAGCAGCTCATAGGCACTTTGCATTTGTTGCATATTCTTCAATATAGCATCTTTGATGTGCATCTGCATTCGTAAGAAACTTATATATATATATATTGCAGACTTTCTACCTTGCCTGTGGAGGTTTTGTGTATTTACTTATACCCTTTTTAATCCTTATAGCAACTCCAACTTGTATCTTCATGATACTACAAGCTTTTGTTAGTGCTTGCAAATGAATGTATTATCCTATATTTTGATGTTGAATACAAGGTATCATTGCACTCTTCACTGATCCTCCCATACAAACTGATCGGTGGACTATTATATCATTTATATATTGACTAGCAAATTGTTATATTCACTTGCGCCTTGGTTTTTAGTGTACATTGGAGACTGGCATCCTTGCTTGCAGGGTTCATGTGAATGTTGCAAATCAAATGGTTCGTTTGTAGGTGATATATTTGTTAAAGACCTTTGCTCCTTCAGTTGCGATCAAATTATATATCTCCTATGATTTTTATTGCTTGTGAAATTTGGATGCTGACGAGTTGTTGTATTCTCTTTAGTTTATGTTGATCAATGCTTGCAAGTAGATCACATATCCTTCATTTTTGTTGATGATTGCTTGCAACCAAATGATGATTGAATTCTTGTTCATCATGAGTTCCTTGTTGTTCATCCAAGTCCTTACCTGAGTTTAACTACTCAAGTCAAGTTTGAATCAAGTTCTTTATTCATTTGAGTTTGAATCCAACTAGTTCAAGTCATATCCACTTGATGTTTAAATTAAGTCCAAGTTTGAACTCATTAGATTCATGTATATTTTGCTTTATGTCCAAATACAAGTTTATTTCATAGTTCCAGTTCAATGTCAAAGTTCTAGTTTTTCTTGAGTACAAATCAAGTCCACAAATCCGCTATCAACTTGCCCAAGTCCTTGTTCAAATTCACTTGAATTTCAAGCCATTTTGTGGCTCATTTAAATTTTAATTTATGTTTAAGTTAAATTCAATGTGATTTGGTTAAAGCTTAAGCTTCATCTTAAGTCCACAGTGCAGGCTCAAGTCTTATAATTTTCAAATTCATTTGAGTTTAAGTTCATTAAGGTCTATTTGGTTCAAGTCCGAACTCATAAGTCCACTATTGTTCAAATATGTCAAATCAAGCTCAAGTACAGTTTCATATTTACCCAAAATTTCGAAAGCCTCCCGATGTCTCCCCCATTTAGGGAAACTACAGGAAATTGGGCTTTTTCACCACGCTAAGAAAAGCGTGTATGGTAGATGTCCTCAGATATTTTTTGTCCCCCACCATGTTAAAAAAAGTGTGTATGGATCTTCGGTACCTGTTGCAAAATAAAAATAGTTATTTCCCCACAAGCAGGTACTTATAGGTATCCCCACTTCATCGTATACATCGCAACGGGTTTCCATCCCACCACGCTAAGAAAAGCATGTATAGATAGTTTTCTAGTGTGCTACGAACTCTTAAAAAGGGACTTTAGGTGATCTCCCAATTCGTCGAGAGCACCGCAACGAACTTCCTCCCACCACGCTAAGAAAAACGTGTATTTGTGACTATTTTGTCATATTGCAAGCATCAAAAGTGGGTTCTCAGAGTTTTAGGGTTAAGGGATTTTACTTTGGCGGCCGGCGCGCATATCGAGGCAAGGAAAGTGAAACCCTTTTTCTTTTTAATATAATTAATTGTAATTAATGATAGTTAACTAAAATTGATAATCAATTAATTATAATTAACTTAGAAAATCATAATTAATTATGATTATCACTAAAAAAATTGCCATAAAATTATGCTAGAAAGAAACCGCCAAAAATTTCCACCGAAAAAGCTATCTCATTGGCTTCCATTGGAAAACCATCAGAAAGCTACTGGAAAGTTGACCGCAATAAATCCGCCAAAACATTTCACAAGTAATGGATGATTTTCTTGTAGTGTCATACGGGTCAGGTTCGGTTCTAATATTTTGACCCATTTATACAGCTTGGTCGGGTTCGAGTTGACCCAACAACCCGAAGCTGACTCAAAATTAACCCCTATGGCGTATGGCTATGCATGAGAGTGTGTTTTCTTTTAAAATGCTTAGGTTTTGTTTGTTATAAAACTCCCACTAGATATGTAAGTATATGTATCGATCAAGTAAAAAAGTTATAGAGTGAGTGACGATTCCATAAGGATATGTTCTACTATATTGTAATGAAATTAGTATTATCTACTATATATGCAAGGTTTACTCTACTCAATAGGAATTAAGGGTTATGAGATTTGCTACCTATAGGGAATGCAAAAGTTGATGAGATACCTATATAAAATATATTTTTAACTAATGCTCGTAAAGATAATAATATTTTTTTAATAAAACTCTTTAATATTAATGTATATCAGAGAATATGCATCTTTAGATCTCTGCAGAGAATATAGAAGTAAAAAGGGAGATTTATGGTCTTTCTAGAATTCTAATATCTCCATAGAACCTATAACATTACTCATCCTATGTCTAGGTATACCAACATTCTATCTCAATAGGTCCTATGTTTAGGCATACTAACATTCTATTTCCAATATTCCTCCATCGAGGTAATGTATCACACTAGATATTAACTACACATATGGCCATTCTGTGCATTAAATTAAAAATAGGAGATATTAAAAACATTTATAATGTCATTAAAGGCATGAGAGTCTACATTAGTACTTGTATTATATTTATATTATTAGCTTAAAACTCATAAAATAGCTGAACATAAATAAATTTGAAAGAAAAGATATATTCACTTAACTTATATAGAAGAAAAGATATTGGAGAAATTAAAAAAAAAAACTTTAATAGGATAATACAAATGAATTCATCATACTCTTTCCTCCTCTAATGGTAGGATTTTTTAGACAAGATAGGCAAGGATCTCCAATGAAAGTATCTTGCACTTCCTTAGCCTCTCTTATACTTTCCTCAAAGGAGGTTCTAAATAATTACACTAAAAATTATAAAACTATACTAAAAGAGATGGAAATCTTAAACAAAAAAAAAAAAAAAAACTTCATATAGTAGGCCTAGAAATGGCCTCAGACACCACGATGCTCGACATGGTGGTGTTAGAGCTTTATAATATGAACTACCACCTCGGCTATATCGGGCTTACTCTATTGCAGTGTTGTGCTAACTCGACGCATTTGTTGGCAATACTAGCACGACTTTTGAATGAATCAACATGGCTCCTTAGTGGATTTATTTATGTATTTATGGACCAAATCAATTCCATACCTTTAAAATATTTCTTAAATTTCACTAATGACTCCAAGGGGTGACTACAAGTGCTTTGAATCATTCTAGAATTTTAATTATTTTTTAATTATTCAATTTAATTAATTAATATATTTTTTAATTTTGTAATTACTTTTTATTTTGAATGGATTTCAAAGGGCTTTTTAATTTTTCTCTGTTAAGCTTTTAATTCTAATCATGTAGGGTTGTATAATATATTTTTATAATTTATTTTAAATTTATTATGAATTATTGAAAATATTTGGTAAATTTTATTTGCTAATCTTGGGTTCACTAATTGACTAACCAAATAAACTCCAAAAATATAATAAATTTTAAATCATATGTTCATTGAAACATTTGCTTTAAACTCACCAAATTTGGATTAATCTAAGTCTCCTTAGGATACATAGTTAATCCCTTAAGGTAAATACATCTAGCTATAGCTTAGAGAATTTTTTTTGAAACAATCTAATTATATAGGTTTGGATTACAATCATTGAAATTCTAACCATTGACATAATATAATAAACACACCAAAGAAAATAACCTAATTCCTTATGGATTCATACCTATGAAATTTCTAATTTATAGGTAAAAAATTAACCTATGAACTTAAAATAATCAATTGAAACACTTAAAGGTTTCCAATTAACATGAAATTTTTTTGTTATGAAAAACATATAATGAGGAATCATTTAGGTCAATTGAATATCATGGTGAAATGCATTTGAAGAGTAATTTTAAAAATACCCTTGGGATCATTTATAAAATTACTTTTAATATATAAAATTTAAATCATGCAATCATAGGGCTTTTATTCTAGCCCTTAAGCTGAATCCATGGACACTAAGATGGTCTAATTTGGTCAAGTGGTTGACGAGTTATGAATTTTTAAAGCTCATGTAATTTCTTTGACTAATTAATAATACAATTACACACTTAGCCATCCTTTATACACAACATGATCTAATTAATAGGGCCATGATTGCACATTAATGGAATCATGCATTTCCATTAATATCCTTCTGATCCAAGATAAAAAAGACATGGTTTAATCCAATTCAAACCACATGATCTTGAAGGATATAATTCAAGTTATTGATTGAAGCCAATGGCTAAAATTTTATCTTCAACCACAAACCTGATTTAACAATCAAGGGCATATCCTAGTCATATACAAGAGATCAATCAAACCAATTCCCTTCAAATTAATTAGAGAAGATCATTAGATCATGAACCTTCAATCCAGCAGTCAGATCCCCATGTATTGGAGGTTTCTTTCACACATGATTGGACCTTCCTAGGTAGGAGCTTGGAATTAAGTGAATACCTTAGGGATTGCTCCAATTGCCAAGGCTTGAGCTTAAGCAGCTTTAATTGGGTTTGAAGAAATTTCACCTTCAGGGAGGAGGGAAAGAGGACAAATGTATTAGAAATTGACTTTTGAGTAGAAAAGGATGATCGAAGCTCACTCAAACTTGATAAGAACCCCCACAGGATAGGTTGCGGAGCTGGTGTTTAAATCATATAATTCTAGGGACTATTTTTAATTTGAAAACTAAAGCCCTTATTCATATTAAATTTGAGTATATATAGGCAGTGGGCAAAAATGTGGCTAGGAAATTTGCTTGGTTTAGGCCATCTCAAGCTAGTAGGTTGGGTTGAGATGGTCATATGTGACCTCAATGTGGTATTTAGAGAGTAATATGCAATAAAGTCACATGGTGATCAAGCTTGGGTTGAACCCATGGTACATGTGATCAATTTTTAGAATTTTGGCTAGCTCTGACCATTGCTTAGGGAGACGCTGAGCTGGTACATATTTGGAATGTTCTTGAGTTCAATTCATGAGGTCAATTATGTATAGTAAGGTATTGTCATGCAATGTGGTTCCTGATGGCCTATTTTGGAGACTTTTGGTCAGCCCAATTAGCTGGCCCCAGCTAGCCCAAAGGCTCGATGCAAGGGACTACTATGCATCTAATGCAAGGGTTAGTTTGATCCAATTTAATTTGGGTTCAGTTTTTGGCTCAATATAAAGCTATTTTGAACACTTGGGTCAAGTCATGTGGTTAGCCCAAGTGGACCCTTGGTTGCATCACCTAACATTATTCTTAGGGACCTCATGGATAGTCCCGTGGATTCAATTTAGATTACGTATGCTTGGATCAATACAATTGAATGGGACTTTAACGTATATATATTTGGTAAACTATATTAGACCATTGGCTAGGGTTGCATCCAGCACATTCCAAATGATATTTAGAACCCATTATAATATGCTTCAAAGCTTAGTTAGGTCTCTATATATGACATGTATGTTTGAATGACTTATATTTCACTTGGTAAACCTTATTTGACTTGGTCAACCTAGGTTGACTTGGTCAACTAGGTTGAATCATGGGTTAGGGTTACGATCAAATGATTCTAAATGATATTTTTAATTTAATGGAAATGGTCCCAAAGTATGGAGATGTCATTAGGTTAGAAATGTAGGTTTAAAAGCTTACGTGTTGAGTTGGTCAACCTAAGTTGACTTTATCTACCAGGGCCAACCATGGCTTTATTTTAGATCTAACTCATTATAAACAATAATTTTGACATGTTGGAATGGGTTTCATATAATGGTTAACTTGGATGCATGAAATGCTTATTTAAAGTTAGAGGGGTTGGTTTAGTCAACCTAGGTTGACTTAGTCATCCATATTTGACCAAGGCATAGGTTTTGGTTCAATGCACTCCAAATAAGAGAAATGTGTTATATGTTGTTTTAAGGTTTGATTTAATTAAAGCATGTTAATATTTATGGAAATTCATATTTATAAAGTTTTGAGGTTTTAGGGTTATGGTGGCATCATGGTCAACCATGGTTAACCAAAGCTCACCAAAGATCTAATGTTGCTTCAATACATCCTGCTAATGATAATAATTATGCTCAATACTTTTGAGGAGGCTTTCAATCTAAATTTTTACAATATGCTTAATCAAATGACATAGGCTATAAATATTTAAAAGTTTTGCACTCTTCAAATATACTTTGAGTTTCATGGTTAGAGGACTTGTGATATCTCCAAACTAATATAATTGAACCTAAAGACATTTGAAAGTTCATGAAAAGTGTTAAACCCCAAATAACTAATCCCAAGGCTACCTAAGAGAGGGGGGGGGGGGGGGGGGGGGGGGAATTGGTACTTAAGAACTTCTTTAATGATCAAGAAAAAAAAAACTTATATCATAATGCAAAAGCAAATTACATTTACAATAAAAAAGATAAATCAACGTTTTTCACCCACATAATTAATCACAAGAAAAAATATATGCATACAAAATAAAAGGAAAGACCACACCAGAGTTATAGTGGTTTTGTCCAACCTGACCTACATCCTCTCCCCGGAGGCACCCTCTGAGTGTTGCACAAAAACCTCTATGTCTCTCCTTTTGCCCCCACATCAACCTCTTACAAAATCTTTCCACCATCCCAATGCAATAGAGGACTAAAAATTCTTTGAGAGGTAGAGAACCCTTAGTCCTTTTTCTCCCTCTAGGAGATGGCAAAGAACCACGAATCCCTTTCACCTTCCCAGTGCAGTGGAGTAGCCAGGTCCTTTGACACTAAAGATATGTTCTTCTTCCCAAAATTTTCCTTAAGATGAACTTTAAATCTAATGGCACTAAGGTACAAGCTTGCCAGAGCCACTATATGAAATACCTTCCACACTCTTTTGCAACCCCCTTCAAGGATCTTGTCCCTCTCAAACTCCACCCTTTCTTCTCTATCCCTTTCAAGTTTTCTCCAAAAGAATAAAGGAATAATTGTTACCAAAGATGCTTTACCAAGTGCCTTGACAAAGTTTAAATAAAAGGCTTTGAAAACTCCTAAAAAAAATCTCTTGATAAAGATTATCATATACAATTAGTATAAAATAACCCTTTCAGCCAGCACGATCAACATTGTCCTGTACGATCAGTTCAAGTATTTGTACATATCTTCCAATACAATCCAGAAATCATCCAAGATGATTAGTCCAATCAAAATATAGTTCATCCAGGATGAAATATGTAATGACCAAAATCTTCTCTATTGATTATACAGTACGATCACAATATGATAATGAAGCAGATTCGATTGACTAAACACATGATCAATTTATGTATGATTTTTATAGATCATCCTATATGATGGACATCATCTTGGATGATTAGAACAAAATATGAAATTCAAAATCTTGCCTCAATTATGATTGGTAGTTTTTTTATGATCATAAATGATCATTCTGGATGATCTAAATCATTTAGTACAATTAGTTAGATGAGCTAATTATACCATGCAATATAAGTTGTACGGTATGATTACTTCAAAAATTTAACTTATAGTTTTGAATTAATCTCACTCCCCCTCATTGTGTTTATGCATGATCACCAAACTAGCATACACCTTTATAGAACTTGACTCAAGAAATAAAAAATACATCAATGAATATTATAAAAATCTTTATAGAATAACATATTCTATCCAATCTTAAGCCTTGAATCATCATTGGGTGGTGCTTGACATTCCTGAAATATATGTACACATATAAAAAATATATATATTACAAATACAATTAGATATAAGGATGTGAGCCACAAAGTTTGTTATTATAAAAAATATAAACTCGTGATTTCAATAATCTCTCCCATTTTTATGATGGCAAATATTATTGGTTGAATTTATAAAATTTAAAATATTTTCTCCTAATCTCCCCCTCACTAAGATAATAATATTAAAAATAGTGAAAATAAAAAAAAATTATTTTTATTTTTTTATATTAAAGCAAAAATAAATAAAAACTTTTAAAACCTAAAATGACAACTACTACAAATACAAGACGAATATATGCAGCTTAAACGCAAATACAACTAGTTATACAAATTCTTCCTCTTTGACACTATCAAAAAGAAGAAAAACACATAGAAAAAGTAAAATGGAACACACATAAAATATTCTAATCAGGTGGATCGGAGGTGGTGTTGATGTTTAAGAGGAATAAATTAATTTCAATAAAATTTTTTAAATGACAAAGTTAGCTCTTGATTTTATTCAAAAATATAATAAGAAATGAATTTACTGCACTAAGATCCAGAAAGGTTAGAATTTTCAATTTTATAAACCCTAGCTTAGGCTCCTTTGTGGTTAGGTCCCTTTTAAACAAAAATCTAATTCAAAAAAAGAATTAAAGAAGAAAAATATCTTTTCCAATCTTCTAACTTTAAATATATCTAATAGAATATCAATGCAAAAATGGTGAGTTAGGAATCATGATTTTTAAACTCAAGTATCGAATATATCATTTAGAGACATGTGTTTTCTAAGATTTAAAAATACAAGAAAGGTAAGTTAAATTATTGTGGCTCATTTTATACCTCTTTATTAGTTTTGACACACTTTGCATATCTTTTAATTTTTTATTCACATTTGTGCATCTTTCAATTTTGGCGTACATTGCACATCTTTTTATTTTAGGCTCATATTATGTCTCTTTTAATTTTTGAATTTTACTTATTTTCTTAATATTTAAAAACTCAAAGTAAGCCCGATCTAATGATAAAAACACTTGATTAAGAAAATTTTGAAGTCGATTCATCATCTTATAAAAGATTTCAATGAGGTAGTAGAAATAAAGGATGATAAAATAGTTTTAGTTTCAAAAGTTCAAATCTTAAATTGATATATTTTTTTATTCAAAAAGTGCAATAGCTTGATTAAGGAAATGAGAAGTAGAGACATAATCATGAATTTCCTTCCTTAAATAATTTAGAAAAGTCAATCATCACTTAAAATTTTTAGATAAAAGGAGGTAAGATTTTTATTAAAAAAATTTGAGAGAAGTGAATTGATTCTTTTAGTAAAAATAATGTGAAATGTGATTTATGTGTGTTGATTAGAGATAAATCAAAAAAAACATGCATGAAAAATAAAACGTAATGATTACAAATTAACAAAAACATCAAAAATAACACAGAAAACATTTAAAATGAACAAAATAAAATAAAGAACATGTACGCTTTCCTTAACTACAACATATAAACACGCAAACAAAACTTTATACATAGTTATCTTGCTCATGGTCTGATGATTCAGAAATTAGGTCTATTTTGGAGATTTTTTTTTTGCTTTTTTTCATTTGCCATTTTTGCAATTTGCTTATTTTTACCCTTTTTTTTTGCTGGAAGAGTTTTTAAATTAGGGCATTTATTTTTCATATGTCTAGATTTCCTACATCTAAAGCAAATAATGTCAGAATAAATATTAGCATTCTTACAATTTTTACCTTTGTTCCACTTTTATTGATGTTGATTTTTATGTTTCAGTAGTTTTTCAAATTTGCTTGTTATTGAGGCTACCCAATCTTGAGCCTTGAATCTTCATTGGATGGTGTATGGAATTCCTAAAATGTTAGTACACACATAAATAAATATACATTGTAAATATAATTAGTTATAAGGATGTGAGCTACAATATTTGTTATCATAAAAAATATAAACTTATGAGCTCGAGTTACAATAACATGCCAAATCAATTTATAAATGATCAATCATGAATCCAAGGTCATTTTCTTAGGTATTGAGGTGATTGAAAGTTTCCCAAAAATAGGTTATGGACCTAGGGGTTTTAGGTTTTTTTTTTTTTAGCAAAGAATTTTTAAGTTTTAAATTTAACATTGGATTTGGATAGTGGGTTATGTTTGAAATATATTTGATTAATGATTTGAAGGAGTTCTTGATTTAAATTCTTATGTCAATGATAATCATTGAAGATTGTTAGTGATTGAATAAATAGATAGTTTACAATTGTTGATGACTTTCAACTAAAGAATTTGAAGTTTTGGTTTTGCTTTGGATTGTGAAATTGATTGTAGAAGTCAATGATTTGGGGTATTTTAATTTTTAAATAATTATATTACTAATAATAATTAGTTGATTATCAAGTGATTGATCAGATAATCAAATAATAATCTATGGAGAATATAAAGTGATGATTTTGAGGTCAGTGATGGGATCACTATGCCATAGCACAGTAATGGATTGGATTTAAAGTTTAGAATACAATATAGTGATATGTATGTGAATATTAGATTTTTTTTTTTTAATTTAGTGAACTGACCTCAATTAAATATGAGAGTGTACCAATTCCAAATTAGTTGTTACATAGCACATCATAAATCATAGAAGTTTGTGCTTTCATAATTGGTGACACTTTTGTATATTATTAAAATTGTGGTCTAGTTGAACCATAAATCCTAATCATCACATGGCCTAATATTTTCTTCCTCAACCATATTGAAACTTATTGAAACAATATTGAGAGTCAAAATGTGATTCATACTCACTATGTGATGTCCAAAACTAATATTCTTATCTGAATTCTCTATAATACACAAACAATAACATCATCTGGTGTGAGGTACGCTTGGGTTATGCTTTGAACAAGGACAAAAAAATCATGACTCTGATATAAATTAGAGTAGTTGACAGACCTTTTTAACTAAAAAATTCACTCTGTTGATGAATTCATTTGTTAATGTCTTGCACCCATGTAGTAGTCATGTGTTCATAAAAATTTCTTTGATTTCAATATTCATATTAGATGTGATCTATGAAGTCCTATACAAAAACACTGGATTCCAATTATGGTCAATCATTAATAGTAGTTTTGGTAAGTAAGACATAAAGAATGGTTTATCAAGCCTTGAGGTGAGCACAAAAAACACATAAAAAAGATGTACAAGTATGTGCCAATAAAGTTAACTCTATTTGGATGAATAGTTTTGAAGCGTCAGCCAGCAAAAAAATGTTGGAGTTCAATGAAGAATGTGTTCATCCATGGTGAGTCCAATCCGTTAGATCACAGTTGCAAAGAATTACATGTGCTTTGTTAAGATGACACAGTTTTGGAGCTTAGGCTAGTAGCTCCTGACTCTGAAGTGGAATTATTGAAATCTAACATTTTTAAGGATTATGAATTAAATGGCCATGTGCTTTATTGAATTAAGTGGTTTATGAGAGTTTTTTTTTGGGTTGTTATGAGAAGCATTTAATACATAACCATTATTGGAAGCCAAGTGTCTTAATCCAAATCATTGGAAACCTTTGCATAATCCTAAGAAGAGCATAAGGATGGGTTGATGCCCATTTTGTAAGTATTTATCCACAGTTGAAATTTTCTTTCATTAGGTGCAATCTAACAAGAAGTTGTGGGGTGGGAAGTATTTTGCAAGCTAGGATGCTTTTGAGGAATGCAAAGACTTACTGGATTTTGGTTACCTCTATAGTAAAAAGAATTTGAGGAGGAAAACTAAAAGGTTTATAATAAGGTCAATGGTGAGCGACGATCAATAGAGGCACTACAGGAAATTTAGCCATTTTCAGTAGAAAAATCTGCCACAAAACAAACTAAATTTATTCCAAATTTAACTTTTCGGCAAATTTGCAACAAATTTAGGGTAGAATACATTCCGGCAGTGAAAGTCACGTCAAAAAAGTATTTGCGACTAACATAATCTATCGCAAAAATTTTGTGGTGGATTTATGACGGATTTGCGGTGGAAAAATTTCCTTTAGAACAATAAAAAAAGGTAAAAAAATACTTATCATTTGTAACAAAGGAATCACAGTCCAGTCCGCGGAGATAGTGTCGAAGAGTGTCTGGGAAGTATTGGAATATAATGTGCTATAACCATTATTTGAGAGTTTTTTTGGGTTGGCATGAGATGCATTTAAATACATAATCATTATTTGAAGCCAAGTGTCTTAATCTTAATCATTGGAGACCTTTGCATAATCCTAAGAAGAGCATTAGTTGGGTTGATGCCCATTTTGCAAGTATTTGTCCACATTTGAAATTATCTTTCTTTGGGTGCAATCTAACAAGAAGTTGTGGGGTGGGAAGTATTTTGCATGCTAGGATGCTTTTGAGGAATGCAAAGACTTACTTGATTTTGGTTATGTCTATAGTAAAAAGGAATTGAGGAGGAAAACTAAAAGGCTTATAATAAGGTCAATGGTGAGGAAATTTAGGCAAAAAAATCCGCCAACAAACAAGCCAAATTCATTGCAAATTTAACTTTTCGGCAGATTTGCAACAAATTTACGACGAAATACATCCCGACAAGTGAAAGTCACGTCGAAAAAGTCTTTGCGACTAGCATAATCTGTTGCAAATATATTGTGGTGGAACAATTTCCATTAGAACATAAAAAAAAATGGAAAAAAAAACGCTTATCATTTATTACCAATGAACCATAGTTCAGTCCGCTAAACTAGTGCTGCAGAATGCCTGAGAAGTATTAAATTACTTAATTTAAATTTAATATAATTAACTAATTTAAACTTAATATAATTAGTTTAACCTTGAGATTGTAAAATAAATAGTTAATTAGTTAATTTAAAAATTTTAATTTATTAATTAGTTAATTTAACTTAAGCTGTGGTTATGTAGTTAAGTTAATTTGCTTGATTAGTAATTAGTTAATTTAATTTAATTTACATTAGTTATTAAATTAGATAGTTAGCTAATTAATTAATTAAACTAATTTAAATTTATTTATGAATTTAGCCAAATTTGTAGAGGAAAAAGCCTACACAAGTTTTCGACAGAAAATCTGCCACAAAAAATTCGTCAAAAATTTCCACTACAAATTCGTCGTCATTTTTGACAAAAAATATTCCAGTATAAACTCTGCTTCAAACTGTTAATTTCCCAGTAGTGAAAAATGGTGAACTTCATGGAGAAATGTGTCTGTGCACAGGGAGTCCAGTCCGTCTGATTGAGAATGGAGAATTGAGATGATGAGGATCAATGGGTAAGCCGCTACTCTGCATAGCATGAAAATATATTCAGAAGGTTATTTCGCGTGAGTTGGCCGAGGAAGGGACGGAATTGTGGAACAAAGGCTTTTAAAGACAGGCATTTCCACCAGAAATTTAAAACAAACATAATTTTCGGCGAAAATTTCAGCAGAAAATATTTTTTGGGAGGAAATGACCACCTTAGTGTCCTCCACCGAAAATTTCAAAAAGAAATACCGACACCCCTTGGGCTTATGAATTCCACAAGCAATTTCCACCAGAGAATCGGTCGGATAATGTTATTTTTCTTTTAGTGTTGATTTCCACCAACGTGAGGGCAGCTCCTTTCTACTCTTCCAGGCGAGTGAGGGCCAGTGCTGCCTATGTGTTCTTTTGTGGAATTTGTCATCTGTATTCTTTATCATTGCTATCCGCCGATATGTTGTGAAGTACTTAAGAAGATATATGCAAGCATACAATATGTACTTTTTAAAATGTCATTATGAGAAATATATTTTTTTTATTTAAGATGATAATAATCAAAATATGCTCAACTAAGTTGTTTTAATCACAAGGAGCAATTTATTCTTAAAGAAAACTTGTTTAAAAGAAAAAATGCAATTAGCATTTTTAAGTGTTGTTTTGTGCTTGCAGGTGCTCTTGGCCATAGGAACAAAATTAGAGGTTATCATTACAAAATTGTGCCTAAAAGGTAATAAGCGGAGAGTGATTGTTTCAGGCGATGTTTATGTGAACCCAGATGACGAGCTTTTCTGGTTTGGACGGCCTCGATGGCTTTTGCAAGCAATCCATATTATCTTAACTCAGGTAATTATATGTTGGGCTGCAAACGAACCGAGCCGAGTCGAGTATGTGAGTGTTCATGTTTGAGTTCATTTATTATCAGCTTGTTCAAGTTTAGTTCATGATTGATTCAAGTTTTATTGTTTGTGTACATGTTTGATTTATATAAATTAATGAGTGTTCATGTTTGATTCATGTTCGATTCATATTTGATTCGTTTATTTTTTATCGAGCATTAAACAAACAAACCTTAACAAGCTATAAATGAACTCTACTTCTAGATGTTCATTAACTTAACAAACGAGCTTTATTGAGCATTCTAACAAACTATTACATCGCGCATGTTCGTGAATATATTTATCAAATTTTTTTAGTTAACATATATATTAAAATATTTAATTACTTTAAATTTTATTATTTAACAATAATTATATCATTATGTTATCATAACTATAAAATAATTATATTATGTATATTTATCAAATTTATATTTAAATATTAATTGATTTTTTATCCAGCTTAATGTTGAGCGCGCTTATTCACTAGTTTTAAATGATATTCATGAACATAAATGAGTCAAACACATTAGTATTCAAGCTTATTTACTTAAGGATCGAGTATTTAAAATATTGTTCAATTTTATTTGTTTAGTTAGTTAAACAATCGCAAACAAGTTTTAATCAAACCGAGCAACGAGTATCTCGTAGAATGTTAGGTTCGCTTGCAGCTTATATGCTCAAGGTTGGCTTTCAGCTCGCTTTTTCATCACTGTAGCTTTTTTCTTGGAAGTTGGTTTTATTAATATCAATAAATAAAATCATGTTGAATAATCCGAATTTTACTTTTGAAATTTCATTTTGTTTAAATGATCAACTATATGTTAATTTTTTTTTATGCCAATTAATTTTTTATTTTCATCCAGAACTCATTTCAGCTCGCTTTTGTCACCTGGTCTTGGGTAAGTTAGCAGTTAGTAGTTCCTTAATTTTAATTCCGTATTATCATTGTATAATAGTTTATTTATTTGGCTACTAATTTTACCGTTCGTTAATTCTTATGTGCAGTACAAATATGGTTTCAACTCTTGCTTCCATAGAGAAATACAAGACTTTTTGTTAAGCCTTGCAGGCAGCATTCTAGTTCAGTTTATGTGTGCATATGTGACACTTCCTCTATATTCCTTGGTCAATCAGGTACTCAGATGGCTTATTTACTTGAATAAATAGTAATTTAATTGATGTAGCAGTCAAATAAACTGAAGTAACTGCATGCACATGACTTATGGATTTATATCTTCTACATTAATTTTATAACACTAATAATAAATTTTTGCTGACATTAACTACAGCCATTCAATTTATTTCAGATGATTGAAAGTATTTTTTGAAATATTAAAGTAATATTAAAAAAATAAATTAGATTTAATTTAATCATCTAAATTAAAATTTATTGATTATAATTTATTACTTTTTTAAGTATAATTAGCATGATATCTTATAACTACTATACAAATAACTGCCACCAGACTTTTGCCAAGTGGGTTTAAGGAAAATTTATTTTATATTTTAAAAAAAAATTAAAGGCAATGGGATTTTGATTCGAGCAAAACTTTTAACTATATATTTTTTGAGAAATAAAATGTCAAGCATATATATAATATTTAATTTTAATATTATGTGACATCTAAAATAAAAATTTTCTTAATTTAATTGCTTAAATGTCCCTCAAAATGGACGAATTTTAGGACTGATTTGTTATATATTTATAAATTATTTTCATTTTTTCCGTCTTAAAAGTTCAAATTACATGCATAGATATCGATGTGAAGGAACTAATTAGCTTTTCCTTATTGATTTAACAAAAAGATGGGATCAACAATGAGGGAAACGATCTTCACAGACAGAGTAGTGATGGGTCTCAAGAACTGGCACATGTTAGCAAAGAGTAGCCTCTCATTGAAAGAATCTAACACCGGAAGCAGTACTCCTACAACTCCCTCTCGTACCCACTCTCTCTCTACCCATTCTCTGCCATTAATGTCCTATCCACCTGCTGGAGGCTCACTGTGGACTCATGGTCATTCCCCATCATTTATTGCCAGCCCTGTAGCTCCTACAGCTTTAACTTCTTCAGTGCTGAATGCTCAATCGCCTGTGAACAGATCATCTAGAACTGCTGCGATTCAAGGAGAAGCTTCGAGCTCTTGTTCAAGTTCTCGGGCTTGGAATGGAGGGACAAGAATATTCGAGTTTCCTACGAGAAGGCAAGAGCTTGTGGAGATACAGCGAGTAACGGAGGAGATGATGGGAGCGATCGGAAGTCGTGGTGGGTTTGAGGGAGGGGAGATGTCTTTTAGGATGTGGTGGAAGCAAGAAATGATTTCTCCGATTGGTGCTCGTAGAACATCTTGATGTTTTAATTTATTGAAAGTTGAGACTTTGCACGACCTCTTCATGAAATTTGTAATAATAATATATATTTTTTTAGCAAGAAGATTTTTTAGCTCAATTTTATTTACTTTGCCATTCATTTTTAGGGGAGATTATTCTAGGATTCTATTATTGAGTATTAGTTATCTTATAATCTATTGACTAATTGAGTTTGTTATAAGGATTCTATAATAGAGCTAAGGCACGTAAACTCTATTCGGCAGGTAGCTTCTAAACTCTACAAATGAAATTGACTTTTATTACTAGTTGTAGCAATCCAAGAAAAAATATATATTTGCCTATAAACTTGTCAATTGAATTTGTTAAGGTTACTGTATTTATTAGAATGAACTCATCTAAGGAAGTTGCCCTAGTATAAAAGCTAATCATTAGGTCTAAGTAAACTAGCTAGAGGTCTCATGAGAACCTTCAGTCATGACGATCTCATCATTTATTTGGTGTTCATAAAGAGTTATATATATATACAAAAATAGTTATAAGCTTTCCATGTTTACTCACTTTAGAGCAAGCACTTATTAAACATTTAATATTATTTTAGCTATTTATGTAGTTTAGGACATTATAATTATAAAGATAATACTCTCAACCAAGGAGTTATAAGTATAATGAACCATATAGTAACTATAATAAAGGCAAAGCACCACGAAAGAAAACACCAAAACTTTACTTAGTTTGACTCAACGTAGTTTATGCCTATGACCACATAGAGATCAAATAATCTATAGCTTGTAGCTCATGCAACTTTAACTTCTAGGGCATTAGCATTACTAAAAAACCTATAGCTTGCAATCCTCAGATAACATAAAGATAATAACTTAGTTTTCTAAATTTGATAAATACCTCACTCTAGCCAATAATATTGCTAGAACACCATGCACCTTTGAATTCATTATGCTAACACATCAAATCTTTAACAAAGCTCCATTTATAAAACATAGCTACCAAAACTTTACTTATATAAAAAATATTGCTAAATTTGAAATTATGTGGATTGAAAAAGTTGAGTCTAAAATCTACTATAACTTATTCCCTTTTTATATATACCAAAAGCATCACTAATTTCACAAGAAAAATATGAAATACAACCTGAATTAAGTAGCCTATATTTTCAATTAAATCACTCAAATGTTATTTAATAGACTTTTTTTCTTCCATGCAAATTAAATAGAATCTCTACTTATATTATGGTTTATTGGGAACGTTTCATTCATATAAAGAAAACTCTAGTTTGAGGCAGAAGCCTTCTCTAGTTATATCTTTTAAGACATCTATCAATAGCTTATTAACCAAATAAAGTTAAATTACTAAGATAGCATTTGCATCCATCTATTATTTTCTTCATAAAAAATGGTTTTAAGTCTCTTGATATGCCCAATGAGTAATTTTATAGGTCCCTATAAAACATGAATTTTAAGTCTTTAAAGGCTAAAATAGTTTGAGTCATCGAACATTTAATCTCAAAGTTCATATTTATCATACTTTCATAATCTCTATCAAATACATTCTAGGAAAAATAACGACATCAGCCTAAGGGTTATAATGAACTATAAATTAATTGTAAAAGAGTTCGAGCACCATAAAAGAGAATACCAAAATTTACATATTTTGAGTAAGGTAACCCAACATTCATGGCCACAAAGAGATAAGAAAATTTAACAAAGAGTACATGATATATTATATAGCAAAAATGTTGGATATAAGGACAAAGATACGACTTTATCTAGTTAAGAGAAAATGCAACCTTGCTATAAAAATGAGGGTTAGATGTGAAGAAAGAAACGATGTCATTGCATTAGTTACTCTATTTAACACTCGATTATAAATTTATAAATGAAATTATTTTTTGTTATTTCTAAGAGATTATTTTTAATTTTAAAAAAATTAATACTACTTACTTCTTTAAGAAACTGAAGTACTCCCCTTAAAAGAAGACAAGAAAAACTTCTTCATTTCTTTCTTGGAAGATACCCTCTCCTTTGTTTTCCTCTTTCTCTCCTTAGCTTAGTAATTTTTTTGTATGGGATACATTAATACAATGAAACTATCTTGTTATATAATGCTTATACATGATTGTTTGTTGAAAAAAACTTTGCCTTGCATTGGAAAACATACAAAACAAAGTGAAATTATAATTTCTTTGGGAAATTTTGACTTCTGAAATTTTAGTTTTGATGTCAAACATGTAATTATGAATGATATATCACATCAAGAGATAAAAATATCTTTCCTTCATTTGTTTAGATAACAAAACTGTGAGTTCATCCTGATTATCATAGTCAAATTATATCATCCCTAATGGTCAAATGATGTTCGAACGAGTATTTGACTATAATAGTCCAAATGAAGTATCATTAAATTAATATTTAAAGTCATGATAATAAATGATATATCTTCGAGAGGAAAGAAAGAATCATTTTTTATCAATCATCTGAATGTGATGATAATGGTCATTATTGAATTTAATTTTTCTCAAATAGAATTAATTGAATTTCAAAATTGATCAATGGTCTTTAAATATCCTATGAGCACAAGCTCTCATAGTTAATTTTATCATAAGATATTTGAATTTCTTATGAAAACTCTCTATTAAAATAATGGTAAAAATTTTAATTTTGATTTCTCAAGGTGTGATATCATAGAGAGTGAGGCTAAAATTTTCAATCAGGATTGGATCAAATTTGACACTTATTTATGGAGGTCAATGAAGAAATGGTTGGCAATATTGAAGATGGTAAACTAGCAGAAGTTAAGACAAACTTGCTGGAAGTTGCTAGCAAGCCTGCTGTAGTTCGTAGTATAGTTGAAGATGCTGTGAATTCTATTGAAGCTGAAGTGGATGTTAGTTTCCAAGCTAGAAATTTGACAGAACATAGAGATCCTGAGGGGAATTTAGAGGTTGATTCAACCCAGGTGGCCTTTTTTACGTCATGTAATAAATTTGAATTGCTGAACTCTTTATGTAAGGGAGGCAATGGTGTAGAAACTCAGGATGGTTCCAAAGAAGAGGAGGTGGAAGAAGGTGAAGTAGTGGAAAATCTGGAGGATTGTCCAACCAATGACATAGTTGTAGCTAAAAAGGGTAGTATTGAGAAGAATATTGATAGTCTTGATGAAGAGAAAACTGCTCTGAGTAACGGAAAGGCTTCTTCTCAAAAAATAAAACTAGCTAAGGAATTGAGATACTTGGGCACGTTGAATATAACTTCTAGGCAAGCTAAAAATAGTATGAACAAGAGAAGGGGTGCATGTATATCCCCATTCTTATCCAAATGAGTTTTATTAGCTTTTGGAATTGTAGGGGGGCTAACAAGAAAGAGGCCTCCTTGTATTTGAAGGAGTATATAAAAGATTGGAATGTATTTTTTGTGGGTATTGTTGAAACAAAGATTGCTTCTCTTTCTAAAGAAGAATTTGGCAAGTTGATGGGTGAGAACTGGGATTATTTTCTGCAGCCTTCTAGAGATAATTTTGGAGGAATTCTGGTGATCTGGAAAACTGATGAGGCTTCATTCTCATTAATAAAGAGCTCGGACCAATGTGTACTTGGTGAACTGAAGGTATTCAACAAGGGCAGTTGGACGGTTTCTACTATTTATGGTAGCAGGGAGATTCAAGGTAGAAGAGAACTATGGAATTTTTTGGATGGAAAATTTAAGCCGGAGGTTCCATCTGTGGTAGGAGGTGACTTCAACTACATTCTTTCTCAAGATGAGAAGAAAGGTAGGAAGAAATTTTCCTTCTCACATGGGCCACTTGAAATGAAGGCTTTTATGAATAGGAATGACCTACATGATGTGGGTATTCTTGGTTCTAAGTTTACATGGTGCAATAATAAAAGTGCAAATGCCCGAATTTTGGAAAAGCTGGTTTGGTGCATAATGAATTCAAAAGCTTTGGAACTGATCAATTAAGCAGCTGTGAGGCATTTGAATAGAATTGCGTCTGACCATTGTCCCATTGTATTGAAATGGTTTTATCAGCAATTTCATAGAAAAAGATTTCGCAAATTTGAAGATGCATGGCTGTATTATTCAGCTGCAGCATCGGTGGTTAGGAAGTCTTGGGCAAAACTAGTAAGAGGAGATGATATGGAAGCTCTTAATAAGAAATTGTCAAGGGTCCTTAAAGCCTTATTTTTTTGGAGTAAGGCTAAATACCAAAAATTGGAAGAATTGAAGGAAAGTTTGAAGATGGAGATCGAAGAATTGCAGCTGGAACAAGCATCGAAACAGCAATTTTTGGATAGCAAATCACTGCTTCTTAGAACCAGAGTCAAGGAATTCAACTGCACTCTTGCACGGTTGAACACATGGTGGAGACAAAGGGCTAAAGCCAAATGGATGAAAGAAGGGGATTCGAATTCTACTTTCTTTCATGCCTTTGCTAATGGTAGAAGGAATGGTAATTCGATCAAGCAATTAAAGAATGAGGATGGAGAGTTGATTGAAGATCCTGTTATTATAAGGAGCAGCTGTTTTACTTGTTTGTAACAAATGGAAGTACAGGGAATGCCAATTGGTCAATTGGCCTTCAAATGAGAACATCCTGAAGCAAGAAGAATGCGAAATCTTGGAGGCTATTTTTTTTGTGGAAGAAGTTGAGAAGGTGATTAGAGAACTTGGCAACAACATTTCTCCTGGAGTGGATGGAATAGCATATTCTTTTTTCAAAGCATATTGGAAGATCATTGGGATGGATGTGTGGAAAGCTATTCAACTATGCTTTACTTCTGGTAAAATGTCTTCCAAATGGAAGGAGACATTGGTGGTGCTTATACCCAATGTAAGTAATCCTCTATCTCCCTAAAATTTTAGGCCAATTAGCCTATGCATGTCAATTTACAAAATTGTGGCTAAAGTACTGTTGAATAGAATGATGAAAGTAATTCACTACTTAGTATCTAAGGAACAAGTGGCAATCATAAAAGGGGGGGCCTTATCTGAGCATATGCTTCTTGCTCCGGAACTTTTTTATAAGTTCAGGTTCTCTAAATCTGAAAGGGGATTGGTGGTAATCAAACTAAATATGGAGCAGACATACGATAGTATGGCTTGGAACACCCTTTAACATGTGTTGAATTACTTTGGTTTTCCAAGAAGATTTTCTAACCTTATTATGGAATGTGATACTAATCCTGTATTCTTGGTTCAAATTAATGGAGTTGGACTGGAAGGAATTAGAGGAAGGAGCAGCTTTAGACAGGGTTGCCCTTTATCTCCTTATTCATTCTTTGTTCCCAATTACTTACTACTGCTTTTTTTTCCAAAGGGAGGAATTTGGGTTTAAAAGTTTCCCCTATGGCTCCAAGGATTTTGCATTTGTTATTTGCGGATGACATTTTGATCTTCTCTAACGCCAAATTGAAGAATCTAAAGAAAATAAAAAAAATCACTATGGATTATTGCAACTGGACGGGTCAGCAAGTAAATGTTTCTAAACCCTTTATTATTTATAGTAAGAATATGGAGACGAAGGAGGAGGGTGGCCTCTAAGCTTATGGGGTTCATGGAAGACTTGTGCAATGAAATTACTTTAAGAAGACTTGTGGCAACAGACTTCTCAAAGATTTTGGAGAAAGCAACATTTAAATTGGACATATGGGGTAAGAAGTTTATCTCTTCGGCTGGCAGAGTAACCCTTATCAAATATGTGTTACAAGCTATTCATATCTTCTACACATCAATGTCTCTGATTCCGTTGAGTGTATTGAAGAAACTTGATAGGATGTGTAGGGAATTTCTATGGAAAAAAATCTATGGGGATAGCAAATTACATTATGTGGCATGGAACGAGTTATTTAAACCGGAAAGCCGAGGAGGACTTAGCATTCATTCAGTTGTGGATACGAGGGAGTCCCTTAGAGCCAAACTAGTTTGTAACTTTTTTAAGAAGCCAAATTCTATACTTATTAAATTGTTATCAGCTAAGTATGGTAAAATGTCTGGGATGATGATAGAAGGCTGAACTCTTCTTCAACATGGAAATTTATACTAAGTGGAGCCAAGGCTTTAAAGCAAATTGTTAGGTGGAGTATTGAAGATGGGACTTCAGTAAATATTATAAAGGATATTTGGATCCTTGATAAAAGATTGGACAGTTGGCACACTTTCATTGCAATAGAGATTATCAATTTAACTAATCTGTCTAGCTTTATTTCGGAGGGAGTATGGATACTAGAGAGGCTGCAGGAGTTCTTTGGGGAGGAAATGGAGAAAGTAATCTGCAATATAAAGATTGAACTGGAGAATCATGAAGATAGTTTGGAACTATTGAAAATTCATTCTAGAAAAACTATTTCAGCCATGGCAAGATATGCTAATGTTAACGGGGAAGAGAATGAACAGATATTAGTCAAGGATTGGAGTTGCATCAAAAAATTGAAACTCAATCCTCGGGTTTCATTTTTCTTGTGGAAACTTTTGAAGAATGCTATCCATACAATAGATTTCTTAATGCATAGAAGATTGATTGGAAGTAACATTTGTCCAAGAGGTTGTGATATGAAAGAAGATGGGGAGCATGTGGCCGTGAAATGTTTGAAATTAAAACAAGTAATTCAAAAGGCTAACCGATGGGGTTTTGCTTTACCCGTTTTAAATAATTTATAAGATTGCTTATATTTTTTGAGGAAGCAAGGAGAGGACGATCCATTTATTGCTAAAAATTATTGTGCATTGGTGTTCAATTCTTGGATGAGTAGAAACAAGCTAATTCACGAAGGCCAAGAGCTGGGAGCCAGAGTTATTATGGCCAATGCTATCACCTATGCGTCTACTTCATCTTCTAATCTTTATTCGGACCACTGGGGTGCTAACCAGCATTATAAGCTAATTTCTTCTACTTGGAATCCCCCTCCACCCTGATGGATTAAAGTGAACATAGATGCATCTCTACTTAACTCTAATGAAGCAGGGATTGGAGGCATATTTAGAGATCATAGAGGAAGGATGCTTCTATCCTTTGGATTCTCAATGGAGCACTAGGACATTGGATACTTTGAGTTACTGGCTTTTCGTTCATTGAGAAGAGTTATCAAGGACTGGATGTTGAATGCTAAAGGCTTAATTGTTGAAGGAGACAACTTTAACGTCATTACACATTTACAGGACTCGGTTAGTCTTGACAACCCAGCGGTGGACCGTTCTAAGAAAGTGGACTTGGATTTTCTTAAGGAGTTTGAGGTAATTCTATTTCATTTTGTTAATAGAAGTTGTAGCAAGTCAACTCATTGGTGTGCTAACTATGCTTTGAAAGGCGATTTCTTTTGGGACATTTTAGAAGTCAATAAGGTTCCTACTACTTTTTATTCTTTGTTAAAGGAGGAAAGTGAAAGGGTAGCTATCACTTAGTTTTTTGTTCATGTTTTATTTTTTCCTTTTAATGCAATTGGCAGTTTTATCAAAAAAAATGAAGAAAAGGTAAGAGGCATTTTAGGATTCCTAAGCACTTTAGAAATGCCTCAAATTATCTTATGTTTTGGGTTTCAAATTTGTATTTGAAGGGATATTTTGATTTAGGTTGTCAACTAACTAGAAAGTTTGGATTATATTCCCCAAGCAGGAGTCTTTAGATTTTGAATCTTCATCGAATCTTAGATTTATTTTATTCACTAAACAATAGTAGACAGAAACTAGCTAATGGAATACAAATCTTGAACTATCTTGGCTTGGATTGAGGAGCCAGCTAACCACCTAACGCTTCAAAACTATAAATCCAATCTTTTATGAAAGATGAGTGGGTTATTGTTTAAGTTTTGATGAATTGGGTCCAATGTCTAAAGAATATCCAAATTTTCATTTATGTTGGGTGATTATGCTTGAATGAAATTAAATTTTTAACTCTTTAAATAGTTTCTAATTCAGTGCATGCTAATTGACCTTATATGCAAACTCGGTATGAAGTAGTTTTAAAATCTAGCTTAAAAATAATTTTTCCATGGAGATTGCACAATATCCCTTAGACAGAACTGCACCCTAATAGGTCAAGTAGTTAGCCACAACACATAAGCGAGGAGTTTCTAAAAAGGAGGAAAAGATTCTAATATGTATGCAAAATATCCCTCAATGATCCCAAGCTTACTCTAAAAATTTATTATCTTTTTATGTGAGAATGATATTTTTTATTTAATTTGGGTGGAAAAAGTTTTTAGCATACCCCCAAGAGCCTTCGAGTTCTTCCAGGCTAAATTACAAGTGATGTGTAAGTAAGAAACTTAGAAAAGCAGGCAATTTTTAAGTAACAATTAATATAAATAATCAAAATATCCTTAAATAAATATAAAGTCCATATGTTAAGTACCACTTAATTATAATCTAGGGTCTATGAAAATTAAAAGTGGCAGGGTATGACTAATAATAACCCATATTCTAATCATAAAATTACACAAGCTACTTTGAAAGTGGGATGTTCTTGGTGTCTTCACTTTTTCGTCTTCCTCCCTTTTGCGAGCTCTTTGGGTTCCTTAGACTACAAAAATTCAAATAAAAATAACTCCTCCTTAAAGGGATATTTCATTTCTTTTTGAATTTTTAAATCATCAGAACTTGAATCTCTAAATAAAGAGGAACTCTCTCCTAAGGGTTGCTTTCTTTCTCTTTGGATTTCAAGTTGGATGGTTAACATCCCATCTTAAAATTAACTTTCATAACTCAACTCTGTTAAATTACATATAAAAAATTAAAATAAAAGACTTTAAAAAAATATGAATGGTTATCTATGAATTTATAATTAAAAAATATCCTAAGAAATTATATATATATATATATATATATAATATATATATATATATATATATATATATATATATATATATATATATATATATATATATATATATATATATGATCAAATTAAAATAACATCCACACTTAGCCAAACTCTTTTAATTTTAAGAGGGACTTAATATTTTAACACATGCAAAAAAAATTTCAGTTAAATTTAAATTTGACACCATTAATTTTATTGCCTTACATGAATATGGACACCAGTAAAAAAAATTTAATGAGCATCCATATCATTCCTAACCTAGAAGTAATCTAACACGCGTCACATTAATTCACAGATTACATAAATAAATTAAAATATCAATCAATTAATTGCAACCAACATGCATTTAAAATCATAAAAAAACTTGTCACACAAGTAGCTAAAAACAAAACCACACATTAACCTAAAATTAGGATTAGTTATCCTAACAAATCATTTAAAGTGTGTGTATCAGGCTGTGACATGGATATGCCCTATGCTGGGTAATTGTCAAGGTTGTCTAATGTCTTAATATTTCTTTTAGGCATAAGGGATTTCAGTTTGAGTTTAAATATTAATATTTTGATATTGATTTTAAGGTTAATTTTAAATGTTAAGTGATTACTATCTTTATTTACACTATAGTTGTGAAGTTTATTTCACTTTCCTTCGGGCTTAGTTATAGCATCTTAGGCCTAGGTTATCTTGTAGTAACCAAGAAGTTAATTTATTTAATTGGTTGGCATTAAAGTGTTTATAATTTATTTAGTTAATTGGTTGGTAGTGGATTTGAATGATTATGTTAATTAATTTTTTTTTGCAACAACTAGATTGTGGCATTGTAATAGTGGGCTTGAGGAACAATGCTTCCTTAGTACACTTAGAACCGCAGCTTAAGATAGTCCATTCTAGAAACTAGAATGATTTAGTTGAATTTATGGTTTAAATTTATTTAAAAAATTATTAATCAATTAATTTTAAGATTTTACATTTTATTGAATCCGTTCGTTGAGTTGTCTCAGTGGGGTCAAGGAACCAAGCCTCCTTAAGACCCTTAGTCTAACAACTCAAGATAGTCCATCCCAAAAACTTCATCGTTGAAGTTCTTATTTTAGTGTTTTAATATTTTTTTTCTAAATATTATACCCTATGGTGAGTAAATAGACACTAAGTTTTCTTGATTTGGAATTGTTTAGATTAAGATATAATTTTGAAGTTTAAGTTAAATTTTGAACTATAGATGACCAAAAACTTATTTTTTTTTACTCATGTTGTTTTTTGGAGGTTTTATATTTTTAATAAATACTAGACTCCTAATTGAGTCTAATTCCTTTGAGTTTGTTCAATTTGGAATTTTCTAGAATTAGTTATGAATTTTTGAAATTCTAGTATTTAATTGAATTATTAAATTGCTTACTTAAGAATGTTTTAATAATCTTACTTCTAACTCATTCCAAACTTCTTAAAGTCATTCCCAAATATCATGGATGACCTATGAAAGTGTTCTCAAGTGTTTGAAATTTATTTGGAATTTTTAATAATTTTTAATTATTTAATTTAATTAAATAGTGATTTTCTCTAAAAATTAAATTAATCTCAAATCAAGGGTCAAGTCATAGGGATTTTTAATTTTCTTATGTAGAAGGTTTGATTCTGAAGAGTTTGATATAATTTTTGAATTTTTTTAGTTTAATTTGAATTAATTAAATGTTTTTAAAATTTTAGGCTTAATTTTGGGACATATTTTAAATAATTAAAATTTTGACTTAATGGGCTCTAAATCCAATAAAGCCTGAACCTAGAGTGTATGATGTCACTAAGTTCACATTTCTTGAATTTCACCCCTTTTAGATGTACATTTATATTTCTATAATTTCCCTAAATTCTTATACCTTGTTCCATAGTTTTTGTTCGTAGGTGTCCCTAGGTATCGTAGGTTTGAAATCGGAGTTCTCTAACCCATAAAATAGACAAAACCAATCACACCATGAAAATGAAAGC
Source organism: Dendrobium nobile (assembly GCA_022539455.1). Classification (NCBI taxonomy): domain Eukaryota; kingdom Viridiplantae; phylum Streptophyta; class Magnoliopsida; order Asparagales; family Orchidaceae; genus Dendrobium; species Dendrobium nobile. Next base: position 46,564,625 of record CM039735.1, on the reverse strand, counting down.
CAATTACGTGACATAAGTCTATGTGCATTAAAAATAGTGAATTTTCAAGCATTTGTGTCAAATAATTACCCAAATACTTGGGAATTAACTTACAAAATATTTCCCAATTCTACCATTTCCCAGAATATTACGATAAGTCAATGATATGTCATAGTATCATTAAACAAGCTTGATTACAAATTATCAATTATTTAATAGAAAATCATTAAAAACTATAGATGCAATAATCATTAAATTATCATGTGTATATATATATATATATATATATATATATATATATATATATATATATATATATATATATATAAATATATATGTTGACCTCTTTTTTTGTCTTGATTTGCCATCGAGTGCGTTTGATCGAGTTGATCGGGCCTCGTCAGATTTGATTCGATTCGAATTGGCATTGATTCGAGTTTGATTTATTTTTATCTTATTTTATTGAGTTAATTTTGGTCGAGTCGAGGCGAGGGAGAGTTGACCCGGATCGAACCAAATCTTAATCAATTTGAACCTGATTTTAGTCCCTTGGGTCTAGCTAAGTCCTAATCAAAATTTGATTGAATTTCTAAACCAATTTGAATCCCACCGTTGAGTCAAGGAATTTGATCGGACGGCTTCGATCTACGCTCTCTTCCTTTGGTGCCTTAACTGATATCGAAGCCTCCATAAAAAAAAAAAAAAGAGAGCCCTCCCTCACTCTCGGTTCGCAGAAGCAAGGAGGCGGAATTCCTTCCCTATTCCCGACCTCCCTCTCGTCTCTTCTCTGCTCGGATGACACCAGGAGGCCGAAGGCCCCCCCCCCCCCGTCTCTCTCGGATTCCCTCGGCATCTGCAAGGGACAGAGGCTTCTCACTCTTGTTCCCTCTCTTCGTCTGCTTTGGGTCGGAGAAGAGCCGAAGCCTCATGCCCGGTCTCCCTTTCTCTCCCGTTCAAAATCCTAAGGAGCCGAAGCTCTGTCCGTCTCCCCCGTTAGCAGAGACCTCTGTCTCCTTGTGATTCGTATGACACTGGAGGTCGGAACCCCAGCTTCTCTCCCTTGGTTCACGGAGGTCAGGCGACGAAACCCTGGCTCCATCCTTCTCGGTTTCGCACAGCCAAGGCGAATCCCTTCCCATTCGACTCCAACACCAGGACCGACCTCCGTCTCCCAGCCGACTTCACCTTCAAGACTGAACCCGACGATCTGGCTCCACCTCCCCAGCCGAGCCCGAGTTCCAGCTGCCGCTCCTCCCCCGGCCGAACCCGACGCTGCCCTAGCCAAGGCGGTGGCCTTGTTTCCGTCCGACCTCCAGGATCGAACCCAATGGCTGAACCGATCCAAATTGCAAGATGAGTATATTCCCTTCTTCTTCCTCTTTTTCTTCTTCTTACAAAAATCTGAGAACAAAAATTGCTTGAGTTGTCCTTTCATATATATATATATATATATATATATATGTATATTTGTCTCCTAGTCACAATGTTTATTACATGGATTATGAGGATTCTTTTGTGAGTTATTTAGAAAGCATTGATCAAATAGGTGTATACAATGTGACTTTTGTGATGATTTTCTTTTGTATGATCTTGTAAGCATGGCATGCCAAGTGTTTGATGAAATGCCGTTATAAGAGAGATGTGATGTGTTGGTTCAAGTTGGAGCCTTAAATTGATAGTATCTTATAAAGGTTCGTGGCTATATAAGAGTTGCATGCTTTCAAATCAAAGACTCTCATGAGCATGGATTGTTTTATTGGAAGGATTCCATTGCCATTTGATATTTATCTTATATAATTGTCATCTTCCGCTCTTGCTTAAATCGGATTGAGAATGCCTCGCACATGGAACCTTATGGAGATCCTTACATTATCATTGCTTATGAAAGATTGTTGTGCTTTGTGATTATTAGACAAATGCTATGTTGAGATATGAGTGATCATGCCTTATATAGATTGCATAGAACAATCTGATTCAAAGTGTCATGATTATTCTTTAACTAGTCTACTCAAAAGGCTATGGTTTAATGATATCCTCTTTCAGTCTAAAGTTCTTAATGAAATGGGTGAAGAGTGTACTGTTGTGAGGTTAAATAAGCATGTGAATAAGTATGGATATCCCTATTTCTATATTTATGATTGATGGAATAGTTCAGGTTGGTGATCCATTTGAACTTGCTCAAAGAGATGAATGGATAGATTGCTAATTTGTTTCTTGGATTTGTGCTGGGTTTCTTGTGATGATTTTGTCCCTTAATCATTTGTCCGAAAGTTTGAAATTAGAGAATGCGTTTGCATCGTTTTGCCTTGGAATGGATCATTTATGGAATAAGCTTATTGCTTGAAAGGTGACCTAAAAGTATTCTGGAATGATTCTTAATGAATGAATACATGATGTTCACTTTAAAATAGTATTTAAGGGAACATAAGCAAAGCTTGCACCTTTCTTTTTGTTTATACATCCGAATATGATGGTTTCTTCATATGGTGCTTCTCCTTTTTCTTCCATCCATTGCTTGTATGTTCAATAAGATGTCACGGTTGAGATGGCTATTGCATAAAATCATGGGTGGTCTTGTGTAGATTGTTTAGTTGAGTTCAATCGAGTAGGTGTTTGGACCATGATTTTTATAATTTGTTCTATGTAAATTTGCAAGCATTGCGTATCAAGTGTTTGATGAAATATACTAAACAAAAAAAATTATAAATATTTGTTTGCATTAAGGCCTTTTGTAGTGAGCTTGTTCTTATGGAGATTTTCCTCAATGTGTTGATTAGAGACTTTTTCAACAAAATCTGATGTCGAGCTTGTTTATTCGATATGATATGGGAAGAGGTTGTCCTTCTCTGTTATAGATGATTCCTTGAAATTTTGTAAATAAAACCCTCTCTACTTCATAAATATTTCACTTGGGAGATCAAACTAGGTGAGTTTGTGAGGCATGAACGTATTCTACAGTAAAGTTGATATGGCTTAAAGCTATGTTCGTGGTGTGGAAAATCTATACAAGATCATGTTATGGAAGGATGGTATCTTGCTTTCGAATTATGGCCTTAATCTTGCCTTTTATGGCCGTTATTATCAAATGCCCTATGATGATCCATGATTAGGCATATATTCACAAAGGTTTGTGTTTTTGGAGGTTTTTCTCAATATAAAATCAGGAAGGTTTCCTTTAAACCCGGTTGCATGAATTTCGAGGTGATAAAATCCTTGTGATCTTCTTTGCGAAGGATCTCTGTAAAGCAAAATTTAATTGGTTAAAATGTTTTACCAATTTGAGTAAATCGAAGCTTTCATTTCACATCAATTGAGAGGATTGGAGTTGCATTATTCCTGATTAAGGCTTAAAAAAATCAGAGTTTTGCTCTCTAAATATATATATTTATCTACGAAAATTCTTGTTTCTGTGTAAAAGATTTCCATAGCTTCTCTATAGCCTTTCCCATTGGGATTCCCCCTATAAGAGCATGCTTACATACTCTCTCAAGTTGTTCAATCTTGTCAGTTATTTAGGATCATATCATCTGTCCTGGATCTCATGGTCACAAGTTTGGTGGGAAAGTTAAATGACTACATGTTTTCACAAATACTTTGAGAATCTTGTTAATGAAGAAAGTTTTGGCTCCCTTCATGCACATTCTTAAGATGATTTAAAATGATAGAATGACCTTACATTGCTATGAGTCTTTTATATGAGCGATTTCTTGCTCTCAGAATTTTGTCGAAGAGCATTTGTGGTATTTATTGTTGATTCGATAACAGGGATTATTGTATGCTTATGTTTGGACACTACACTTGCATTTAAATCAAGCACTTGTGAGTTTAATTCAAAAAGATCTTTTCATGTACACTTGTTGGCATGTAACATGATGAATAAAAATTTGTTGAAGAATCTTATGAATTGTTTCATGATTGGAAGGCTGTTATGACTCACATTATGTGGGAAAATCTCATAACTTGTTCTATGTTTAAAAAAAAAAATGTTATAGTTCATGTTATATTGAAGGGTTCCGTGGATTATTTTTGTACTAGAAAATATTGTGAGTTATTTCATGTCAAAAAAGATTTCATGAATGGTTCTATTATTGAAAACTATACGAAGGCATTGAATGGTTTTGTGTGGTGGAGCTTTATGCTAGGTTTCTTTTATAATGAAAAGCTTTTATGATGTTTTCTTATTGAAAAGTTTTAGTAGTTTTAACCCCACTCCAAATAAAATAAAGAAGCACTTGATTGTTGTCTTTGTGTCAAAATGGCTTTGGTAAATTGCTTATGGGAATATTTCTACGCATTGTTTCATTTTGGAGAATTTTCATAAGATATTGTTTTGGGTCAATGATTTCTTAAAGTGGATTAGTGTTAGAATTTTCTTTATATCTCTCTTTTTTTAGATGAGGTAATCTATCTTATATGAATTTGTATCTCTTTTACTAATGCTTGCTTTTAAAATTGAGATTTGGATGAATGTGGTATATTGGAAGAGATGTTGTTTTAATTCTAGTTTTGGGAACTTGAGTTTCCCTTGTTGCTTTGAGTTTGATAGGGAATAGTTTGTGTAGTCGAGTCGGGTACGTATCAAGTGCTGAGTTTGGATTGTGGGAATAGTAAAGGGCATTATAAATGCCTTCCTTCTCGTTCGTATTATATCGAATCGGGGAGGAGGCTATTTTAAAGACACACTTGGCTTCAAAGAAGTGTGTCTAAAACAACAATGCCTATATTCCTTTTCTTCCTGATTTTTATTCTTTTCTTTCTATCGTGTTTAGTCGTTCTTTCTCTTTAGTTCTTGTCTTCCTACTGCTTCGTTACTTATTATTGTATTTTCATGCATACATCTCTAAGCCTAGTGACATATGTACGAGAGTCCTAAGGATTAGAAAACAACACCACTCTTAGTCCCACAACTTTAGTGACATCTAAGGACAAAAATTAAGGATCGAGTCTTGGAAAATATAGACTTAGGATGCATGCTCCTTATAGGATAGAGACATTAAAACAAAAACTTAGTGACACGTCTTCCTAGGTTCTAATTTTCTTAATCTACTAATAATCAACCAACCAATCCTAATCTAATTCTTAAAATTTATTAAAAAAAACACTTAATCCTAAATCAATTTATAACTAACATTTATAATTGTTGAATCCTAAATCTAAAATGTGAACCTAAATCAAATATAACTAATCTAATAATAAACTCCTAACCAATTTAAGGTTTAAAGTATGTAGATCTAATTAGGATATCAAATATGAAACTAAAATTCTTAGGATAAAAGACTTCTAAAGATCAAACATTAGATTAATCTTTTAAAATCAATCAATAAACCCTTTAATACATAACAACCACTTCAGAAGTGAAGTTTATTGGATGGACTACTCCGGGCTGTGGGGCTAAGTGTCCTAAGGAGGCCTGGTTCCTCGAGCCTTGTGGCACAACGCCACGAATGGATCCAATGGGGTGTTAAAATTTAAAATTAATTTCTTAATTGGTTTAAGTCAAACCTTAATTGATAATAAATTACCTAATTCACCTCTTCTTTTAATTTACAACCAACAAAATAATCAATCAAATCCTAAACTACAATCTCTAAAATTAATCCTGAACTACTAATATTTAAACTTGAATTAAAATCTTTCTTTTGCCTTCTAACAAATCAAATACAAGCAACTTCAATTAAACTATCCTACATAGGACCTATCCAAAACCACACAACATGTTACACACACCTAGACTTGTTTGGTTAGGACACTACCTTTAGCTCTAGGTCAGGCTTACATTTTCTCTTGTTATTCAATGCTTGTTACGTGCACATGTTCTATAAATACAATTACTGAATTTCCTGTAAGCTATATTCAATTTCTTGTTAGTTATATTTTTGTTATTTATTTGCATTTCTTTTCTGAATGGCATCTACGCTCATATATATATTTCTCTGTTATCTTTTCTTGCAAGGTACATTGAAGCTTAATGATCGTGAACTAAACAGGACCGTTTGCTCATAAGCTTTTTAGTGGCAGCGCCACATACAGTCAGGTATAATTTCTGCAACTTGTAAAGCAAATTTTTAATTATATACCGGAACTGCTTCACATCACACACTTCATGTTAATAGGTATTCTAGTATGTTTAGGTAGCCAGCGTTAGGTTAGTTCACTGACGAAGCTTTGGCCCTATAGGTCAAAGCTTGCCCCCTTTCTGTGAGCCCTAGGGACCATTAGGGTCATTTAGGCCTGTAGAGTAGGCCACCTACTTGTGCCATTGGGCATCGTTATTTTCCCACATGAAGTGGGCATCGCTAGGATTTTGGCCTTTTCCAGTTTTGGGTACGATACCCCCCCTTTTTCTTTCTTTTTTTTTTTTTTTTTGTGAGCCTTAGAGACCGTTAGGATCATTTAGGCCTGTAGAGTAGGCCACCTATTTGTGCTAGTGGGCACCGTTTGAATGCTTTTCTGTGCGGGTACCTTGCTTGGAGGGTACCCTTAGGGTGTGTTTATTTATTTTTTCTGTACTCTGGATGTCATGCATGCATTTGTCTTTACACACCTTACTTAACATTATGTTTCACTTACATACATGCATCACATCAATAGATCTAGGGATATTTTGTATCTGTTTCATGCATCATACATGGTGCTAGGTATATTCTTTTGCATATTGTAGAGTCCCTGATTGAAATCTTTTAAACTATAAATCCTTGATTTTCTAGGATAGAGCCTTCCTATCTTGTATACATATAGGGCGATTAGTTGTGTTTAGGATGTTAGCTGGCGGCTCACTCCAGGCAAGCATAAGTTCAGGTTGTACACCCCTCAGTGTGTCTCCTTTCATCTGTGTTGAATTCTGAGTCTGTCATTTCTCTTAAGGTATTAATCTTGTCTTCGATCTTTTAAACTCAAAATTTTAATTACATCTTTATCCATTCAAAAATGTCTAATCATCACTAAGGGTAAATAGAAGAGGCTCTTTGGAATAGAACTTAGGAACTCTTTTTGTGCGCCAAATCAAGAAGTGAATAATCCAACATCCTTAATCAAGAGTTTTCTTAGATCGAGGTCTAAGATGTAATTAACTACGGGGTCTTGCGCCCGTAGGAGACCGATCCCCACAATCAAATAAACCCCATTCGAGCTGATATATCGAATGGGGGAAATCTCGTGAACTTTTGGGTTATAGATATTATTATCCATCGAGGTTGGTAGGTGAAAGCCGCTACCCTCCATGGCTAATCGTATCTATAACTCCATCTGCTCTTCCATTGGCCTGCTTGTGTCGATTGTAAAGGTCTACGACCATTTTGTCCTACGGGATAATGTGATCGTACCCTTTGCATTCGAAACACATGAGCAGAATCCTTTCGGAGACCCACAGATTTCTGGCGACCACGGTGGGATAGGTTTCTCTCTCCATCTTTGGGTGTTGTATTATTCACTTTTGTAGGTAATCCTAGTTTGGTGTCTAGTTTGAGTTCATCTTTTCTACTCCAGTATCTTCTCTTAATTCTTAATGAAGGTTAGATCATTTTATTGTATAAAGATTTAATTAAAATTTTGAGTTTATTATATCATTATTTTTAATTCTCAAATTCAAATCCAGATCAATCTATTTCATGCTAATATTATTCAAATCAAAATTTTAATATCTATCAATTCCTAGTTGGAATTATTTTCAGCTTAATCTTGATCCATATCATTTCAAATGAGAATCTTTATTCTATCCTTGATTACATGATTCATATACTTGGCATAAACCTTAGTCTTTAGTATCTCTCTAATCTGAGCTCCTTTATACTTGAGCTTGACTCATATCAGTCCAAATAAAATTCAAATTTGATCTTTAATGGAAGGGTCCTTAAATTTGATATATATAAATTTTTCAAAAGAGAAATTAATTTGAGAAAAGTTCGAGAGTTTTAAATATAAGGCAAACTTTTGAGAGAATTTCTTTAAAGAGAAAGTGACTTATTTTTCTTAATGAAAATTTTACCTCTCTTTTATTTAAGATATTAAGTAAGTGTTGGTTGACTCCTCTAAATGCTTAAAGAAAATTCATGATGATTCATAAAAAGAGCATGTCTCTCCCTCCCATCCCTTGTGTGGGATGATTTCATTTTTGAACTCAAATCTATATCAAAATGAAATTAAATTCAGAAATAAAAATTTTCTCTATTAGCTTGCAAATTTTCTATCTCGTAGGTATCCTTTGCATATATATGAATTTATTTCATAATTTTCTCAATCGGGTTGTTCATTCTTATCATAGGATCGGGTTTGTTTTGTGAATTGTTCTTCCTTACATAAGAGAGTTAGTTTTCTTCTCTTATGTTTGGAAGATAATTTCACAACTGAGAAAATACTCTTTTAGAGATTTAGAAAGGAAGCCAATTACAAAAAGTGAAAGAAAAAGATGCGCAAAGCGCCAAAAGTGAAAGATGCACAAAGTGCATTAAAAGTGAAAAGATGCGCAAAGCACCAAAAGTTAAAGGTACACAAAGTGTATCAAAAGTGAAAAGAAGCACAAAGTGCCAAAAATTTACAAAGCAGGCATAAAATGAGCCTAAAATGAAAGTGTAAATGGCTTGCCTTTCTTGGAAATCTCTAAATCTCAGAGAACTCATGTGTCCTTTGATATTTTTGATACTTGATTTTGAAAATAATGAATTTGGATTCACTATTATGCATTGACATTCTAGTAGATATAAAAGTATTCTTCATGCAAGAAGATAGAGAAGATTCAATTTCTTTATTTAATTTATATCCTTTTGAATTAGATTTTAATTCAAAAACTACTTATCTAAGGGAGAGAGCCCAGTTGAGCTTGTAGGGAGCTTAACTTGGGTCAGCAAGTTTTCAAATCCCTAACCTTTTTGGGTTTAGATGGAGTCAACCAATTTCTTACTGAAATTTTAAAATTTGGTTCCTTATGTCATTTTGATTGGACCAAAATAATCAAGAGGTAAATCTTTCATTTTGAAAAATAATACTCTTACTCTTTGATAAAATTTCTCCTCTTTGAAAAATTATGTGAATCAAACTTATCTCAACTAATTGGTGAGTGTTTGACTTCTCTTAGTGGCTCCACTATTGAGTACATTTAAATACTCACCTTACTGTTTTGAAAAATTCATGTATGAAAGTTTTCGGACCCCAACATTTGATTATAAATCATTCTTGTGGACTGATGTAATTCTTCCCTTGATTGCACTTTCATTCTCTTTTGGATCTTGGTTGTTTTGAGTTGTGATTATTTTGCTTACAAACAACCATTTGGTGTGCATTTTACTCTCTTGATATCTTTTTGCCGCCATCTCTTGTTTGTGAGCCACTCTCCCATTCAAGTAGTTGATTTTGCTCACTTGTTTGGGAGTCACTTTCCCATTCAAGTCATTGATTTTGTTCACCTGCTTGGGAGCCACTCTCCCATTCAGGTCGTCGTTTTGTTCACTTGTTTTGGAGCCACTCTCTCATTCAAGTTGCTGGTTTTGTTCACCTGCTTGGGAGCCACTCCCATTCAGGTCGTTGTTTTGTTCACTTCTTTGGGAGCCACTCTCCCATTCAAGCTGTTGGTTTTATTCACTTTTTTGGGAGCCACTATCCCATTCAAGTTGTTGGTGCTTCACTTGTTTTGGAAGTCACTCTTCCATTCAAGTTCTTATTTCATTGCTCAGTTGGGATTCATCCCATTGGATCTTTCTATATGTGATTGTTCTGTTATGTCCTTTCTCATATTGGTGTCATATTATCTTTGCCTTGATTTTTTATGTGGTTATTCATCTTCATTCCATGTCATTCCTCTTCTACGGACAGACCCGTAGGAGAGATTTTCTATTCGATATTTCTGGCGGATTTCTTTATTCAAGAGATCCCCTTTCTTCACTTCTTTTTCGCTCTTTGTTCCGCCGTTTCGAATATGGTCAGGCGAACATTGAGTAATCCTCATTCACCGTTTCGAATATGGTCAGGTGGATGTTGGATCCTTTTTCTCTCTTTTGCCCTGCTGTTGCGAATGTGGTAAGTCAGGCATTAGACCTCTTCGAGAAGCTCTTTATTCGCTGTTGCGAATATGGTTAGGTGGATATTGAGCTGTTCTTATTCGCCGTTGCAAATATGATCAGGCGAATGTTGAACCCCCTTTCTCTTTCCCCCTTTGTCTCGCTATTTCGATCTGGTCAAGCGAACATTGGGTTATCCTCATTCACTGTTTCGATCTGGTCAAGTGAATGTTGAACTTTATCTTTTGTCCCACCGTTGCGATTTTGGTCAGGTGGACATTAGACTTTCGGGAGGGCTTATTATTCGCTGTTGCGAATATGGTCAGGTGGATTTTGAGCCATTCTCATTCGCTGTTGCGATCTGGTCAGGCGAATGTTGAACTCCCCTTTCTGGTTGAGAGAGCCCGACAGAGTCCCTGGGAGGCATTCCTCACTACCTTGTCCTCTTCTTATCACCTCGGCATATGCGTCGGGTGATTGTTGAGTGTACTTTCCTCTTTTGTCCCACCGTTACGATTTTGGTCAGGTGGACATTAGACTTTCGGGAGGGCTCATTATTCACTGTTGCGAATATGGTCAGGTGGATTTTGAGCCATTCTCATTTGCTGTTGCGATCTAGTCAGGCGAATGTTGAACTCCCCTTTCTGGTTGAGAGAGCCCGACAGAGTCCCTGGGAGGCATTCCTCACTACTCTTTCCTCTTTTGTCCCACCGTTGCGAATATGGTCAGGTGGACATTAGACTTTTCTTCGACCCTTTGTTTTGCCGTTTTGATCTGGTCAGGTAAACATTGGGTCATCCTCATCTGCCATTGCGAATATGGTCAGGTGGATGTTGGATCACTCTTTCCTTCTGTTCTGCTATTTCGATCTGGTCAGGCAGACAGTCGTTTCCTTACTCTACTCTTGTTCACTGTTTCGATCTGGTCAGGTGAGCACTGAGTTTTCCCCATTCACTGTTTCGATCTGGTCAGGTGAATGTGGGACGTTTCTCTTTTCCCTTCTGTTCTGCTGTTTCGATCTGGTCAGGCAGACAATCGTTTCCTTACTCTACTCTTGTTCACTGTTTCGATCTGGTCAGGTGAGCACTGAGTTTTCCCCATTCACTGTTTCGATCTGGTCAGGTGAATGTGGGACGTTTCTCTTTTTCCTTCTGTTCTGCTATTTCAATCTAGTCAGGCAGACAGTCATTTACTTTTCTCTACTCTTGTTCACTGTTTCGATCTGGTCAGGTGAGCACTGAGTTTTCCCCATTCACTGTTTCGATCTGGTCAGGTGAATGTGGGACGTTTCTCTTTTTCCTTCGACAGTTGATTCTTTTCTTGCTCTTGCTCGTTGTTTCGAATATGGTCAAATGAGCCTTGAGTTTTGTCCTTTCACTGTTTCGATCTGGTCAGGTGAATGTGAGGCCCCCTCTTCCTTTCTCTATTCTGCTGTTGCGATGTGGTCAGGCAGACAGATGATTTCCTTATCCAAGGTTGTTCTTCCCTTTTACTTCCCTTTGATTATTACTTTATGCAATTTGCTCCAATTTTCAAATGATGGTTGAATCCCTATCCCTTCTTCCATTTTGTTGTTGTGATTAGGCAGATAGTTGAGTTTGTTTACTTGGCTCTTCCTCACTATAGTCAAGTGAGCATTGAGTATTCTTCGTTCGTTGTTTCGATTTGGTCAGACGAACGTTAGGTTTCTTTTCTTCTTTTGTCCCACTATGTTTGCATGATTGGGTGAGCATTATATGAATGAACGGTTATTGTATGACTGTATGAAAAATGCATGATTTAATGAATATTGTATGATTATATGAGCATATAATTGAGTGACTATTGCATGATCATGCGAATCACTGTATGATTATATGATTGCTATTGTTTGCTTATCATGTGGTTTGATAAACATTATGTAACTAGAGGATTATTGTGTGATCATGTGAATATTATTTAGTTATGTGTTTATGACTTGATTATGTGTTATTGAATGATCGCATCACCATTGCATGATTAGATGATAATTGCATTGTTATGTGGTCATAATAAAAATTGGTTAATTATTGTGCAAGTGCTTGATCATTGCATAGTTATATGATTGTTAGTGACTATTATACGATCATTTGCTTATTATTGTGTGGGTTGATATGATTAGATGTCATTGTATACTTATCGCATGGTTGTGTGATTACTATATAATAGTGTGATTATGGTGTGACTTGATTATTGCTATATGATTAAATGATTGTGACACGAGTGTGTGATGATCGCTTGATTACACGATATTATGAGAATGTATGATTATTGAGTAATTTGATGATGATTATGTGATTGAATGATCATCTCATAATTATGTGATTGCTTGGTCATTGTGTGATTGTATGTTCATAACATGGTGGGACACTTATTGCATGCTTGTTGTATGATCGAATGTTTCTTGACTCTCCTTAGTTGATCATAGGATCACATTCTCCTAGTGAGTCTTTTTAGCTAGTCATAGGATTGCATTTTTTCTAGCGAGTCTTTCTATTTGGTCATAGGATTGCATTTTCCTAGCGAGTTTTTTTGGTTGATCGTAGGACTGCATCTTCCTGGTGAAGCTCGTTCGTGGTTGTTGGATTGTACCTCCTTAAGGATAGGGAGGTCAACGCCAACACGTGCGATTCACCTATTGTTCACCGCACATGTTGGGGTGGAGTTTGTTGACCTCTTTTTTTTGTCTTGATTTGCCATCGAGCGTGTTTGATCGAGTTGATCGGGCCTCGTCAGATTTGATTCGATTCGAATTGGCATTGATTCGAGTTTGATTTATTTTTATCTTATTTTATTGAGTTAATTTTAGTCGAGTCGAGGCGAGGGAGAGTTGACCCGGATCGAACCAAATCTTAATCAATTTGAACCTGATTTTAGTCCCTTGGGTCTAGCTAAGTCCTAATCAAAATTTTATTGAATTTCTAAACCAATTTGAATCCCACCGTTGAGTCAAGGAATTTGATCGGACGGCTCCGATCTACGCTCTCTTCCTTTGGTGCCCTAACTGATATCGAAGCCTCCATAAAAAAAAAAAAGAGAGCCCTCCCTCACTCTCGGTTCGCAGAAGCAAGGAGGCGGAATTCCTTCCCTATTCCCGACCTCCCTCTCGTCTCTTCTCTGCTCGGATGACACCAGGAGGCCGAAGGCCCCCCCCCCCTCTCTCCCGGATTCCCTCGGCATTGGCAAGGGACAGAGGCTTCGCACTCTTGTTCCCTCTCTTCGTCTGCTTTGGGTCGGAGAAGAGACGAAGCCTCATGCCCGGTCTCCCTTTCTCTCCCGTTCAAAATCCTAAGGAGCCGAAGCTCTGTCCGTCTCCCCCGTTAGCAAAGACCTCTGTCTCCTTGAGATTCGTATGACACTGGAGGTCGGAACCCCAGCTTCTCTCCCTTGGTTCACGGAGGTCAGGCGACGAAACCCCGGCTCCATCCTTCTCGGTTTCGCACAGCCAAGGCGAATCCCTTCCCATTCGACTCCAACGCCGGGACCGACCTCCGTCTTCTAGCCGACTTCGCCTTCAAGACCGAACCCGACGATCTGGCTCCACCTCCCCAGCCGAGCCCGAGTTCCCGCTGCCGCTCCTCCCCCGGCCGAACCCGACGCTGCCCTAGCCAAGGCGGTGGCCTTGTTTCTGTCCGACCTCCAGGATCGAACCCAACGGCTGAACCGATCCAAATTGCAAGATGAGTATATTCCCTTCTTCTTCCTCTTTTTCTTCTTCTTACAAAAATCTGAGAACAAAAATTGCTTGAGTTGTCCTTTCATATATATATATATATATATATATATATATATATATATATATATATATATATATAATATATATATATATATATATATTTGTCTCGTAGTCACAGTGTTTATTACATGGATTATGAGGATTCTTTTGTGAGTTATTTAGAAAGCATTGATCAAATAGGTGTATACAATGTGACTTTTGTGATGATTTTCTTTTGTATGATCTTGTAAGCATGGCATGCCAAGTGTTTGATGAAATGCCGTTATAAGAGAGATGTGATGTGTTGGTTCAAGTTGGAGCCTTAAATTGATAGTATCTTATAAATGTTCGTGGCTATATAAGAGTTGCATGATTTCAAATCAAAGACTCTCATGAGCATGTATTGTTTTATTGGAAGGATTCCATTGCCATTTGATATTTATCTTATATAATTGTCATCTTCTGCTCTTGCTTAAATCGGATTGAGAATGCCTCGCACATGGAACCTTATGGAGATCCTTACATTATCATTGCTTATGAAAGATTGTTGTGCTTTGTGATTATTAGACAAATGCTATGTTGAGATATGAGTGATCATGCCTTATATAGATTGCATTGAACAATTTGATTCAAAGTGTCATGATTATTCTTTAACTAGTCTACTCAAAAGGCTATGGTTTAATGATATCCTCTTTCAGTCTAAAGTTCTTAATGAAATGGGTGAAGAGTGTACTGTTGTGAGGTTAAATAAGCATGTGAATAAGTATGGATATCCCTATTTCTATATTTATGATTGATGGAATAGTTCAGGTTGGTGATCCATTTGAACTTGCTCAAAGAGATGAATGGATAGATTGCTAATTTGTTTCTTGGATTTGTGCTGGGTTTCTTGTGATTATTTTGTCCCTTAATAATTTGTCTGAAAGTTTGAAATTAGAGAATGAGTTTGCATCGTTTTGCCTTGGAATGGATCATTTATGGAATAAGCTTATTGCTTGAAAGGTGACCTAAAAGTATTCTGGAATAATTCTTAATGAATGAATACATGATGTTCACTTTGAAATAGTATTTAAGGGAGCATAAGCAAAGCTTGCACCTTTCTTTTTGTTTATACATCCGAATATGATGGTTTCTTCATATGGTGCTTCTCCTTTTTCTTCCATCCATTGCTTGTATGTTCAATAAGATGTCACGGTTGAGATGGCTATTGCATAAAATCATGGGTGGTCTTGTGTAGATTGTTTAGTTGAGTTCAATCGAGTAGGTGTTTGGACCATGATTTTTATAATTTGTTCTATGTAATTTTGCAAGCATTGCGTATCAAGTGTTTGATGAAATATACTAAACAAAAAAAATTATAAATATTTGTTTGCATTGAGGCCTTTTGTAGTGAGCTTGTTCTTATGGAGATTTTCCTCAATGTGTTGATTAGAGACTTTTTTAACAAAATCTGATGTCGAGCTTGTTTATTCGATATGATATGGGAAGAGGTTGTCCTTCTCTGTTATAGATGATTCCTTGAAATTTTGTAAATAAAACCCTCTCTACTTCATAAATATTTCACTTGGGAGATCAAACTAGGTGAGTTTGTGAGGCATAAACGTATTCTACAGTAAAGTTGATATGGCTTAAAGCTATGTTCGTGGTGTGGAAAATCTATAAAAGATCATGTTATGGAAGGATGGTATCTTTCTTTCGAATTATGGCCTTAATCTTGCCTTTTATGGCCGTTATTATCAAATGCCCTATGATGATCCATGATTAGGCATATATTCACAAAGGTTTGTGTTTTTGAAGGTTTTTCTCAATATAAAATCTAGAAGGTTTCCTTTAAACCCGGTTGCATGAATTTCGAGGTGATAAAATCCTTGTGATCTTCTTTGCGAAGGATCTCTGTAAAGCAAAATTTAATTGGTTAAAATGTTTTACCAATTTGAGTAAATCGAAGCTTTCATTTCACATCAATTGAGAGGATTGGAGTTGCATTATTCCTGATTAAGGCTTAAAAAAATAAGAGTTTTGCTCTCTAAATATATATATTTATCTACGAAAATTCTTGTTTCTGTGTAAAAGATTTCCATAGCTTCTCTATAGTCTTTCCCATTGGGATTCCCCCTATAAGAGCATGCTTACATACTCTCTCAAGTTGTTCAATCTTGTCAGTTATTTAGGATCATATCATCTGTCCTGGATCTCATGGTCACAAGTTTGGTGGGAAAGTTAAATGACTACATGTTTTCACAAATACTTTGAGAATCTTGTTAATGAAGAAAGTTTTGGCTCCCTTCATGCACATTCTTAAGATGATTTAAAATGATAGAATGACCTTACATTGCTATGAGTCTTTTATATGAGCGATTTCTTGCTCTCAGAATTTTGTCGAAGAGCATTTGTGGTATTTATTGTTGATTCGATAACAGGGATTATTGTATGCTTATATTTGGACACTACACTTGCATTTAAATCAAGCACTTGTGAGTTTAATTCAAAAAGATCTTTTCATGTACACTTGTTGGCATGTAACATGATGAATAAAAATTTGTTGAAGAATCTTATGAATTGTTTCATGATTGGAAGGCTGTTATGACTCACATTATGTGGGAAAATCTCATAACTTGTTCTATGTTTAAAAAAAAAATGTTATAGTTCATGTTATATTGAAGGGTTTCGAGGATTATTTTTGTACTAGAAAATATTGTGAGTTATTTCATGTCAAAAAAGATTTCATGAATGGTTCTATTATTGAAAACTATACGAAGGCATTGAATGGTTTTGTGTGACGGAGCTTTATGCTAGGTTTCTTTTATAATGAAAAGCTTTTATGAAGTTTTCTTATTGAAAAGTTTTAGTAGTTTTAACCCCACTCCAAATAAAATAAAGAAGCACTTGATTGTTGTCTTTGTGTCAAAATGGCTTTGGTAAATTGCTTATGGGAAGATTTCTACGCATTGTTTCATTTTGGAGAATTTTCATAAGATATTGTTTTGGGTCAATGATTTCTTAAAGTGGATTAGTGTTAGAATTTTCTTTAGATCTCTCTTTTTTTAGATGAAGTAATCTATCTTATATGAATTTGTATCTCTTTTACTAATGCTTGCTTTTAAAATTGAGATTTGGATGAATGTGGTATATTGGAAGAGATGTTGTTTTAATTCTAGTTTTGGGAACTTGAGTTTCCCTTGTTGCTTTGAGTTTGATAGGGAATAGTTTGTGTAGTCGAGTCGGGTACGTATCAAGTGCTGAGTTTGGATTGTGGGAATAGTAAAGGGCATTATAAACGCCTTCCTTCCCGTTCGTATTATATCGAATCGGGGAGGAGGCTATTTTAAAGACACACTTGGCTTCAAAGAAGTGTGTCTAAAACAACAATGCCTATATTCCTTTTCTTCCTGATTTTTATTCTTTTCTTTCTATCGTGTTTAGCCGTTCTTTCTCTTTAGTTCTTGTCTTCCTACTGCTTCGTTACTTATTATTGTATTTTCATGCATACATCTCTAAGCCTAGTGACATATGTACGAGAGTCCTAAGGATTAGAAAACAACACCACTCTTAGTCCCACAACTTTAGTGACATCTAAGGACAAAAATTAAGGATCGGGTCTTGGAAAATATAGACTTAGGATGCATGCTCCTTCTAGGATAGAGACATTAAAACAAAAACTTAGTGACACGTCTTCCTAGGTTCTAATTTTCTTAATCCACTAATAATCAACCAACCAATCCTAATCTAATTCTTAAAATTTATTAAAAAAAAACACTTAATCCTTAATCAATTTATAACTAACATTTATAATTGTTGAATCCTAAATCTAAAATGTGAACCTAAATCAAATATAACTAATCTAATAATAAACTCCTAACCAATTTAAGGTTTAAAGTATGTAGATCTAATTAGGATATCAAATATGAAACTAAAATTCTTAGGATAAAAGACTTCTAAAGATCAAACATTAGATTAATCTTTTAAAATCAATCAATAAACCCTTTAATACATAACAACCACTCTAGAAGTGAAGTTTATTGGATGGACTACTCCGGGCTGTGGGGCTAAGTGTCCTAAGGAGGCCTGGTTCCTCGAGCCTTGTGGCACAACGCCACGAATGGATCCAATGGGGTGTTAAAATTTAAAATTAATTTCTTAATTGGTTTAAGTCAAACCTTAATTGATAATAAATTACCTAATTCACCTCTCCTTTTAATTTACAACCAACAAAATAATCAATCAAATCCTAAACTACAATCTCTAAAATTAATCCTAAACTACTAATATTTAAACTTGAATTAAAATCTTTCTTTTGCTTTCTAACAAATCAAATACAAGCAACTTCAATTAAACTATCCTACATAGGACCTATCCAAAACCACACAACCTGTTACACACACCTAGACTTGTTTGGTTAGGACACTACCTTTAGCTCTAGGTCAGGCTTACATTTTCTCTTGTTATTCAATGCTTGTTACGTGCACATGTTCTATAAATGCAATTACTGAATTTCCTGTTAGCTATATTCAATTTCTTGTTAGTTATATTTTTGTTATTTATCTGCATTTCTTTTCTGACTGGCATCTACGCTCATATATATATTTCTCTGTTATCTTTTCTTGCGAGGTTCATTGAAGCTTAATGATCGTGAACTAAACGGGACCGTTTGCTCATAAGCTTTTAAGTAGCAGCGCCACAAACAGTCAGGTATAATTTCTGCAACTTGTAAATCAAATTTTTAATTATATACCGGAACTGCTTCACATCACACACTTCCTGTTAATAGGTATTCTAGTATGTTTAGGTAGCCAGCCTTAGGTTAGTTCACTGACGAAGCTTTGGCCCTATAGGTCAAAGCTTGCCCCCCTTCTGTGAGCCCTAGAGACCATTAGGTTCATTTAGGCCTGTAGAGTAGGCCACCTACTTGTGCCATTGGGCATCATTATTTTCTCACATGAAGTGGGCATCGCTAGGATTTTGGCCTTTTCCAGTTTTGGGTACGATACCCCCCCTTTTTCTTTCTTTTTTTTTTGTGAGCCTTAGAGATCGTTAGGGTCATTTAGGCCTGTAGAGTAGGCCACCTATTTGTGCCAGTGGGCACCGTTTGAATGCTTTTCTGTGCGGGTACCTTGCCTGGAGGGTACCCTTAGGGTGTGTTTATTTATTTTTTCTGTACTCTGGATGTCATGCATGCATTTGTCTTTACACACCTTACTTCACATTATGCTTCACTTACATACATGCATCACATCAATAGATCAAGAGATATTTTGTATCTGTTTCATGCATCATACATGGCGCTAGGTATATTCTTTTGCATATTGTAGAGTCCCTGATTGAAATCTTTTAAACTATAAATCCTTGATTTTCTAGGATAGAGCCTTCCTATCTTGTATACATATAGGGCGATTGGTTGTGTTTAGGATGTTAGCTGGCGGCTCACTCCAGGCAAGCATAAGTCCAGGTTGTACACCCCTCAGTGTGTCTCCTTTCATCTGTGTTGAATTCTGAGTCTGTCATTTCTCTTAAGGTATTAATCTTGTCTTCGATCTTTTAAACTCAAAATTTTAATTACATCTTTATCCATTCAAAAATGTCTAATCATCACTAAGGGTAAATAGAAGAGACTCTTTGGAATAGAACTTAGGAACTCTTTTTGTGCACCAAATCAAGAAGTGAATAATCCAACATCCTTAATCGAGAGTTTTCTTAGATTGAGGTCTATGATGTAATTAACTACGGGGGCTTGCGCCCGTAGGAGACCGATCCCCACAATCAATTAAACCCCATTCGAGCTGATATATCGAATGGGAGTGTTGACCTCATTTTTGTATGAGGTCACTAAGACCCTTCCAGAATCTAGATCTAATCCTGGACCCTAGGATCCACTCTAGACCTTAGGATCCTTCTAGATCCAAGACCTTAGAGCCTACTCTAGAGCCTAGGATTCCCTTAAATCCTAGATCTTAGAATTCTTCTAGATCTTAGGACCACTCCAACTTCAAATCAATCTCCACCCTTGATCAACCTCAACCTCAAATCAATTCCTATATTTGATCCACTCCAATTTCAATTTGATTCTTACCTGTGATCAATTTAAATCTCAAACTCCATCCATTCAAATCCAAATTAATTCAAATTTCAAACATATCCAAACTTTGACTCAATCCACTTGAGAATCCTAATTTCAACCCAGACTTTGATCCTACCCTTAATCTAGCCTTGACCCTATCCATCCATTAACAATCACAAAATGATTGTAAATGGTTTGGATATTTCAATTTTAATTATTCAAACCTGAAATTCATTTCAAATCCAGAAATCCAGACTCAAATCCTAAGTCTTAAGGCCTTATCCTAAAGCCCCTTTTTAGGGATTTTTCAAACATTTTAAAACCCAGTCAAATGATCTCTGATCCAGGGTCTATCACTTGCAAAGTAATAAGACATGTCTCTAGAGGTTACCCTCCAACTTTGAGCTCATTCTGAGGTCTCTAACCCCAGGATCTGAATTAAAATTTGAAGGCTGTAAAACCTTCAAATATTTACAGCCTATGCCACTGAACCTAACCCCTTTGAGATCTTGACCTTGGAACCCTTATCCAAGCCTCCAATCACTTCCAGACCCTTGATTTTAACCCATTGAGCAGTAAACTGCATTTTTCAGACCCATTTTTGACCATAGTTGACCAATAGGTCAAAATTGACCAAAATACCCCTATGGGGCTCAAATAGGGATTTTGGTCAATTTGACCTCCCCAGACCTAGGAACCACCCTCAATGGCCTTCAAATGATTTTTCAAACCTTTCCAGCCCAGATTCACCCATTGGGTCAACCTAGTTGACTCAGTCAACATGGTTTGACCTAATGGACCCTTATGGTTTCAAATGAACCATTTTCAACTTGTTTAACCACGTCAATATCTCCAATCCTTTGAAATCATTCTATGCAAAGCCTTGAATATTTCCAAACCTATTTTGAGTTCAACCCAACTTGGGTTTGACCAAGTCAACCCTCAATTCTAGGTCAAAGCTTAATGGCATTTGCTCCCACTCCTTCTAAGCTCTCACTTTGACTTTTAACCCTTGATTAAATCATTCCAAATGATCCTTTACCCCCTCAAATGCCACATCACCAACTTTGACCTGGTTGACTGGTCAAACCAAGTCAACGAAGCCCTAAATCCCTCCTTGAATTGGTCAAACCTTCTATTTAACTTCAAGGAGAGTGAGATTAGGCTTGGAAGCTCTCCCATTGGCTGCTCCTACTTCCCTCCTATGCCACATCAGCAACCATTGACCAGTTGACCGGTCAAAGTGGTCAATCCCCCCTTAAACCCTATTTTTCATGGTCAAAGCCCTATTTCCTCCCTATATCACATGCCTAAAAGCCTCCTTTTGCTTTATTTCCCTAACTAATCCTTGCTTAAGCTGCTCCAAAGGTTTGGCTTAGGCTATTTAGGCAATGTTCCCTCCCACTCATCCCAAAGCCGCCCAATAGGAGTGAGGCGTGCCCAGCCTTTGGGTCAGCCTTCTGGCTGTCCCAGGGACACTTGGCAACATCTGAGGACCTGGTGAGTCAATCCCAGCCATCCATTTGGCCTGGGGGCGTTTGAATAGGGGGAAAAGGCCTTAATGCCGTATACTCTAACCCTAACCCTCTCTCTCTACTCAAGCCCTCTCAAGCCCTGCCCCCTGTTCCATTGAGCTCCCCAGACATCTCTCAACACTCTCCCACCGAAATCCCTCTGGTCAAAGGCCTTTTCCGGCGAGATCCCGGCGACCCTAGCTTAAATCCGTTCAAGGGAAGCTAGCAATCGATCCAGGAGCTTTCAAGCCGTGGACTCTTCTACAAAAAGGAGCGTGGACAGTCTACAAGTGCAACAAATCCATAAACGGTTTAATCCGTCCAAAATCAAGGTGAAAAACTCAAACCCTAGTTCTAGGGACACCAGTTTAATTAGCTTTTTATTAAGCTCGTTTTAAGTAAAATAAATTATTCCCCATTGATTCTCTTCACTTAGGGATTCTAAGTTTAAAATTTTAACTCATTTGATTCACTGGATCAAGAGAACGAGTCAAAGAATGGGTTCTAGGGTTCGGTTCGCTGGCTACATGAACTGAGCCCTATCTGGTCCGTTGATCTCTCGATCAACGGATCTTATCGCGCCGTTCCACCCATTGATCAAGCGTGTACTCGATCCCGTGGCTCAAGCTGCGGTCCGGCTCGATCCTGACCGCCCGTTCAAAACCGCGGGATGAACTCTCCGCTGTTGGATCTTGCTCAATCGGATCGGACAACGGGATTTGATCCCCGCCGTTGAACGACCTAAGCATTCGATCGAACGGCCCGCAGCGCCTGCTGACGTGGTTAAGTGAACCGCGTCCCGCGCTCTGCAGCCGACGCGTGGATGACCGCCGCCTTCCACGTGGCATCCCGCCGTCGCCGCGTTTTGGCTGGCCGAACCAAAACGCGCCAGTTGTCCCACTAATAGCCGCCGTTTTAATTAAGTGAGTTTAAATTAAAATTAAGGCTATTTAATTACAGAAACTTTGAAAATTAATTAAAAATTATTTATAAATCCAAAAATTAATTTTAAAATATCAAAATCTTCAGAATTTTAAAACCTTTCGAATGAAATTAAATTTACTTTGAAATACTTAATATATCTTAAATAATTTTAAAATATTTAAAGTTTAGCATTTTTTTATTAATAATTAATCAAAATAAGCCAAATTAATTAATAATTTCAAAATAATTTATTTTGAAACTCATTTCAGATTATAAAAAAAAGATATTTTAAAATATAATATTTTAATTAACCCTTTAATATTTTAAAATATTTTAGATTCTTTTTAAAAATATTTAGTTAATTAAATAGTAAATTTATATTTAAATACTAAATTAAATATTGACTAAGATTTAAGCTCTAATTTTAGAGTGTCTTATATAAATTAGAGGATCTCTCAAATTAAAATTACTATTATTCTAATTACCTTATTTTAAACTATATATTTATATATATATATATTTATATACTTAAGTATACATATACATTATGACATCTATTTTAAAAATTATATTTACTTAGATAATTAAATCATGAGAGATCCTTTGAGATTTTAAACTTTGATTAAGCATACTTGAACAAAATTAATGGGGAATGGTGGTTAATTAATTAGCAATTATTTTAATTGTTCATTGGTTAACCCCTTAACTAGTCAACTTTTATTTTGTTAATTGCATGCTTAAGGTGCACACACCACCTAGCCTAGGCTCTCCTAGATCTAAGGACTTGTGTGCTTTCTATTGTGTATGTATGCCATGTCTACTCAAAGGGTTAGAGGAACTTTGATATTGAACCTATTCAAAAACTAGTGACACAATTAAGGACAATAATTAAGGGCTTATGTGTAGAAAACTTAGAAGGATTTGAATGATTAGGATTCACTTCCCCTTGGGTTGAAATTTCAAGGACTTGAACTTAGGGATATGTACAGACACTAGGAGAAATTTCATTAGTTTTGGAAATCATTAAGACCCTTAATTAATTTCCCTAAGTCTAAACCCTTAATTAAGCCTTTAAAACTTCTAAAAAAGGTAATAAATTCATTTTAAATCCAAAAATTATGTATAATACCTCTATCTGACCAGAATTAGATTCCCTATTGATTAAAATTATAACCCAGCTGATTTGACAGCAGGTTAATGCCCAGTTAAATTTTAAGTGGAATCCAACTTTTAATTGAGTTTAATAATTATTAATATTTAAAAATCCCAAAAATTTCCCAAACACTTGGGAATCACTCCTTAGGTCATTTCTGACCTTTGGAGGTATTTTCAAGAAGTTAGGAAACCATTTGAAGCAAAATCATCAAGGGAGCCCGTAATTAAAACAATTAAATAATTCCAATAAACCTCCAAACTTCCAAAATTCATAACTAATTCTAGAAAAATCCAAATCACCCAAACTCACTTGCATTCAACTCACAATAACTCCTAATATTTATTAAAAATATTAGATTCCAGAAATCTGTAATATTTCAAAAAGTCAACAAATCGGTCAACTCTAAGTCAAAACTAGTTCAAAACTTCAAACCTTTGTAATAAAATGTAGAAAAATCCAATTTCAACGTACTTACCTTCTAACTGATCATAGTAAGGTCTAGTATTTTAATAAAATACAAACATTCCAGAATTTGGTCTTAATCAAAAAGTCAATTTTTTTCAACCCCTTAATTAAATCATTAAAATATTCAAAAATTCATAAAGCTCAAATCATTCTAAAACTCAGAAAATATTGGTTTAATGCTTAAAACATTTAACAAATCCTTTAAAACACAACAACCACCCTAAAGTTGAAGTTTATTGGCTGGACTACTCCGGGCTGCGGGGCTAAGTGTCCTAAGGAGGCTGGTTCCTCGAGCCTGGTGGCACAACGCCACGAATGAATTCTAAAGGGTGTCAAACCTTAAAATGGATTAATTTTTAATTATTTAACATTTTAAAAATCTCTAATTCAATTACATTAATTTGGTTTATCGGCTGGACTACTCCGGGCTGCGGGGCTAAGTGTCCTAAGGAGGCTGGTTCCTCGAGCCTGGTGGCACAACGCCACGAATCAATTAATGGCAAACTTAAATTAATCAAGCTTTTAAAATCAGTAATTAACTCGTTTTAATATTAATCCACTCTTTTAATTCCAACCAATTTAAATAACTTAATCAAACCCGATTGCTACTGGGTAACCCAGGCCTACGAGGCTATTAGCTTAGCCCCAAGGAAGGTGAAATAAACTTCACGGCCTCGGTGTGAAACAAAGGTAGTAATCAATTAACTTTTAAAATATGTCCAATTAAAATTCTTAATTCATTAATACTTAAATTTTAATCTAAATCCCCTCTTAAGCCTTAACAAACCCACATTTTTAGACAACTTCAATTAATAACCCACTTTAGGATTTACCCCAGCCACACGACCTTTCTCACACACTTTAGATGATGTGCTAGGACAACCAACTCTAGATCTAGGTTAGGCCGGTGTTTACTTTACTGCTGTGTGCCGGACTTTTCGTAGTTTTCACTGCATGTTGTGGATGAAATTGCTTTGTTGTGTCTGCTTACTTTTTCTGTACTCTGTGGATGGATTGATGTGTTTGGTGACTAGATTACCCTTAGGTTAGGTACGATCTGGATGTTGACATAGTTTTCTGCAAGTGGCCGCGCTCATGCAGGGCAATAAAAAAAGGGGGCAAATCAAAAAAATGCATAAATATTATAAACTCTTTGCACAGGTGCTTCAGCTGCTAAAGCCCCCAAATCATAAAAAGAGCGTGGCCAGTGTGTTTACTTTTTTTGCTCATATACAACTGCTTGGGAATAACTGCTTTATATATATTAATTGCTTAGGATAACCCTGCAGGTGAGTCTAGATCTTTTATTTTGATATAAATTTAATTTGTGCAAGTGTCAAGTGTTGTGAAAGTCTATTTTGAGTTGGGATACACAGATCCAAAGCTTGGATTCCAAAGAGGAAAGGATACCCCTTTGGGGAACACTCCTTTTCCATTTGGAAATCCAAATTTGGATCATACCTCTTCCTTACCCAAAGAGGAAAGAGTGGCCTTCCCCTTAAGGGAAGTGCCCTCTTGTCCATTTGGGTAATCCACTACGAAGATTCCAAGAAGATTGAAGAAAAGGAGTCCAAAGAAGAATGAAATTGAAGATTTGAAGATTTGAAGATTGAGAGTATCCCACTCAAAATAACTTGCGTCATTACTAGGTTTAGAATCCGGGTTGTTGTCAGTGGTGCCCGGCCACTTTAATTTCTGCAATATTCTGGTTTGTAATAAGCAAGGCAATTCTGCCTATGGACATTTATTAATTAATTTATATTTGATGTGATGATTTGATTGCCTCTAGGATTACTTATTTTTACTAGTTTTTTGGCGATTGCATGCCGCTCTTTGTTTTCGCCTGGATACGTGAGGCTCGTGAGGGTGTGAAACTTTTCTACTCATAATTTTAAAAGTCTAAAATTTTAGTGAGTCTAAACAACATAGAAAGATAACGAATCTAGGGAATTAGCCGGGGATCGCCCCCGGGGTCGCATGCATATTTTTGCATTCTTCTTTCCTTGTTTTAGACCCTTCCCCGCCTACGGGTAGAGTCCGGATAGTCTGACCTATGAGGACGAGGTGCCGGACCTGGGGAAGTCCAGTCTTCTAAAAAATTATTTTATAAGCCTGTTTTTAAAATTTTCAAGCATATTTGATTTGAGGTTGTTAACCAGCATGCATTGCATTAGATACAAATTAAAGAGTCAAAATTTTAAATTCATAGTCCTTAGCATTTTAGCACCCGCCATAAGTCAAAGGGGCCAATTAGGAGAGTCTCTAGATGTCGGCCCCAACTCTCCAAAACTTTAATTACAACGTCCCTACCATTCTTTCATAAAAAGACCGGATTCATGTATTTTAAATCGATTAGGTGGTTAGCTGGCTCCCCAATCCAGGCCGGGGTAAGTCCAGACCTTGCACTGCATTAGTTAGGATCGGACGACTGTGGTCCAGTGTCCAAAATAGATTTAGGATCCGGGGCAGATCTTTGATTATAAGACCCCAAATTTCGGGAATATAGTCCCAAATTTCTAATAAAATACTTAACTCTAATTAAAGCTTCATTTCAATCCTAAAACATAAAGCCCAACACTTAGATTAAGTTGGGACACTTCCGGATGGTTCTGGAATCTCAAAGTGTCCCCTACCTCTCATCCTTTGACTCCGTTAATAACTGCTCAATTTTGATCCATTCCCTTTTGATTTTCCAATAATTCTATTCATACTTTGATATCACTCCTAGAAATTCTAACAAAATTTTGCCATTATTTTAATCGAGAGTTTTCGTAGGAGACCTCGTTTTCTTACGATGTAATTAACTACGAGGGCTTGCGCTCGTAGGAGATTTAGAACCACACACGCACCTGATTTTAAAAATTGATTTTTCAAAACTCAATTGGATTTCTTTGGGAAAATTTAAAATATTAGTGATCATTATTATCATATTCAAAGAATTATCATCGAATGATATTTTCTCCCTTCGGGGAGATACATCTTTCTTTGATAAGGCTTTGGATGTGAACCTAACGATCACACTTCTTGAATATTGTAGCTGGATATTCAGTTGAACCTCATTTTGACCCTTCGTGGCCATAAGAAGTTCTCTTTAGCATCCGGTCATAATATTCAAGATGAATTTCATAATTCTAAATCTGAACGTCATTATGAAATTTTATGTTCGTCCTTCGGGGTGATATAATTTTTCTAACGGGATGATTCGATTTTAGAATTAGAATTAAATCTCAATTTTAAAGCTCCCAAAGAAAACTAATCTTTTCGAAACATGTTTTCAAAATTCCACCAACAAAAAATGGCACGCCCGGTGGGACCAATCTCTCTCTCCATCTTTAATAATGGCAAAAGTTTGTTTCATCGGTAGTTTTAACTATCACTTCTTCCGTTGGTCCCTTTGCTCATTTCTTCTTTGGGTAAGTGTGGCCAACATCTAAAATAGTAACAAAATATTAAAAGAGAGGTTCCACCTCCAAATTTGGTTTTATTTAGATTTTTGTTCTGATTTTGACCTTCTGCCCCAGCATAACCTGTGAGGCGACAGTGTCAAATCAGATCTCTGGATATCCTATTTAATTTTATGGATTTATGGTCGATAAATTTTTCGTTCAACATATAAATCTTTAAAATTGAAAGGAATTCAAAATTTTTGATTTCATGCCAAACTTTTTAATTTTAACCCCCTCATTTCCCCTTTGACTTCTAAGGGTGGGGAGGGTTAAACTATTCCTTTTTACTTGGGCTTTCTTACAATTCCATAAGCCTTCGGGCAAGGGGAAACTCTGTCCGTTGTGTTTTGGGAACCTGTAAGAAAACCCCTTTTCAAATTCTCAAAATTTCCTCAAAAAAAAAAAAAAAAAAAAAAATTCTCCAAGTTGTCATGTGTTACCCCATACGATTTCCTCGTGGGCCAACATATGTCATACTTTCAAAAAATAATAATAAAATACTTTTTACCACTCTTTTCAAAAAGATATAATTTCAATCATCTTCTTTAACTTTCAGAAAATTTCAAATGGCTGGCCAACTGATTTTCTCCTTTGACCGAGAGTTGTATTCGACTGTTAATGACCAAGGGAGCACTGTTATTTTTGGAATGGGATTTAGTACTCTTGAGCTCTCTATGGATGGACACCAGATTGTGAGCCTAGATGCCAGTAAGGAAACTCCCCCAGTAGTTGAGTTAATTGTGGGATCTGCACCCACCTTGCCAGTAGTCAGTGATGATCAGAAACAATCTGAACCAGTTGTTGAGCCTCCCACTGAAATTAAGTCTATTTTTGAAGAAGGGTCTAGTTCTGGACTTAGATTCACCACTAAGAATCAGAAGAAGAACTATTTGAGGAGACTTAGAAAGAAAATCTCTAAGGCTAAGAGAGTTCTACCCTTTAAGACCTTGGCTCAAGTAGAACCTGAGGCTGTTGAGGAGCTACCTATTCCTGCTTCCTCTCCCCTCCTAAAGGGAAGTCGCTTTTACCCCCTGGCTTCAGCTCAAGGGGAGGAGAGGATAGCTAGGATAGCTCGTTCTCCACCATGCCCGGTTGACTACTCGACTAAGAAAACTCAGAAAGAAAGACATCTCCAAAAGACAAGGACTTTGAGAAATATAATTCATACCTGCGCCGCACAGACCGGGCAGACTAAAGAGGAATATGTGAAACAATTGAAGGGAGTGATCTCACATCGCTTCCAAAAAGAAGTGTTGAAGGAAGAAGTATCTGAAGCAAAGAATTTAACCCCACAATTCGTTAGAAAGAATAAGAAGTATGTTAGACAGCCTGCTACTTCAGTACTGGTTGATGGATATCACTGGGTGCCACGCCCTCCGTCCTCTCAAACAGAGGGTATTGTGTTGACTGGGTCCGAGAGAGGCCGCCACTCTACTGGTAGACCCCCGGTACCCCCACATAAACCTGTAAGATTGGCCTCTGTGATTGTTAAACCAAAGGGGGTCGAAGTTCAAAAGTCTGTGGACCTTAAAGGAAAAAGACCTAAATCTCCTGAAAGGAGATATGTGCCAAAAAGAACTAAATTGGAGAATCTACCACCACCTCCTAGAACTTCTAAGTTCATTCTGCAGCTCCAACGAGTTTCAGTCGACCCTACTCCGAGTGCAGTTGAATTGATGGATGTTCAGGCTAGTACTCCAGTTGATACAGTTGACAGCCCTACCACAGCCAGTCTGACCCCGGATCCAATAGTTACCATTCCTGTTACCCCAGTTGATGATCCCCAAAGTCCGAGTGTCATTCCTAGGCCCCTTAGTCAGGTGTCTGAGGACCTTACCTTACCAGATGTGGGAACTATCACCTTACAAGCTCCTACTTCTCCTGAGGAATATGTCCCTCTCCCTGTAGAGGATGCCACTCTTCTGACTACCAGCTCTGGGATAGTCGAAGAGGAGAGAATTGACCAGGATTTAGAAATGGAAGATGAACCGGATACAAAGTCTCAACCAGATCCTAATCCAAAACTTACAGAAATCATCGCCCTTATGGATTCTGAAGAGTTGTTTGATATGGCTGAGTATAAAGGATACTTACCCCTTGACCCTAAGTCAATTGGGGATAGACCGGTCGAGGAGGTAGTTCAGGAAATAAGAAACATTTTGTTGAACAAAGAAGGAATGGCTTCTTTTGACCCTGATACGGATGATCTCCTCGGAGATGAAGATGATTATGTTGGGGGAATTCATGTGGTCGAAACTAGAGGATCTAATAAAGAAGCTGAGCCCAGCAAGCGCCGATTTGTTAAGGATGATGATCCGCATGCTGTTGAGTCAGAGTCAGATGAGTCTGTGAAAGATAGAGATGAAGAACACATAAAAAACTTGGAGACTCAGCTTGCTAGCATGATGTCACAAGTTAGAGAAATGCAAGAGAAGTTAGACAAATCACAGCAAGAGTCTTTTATGATCCACCAGTCAGCTCGAGAGCTCACAGAAAAAGGCCAAAAGGGCAGAATTTAATTCCAGACCTCTCGAGTCACCACCTGTGACTCTCCCTTGTCCAGTAGAGACACCTCCAGTTCACCCTGCAGTCTCCTCCATTCCTTCAATCCCACCTCAGAAGGATATCAAGCAGTTAATCGAGGACCAGGTAAGGGAGGCCTTAGCCCATGCTCAAGGAACTGTGTCTATTTCAAAGGGTAGACCCTACCCCGAGGAATATGACTTAGTTCCTTACCCAAAGGGCTTTGTGCCACCAACTTTTAAAGTTTTCACTGGAATCGAAAATCCGAGACAGCATCTGGCCCACTTCCGAGCAAGCTGTTGCAATGCAGGAGGGTCAGATGCTCTACTATTTCGCCAATTTGTAAGTAGTATATCTGGCATTTCTTTTGAATGGTACGCCGATCTGCCCAACGGTTTAGTAAGAACCTTTAGCGACCTAGAAAACCTCTTTCTTAAGAGATTTTCTGGAGCGCAACAACGCACCACCGTGGGCGATCTCGTGGTTGAAAAGCAAAAGCCGGGAGAGTCTCTAGTTGAGTACATCTTGAGGTGGCGAAACCTCTCGATGAAGTGTGAACCCAGTTGCAAGAACAACATGCTGTGGAGATCCTTTTGAAGAATATCCACGGTCCTGTTGCTTTTCTCCTGAAGGGTTTCATTATTAAAACTTTTGAGAAACTTCTTAATAAGGCTAGCAATTTGCAGGAAGAGGCTCCTAGGATGCCATTCTTACGAGAACAGTCTGAAGAAAGGAAGGGTCCAAAATTGGTGAAAACATTTGAAAAGAAAGCTGTGGTCTCAGCAGTAGATAAAGGAAAGAGGCCAGTGATTAGTCAGCCTAGCACTCCACCTCCACCACAGCCGCCTCAGAAGCAGCCCTTTCAGATAGTTCCTCAACATACTAGAGATCCCTCCTTCATCCCTTTTAGAGAGAGATTGGCAAAGCTTTATCCATTTAAAAGGGAGTCAGTTAAGAAGATCTTCAGAAGTCTGTTAAAGAAACCAGATTTTCAGTTGCCAGAGGCTAGGAGGCCTGAGGATGAGGGCAAGAAAGATGATCCCAAGTATTGCCCGTACCACAGGATGCTTAGTCACCCTCTTGAGGACTGCGTTGTGTTTAAAGACTGGCTTGAGAGGAACTACACCCAAGGTAACATTATAATACCTAAAGAATACTTGGTTGATCCAGAAAAGGCTTCAATTAAGACCATTTCAGGTAATTCTCTTAACTCTTCTTGTTTTGTTGAAGATGGTTGGGACATTGCTTTGTCCCGGGCACTTAAAAAGTCGATTAACAAGTCTTTTTGTCTTTCTCAACAGCTGACTACGATAGCCCAGGCCCCGGTGTGGAAGGTTGACCTGGATGCTTCGCAGAAGGATGTTGAGCCACTTTCCTCTCCAGTAGTCTTAGGAACTACTGAGAAAAATGTAAAAGAAGAAAAATTTGATTTTGTAGAGAGGAAGTGTGTAGATGAGAAATGTATTAGAATGGCGGATGGTGGTGTTAAAACCCTTTCCCCTCTTTTGTTATCTGACTTTTACTTTTCCCCATCAAAGGCGAAGGGTCAAAAGATGAATAAAAAACATCCTTCTACTTCTGTCTTGATGATTAACCATGAATCTCAAATGCAAATTGATGACTCTCCTGTTTTGAATCAAACTCCTAAGGAAATAAATATCGAGGTTAATCAAACCAACCTCACTGATTCAACTATTCAAGAAGAGGTCGAATGTGAAGCTTTATCAGAAAGTGATTTCCCTCAGATCAATTTCCAAGGAAATCCTATCTTGATAGAACTTTCAGATTCTGACTCGCTTTCAGGAAATGATGATCCAACACCTATGGTGTGTGTAGACACTGCCCTAGTTTGCCCGCCCGAAGACGTCGAGCAGGTGCAACTCCGTGGCGGTAAAGTCTTACCCCCTAGGTTGCCCCCTCAGGACAAAGGCAAGCAATCCTCATTCGAAAATCTAAGTCCGGATTCTCCTCAACAACCAGAATTCCCTCTAATTCCTCCGGGTTTCGAGTCTGTCGTTCCTAAGGTTGATTACAATGTTCTAGCCCACCTTAGGAAGTTGCCAGCAAAATTAAGTATCTATGACGCCCTCCTTCTTTCCAAAGAAATGAGGGAGTCTCTAATTAAAGCACTTCTCGATCCCGAGATTTGCTTAGCACAGTTGGCTGCAACTTCAGAAGGTGAGGCTCTCTACTTCAAAGAGATCCCTGGGGTTACCTTTTCAGACGAAGACTTACTCTTGGGAACTGCTGACCACAATCGTCCCCTCTACATTACTGTAGATGTGGGAAATTTCAAGTTATCAAGAGTCCTTGTTGATCCGGGTGCATCGGTCAACGTGATGAACATAAAGACCCTTGCTTATCTCAGAGTTGATACTAGCAAGCTTTCAACCGACAGGTTGGTGCTTCGTGGGTTCAACGAGAAGGGCGAGAGAGCTTTAGGTTCGATCACTCTACTCCTGGAAATAGGAGGTTTAAAAACTGAAGCTAAATTTCATATAATTGATTCGACTACGTCCTTTAACGCACTTCTAGGTAGACCTTGGATTCACGAATATAGAATGGTTTCATCTACCCTGCACCAATGCATTAAGTATCAACGAGACGGCATTGAACGTGTGATTAAGGGTGATTTGCAACCATTCTCGATTCAAGAAATTGGGATCTACGAAGATGCTGCATATTTCGTACCAAAAGGGTCCTCGTCCCGTTCTAAATTAGAGATCAAATTTGAGGAGAAAATGGTTGGACAAAAATTCAACCAAAAGAAAGAAAAAGATAAGGATATCAATCAAGAAATGATTCAATCGAGTAGTGAAGACGACTCTGATATCGTTGTCCTTAGACCTCCAAGCACATTACCTCAAAGAGGTGGGAGGATGGCTTTAAGGGCACGAGGTCGAGGCCGTGCTTCATTAGACAGAAGAACAGCACCTGTGTATATTGATTTGGAATCAGATTCCGATGGTGAACTAGAAAGTCAAGGTGCTGCCCTCTCCCTCGATTATCAAAACATAAATACTCCTCCAAAATTTGATCTCACTTTAGACCAGGACAGTGACCCTGAGGTAGATATTTCAAAAGTTAAAAGTGACGAGCCCGAATTAACAATGTATGAAAAGCTCACTAGAAGGATTGAGGCCCTTTCTCTGACCCCACTGTCGGCGGGTAGGGTTGTAGGGTTGGAAGTCAAAGTGGCCCCCAACTTGGATGGTGAAGTTAAGAAAGTCCAGAAATTCTTTCCTGGCTCCTCCTCCACAAGGGACGAAGGCGATGTAACCCTTGAGGAGGCAGATTTTAATGAATTAATGGAATTACCTTTCGGCTACTTCCCTGTTTGTGTAAAAAATACTTTTTCTAAAGGTTCTATACCATACCGATGGACTAAGGGTCAAGCTAGATACCACGAGAATATTTGGCGAACAAAAATAAATAAAAATCCAATAAGTGGTATTGGCTTTGGAACAATTAGTTCATTCGATGATGATGAGTATTGCCTAATGATAACTTACCACCTCGATTCTCCAAATGTCCCTACAGATCCTCCTTGTCCTCTAGATGGACTCTGTTTGGAGACTTTAGACGATCCCGATGATCTTCAAGTTCGGGATGCACCCCCTGAATTTGAAGAGGAAATTAAGTCGACAGTCGATGAGTTGAGAGAAATTAACCTGGGAAACGATGATGACCCCCGTCCGATTTTCATAAGTACTTTGTTAAGCGAGGGTGAAACCCAAGACTTAATCCAGTTGTTATTCGAGTTCAGGGATTGCTTTGTCTGGACATATGACGAAATGCCAGGTTTGCCTGCTGAGGTAGCAGTTCACAAACTTGGAGTTCGGCATGATGCCATCCCTGTTAAACAAGCTCCTCGACGCATGCGCTTAGAGATTGAGCAACAAGTCGTTTCTGAAGTTAAGAAATTGGCAGAAGCCGGATTCATTCGAGAGGAACAATACCCCTCTTGGGTGGCCAGCGTCGTGCCAGTTCGAAAGAAAAATGGTCAGATTCGGATTTGTGTCGACTATAGGGATCTGAATAAGGCATGCCCTAAAGATGAGTTCCCTTTACCAATACCAGAACTCATGGTGGACATTGCCTACTCAAACGCTATTTTCTCATTCATGGATGGCTCGTCGGGTTATAACCAAATCAAGATGGCCCCTGAAGATGAGAGAAATACGGCGTTCAGAACCCCTATTGGAATCTTTTGTTATAAGGTAATGCCATTCGGCTTAAAGAATGCCGGAGCAACCTACCAACGGGCCATGACCCGTATCTTTGATGACTTAATTCATAATTAAGTTGAATGTTATATTGATGATTTAGTTGTCAAGAGCAAGGTTAAAGAGGCTCACTTGTATGACTTAAGAGTTGTTTTCGAACGGTTGTGCCGCTACGATTTGAAAATGAACCCCTTGAAGTGCGCCTTCGTCGTCGCTTCGGGAAAATTCTTAGGATTCGTAGTGAGGCACCGCGGAATCGAGATAGATCCTGCTAAAATTGAAGCCATCTTAAATATGCCATCCCCTAAGAGTCTTACTCAGTTAAGGTCTCTACCAGGTAGATTGGCATATATAAGGAGGTTTATTTCTAATCTTTCCGGGAGATGTCAACCCTTCTCTGTCCTTGCGAAAAAGGATACTAAATTTGTATGGGGCGAGAAGTGTCAGAATGCTTTTGACGATATCAAACAATACCTTTCTAACCCGCCAGTCTTGGCAGCTCCGATTCCGGGAAAGCCATTAATCCTCTACACCGCAGCTCTAGATGAGTCTTTAGGTGCCCTGTTAGCTCAAGTTAACGACGAAGGAAAAGAGAATGCTCTCTACTACCTTAGTCGAAGACTCCTTCCTACTGAAATTCGATACCCGTCAATAGAGAAGCATTGTCTTGCTTTAGTTTTTGCAGCTCAGAAACTGAGGCATTACATGCTCTCCCACTCAATCAGTTTGATTTCAAGAGTTAATCCTTTGCAATATCTTATGACCCGACCTACGTTGTCAGGACGTTTAGCTCGTTGGTCTATGATATTGTTGCAATTTGAGATTACTTTCACTCCTCTTCGTGCTGTGAAAGGACAGGCTGTTGCCGACTTTCTGGCAGCACACCCGCTGCCGGCAGATTCTCCTCTGAACGATGATTTACCCGACGAACAAATCATGAGTTTGGGGGAATCTGGAGAGGCCATCTGGGAATTATATTTTGATGGGGCAGCATCCTCTCGTAGGATTGCGACCCAACAATCTGTAATTCCTGGAAAGGCTGGAGTCGGTCTAATTTTTATTACACCAGAAAAAGGAATGATGCATTTTTCCTACCACTTGTCGGAGCCTTGCACAAACAACAAAGCTGAATACGAAGCTCTGATAACTGGTTTGGAACTTGCAATTCTAATGGAGATTAAAGAGATTAAGATCTTTGGAGATTCCCAACTAGTTATTAACCAAGTCGCTGGAACTTATAAAGTCTTGAATCCGAATCTCCTAAAATTGTTGCAACCCGTGATCCCGAGTTTGAGATTTTGATGATGCCAAATAATGAGTGTTTTGGAACTGCTTTTCATTGATTATTATTCTATTTGTTATTTTCCTTGAGCACTAACATTTCAGGAAGATCATAAGTGACTCAGGAAGAAAGGAAGACTCAAGACCGGGTAGATTAGGAGTATGAGCCAAACATTGTATTTTTCATTTATTGCATTTTTTACTTTATTGAGTCTGGCCACAAAATGCGTAAGAGTAAGAGCAACCATGCACACACACAGGGGGAGAGTTCCTTTTTAACTGCAAAATATTACTAAAATTCTTCTCTGAAGATCGTACTGTACGATTTTATTTCGTACCGTACGATCCAAGCTATGTGGGCATATCTGTGAATAGATCGTACTGTACGAAGTCCTTCGTACGGTACGATATGTTCAGATCCAAAACCCTAGCCGTGATTTAACTTAAGCAAGTGATTTTGCGCCGTTCGTACTGTACGAACATGTTCGTACTGTACGATCCGTTTCAATTACTTACTTAATTTAACCCGTGATTAGTGCATGTAATCCAGGCCTAAGTCAAAATTGAACATCGTACTGTACGATGTCAATCGTACCATACGATGAACAGAGACGAAGTATGATCGTCCCGGATATCGTCCTGGACGATCTCTTGGTTTTTGTCACATTGTACTGTACGATAGTGATCGTACCATACGATGAACAGAGACGACATCCGATCGTCCAGACCATCGTCCTGTACGAATAGTATCTTGTAAGTCGTACCGTACGATATTATATCGTACAGTACGAATTGTTTTTGTACTGTTCGTACTTCTTCGTACCAGGACGACGGCTGTTTATGAAGATCGTACTGTACGATACCAGATCGTACTGTACGAACAGTAACGGCTACTTTTGAATTCAGAGGTTTTTGGAGCCTTTTTGAGATACCAATCAAGTTCTTTTTGGGTAAGATTGACAGAGAGGGTGAACGTGATTAGAGAGGGATTCCAAGGGAGAAAACTCTAGAGAAATTCTTGAGGGTTGAGAGAGGAAGGAGAAGGTGAGCTTTGTGAGGGAGAAGAGGTGTGAGGGAGATCACACGGTTGCTCCAAGCTTGCTGCATCTTGCTCCAAGCTTGCTGCATCTTGCTCCTCCTGTGGCCCGAGAAGGATTTGAGGGAGGATCTCCAAGGGAAAGGCTCGTCTGCATCCGTTACCTCGAGGTTCTCTGCCTTCTCCAGGAGGGAGAAAAACGAGAAGGTTCTCTTCCGTCGCTAGGAGGGCGAAAACAGAGTTTGGTATTCCGCCACGCCGGGTTGGTGAAAGGGAGGTTTGTACAGGCTTCTCCGCCTTGCCGAGGGGGGCAAAAGGAGAACTATTTTTATAGTGAAAATCCCGGAGTGGAGGACTCCGGGGAGTGGACGTAGGTCATATTTTGACCGAACCACTATAAAATTCTTGGTGTGTTCTTTCTTTATCATTAGTTACTTTTTACTTGCACTTTCATTTTGTCATATCTATTGCACGTGGATTTTTGTGAAAGTAAAATTGCATAAATCTTTGTTTTAATATTTCAAAAATAACAAAAAAATTAGAACTCTTGTTTAGGGTTAATTTTATTAAGAGAAAGACTTTTACAATTCACCCCCCCTCTTGTCGTTTAGTAATTTCAATTGGTATCAGAGCTAGTTTTTCAAAAATAGTGTTTTAAAAAACCTTGAAAAAACGATCATGTCGAACTTTGGTAATCGTAACACTGCGGAGGGTTATTCAATAACTCGTCCACCACTTTTTGATAACATACTGTTTGATTTTTGGAAAATTAGAATGTCTACATTTTTGCAATCCATAGATTACCGCATGTGGATGTTAGTAAATGATGGGTATATTGCACCGTTTAAAATTGTTAATGGTTTGAAAACTTCTGTACCATTTATTGAATGGAGCAATGAGGATAGGGAATTAGCCCAACTGAATGCTAAGTGCTTAAACTGTTTTTTTTGTGCATTGAAATCTGAGGACTATATGAGAGTATCTACTTGTGCTTCTGGTAAGGAGATTTGGGATAGACTGTGCATTACATACGAAGGAACAAACGAAGTAAAACAGTCTAGGCTTAACATTCTACTGCATGATTATGAATTATTCCGTATGAAACCTAGCGAAACAATTTCTGACATGTACACTAGGTTCACCCAAATCGTGACATCCTTGCATGCATTAGGTAGAGAAATTTCAAATTCTGAGAAAGTGAATAAAATTCTTAGATGCCTGCCTAGTTCCTATGATGCTAAGATAACTGCTATCACTGAGTCCAAAGATCTTAATGTTTATTCTATTGATAACCTCCTCGGGTCACTCATTGCATACGAGCAAGGAGTGAGCCAAAGGCAAAGTGATGCAGGTGAAAAGAAAAAGGAGCGGACGGTGGCATTAAAAGCTAGCAACTCAGAAAGTGAAAGCTCTGCAGGGGAGGAAGAAGATGAAATAGCACTGATGACCCGACAGTTCAAAAATTTCCTGAAGAGAAAACAGAAGCGTCATCAGAACAGCTGGAATAAAGGTAAGAGCTCAAGGTCCAATAAGGTTTCATCTGATACAATTTGCTTTGAGTGCAGGAAGCCAGGTCACCTTCGAGCCGATTGCCCTAATCTGAAGAGTCAACCAGCAAAGGAGAAAGGAGATGACAAAGGTAAATACAAGAGAGGAAAGACAAAGACACAGAAAGCTTTTTGGGCCGACTCTGCCTCAGAATCATCAGAAGGAGAAGCAGAGGAGGAGGTAACAAATTTGTGTCTTATGGCTAATGATAACCTTGATCAATTGGATCAAGATGAGGTATGTCAACTTTCTTATGATGAATTATTGCTTATTTCTGAGAATATTCATGACTCGTATAGGAAACTGAAGAAAATGCATGCTAAACTTAATATTGAATTTAGTTCCTTACAAATTGAGCATGCTAACTTAATTAAAGAAAATTCTGATTTAGATAAAGATCACATGTTACTTCTTGATGAGTATGATGCATTAAATAAGAAGCATATTAAACTAATTGAAGCGCATGAATCCTTGAAAACATCACATATTGAACTAGATGTAGAGTTTGAAAAACTAGGTTCACTTGCATTAGAAGTAGATCATAGTGAGCACTTGCTATTGATAGAAGTTGATGGATTGACTGCTCAAAATAAAACTTATAGTGAAAAAATAAAAGAACTAGAAAATGAAATTGCATCACTCACAATAGGCCATCCAAGAAAATTCCCAACACAGCATGCATCACAAAACCTTAGGAAGAGGCACCACCACCCTCATAGATTAGTAAACCCATTTCCTGGTGTTAGGTGTTTTTCTTGTGGCATGCTAGGTCACATAGCCCGCACATGCACAATTCACCGTAGGACACACTTAGTATGGAGACCTAAACAGCATCCATCACAGCATAACATGCATACATCTCATTCATGCAAGCATAAGGAGGAACCCAAACTCACTTGGGTTCCCAAATCTAATCTTTGAATGAAATTGTAGGGCTGCTCTCACAAAAGACCTAGTGAGAGCATGTGGTACCTGGATAGTGGCTGCTCGCGACACATGACTGGAGATATGAAGAAGTTCATCCTATTGGAGACCAAAACTGGAGGCAAAGTAACGTTGGGAGACAACACTACCAGGAAGGTGATAGGCTCAGGTATCGTTGGTAATGCTAAGAACTTTTTAATTGAAAATGTTTTACTAGTTGATGGGTTGAAACATAATTTGCTTAGCATTAGTCAACTGTGTGACAAAGGTTTTGATGTTAAATTTTTTACTGATAGATGCCTGATTAGTTTATTTGATGAAGTAATTCTAGAAGGAAAACGAATGAACAATGTTTACATGTTAGACCTTGATCGTGTAGATAACTCAAAATCATTTTGCTTGAAAACAATAGTTGATGACTCGTGGCTATGGCATAGGAGACTATGCCATGCTAGCATGAAAACTCTTAGAAACATCACTCAGAAAAACCTAGTTAAAGGTGTACCTAAGTTAGAATTCACCAAGGATCACTTATGTGATGCTTGTCAACAAGGAAAACAAGTCAAATCATCCTTTCACTCAATTAGAGACGTGATCACCTCTAGGCCACTAGAAATTCTACACATGGACTTATTTGGACCCGTTAGTACAGCCAGTCTAGGTGGAAAGAATTATGGATTTGTGATTGTAGATGACTTCACTAGATTTACTTGGGTAAGATTCTTAGCACACAAGAATGAGTCTTTTGAGGAATTTAAGATTTTCTCCACATGGATTCAACGAAAATTAGGTTGTGAAATATCAACAATCCATAGCGATCATGGTGGAGAGTTCCAAAATGATAGATTTGAGTCATTCTGTCAAGAGATAGGAATAGAGCACAATTTCTCAGCTCCTAGAACACCCCAACAGAATGGCATAGCAGAAAGGAAAAATAGAACCTTGGTAGAAGCTGCTAGGGCAATGTTAGCGGAGTATACCCTTCCTAGATATTTTTGGGCAAAAGCAGTCAACACAGCCTGTTATGTTTTGAACAGAGTGAACATTAGATCGAAGCTGAATAAAACTCCATATGAACTCCTTAAGGGTAGGACACCAAACCTTTCACATTTACATGTCTTTGGGTGTAAGTGCTTCATCTTAAATAATGGTAAACATCCCTTAGGAAAATTCGATCCCAAGTCTGATGAGGGTGTCTTCTTAGGCTATTCTTCTGTAGGTAAGGCCTATAGAATTTTTAATAAGAGAACCCTTGTAGTAGAAGAATCCACCCATGTGGTATTTGATGAATCAGATATGCCCTCAGAAACTAAAATTGAAGATGATGAAATAGAGGCAATTCAAGGAGTAGAGACTATGACCTTAGGAGAAAGGGTCGAATCTCAGGAAGACTTGCCTAGAGAATGGAGATATTCTTCTAGTCATCCTAAAGAGTTAATTTTAGGAGACCCTTCAGAAGGTGTAAGAACTAGGCATGGACTTAGGAAGGAGGTTAGTCACTCAGCTTTCATCTCTATGATAGAACCTACAAGTATAGATCAAGCCTTAGGAGATGAATTTTGGATTCTAGCAATGCAAGAAGAGCTGAACCAATTCACCAGGAATGATGTTTGGGAGTTAGTTAAGAGACCTAAAGAGCAGAGTATTGTTGGGACGAAATGGGTCTTCAAGAATAAGGTGAATGATTCAGGAACAATAATAAGGAATAAAGCAAGGCTAGTAGCAAAGGGGTACAACCAGATTGAGGGAATAGACTTTGAAGAAACCTTTGCCCCGGTTGCTAGACTAGAAGCCATAAGAGTGCTCTTAGCTTTTGCTTGCTTCAAGAACTTTAAGTTATATCAAATGGATGTAAAGAGTGCATTTTTGAACGGGGTAATTAAGGAAGATGTCTACGTTGAGCAACCCCCCGGATTTGAAAGCTCACAATTTCCAAACCATGTATTCAAATTAAAAAAGGCACTATATGGATTAAAGCAAGCACCTAGAGCATGGTATGAAAGACTTAGCTCATTTCTTTTGGATAGAGGATTTCAAAAGGGTAGTGTAGATACTACACTCTTTTTACAAAAAGTCAAAGAAGAAATTCTCATTGTTCAAATATATGTAGATGACATCTTGTTTGGATCCTCGGATAAAAACTTATGCGATGAATTTTCGAAAACAATGAGTAATGAGTTTGAAATGAGCATGATGGGAGAGCTTAACTACTTTCTTGGCTTTAGTGTAAGACAAATGGATAATGGAACCTTTCTTAGCCAATCAAAGTACATTAAGGATATTTTAAAGAAATATGAAATGGATAGTGCAAAGCCCATGAACACCCCAATGAGTTCGACAATCCAATTAGATAAGGATCCTAGTGGAAAATCAGTAGATCAGAAAAAATATAGAGGAATGATTGGATCACTTCTTTACCTGACTGCCAGTAGACCGGACATAATGTTTAGTGTGTGCCTTTGTGCCCGTTTCCAAGCCGATCCTAAAGAGTCTCACTTAACTGCTGTCAAAAGAATTCTTAGATATCTACTAGGCACCCCAAACTTAGGAATTTGGTATCCCAGACACAGCACTTCCTTTGAAATCCTAGGGTACTCAGATTCTGACTTTGCAGGATGTAGGATAGATAGAAAGAGCACCTCTGGTACATGCCAATTCATCGGACAATCATTAGTTTCGTGGTCCAGTAGGAAGCAAAACTCAGTAGCACTTTCCACAGCCGAGGCAGAATATATTGCAGTAGGAAGTTGTGTTGCACAGGTACTATGGTTAAAACAACAAATTCTTGATCTTGGACTACCTGTTGGAACCATCTCGATCATGTGTGACAACACAAGTGCAATTTGTATCTCTAAGAATCCAATTCAGCACTCTCGAACGAAACACATAGACATTAGACATCATTTCATTAGAGATCACGTCGCTAAGGGAGATATTGAATTACATCACATCGCTACAGAAGATCAATTGGCAGACATATTCACAAAACCATTAGCTTTTGACACCTTTAGCACCTTGAGGACTAGATTAGGTGTCATAGATATAAATGCATAAAAAAAAAAATAAATAAATAAATAAATAAATAAATAAATAAAATAAAAAAAAATAATAAAAAAAAAAAAATAAAAAAAAAAATCTTTAGGGCTGCTCCTGATCACCACACACTCACCACACCAACACTCACATTAACTGTTCTTCGTACGGTACGATCTATATCGTACTGTACGAATATCACAATCAACCATCTGACAATAGGCAGATTTCAGCTCTGTTGATCGTACTATACGATACCACATCGTACTGTACGATAATCGTCCTGCATTATTGCCTACCGTACTGTACGATTCCTCCTCTTCGTACAATACGATCCACGTCAGCAACGGATTGGGACGAATTAAAACAGTTTGGTACGACATTATTGCGTATCGTACTGTACGATCCATTCGCTTCGTACGGTACGATCCACATCAGCACAACGGACGAATTCGAGTTAAAGCGGTTTGGTACGATATTTATTACGCATCGTACTGTACGATCCACGTATTCGTACAGTACGAAACTTTTGGTCAAAAGTCGTACTGAAGGCCTCGGGACGATCGATATTCGCCTGATCGTACTGTACGATTTCGATCGTACTGTACGATTTGACTGCCTTTTCCCGAAACGATCGGTCAGAATATTAATTGGATATCGTACTGTACGATCCAAGATCGTACTGTACGATTTATGGAAAAATCCTATAAATACCCTTGCCTAGGCTGCTCAACTCACTCAACCCTCTCCTCCCTCAGCCTTCCATTCGTTCTTCGTGCCCTCCTGCAATGTCTAAGCGAGGCCGGATGACTGCCGGAAGCTCGTCCTCATCTAGTCGTCAACCCGATCGCTTCCTGAATAGTGAGAATGAGGAAGCCTACTACCGCTACAAGGCTTGCAAAATTTCTCCCTCAAAAATGCTTAATCAGGCCGCTCTAAATTTCGAGGTAATGGGCCTCTTTGCCTCCACTACCTTTCAATTCCTACTGACCCTAGCATTTCCATACAACTCTGAACTCCTGTTTGAATTTCTTGCCAACCTCACCTACACAGTCGATAACACCACTTTTCACTCCCTTGTTTGTGGCCGCCCCGTTGAAATAACTAGAGCCGACATCGCCCAACATATTGGGTTGTCCACTGAAGGACCTATGGTTCGCTCGTTTCTCACCGATGATTTTGATTGGAGCGATGTAAATAGAGTCCTTAGGAATACTGTTTTTCATCAACACCAGCCTATCGTCCAATCCTTAACCCGCAATGCCCGTATAATTCAACATGTTCTTCGAACCTCTATCATACCCAAAGGTGGCGACCGCATCAATCTGACCCCTACTCTGTCAGTCGCTACCTACCTGATTATGTCCAACATTAAGTTTGATGAGGTCGACTTGATTAGCAACTATATTCGGCACATGACTTTTGTTCGTCTT
This sequence comes from Dendrobium nobile, assembly GCA_022539455.1. Lineage (NCBI taxonomy): Eukaryota > Viridiplantae > Streptophyta > Magnoliopsida > Asparagales > Orchidaceae > Dendrobium > Dendrobium nobile. Next base: position 46,521,360 of record CM039735.1, on the reverse strand, counting down.
CCCACCACTCGTCGAAAACAAAATCTGGCTCTTGGTCACCTCATAGGATATATCCTCTTCCATAAATATCAATTATCCTATCCTGGTGAACCCGACATGCTTCCCATTTTCTATACGGATGCTTCCTTCCGTATCCTCTTTCATCGGGGACATGAGCCTGAAGAACCCATCTTTGATGAAGAAGAAGGAGAAGATGCACCAGCCGCAGCTCCAGCTCGACCACGACGCCATGCTGCACCCCGAGCAACTGCACCAGCACCAGCTCCACCACACCCAAATGATGATTTAGTCGCCCGCTTCGACCAGCTGCAGACTCGCCTCGACATACATATTCAAGAACAACATCAGCAACACGAGGCTGATATGCATTGGTTTGGAGAGCGTTTTACAGCAATTGATCACCGCTTCGACGCTCTATTTCAATACTTTCAGCCAAATCCACCTCCACCACCACCTGATCAGGACCCGTCTGACTAGATTGTCTATGTTTGCATTGTAGGTTTTTCTGTTTTTCTGCTTTTTGTGCTTTTAGTTGCTCCTCCTTTTTGTGCTGTCAAAAGGGGGAGAAGTTTGTTGTAATGTTGTAATGCCTATTTATATCAATGCAATATCTTTTGTTTCCTTCTTGTTTGTTTCATTTTAAAAAAAAAAAAAAAACAAAAAAAAAAACAAAAAAAAACAAAAGAAATGTTTTTCTTTCTTACTTGCAACAAATTATTTGACATCATAAAAAAGGGGGAGATTGTTGCAACCCGTGATCCCGAGTTTGAGGTTTTGATGATGCCAAATAATGAGTGTTTTGGAACTGCTTTTCATTGATTATTATTCTATTTGTTATTTTCCTTGAGCACTAACATTTCAGGAAGATCATAAGTGACTCAGGAAGAAAGGAAGACTCAAGACCGGGTAGATTAGGAGTATGAGTCAAACATTGTATTTTTCATTTATTGTATTTTTTACTTTATTGAGTCTGGCCACAAAATGCGTAAGAGTAAGAGCAACCATGCACACACACAGGGGGAGAGTTCCTTTTTAACTGCAAAATATTACTAAAATTCTTCTCTGAAGATCGTACTGTACGATTTTATTTCGTACCGTACGATCCAAGCTATGTGGGCATATCTGTGAATAGATCGTACTGTACGAAGTCCTTCGTACGGTACGATATGTTCAGATCCAAAACCCTAGCCGTGATTTAACTTAAGCAAGTGATTTTGCACCGTTCGTACTGTACGAACATGTTCGTACTGTACGATCCGTTTCAATTACTTACTTAATTTAACCCGTGATTAGTGCATGTAATCCAGGCCTAAGTCAAAATTGAACATCGTACTGTACGATGTCAATCGTACCATACGATGAACAGAGACGAAGTATGATCGTCCCGGATATCGTCCTGGACGATCTCTTGGTTTTTGTCACATCGTACTGTACGATAGTGATCGTACCATACGATGAACAGAGACGACATCCGATCGTCCAGACCATCGTCCTGTACGAATAGTATCTTGTAAGTCGTACCGTACGATATTATATCGTACAGTACGAATTGTTTTTGTACTGTTCGTACTTCTTCGTACCAGGACGACGGCTGTTTATGAAGATCGTACTGTACGATACCAGATCGTACTGTACGAACAGTAACGGCTACTTTTGAATTCAGAGGTTTTTGGAGCCTTTTTGAGATACCAATCAAGTTCTTTTTGGGTAAGATTGACAGAGAGGGTGAACGTGATTAGAGAGGGATTCCAAGGGAGAAAACTCTAGAGAAATTCTTGAGGGTTGAGAGAGGAAGGAGAAGGTGAGCTTTGTGAGGGAGAAGAGGTGTGAGGGAGATCACACGGTTGCTCCAAGCTTGCTGCATCTTGCTCCTCCTGTGGCCCGAGAAGGATTTGAGGGAGGATCTCCAAGGGAAAGGCTCGTCTGCATCCGTTACCTCGAGGTTCTCTGCCTTCTCCAGGAGGGAGAAAAACGAGAAGGTTCTCTGCCGTCGCCAGGAGGGCGAAAACAGAGTTTGGTATTCCGCCACGCCGGGTTGGTGAAAGGTAGGTTTGTACAGGCTTCTCCGCCTTGCCGAGGGGGGCAAAAGGAGAACTATTTTTATAGTGAAAATCCCGGAGTGGAGGACTCCGGGGAGTGGACGTAGGTCATATTTTGACCGAACCACTATAAAATTCTTGGTGTGTTCTTTCTTTATCATTGGTTACTTTTTACTTGCACTTTCATTTTGTCATATCTATTGCACGTGGATTTTTGTGAAAGTAAAATTGCATAAATCTTTGTTTTAATATTTCAAAAATAACAAAAAAATTAGAACTCTTGTTTAGGGTTAATTTTATTAAGAGAAAGACTTTTACAATTCACCCCCCCTCTTGTCGTTTAGTAATTTCAAAAATATCACCAGTACACACTTCACTTGTTGGAACAAATCCCCATTGCTACTTTGTATAAGGTTCCCCGTGGAAGCAATTCTGCGGCGGATGCCTTAGCAAAACTTGCAAAGGAATTTGCATGTCCTGAGGAGGATTCCATCCCTATAGAGATACAGGGTCGTAAGACCCTCTCCCTTATAGATTTGGAACACATTAGTAAGACTCCCCTTCAGATCCTTTCTGCCTCTTCGACGATTGACGAAGAAGGCGATTGGAGACGACCCTTAGTCGATTACCTTAAAGAAGGGAAGCTTCCCCAGGATAAATCACTCTCCAACCAGATTAAGAAACGTGCCCTATCATATGCACTAGTTAACGATCTGTTGTACCATCGGTCCTTTGATCACATGTGGCTGCGCTGTTTGAACAAGCGAGAAGCCCAGAAAATTCTTAATGAAGTTCATTCAGGACTGTGCGGTGCACATCAATCGGGTCCAAAAATGAAATTAAAGATTAAAAGACTTGGATACTATTGGCCTACAATGATTGACGATTGCATGAATACTGCAAAGCAGTGCCATCAATGTCAGGTCCATGGTGTGGTTTTACATCAACCGCCTAATGTGTTACACCCTACGATAGCCTCGTGGCCCTTCGAGAGTTGGGGCACGGATATCATTGGGCCAATTGACCCTCCCTCCGCGAGAGGTCATCGTTTCATATTAGCAGCAACTGATTACTTTTCAAAATGGGCGGAAGCAATTCCCCTACGAAACGTAACATCACACCATGTCTTAAAATTCTTTCGTGACCATATTGTATATCGATTCGGCGTACCTCGCAGAATCATATCCGATAATGGGTCCGCATTCAAGTCTACAAAAATCAATAGTTTTGTAAGGCGCCATAATATTGATTGGAGATATTCGACGATCTATTACCCTCGGGCGAATGGATTGGCCGAGGCCTTCAACAAAACCTTGGTGCAAATTGTCAAAAAGACCCTTGATGATAACAAACGGCAGTGGGATGAGCGGTTGGTGGAAGCTTTGTGGGCTTATCGTACCACTTATAGAACCCCGACCCAATCCACCCCGTTTGCACTAGTGTATGGATCTGAGGCTATTCTGCCCTTGGAAATACAAATCCCTTCGCTTAGAATTTCAGTTCAGAATCAAATTACCAATGAACAAAATGCAAAACTACGATTGGAAGAACTCGAAGGCCTCGAAGAGCGACGTCTCCAAGCTCAACAAAGTTTAGAGTTGTATAAATCCCGTATGGTTCAAGCCCATGACAAGTTAGTGCGACCTAGGACCTTCCAAGCGGGAGACTTGGTATTGGTCCTTCGGAGGCCTATCTTGGCCCATCGGAAGCTGGGAGGCAAATTTGAACCTACGTGGGAAGGACCCTTTGTTATAGAGACTGTCTACGAAGGAGGCTCATATCAGTTAGTAGATTGTAAAGGGAACCACCCAATGCTACCTGTTAATGGGCGTTTCCTTAAGAAATACTATGCTTGATGTAGCTCATTTTATCAATTAATAAAACTTCCTCTTCTTGATTTACAACTTGATTCTACCTTTTTTTAAGTTTATTTATTATTTTAACGCTCTTCGCCTTCTCCTTAAGGTTAGGTATTTCCTTTCCTTTAGGATTAGACCCGCTAGTGGTGGAGTACGCCCTCCGTGGCACTACCCTAGCATTTGACCCGGGGATTAGTGGTGGAGTACGCCCTTCGTGGCACCATCCTGATTCCCATTCGCTAGTGATGGAGTACGCCCTTCGTGGCACCATCCTAGTTTGCCAGTTGAGGTCCTCTGTGTGGAGCAAGTTTCCTCCCCACATGACCATTCGCTAGTGGTGGAGTACGCCCTTCGTGGCACCACCCTAGTTTGCCAGTTAATCTGCCTATTAGGAGTAAGTCTTCTATCAGCATCCTATAGGCCTAAGGTTGGGTGATGCCCTTCCTTAGACCCAAGGTTAGGTATTCCCTACCTTGGTTTCCAGTTGATCCGTCTACTAGGAGTAAGTCTTCTATCAGCATCCTGTAGACCTAAGGTTGGGTGATGCCCTTCCTTAGACCCAAAGTTAGGTATTCCCTACTTTGGTTTCCAGTTAATCTGCCTATTTGGAGTAAGTCTTCTATCAGCATCCTATAGGCCTAAGGTTGGGTGATGCCCTTCCTTAGACCCAAGGCTAGGTATTCCCTACCTTGGTTTCCAGTTAATCTGCCTATTTGGAGTAAGTCTTCTATCAGCATCCTATAGGCCTAAGGTTGGGTGATGCCCTTCCTTAGACCCAAGGTTAGGTATCCCCTACCTTGGTTTCCAGTTGATCCGTCTACTAGGAGTAAGTCTTCTATCAGCATCCTGTAGACCTAAGGTTGGGTGATGCCCTTCCTTAGACCCAAGGTTAGGTATTCCCTACCTTGGTTTCCAGTTGATCCGTCTACTAGGAGTAAGTCTTCTATCAGCATCCTGTAGACCTAAGGTTGGGTGATGCCCTTCCTTAGACCCAAAGTTAGGTATTCCCTACTTTGGTTTCCAGTTAATCTGCCTATTTGGAGTAAGTCTTCTATCAGCATCCTATAGGCCTAAGGTTGGGTGATGCCCTTCTTTAGACCCAAGGTTAGGTATTCCCTACCTTGGTTTCACCAGTTTTCCTTATCTAATAGGTGTAAGCCTTCCATTAGCATCCTATAGGCTTGAGGTTGGGAGATGATCTCCCTTTCATTCTCAAAATTCTACTTCCATTCGGTCAACGCCAATGTGTGCAGCAGAAGTTCCTTCTACTACACACATTGGGGGTCCATTTGTTGACCTCATTTTTGTATGAGGTCACTAAGACCCTTCCAGAATCTAGATCTAATCCTGGACCCTAGGATCCACTCTAGACCTTAGGATCCTTCTAGATCCAAGACCTTAGAGCCTACTCTAGAGCCTAGGATTCCCTTAAATCCTAGATCTTAGAATTCTTCTAGATCTTAGGACCACTCCAACTTCAAATCAATCTCCACCCTTGATCAACCTCAACCTCAAATCAATTCCTATATTTGATCCACTCCAATTTCAATTTAATTCTTACCTGTGATCAATTTAAATCTCAAACTCCATCCATTCAAATCCAAATTAATTCAAATTTCAAACATATCCAAACTTTGACTCAATCCACTTGAGAATCCTAATTTTAACCCAGACTTTGATCCTACCCTTAATCTAGCCTTGACCCTATCCATCCATTAACAATCACAAAATGATTGTAAATGGTTTGGATATTTCAATTTTAATTATTCAAACCTGAAATTCATTTCAAATCCAGAAATCCAGACTCAAATCCTAAGTCTTAAGGCCTTATCCTAAAGCCCCTTTTTAGGGATTTTTCAAACATTTTAAAACCCAGTCAAATGATCTCTGATCCAGGGTCTATCACTTGCAAAGTGATAAGACATGTCTCTAGAGGTTACCCTCCAACTTTGAGCTCATTCTGAGGTCTCTAACCCCAGGATCTGAATTAAAATTCGAAGGCTGTAAAACCTTCAAATATTTACAGCCTATGCCACTGAACCTAACCCCTTTGAGATCTTGACCTTGGAACCCTTATCCAAGCCTCCAATCACTTCCAGACCCTTGATTTTAACCCATTGAGCAGTAAACTGCATTTTTCAGACCCATTTTTGACCATAGTTGACCAATAGGTCAAAATTGACCAAAATACCCCTATGGGGCTCAAATAGGGATTTTGGTCAATTTGACCTCCCCAGACCTAGGAACCACCCTCAATGGCCTTCAAATGATTTTTCAAACCTTTCCAGCCCAGATTCACCCATTGGGTCAACCTAGTTGACTCAGTCAACATGGTTTGACCTAATGGACCCTTATGGTTTCAAATGAACCATTTTCAACTTGTTTAACCACGTCAATATCTCCAATCCTTTGAAATCATTCTATGCAAAGCCTTGAATATTTCCAAACCTATTTTGAGTTCAACCCAACTTGGGTTTGACCAAGTCAACCCTCAATTCTAGGTCAAAGCTTAATGGCATTTGCTCCCACTCCTTCTAAGCTCTCACTTTGACTTTTAACCCTTGATTAAATCATTCCAAATGATCCTTTACCCCCTCAAATGCCACATCACCAACTTTGACCTGGTTGACTGGTCAAACCAAGTCAACGAAGCCCTAAATCCCTCCTTGAATTGGTCAAACCTTCTATTTAACTTCAAGGAGTGTGAGATTAGGCTTGGAAGCTCTCCCATTGGCTGCTCCTACTTCCCTCCTATGCCACATCAGCAACCATTGACCAGTTGACCGGTCAAAGTGGTCAATCCCCCCTTAAACCCTATTTTTCATGGTCAAAGCCCTATTTCCTCCCTATATCACATGCCTAAAAGCCTCCTTTTGCTTTATTTCCCTAACTAATCCTTGCTTAAGCTGCTCCAAAGGTTTGGCTTAGGCTATTTAGGCAATGTTCCCTCCCACTCATCCCAAAGCCGCCCAATAGGAGTGAGGCGTGCCCAGCCTTTGGGTCAGCCTTCTGGCTGTCCCAGGGACACTTGGCAACATCTGAGGACCTGGTGAGTCAATCCCAGCCATCCATTTGGCCTGGGGGCGTTTGAATAGGGGGAAAAGGCCTTAATGCCGTATACTCTAACCCTAACCCTCTCTCTCTACTCAAGCCCTCTCAAGCCCTGCCCCCTGTTCCATTGAGCTCCCCAGACATCTCTCAACACTCTCCCACCGAAATCCCTCTGGTCAAAGGCCTTTTCCGGCGAGATCCCGGCGACCCTAGCTTAAATCCGTTCAAGGGAAGCTAGCAATCGATCCAGGAGCTTTCAAGCCGTGGACTCTTCTACAAAAAGGAGCGTGGACAGTCTACAAGTGCAACAAATCCATAAACGGTTTAATCCGTCCAAAATCAAGGTGAAAAACTCAAACCCTAGTTCTAGGGACACCAGTTTAATTAGCTTTTTATTAAGCTCGTTTTAAGTAAAATAAATTATTCCCCATTGATTCTCTTCACTTAGGGATTCTAAGTTTAAAATTTTAACTCATTTGATTCACTGGATCAAGAGAACGAGTCAAAGAATGGGTTCTAGGGTTCGGTTCGCTGGCTGCATGAACTGAGCCCTATCTGGTCCGTTGATCTCTCGATCAACGGATCTGATCGCGCCGTTCCACCCATTGATCAAGCGTGTACTCGATCCCGTGGCTCAAGCTGCGGTCCGGCTCGATCCTGACCGCCCGTTCAAAACCGCGGGATGAACTCTCCGCTGTTGGATCTTGCTCAATCGGATCGGACAGCGGGATTTGATCCCCGCCGTTGAACGACCTAAGCATTCGATCGAACGGCCCGTAGCGCCTGCTGACGTGGTTAAGTGAACCGCGTCCCGCGCTCTGCAGCCGACGCGTGGATGACCGCCGCCTTCCACGTGGCATCCCGCCGTCGCCGCGTTTTGGCTGGCCGAACCAAAACGCGCCAGCTGTCCCACTAACAGCCGCCGTTTTAATTAAGTGAGTTTAAATTAAAATTAAGGCTATTTAATTACAGAAACTTTGAAAATTAATTAAAAATTATTTATAAATTCAAAAATTAATTTTAAAATATCAAAATCTTCAGAATTTTAAAACCTTTCGAATGAAATTAAATTTACTTTGAAATACTTAATATATCTTAAATAATTTTAAAATATTTAAAGTTTAGTATTTTTTAATTAATAATTAATCAAAATAAGCCAAATTAATTAATAATTTCAAAATAATTTATTTTGAAACTCATTTCAGATTATTAAAAAAAGATATTTTAAAATATAATATTTTAATTAACCCTTTAATATTTTAAAATATTTTAGATTCTTTTTAAAAATATTTAGTTAATTAAATAGTAAATTTATATTTAAATACTAAATTAAATATTGACTAAGATTTAAGCTCTAATTTTAGATTGTCTTATATAAATTAGAGGATCTCTCAAATTAAAATTACTATTATTCTAATTACCTTATTTTAAACTATATATTTATATATATATATTTATATACTTAAGTATACATATACATTATGACATCTATTTTAAAAATTATATTTACTTAGATAATTAAATCATGAGAGATCCTTTGAGATTTTAAACTTTGATTAAGCATACTTGAACAAAATTAATGGGGAATGGTGGTTAATTAATTAGCAATTATTTTAATTGTTCATTGGTTAACCCCTTAACTAGTCAACTTTTATTTTGTTAATTGCATGCTTAAGGTGCACACACCACCTAGCCTAGGCTCTCCTAGATCTAAGGACTTGTGTGCTTTCTATTGTGTATGTATGCCATGTCTACTCAAAGGGTTAGAGGAACTTTGATATTGAACCTATTCAAAAACTAGTGACACAATTAAGGACAATAATTAAGGGCTTATGTGTAGAAAACTTAGAAGGATTTGAATGATTAGGATTCACTTCCCCTTGGGTTGAAATTTCAAGGACTTGAACTTAGGGATATGTACAGACACTAGGAGAAATTTCTTAATTTTTGGAAATCATTAAGACCCTTAATTAATTTCCCTAAGTCTAAACCCTTAATTAAGCCTTTATAACTTCTAAAAAAGGTAATAAATTCATTTTAAATCCAAAAATTATGTATAATACCTCTATCTGACCAGAATTAGATTCCCTATTGATTAAAATTATAACCCAGCTGATTTGACAGCAGGTTAATGCCCAGTTAAATTTTAAGTGGAATCCAACTTTTAATTGAGTTTAATAATTATTAATATTTAAAAATCCCAAAAATTTCCCAAACACTTGGGAATCACTCCTTAGGTCATTTCTGACCTTTGGAGGTATTTTCAAGAAGTTAGGAAACCATTTGAAGCAAAATCATCAAGGGAGCCCTTAATTAAAACAATTAAATAATTCCAATAAACCTCCAAACTTCCAAAATTCATAACTAATTCTAGAAAAATCCAAATCACCCAAACTCACTTGCATTCAACTCAAAATAACTCCTAATATTTATTAAAAATATTAGATTTCAGAAATCTGTAATATTTCAAAAAGTCAACAAATCGGTCAACTCTAAGTCAAAACTAGTTCAAAACTTCAAACCTTTGTAATAAAATGTAGAAAAATCCAATTTCATCGTACTTACCTTCTAACTGATCATAGTAAGGTCTAGTATTTTAATAAAATACAAACATTCCAGAATTTGGTCTTAATCAAAAAGTCAATTTTTTTCAACCCCTTAATTAAATCATTAAAATATTCAAAAATTCATAAAGCTCAAATCATTCTAAAACTCAGAAAATATTGGTTTAATGCTTAAAACATTTAACAAATCCTTTAAAACACAACAACCACCCTAAAGTTGAAGTTTATTGGCTGGACTACTCCGGGCTGCGGGGCTAAGTGTCCTAAGGAGGCTGGTTCCTCGAGCCTGGTGGCACAACGCCACGAATGAATTCTAAAGGGTGTCAAACCTTAAAATGGATTAATTTTTAATTATTTAACATTTTAAAAATCTCTAATTCAATTACATTAATTTGGTTTATCGGCTGGACTACTCCGGGCTGCGGGGCTAAGTGTCCTAAGAAGGCTGGTTCCTCGAGCCTGGTGGCACAACGCCACGAATCAATTAATGGCAAACTTAAATTAATCAAGCTTTTAAAATCAGTAATTAACTCGTTTTAATATTAATCCACTCTTTTAATTCCAACCAATTTAAATAACTTAATCAAACCCGATTGCTACTGGGTAACCCAGGCCTACGAGGCTATTAGCTTAGCCCCAAGGAAGGCGAAATAAACTTCACGGCCTCGGTGTGAAACAAAGGTAGTAATCAATTAACTTTTAAAATATGTCCAATTAAAATTTTTAATTCATTAATACTTAAATTTTAATCTAAATCCCCTCTTAAGCCTTAACAAACCCACATTTTTAGACAACTTCAATTAATAACCCACTTTAGGATTTACCCCAGCCACACGACCTTTCTCACACACTTTAGATGATGTGCTAGGACAACCAACTCTAGATCTAGGTTAGGCCGGTGTTTACTTTACTGCTGTGTGCCGGACTTTTCGTAGTTTTCACTGCATGTTGTGGATGAAATTGCTTTGTTGTGTCTGCTTACTTTTTCTGTACTCTGTGGATGGATTGATGTGTTTGGTGACTAGATTACCCTTAGGTTAGGTACGATCTGGATGTTGACATAGTTTTCTGCAGGTGGCCGCGCTCATGCAGTGCAATAAAAAAAGGGGGCAAATCAAAAAAATGCATAAATATTATAAACTCTTTGCACAGGTGATTCAGCTGCTAAAGCCCCCAAATCATAAAAAGAGCGTGGCCAGTGTGTTTACTTTTTTTGCTCATATACAACTGCTTGGGAATAACTGCTTTATATATATTAATTGCTTAGGATAACCCTGCAGGTGAGTCTAGATCTTTTATTTTGATATAAATGTAATTTGTGCAAGTGTCAAGTGTTGTGAAAGTCTATTTTGAGTTGGGATACACAGATCCAAAGCTTGGATTCCAAAGAGGAAAGGATACCCCTTTGGGGAACACTCCTTTTCCATTTGGAAATCCAAATTTGGATCATACCTCTTCCTTACCCAAAGAGGAAAGAGTGGCCTTCCCCTTAAGGGAAGTGCCCTCTTGTCCATTTGGGTAATCCACTACGAAGATTCCAAGAAGATTGAAGAAAAGGAGTCCAAAGAAGAATGAAATTGAAGATTTGAAGATTTGAAGATTGAGAGTATCCCACTCAAAATAACTTGCGTCATTACTAGGTTTAGAATCCGGGTTGTTGTTAGTGGTGCCCGGCCACTTTACTTTCTGCAATATTCTGGTTTGTAATAAGCAAGGCAATTCTGCCTATGGACATTTATTAATTAATTTATATTTGATGTGATGATTTGATTGCCTCTAGGATTACTTGTTTTTACTAGTTTTTTGGCGATTGCATGCCGCTCTTTGTTTTCGCCTGGATACGTGAGGCTCGTGAGGGTGTGAAACTTTTCTACTCATAATTTTAAAAGTCTAAAATTTTAGTGAGTCTAAACAACATAGAAAGATAACGAATCTAGGGAATTAGCCGGGGATCGCCCCCGGGGTCGCATGCATATTTTTGCATTCTTCTTTCCTTGTTTTAGACCCTTCCCCGCCTACGGGTAGAGTCCGGATAGTCTGACCTATGAGGACGAGGTGCCGGACTTGGGGAAGTCCAGTCTTCTAAAAAATTATTTTATAAGCCTGTTTTTAAAATTTTCAAGCATATTTGATTTGAGGTTGTTAACCAGCATGCATTGCATTAGATACAAATTAAAGAGTCAAAATTTTAAATTCATAGTCCTTAGCATTTTAGCACCCGCCATAAGTCAAAGGGGCCAATTAGGAGAGTCTCTAGATGTCGGCCCCAACTCTCCAAAACTTTAATTACAACGTCCCTACCATTCTTTCATAAAAAGACCGGATTCATGTATTTTAAATCGATTAGGTGGTTAGCTGGCTCCCCAATCCAGGCCGGGGTAAGTCCAGACCTTGCACTGCATTAGTTAGGATCGGACGACTGTGGTCCAGTGTCCAAAATAGATTTAGGATCCGGGGCAGATCTTTGATTATAAGACCCCAAATTTCGGGAATATAGTCCCAAATTTCTAATAAAATACTTAACTCTAATTAAAGCTTCATTTCAATCCTAAAACATAAAGCCCAACACTTAGATTAAGTTGGGACACTTCCGGATGGTTCTGGAATCTCAAAGTGTCCCCTACCTCTCATCCTTTGACTCCGTTAATAACTGCTCAATTTTGATCCATTCCCTTTTGATTTTCCAATAATTCTATTCATACTTTGATATCACTCCTAGAAATTCTAACAAAATTTTGCCATTATTTTAATCGAGAGTTTTCGTAGGAGACCTCGTTTTCTTACGATGTAATTAACTACGAGGGCTTGCGCTCGTAGGAGATTTAGAACCACACACGCACCTGATTTTAAAAATTGATTTTTCAAAACTCAATTGGATTTCTTTGGGAAAATTTAAAATATTAGTGATCATTATTATCATATTCAAAGAATTATCATCGAATGATATTTTCTCCCTTCGGGGAGATACATCTTTCTTTGATAAGGCTTTGGATGTGAACCTAACGATCACACTTCTTGAATATTGTAGCTGGATATTCAGTTGAACCTCATTTTGACCCTTCGTGGCCATAAGAAGTTCTCTTTAGCATCCGGTCATAATATTCAAGATGAATTTCATAATTCTAAATCTGAACGTCGTTATGAAATTTTATGTTCGTCCTTCGGGGTGATATAATTTTTCTAACGGGATGATTCGATTTTAGAATTAGAATTAAATCTCAATTTTAAAGCTCCCAAAGAAAACTAATCTTTTCGAAACATGTTTTCAAAATTCCACCAACAGGGGGAAATCTCGTGAACTTTTGGGTTATAGATATTATTATCCATCGAGGTTGGTAGGTGAAAGCCGCTACCCTCCATGGCTAATCGTATCTATAACTCCATCTGCTCTTCCATCGGCCTGCTTGTGTCGATTGTAAAGGTCTACGACCATTTTGCCCTACGGGATAGTGTGATCGTACCCTTTGCATTCGAAACACATGAGCAGAATCCTTTCGGAGACCCACAATATATATATATATATATATATATATATATATATATATATATATATATATATATATATGTCAAATTTGGTTAATTTTATTCACATATGCTCAAGCTCTCTTTAAATATTTCACAAAAGCTCCAAAAGGACTTAATATGTAATTAAAATGAATTTTTAAAAATTAAAGGTCAAATCATGACCTATAATTTTATAAATTCAAATAATATTAAAATAAGGCTTAGATAAATATGGAAAAATCACTAGAAGTCAAAAATAGATTTAAAATAATTTCCAAAAATTATAAAATATTTGGATTTATATGTAATAAAATATTAATTAAAAATTATTAATGAATATTTGAAATTATTTGATATTTAAAAAATATTTTAATTTAATTTAATATTAAATGAAAGAGACTGAAATGATGAAAAAATAAGGTATAATTTGTAAATTTGGCTAAGAAATTAACTTTTTATGATTTTATAAAGTTTTTATGATTAAGAAAGAATTTAAAATTACTTTAATTAATTTTAAATGCCGATGATGGTGGGGATCCACATGTTAGTGGCTAATTCGTTGAAGAAAAAACTCGATAATGATAGCTGTCAACAAGATTAAATGCTAATGATCACTACAGGAAAAATGCCCATTACCGGCAGTTCTAACCGGACGGCCAATGCCAAGCCGCCGGTAATGACATTACATCGCCGGTAATAAACCGGCGGTTACCGACAGCCACCGGCGGTGTTACGGTGGACGTCTGGCGGTGTACGTCGTCGGTAATACCGACGGCTGTAACCGCCGGTTATCGCCGGTAAATGAACCGGCGGTCTACCGGAGTTTGCCGACGGTTTAAGAAACAAACGACGCCCGCTTTAACCGCCGGAAGACCGTCGGTAATACGACCGCCGGTCAGCCGTCGGTTAGATAACCGGTGGCGTAACGGCCAGAAAACTGCCGGTTCCAAATCCGGTTGTCACCCGCCGTATGAGCCGCCAAAAAACTGCCGCCAACATAAACCGCCGGTACAAAACTGCCGGTACATGTTTCCTACGCGATTTTTTTCGGCGGCGTAAATACTGCCGCAAAGCCGCTGGTAATACATAAAACTGCCGGTTAGTCTATAATAACCGCCAAAAAAAATAGCCGGATTTTGGCGTTTTTCCTGTAGTGGATTGTGCCTCCATCAATCATCTACATTTAATGCATGGTGGCTGTGGGCCCACATGGTTTCTATTAATCCATGTTAGCATCGCCATAGATTCATTGGATATTCTAATATTTTGAATCAACGACCACAATTCAGGCTGACAAAACTCTTTAAAACTAAGCAAACTATTGTTGACCTCATTTTTGTATGAGGTCACTAAGGCCCTTCCAAGCTCCAGATTAATTCTAGATCCTAGGATCCACTCTAGACCTTAAGATCCTTTCCTAGAGCCAGACCTTAGGATCCATTCTAGATCTTAAGATCCTTTCCTAGAGCCAGACCTTAGGTCCTACTGTAGAGCCTAGGATTCCCTTAGATCCTAGATCTTAGAACCCCTCTAGATCTCAGGACCAATCTAGACTCAAATCAATCCCTACCCTTGATTAACTCCAACCTCAAATCAATCCCTACCTTTGATCAACTTCAACCTCAAATCAATCCCTACCTTTGATCAACTTCAACCTCAAATCAATTCCTACCTTTGATCAACTTCAACTTCAATTTAATTCCTACCCTTGATCAATTTAAATCTCAAGCTTCATTCAACTCAAATCCCAATTAATTCAAATTTCAAACATATCCAAACTTTGATTCAATCCACTTGAGAATCCAAATTCCAATCTAGACTTTGATCCTACCTTTGATCTAGCTTTGACCCTATCCATTCATTAACAATCACCACATGATTGTAAATGATTTGGATACTTCAACATTAATCATTCAAACTTAAAATCCATTCCAAATCCAGAAATCCAGACTCAAATCGAAAGTCTTAGGGCCCTATCCAAAAGACCTTCTTCAAAGACTTTTCAAACATTTCAAAACCCAGTCAAATGGCCTCTGATTCAGGGTCTATCACTTACAAAGTGATAAGACATGTCTCTAGAGGTTACCCTCCAATTTTGAGCCCATTCTGAGGTCTCTAACCCCAGAATTTGAATTAAAATCCAAAGGATGTAAAACCCTCAAATATTTACAGCCTATGCCACTGGATCTAACACCTTGAAGACTTTGATCTTGAAGCCCCTATCAAAGTCTCCAATCACTTCCAAAACTTTGATTGTAACCCATTGAGCAGTAAACTGCTTTTTTCAGACCCATTTTTGACCCTAGTTGACCAATGGGTCAAAATTGACCAAATTACCCTTATGGGATTTCAAATGCCCATTTCAAATCAAATCAATTCCAAACTCTTTGAAACCACTTTCAATGAGTTTCAAATATCAAACCTAACTTGTTGAACTCAAACCCAGACCTTGGGTCAACTTGGTTGACCAACTCAACCAAGTTTGACCCATTAACCCATACACCCCCTCTCTTTCAATTTTTTGAACTAAGTCCATTCCAAGTCCTTTGAATGTATGGGATGACCCCTTGGGCACCCAAGAGACCCCTCTTGGAGACCCAAGCCTTGGGCTCACTTGGGTTAGCCATATGGCTTGATCCAAGTGACCAAAGAGAGGCCTCCCTTGAGCCACCTCTTAACCTTGATCAAATTGAATCCAAATCAAGATGTCATTGGATTCCCATTGATCCAATACACCTTCCTTGACCAGCCCAACCCTTGGGCTCACTTGGGTCAAGAGTCAGGCTAACCTAAAGTGCCCAAAATCACTTGGGATTGAGCCAATTCTCAACCTAAGCCTAATTGAACTTGACCAACACCTCCCATAGGTGGCCCTAGGTCCAACACACCTCCTCCAGCCAGCCCATGCCTTGGGCTAACTTGGGTCAAGAGTTAGGCTAACCCAAAGTAGCCAAAAAACACTTGGACCTGAGCCGTTTCCCAACTCAAATCAAATTGGACCCAATTGCCACTTGCATTGGGTCCACCAGACCCAGACCCACTTCCCACCTCAAGCCCAGGGTTTGGCCTGACCTGGGTTGAGCCCAAATCGACCCGAACCGAGCAGGTTTGGATCAACCCGAGCCATCTTTTAACCCAGATCAAATTGGATCCAATTTCCACCTGAATTGGGTGCACCAGACCCAGACCTATCTCCCATACCAAACCCAGGGTCTGACCTGACCTGGATCAAGCTCAGTTCGACTCGAACCGAGTAGGTTTGGGTCCAATACAGCCACCAGTTTGATCCAGACCTTCATAGACCAAATTGACTCCACCCTTGGCTCTAGTACGTCCCCATCGGCCTCCCCTAGTCAACCAGACCTAGACCATGGCCGGCGGCGGTCGGAGCCAATGGAAATTGAGTTCCAGTGGTCCCCTTAGACAATTCCTGGTTCAAGGCTACTGTCCACTGGTTTGATCCCCACGATCTCCCCTGGACGTTGCCATCGTTCACCTGGCAGCGATCCGAGCCCTCTCCAGCTCAATCTCGGCCGTCCAAGCTCCTGAAAGGTGGCCGAATACCCTCGAGCTCGCCAGACCTCAAGAAGCATCGGCATTCATTCTCAATCACTCCCCAGAGCTCCTTCAAACTCCCAGACGCTTCCTCTGAGCTCCCAGATCGATCCTTCCTTCCGTTCGAGCAAGAGCCACTGAAAGCTTTCGGCGTCCCGCTCGAAGTCGCACCTCCGGCCGTCCTCCGGTCCCGACGTCTGAAGGAGAACTGTTCGCCACCATCCCCTGAAGCTTCCTGATAGAGAAGCTCATTTGTTGAGGCCTTCTCTGTGGTAATCCCTCCATCCCGAGCTCCCTAGCTATGTAGTCCGGTCAAGTGTGAAGGAAACCTTCACCCCAACGGATCTCCACAATTGGATTGAAGGTTTCCACCATCCTGATCCTCCCTGCAAAATTTCATCAGAGTTCACCGGTGGGATTGCCCGGATCAAGCCGGAGAAGCTCTGCGGTCTCGGATACGAGCAGGAGGTTGAAGATGAAATCTTAGTCGTTGATCTCGATCAACAGCTCGGATTAGATCCCGCGGTATCGGAGCGCGTTTAATCCCAGCCGTTTGATCCGCCATCCAACGGCTGTGGTTAATCTGGCCGTTAACGGTTAGCGCCAATGATTGCTTGGCCAATCAGCGCACGACGCGTGTAAATGGTTGCTGACTGTGTAATTGCCGGATTAATAAATCCAAAAATTCAAGGGAACTTCAAAAATTCATAACTCCGTGCACACTTGTCCAAATTAGGTGTTCTTAGGCTCATTGGAAAGGTCTCAGGGAGATCCACAAAAGCTATATGGTTCTAGACCCTGGTTAGATCAGTCTTAGGATTTATTTTAATTTGAGCATTTTATGAATTTCTTTAATTACTTTCAAAATACAAGTTCACCAGGTCTGGAATTTTGGGAGATTGAAATTGGGCATGTTTCTGACATGTCCAAATTTTATCTCCCCATTTTAAGTTGTTCAAAGGCATTTTCCCTAATTTTTAAGTTCAAGGGTCATGGTTTGACCCTTAAATTCAAAAGGGGATATAGACCTATCCAATAGGATTTAGGGTGTGATTTTTTGGTGTGCTGATGATGTGTATAATGAGGAGTGTAGAGCCACTAAATTTGCCCCAATCCAAGCCTAGGATAGACCCCTATAGTGATTTGAAGGTGACTTAGCTCACCTTGGGTGGTTTGGTTAACCACCTTAGAGTACTCCATTTAAGCTCAAATTTGTTGGGTTTAGTCCTTAGGGTCAGGTGATCCTATGGTCCAAATTTCATCAAATTTGGAGTTCATTTGGTTCCCTAAGTAGGAGCCTCAAAAATCCTTCATAGAAATGGCCTTAACCCTAATTAATTGATAATGAACTATTCTTAACTTGTAAAATCCCTTAAAATGTTCTTAATTGTCCCTAATTAATCCCCTAATCAATAAGAATTGAAACCCTCTCTTAAATTGATTATTAGATTTGTCTTAGCTTGATCCTTAGGTAATTAGGGTTTAACCAATTTTAATTAATCTTAAAAATCTTAAAAATCCCGAAAGGGCTTTAAACACTTGTTGATATGTCCTTAGGTCATTTATGGCCTTTGGAATTGATCCCAAGGATTTTAGGACTCATTTGGGTTCAAATCCTTAAGCAGACCCCCTTAGTCGTAATAATTTGATAACTCCTATGAATATGTAAAATTTCTAAAATTCACTGTTAATTATAAAAAAAAATTTTGATTAATTAAATTTAGTGGCTAATGACTTCAATTAGAATCTATTACTTCTTAAAAATATTAAACCTCCATAATTTGGTTAAAATCAAGGATTCAACATTTTAGGTGACCTTAGGTCAAAACAGGCCAGAATTTCTAAAAATCATAACTTTTGATAGAAAATTCCAAATTGAGTGTGCCACCTGTCTAACAACTCATAATTAGGTCTAGTATTTATTTAAAATCTAAAACCCTTAAGATTAACTCTAATTTTGAAAGCCAAATTTTGACCCCTTAGTTAACGTATCTGGAGAATCCTTTGAGATCTATTAACTTCTCCAACCTCAAAAAATTTTTTTAATAGGTTATCAAAATTCTCAACC
Source organism: Dendrobium nobile (assembly GCA_022539455.1). Taxonomy (NCBI): domain Eukaryota; kingdom Viridiplantae; phylum Streptophyta; class Magnoliopsida; order Asparagales; family Orchidaceae; genus Dendrobium; species Dendrobium nobile. Next base: position 46,502,720 of record CM039735.1, on the reverse strand, counting down.
GACCCATTAAAATCATAATCAATTCCCCTAGTATTAATTCACTCCCGTAATTCCAACCAATTTAAAATAACTTAATTAACCCCGATTGCTACTGGGTAACCCAAGCCTACGAGGCTATTAGCTTAGCCCCAAGGAAGGTGAAGTAAATTTCACGGCGTCGGTGTGAAACAAAGGTAGCAATCAATTAACTTTTAAAATATATTTAATTAAAATTCCTAATTTATTAATATTTAAAGTTTAACTCAAATCCTCTTTTTAAGCCTTAACAAACTCAGAACTTTAGACAACTTTGATTAATCACCCAATTTAGGATTTACCCAAGCCACATGACCTTTTACACACACTTTAGAAGATGAGCTAGGACAACCAACTCTAGATCTAGGTTAGGCCAGTGTTTACTTTACTGCTGTGTGCCGGATTTTTCATAATTTTCACTGCATGTTGTGAATGAAATTGCTTTGCTGTCTCTGCTTACTTTTCTGCACTCTGTGGATAGATTGATGTGTTTGGCGACTAGAATACCCTTAGGTTAGGTACGATCTGGATGTTCATATAGTTTTTTGCAGGTGGCCACGCTCATGCAGGGCAGTAAAAGGGGGGCTAAATCAATAAAAAAATTATTAATTGTTATAAATGCTTGCACATGTGCTTCAGCTGCTAAAGCCCCCAAATAAAAAGAGCGTGGCCAGTGTGTTTATTTTCCTTTTTTGCACATATATATAACTGCTTGGGAATAACTGCTTCTTATTTATTAAATACTTAGGATAACCATGCAGGAGAGTCTAGATTTTATTTTTTGAAATAAATGTAATTTGTATAATTGTCAAGTGTTGTGAAAGTTAATTTTGAGTCGGGATACATAGGTCCAAAGCTTGGATTTCAAAGAAGAAAGGATGCCCTTTTGGGAAGTATTTCCTTTTCCATTTAGAAATCCAAATTTGGATCACACTTCTCTTATACCCAAAGAGGAAAGAGTGGCCTTCCCCTTAAAAGGGAAGTGCCCTCTTGTCCATTTGGGTAGTTCACCATGAAGAATCCAAGAAGTTTGAAGAAAAGGAGTCCAAAGCAGAACAAGATTGAAGACTTGAAGATTGAGAGTATCCCACTCAAAATTACTTGCGTCATTACTAGGCTTAGAATCCGGGTTGTTGTCAGTGGTGCCCGACCACTTTACTTTCTGCAAAACTCTGGTTTGTAATAAGCAGGGCAACTTTGCCTATGGACATTTATTAATTAGTTAATATTTGATGTGATGAATTGATTGCGTTTAGGATTGCCTGCTTTTCTTAGTTTTTTAGCGATTATGTGCCGCTTTTGTTTTCACCTTGATACGTGAGACTCGTGAGGGTGTGAAATTTTTCTACTCATAACCTTAAAAGTCTAAAATTTTAGTGAGTCTAAATAATATAGAAAGATAACGAATCTAGGGAATTAGCAGGGGATCGACCCCGGGGTCGCATGCATATTTCTGCACTTCTTCTTTCCTTGTTTTAGACCCTTCCCTGCCTGCGGGTAGAGTCCGGATAGTCTGACCTATGAGGACGAGGTGTCGGACCTAGGGAAGCACAGTCTCATAAAAAATTATTTTATAAGCCTATTTTTAAAATTTCAAGCATATTTGATTTGAAAGTTGTCAACCAGCATGCATTGCATTAGATACAAATTAAAAGAGTCAAAAATTTTAATTGCATCAGTTTTAGCATTTTAGCACCCAACATAAGTTGAAGGGGCCAATTAGGAAAATTTCTAGATGTCAGCCCCAATTCTTCAAAACTTTAAGTACAACGTCCCTACCACTCTTTCATAAAAGACCGGACCCATCTCTTTTAAATCGATTAGGTGGTTAGCTAGCTCCCCAATTCAGGCCGGAGTAAGTCGAGGTTTTGTACTGCATTAGTTAGGTTTGGACGACTGTGGTCCAGCATCCAAGTTAGATTTAGGATCTGGGGCAGATCTTTTATTATAAGACCCCAATTTCGGGAGTATACTCCCAAATTTCTAATAAAATGCTCAACTCAAATTAAATCTTCTTTCAATCCTAAAATGTTAAGCCCAACACTTAGATTAAGTTGGGACACTTCCGGATGGTTCTGGAATCTCAAAGTGTCCCCTACCTCTCTTCCTTCGATTATGTTAATAAATGTTCAATCTTGATCCACTCCCTTTTGATTTTCTAAAAGATTCTATTCGGCTTTTTTTGGTGTCACTCCTAGAAAATCTAACAAAATTTCATTCTTATTTTAATCGAGAGTTTTCGTAAGGGACTCTGTCTCCCTACGATGTAATTAACTACCAGGGCTTGCGCTCGTAGGAGATTTGGAACCACACACACCTAATTTCAAAATTAATCTTTTAAAATCCTCTTAGATTTTTTTGGGAAAAGTTAAAAAATGATTGTCGTTATCATATTAGAAGAATTATCATTGGAAGGTGTTATCTCCCTTTGGAGAGATACATCCTTCTTTGATAAGGCTTTGAATATGAATTCGGCAATCATACACCTTGAATATCATAACTGGATTATTTAGTTGAACTCTACCTCGTCCCCTCGGGGCCGTGTGGAGTTCTCTTTACAATCTAGCCATGGTATTCAAGATGAATTTCTTAATTCTAAGTCTGAACGCCGTTATGGAATTTTATTTTCGTCCTTCGGGGTGATATACTTTTCGGAACGAGTTGATTCGATTTCTAGAATTAGAATTCAATCTCAATTTTAAAATTCCCAAAGAAAACTAATATTTTTCAAAACCTGTTTTCAAAATTCCCCCAACAAAAACTGGCACGCCCGGTGGGACAATTCTCTCTCTCCATCTTTAATAAGAATGAAATTTTGTTTCATCAGTAGTCTTAACTACCTTCCTTCCGTTGGTCCCTGAACCCATTCCTTCCTTGGGTGAGTGTTGCCAACATCTAAAAAACAATTTTAAAACATTAAAAGAGAGGTTCTACCTCCCAAAATTTTTGTCATTTGCTAACTTAATCGTCCTGATTTTGACCTTCTGCCCTGGGTTTTCCTATGAGGCGACAGTGTCAAATCAGGTCTCCAAATATTCTTTTAAAATTATGATTAACGAATGTCACATTTAATGTACCTTTGCTTTCCAAATTGAAAGAAGTTTGAAAATTTTTGATTTTAAGAAAGTTCAAAGTATTTTAGTCTTAACCCCTTTACTCCCCTTGAACTTTTAGGAGTAAGGTGGGTTAGACTATTTACTTTACTTGGGTTTTTCTTATAATTATATAAGCCTTCAGGCAAGGGGAAACTCTGTCCGTTGTGTTTTGGATTCCGTAGAAAAAACCCCATCTTAAATCATTCAAAATTCAAATTCCCTTCAAAATGTGGAAAGAAAGATAATAACAATTTTGTCCAAGTTCCAAACCTTCATATGTTACCCCATACAATCATCTTATGGGCTAACATATGTTGACCTTTTGAGAGAACCTTCCTTTCGGCTTGTATTTAGTCTCTTTATCTTCCTAACGTGTGTTGGGTGTTTTTTTTTACCACTCAACATGTGTTGGAAGGTTGAGACTATTCTACAAGCCTTATGTTTCAAAATAACAAACTATTTTCCACTTCTCTTAAAAAGAAATCTAATTTCAATCCTCTCTTTAACCTTCAGAACATTCAAATGGCTGGCCAATTGATCTTCTCTTTCGACCGAGAGTTGTCCTCAACTGTTAATGACCAAGGGAGCACTATCATCTTTGGAATGGGATTCAGTACCCTTGAGCTTTCTATGGACGGACACCAGATTGTTAGTTTGGATGCCAGTAAGGAAGTTCCTCCAGTGGTTGAGTTGATTGTGGGATCTGCACCCACCTTGCCAGTGATTAGTGATGATCAGAAACAATCTGAGCCAGTTGTTGAGCCTCCCACTGAAGTCAAATCTGTTTTTGAAGAAGGATCTAGTTATGGACTTAACTTTTTTACTAAGAATCAAAAGAAGAACTATTTGAGGAGACTTAGAAAGAAGATTTCCAAGGCGAAGAGAATTGTGCCTTTTAAGACTTTAGCTCAAGTAGAGCCTGAGGCTGATGAGGAGCTACCTATTCATGCTTCCTCTCCCCGTCTGAAAGGGAGCCGCTTCTACCCCTTAGCTTCTACTCAAGGGGAGGAGAGGATAGCTAGGATATCCCGTTCCCCACCATGCCCGGTTGACTACTCTACTAAAAAGACTCCAAAAGAAAAGCATCTGCAGAAAACAAGGGCTTTGAGAAATATAATCCATACCTGGGCTGCACAATCTAGGCAAACAAAGGAGCAGTACATGGAATAGTTGAAGGGAGTGATCTCTCATCGCTTCCAAAAAGAAGTGTTAAAAGAAGAGGCGTCTGAGGCAAAGAATTTGACTCCACAACCTGTTAGGAGAAATAAGAAGTATGTCAGACAGCCCGTCACTTCAGTACTAGTTGATGGATACCACTAGGCGCCACGCCCTCCTTCTTCCAAGACGGAGGGTATTGTGTTGATTGGGTCCGAGAGAGGCCACCATTCTATTAGTAGACCCCCGGTACCCCCTTCCAAAGCTGTAAGGTTGGCCTCAGTAGTTGTCAAACCTAAGGGGAATGAAGCTCCGAAACATCTAGATATCAAGGGCAAGAGGCCCAAATCCCCTGAGAAGAAGTTTGTCCCAAAAAGGACTAAGTTGGAGAATTTACCACCGCCTCCAAGAACCTCAAAGTTCATTCTCCAACTCCAATGAGTCCCAGTTAAATCTCCTTCAGTTTTGATTGAGTTGATAGATGTTCAACCTAGTGCTCCAGCTGTTGCAGTAGATACTTCTCTTGCAGTCAGTCCAGTTCTTGATTCAGTGATGATTCCAGTTGATGATCCGGTGGTTGACAACCTAGATTCATGTGTCATTCATAGGCTTCCTACACAGGAGTCTGAGGACCTTACTTTACCTGATGTAGGAGTTATTTCTCTACAAGCTCCCGCTTCACCTCCTGAGGTATATGTCCCTCTCCCTGTAGAGAATGCCACTTCTCCGACTACCGATCTTGGAACAGTCGAGAAGGAAGGAATTGACCTAGATCTTGAGATAGAAGAAGAGCCAGTTACAGAGTCTCAGTCAGATCCAAACCCAAAACTTATAGAAATCATTGCTCTCCTAGATTCTGAAGAATTATTTGATATGGCTGAGTACAAGGGATACTTACCCCTCGATCCTAAGTCAATTGGGGATAGACCGGTCGAGGAGGTAGTTCAAAAAATAAGAAATATTCTGTTAAACAAAGAGGGAATGGCTTCTTTTGATCCAGACCTGGATGACCTCCTTGGAGAGGAAGATGATTATGTTGGTAGCGTCTCCATGGTCGAAACTAGAGGTTCCAACAAGGAGGCCGAACTGGGTATACGCCGGCTTGCTAGGGATGATGATCCTCAGGTTGCCTGGTCCATTTCAGATGAGTCCGTAAGGGCTAGGGGCAAAAGAACATATTAAAGATTTGGAGAACCAGTTGACAACTATGATGTCACAAGTCAAAGAAATGCAAGAAAGATTTGACAAGTCAGAGCAGGATTCACTTAAGATTCAACAAACGGCTCGAGAGATTGTGGAAAGGGTTAGAAAGACAAAGTCTGGTCCCAAGCCTCCCGAGTCAACACCAGTGATTCCTCCTTGCCTGTTAGAGGCATCTCCAGCAGCACCTATAGTACCCCCTGTTTCTTCAACTCTGCCTCAAAAAGATATTAAGCAACTGATTGAGGACCAGGTAAGGGAGGCCTTAGCCTTTTCTCAAGGAACCGCATCTATTCCAAAGGGTAGACCTTACCCCGAAGAATATGATTCAGTTCCTTACCCAAAAGGCTTTGTGCCACCAACTTTTAAAATTTTCACTGGAATAGAAAACCCGAGACAGCATCTAGCCCACTTCAGAGCAAGTTATTGCAATGCGGGAGGGTCAGATGCTCTACTATTTCGCCAATTTGTAAGTAGACTGTCCGGCATCGCTTTTGAATGGTACGCCGATCTGCCCAATGGTTCAGTAAAAACCTTTAGCGATCTAGAAATCCTTTTCCTTAAAAGATTTTCTGGAGCGCAACAACGAACTACTGTGGGCGATCTTGTTGTTGAGAAACAAAAGCCGGGAGAGTCTCTGATTGAGTACATCTTGAGGTGGTGAAACCTCACGATGAAGTGTGAACCCCAGTTGCAAGAGCAACATGCGGTGGAGATCCTCCTTAAGAATATCCACGGCCCTGTTGCTTTTCTCCTGAAGGATTTCACATTTAAAACTTTTGAAAAACTTCTTAATAAGGCTAGCAATTTGCAGGAAGAGGCTCATAAGATGCCGTTCCTACGAGAGCAGTTTGAAGACAAGAAAGGTCCTAGATTGGTTAAGACTTTCGAGAAAAAGGCAGTAGTGTCGGCAGTCGACAAAGGGAAAAGGCCAATGACTAGTCAGCCCAGTGTTCCTCCACCACCGCCACCACAGCCAGCTCAGAGACAGCCCTTTCAGGTCACTCCTTAGTACACTAGAGAACCTAATTATGTCCCTTTTAGAGAGAGATTGGCAAAACCATATCCATTTAAGAGGGAATCAGTTAAAAGGATTTTCAAGAGTTTGTTGAAGAAACCAGATTTTCAGCTGCAAGAGGCCAGGAGGCCTAAAGATGAGAGTAAGAAAGATGATCCCAAGTATTTCCCATACCACCGGAAGCTTAGTCACCCTCTTGAAGATTGTGTTGTGTTCAAAGATTGGCTTGAGAGGAACTACACCCAAGGTAACATCATAATACCTAAGGAATACTTGGTCGATCTAGAGAAAGCTTCAATTAAAACCATTTCAGGTAACCCTCTTAACTCTCCTTGTTTTGTTGAAGATGGTTGGGACATTGCTTTGTCCCGGGCACTTAAAAAGTCGATTAACAAGTCTTTTCGTCTTTCTCAATAGCTGACTACGATAGCCCAGGCCTTGACGTGGAAGGTTGACCTGGACGCTTCACAGGAGGATGTTGAGCCACTTTCCTCTCCAGTAGTCATAGGAACTACTGTCGAATGCTTGAAAGAAAAGGAAGTTGATTTTGTAGAGAGGAAGTGTGTAGATGAGAGATGTATTAGGATGGCGGATGGGGGTGTTAAAACCCTCTCCCCTCTTTTGTTATCTGACTTTTACTTTGCCCCATCAAAGGCAAAGGGTCAGAAGATGAATAAAAAACATTCTTCTGCTTCTGTGTTGATGATTAACCATGGAAATGAAATGCAAGTTGATAACTCTCATACTTCGAATCAAAATTCTGGTGAAGAAAGTCTTAATATCAAAGAAATTGACCTTCCCGAATCAGCTATTCAAGAAGAGGTCGAATGTGAAGCTTTATCAGAAAGTGATTTCCCTCAAATCAATTTTTAAGGAAACCCTATCCTGATAGAACTTTTAGATTCTGACTCTCTTTCAGGAAATGATGATCCAACGCCTATGGTGTGCGTAGACACTGCCCTAGTTTGCCCTCCCGAAGATATCGAGCAGATGCAACTCCGTGGCGGTAAAGTCTTACCCCCTAGGCTTCCCCCTCAGGAGAAAGGCAAGCAAATTCCCTTCGAAGATCTAAATCCAAACTCCCCTCAGCAACCAGACTTTCCTTTAATTCCTCCGGGTTTTGAGTCCGTCATTCCTAAGGTTGATTATAACGTTTTGGCCCACCTTAGGAAGTTGCCAGCAAAATTAAGTATTTATGACGCCCTCCTTGTCTCCAAAGAAATGGGCGAGTCTTTAATTAAAGCACTTCTCGACCCCGAGATTTGTTTAAACCAGTTGGCTGCAACTTCAAAAGGTGAGGCATTCTACTTTAAAGAGGTTCCTGGAGTTACCTTTTCAGATGATGATTTTCTCTTGAGAACTGCTGACCATAATCGTCCCCTTTACATTACTGTAGATGTGGGAAACTTTAAGTTATCAAGAGTCCTCCTTGATCCGGGTGCATCGGTCAACATAATGAACTTAAAGGCCCTCGCGTACCTCAGAGTTGATACTAGCAAGCTCTCGATCGATAGGTTGGTGCTTCGTGGGTTTAATGAAAAGGGCGAGAGGGCTTTAGGTTCAATCACCTTGCTCTTACAAATAGGAGACTTGAAAACTGAAGCTAAGTTTCACATAATTGATTCGGCGACGTCCTTTAATGCCCTTTTAGGTAGACCTTGGATTCATGAATATAGAATGGTTCCATCTACCCTTCACCAATGCATCAAGTACCAACGAGATGGCAATGAACATGTGATTAAGGGTGATCTGCAACCATTTTCTATTCAAGAAATCGGGATCTACGAAGATGCTACATATTTTGTTCCAAAAGGGTCCTCGTCCCGCTCTAAGTTAGAGATCAAAATTGAGGAGAAGTTGGTTGGACAAAAGTCTAATCAAGAGAAAGAAAAAGAAAAATTTATTGATCAAGAAATGATACAATTAAGCAGTGAAGATGACTCTGACGTCGTTGCCCTTCGGCCTCCAAACACATTACCTCAAAGAGGTGGGAGGATGGCCTTAAGGGCATGAGGTCGAGGCCGTGCTTCATCAGAGAGGAGAACAACACCTGTTTATATTGATTTGGAATCAGATTCCGATATTGAGTCCAAGGATCAAGGTGCTGCCTTCTCCCTCAATTATAAAAATACAAATACTTCTCCAAAATTTGATCTCACCTTAGAGGAGGACAGTGACATTGAGGAAGAAATTGTAAAAGTGAAAAGTGATGAGCCTGAATTAACAATCTACGAAAAGCTCAGTAGAAGGATTGAGGCCCTTTCTCTGACCCCACTGTCAGTTGGCAGGATTGCAGGGTTAGAAGTTAAAGTGGCCCCCAACTTGAACGGCGAAGTAAAGAAAGTCCAGAAATTCTTTCCTGGCTCCTCCTCCGCAAGGGATGAAAGTGATGTAAAACTTGAGGAGGCAGATTTTAATGAATTAATGGAATTGCCTTTCGACTACTTCCCTGTTTGTGTGAAAAATACTTTTTCTAAAGGTCCTGTACCATACCGATGGACTAAGGGTCGGGCCAGATACCACAAAAATATTTGGAAAATAAAAATTAAGGAAAATCCTACAAGTGGTATCGGCTTTGGAACTGTTAGTTCATTCGATGACGATGAGTATTGCCTAATGATAACTTACCATCTTGAATCGCCAAATGTCCCTACAGATCCTCACTGTGCTCTTGATGGGCTCTGTTTGGAGACTTTAGATGATCCCGATGACCTTCAAGTTCGGGATGCACCCCCTGAATTAGAAGAAGAAATTAAATCGACAGTCAATGAATTAAAAGAAATTAACCTGGGAACCGATGATGACCCCCGTCCAATCTTTATAAGTGCTCTATTGAGCGAGGGTGAAACCAAAGATTTAATTCAACTTTTGTCTGAGTTTAGCGATTGCTCTGCCTAGACATACGATGAAATGGCAGGTTTACCTGCTGAGGTAGCAGTTCATAAACTTGGGGTTCCGCACGATGCCATTCCTGTCAAATAAGCTCCTCGACGCATACGCTTGGAAATCGAGCAACAAGTCATTTCTGAAGTTAAGAAATTGGCCGAAGCTGGGTTTATTCGAGAGGAACAATACCCCTCTTGGGTGGCCAACGTCGTGCCGGTCTGAAAGAAAAACAGCCAAATTTGGATTTGCGTCGATTATAGGGATCTGAATAAGGCATGTCCTAAAGACGAGTTCCCTCTACCAATACTAGAACTCATGGTGGAAATTGCCTCCTCACATGCCATTTTCTCATTTATGGATGTCTCGTCGGGTTATAACCAAATCAAGATGGCCCCAGAAGATGAGAGAAATACTGCGTTCAGAACCTCTATTAGAATCTTTTGTTATAAGGTGATGCCATTTGGCTTAAGGAATGCCGGAGCAACCTACCAACGGGCCATGACCTGTATCTTTGACGACTTAATTCACAATCAAGTTGAGTGCTATATTAATGATTTAGTTGTCAAGAGCAAGGTCAAAGAGGCTCACCTATATGACTAAAGAGTTGTTTTTGAACGGTTGCGCCGCTACGATTTGAAAATGAATCCGTTGAAGTGTGCCTTCGGCGTCACCTCAGGGAAATTCTTAGGATTCGTAGTGAGGCACCGCGGAATCGAGATCGATCCTGCTAAAATTGAAGCCATCTTAAATATGCCATCTCCTAAGAGCCTTACTCAGTTAAGGTCTCTACAAGGTAGATTGGCGTATATAAGGAGGTTTATTTCTAATCTTTCCGGGAGATGTCAACCCTTTTCTGTCCTTGCAAAAAAAGACACTAAATTCGCATGGGATGAGAAGTGCCAAAATGCTTTCGACGACATTAAACAATACCTTTCAAATCCGCCAGTCTTGGCAGCTCCGATTCCGGGAAAGCCGTTAATTCTCTACAATGCAGCCTTAGATTATTCTTTAGGCGCCCTGTTAGCTCAAGTCAATGATGAAGGGAAGGAGAATGCTCTCTATTACCTTAGTCGAAGATTTCTTCCTACTGAAATTTGATACCCGTCAATTGAGAAGCATTGTCTTGCTTTGGTTTTTGCAGCTTAGAAACTGAGGCACTACATGCTCTCCCACTCAATCAGCTTGATTTCAAGAGTTAATCCTTTGCAATATCTTATGAACTGACCTACATTGTCAGGACGTTTAGCCCGTTGGTCTATGATATTACTGCAATTTGAGATTACTTTCACTCCTCTTCGTGATGTGAAAGGACAAGCTGTCACCGATTTTCTGGCAGCACACCCGCTGCCGGCAGATTCTCCTTTGAACGATGATCTACCCGAAGAACAAATCATGAGTTTGAGGGAATCTGGCGAGGCCATCTGGGAATTGTATTTTGATGGAGCAGCATCCTCCCGTAGGAATGTGACCCAACAATCTATAATTCCTGGAAAGGCTGGAGTCGGTCTAATTTTCATAACGCCGAAAAAAGGAATGATGCATTTTTCCTACCATCTATCAGAGCCCTGCACAAATAACGAAGCTGAATACGAAGCTCTGATAACTGGTTTGGAACTTACAATTCTAATGGAAATTAAAGAGATTAAGATCTTTGGAGATTCCCAATTGATGATTAACCAAGTGGCCGGAACTTATAAAGTCTTGAATCCTAGTCTCCTAAGAGACCACCAGTACACACTTCAGTTGTTGGAACAAATTCCTACCGCCACTTTGTATAGGGTTCCCCGTGGAAGCAATTCTGCGGCGGATGCCTTAGCAAAACTTGCAAAGGAATTTGCATGTCCTGAGGAGGATTCCATCCCTATAGAGATTCAGGGTCGTAAAGCCCTCTCTCTTATAGATTTGGAACACATTAGTAAGGCTCCCCTTCAGATCCTTTCTGCCTCTTCGACAACCGACGAAGAAGGCGATTGGAGATGACCCTTAATCGACTACCTTAAAGAAGGGAAGCTTCCCTAGGATAAATCACTCTCCAACCAGATTAAGAAACATGCCCTATCATACGCATTGTTCAACAATTTGTTGTACCGTCGGTCCTTCGATCACATGTGGCTGCGCTGTTTGGACAAGCGAGAAGCCCTGAAGATTGTTAATGAGGTTCATTCAGGACTATGCGGTGCACATCAATCGGGTCCAAAAATGAAATTGAGGATTAAAAGACTTGGATACTACTGGCCTACAATGATTAACGATTGCATGAATACTACAAAGCACTGTCATCAATGTCAGGTCCATGGTGTGGTTTTACATCAACCGCCTAATGTGTTACACCCTACGATAGCCTCGTGGCCCTTCGAGAGTTGGGGCACAGATATCATTGGGCCGATTGACCCTCCCTCCACGAGAGGTCATTATTTCATATTAGCAGCGACTGATTACTTTTCAAAATGGGCGGAAGCAATTCCCCTACGCAACGTAACATCACACCATGTCTTAAAATTCTTTCGTGACCATATCGTATATCGATTCGGCGTACCCCGCAGAATCATATCCGATAACGGGTCCGCATTCAAGTCTACAAAAATCAACAATTTTGTGAGATGCGATAATATTAATTGGAGATACTCGATGATCTATTACCCTCGGGCAAATGGATTAGCCGAGGCCTTCAACAAAACCTTGGTGCAAATTGTTAAAAAGACCCTTGATGATAACAAACGACAGTGGGATGAGCGGTTGGTGGAAGCTTTGTGGGCTTATCGTACCACTTATAGAACCCCAACCCAATCCACCCCGTTTGCACTGGTGTATGGATCTGAGGCCGTTCTACCCTTGGAAATACAAATCCCTTCGCTCAGGATTGCAGTTCAGAATCAAATTATAAATGAACAAAATGCAATACTGCGGTTCGAAGAACTCGAAGGCCTTGAAGAGCGACGTCTCCAAGCTCAACAAAGTTTAGAGTTATATAAGTCCCGTATAGTTCAAGCCCATGATAAGCTAGTGCGACCTAGGACCTTCCAGGCAAGAGACTTGGTGTGGGTCCTTCGGAGGCCTATCTTAGCCCATCGAAAGTTGGGAGGCAAATTTGAACCTACTTGGGAAGGACCCTTCGTTATAGAGACTGTCTATAAAGGAGGCTCGTATAAGTTAGTAGATTGTAAAGGAAATCACACAATGTTACCTGTCAATGGGCGTTTCCTTAAGAAGTACTATGCTTGATGTAACTCATTTTATCAATTAATAAAATTTCCTTTCTCGATTCGCAACCCGATTCTTTCCATTTTAAGTTCTTTCACTTTTTAACGCTCTTTGCCTTTTCCTTAGGGCCAGTTCGTTCCCTCCCTTAGGATCACACCTGCTAGTGGTGGAGTACGCCCTCTGTGGCACCACCCTGGTATTTGACTTGGGGATTAGTGGTGAAGTACGCCTTCGTGGCACCATCTTGATTCACATTCACTAGTGGTGGAGTACGCCCTTTGTGGCACCATCCTAGTTTCCCAGTTTCGGTCCTCTGTGTGGAGCAAGTTTCCTCCCCACATGACCATTCGCTAGTGGTGGAGTACGCCCTTCGTGGCACCACCCTAGTTTGCCAGTTTCGGTCCTCTGTGTGGAGCAAGTTTCCTCCCCACATGACCATTCGCTAGTGGTGGAGTACGCCCTTCATGGCACCACCCTAGTTTGCCAGTTTCGGTCCTCTGTGTGGAGCAAGTTTCCTCCCCACATGACCATTCGCTAGTGGTGGAGTACGCCCTTCGTGGCACCACCCTAGTTTGCCAGTTTCGGTCCTTTCTGTGGAGCAAGTTTCCTCCCCACATGACCATTCGCTAGTGGTGGAGTACGCCCTTCGTGGCACCACCCTAGTTTTCCAGTTTCGGTCCTCTGTGTGGAGCAAGTTTCCTCCCCACATGACCACTCGCTAGTGGTGGAGTACGCCCTTCGTGGCACCACCCTAGTTTGCCAGTTTCGATACTCTGTGTGGAGCAAGTTTCCTCACCACATGACCACTCGCTAGTGGTGGAGTACGCCCTTTGTGGCATCACCCTAGTTTGACAGTTTTGGTCCTCTGTGTGGAGCAAGTTTCCTCCCCACATGACCATTCGCTAGTGGTGGAGTACGCCCTTCGTGGCACCACCCTAGTTTGCTAGTTTCGGTCCCTTGTGTGGAGCAAGTTTCCTCCCCACATGACCATTCGCTAGTGATGGAGTACGCTCTTCGTGGCACCAACCTAGTTTGCCAGTTTTTGTCCTTTGTGTGGAGCAAGTTTCCTCCCCACATGACCATTCGCTAGTGGTGGAGTACGTCCTTCGTGGCACCACCCTAGTTTGCTAGTTTCGGTCCTCTGTGTGGAGCAAGTTTCCTCCCCACATGACCACTCGCTAGTGGTGGAGTACGCCCTTCGTGGCACCACCCTAGTTTGCCAGTTTTGGTCCTCTGTGTGGAGCATGTTTCCTCCCCGCATGACCATTCGCTAGTGGTGGAGTACGCCCTTCGTGGCACCACCCAAGTTTGCCAGTTTTGGTCCTCTGTGTGGAGCAAGTTTCCTCCCCACATGACCATTCGCTAGTGGTCGAGTACGCCCTTCGTGGCACCACCCTAGTTAGCCAGTTTCTGTCCTCTGTGTGGAGCAAGTTTCCTCCCCACATGACCACTCGCTAGTGGTGGAGTACGCCCTTCGTGGCACCACCCTAGTTTGCCAGTTTCGGTCCTCTGTGTGGAGCAAGTTTCCTCCCCACATGACCACTCGCTAGTGGTGGAGTACGCCCTTCGTGGAACCACCCTAGTTTGCCAGTTTCGGTCCTCTGTGTGGAGAAAGTTTCCTCCCCACATGACCATTCGCTAGTGGTGGAGTACGCCCTTCATGGAACCACCCTAGTTTGCCAGTTTCGGTCCTCTGTGTGGAGCAAGTTTCCTCCCCACATGACCATTCGCTAGTGGTGGAGTACGCCCTTCGTGGAACCATTCTAGTTTGCCAGTTTCGGTCCTCTATGTGGAGCAAGTTTCCTCCCCACATGACCATTCACTAGTGGTGGAGTACGCCCTTCGTGGCACCACCCTAGTTTGCTAGTTTCGGTCATCTGTGTGGAGCAAGTTTCCTCCCCACATGACCATTCTCTAGTGGTGGAGTACGCCCTTCGTGGCACCACCCTAGTTTGCCAGTTTTGGTCCTCTGTGTGGAGCAAGTTTCCTCCCCACATAACCATTCTCTAGTGGTGGAGTACGCCCTTCGTGGCACCACCCTAGTTTGCTAGTTTTGGTCCTCTGTGTGGAGCAAGTTTCCTCCCCACATGACCACTCGCTAGTGGTGGAGTACGCCCTTCGTGGAACCACCCTAGTTTGCCAGTTTCGGTCCTCTGTGTGGAGCAAGTTTCCTCCCCACATGACCATTCGCTAGTGGTGGAGTACGCCCTTCGTGGCACCACCCTAGTTTGCCAGTTTTGGTACTCTGTGTGGAGCAAGTTTCCTCCCCACATGACCATTCGCTAGTGGTGGAGTACGCCCTTCGTGGCACCATCCTAGTTTGCTAGTTTCGACCCTCTGTGTGGAGCAAGTTTCCTCCCCATATGACCATTCGCTAGTGGTGAAGTATGCCCTTCGTGGCACCATCCTAGTTTGTCAGTTAATCTGCCTATTTGGAGTAAGTCTTCTATCAGCATCCTATAGGCCTAAGGTCGGGTGATGCCCTTCCTTAGACCCAAGGCTAGGTATTCCCTACCTTCATTTTCCAGTTGATCTGTCCATTAGGAGTAAGTTTTCTATCAGCATCCTATGGACCTAAGGTCGGGTGATGCCCTTCCTTAGACCCAAAGCTTGGTATTCCCTACTTTGGTTTCCAGTTAATCTGCCTATTTGGTGTAAGTCTTCTATCAGCATCCTATAGGCGTAAGGTTGGGTGATGCCCTTCTTTAGACCAAAGACTAGGTATTCCCTACCTTGGTTTCTCCAGTTTCCTTGTCTAATAGGTGTAAGCCTTCCATTAGCACCCTATAGGCTTAAGGTTGGGAGATCCCCTCCCTTACACTTTTAAGATTCTACTTCTATTCGGTCAACGCCAATGTGTGCAGCAGAAGTTCCTTCTACCACACACATTGGGGGTCCATTTGTTGACCTCATTTTTGTATGAGGTCACTAAGGCCCTTCCAAGCTCCAGATTAATTCTAGATCCTAGGATCCACTCTAGACCTTAAGATCCTTTCGTAGAGTCAGACCTTAGGATCCATTCTAGATCTTAAGATCCTTTCCTAGAGCTAGACCTTTGGCCCTACTCTAGAGCCTAGGATTCTCTTAGATCCTAGATCTTAGAACCTCTCTAGATCTCAGGACCAATCTAGACTAAAATCAATCCCTACCCTTGATTAACTCCAACCTCAAATCAATCCCTACCTTTGATCAACTTCAACCTCAAATCAATCCCTACCTTTGATCAACTTCAACCTCAAATCAATTCCTACCTTTGATCAAATTCAACTTCAATTTAATTCCTACCCTTGATCAATTTAAATCTCAAGCTTCATTCAACTCAAATCCCAATTAATTCAAATTTCAAACATATCCAAACTTTGATTCAAACCACTTGAGAATCCAAATTCCAATCTAGACTTTGATCATACCTTTGATCTAGCTTTGACCCTATCCATTCATTAACAATCACACATGATTGTAAATGATTTGGATACTCCAACATTATTCATTCAACATAAAATCCATTCCAAATCCAGAAATCCAGACTCAAATTTAAAGTCTTAAGGCCCTGTCCTAAAGACCTTCTTCAAAGACTTTTCAAACATTTCAAAACCCAATCAAATGGCCTCTGATTCAGGGTCTTTCACTTACAACGTGATAAGAAATGTCTCTAGAGGTTACTCTCTAATTATGAGCCCATTCTAAGGTCTCTAACCCAAGAATCTGAATTAAAATCCAAAGGCTGTAAAACCTTCAAATATTTACAGCCTATGCCACTGGATCTAACACCTTGAAGATTTTAATCTTGAAGCCCCTATCAAAGCCTCCAATCACTTCCAAAACCTTGATTGTAACCCATTTAGCAGTAAACTGCATTTTTCAGATCCATTTTTGACCCTAGTTGACTAATGGGTCAAAATTGACCAAAATACCCTTATGGGATTTCAAATGCCCATTTCAAATCAAATCAATTCCAAACTCTTTGAAACCACTTTCAATGAGTGTCAAATATCAAACCTAACTTGTTGAACTCAAACCCAGACCTTGGGTCAACTTGGTTGACCAACTCAACCAAGTTTGACCCATTAACCCATACACCCCCTCTCTTTTAATTTTTTGAACTAATTCCATACCAAGTCCTTTGAATGTATGGGATGACCCCTTGGGCACCCAAGAGACCCCTCTTGGAGACCCAAGCCTTGGGCTCACTTGGGTTAGCCATATGGCTTGACCCAAGTTATCAAAGAGAGGCCTCCCTTGAGCCACCTCTTAACCTTGATCAAATTGAATCCAAATCAAGGTGTCATTGGATTCCCATTGACCCAATACACCTTCCTTGACCAGCCCAACCTTGGGCTCACTTGGGTCAAGAGTTAGGCTAACCCAAAGTGCCCAAAATCACTTGGGATTGAGCCAATTCTCAACCTAAGCCCAATTGAACTTGACCAACACCTCCCATAGGTGGCCCTAAGTCCAACACTCTTCCTCCAGCCAGCCCATGCCTTGGGCTAACTTGGGTCAAGAGTTAGGCTAACCCAAAGTAGCCAAAAAACACTTGGATCTGAGCCATTTCCCAACACAGATCAAATTGGACCCAATTGCCACTTGCATTGGGTCCACCAGACCCAGACCCACTTCCCACCTCAAGCCCAGGGTCTAGCCTGACCTGGGTTGAGCCCAAATTGACCCGTGAAAGTTTGTTAGGGATGTTAAGCCCTATGAACTTCGTCCCAAGCTAACCAAGAGGGGGGGGGGGGGGGGGGTGAATTGATATTTTAAAATTTCTTTTAACAAATAATAAAAATCATAAACCAAAATCATGCCACAAAAATAAATGTGGAATTTAAAAGTGCGGAAGCAAGAAAATAAGAACACAGAAATTTATAGTGGTTCGGTCAACTCGACCTACGTCCACTCCTTGGAGCCACCCTCCAAGTATTGCACTACAAAATGTGACTCTCCTTTAGCCCCCACGGTTAGGCGGAGAAGCCCTCACAAGAACCTCCTTTTTGCCAACCCGGCAAGGCAGAGAACCTTCCTCCTTTTGCTTCCTCCTGAAGCTGGCAGAGAACCATAACCAAAAGGTTAGGCCGGTGTTTACTTTACTGCTGTGTGCCAGATTTTTTGTAATTTTCACTGCATGTTGTGAATGAAATTTCTTTGCTGTGTCTGCTTACTTTTCTGCACTCTGTGGATGGATTGATGTGTTTGACGACTAGATTACCCTTAGGTTAGGTACGATCTGGATGTTCACATAGTATTCTGTAGGTGGCCACGCTCATGCAGGGCAGTAAAAGGGGGGCTAAATCAATAAAAAAATTATTAATTGTTATAAATGCTTGCACAGGTGCTTCAGCTGCTAAAGCCCCCAAATAAAAAGAGCATAGCCAGTGTGTTTATTTTCCTTTTTTGCACATATATATATAACTGCTTGGGAATAACTGCTTCTTATTTATTAACTGCTTAGGATAACCTTGCAGGAGAGTCTAGATTTTATTTTTTGAAATAAATGTAATTTGTATAATTGTCAAGTGTTGTGAAAGTTAATTTTGAGTCGGGATACATAGGTCCAAAGCTTGGATTCCAAAGAGGAAAGGATGCCCTTTTGGGAAGTATTCCCTTTTCCATTTGAAAATCCAATTTTGGATCACACTTCTCTTATACCCAAAGAGGAAAGAGTGGCCTTCCCCTTAAAAGGGAAGTGCCCTCTTATCCATTTGGGTTGTTCACCACAAAAAATCCAAGAAGTTTGAAGAAAAGGAGTCCAAAGAAGAACAAGATTGAAGACTTGAAGATTGAGAGTACCCACTCAAAATTACTTGCGTCATTACTAGGCTTAGAATCCGGGTTGTTGTCAGTGGTGCCTAGCCACTTTACTTTCTGCAAAACTTTGGTTTGTAATAAGCAAGGCAACTTTGCCTATGGACATTTATTAATTAGTTAATATTTGATGTGATGAATTGATTGGCTTTAGGATTGCCTGCTTTTTCTTAGTTTTTGGCGATTGTGTGCCGCTTTTGTTTTCGCCTGGATACGTGAGACTCGTGAGGGTGTGAAAGTTTTTTACTCATAACCTTAAAAGTCTAAAATTTTAGTGAGTCTAAATAACATAGAAAGATAACGAATCTAGGGAATTAGCCGAAGATCGACCCCGGGGTCGCATGCATATTTCTGCACTTCTTCTTTCCTTGTTTTAGACCCTTCCCCGCTTGCGGGTAGAGTCCAGATAGTCTGAGTTATGAGGACGAGGTGCCAGACCTGGGGAAGCCCAGTCTTCTTAAAAATTATTTTATAAGTCTGTTTTTAAAATTTCAAGCATATTTGATTTTGAAGTTGTCAACCAGCATGCATTGCATTAGATACAAATTAAAAGAGTCAAAAATTTTAATTGCATCAGTTTTAGCATTTTAGCACCCAACATAAGTCGAAGGGGCCAATTAGGAAAATTTCTAGATGTCGGCCCTAATTCTTCAGAACTTTAAGTACAACATCCCTACCACTCTTTCATAAAAGACCGGACCCATTTCTTTTAAATCGATTAGGTGGTTAGCTGGCTCCCCAATCCAGGCCGGGGTAAGTCCAGGTTTTGCACTGCATTAATTAGGTTCGGATGACTGTGGTTCAGCGTCCAAGTTAGATTTAGGATCCGGGGCCGATCTTTGATTATAAGACCCCAATTTCAGGAGTATACTCCCAAATTTCTAATAAAATGCTCAACTCAAATTAAATCTTCTTTCAATCCTAAAATGTTAAGCCCAACACTTAGATTAAGTTGGGACACTTCCGGATGGTTCTGGAATCTCAAAGTGTCCCCTACCTCTCTTCCTTCAACTCTGTTATTAAATGTTCAATCTTGATCCACTCCCTTTTGATTTTCTAAAAGATTCTATTCGACGTTTTTTAGTATCACTCCTAGAAAATCTAATAAAATTTCATTCTTATTTTAATCGAGAGTTTTCTTAGTGGACTCTGTCTCCCTATGATGTAATTAACTACGAGGGCTTGCGCTCGTAGGAGATTTGGAACCACACACACCTGATTTCAAAATTAATCTTTTAAAATCCTCTTAGATTTTTTTGGGAAAAGTTAAAAAATGATTGTCGTTATCATATTAGAAGAATTATCATTGGAAGGTGTTATCTCTCTTTGGAGAGATACATCCTTCTTTGATATGGCTTTGGATATGAATTCGGCAATCATACTCCTTGAATATCATAACTGGATTATTTAGCTGAACTCTACCTCATCCCCTTGGGGCCGTGTGGAGTTCCCTTTACAATCTAGCCATGGTATTCAAGATGAATTTCATAATTCTAAGTCTGAACACCGTTATGGAATTTTATTTTCATCCTTCAGGGTGATATACTTTTTCGAACGAGTTAATTTGACTTCTAGAATTAGAATTCAATCTCAATTTTAAAATTCCCAAAGAAAACTAATATTTTTCAAAACCTGTTTTCAAAATTCCACCAATAACTATGTAGTCAGGATTTAACAAGGAATGACAAGATCTGATCCATTAATCAAGATATCAATGATAGAAATCTTTTACACCTTATAGTTATGGTATTCTTAAACCCAATGATAAAGGAGTGATTAAACTAAAAATTGATTCAATGAAAATTCATGAAACTTTAAACAGAGCTTAAGGGGTTACATATGAATAATGGGGGCATGATTTTGTGGTTAGAAATGATTTTTTTAAAGTTATTTAAGTTTAAGTGTCCTAAACTAGGGTTTACATTTTACCTTAATAGGTTCGATGGATTTTTATGATTGAGGTTTTAGATTGTATACATTTAATCCTTTAGAAAGAAAAGCTCTAGTTCAAGGGTAATTTGAGTAAGATAGAGTTTGTGTTCAGCTTGACTAGAAACTCACCACTGGTGGCTTGTAGACTGTGAGCTAGAACTTGGGGATTGTATAGGGGGCGGTATGAGGGGCTAGAGAGTTGAAATGAAATTAGAACCAATTATAAGGTAGTTAGAGCATGGCTAATTGCTTAAATGAGTCCTCTTGCTTATTTTGGCCAATTAAAACCCTTAGGATCTTTTTGGGTAACCCTGATTGCTTTGGATGTAAGATTCTTTCCAAGTGTCTCGAGGTAGTTAGGAGGGTAGGATAAACAAAAAAAATCAAGGATAATGACTTGTAAAGTTTGTTTTGTCCTTATATGGGGTGGAGACCACTTGAGTTTATTTAGAGCTAAATAAAAGTTTAAGACTGGTTCATGTGGAGTTTAGTAAGCTTCTAGAAGGGATTTGAATAGCTAAAATAAACTAACACAAAGTGGAATGATATTCATAAGAGGATTTAACCACTTAAACTTATTTGAAGGCTTATTTGACTAGTTTGACCTGTCAAATAACCCAATTGACTACCGAGGGGGCACTTGGGGAGCATAATTGTTGATTAGGTGGCTTGGAAAGAGTATGAAGCCCTAGGTTAATGTATGACTAAATTTTTTAGTGTAATGAAAGTTTGACCAAATTTTAATTTGTAAACTTAGTCTAACCCACTAAAATTTGAGTTAATAATGGTTTAGATGTGTTTATACCATTAAAAAAAATAATTATAAAGGTTTGGTTGGATTGAATTGAGTGCATAAAGTGGTTTGACCTAAATATGTCTTGTTTGACCAAACAAGGATCCAATTGACCAAGTTAACTATTGACTAGGTTAGGGTGACTAGCCTTATCCTTTTCATTGGGAGACATATTCAAATGAGTTTGATAAACATAAGAGTTCTTTTGAAGTTTGATTGTAGGTAGGTGGGGCTGATGATAATTTGAGCTAGCTTGGGTTAGCTCATATGGGTTAGATTGGGTCAATCATTAGCTGAGGAGCTAGTGGTGATTAATTTAATGTTTCAAACTCATAGTTAAGTGTTTTGGAACCTAAGTGATGTTAGAGGAGGCCAATGTAGTTTATTAAGCAATGCACTGATTAAGGTTATTATAGTGTAAGGTTGTAATTGCCTGTAAATATTGACTGAATGATTTGTTTACATATTAAAGGTTTAATGATTGAAGTTTGATTGAAGGTATTGATTGAATGCGATTGTTGATGATTGATCATTTACGTTTTTTTTTCTAAAAGTGCAAAATGCATTAATCAATAAAAGAAAGATACAACCTACTTAGGAAAAAGAAGCCTATCATAGTCCTTCCTTATCAACTCAATAAGCATTGAAGGAAGTTTACTACCTAAGAAAACATCCCAATAAAAATCACAGTATGGTATGATGAGAAGAAAAATTTGCCACATTATTATAATTTTTAGGTACAAATTGAAAAATAACATTCTTAAATATTCTAACAAAGAGAGATCCAATCTTTAAATCAGATTATTCCTATCAGGAGACTTCTTTATCGAATTCTAAAGAAGCTTTATGATATTCAAATTATCCTCTTCTATAATAATGCCATTATTAATTAAAACCCATTATTAAATAGAATTTTTCAAGTCTAATATTGCTGACAATTCCATATAAGATACATCCCAATGAATTACTTTTTTTCAAAATGCACAAAGCAATCTTCCTTTATAGTCTCCCAAAACTCTTGCTATACTCGCTATATTGGATTGCGTTAGAGATGCATCAACATTTTGTTTGATCCAATCTTTAGGTAGGTGACACCAAGCATTTGACAGCAAATCATGCTGATCAGTGTCCCAATTCTTTTCTATTGGACACAAATATAAATACATATAAAAAGAAATAACTCCTATAGTAATTGTAGAAGTAGATGGTGATGCTTTACCATGTTTACACAAATTTCTAGCTTTCTAGTTTTGATATACAACAAAAATGTAAATTCTATAAAGGCCCAACTTCACCTCCACTCCCTTCTTCAAGCCTTCATAGCATTGAGACATGCTTCAAAACTTAGGTACATTGATACCCCATTGTATTAACTTAACTAACACTTCTAATAATTTGATGCATTGAGTTGAAATATGCTCGAAGTCTTCAAATTCTTCACAATTTCTTGGAAAATAGAAGTTATGTTGCATCTTTCTCTGATACAACCAATCATTTGTAGGTAGTACATTATTCAGAAGCTCCTGTTTGGAGAGAGAAGCTGTTGTTAAGAGAGAGAAAGGTTTTTTGAATTTTTAAATTCAGTTCACTGGATTTTGATTTCGTTTCTTCAGAAGGTTGGTTTGGGAGATGGAGGCTGATGGCCGTTAGCCATCTTTGGCGTCAACAACCAGATCGTCTTTAATTACAGTTTCCAAAAACCAAACTATGGGAGGAAATCTTAGGATTTCTGGACTCGACCAAGATGAGGTCAATGGGACGAATAAGAAACGGAATGGAGCTTTGGTGATTAGAGACGTTTTTGAGGGAGCTTCTAAGAAGGTCATTCAGGTTGATGGAAAAGGTAAAGGTATTGCTGAAGATGTGGAATTGGTGATGCCTCGGGTGGTTAGAAGTTCTATGGTTTTGAATTCCATTGATCCAGCTGCTTCGTTCTCTGGAATGAAAATTTTGTTAACAGATTTGGGAATTCAAATGCAATCCCTAGACACAGTGTGATAAATGCGAATTCACTATTTCAGTTAACAAAAGTCTTCATTATAATGATATTATGGTGGGAGGAAAGCGGGACATCAATGTAAATAAGGTTACTGATGAATTGCCTACTAGACCCATTAATGAAGTGGAAGTCAATCCTTGGACCAAGAAAACTTATATCATGTTGAATTTGAAAGAAGGAGATAGAGTTTTATCGGAGGATGGAGTTGTAGTTAGATTGAGTGAAAAGGAGGAAATTTTGAATTCTAACAAGTTAAAGAATTCATTTGTAATTAAGGTGTTTGGGAAGGAATTACCTTCGCATATGGTGGCATGGGAAATTAGAAGATAATGGAGCCAATTTGGGCATTTTCATTTCACTTCACTTGGAAGGGGCTAGTTTTTATGCTCATTTGATTCTCAGGAGATGACTGAAGGAGTTCTTTTAGGATGGCCTTGGTTCATAAACGGACATATAGTTGGTATGGAGAAGTGGTCTATGGAGTTTTCTCCTTTGTCAATGAAGGGGATGACCTCCCCAATATGGATAAGACTACCTCATTTACTGTTGCAATGTTGGGATGAGGTGAATGTTGCTAGAACTGTTTCAATGATTGGCACACTATTAATGTTGGATGGAAACATGTTCCAATGGGGAAGGAGAGAGTTTGCAAGGGCGTATGTAAGGATGAAGCTGGACAAATGCCTTCCTTGGAGTATGGGTTGAAAATATTGCGGGAATATTTTTTTAAAAAGTTAAGTATGAGAAAATATCAACTTTTTGTTTTGAGTGTGGTATGATCAGACATGTAAAGGATGAGTGCAAAAGTGTTATCCCTGTCAACAACAAATCGGCTAGATCTGCTATAAATGGAGGAGGGAGTTTAAATGGTGTAGTAAGGCAAGAGGTAGCTACTGAAGATTCCTATGGCCCTTGGGTCCTTGTTAATAATAAAAGGAACAAGAGGGTAGTCCAGAAAAGTAATATTGTTAAATCGGTCAACATGAAATTTGTTAAGAAACTAGCCAAGCCAGCTCAGGAGAAAAAGGAAGACAGAAGTATGAGAAGTTCAATAGACCGGAGAAACTCAATGGAGATGAAATAGAAATTTTTTGATGTTTTAAATGATAAAATTGAATAGGGGGAAATTTCTTGAGATTAGGAGCAAGGAATGGAAGATCTGATAGTTGCGATTGCTAAGGAAAACCATTTGAAGTCTAATAAAGAGATTCATAATTCTGGTGGTGATACTAGTATGGCTCCTTATCCTAATAACTCCATTATGCAAATGGATGGGAATAAATTTGGTATTTTGAATTTGCTAAATAAGAACATGGAGGGAGATGAAGTGGATGAAGTACGGAATAATGTTTTTACTATTGTTGAGGAAGTTGTTTTGGTTGAAGGTGACGGGATGGAATCGAAAGCAGGTGGTGGAGGGAGTCAAAATATTAAAAAATATGGTTTTGGTGAGGTTAAAGACACTGATAAAGCTAGGGAGTTGTCCAAAGTGATGCTTTCTAAAGAATTAAAATTCTTAGGGCCAATTAAAAAGGCTCCTCCAGGGAGAAATGTGGAGAATGGTAGCAAGAGAAGGGAGGGGGTTCATCCCCTAAAGGGTACTAGTGAATTCCATAGCTTTTTGGAATTGTAGAGGGGCTAAGAAGAAAAAAGCCTCTCTATGTCTCAAGGAATTTACTAAGGATTTTAGTATTTTATTTGTGGGATTGGTGGAAACCAAAATCAGTACTTTTGACAAAGTAGCTTTGGAGAAGATTATGGGACCAAACTGGGATTGTATTCTTCAGCCATCAGTTGGATTTTCTTGCAGCATTATGATCTTGTGGAGATCAAATTTGGCTTCTTTTTTAGTTTTGAAGTTGTTAGATTAATGTGTGATTTGGGATCTAAACGTCTTCAACAAAGGAGTGTGGATGATCTCAACGGTATATGGGAGTAAGGAGGTACATAAAAGAAGGTTGGTATGGGACTGCATCCATGAGCTTTCCCATAGGAAAGTTGCTTCTATTGTTGGTTGGGATTTTAATTGTATATTATCCCAAGGAGATAAGAAGAGTGGAAGGAAGTTTGTATTCTCACAAGGTCCAAAGGAAATGCTTAATTTCATGAATGAAAATGGCCTACATGATGTAGGGATTGTTGGACCAAGGTATACTTGCTGCAATAACAAGATTGGGGGAGAGAGGATTCTAGAGAGGTTGGACAGGTGCTTGCTCAACACTTTGGCCATTAATTCCATTCTGGTAGTTGTGGTTAGACACATTGCTATAGTGGCTTCGGATCACTGCCTGATAGTATTGAAGATATTTGAATCAACCAGACAAGCCAAGGGTGTCCTCAAATTTGAAGATGTGTGGACTTCTTTAAAAGCTTCTGCTCACAATATTGCTAAGGTATGGAAGAAGGATTTTAGGGGGGGATGAGATGGAAATTTTGAACAAAAAATTTAAAAGAGCTTTGAAAAACTTGTACTATTGGAGCAAAGCCAAATTTAAGGATCTTTCTATAGAAAAGGAAAGATTGAAAAGGGAAATTCTTCGACTTTAAGAGGAAGAAGCAAGAGCAGGAAGGCTTGATGATGAGAAGATTTGGTTGCTTAGAGTAAAGATTAAAGAGTTGAATTCTAATCTTTGCCTGTTGAATACTTGGTGGAAGCAAAGGGCCAAAGTGAAATGGATTGAAGAAGGAGATTCAAATACAAAATTTTTCCATTCATTTGCTACTGCTAGAAAAAATGCTAACTGGGTTTCTCAAATTAAAAATTCAGATGGGGAGCTAACGGAGGAGACAAAGGAGATGGAGGAGATTTTTTTTAGGTTTTTCCAAAGTAAATGGAAAGAAAGAGTGTGCTGGAAGGAGAATTGGTTGTTTCCAATGAAGGCTTTAGACGATAAAGACAGGAAATGGTTGGATGCTAATTTTTATACTGCAGAAATTGTGAATGTGGTGAGGATGTTGGGCAATAACAAGGCTCCCGGTTGTGATGGTATGACTTACTCTTTCTTCAAATTCTACTGGAATATTATTGGTGAGGAAGTTTGTAGAGCAGTGAAGAAGTTCTTTCTTTCGGGCAAGATGTGTAAGGAATGGAAGGGTACGTTTGTTGTGCTTATTCCTAAGACTAACAATCCAGTGACTCCTCCGGCCTTTCGTCCAATTAGCTTGTGTTATTACATCTATAAGATAGTGGCTAAAGTACTATTGAATAGATTAACCATGGTTATACCTAAAATCATTTCAGAAGAACAGGTAGTTTTTGTGAGAGGAAGATCTATCTTGGATCATTTATTGCTAGCTCAGGAAGTCTTCAACAAAATTAGGATTTCAAAAGTAAGTAATGGAATTATGGATATTAAGTTTGACATGGAGCAAGCCTAAGATAGTATGTGCTGGACTACTTTTAAGAAGATGATGGATGTCATGGGCTTTCTGGAGAAGTTTGCTACTTTGGTGATGGAGTGTATTTTGGAACCAAGGTTTGCTATTTTGATTAATAGTGGAATATCAAGATGGATAGTGGGAAAAAGTGGCTTCCAGTGAAGATGTCCTCTATCTCCGTTTTTATTCATCATATGCTCACAATTTATTTCTAATGCTTTCTATGATAAATGGAAGGAATTGGGTATTAAGAGTTCTCCTAGAGGCCAAAAAATCTCTCATTTTCTTTATGCAGATGATATCTTGCTTTTTTCAGATTCTAGATTGAAGAATATAAAAAATTGAAGAGCATTGTAGAGGACTACTGCAAATGAACTGGGCAAACAATTAATCTACAAAAATCTGCTATGGTTTGTGGCAAAACGATTAGGAGAAGAAGGAAGAAAAAAATTGGAAAGCTATTGGGGTTTAAGCATGTGGAGGAAATTAAATACTTGGGAACTAAATTGGCATTAAGGAGGTTGATAAAATCTAATTTCCAGTTTCTTTTGGATAAGTCATTGAATAAGTTGAATGCTTGGGGCAATAGGTTCATTTCTATGGCAGGAAGATTGGGGTTGGTGAAAATAGCCTATATAAACCTTCCATTATTCAATATGACTCACTCTATAGTCGCTTTGAGTATATTAAAGGAATTGGATAAGTACTGCAAAAAATTCATATGGAATAAGCATGATGGAAGTCACAGCCTTCACTATGTGGCTTGGGAGATAATATGTAAATCAAAAGCTATGGGATGATTGGGGGTTTATTCAGCTAGAGCCAGGACGGGACGTTGACGACTAAATTTGCTTGGGATTTATTGGAGAGACCTTCTACTTTGTTGAATAGGAATTTGTTGGCAAAATATGGGGAAAATTGGTGGAGCAATGAAGAAGTGAAGAGTGGATCTTCAACTTGGAAGATCATTGAAAGTGGTTGGAAATCCCTTAAGAGTTTTGTTAGGTGGAATGTTGTGATGGGTTCAAAAATTAATGCATTAAAAGATGTATGGATATTGGACAAATGTTAGCTTAAATGGCCTACATTTGTTGCTTCATTTGAGGATGACAATGTAACTCTTGACCTTTCATTAAAGAGGGAAGGTGGGATCAATACAAGCTTATTTTGTATTTTGGAAAGGAGCTGGTTTGTTTGATAAGTAGTATCCAGATTTTTTATAATCATGATGAAGACTTTATGGAGTTAAAGAAGAAATGGAGTGGTAGATCTATCTCTTCAATGCTAATTGAAGAGGGCTGGAAGGATGAAGCAAATTTGGATTCAGTTTCATGGATTCAAAGGCTGAAGCTGAATGGCCGGGTTGAACTATTGATGTGGCGTATCTATAAATTAAAATGTAGTCCCTACAGGAGATTTTTTGGTGAAAAGGAGGCTAACTAACAACAATTTGTGCCCAAGAGGTTGTGAAAGTGCTGAAGATAGCGATCATATAAAAGCTTCTTTCTCTAAACTGATCAACGTAATTGACATATTGAATAGATGGGGATTTAGAGTACCGAAGTTTACTGATTTCAAAGAATGTATAGAGGAGCTGGAAGTGCTATCTGGGACAAATAATATGATTGTGAGATTTTATGTACCTCTTGTATGGTTCTCTTGGAATGAAAGGAATAAGGTAAAACATGGTAAAATAGGGGACAGTGCAGTATTGATAGCTGCTAAGGTTCTCGGTTTTGTAAAGACATCATAGAAAGATATCCTCTCATATCACTGGGATGTCAATCAGTCTTCTTGTCTGTCTTCAGATTTTTGGCATCCTCCTCCTCCTGAGTGGTATAAGGTAAATATTGATGCTGTTATTAGAGACAATTATAGAGCTGCTATTGGAGGAATCGTTCGAGACAATTGAGGCATATTTATTAAAGCTTTTGGTTGCAGTGGTATTCATTGGGACATAGAACAAATAGAGTTATTGGCTTTCAGAGTTTTAAAGGATGTGTTAAAGGAAAATGTGCAAGATGTTAAAGGTATTATCATAGAGGGTGACAACAGGAATGTGATCCAGTTTCTTCACAATTTGTACATCAAACCGAAGGAACTAGATGGGAACATTCAAGGTGAAGATTCTTTGATTTTTAGTGATTGGAATAATGTTATTTTCCATTTTGTTCCTAGATATTGTAATAAGTTGGATAATTTACGTGCCAACTTAGCTTTTTCTTATGATTTTCTTTGGGATATGTTTTGTGAGAGTGAACTTCCTTAACCTTTTACACAATTGGTTAAGGAAGAATGTGACTCTCTAGTTTGTATCTAGGCTCTTTTGTTTCTTTCTTATTTTAATGCAAGTTGCATTTCTTCAAAAAAAAAAAAAAAAACCCAATATAAGTACTCCATAGGAGAAATTTTAATTTTCTCACCCACTTAAAATCAATCTGGTTATCTTGTTGAATGTGATAATTTGCTTCATATGCCATAGCAACAATTAATCTTCTAGAATTGGAACAAATTTTCTCCAGATTATCTTCTTCAGAATCAATTGAAATAGGAGTTTCCAGTATGATTGATCATTTATTTAAAGATTGAATAATTGTAAAATCGACGTATGATTGATTTATGCTGGCTAGTTGATTGAAGACTAGATGATCAAAGCATTAATTGATGGTCATTAACAGTATGATTGATTAAATATTGATTGAACTCTGTATTAAAATTTGACTGAAAGATGGATTGAAGTTTTGATTAAAATCTTGATGATTGACAACTAGATGATTATCAACCATCATATCAAAGAATAGAAGTATGGATGGATTCTGATGACCACATACATAAATGAGGTCAACAAATAGACCTCAAATATGTGTAGTAGAATGAAGTTATACTGCACATATTTGTGTTGACTAAATGGAATGGTAAATTATGGAATTTTGATTTCAAGGAAAGGAAGGACCTAATATTAGAAGATCAAGATTGAATTAATACTAGGGTAGTGCCATGAAGAGATTGCAATACCATTAGTGGATCTAATCCTAAGGGAATGAATCACCGGAACTCACACCTAACCTTGAGGAGAAAAAAGATAGAGTAGTGCTGCAATGGGCATGCTCCACTACTAATAGATGATTGTATAAGAAGGAAGTATAATGACTCAAACCTAACCACATAGAATTGTGTTTAAAATTGAACTAGGATGGTCTAAGAAAGGGAGTGCTACATCACTAGTAGATCTAATCCTAAGAAAAGGAAGTACGGGGACTTAAACCTAATTTTTGAAGAGAAGAAAGCTATTATGGTGCCACAAAGGGTGTGCTCCACTACTAGTAGATGATCATATGGGAAGGAAGCACGGGGACTCACACCTAACCAAAAATATTATGGTTTGAAATTGAATTAGGATGGTGCCACGAATGTCATGCTCCATCACTAGTGAAAGTTTATGAAGGTTATTAAAACTTAAGGAAGTAGCCTGAGGCTCACCAGGGGGGGTGAATTTGAAATTTAAAAAAAAAAATTCAGCTTCAGAATAATGATGATAATATTTTTGAAAAGTTTTCAAATAATGAAAAACCAAATTCTAATTAATTGTAGAAGTGAAGGAGTTCATCAAAAATATTGTTTTCACTATGATAATATCTTGATTTATGAAAAGAAGACATAATCACCAAATTTCCCAAGATTTTATAACATATATAAAATACAGGAAAAATAAAAGTGCTAAAAGGAATAACACACTAGAGATTTTTATAGTGGTTCAATCAACCATGACCTACATCCACTCCCTAGAGTCCTTCATTCCTGGTATTGCATTAATCACTAAGTAACTCTCCTTTTCTTCGACAGCAAGGTGAAGAAGCCCTTACAGACTCACTTTCACCAAACATGTTGTGGCAAAGTGCCAGATGCTATGTCACCCTCCTGGTGGTGGCAATGAACCTTGACTCATTTTTATCTCTTATGGACAAGGAAGAGAACCTCAGCTTGTTTTCCTCTATCATAGAGAAGGCAGAGAATTTCAGCTCTTTTTTTCCCTAATAGAGAAGGTAGAGAATCATGGCTCCTTTTTCTCCCTCCAGGAGAAGGCAGACTACATCGAGGAATGAACCTAGAAGCCTTTCTCCCAAGTGAGCCTTCAAGACTCACCATGACCATAAGAGGAGCAAGGCTGTAGCTAGCTCGGAGCAACAATGTGATCCCCCAGCACTCCTTTTTCCTCATGCTCAACCTCACCTTATCCTTCCTCTAAAACCCTACATTTCTTAAAAGCTTCTCTCTTAGAGTACCTTTAGCTGTCACACAATCCTCTCTATTACAAAGAGAATAATAAGAAAATTCTTAAGCATTGAGCTTCAAGAAACCTAAAAAATTCAAGTTAGCCGTCATGAATCGTATAGTATGATTATTTAAAAACTAGACTCGTCCAGTACAATATAACCAATTGTTCAGATGAACTATTCAACTTTTCGAGCACATCATATAGTACGATCAAAAGATCATATGGTATAATCTGTTAGCTTCTCTCTATAATTTATGCAGGATGATTACTGATATAATTAGAAATTATCTCTATAGGTTGTCCCATACTATTATTAATGTACAATATGATTAGTTGATTTCATGTAGGTTCACTGACATGATTAGTTCAAAAATCATGGTTTCAATTGGTACGATCTCTGAGGATGATCAAATTTTGTCTTTAGAAATTGTTTGGTATGATCAATATCATATAGTATGATTTTCTATTATTAATTAAACCATAATTTGATTGACTAACTAAGACAGTTAATTAAAGTAAGATTTCAAATGTTTATACAATATAAATTTATTTGTATAGTACAATTAGTTCAAATATCAAAATTTAAAAATCTTACATAATTCATCTTGTGGCTAACGTTTTTAAATCATTACGAATCATACAGTACGATTCAGATCATACAATATAATTAGTTCACAGAAACTAATTATTTAATTAGCAGTTAAGCCCATTATTTTTATAATAATCATACAATACTATTTTAAATCATATAAGATGATAATTTTAACATATAAAATTTATCTCTCTCTCTCTCTCTCCGTATGTGTATGCAGGGTCACTCAATTGCATACACTCTTATGTGGCTAGACTCAAAAAATAGAAAATAAAGAAAAATAAAATTACAGGCTTTATTTACTTGGCATTCTTATTTTACCCTTTCTTGAGTCTCTTGTAGCCTTGAGCAGTGTATATCTTACCCACAATATTAGTGCTCATAATCCTTAGAAATATCTAACATATTCAATGCGAAGTGTAACAATTCAATCAATAATATTTGTCATCATCAAAATCACAAACTAGAGATCCTAGATTTTAATAACTAGTAGATCTAATCCCAAGGAAAGGGAGCACAAGAACTCTCATCATATCTTTGGAAGAAGAAAGCTTGAGTGGTGCTAGAATAGTTGTGCTCCATTACTAGCAGATGGCTATATGGGAAGGAACTACAAAAACTCACACTTAGCCATAAAGGATCATGATTAAAATTAAGCTAGGATGGTGCTACAAAGGGAATGATCCATCACTAATAGATGTAATCATAAAAAAAAGGAAGTACAGGGACTCACGTATAACCTTGAGGAGAGGAATGCTAGAGTAGTGCCACAATGGGCGTGCTCCCCTTCTAGTAGATGGTCATATTAAAAGGAAGCACATAGACTCACACCTAACTATATAAGATAGGGATTTAATTTGAACTAGGACACAAAAATTTATGTGAGCTAAGATAGGTGTCTAAAGAACCAAAACCAAGTCTCTTACTTGGAAGGTTCTAGGTCCCACTAAGGTATCGTAAGCTTGAACCATTTGGGCATTATACAACTCTAAGTTTTGTGGAGCTTGGAGATGGGGCTCTTAAATGCCTTCAAGCTCATTTAACAAGAATTTTGCATTTCATTTAGTTGTAATTTCATTTTGTATTGCAATCCTCAGTGAAGAAATTTATACTTCCAGAGGGAGTACAACCTCATACCCATACACTAATACACATAAA
This sequence comes from Dendrobium nobile, assembly GCA_022539455.1. Classification (NCBI taxonomy): domain Eukaryota; kingdom Viridiplantae; phylum Streptophyta; class Magnoliopsida; order Asparagales; family Orchidaceae; genus Dendrobium; species Dendrobium nobile. The sequence goes on along the minus strand of CM039735.1, from coordinate 46,470,220 downwards.
GTGGGTTGTGTTGTCATTCGATAAATGGTCTGATAAGCTCACAAGGCTTCCACCAACCACTCATCCCACTAATTTTTATTATCATCTAGGGTCTTTTTAATGATTTGCACTAGGGTTTTTTTGAAAGCCTCAGCCAACCCATAACTTGTGGGTAACAAATTATTTGGTATCTCCAATCAATACCATGACATTTTACAAAAATTATTAAATTTTGTATAGTTATACACATACCCATTATCGGATATTAATCTATGAAGCATGCCAAATCAATATTTGGCATGGTTATGAAAGAATTTCATGACATGGTGAGATGTTACATTAGATAGGAGAACTATTTCTTCCCACTTGAAGAATTAATCAACCGTGTTTAAAATGATGCAATGACCCCTTGTAGAAGGAGTGTCGATAGGCCAAATAATATTCATGCCCCAACTTTTGAAAGGCAACAAAGTTATCATTAAATGTAACACTTTAGACGGATGATGTAAGAGCACTCAATGAACTTGACATTGATGATAACATTTGTAACAATCATGCAATCATCAATCATCATTGGCCAATAGTTCCAAGTCTTTTGATTTTCTTTTTCATCTTAAGACCCAATCAATGAGCACCACAAATTGCAGTATGGACTTTGTTCATAATCTTTAGGGCCTCCCATTTGTCTATATAATATAGCCACATCAGCTTGAACAATCGTTAGTACAAAGTATTATTCACAAGTGCATATAAGAGTGAACATTTCTTGATCTGATTGGCAAGAGATCTATCATAAGGAAGTTACCTTCTTTAAGGTAATCATTTAATTGTTGTTTAAATTGCCTTCTTCATCAATTGTTGAGGAGGTAGATAGGAGCAAGTTCTTGATGGCCCTGAATTATTTTAGTAGGGGAGTCTTCTTAAGGATAGAAAGATTTCTTTGCAAACTTTACTAAGGCATCAACTACATAATTATTTCAATGAGAAATTCTATACATAGTTACAATAGGAATTTTTGCAAACAAGTGATTCTTATACTGATAGTACTCGAGAAGTTTTGGATTCAAAACCTTATAGGTTCATGTGATCTGGTTGATCACCAGCAGAGAATCACCAAAGATTTTAAATTCTTTTATGTCCATCAGTATTACAAGTTCTAAACTAATTATTAGAGCTTCATACTCAACTTAATTGTTCCTGCAAGGCTCTAATAGGTGATAGGCAAAATGAATCAGTCTTTTTTCTAGTGTTATGAAAATTAGGCCAATTCAAGGTTTTCTAGGAATGATAAATCTCTAAATATTACCAAACTAGGAGGACACCACAAAATCAAAATATAATTCTCAGACATGCTAATCAGATTCCTCAAAAACTCATGATTTATTCGTAAGATAAATCATTATGAAGAGGAGATTACACTAGCAACACATGTGCCACAAGAAATTTAGCAAATGCTCTTCTTTTCACAACATTTAGGGCAATATTTTAATGGAGTATGGATAGATGGATTAGCTGGGAGGTTCTTCAAACAGGTGGAATATGAGAAGATTAATCTATTATGTTACCAATGTGGTTGAGCAGGGCATGCTGAGAATGAATGTCCTGAGAGTGTAGTTCAGGGTATTAAAGATTAAATGGTGAGAAAACCAGAAGTTGGAATAGAAGAAGGGAAAAGAGCTGAGGCTGAAGCCAAGCCTTCTGTGATTAAATCCGAGTATGGCCCTAGGATACATGTCCAATTTAAGAACAAACGTTTTACTAAAGGAGAAGCTTCTAGTAGAGGAAGGAATGGTGATAATGGGGTTAGGTTTGAAAGCAGGGGAAATATAAACCAGAAGAGTACTTTGAAGAAGCAAGCACTAAGTGAGAAGGAGAATGTTGTTGTTGTGGATAATTTTGTTTCGGCTCTAGAAATTTGTTCGGATAAAGATAAAGATGTTGAAGACAGGCTGCATGGTATTTCTCTAAGTAATAAATATGCGGTTTTGCTTGAAGACAGTGAAGGTGACTCTTTGGGAAAGCATGAAGAGTCTGTAAATTGAAGGACACGGATTTGGAAATAGCTGATTTAGGTGCTGTAAATAATGGCACAGCCTTCTTTAGTGGTGCTACTAAAGTAAAAAATTGCCAAAGAATTGAAATCTTTGGGACCTTTAGATCAAGATTACAAAAAGAAGAAGAGGGATGGAAGGCTGAATTCCATGTATGGGGAGAGATCCCCTGCACTAGTATAATGTCTTCTTTACTATTTTGGAATTGCAGGGGGGCTAGGAAGAAAGAAGCCACTTTGTATTTGAAAAAGGTTGTTAGAGATCAAGATGTTTTCTTCATTGGGCTAATGGAGACCAAGATGACAAGTATTGATAGGAAGGATGTTGATGGCCTTATTGGGAAGGATTGGGAGTATTTCAATTTTCCCGCTGTTGGTCTTTCAAGGGGTATTTTGGTGCTTTGGAATAAGAAGGTTGTGACTTTTGTGGTCAAAGAGACTTCTTCTCAAATGATAGTTGGGGATCTCTCCGTCCCTAACTTGGGGATTTGAAGCTTGTCACTGTGTATGGAAGTAGATACTGTAAGGAGAGGGAGAGTCTTTGGAGCCAGCTTGGAAGTTGTATGGAGGATTCTATTCCTTCTATCATTGGTGGAGATTTCAATTATGTTTTGAAGAAAGAGGAAAAGAGAGGAGGTAAGAGGTTCCTTTTTTCGAAAGGACCAAGAGATATGAACTACTTTATGATGAATTTTGATTTCCATGATGTGGGGAACATTGGACAAAGGTTCCCTTAGTGAAACAACAAGGAACGAGCCTCTCAGATTTGGGAAAGGCTGGATAGGTGTATACTGAACTCGGCTGCACTTCAAAAGCTTCCTATAGCCGTTATTAGACATATAGCAAGAGTGGCATCGGGTCATAGTCCTATTGTCTTTAAACTGGATGAAAGGGTGCGTATCAAATTGAAGACCATCAGATTTGAGGATACTTGGAGATCTTATCCAGCAGCTAAGAGTATTGTATACCATTCTTGGGAGAAAAATGTCTTTGGAGATGAAGGTATGATTCTACAAAGGAAGATTAGTTGAACTTTAAAAGCACTATTTTTTTGGAGTAAAAATAACTGCAAAGACTTGAATTTATTGAAGGAAAAACTAAAAAGGGAAATTTTTGATCTCCAAAACAAGGAAGCCATGGGAGTAGATTGGTCAGCTGATGATCTTTTTTTACTCAGGAGAAAAATCCGTGATCTTAATGTGACCTTGAGAAGATTGTCCACTTGGTGGAATCAAAGGGCAAAAGCAAGATGGCATGAGGAAGGATATACAAACTCAAAACTGTTTCATAGTTTTTCTACGGTAAGAAGGAATGGCAATAGGGTGAATCAAATTAAAGATATGCATAATAAGGTGCAAGTAGAAGATGATCAAATTGAAAAGGTTTTCATTCAATACTTTGAAGAAAAATGGAAGTCTAGAGTGTGTGAATTATCGGGCTGGCCAGTGGTTTATGAGCACCAGAAACTGAATTAAGAAGAGGTTGCAGCTCTTAATAATGAATTCTCATTGAATAAGCTACAACAGTCGGTCTTTTAGCAGGGGAGTAATAGGTCACCAAGTATGGATGGACTCACTTCCTCTTTTTACAAATGTTATTGGAGTATTGTTTGGGAAGATCTATGGAATGCTATTAAGTGCTTTCTAGTTTCTAGGCGTATGAGAATCGAATGGAAAGATACTCTTATAGTTCTGATTGCTATGGTGAAAAACCCTTTGATTTCATCCAACTATAGGCCTATTAGTCTATGCCAGACTAATTACAAGATTGCAGCTACAATGCTAGTTAACAGGTTAAAGAATTGTATTCACAAAATGATTACTGAAGAGCAAATGGCCTTCATTCCGGGAAGATCAATTTCAGAGCATTGTCTTTTGGCTCAGGATATCTTCCAAAAATTCAAAATTTCCAAAAAAAAAGAAGGGGTTGATGGATTTAAACTAGACATGGAGCAACCATATGACAGCATGGGATGGCCAACTCTTGGTTAAATTCTTAAATGGTATGGCTTTCCTTCTATGTATTCTAACCTTATCATGGAATGTGTTGTAGATGTGAGATTTTTTGTTATCATTAATGGAAAGAATTCCAAGTGGATCAATGCTCACAGTGGATTCCGTCAAGGGTGTCCACTCTTCCCTTACCTTTACATCATGTGCTCTCAACTGATGTCCAACTCTTTAGAGCAAACGGGTCAAAGTCTTGGCATTTAACTCTCTTCAAGAGGTCCAAAGATCACACATCTTCTTTATGAAGATGATGTATTAATTTTCTCACATGTCTCCATGGCATTAGCTAAAGCTTTGAAGGTTATTGTTAAAGACTTTTGCAAATGGATGGGGCAAAGGATTAATGCCAACAAGTCACAATTTATTTTTGGCCAGGTTGTCAGATACCCTATGTAGAAGAAGATTACTAAAGTTTTTGGCTTCAAAGTGGTTAAGGAGATGAGTTATCTTGAGATAAAGATTTCTCTTGATAGGTTGAAGACGGCTGATTTTCAATAATAGTTGAGCAATGTCATGGATAGACTCAATGGTTGGGGTAAGAAGTCTTTATCTATGGGTGGTATGATTACTCTCATTACAAGCTCTTTATTGTCTATGCCAAATTTTTTAATTACACATTCTTTGATTCCAAAAAGAGTGTTGTATGCATTGGAAAAACTTTGTAGAAGTTTCAATTGGCATAATTCTGATGGCAGCCGTAGTATACATTATGTTGCTTGGGGAGATATGTTTAAACCGAGAAGTATGGGTGGGCTGGGTTTGAAATCTCTTGTAATGAAAGCTGGCTCATTGAGATCGAAATTGGCTTGGAACTTTATGCAGAAGCCGGAGACCTTGTTCCATAGAATAATAAAAGCTAAGTATGGGAATGATGTTATGAATGGTACACATAAGAAAGCTACTTCTAAGGCTTGGAAAATCCTACTAGATGGAGGAAGACACCTTAAAAGTATTACCAGTTGGAAAGTAGGCACTGGTGATGAGATTAACGTCTTGAATGATGTTTGGATATTAGTTAAGTATATTAATCGGTGGCCCACATTTGTTGATTGTGATTCTTTGGAAGGGGTATATGTACAACAGCTGATATAAGATGATGACCATTGGAATCTTTCCCTGCTTCAGGAAGTCTTTCATGCAGATCTCATTATTATGATTAATCAAATTCAGGTTGATTCTAGTATGGAGGATCGGGTGGAGCTGCAGAGTTTATGTTCGGGTAAGACAGTCTCTGCCCTGTCTTATGAACATTTGGTGAAGTGCAGATTCAATATAGATGATGATGGATACTGTAATTGGCTTAACAAATTCAAGCTTAATAAGAAGGTAGAGATGTTCTGGTGGAGACTTGGTAAATCTGCTATTCCTACTAATCTCTTTCTCAGGAACCGCAAGATTTTAGTGATTCATACATGTGCTAGAGGCTGCTAAGTAGTGGAAAGCTATGAACATATTATGGTTAATTATAAGCATTTGGTTGAAGTCATAATGCAGATGCTTGAGTGGGGTATCCACATCCCTGTGTTCTAGTCTTTGGCTCATTGTTTAAAGGAATTAAGGAGACTAACAGCCCGGAATCTTGGCATTGTGAAAATTTACTGCACCATTGTCTACTTCTCTTGGAAAAATTGGATTGATGTTATGCATGGTAAAGCTGCGTTTCCTTGTTCTTTGGTAGCAGCAAATTCTCTTTCCGTAGCTATCCCCAAATCTAGTCCATATCTTTATAACTGGGGTACTAACCTCCTTAGGGAGTCTCAAAACACTTGGTTCCCTCCACCGAAAGATTGGATGAAGATAAATGTTGATGCTTCCTTACTTAGTTCTAGCCTTACTGGAATTGGTGGTGTTTTCAGGGATCACAAAGGTAGATTCATCCTTGCATTTGGGAAGAATAAAATTCATTAGGATATTACTCAGCTTGAGCTAGAGGCTATACTCTTGGGGAGGGATTATATAAGAAGTTGGATGCTTGAATACAAAGGGCTGATCGTGGAGAGTGATAACATCAATGTTATTACTTGTCTTCAAAATTCTTTAAAGAAGAATAAGTGGCTTATGGATAATAGTCTGTCAAAGGATTTCTTTTTCTTAAATGACTTTAATAAAGTAGACTTTCAACATGCCTATAGAAGTTGTAATAAAGTAGCTAATATGTGTTCTACTTTGGCATTGGAAAGTAGTTTTTTCTTTGATAATTTTTCATTTGATAACATTCCTTCCATGTTGTTAAATTTAATCAAGGAGGAGTGTCATCCTTTAAACAATTATAAATAGTTTCTTTGTTTCTTAATGAAAGTTGTATTTCTTCAAAAAAAAAAAAAAATGATATCATAGTGAATGATATTACATTGAGCATGAATGATATCAATACATAGATATTCATAACACATAAAACTAAAAAACTAAAAATCACCGAATAACACATCACATTACATAAAACATAAAAACATAAAAACTAACAATCACATCACATCACATATAGTAGAGAGAATCATAAAAGAAGTACAATAATCACTTATAGGGACCCTGATCTGGAGGAGGTTGATTGAATATATTAAAATAGCTATTCGTCATAGCTATATTTGTGTTAACTGATTCAATTTGACCTTTAACCCAACCCATATCTTGCTTATATTGATAGTCCTACTTCTGAAGATGATTTTCAATCTGATCAAAACGTTGATCAAAGTGACTCTCAAGATGATCAAATCGCTGAACCAAATCCTAAAAGTTTTCACTACCAGTAGGTGCAGGTGGATATCTTCTCCTTTCTTCCTTAGAGTCAGTACTTTTAAATTAAGCATCTTAATTAAAGATTGCTCGGAATGATCCATTATTTTAGTAGACAGGCTCCTCTAGATTTTGAACAGGATGAACTAGTGAAAGTTCGTTAGGATGTCTAAAGGTCAAAAATGGAGAATTTACATTATTAGATAATGTGTTAGTTCATCCCAGAAAGAATCAACTTGAGTGGTTATGTCCTCTTTCGTATTCATAAATAAAGAAATAGTAGAAGAAAACCAACCCAAGAAGAATAATGGGAGATTGTGACTCCAAGAAAATAATAAAGATGTGAAGGACTTTTAAAGGTCTAGAGGTGCTAATGTCCTTAATGGGGTGAAAAAAGGAGTGGACTTACTTTCCTAATTGGCAAGCATCACAAATGTAGTCTTTTGAAAACTTAAGCTTGGGGACTCCTCTAACTAGGTCTTTTTGGGTCACTTTCCTAAAGGTTTTCATACTGGCATGACATAATCTCCTGTGCCACAACCCTGAATCATCAACAACAGCTTTTAAGCAAAATGAAGTAGCACATTGAATGTTATTTAAATCAACCATGTAAACGTTGTTGATCCGCTTTCCCTGCAAAACTGTGTTATTATTTAAGCTGATAATGCATGAATTTCCCAAAAACTTTATGATGAAGCCCTTGTCATAAAGCTGACTGATGCTGAGCAAGTTGTGTTTCAGTCCATCTACAAGCAAAACATTTTCAATCAAAAGGTTATTGGAATTACCATCTATACCTGAGCCTACCACCTTCCTGGTGGTGTTGTCTTCAAGAGTAACCTTACCTCCTATCCTGGTCTCCAGCAAAATGAATTGATTGGCATCGCCAGTTATATATCAGGGGCATCCGCTGTCCAGGTACCACATACTCTCACGAGGCCTTTTGTGAGAGCTTTGCTACAAAATCATCAAATGTCAGATTTAGGAATCCAAACAGGTTTGGGTCCCTTCTTATGGAAAGTGGAATGCAATGCATCTATGTTATGCTGAGAATCATGCAATTTGGATTTCCAAACCCAATATGGACAACGGTGAATGATTCAGGTGTGTGCAATGTGTCCTAACATGCCACGTGAAAAACATCGAATTCCAGGAAAACAATGCATTAATCTATGGTGATGCTTTTTATGTGATGCAAGAAATGAAGGTTTTTTATTTTCAAAAGCTTTTAGATTTTCTAATTTTTTATATTATTTTTCTAAATTAACATGGGATGATTTTAAATAATTATGAGCATCAGATAAATCAGCATGTTTTTTATTTAATACATCAAACTCATCAAGTAAAACCATGTGATTAGTATCAATTATAGAATGATCTATAAGAAGAATTTCATGCCCTTTTTGTAAATTTAAAAATTCTAATTTCAAACTAGATTGAGTTTTCTTAAGCTTCTTATTTGAAGCATGAATTTTTTCAGAAACTTCAAGGAGTTGCTCATAGGTTAGTTCACATATCTCTTATTGGTCACCATGATCAAGATGATCATCTTCCATTAAGCACAAGTTCATTGTCTCCTCTTCAGGTTTAGTCTCAGATGAATCTGATGTAGAATCCGCCTAGAATGCCTTTTGGAATCTTTTCTTGTCCTTCATGAACTTGGGTTTCTCCTCACCCTTCTCCTTTTCTGGGTGAGACTTAAGTGTTGGGAAATCAGTATTAACATGTCCTGGATTCCTGCATTCAAAGTAAATCATATCATTAGAACTCTTAAAATTTTTGTTTCCTTTACATTTATTCCACTTTTGATGGTTCTTTTGGTTATTCCTTAGAAAGCTTTTGAATTGCCTTGTGATTAAGGTAACATCATTGCTTTCAAACCCGGAAGAATCAGAGTCTGTGTCGTTGGCCTGTAATGCCATAATTTTCTCCTTTTTCTCACCTGTATCAAGATTTCTTTGATTCACCCCTTGCTCATAAGCAATGAGTGAGCCAAGTAAGTTGTCAATCGAATAGGTATTCAAATCTTTAGATTCAATAATTGCAGTGATTTTAGCATCAAAGAGGAAGGCAAGCATCTCAAAATTTTATTAACTTTTTCATAATTAGTTAGTTCTCTTCCTAAGGCATGCAAAGAAGTAACAATCCAAGTAAACATTGTATACATCTCTAAAATAGATTTAGAAGGTTTCATACAAAAAAGTTTGTAATCATGCAAGAGAATATTTAAATGGGATTGCTTAACTTCATTAATACCTTCATAGGTGATACACAATTTAACCCAAATTTCTTTACCAGTAGTGCAAGTAGAAACAGACATGTAATCTTCTGATTTCAAAGAACAGAAAAAATAGTTCAAACATTTTGCATTTAATTATGATAAATCCCTATCATTAAGAGTCCATTTAGTAAAAAGAAGTGGAATAGTAATGCAATTCAATTTTCCAGTTGGAGGTGTATAACTATCCTTAACAAGCATCTACAAGCGATAATCAATTGATTGTAAAAATGTAGACATGCGCGTTTTTCAAAAATCAAAAGGGATATTATCAAACAAAGGTGGTCAGGTAATAGAATACCCTTCCACCGTATTATGATTTCCATAGTTAGCCATGTATCAAAATTGAAAAAGTTTTCAAACTTACTTCTTATGAATCCCACTTTGATATCACTTGAAAGTTTATTAGGGATGTTAAGCCCTTAAGAACAAGCCTGAGGTTAACCAATAGTGGGGGGGGGGGGGGGGTTGTGAATTGGTATTTTAAAATTTTTCTTAAGCAAAGTACAAATAAAATCCAAAAAAATATCACCAAAAAGAAATTAACGTGCGAAAAATTAAATACGGAACATAGTAAGAAAGAACATAGAGAATTTATAGTGGTTCGGTCAACTCGACCTACGTCCACTCCATAGAGGCGCCTTCCGGGTATTGCACTACAAACGTGACTCTCCGTTTTCTCCCACAGCAAGGCGGAGAAGCCCTTACAAAAAAGTCCTTTCCGCCAACCCCAGCGGGCAGAGAACCCAACTCGTTTTGCTTCCTCCTAAAGCAGACAGAGAACCTTGACCAATTGCTAAAGAAGACCTCCCTTGAACCCCCAAGGATGAAGGACAAAGACTAGAGAAGACATCTTGGAACCTTGCTTGGAGCAACCTTTGTGAATCCCTCTCACAAACTCCCCCTCACAAGTTTTTCCCTCTCTCTCCCTCTCTGTCCCTCTCCTCTTAGCTCTCTCAGGTCAAGACAGCAGCAAAAGATCTTTTAAAGTGAAGAATAAGAGCTCTTAATTAGAAGAGCTTCAGAATAGCTCATTAATTGAGACTTGCCGACTTTATCGTCCAAGACGATATAAATATTGTCCTATACGATCAGTGCAATTTAAGCCTAATCAGCCAGGACTATCTAAAATAAATAGAAAAAATTTGTTCATATCATCCAGGATGAAAACATATCATCCTGTACGATTAGTTCAAATCATAGATTATCAGCCAGATAATTACTCTGAAAGGAGGTCTAAATGATCCAATTGGCTTGATCATCCGGGCCGATCGCACGATCGTCTCAAATGATTAGTTCAAAATTGAGGAAAATTATCCAGAACATCACTCTGAATAAGAGCTGGCCGATGTTGATCTTCCAAGAGGACCCAAGGATTTTTGAACTGATCATCCCGGACAATCCTACAATCGTCCAGGATGATGTGATTGTATCAATCAAGCCTTAATTGCTTTCCTTAATTACCAGTTTAATTTAGGCATAATTGTGTTAAATCGTCCAGGCCGATGTAATGGATTGGCCTAGCTAATCTCCAAAAATAAATCTTACCTAAATAGATCTGGTGGTTGATTCTTTCTGATTTGAGCCTATCATCCTGGCCGATACAAGGATTCTCTAGGACGATGTGCTTAATGATAGTTGTCTTAACCAAGATGCCCTAATTAGGGTTTCTATTCTTAGTTGTATCATCCTAGATGATATAGACATCATCCAGACTGATGTACACAAAATAGAAAACAACAAAAAAACCTCAAGTGTGTGTGTGCAAGGTTATTTAGCATCAGGAACCACTTTTATAATGGACTCAAGAAAGAAAAAAAATACAGACTGACTCAAACTTAATCTACCCAATCTTGAGCTGGCTTGGGTTGCACTCGATCTTGTGGACCTGAAAAGTTAATAGGCAGGATAATTGCATACAATTATGAATGTTTTCTATCATCAAAAGTCTAATCCATAAACTTAGATTTGCAACAACTAGTTTATACTTCTTTTCTAAAATGTAGGTCACAAGATGTCCTAAGGCTATATTCTTCTTTTTCTTGTGGGAGACATGACCAATCTCAGAAAGTCCATACTTATAGTCAATGACCAGTCAGGCTTCATCTATAGGTTGGCTAGTCATAATCAAATATGTCACGGTAGAAAGAAGAGGGGTAATATTCACTCAATCACCATCTTTAGGAATAATAGAAGTACGAAGAACATGCTGGATGATTCGATCATTTCGTTTAAGAGTAGCCACCTTAGGCATATGACCTACTCCTCTAATCCCTATAATAACTTGATTTATTGTAGTCCAGTCATAGTTGGAGGAAGAGGTCAAAGTATGGGCTCTAATCCCTTGATTCCATAAATTTAAAAATATCTCCAAATCCTCCTTTATTATTTCAACCCTCTTCTTAAAAATATAAGATCTAATCACACTCTGGTCATAATTAAAAGACATGTTTACAAGGAAGTAGTGAAATATTTCCTTATTGTAGAGGTGGATTAGAGTCAGAATAAGAGCAAACTGGGAAGAAGCAAAAAGGTCCATAACTTTAAAAGTAAGTTGTTACTGGAGAAGGACTCTAGAGAGGGTGATTTTTGTGGTTATGAACCTAGGGAAAGACTCTTTATTTTCTTTGGATAGAAAGTTTTGTTCTGGATTTTTAGTGGAAGGTCTTCTAGTAAGTTCTTCATGCCTAACCCTCTTTCTTGAACCCGCCATAGAAAAGATCAAAGGAAATAGAAGATTGAAATAGCTTTTGAAGTGAATGAAGTTTGAGTTTTAAACCCTTTCAATTTAAATAAAAAACAAACTTTTGTACGTACAAAATTTTTTTTGTATATTATATAGGGTTCATACATACGAAATAAAATTTTGTATGTACGAATGAATAAGTCAAAAATGAAATGGCTTTTTGTAAACATGCAAGTTACGAGGCATCCTTTCGTACAAACTTTTGACCAAATGATCGTACAGACGAACATGTGTTCATCCTAGATGATCAGTTTTTTAAGATCATTTTTATGACAGTTTGAAATGTCCCTAACATAGAAATGCTACGTGTTCGTATGTAAGAACTAAATATATATACGCACGATCAAAAATAAAAACTGATCTTATCCGTATAACCATCTACATGCATACATACAAATGCATACACAATGTCCGAATGATCTGTGGATTGTGCAGATGAACGTTAATAAATACTAAAAAAATTGTATGTAAACTATTCAACTTCATTAATTAATACGCTACTTAATTCATCCTGTATGAAGATATTTTTGTAAAAACGAATGTCACACTTAGAAATTTTCATACAATTACTCAAAAACATGAACTTTGATGTGAAAATACATAAAACAAACAGGTAAGAAATTACAAAAGCAAACACGAACAAAAACTAAAAAACACATACTAAAAAATCACAAAACCAAAATGCACACTAATAAAACACATATCAATGTTGTAGAAACCTTTATTTAAGCATTCAAATCATTCACACCAAACCTTGTTCTTAATGTACTAAAAGTATCAAGGGCTAGTGGTTTTGTTAAAATTTATGCAAGTTGATTTTTAGTTAAAATATGATTGAGTTCAATTTCACCTTTGGATACATGATCCCTTATGAAATGATGCATGATGTCTATATGTTTGGTTCTTAAATGTTGAATAGTATTTTTAGAAATACAAATGACACTAGTGTTATCATAATAAATGGGAATATTGCCTATTATTAATCCTATATCAATCAACTATTGTTTCAGCCAAAGTACTTGTGCCACAGAACTTCCTAAGGCTATGTATTCTACTTCAACAGTAGATAGGACTATAGAATTTTGTTTTATACTGGACTAAGATACTAAAGAATTTCTAATAAATTGACATGTTCCAAAGTGCTCTTTCTATCAGCCCTACAACCAACAAAGTCCGAATATGAATATCCAATTATTTTAAATGAAGAGCTAAACTTAGGATACCAAATTCCTAAGTTCCGAGTTCCCTAGAGATATCTTAAAATCCTTTTTACTGTTACATATGTGATTCTTTTGGATCTCATTGAAATCTAGCATATAAATAAACACTAAACATGATATTGTGTTAGTTAGCGTCAAGTAAAGCAAACATCCAATTATTCCCCTAAATTTCTTTTGATCAACCAATTTACCTTTAGGGTCCTTATCGAACTGAACTGAGGAACTCATAGGTGTACTAACAGGTTTAACATTATCCATTTTATACTTTTTGAGGATATCCTTAAACCCTAAACCCTAAACCCTTCTATTTTCAAAAGAGCTCTCAAGTAGGAAGGTGCTCAACCTCTCATACCAAGCCCGAGGTGCCTGTTTTAATCCGTATAATACCTTTTTCAATTTGAAAATATGATTTGGATGTTTAAAAATTTCAAAGCCTGGAGATTATTCCATATAAATATCCTCTTGAATCACTTCATTTAAAAAAGCACTTTTAACATCCATTTGATACAATTTAAATCCTCTAAAACAAGCAATGGCTAAGAAAATTCTAATTGCTTCAAGTCTAGTTACAGGGGAAAAAGTCTCCTGAAAATAAATCCCTTCAATCTGATTATACTCCTTAGACGGCAATCTAGCCTTATTTCTAATGACTGATCCTAAGTCATTCATTTTATTCTTGAATATCCACTTAGTTCCAACTACACTTTGATCCTTTGGCCTTGTAGTTAATTCCCAAACTTCATTTTTTATAAATCAATTTAATTCTTCTTGCATAGCCAATATTCAAAATTCATCCAAAAGTGCTTGATCAATATTTGTGGGTTCTATTATTGAAATAAAGGCTAAATGATTGACTTCTTGTTCAGTCCACAACTAGTCCTAACACCCTCACTAGGTTCACCTATAATTAATTTCTTTGGGTGGTTTCTAGAAAATCTCAAATCTCTAAGCATCAGGTTTTCTATCTCCAAATTTTCATCCAAATTTTTTTTCTCAATGTTTTGGGAGTTAATCACTATATCATCCTCTTCAACAATTGGCTCTTTCAAAATTCCAAATTTATCAAATACAACATGTGTGGTCTCCTCAATTATCAAAGTTATTTTATTGAATACTCTATAAGATTTTCCAACACTTGAGTATCCTATAAAAATTCCTTAATTTGATTTTGGATTAAATTTTTCTTAGGAAGATTTTCCATTGTTATGTATAAGCACCTTACATCCAAATACATACAAATATGACAAATTAGGTGTTCTCCCCTTTAGTAACTCATAGGGTATTTTATTCAAGTTTGATCTAACATTCACTCTATTTAGAACATAATATACTGTGCTAACCACCTCTGTCCAAAACTATTTAGGAAGTGAATATTCTGCCATTATGGCTTGAGCAGCTTCTATTAATGTTCTATCTTTCCTTTTGACTATCCCATTCTGTTGAGGGGTTCTAGGTGCAAAAAAATTATGATCAGTCTCTTTCTCCTTACAAAAATCCTCAAATTTTGTATTTTCAAATTCTTCTCTATGATCACTTTAAATTGTCAAAATCTTACATCCTAGTTTCCTTTAAATGCAAGTCGAAAAATTTCTAAATTCCTCAAATGATTCACTCTTATGATATAGAAATCTAATTCATGCGAATCTAGAGAAATAATCCATAATTAGAAATTCGTATAATTTCTCTCCTAGACTTATAGTACTAACTGGTCCAAAAAGATCCATATGTAAAATCTCTAATGGTTTACTAGTTCTAAGATCCTTATTAGACTAAAAAGAGGACTTCACCTATTTTTCTAATTGAGATGCATCGCAAAGGTGATCCTTAGTAAAGTCTAGTTTTGGTATACCTCTCACTAAGTTCTTTTGGGTAATCCTTCTAAGGCTTTTCATGCTAGAGTGACAAAGTCTCCTATGCTAAAGCCATGACTCATCAAACATAGTTTAAAAAAAAAAAGCAGTATGAGTTTTGATATAATTCAAATCTAGCATATAGATATTGTTTACTCGTATACCATACAAAACATTATTACCATTTAGGCTTAATATGCAGCTAGTAGGAAAAAATTTAATTCAATATTCTTTATCACGTAGCTGTCTAATACTTAACAGATTATGCTTTAAGCCTTCCACAAGTAGTACATTCTCAATAAAAAAGTTTTAAGATTTTCAATCATACCTGACCCAACCACCTTCCTTGTGGTGTTATATCTAAGTGTAACATTGC
Source organism: Dendrobium nobile (assembly GCA_022539455.1). Classification (NCBI taxonomy): domain Eukaryota; kingdom Viridiplantae; phylum Streptophyta; class Magnoliopsida; order Asparagales; family Orchidaceae; genus Dendrobium; species Dendrobium nobile. The sequence continues at coordinate 46,454,979 of CM039735.1, read as the reverse complement.
CTCTACTCCTAGCTTCCAGCAATATGAATTGTGCAATATCTCTAATCATATGCTTTGAGCAACCACTGTCCAGGTACCATATGCTCTCATGAGGCCTTGTGTGAGAGCGATCCTGCAAAATCATTAAACGTTAGACCTGAAAACCCAAATAAGTTTGGATTCACCTTTTGGCAACTTATAAATAGATGCATGTATGATATGTCTACTTTTATGCATCTTAGGCTTCCACACCAAGTGAGTTTTTTCTATCCAAAGTACAAGTGTGTTCAATGTGTCCAAACATGCCACAATTAAAATATTTAACTCCAGGAAATGAATTTCTCAATTTTCTATAATTATTCTGTTTCCTGCTGAGTTTTTAAAATTTCGGATATAAAATAGGATTTATAAGATCTTCAAGTGTTGGGGGTATTCTATTATCTTTGAGAGCTTTTATCTTCAATTTGTAAAAGCTATTCATATCTTCCAATATACGATTTGTATAATTTATCGAATAATTTTTTTCTCTTAGATTCATCCTTAAAATCTTTAATTTTTTTTTCAAGTTCTGCATTGGATGATTTTAAATTTTCATAATTTTTCTTCAAATTGTCAAACTCATCAAGTAATTTCATGTGGTTGTTATCAATTAAAGCATGATCTTTCTTAAGGATCTTTTATTCTTTTTTTAGTTCTTGTAACTCGAAGTTTAGACTACATGCATTTTCTTTAACTTCCTATATGAAACATGTATACATTCAAAGACTTCTAAAAGTTCATTGTAAGTCAAGTCACATACCTCTTCTTGATCTGACTGATCAAGATTATCAGTAATTAAGCATAGATTGGTGACTTCCTTTTCCTTTTTAGTGTCTAACCAGTCTGAAGCTGAGTCTACCGAGAAAGCTCTTTGGAATTTCTTCTTTCCCTTCTTCACCATTGGTTTCTCCTCTACCTTCTTCTTACTAGGAGTGGCTTTGAGTTTTGGGCATTCTGACTTAATGTGTCCAAGTTTCTTGCACTCATAGAAAATAACATCATTTGAAACCTTAACATTCCTATTAAACATACCTCGATTCCATTGCTAGCGTCTCTTTTTGCTTCCTCTTCAAAAAGCTTTTGAATTGCCTAGTCATCAGTGCGATGTCATTTTCATCCTCACTCTCAAACTCCTCCACTTTAAGTGCTATGTTTTTCTCCCTTTGTGGTTCATCTGCATCAACCTTTCTTTGACTCACTCCTTATTCGTAAGCAATTAGTGATCCAAAAAGTTTGTCAATAGAGTAAACATTTAAATCTTTAGAATCTGATATATTAGTCATTTTTGCATCATAAGCAGTAGGCAAACAGTGAAGAATCTAATTTACCATTTTAGCATTTGTTAATTCTCTACCTTGTGCATGCAAAGAAGTGACTATTTGTGTGAATCTTCTGTACATGTCAGAAATGGATTCATTAGGTTTCATGTGAAACATTTCATAGTCATGTAACAAGATATTAAGTCTGGATTGTTTAACTTTATTAGTCCATTCATATGTTATACAAAGTCTAACCCATATGTCCTTTCCACTCTTGTAAGTAGAAACCCGTATGTACTCTTCTAACTTTAGTGCACAAAAGAAACTATTTAAACATTTAGTATTTAGTTTTGCTAAGTCACATTCTTTTACAGTCCAATCTGCAAAGGGTGTCTCTACTCTAATGCCATCAACTAGTCTAGTTGGTTTTGTGTACCCTTCTGATACTAAGATCCACATGCGATAATCAAGTGATTGTAAAAATATTTTGAATCCTTGGTTATCTAAAGTTGATCATATTTAACTAAAATGACTTATATAGACCTACCACCCTTTATTTATGGATTATATTTGGCTCTCTCATCCCCATGAATATAACTTCTATTCTTAGACTCCAAGTACCCTAGGGTAGTTATCCTAGAATGATTAACTTTTTGACTAGCCTAAATCGTCCGTTCGGACTAAACAAAGTTATATTATAGAAAACTCATATTAAGCCTTGACCAACCTAACCCAACATTCTTTCTTTACCCCTAGACACATCATAAAGTTTTGTAGCCCATAAAAGTTTTGATGGACACTTGGTAAGTTAAAGGTGGTTGGAAAATGATCTAATATAGAAAGTGCCCCCGAACGCCCCCCCACCCGCCCCCCCACCCCCTTCTAACTTAACAAAGGTCCTGCAATTTGATTCTTAGGCATCTTGATGGGGGTAGTAGAGAAACCTTAAGAATCATGAAAATAATTTAGGGGTCTATCAATCCCTAAATAATGCTTAAGTTTTATTTGATATAAAAATTACAAAATTCTCACTTAATATAGCAAGTATATATGTCGAATCAAGTAAGTGATAGAGTAGAGTATCATTCCCATGAGGATGAATATTTTCTTATAAATACTAGTATTATTTACTTTAACTAGAATAATTATCCTGATCAATACAAATAAGTTATGGCGGAGATTCAATCACTTAATACAAAATTAAAAATAATTAAATGAAATACTATTTAGAAAAAAATATTTTGGATTGATGGAATATAAATGTAATATGTTTCATATTGATTCTCTTATATATATATATATACTATTTAGGAATGATGATGGAACATTCAAATTTTCAAGGAATGTTCTGATTATTAAGGAGTTTATTGAAGCTGTTCATATGAAAGTCTTCAATGTATCAGGTAAGGGAAAATCTATTTTTGAAGAACTAGACTTTGTAACTCCTCAGTAGGAGAAGATTCATTCACCTATGAAATCTATCAAACTTAGAGCTTCATTGCTAGGCATGAAAATTTTTGTTAACCAATTTGGGAATTCAAATGCAATCCCTGGTAATAGTGCAATAAATACGATTTCACCAATGCTGATTAACAAAAATTCTTATGGCAAAGATGGAAGTTTGTATGAGGTTGATAATGAGGATGTTATCGAGCTGGAACGTAATGTGGCAATGAGAACAATGGTGGAGAAAGATAGAGTTCTGATGAATATTGATAATGATGGTAAAAATAAAGAAACTGGTGGGTTGAAAGATGAGATTATTTTGGCTTGGTCAAAACTAAAGAATATCAAATGCTCTTATAAGTTTGAATGACTGGAAATGTCAGAGGATAGAGTAGTAGTAAAATTGAATTCTGAATTGGAATACAAAAACTCTCAAATTCTACAGAATTTGCTTGTGGTAAAGATTTTGGGAAATAGTCCATCTTTTACAATATGTAGTATGGAGTTGAGAAGGCAATGGAATAAATTCGATAGTTTTCCATCTGACTACACTTGGTATGGGTTGGATTTTATGTTCTTTTAAGAATTCTGATGCAATGGATGATGTTCTAAATGGTTGTCCATGGTATGTTGGACGGTACATTGTTGGAATGGACAAGTGGTCTCCTTCATTTGATCCAAGTTCATTCAAAGGTATACATCAACTGTTTGGATACAATTTCTGTGCTTACCATTGTTTTGTTGGGATGAGGAGAATATTTTAGGAATAGCTTCTTGTATTGGCATACCATTATATTTGGATGGAAACTCTTTCAAATGGGGGAAAAGAGAGTATGCTCTGGTATGTGTAAGGATTAACCTAGAAAATAAATAGCCAAATGGTGTTTGGTTTGATGGAACCTCAGGTAAATTCTTTCAAAAGGTGGAATATGAGAAGATTGATTTAATTTTCTATCATTGTGGTAAAGTGGGTCATGAAAGATCAGTTTGTCCAGAAGATGCTGTAATCCCAAAGAAAATCCAACCTATGAAGCAAATTATTAAAACAGGAAGTGATGTCCAAACTTCAAAGGAAGTAAAGGATTCTAATATGGGAAAAATTGAGTATGGCCAATGGATTCATGTGAAATTCAAAAACAATAGATTCAGAAATGGAAGGTTAAGTGGTGGAGGAAAAACTATGAGAAATGTTAAAGGTAATATTCACAAAGTGGATAATACCAAAAATATAAAAGATGAAGCACCAAAATAGATCATCAAGTCAAATGTGGATATGGAATTATCTGAAACAGTAGCTGCTAAGCTGATTTTAGCTGAAAAATTTTGTACAAATGTTGATGAGAATATTGGCAATATCACGACAAACAAGTTCAATGTTTTAGCCGAGGAAGTCAAAGATGGAGATGTTGATGCTTAGATGCTTATGAAGATTATGAAGAATAATAAAGATACAATATTCCATTCAGAATCTAAACCCTTGGGCAGTTCAGATGGTATACCAATTATTGTGAAAGAAAAAAGTGATGTTCTAAATGTTTCAGTCAAGAATAAACTTGCAAAAGGGATCAGGTCGTTGGGACCTATTGAACCTGTAAATAGAAAGAAAAGAGGTGAAGGAAGAGGAAGTCAAAAAGCCCGGGATGTCTTCCTTTCTGTTATTTAAATGTCTTCCACTATTTTTTGGAATTGTAGGGGGCTAGGAAGAAAGAAGCCTCCTTGTATCTTAAAGAAATTGTTAGAGACCATGTTGTCTTTTTTATTGGCTTGACCAAGACTAAACTATCAAACATTGATAGAGGAGAAGTTAATAGTATCATTGGGATTGATTGGGACTTTTTACATCATCCAGCTCAAGGTATAGCCGATGGAATCTTGGTTATGTGGAATAATAAAATGGTTTCATTCAATGTGATTGAGCATTCTTCTCAATTGGTATTTAGAGTTCTTACAACTCCTTCTACGCGGACATGGAATATAGCAACGGTATATGGGAACAAGCAATTCCATGAAAGAAGTATGTTGTGGGATAAGCTTGAGAAGTGCATGGTGAATAGCATTCCTTCCATGATGTAAGGAGGATAAAAAGGGAGGCAAAAGGTTTATTCTTACTAAGGGACCTAGAGATATGAAGGAATTCATGTTCAATAATTATCTACATGATGTTGGAATGGTTGGACCAATATATACTTGGTGTAACAACAAGGAAGGTGCTACTAGAATATGGGAAAGGCTTGATAGGTGCTTGCTGAATTCTGTTGCCTTGTAATTGGTTCCATTAGCAAAAATCAGACACCTTGCGAGGATTTAGTCTAATCATATCCCTATTGTTTTTAGATTGGAAGAGAAGCAATACAACAAAGCAAAGAGTATAAAATTTGAATATACTTAGAGATCTTACCCAGCTACCTGGAATATAGTGGTAAATTCTTGGAAAAATTTTGATTTTGGCAATGAAGTGGACATCTTGCATAGGAAGCTTAGAAGAACTTTAAAAGCATTATTCTTTTGGAACAAGAATAAAAGTAAAAACTTTTGTTTGCTTAAAGACCATCTAAAAAAAAGGAAATATTGGATCTACAAATGGAGGAGGCCATGGATGCAGGTATCAATTATGAAATCTTGTTGCTTCTTCGAAGTAAAGTCCATGAGTTAAATATTTCTCTAAGAAGAATATCAACTTGGTGGAACCAAAGGGCTAAGGTGAGATGGTTTGAAGAAGGAGACACAAACTCTAAGTTCTTCCATAATTTTACCTCGGCAAAAAGGAATGGGAATATTGTAAGGCAAATTAAAGATGAGAACAACAATGTGTTAGAAGAAATTGAACAAATTGAAGACGTTTTGTTGAAATTTTTTAACAAGAAGTGGAGAGCCAGAAAATGCAATTTTAATGAGTGTCCTTGCTTTCAAAAAATCAGAAAATAATGATGAAAGATTTGGAAATGATCAGGGCTACTTTCACTGAAGAGGAGTTTAAGATTGCATATTTTCAACAGGGAAACAACAAGTCACAAGGCAGTGATGGTGTTACTTCTTCTTTCTTCATGTTCTATTGGAGCATTGTCAAGGAAGTTACTTGGATAGTTGTTAAGGAGTTCTTTATGACCGGAGTGATGCATAAGGAATTGAAAGACACTTTGAATGTGTTAATTCCTAAGGTAAAGAACCCAATCTTGCCATCCAATTATAGGCCAATAAGTCTATGTCAAACCACACATAAGATAGTTGCAACCATGACGGTTAATATAATTACAGTATGTATTTCAAACTTCATTTATGAAGAACAAATGGCATTCATTCCTGGTAGAAGCATGTCGGAACATTATTTATTGGCTCAAGAGATATTCAATAAATTTAGACTATCTAAAAACAAAAATGGCTTGATGGAAATCAAATTGGATATGAAGCAGGCTTACAGTAGTATTGGATGGCCAACACTACAACACATTCTCACTTGGAATGGGTTTCCATCCAAGTTTTCTGATCTCATTATGGAATGTGTAATTAATGCAAGGTTCTCTAATATATTGAATGGAAGGAACACAAGATGGATAAATGCTGAATGTGGTTTTTTTCAGGGGCGTCCACTATCACCTTATTTGTTTATCATGTTTTCTCAACTCTTATCAAGTGCAATTAAACAAAGAGGAATTGACTTGGGTGTTCAAGTGTCTCCAAGAAGTGAGAAGATCACCCATCTTCTATATGCCGATGATGTGCAATTGCTCAAGCAAAACTTCATCTAGCTGAATTAATAAAGATAGTTATTGCAGAATTTTGTGGTTAGACTTGGCTTTGGGTTAACATCAACAAGTCTCAAGTTATATTTGGTAAGTTTGTCAAATGATCTGTGAAGCATAAACTTGCTAGAAAACTTGGGTATAAAGTAGTAAAGGAAATGAAATACTTGGGAATTAAAATCATTATGAGAAGGTTGGGTATGGCTGATTTTCATGATTTATTGGATCATGTATTGGATAAACTAAATGCTCGGGGAAGTAAGGCTTTATCTATGGGGGGAAGAATAATTTTGGTAAAGTCATCTTTGTTATCATTGCCAAATTATTGGACAATACATTCTTTGGTTCCAAAAAAATTACTACATGAGATGGACAAGTTTAGTAGAAATTTCATTTGGCACAAACCAAATGGAAGGAGTGGTCTACACTATGTAGCTTGAGAGGATATTTGCAAACCGAGAAGTGTTGGGGGATTGGGAATTCATTCTGTAATTTGCAGAATAGGTCCACTCAGAACAAGGCTAGCATGGAATGCTATCAACAATCCTGACTCATTACCACATACAAATCTGATTCTAACATATGGCGATAATATTTTGAATGGGGAATGTAAGAAGAATGCTTCTAGTACATGACAGATTCTCATAGATGGAGGTAAACATCTTAATCCAATTATCAAATGGAAAGTCTGTAATGGAAGGAAAATCAACATTTTGAAAGACATCTGGCTACTTGACAAATTTTTAAACTTTTGGGCAACATTTGCTAGTTTTGGGGAATTAGACAGAATAATGCTCAGCTACTTTATAAATATAGATGGCAGTTGGAATGAGATGGAATTGAAACATTTTTTTCATCAGGAACTTATAATGTTGATCGTGCAGATTCATATTGCCTCCACTAGTGAGGAAGATAAAATGGAAGCTATGTTTCAACAATCGGGAAGATGAATAATTGCTTTGGCTTATGAAAGATTGATGGAATCTAATTTCAAGGAGGATGATTATAGATATTATGAATGGATTAGGAAACTTAAAATTAATCCAAGAGTGGATTTATTTTTGTGGTTATTGAGCAAAAATGCAATTCTTAAAATCAATTTCTCAAATATAGAATGCTAAGCAATGATGACTTATGTGTTAGAGGATGTCAGGAGATTGAAAGCTATTCATATATTATTGTTCATTACAAGTATGTAAAGGAGGTTATTCTCAAGCTTAGAGAATGGGGCTTCTATATTCCGATGTTTATTTCATTGGAAAAGTGTTTCATAGAACTAAGAAGCATATCATCTAAACATATCAGTGTTGTGAAGTTGTACAGTTCTGCTATTTTTTTTTATCTTTGAAAAACAGGAATGAGGTGAAGGATGAGAAATTTTCTTTTTCTTGTTCAATGATTGCAGTAAATGTACTATTTATAGCCATGATCCAATTTAATCCAATTTTAGATAACTGGGGTGTTAATCTCAAAAGCGAGTCCCACAAAACTTGGCACCCTCAAACTCTAGATTGGATTAAAAATAATGTTTTTGCATTCTTCTTAAGTTTGAATCAATCTGGAATTGAAGGAATATTTAGAGACCATAAAGGAAGGCTACTCCTTGCATTTGGGAAAACTAGAGTTCATTGGGATATTGCAGTGTTGGAGATGGATGCAGTAATAGCAATAAGGGAGTTCATACAAAATTGGACGATGGAGAGTAAAAAGGTTATCATTGAAAGTGATAATCTTAACATCATCAAATTCATTCAAGAATCAATGAATAAGTCCAAATGGCAAATGGATAATTAGGTAGAAAAAGAGCTATTTTTTCTAAATGATTTCAATAAGGTTATTTTTAATCATGTTAATAGAAAGTGTAATAAAGTAGCAGATCTATGTGCTACTATTGCTTTAGAAAATAGTTTTATTTTTAATAGCTTTTCTTTTTACAAAATTCCTCCTTCATTGTTTAGTTTGTTAAAGGAAGAATGTGATCCCTTTAGTTCTTATACTTAGTTTTTATTTGGTTTAATGCAATTTGCAATTAAAAAAAAAAGAATAATAAAAATAAAAAGTGATAATTAGCCAATAGTTAAACTTAATCAATCATTCTTATTATTACCTTATTTGAAATTATAGGTTATAGATTTAATCCTTAACTTTTGAATGTTGAAGTGAATAATTTAGTTTTAATAATTAGATATGATAATTATACTTTCATTAGTTCAAAATCCCTTTCATTAGCTCTTTCTCAAGTTATCCTTTAAAGTTTTTGTGTAAGATTTTATTTCAAATGTTATGCTCTCACTGATACCAATTTTTTTAATGTACCCATCTTTTTCTTTTGATAATTTTCATTTCCTATTCTTTTTAAGAACTATTATTAGTTCCTTTTTATTTTTCTTTTGTGGAGTACATAATTAATAATTTTGAATATTATTTTCTTCTTTATGATTCTCATACAATATTATTAATTTTAATATAAAGAATTGATGAGATTACTAATGCCATCTTCAAGTTAGCTATGATTTCAAAATTTAATCTACTCATATCTAATTTTTAATGGTAATTATTAATCTTACAAGTTTTAATATTAAATTAATAAAGTATATCTTATAAATTCAAATTAGAATAATAGCTCATATAGTTGAATGAGTTAAGTACTAGTTTTGAAACCAATGAAATATAAATGTAATTCATTCAAACAAAGATATTTGGCTTTATTATTTTCTAATTATTCATAATTTAATTATCATTTAAAATTTTAATTAAATAATAAGAATATAAAAGTAATTGGAGGATAATAATAATTTAAACGTGAATAAAATTTTCTAACTGTAAATAAACACATAAACAAAAATGACAAACATATGTTTCATATTAGTGATAAATAGCACATAAAATATGTGTTGAAAATAAAACTTGATAAAACATTAACATCATCATGACAAAAATTATCATCAAACATATATGGGTTGCATCCCAGAAGTGCTAAGTTAATAGTCTTCACCTAGACTGGATAACTGATTAAACGTAAGGCTGGGTTGCCTCCCAAGCAACTCTAAATTTATAGACTTTCAACCAAACTATGCCTTGATTTTCCATTTGGCTAAGGTGGGCAATTGTTATTAATTGGGTCCTATTAGTATCATTTTCCTTCTCTTTAACATTAACTTCAGTGTTATTAGGAAGAGATTCAATGGGTATAATACTCAGAAAAATTGCAAGCTAACTTTATTGAGGTTTTATATTTTTAATTGAAGAAACTCAGTTTTTTAATATAGTTCCAAATTATATAACCACATCATCTATTGGTGTCTTTATCGTTTCATACCGAT